>OX326946.1:34390712-35751962 GCA_946800315.1 Misopates orontium | reverse complement strand
AGCATTCCCTTTCTCTCATTTCGAAAATCTGGGAAAGAAATTAATCCGTTTCTACCATAAAAAAAAAATTAGTGAATGAATATTATAGATACAAATAATACCATTTATTTATTACGGAAAAAATAAAAATTAGGGCAGAAACGGAAAAATCCGTTTCTGTCATTTCCGAGAATAAAAAGAAAAAATAGATTTTATTGCCACTTTTGTATTGTAATTAGATTTTAAAAATATAAATTTAAGTTTTTTAATTTGTAACTAAGTATGTAGTATATATGTATTTATATATAACACATTTAAATTATATATCTACACAACTTATATTGATGGTATAACTACTAGGGTAATTAATTAAAAGTTAAAACTACAATATAGTTTTAATATTCTACAAGAAATGGCAAAATAATATTAATATACATTATGAAACATAAAAAATTCATGGATGAAACCTAAAAATCTCATGAATGAAACAATGTTATGTATTATATATATATGAATGAAACTACAATACAATATTATTAATTACATAAAACTATCAAAAACTATTAAGGCGCGTTTGGATGCTATCATAATACCCAATTGGATTAACAATCTGCTACAAACTCATATTTGGACGCAACAATTCCGAATTGCCGCAGCCCGTGATATGTGGGCCCTCTGCCTGATTAACCCTTATTACGAATCAGAGACCTACCCCCTCCCATTAGCGATCTGGGCCTTGATTCCTTTTTTTTTGGACAACTTTGTCCTCTTCAAAACTTTTGTTTTCCCTGATGTTGTCCTCGAACATATCTTTTGCGATTACTGCCAAAAAGAAAAAACACTACTTCCCCCGTTTTTACTTCGAAAGATGCACGCAGTAGGAGGTATAGAAGAAGGTAGGGTTTTGCATACGTTCAATTTGTAGGCAAATTCCGGAGTACGGTTTTGCTCATCAGTTTGGATATTCTAAGCCCTTTCCAGGTTTGTGTTTCGCTATTCACTGAAATAGGCATAAAATCCTTCACATTGTTTATTAGGCCTTGTATATTTGAAATGACTCCCAATTGAAAATTCTTCTGAATGGAGTGTTGTTCTCCTTTTATTTTCTAGTTGGTCTGTATTGATAGTAATATTTCAGTCAGTTACAATAGATGATATGTTGTTCAACGTGTTATGCTGATGGAGATTAAGTTATTATATTTGTCAATTTTTTCCACTATATTCCTCACTGTAGTGGTGTGTATGACATAGATATTATAAGAAATCATTGGCATCAGACTTCTCAAATTTGGAAGCAACAGCCAAGGTTCTAACTGATTGTAGTTTTCTATTCAAATTGTCTGTAATGTATTATATACACCTGGATGTTGAAAATTTGAAGACAAGAGTTTCTCTTTTTATGATAATTGTGCTTAATTTTTTGAGAAAGACCGTGTTAAGTGCAAAGCTGTGTGTGATTTCAACGAGGCCATACAGCACCCCCACCATCAAGACGATGTTGTCTTGGACAAGCATGTTCTCCAAGGGGCGAAAGGAAAGCAAACAGAAGTACTGGACCTGGGCTAACTGTCAACTTGGTATCAGGTGACTCCTATACCGCCACTTCTGGCAACAAGCTTCAACAAGGAACACTAGACCCACTAGTTGATGTGGTTGGTGATTTTTTCAACAAAAATGTGTTGTCCTTGGAATTTTGGTGCCTCCATGTTGAGAGCCGTATCCGGGCGACGCACAAAATAGTCAGTGTCTCTCACAGAGTTGGCATCTTTCTCAACACCAATGACGTGTACCACAGCTATTTTCGTGCAGATGCTGCTGCAAATCAAATTGAAGTAGTGCACGAGCGTTGCACTCTTCCTGAAATCAAACTAATATTTTTGGAATTGGATTGCCCCTGTTGCATACATTTATTTTAAGAGTGGCTAGATACTTGCACTATATGATTGCGTTATATTTCGTCTAATGCAGCCTGATAAACTTGTATTCTGTTGGCAAGACATTATTCCTGTTGAAATTAGGATGCTAGAGTTGTATGCTTTTGATTCATATTCAGGTTTCTTGCTAATGTTGTAGTCATGTGTTTGTTATGGCTGCATTTTACTTGCCATCACGAGTATTGGTCAATTTAGAGGGGAGAACTGAAAATTTCACATAGAAAAAAATATTTTTTGTTCTGTAGAAAATGTAATAATTCAAAATGAATGAAAAGGAATGGTTAAAAAAGAAGAATCCAAGCAATCTTTCAGGAGCAGATTGTTGATGTTTCAAGCTGAAAACAAAAAGTTCAAACTTTTGCAAGGAATTTTGAACGGCCAATTTGAGGAGTTTTGGGTAATTTAACTGCAATCGTGGGTGTGTGTTGCAATCCAAACGCATTTTCCATTGCCTTAAATGACTGCATACATAATCCATCCTTTGAATCCAAATGCAAGCCACGTTATCACTAACAACTGTGTATGACCATCATAAAGTATTGGAGTATAACCAAAACAGAGATCCAAACGAGCCCTAAGGATAAAAAAAAAATGAAGAAGATGGAGATCCTTGAATTCTGAACTGCTCTCTTTTTTTGTTCTCATGAAATGTAATGACAATTTCTCATATGGTTTAATGAAATAAGATGGAGAACCTTGAATTAAAAAAAAAAGATGGAGAAATGTTGAGGGTGAGGAAGAGTAAATTGTGAATAGGAGGTGGGGGTATTTATAGAATGTAATAAAATGTGAAGAAAGGACAAGTCCCTTTCTCCCTTTCTGTCGTAGAAAGGGATTTAATCCCTTTCTGTCATAGAAAGGGATTAAATCCCTTTCTTCCGTAGAAAGGGAATATTGCCTTTTCTTCCACTTTACAGCTATTTTCCCTTATCCCCTCTCTGCATCACACGTTCCCTATCTTCCCCAACACTTCTTCTATTCCTCTTCATTCACAAAATATACTACGTTTTTCCCCTTAAAAATTCTCTTCAAATTTTTATTTCTAAGAAAAGCTCTCAATTTACATATTCACGTTGACCTTCAACAACTCCGACATCTAGAGGTATTTTTCCTTCATATATATTTCATTTCTTTGATGTTTATTTTGATGTTTGTTTAAATGAGTACAATTGATTAATAACTAGAATTAGTACTATATATCATGTAATTTGAAGTATATTTATTGATTGATATGTGACATAAATGTGGAATTTATTGTTCATTTAAATTAGTTAAGCTTTGAGATTTTTACGAGCTTTAATATAGATATATTACATTTGAATCAAAATATTATTTGTTAATTTGATTTAAGTTAATTTGTTAATCCAGATTATTCTCACAATGCATAACAACAAAGATCGGAGTTGGATGTATGATAGAATGGATCACAACCGAAATTTGACTGGTCATTTCCAAGAAGGTGTCTACAGATTTTTAGAATTTGCATTTTCACAAACTCAGTTGTTAACACGTGGACAAGCTAAATGCCCGTGCATAAGGTGTTGTAATAGTAAAAATGGGAGATGAGAACAAATCCAGAAACATCTTTATAAGTGGGGTTTTGTTCCTCAGTACTACGTGTGGGCTGCACATGGCGAGGATGATATGAGTTATGAACCACCTACGACTTACTTTGGGGAGTCATCTTCTCATCATGACAACGCAGGAGGTTGGTATAGAGAGATGGTTGAAGATGTATTCGGTGGCCAGTTCCAACACACGAATTACAATCAGGATGAACACGAAGAAGAACCCAACCGTGAGGCAAAATTTTTTTTTGAAATGTTACAGGAAGCAGAGGTGCCTATACACATAGGGGTAACCACAACAGTACTGCAGTGGGTATCGCAACTACTCTCGAACAAGATACTTTGTAAGATTACAAATTTTGGTTGCGAAAAGATTATACAGCACGCACACACACTGTTGAGTCCTGCTGATCGTCACAAACTGCCTGATTCTATGTACAGTGTGAAGAGGTTTATGAGGAGGTTAGGTCTCGGTTACAAAACCTATGATGTTTGTGTTAACAATTGTTTTCTGTTTTACGGAGAATTTGAGAATGATAGTTGGACAGCATGTCCAGAATGCGGAGAATCGAGGTATGAGTCATGCGAGATTAAAAAGAAGTTCATTGCACGAAAGAAATTGTGGTACTTACCATTGATACCTCGTCTACAGAGATTGTATATGTCACGTAACACTGCAGAACACATGACGTGGCATACAAAGTGTCGAGGAGATAGTGATGTAATGATTCACCCTGCATGTGGTGAAGCTTGGAAATCGTTTGATGCCACATATCCTGATTTTGCTGCTGAATCGCATAATGTTAGAGTGGGAATTTGCACAGATGGTTTTAATCCTTTTAGAAACTCTTCAATTCCTTACTCGTGTTGGCCGGTCTTCGTGACGCCGTATAACCTTCCTCCTGATTTGTGCATGCAACAAAAGTATATCTTTCTTACTCTACTGATTTCTGGGCCAAAGAGCCCGGGCAAAAAGATTGACGTGCTACTCCGACCGTTAATTGATGAACTAAAAATGTTATGGGAGTCAGGTGTCCAGACATACGACAGTCATCAAAAAGAGAATTTTCAAATGCGAGTTGTAGTAGTGTGGACGATCAGTGATTATCCAGGCTATGGCATGTTTTCCCAGTGGAGTACATGTGGTCGACTATCTTGTCTCTATTGTATGGAGGACACTAAAGCATTTCAGCTGAAGCACGGTCGGAAAACCTCCTTCTTCGATTGTCATTGTCGGTTTCTGCCTATTGACCATCCATGGAGAATGAATGCTAATGATTTTTTGGAAGGTCGAATAGAGACAAATGCACCTATCTTGAGAAGATCAGTTTGTGAAATCAAGAGACACATAGAGCTTCTTCAAGATGTTGATTTTGGTACCGGTCGAGATCATATTGCTGGATTTGGTAAAGAACACAATTGGTGTCACAAAAGTATCTTTCGGGAACTTCCTTATTGGGAAAAGAACTTAATCCGTCATAACTTGGACGTGATGCATTGTGAGAAGAACTTTTTTGACAATATCAAGAATACAATGATGGACGATCCGGATAAAACGAAAGACAACATGAATGCCAGACAAGATTTACAGTTGTTAACAAATCGAAGAAGTTTGTTCTTGCAAACAGGGAGAGATGGCAAACTGTACAAGCGTAAAGCAGTGTATTGTCTGAGTAGAGATCAAAAGATCAAAGTATTGGAATGGTTACGTGGTCTTCGATTTCCAGATGGATATGCATCTAACATCTCAAGGTGTGTTCAAATGCAACATCTTCGGCTGACTGGGATGAAAAGTCATGACTGCCACGTTTTTATGGAAAGATTGATGCCAATTGCATTTCGCGACTTGTTGCCAGATAGTGTTTGGGGTCCACTAGTAGAGGTTAGTAATTTTTTCAGAGCTTTGTATGCTACTGAACTACGGAAATCGGACATGGAGGTGCTTGAGAGTTCAATTGTGGTGACAATGTGCAAACTAGAAAAGATATTTCCTCCATCATTTTTCGATTCGATAGAGCATTTGGCAATACACCTTCCTTGGGAAGCAAAAGTTGGCGGTCCTGTTCAATATAGGTGGATGTACCCATTTGAAAGGTAACTAGTAATTTTTTATATTTATTTCACAAATACATTTTTTGTTTATAGCACTAATTTTTATTTTCTTTTAATGTTAGGCGCATGTTTAAATTGAAGAGGGATGCGGGAAACAAGGCTCGTGTAGAAGGGTCAATTTGCGAGGCGTATGTCATGGGTGAAATTCCTAACTTTTCATCACATTATTTTGAATATGGTGTTGAAACTAGGGCGAGTCGTTTGAACAGAAACGAGGTTGAGATGGATCATAATGAATTTACGGTATCTGTCTTTCAAAAAAGAGGGAAGGCCTTGGGACGTGGTAGTAACAAGAATTTGACACAGGCAGAGTATCAAGCGGCTGAGCTTTATATTCTTCTGAACTGTCCGGAAGTGGAATGCTGGCTAAGGTACCATTTTGTACGTATAAAGTTGACTTGTAGTAATCATTCAAACGACATACGCATATATTAACTTGAAACGTGGATTTATTACTTTGACAGGTTGTTTGACGAAGAGGTGTGCAGGGGGGTTCGGGAGAGCGAGATTGACTCAATGCGCAACAATCATTTTGTTGAGTGGTTCAAAGAGGTTGTGTACTCCGGGCGATATGATGTGGATCCTCAAATTCGTGGTTTAGCATACGGTCCCAATTACAAAGCTCGAAGTTATAAAGGGTATACCGTGAATGGATTCAGATTTCATACACTGGCATATGGCACAGGCAGAAAAACAATGAACAGTGGAGTTTAAGTTAAGGCGAGTACTGGTGATCCATCAGAAATAATTTTTTTCGGAATGCTTCAGGAGGTGGTAGAACTGGATTATTGGGGAAGCGGACTTTCACAAAATGTCACTCTTTTCAAATGTGATTGGTTCGACATTTATCATGGAATGAGAACGCATCCAACTTATGGTTTGGTGGACATAAATCCTGGAAAGCGCCTTTCGACAGGTACATCTGAACCGTTTGTTCTTGCAAGTCAGGCAAAACAGGTGTATTATATGACTTATCCATCTCAACAAGGTGCAAGAAGAAGAGGATAGTGGGGAGTTTGTACAACGAGAGCTAGATATGTAGTTGACACAACCTCTGTTTCTGTTTCGCCAACAACAAATGTCTACCAAGACATAGGTACTTCGTTGAACACAACAGTTGATGAGTTCAATGTGAACGATAACAACATATTATTGGCCGATGATGAATTTGTGTGTGTCGAAGATAATGACAATGCTCAAGTTGAAGAAGAATACGTCCGTGAAGTATATGAAGAGGCAGACGATGTTTTAGAATGCGACGATGAAGATGACCCCGATTATATGTAATTTTCTTGTTAGTTTATTTACTATATTAGTGAAAACGTGTTTCAAAATTGAAATTTACATTTGTGAAAACCAAGTTATTTATATTTGATGATATCTTAATTGGTTTTAGTATATATGATTTCAAATAGTGAATTTTAACTTCCTCAGACTCTATGTTTTCAAATTGAAAACAGAGAATGTGAAGCAGTGGATTCACTGCCCCACTTTCTTATGTTTTCAATTTGAAACAGAACTCTATGCGAAATCACTGCCCCGAACTCAATGTTTTCAAATTGAAAACATGCATTTTGAGGCAGTGAATTCACTGCCTCAATTTCTTATGTTTTCAATTTGAAAACATAGATTTTCCCTCAAACTCTATCCATGACCTGCACATTCACACAATAAACACTTTCAATGCATTCACAACTGTCCATCAAATCAACACAATCCATTCTATCAAATTCAACACAATCTATTCACAAAATCAATAGTACTATCCATTCACAAATGTCCACAAAAGCAACAGTACAATCCATGAAATCACTGTTCAACACAATCTATTCGCAAAATCAACACCGGTTCCCATATTCACAAAATAAACACCGGTTCCCATATTCACAAAATCAACTCCGGTCCCACATTCATAAAATGAACCAACTCACAACTAAGAGATCAAAATGAATTGACATCCACGACTAGATTAGTAATAATAACAAAATCAACCTATGTCGGTTAGAGTAGTACTAAATACATTCGGCTACCGAAAATGTATATATATCACTAGATCTAAAAAGCATAATCTCCAAAATCTACATGCTCGTCAATACCTCCTGGTTGGCTATTACGATGAAGCTGGGAACCATGTGGATCTTGCGGTGGTCGAGAGTCTTTATCAGATGGTCCTGGCCTGTACACGTCGTCATTCTCCAGCCGGGGACCCTGATGTGCCGTTTGGTGGGTGGAGTCAACATGAGACTCCGTCGACACATAACAGGTCTCCGCACTCGACGTCTGAAACCGTGCAGGGATAGGCATGCCTACCTTCTCAGAAATCGCTGCCAACCAAGACTTCAAGTCTTCATTATCCTTCTTCAACTCCTCGTTCGACGACTGTAGATGTTTAATTTGGCCCTCGTATTCGCGTCTTGCACTGCTCGATTCGACATGAATGTACTTTGAGTGTTTGCAAACCTAGATCCCTAATAGTTCAGGATCACCACTTGTAGGCAAGCTAGGCAGTCTATTCTTCTTTACCGGCCCAGTAATCTCCAACCACTTGTCCAAACCCAAATGGGTCAATCGACTTCAGATGTCCACTTATTTTGGCAATAAGCAATGTAAGCATCCTGTTAATAGAATATTTGTCACGTAAACATACTTATACAATACATTAAAAAATATACAGAACAATCTGTTAATATTATACTCACGTATGCCTGCTTCACTCTCGGCTTTGCCCACACCTCAGTTCCATCGTCCATTACCTTGACATGAGTTTCTCTCTAGACCAAATGAAATGGAACATCATCCGGATCAACATTTAGTTTTACGACCTGCAATTTAATGCATTAGAAACTATAATCCAATGCATTCACAAAATCAACACAATTCAATGCATTCACAAAATCAATGTACCGTGAACAATCAATAAATCCATCTAATCAAAACCATCACAACCCATTCACAAAATTAACACTCAATTGAAATCTATGTCCATCAAATCAACACAATCCAGTAACTAAAATACAATTACTTGCACAAATCAAGTGTTAAACCACATTCATTTCACAAAACAAGGATTAAAGTGCAATTATTTCACAATTTCACTTAAAAGGAAAGCATTTATAATATTAAACTACAAAGTCGACATGGTAATCATGAGAAACATACCAGTTTCTCCCTATGGACATCAATACTAATCGAGCCTCCTAAGTAGTGAACCTTCTCTCCTTTCTCGCGGTTCTCTGAAGCTTGAATTGACTTCTGTTCAGCTTCAGGGGACTTCCAATAATTGATATAGCCCCTCAGTAATTCTTCGGGTATCCAGCATTTGTGTTTCCTAGCATGATCGGGGTTCTTTTGACATTTCTGCCACCACCTCTTGGCATAATTCATCGACCCACTGAATCGCTCCCGAGCCACCTTATTGTATTGCTCACGTACACGCATCTCCAAAGCTGGATCCCATTGAAAAGTATTCTGCAATATCAATCATATAGAAGCTCAATTAACATCCATACGTGCTAAAGATAAGTAACCTATCTTAAAACTAATAAAAATAACAAATTGTTAACTACCTTAAATCTTTGCCAACACGCTTCTGTGTCCCGATCCAACCACTGTCCGTATGTCAGGTACACATTTTTGTACATGTTCCTCAGGTTTGCGCCGATTGTGCCATTAATCGTCCCCGAATCTCTAAACCTCCCACTACGATGGAATGAAATCCAAGGCCTCTCTGCTGGATTGGCGGGGGGCTGAAGGCCTTTGGTACGGCCTCGTGATCCATCTCCATACTCAAGGATCCCATCAACCTCCAGATCACCTTCTCTCCCCTAGTTCTTTGCTTGTTGATGCAAGGCATTTGCTGGCATTGAGGCTGAATGTGATCCCTGTGATGAAGACCTCGAGATGTGCCCCACGCCAAATGAATGATGCACTCGGACCGGGGTTCCTGAAAAACGAGGGGATGGTGAAGGAGCAGGCTGCATAAAATGAGTATATGTGCCCGCTCCATACCCCGGGAAACCACCGGGATATCCTGATTCAGCAGACGGCCCTGGCTGCATCACCCCTCCAAAAGTACCCTGAACTCTAGCCACTGTCAGGGTATCTGGTCTTGTGGGTGCTCGAGACATCGCCTGATTCCTCCCTCTACCTCTGCCTCTGCATTATGTAATGTTCGTTGCACGTCCACCTCTGTCGGTCATAGGATTCCTGTTATCCATCTAAAATAAAATTAAATAGTATTAGTTAAATCAATATTCTCAAATCAAATAAAAACCAAGAGATAACCGGATGTATTGACATAGAATTGCATATTGACATAGAATTGCATATTGTTTCTTGTCTCAAACTCAATTTTTTCAGATTATAAACGTTGAGTTTGAGGCAGTGAACTCACTGCCTCAAACTCCATGTTTTCAGATTGAAAACATACAATTTGAGGTAGTGAATTCACTGCCTCAATATAGGTGTTTGAGGCAGTGAATTCACTGCCTCAAACATCTATATTGAGGCAGTGAATCCAGAGCCTCAATATTGAATTTGAGGCAGTGAATTCACTGCCTCAAATTCAATATTGAGGCAGTGGATTCACTGCCTCAAACACCTATATTGAGGCAGTGAATTCACTGCCTCAAACTCCATGTTTTCAAGCTGAAAACATACAATTTGAGGCAGTGAATTCACTGCCTCAAATTAACATTTTGCATCACAGAATTAACAGTTTGTTCCACCTGCATTGGTAGCAAAATATCAACTCACAACCACAGAACTAAAACCATATCACAAACTTAGAATCGAAACCCAACACCAATCTTCACAAAAATCACAAAAAAACCAGCTCCAAGTCCAAGAACCAGAAAACATAACCAAGTTCAACAGAACTCAAAAACACACAGCTTGATTTCAAAAAAATAGTAAAAGCAACAAAAAAATGCTAGAACGTACCAATTCTCAAATCAAGAACCCACCTCAGCTCACAGTTAGCTCAAATTACAGCACTTTTTGCAAATTTCAGCTGCAACAACAAAGGAAAAAAACAACTAAATTTTAGGGATTTGCATGTAGCTCAAAAGGGAAAGTTTTGAAGAGCATAAATTAAAGAACCCACCTGTAATAATGCAAAATGCGCTGGGTTTTTGCTGTATTGACGAATTAATTTGAAAACCCAGAAGTAAAATTTGTGAAAAAAAATAAAAATTTGTGAAGAAGAAAGAAGATATTCGCGGGAGTGAAGAAGAAACGAGAAATGTCGCGGGAGTGGAGGAAGAAGGTGGGGGAAAAGTGATTGATTTGAGAAAGGGAATTTTAATTTGAGAAAGGGATGAATCTCTTTCTTAAAGGGGAGAAAGGGAATCTGCCGTATCTGGTTAAAGAAAGGACGATTTCCGTTTCTCAGTTATTTTCTTTTCTTTTTTTTTTTATTTTGTATAACAGAGAAACGGATATGTCCGTTTTTTAGCACGGAAAGGAATATTTCCGTTTCTCAGTTCTTTTCTTTTCTTTTATTTATTTATTTTGTATAACATAGAAAGGGATTTGTCCGTTTTTTAGCACGGAAAGGAATATTTCCCTTTCTATCATATTATTTTTTAGTTTTTATTAAATTTTACACTTATTTAGAAAGATAATCCAATTCCCTTTCTATATTCCCTTTCTATTTGAACATTTTCTTGTAGTGAACTATTTATCGCTTAAATAAATTAAATTATATTTGAACCAAAATTAAATTAAAACTTAATAGAATCTTGTTCTAAATAATTATTCTTTAGCATTTAATTTCTCATTCACCCAAAAATGGTTTTGAGTAATTAAATAGACATTAAAGTAAAGAATTTCCAAATTTTTAATTGGTCAAATACCAGTTTATACAACAAAATGTCTACAACTCATTCACAATAAGCGACTCCTTTACTCCCTTATGGTTAGTTAATTGTTTAGAACCCCTTTGTGGTTTCATAAACTCCACATAAAATTCCCTTCGATAAATTTCATGTAACTCCATTAGTTTTTTTATTAAGTGACCATAATGCCCTTACTTCATTATTTATAAATATATATTATTTAATTCTCAAAAGAATATTTTATTTAAAATAATCAAACATAATTTTTTTTTTTGATTTTTAAGAGAAAATAAAAATAATTGAATATATTATTTTTGAACTAAAAAAATTTAAAATAAGGATTTCGTGCAGGGGTTTTCAAACCACATGGGGTTTTGTGCAGGTTTTTAAACCACAAGCTAGGGAGTTTTATGCTAAAGTTTTAAAGGGTAAAATTGACTTTTTAAAGAGAAAAAAGTAAACAAAAATCAAGCCTACTCTCGTATAGAGTGAGTGCACACCACGCTCAAACGGAATTGGACGGAAAGGGGATTTCGTGCAGGGTTTCTAAAACCACAAGGGAGTTTTGTGCAGAATTTTAAAAACAACAAGAGAATTTTTGGTAAATTATCAAACCACAAGAGGGTTTCGTGCATGTTTTCGAAACCACATGGGGATTTTATGCATTTTTCCTATCTATGAGATAAGACTTATTCAGACTCTAGGGTTGCCTGTTTAAGGACTCTAGGGTTGCCTGTTTAAGGTTAACACAATAAACGAGGAGTTAAAACCAATATCCATTATTGACTAGGAAAATCTTCCATGAAATTGAGGATCTCAAATTTGAGGGTGCTCTAAAATTTGATATGAAGTTGAAATCAAAATCGTCCATGTCTGAAGTTGTCATAACTTCTTGCAAATGAAAGAGGATCGGAACACGATAGAAGTTTATTACTTCACTAAAGCCTTTTAATCATGGAACAAATTAACTGCGATAGGGCAATTCTCTAAATGGTTGGTTTTCAACCTAAAAGAAAACCTATACTTTAAGGTGATATCACTTGTTGTACTTTTCAGTCGATGATATATTACATAAGATTTCCCATGTAGCTTGCTTAGCATGTTATTCATACATTTGTTAGTTAGATGTGGAACACATTATGTATCTATCTATACACGGTTCTACGATGATTTGCAAGCAGCGAAGTAAGAAATAGTCGTCAAGAACATAAGGTCTAATTGACCCCATTCGACTAGAGGAAAAGATATAATTCTGAACTATATTATTTGGGAAATGAAAAGATAACATTCTGAATTATTATAATTCTTATATTTGTTAATTAGATTTGGAACACATTATGCATCGGTATATGGTTTTACGAAGATCTGCAAGCATTGAAGTAGGAAATAGTCGTCAAGAGCAATATTAACGACTAATTGACCCCCATTCATGTAGAGGAGAAAGATATAATTCTGAACTATTATTGCGAAGTAAAAAGATAACATTACAATACTAAAGTAAAGAAAATAACAAAATCTGGCCATAGCCACAAAGATCGATTACATGAATTGCAACAGCCAAGCTCTGTTGTTCTATCCCCTCTACAAAGATGTCGCCTCTTCTCCCTTTGTTATCCAAAAAGAACATCCAACAAAATATCTTTTTTCTTTTTTCGAGCGACACCCCATCACTATGTTATTGCTAAATAATGTATTTAGGGGGGGACAAAAAAACAAAAACAAAAAAAAAAAGATGTATACTTCTTTATAACTAATATGTTAATTAAGCAAATGGACATGCATGGAATTACTGTTTCAAAACGGGAGAAGGTCGCCTATGCGCCTCATTGAAAGCACCGCAGAGGATTTGTGCTTTGGGCAAATCGTACTCAGCCTTGTTGGGAATGACTTCGGCTGCTTTAACGCTGAAGTACAGTTGCTGTCCCAAGTAGAACCTCACCTGCATTTCTGATCTCAAATTCCACAAACCAGCATTGTCGAATGTTGTGACAACGGCGGCCCATGATTTAGGATAGACCTGAATGGTGTTCCTGCTAACTGCATCCTCTAAATTGTAGTACTGCCTCTTCTCAGGAGTCCACCTCCCTGGCTCGATAGCCACTGCAAAGAAAGAGTATCCATCCAAGTGATAAGCCTGCATGTTCTTCCCGCGGTTCTCGAATATGATCTCAACGAATTGCCTGAACTTAACATTGACCACACTAGGCGCAATAATCATCTCCTGCTTCTCAGTCACCGCAAGATCGTAGATCAGACTCTTAGGCTTCTTGCCAAAGTATTCGTAAAGCTTGATTGGGGTTTCAGTGTCCTGGTGCGAAACATTGTTGATAGCGAACCTAAGGGTCCCGTTCTCAGTAGAGAAGGAGTTCTTGATCTTGATGGTGCGGTCAATCTTGATTTTTCCATAGTGGTATGAGCCTTGTGGGTTTGGGCGAGCAGCGCTGGCAGTAAGGTTCCACCTGAATGAGCGGAACTGGTTAATAGACCACACGATACCTTCCTGGCCCTCAGGCGGTGGTGGTGGGAGCTTTGCAGAGGAAACAACGCCTTTAGCATTGCTGTAGCGGATGACAGCAACGGCTGTCAGCGGTTTCTTGGAGAACCTGCTCGAGGCGACAAAGTGATAGTTCTTAGGTTTTTGGTCAGCAGTCACTAGAACCGACATGCATTGACCCACGTGAATGTCGAGAGAGTCGTAGATGTTTTGGACAGTGTGTGATCCTTCTATCTCGACAAGCTTCATGGTGTGGCCTTCCAACCTGAAGTTGATTGAAGTCTTGGTTCCAACGTTGCAAACCCTGTATCTGTAAGTCTTGGTAGGCTCCATTGTGAAGAGTGGCTTGCGTTTAATGCCACCAACCACGTCAGATCTGCCATTAATTTGGATGCCGTCGGGTAGGCCAATGCCGTTGCCGAACTTGAGCATAGTTCGGATGGACTTGTGGCCAAAATTGTACCAGTCTCCAAGGACAATTGCCATTTCGTCAGCAGGTCTATCGAACGGAATGGGGATTTGTGGGCGGCTGTGAACTTCGAAGATTCCAAAGGCGCCGGCTGTGCGCTGGAGGCCGGTGGTTGGGAAGTAAAAGTACGTGCCTATTTGATCCTTGGCCTGGAAACTATAGGTGTAGTTAGTGCCAGGTTGAATTGGGCACATAGTCATTGGTGTCCCGTCTTGCCACGAGTTCTTGCGCTGTTGTATGCCTGACCATGTGAAAAGTAAAGGTTCGTCGAGGTTGTTGAAAACGTTAATGACGATGTTGTTGTTGGTGGTGCAATTAATCTTGGGGCCTGGGAATTGGCCATTGATGAGGATACCAATCTTAGGGACACCCAAAGGGGCGATCTGGCCGTATGTGACGTTCCAATCCAAGAAAAGGTAAGGGTCGCCGGCCATCGCGCCCACTGCGGCGAGGCATAGAAGCAATGCCACGTGATGCATTCCCATGGCTTTTATATTAATTGCACTCCGATCCTCTCGACCAACAGACCACCTTCTCACTTGAACTGCTATGATAGATCTTGTTTCTTGTTTTTCTATGCCTAGAAGAAGAGGAAGGGGAGTTGTTCTTCTTCTTCTTCTAGCAATAGAACTAACTTGCTTGGTGATGTTTTGGAATGCAATGGGTGCCTTTTTGTATAGGTGAATGGAGGGAGATGTCCATTCGTTTGTCCGTTTTTTGCGTGGTAAAACAAACATAATTAACTAGTGGACGATTCAACATAGTTCTCGGGTTTTGTCTAATTTTACACTTATTAAATTTTCTATTCTAAAAAGGGCACTCAAGTTTCTCATTATTATAACTAAAAGTATAAACAACATTGATAACACTTACACTTTTTGGCACTTGTACAATTTAATTTCAAGACCTTATCAAAATTGTAATTATTAATCTGTTTTAGTTGAAGTATATGATATACCCCCTAAAACGACAATCTTAGATATTAGGGCAGTGGTTTTATCCTTAATAGACACATATGAGGGTCACACGAGAGTATCTTCAGCTTAATTGTTTTTTACCTTTCCCCAAAAGCGGACCGAACGGGAAAAGTCAAACTGATCACTATTTAGTTTTGAGGACTCGGAAATATTTCATCAATTAGAATATTGAAGAACGTAAAGGTAATATATCCAAAGTAGAATGAGAAATGTCTAAGGTTCAATAAAAAACAATAAAAACTTTATACTATGGCAATTTATTCCAATGTGTTATGTCAAGATTGTAAATTATTCTCCCGTGACAAATAAATAAGCTAACCCCTCCTTCCCTCGTGATTTTAAAAGTAGCAGATTATCGCTTAATATAGGGAGGCCTAGTTCTCTTACGCTAACTTGGGATTTTTATGTAAAAATTGTCTCTTAACTTGTCTCTTTTGCAACAATGGCCGCACAACTTAAATTTGTCGAATTTTGGTTCCCTAAATAAAATTAACCACAATTTTAGTCACTTGTTAATATAATATTCGACTTATTTACGGAATATTTGATTTTTTCACCTCTGGCCGGTAACGAAAGACTAAAGTTGCAAATAACTTTAATTAGAGAACTAAAGTCCGACAAATTTAAGTTATGAGACCATTGTTGTAAGAGGGACAAGTTATGAGACATGTTTTGTAAACTGACTTTAGTGCGTATTTGAAACAAAACGACTAAGTATTTTGCAAAAAGGGTCCCCTAAAAATTTGTCAGATTTTCGTCCTCTAATTAAAGTTATTCGCAATTTTGGTCCTCTGTTAATAGAATATTCTCTTTATTTACAGAATATTCAATTTCCATTAACGGAGGACTACAATTGCGATTACTTTTAGTTAGGGGATCAAAATCTAGCAAATTTAAATTAGGGGACCATTGCTGCAAGAAGGAAGGACAAGGTATGTGACTATTTCTGCAAAAACTCCCACTAACTTGAGAGTGGAGTTAGTTTTTTGAACAAAAAAAGTCATTTAAACCATTTTTCCAAAAAAAAAAAAAATGGATATATTTTGGTTTGATACTTAAAATGTTCCAAGAATATAAAATTTAAGAATAAGTTGCAATTTTTTGATATATGTGTTAATTTCTATACTTTTTAGATATAATATTTTTTAAGAAAGTCCACTACTAAATTCAAAATTAATCAAATGGAAATATTAGAAATAGCAAAGAGTATTTTGATCATTAAATATAACACATACATGCACTAGAAAGGGCACGAGGGGGCAGCGTGCAACCTTTTGTAACTACAAGGGGCTAATTTGCCTAGTTATATTTTATAATGGATAATTTGCCAATTTGGAATAGCACTGGGGGAGGGGTGTTAATTGCCAAAAACCCTACTAGCTAACGAAACAAATTAATAAGTTATTTAACTGACTTTCTATGATAATTTTTTTTATCAATTACTGAATCGACATTCAACAACTTCATTCTTGTTCTCTTTTGGACAATGTTCATGTATGGAAATGCATAAATGTTATACTAATTACAATATATTGAAGTGATATTAAAAAATAATTGGAACTTATGGATTAAATAAAAATCAAACTCTTACTACAAGAATAAGAAAAAAAAAATTAGTAGACCTCTTCATATTCAACAATAATAATTAAAAAATTCACAAAAAAAAAAAAATCACAACAGTAACACTAAAAACAATAAAACTCCCATAAAATATCTTTTGAATTTACAAACACGAATAAAGACAATAAATTATTAAAAAAATGTTATGAACAAAGTATATGTACAACGAATATCTCTACAACAAATACACTTTGCACTCACGAGTCACGGCAAATGCACTTCGCAACATCTCTATATATTTAATTAAGTTGAGAATTTTGCAAAATTAGACCCACAAGGTAGTGCTATTTCATAACTAGTTCTATAAAGTGTCAGGTAACATGTTATGTCCTACAAAGTGGCATGGTTCGCAAATTTCGTTTTTTTGGGCGGAGTTAACGATTTTGACCCAATGTGTGAGTCTTGACAACCTAATTTTGGATTTTTTTACTCTTATACACCATATATTTCACAAGATTACATCTACACTTCAAAAAAATTCTTAATCTTTTTTTATATTCAAAGTTAATTCGGAAAAGTATAAAAAATACAAATTTCATAATTATGCAAAACTTAAATTAAGAAACTCCAAGATCCCCATATTTGTTGTAAACCTAATAATGAAACTTACATAATTATTTGTCCAAAACGACGGAATACGAAATAGCAACACAATGTTTCATTAATTTCATTATTGTGGAAAATCTATATTTATTGTAAACGTAATAATGAAATTTACGTAATTATTTACAATTTTTAAATTTTTTAGAACTTTATACCCCGAAATACCCACCCACACCGCCACCGCCACTGCGCACTTTTCAACTGCATGGAAGACACAAAGTTAGCACCAACCTTCGTCCCCAACATTCTGAATTTTTCTTGCCACTCATGTCGAGGCGACTCCCTCATAGCCAGGTGGGTTTCAGATTTAAAAAAAAAAAAAAAAAAAAAAAAAAAAAAAAAAAAAAAGACAACCTGGTGGCGCCACCAGGCTGTTGTTGGCGCTTCGCACCATGGCTCCAATTTAAGCTATGGTGGCGATTTTGAGCGGTCAACAACTGAGAGAGCGAGAGGAACGATGTGTAGTATCAAGTATGTGAAATTTGTGATAACTAGGGGTGTTCGCGAGTGGGTTTGGACGAATTGTCTTTAAAAATGTGACCATACCCGAACTTTGCAGGTTACCAATTTGTCAACCCGAGCGGGTTAAGTTAAAAGTTAAACCATGCGGATTGCAGATTAGGCAAGTGGCGGATTTAAATTGTGGAAAAAAAATATATAGTAATATTTAGATAAAAAACAAAAATATAATCTACTTTGCGTTCTAAGAAACAACAAAAATATATCATAACTTACTAAAAACACTTAAATTACAACATACATCGATTAAAATAACAATATAAGGATGTAAACGAACATTTTATCTGCATAAATTATAAAATACAATTTAAATCGATCCATAGTCCAAAATAGAACTATCAAACAATATAAAATTAACAAAAAAACTAGATTATAGCAATATTATGAACATACAACTATATGACTTTCGGAAACTTTCCTTGCTCCCCTCATTCCTCTACAAATATACAAACAAGGAGTGTATGTAGGCGGGTTCTGGTGGATCGTCGCCATACCCAAAATTTGCGGGTTACCAATTTGTTAACCCGAGCGGGTTAAGTTAATAACTAAACCGCGGGTTGCGAGTTCGGCAGGTCGGGCAGGTCTTAAACAACCCTAGTGATAACAATAAGAAAGCGCTTTTTTGTCCATTTGCTTAAATTGGATGGGGAAAATTGATATTTGCTGTAGAGATCTTTGTATTTTTTCTTTTTAATTTAACTCTACGTATTATGAAATTTATAAAGTTTTAGACTTTTTTAGAATTAACTTTGGATAGAAAAAGAAATAGAAATTTGTTGGGGGTGTACTTGTAATTCTGTGAAAGCTATGGTGTATAAGTGTAAACACCAAAAAGAAATAGTGTAATCCAAAATAAGTGTAAACAATCCAAAATTAGGTTCTCAAAATTAGAGAATTACACTATTTCTTTTTGGTCATCGTTGATTTGACTGTTAAAACCCTAATATTTGGTCAAAATCATTGACTCTTTTAAAAAAGAACGAATTTGCAAACTATTCTATTTTGTGGGACATTACAAGCGACCCACCACTTTGTGGGACTAGTTTTGAAATAGCTTTGCAACTGGCATTGTTTTACAGTTGCATCTCTTAGAACATAAACGAACATAATTAAGATTTAACAAAAGTGATTGACATTCTATAATCTAGAATTAAGATCTTGGATCATTTTGTACCTCATGATGAATGCACTTACAACCTAAAAATATGTTTTTCTTATAAGGAACACCTAAAAATATGATTTCTTAGTAATTCATGTATACAAATGAAGAATCATTATTTTCATAAACTAGTAACATTTTATTATCAGACATATCAACTAAAATTTATTTAAAACATAAATTTAAAAAAAAAAAAAAAAAAAAAAAAAAAAAAAAAAAAAAAAACTGAAACTGAACTAACATAATTTTTTGATATAAAAAAGGCAAGAAAATAAATAAATAAAGAAAAAAATGGAGGCAAAATGTTGGGAGTTCACGACTGTGGGAAGCAGAATCGTCGACTAAATCCTCCATTTTGAAAAGAATGCCTTCATTCTAAGGTCACAAACCCATGAACGTGATCACGGGCGACAATCGCCACCCATGGTCGATCAAGGGTTGTAGATCACGTCCCTAGCCGACAAACCAAGGTAACGAAAAGATCAACTCTGCTGTGTTGGCTGCCTACCATGAGAGTTGAGACGTTTTGTCTCATCGCTAGCTAAAAGGCAGTGATACAACGATGTGGTATGGATATTTTCTTTTTTTTTATTAATTTTTAATTTTTGTGAGCATTAAAATAAGATAAAAATATAATAATAATTTCAAATCTTAATATTCTTATTTTTCAAAAATAAAACACTAAATTTTGATCAGGGGAAACATTAAATAATTAAACTAACATATATGAGGATTCAATTTTTTCTTTCTTTAAAATCAATTTAGAATTTCTAATGAAAACAAATTTTAAGTTTTGGAACACTTAGAAATAAAAGATTTAAAACTCCTCAGCTCTAATTTTGGTTTCTTCATTCAATTTGAGAATATGAGCCCAAAACATACCCCACCAGTTTTTGACCTTTTAGTTGTAGATTTTTAATGTTAATAGTTGAGCATTTGACCGATACGCCTGCTAAGTTGACTAGCCTATATGACTGAAAACTCAGAAGATGAAAAAGTGAGACTTTGGGGTGTTTGCAAGAGTTTATAAAAGGAGTCTATTCAGTATTTTTGCTGAAAGTCACTTTAAGTGGCTTTTGACAAAAAGTCGGGAGTGTTTGCAAATCTTTTTAAAAATTTATTTAAAGCATTAATTAGGTGTTTGCAAAAATTAATGCGAGATAACTTTTATTTTTAAAAACCTTTTAAAAATAACATAATCTCAGAAGCAGTTGGAAAAGCACCCCTGGACATGCTTTTGCGACTTGTGCTTTTTCTAACTCTTTTTAGACAAGAAGAAGTGAAAGTCATTGTTCTAAACACTAAAAATGTATTTTTGCGGCTGCAAAAACCAACAACCTTTCTTAAACATTTGCAAACACCTTAGTTAACTAAAAGTCTAAAAGTGCCATTAAAATTTGGGTGACTAAAGTATATCTGATGTCAAACTTGATTGAATCTTTAATTAAATTTGAAACTATTTACCAAAATAATTATCTCTATTAAGAAAGAGGTTGTCCAGCTTAATCATTGCTATTGTAACAATTTTAGCACAAATTTAAAAATCTATGTAGTCTTTTGGCATGTCTTCACCTTGAAGATATGGCTCGTTATTAATCACATATTCCCATCAATTTCGTCTTGACCTTTCGTTATCCAACAACAACTTTACCTAGACGATGATCGTATTAGCTTCTGCTATCAACAATGCAGTCATAATTATCTAGAATAACTATAACCCGCCATAAAAAGTACAATTACTCCAAATAAGACTATTTCAAGCATTTCGAACCATATCAAAAAATACTGCAACACCCATTTTTTGCTCTCTTGAAAGTCATCAGCCATCTACATGAATATTCACCACACACCTTGCATCAATATCAAACAATGTCCATATACAAACCAACGCACCAACATTAATATCTTGTATCATGACAATTTTGAGAACTCATGCCATTAGGATACGCATGTCATTTCGTAAACTGGCATTTCAAACAATGTCAGTGTCATCGACTCACCACCATCATCTCCGTGTACTGACCCATATCTTTCAGTTGAACCAGCTCCGCCTTAGCAGGACCATGGTCTATGATACCACTATTAGGTATTTGAAGGCGACAAATACCCACCACAGGATTTGCCCGTTGTGAAAAATAGGAAAACAAAAGAATAAAAACGATAAAAGTAACAACATAGGGATTTAATGTGGAACCTTCCAACTCTGGAGAAAAACTACAGGAAACACAACAACAATGAACTATATAGAAAATTGTAAGAACTACATAATTTGTCACTCACCCTCATCTCTAATTACACCCACCGATCCATTATATTAGCAACACTCCCTAACTTACACTTTACTAAGTATCTAAAATACAAAGAAAGAATTAGAGAATATTGTGCTAATCACTCATTTTTGCCTTTGCCATGAAATGTGCCTATATGACAATGACAATGTCATATATATAGGCTATTTTCCAACGTAAAAGCATGTTGCTCCTCATGCCTTCATCAATTATTTGACCAATCCCCTCAACCAATTCTACAATGTCATACCCTTGATCAAGACTAGTAAACATGCATATAAATTGATGGAAATCAAGAATTATATTATAAATTATTCCTTATTAAGAGTTTATTTATATTAGAATTCTTATTTATTTATTTATTATTTCATAGTTATCTTGTTTAAGAGTTTTAGTATGGTAGATTTATTTTCGTAGCCTATAAATATAGGGTTAGGGTTCTTTTGTAAGACAGGTTGATGATTATATTATTTTGTTTATTGCAAAATTTTCTCTCTAAAATTCTGTCATTCTCTTCTTGCTTTACTCTAATTCTTGTTCTTATTCTGTCTCTAATCCTCTGAAGTCTGATTCTTCTACTCTGTCCCTCCTAATCTCCTTTTCTAATATCCCAATCTCCATCAATTTGGTACCCGAGCCATACATATCATTTATTTTTCGCTGCAATATTCTGTCTTAAAAGAAAAAAAAAATCGTTCAATTTATATTTCTGCAAATTTCGAGTTCATTTTTAGAAAAACCAAAACAAAAAAAAAATCCGAAAAAAAACTGCCGAAAAGCTCCAGCATCAATTTTGTCAGATTTCCACCGGCAATCAGTATCAAGATCTAATCTGCGAATTTCGAGCCATCATCAGATCCGTCGCCATCAAATTTTGGTAAAGTTATTCTTTTATTGAATTCTGGACTTTTAATTACTTGTTGGCAAGTCTTGCATAATTATGTCTAGGTCACCAGAAATAGCTCAAATAGATCAAGCAATTGAGAACTTTCTCAGTAAAATGAAATTTATTTTTCAAGAGCTAAAAGAAGACCTTCGTAGAGAACGTGAATCACAAGAAAGTGAATTAGAAGATTATGAAAATCATTCTATACCTAAGCATGACCATAATACTTGTGATATTTCTCAAAAGATTGAAGTTGCTATTTGTGATATTGATAGCGCTCACAAGTCACCTCAAAGTGAAGAAAGTTTTACCTTAACTTCCGTAATGTCACCCACTTGTCAACCTAAGTTTGATATGAGTAGCATACGAAATTCTCCAAACACTACCCCTTTGTGAGAAGTTGTTACCTTCTAGTATTGATTGTAAGATAGAAGTTGAGTCTTGTTTATCATTATTTGATTATAAGGATAGCTTGTTGGACTTGCCTCCAAATTTATTTGAAAGTCCTTACTTCAATATTAAAGATTTAACTTCTTATCAAATTATTATTGGACATTCTCACTTTTCTGCTAGTGCTTCAGGAGATTATGCAACTATTTCAATTACAGAGTTGAAGCTGAAGGTTACACAATCACTGGTTTGGAAAGAGGTTTATGTTGTGCACAACACTAGAGATGGACGTTTTCTATATCTAATTCGATGGAAAGGTCGTCCTAATTTGGATTGTTGATGTCCGTTGTTGTCTTCAAGGGAGATTCAACACTTCTTGACGAGTATCATTTTGCAAACTCTCCGGGGCAGAGTTTTTTCAAGCCGGGGAGAATGATGGAAATCAAGAATTGTATTATAAATTATTCCTTATTAAGAGTTTATTTAGATTAGGAGTCTTATTTATTTATTATTTCATAGTTATCTTGTTTAAGAGTTTTAATATGGTAGATTTATTTTCGTAGCCTATAAATATAGGGCTAGGGTTCTTTTCTAAGATAGGTTGATGATTATATTATTTTGTTGATTGCAATGTTTTCTCTCTAAAATTCTAACTTTCTCTTCTTGCTTTACTCTAATTCTTGTTCTTATTTTGTTTCTAATCCTCTGAAGTCTGATTCTTCTACTCTGTCTCTCCTAATCTCCTTTTCTAATATCCCGATCTCTATCATAAATGCATCATCATGCATTCACATGCATTATCTTCAACTTCAACATTGCCCCTACAAAGGCCAATACGACACTTATTTCAATTTGATTTGTTTTATGTCTCTTGCTATGTGATGGTTGATATAAGGCAAAAATGTCCAATTAGATCATAGTCTTTAGTGGAGGCCTGGAATGTCCACATTACTTGGTATCCGTTGTCCCCAAATGTTGTCTACAAAACTCCTAGCCATTATTCTTCTCTAAATACCACCCCTTATTTTTTCTCCATCTAATAGTAGTGGTCGGACTTCGTGACCGTAAGTTAATACATATTGAGATTTCATCTTCTTGATGGAGAATAGTGAGATAAATTTCTTCTTCCATAATTTGCTAGAGAGTCTCCTTACATTTTTATTTGTTGGGCCATGACAGAAAGAGTGAAGAAGAAGAGATGGCAGCAGGGGCACAGCTGGGGTGAGGCCTTTGGGGGCCCCCACCCCCCAGCTCCAGCCCACCACTATAGGCCTATACACGTTTTTAGTATGTGTGTGTATATATATATATATATATATATATATATATATATATATATATATATATATTATGTTTAATAATAATAATACATGTACATATATATATTTTTAATATATCTATTATTAATATAAACAAACAGGTTTTGTGTTGTACAAATAAAGTGTTTTCCAAATTTGCCCCTATTTAATTATCTAAATTTAGTTTCTAAGAGCCTAATATTGTAATTATTTAGTACACCACAATATCGATCTTTTAACTATTTTGTAACCATCATCCAAAACCACCTCCTAAACTTTAGGGAGATTGATTCAATCAGAGTATCACGTTCTTTACCTCTTTCCTAATTAAACAAATTCAAAATTTTAAACTTCTTCATCTTCTTATTTCTTCTTCGTTTTTCTCCACAAACTACCTCTTTTTACAGCTTTTACCATGAATTTTTTTGGCAGTAAAGTAAATCAACCCTACTTAATCTATTAATTACAAGCCCATTTTTAATACCTAAGAACACATTGCACGCGGTCCGCGCGTGCACACAATGGCTAGTACTTACATATATATTGTTAAATATAATTCTGCGCCGTCAGCGGCCTAAAATCAAAGCGCAAAGATCAAATCGTAAAGGGATACTTTTTAGCACCTAAATGCTATAAATATACCCCTGAAGGGTCTGAAGGCAAGAATGATGTATTCAAGTTCAAGGGAGCGGGTAGAAATGATATCTAAGCCGCTATCGGTTCCAAGTCACTTATCAGGCTTCGCCTAGTGTCGAGTGATTGTCGGCTTTTGCTTGGCTAAGAGGGCTATCGGGGTTCTCGTTCGGTAGTGACATTAAACCACTTTTACTTGTAATTATGCCTTTCGTGCATTTATGCCATTTCGAGTGAGTCTGCAACTTCTTCTTAAGGGACGGGATGCATCCGTCTCAAAGTTAAATATAAAATCAAAAGGGATAAAAGCGTCAAACCCCCTGAACTATGGGGGGTGTTGCGACTTGCCCCTGTACTTGTTTTTTTTTTTTGCAACATGCCCCATGTACTATCAATTAATAAGCACTTTGCCCCCTAGTCAACTTTCCGGCCATTTTTTATGGAAGATTCCCCCGGAGATTCTATCACGTGCCCAGCACATGCTTATCAAAAGGGTAAATTCGTCCGACCATATTGAAGCACATTTTAAGTTTACCCCCTAACCTATTGGAAAAACATACATCCCCCCTATACTTTACAATCTGTAACTCGTAACCCCCTGAACTTATAAAATTGCCCCCCGAACTTATAATTTTGCCCCCTGAACTTATATGGTTGCCCCCTGAACTTATAATATTGGGCATTTCAGTCAAATCAGATTAGGTGCCTCTGCAAATTATACTTCGCAATTGTAACTACAGGGGGTATCTCATTCTGGAACTTAAAAATCACAACTTTCAGTAGTAAATTTTGGGGAAAAAGTTTAGGGTTTCAAAATCTTCTTCGATTTTGCTTCAATTTCTTCACAAACTGATCAATTGTTCATGAAAACTAACCAATCATGAGCTGGAAAAAGAGGACCGACGAAGATGAGATACCATTTGGAAAGAATACGCCAGAATATGGTACGTTTTTTATGGGTAATGTTGTTTTGTTGTTATTTATTCATGAAAGGTTGGGTCTTTTGTATAATTTACTTATTTGTTGTACGATAATGTTTAGTGTGTGAGTTAGTGTGGTTTTAAACTACTTTGTGGGGGACAAACGCAAGAATATTTCGGATTTTGGCAACACAAGTGGTCCCTAGTGTTTTTTGTTGTCTAGTAATGTATGAGTATTATAATATTCCATATTTTTTGTGCATGGTCCCTATTTACTTCATTCAGCACTCATATTTTCAAGCTTTTTGCGCATAAATCAACAAGACTTAACTATTTTTTTGTTGTTTGTCTATGTAGCCCCCAACAGTGGATATTTCAATATCAAGTTCCACCATCATGGCAGATTCCTCAACTTAGGTAAAAATTGCTATCTTGAAGGTGACATTGACTATTTTGATTATTGCCATAGTGATCAAATGAGCATGGTTGAGTTACGTGAGATGGCAAAAGAGTTGGGATTTGCACCTATGGCTATAGAACTGTTTGCTAGTATTAGTGGTGTGGATGTGTGTGACAGTCTTGATTTTATGCTTACTGATATTGATGCAATGAGGATTGTGGATTATCAGAATGAAGAGAGAGTTGTTAGTGTTTTTGTTGTAGGTGGGGTAGAGGATGATTATGATGGGGATAGTGAGTTAGAGAAAAATGAGAGAAGCGAGGCAGAAATAAGTAACAAGGAAGATGTAGAAAATGTTGAGAAAGTTGAAGGTTCTAAAAGTGATAAAGATGAGGCAAATACAGGTGATAGGGATGGCCAACTACCTGAAGTGGATGAGAGTGTACCTTTCATGGGATTTAATGAACCTTTGGGGCATGAGGGTGTTCATGAAAATGCAGCAGAAACTAGTTACAGAGGGACTGGGGTAGGATCTAATGAAGGTCTTGAAATATTTGATGACTTGATTGATGATAAGGATGGGGATGTTGCTGATGATGATCAATCAATGGGCAGTGATTCTGAGCACTCCGATATTTTAGCTGATAGTGAATGTGATGTTACGGATGATGAGAAGGAGTATAGCAATGTGAAAGGGGTAGAGACTTCAGGACAATGGTTTGCTAGTAGAAGGCCAACTACTGGTAGTGCAAAGAAGGATGCATATGTGTACAAGGGCTTTCCTGTTTTTAATCCAAATTTGGATATGGAGGATCCAACACTTTTTGTTGGACTTTGCTTTGATGATGCTGCAGCCTTCAGAGCTGCTGTTAGGCAGCATTCAATTAGAGTTGGTAGAGATCTCAAATTTGTGAAGAATGACAAAAATAGGGTAAGAGTGAGGTGCAAACACCCTACATGCCCCTGGGAGATTTTTGCCTCAGAAGTGATAAGTTCAAAAACACTTCAGGTGAAGACTTTTAATGGAAAACATGAGTGCTATAGGATGGAGAGACTAAATGCAGCTACATCCACATGGTTGGCAAAAAAGTATGCTTTGAGAATCAAGACTAATCCCAAATGGTTCGTGGAGTCAATGAAGGTGGTGTTTAAGGATGAACAGAAGCTGAAGTTTTCTAAATTTCAGATGTACAGAGCTAAGAGTAAAGTGAGGCAAATGTCTGTTGGGGTGACAAACAACAGTATGGTTTACTTTGGAGATATGCAGCAGAAATTGTAAAGATGGATAGGGATAACACTGTTAGAATTAAGACAAGGGCAACTGAAGAAGGGCCGGTTTTCAAGAGATTTTACTGTTGTTGGGGGGCTTTGAAGAAAAGTTTGTTAGATGGGTGCAGACCAGTGATTTGCTTGGATGGCTATCACTTAAAAAGTTTCTGCGGTGGTATACTTCTCACTGCTGTGGGAATTGATGCAAACAACTGCATGTACCCATTTGCATATGCAGTTGTTGAGAAGGAGAAAAGAGAAACATGGATGTGGTTTATGAATTTACTTGTTCAGGATTTGCAGATTTCAACTGATGGAAGTGGTGGGTGGACAATCATGTCTGATAAACAAAAAGGCTTGATTGATGCAGTGGAGGTGATGATGCCACACAGTGCTCATAGATTTTGTGTTATGCATTTATATAGTAACTTCAAGCAATCACACAGGGGGTTGGGTTTGAAGGGGCTACTGTGGAGGGCAGCCAAATGCACAAGGATAGTGGATTTTGAAAAAACAATGAAGAGCAAAGACAAAGAAGCACATAATTGGCTAGCAAGAAGGCCAGCTTCTGGATGGTCAAGAGCTTTCTTCAGAACTGATTCAAAGTGTGATGTGCTTTTGAATAATATGTGTGAGCTACAATGCCTTGATATTGGAGGCCAGAACGAAGCCTATTATTGATATGCTTGAGCACATCAGACTTATACTCATGAAGAGAACTTATGTTAAGAGAGATCAAGGGAGAAAATGGAAAAAGATGCTATGTCCCAACATTGAGAAACTGTTGGAAGAAATTCAGACAAAGAGCATGGGATGTAATCCTCATTGGAATGGGCTTCATGACTTTGAAGTAATGACACCTGAAGGGAACTATGCTGTGGATCTAGAAAAGCATACTTGCTCATGTAGACGGTGGCAGCTAATTGGGATACCTTGTGCTCATGCCATCTCAGCCATGTATTTCATGGGTTTCAAGCCTGAAGAATATGTTGACAAGTGCTACCACACAACAACATACATGAAGACTTACAACCATTGCATGTGTATCCTACATGGACCAGAAGAGTGGCCTGCCTCTAATATGCCTCAATGTGCACCTCCTATTCCAGAAAGGTTACCAGGGAGACCAAAGAAGCAAGAAAGAAAAAGGACACCAGCTGAAATTGAGGAGTTAAAGTTGAGAAGTGCTTTTGGGGAGACAGTTAAATTGCGCAAAAGTGGAATTGTAATGACTTGCAAGTTTTGTGGAATTAGAGGCCACAATTCAAGAGGATGTCCAAGAAAAAAAGCACTTCAACCTCAAGAAGAACCTGGAGTAGAAGTCCCACCTGCAAATCCAGTAGATGAAGTGGTAAATGTAATTTGTTGAGTATTTGACATATGTCATTTTTGGTTTTTAAAACATATCTCTGTAGTTAATGTTTTTGTCACTTGTTTGTCTCACAGGTTAGGAGAAAGGGGAGAGTTGCATCTAAGAAAACAACATCTAAGAAAAGAGGCAACACTGAAGATGGTAATAGTGTCATGCATTCAATGGAATTTGAGCCTATTCATCAAGATGAGCATACATCAGAAGCTTTTCCCACTATAGATTTGGGGGCAGATGTGCATACAGAACAAGATGTGCAAGTTGATTTGACAAAGGTGAGTTTGTAATATGCAATAAATTTGTAATGAATCTGAATTGTGAAATAGCTAACCAGTATGCAACTCAATTTGAAGGTTGGCAAGAGGAAGCAGAAAGTAAATGATAAGGAAAGTGAGGCTATTGAGGTGATGCAAAGGGTGAAGAAAACAACATCTAAGAAAAGAGGCAACGCTGAAGATGGTACTAGTGTCATGCATTCAATGGAATTTGAGCATATTCATCAAGATGTGCAAGTTGATTTGACAAAGGTGAGTTTGTAATATGCAATAAATTTGTAATGAATCTCAATTGTGAAATAGCTAACCAGCATGCAACTCAATTTGAAGGTTGGCAAGAGGAAGCAGAAAGTGAATGATAAGGAAAGTGAGGCTATTGAGGGGCTGCAAAAGGTGAAGAAAAAGAAAAATGTAACCCAGGAAGTTATTGAGGTGCCACAGATGGTGACCAGAAATAGAGTGCAAAAATCAACCGAAGTTTCTCAATCAAATGTCCAGCAGAATAGGAAACAAACAGTGAGTTTATTTATTGAATTTACTTGTTTTAGACCACCAGAAAAGCTTATGAGCTTACACACACATATTTGTGCAGGCTGCTAAAAAGAAAAAGGTGAATGATACTAGTGACATTATTCACGAGGTGCCCCAAGTTGAACTAGTTACAAAGACTCAAACTTCACAGAATGTCAAAAATGGTAAGGTTGTCATGAACACAACTGAGGTCATACGCGAGGCAACACTAAATGAAGTAAGTTTCCTATCATTCTTTGTGTATATGCAAGTAACTTGTTCGATAGTTTTGATAACTATAGAAAATTGTGAATTGCAGCTGAAAAGGCAGGAAACTAAAAAGAAAAAGGCAAACAAGAATGTCACTGCTGAATCAATAGTGGTTGAAAGAGGTAAAGGGAAGGATAAGGTGAACACGATGGTGGTTGAAGGAGTTAAAGGGAAGGAGAAGCTGAAGGGACATAAAGAAACTGGAGGTCCAAGATCGAATGATGAACTAGGCATGATGACGAGGAGCATGCTCGAGGGGGGGGGGGGGGGCGCCGAGCCAACTTCACAAACATTTACAACAAGGCAGTTAACCGTAGGATGAATATAAATTTAGGTTAGAGTGGGTGTGTGGTGACATTTTGAATGTTTTGGCTTAGGTACCTTACTAAAAGCATATCTGGTAATGTATGCCCCCTTTTGTGTGTGCCACATTACTCAAGGCATATATGGTAGCATATGCCCATTTTGTGTAGTAAGGATATTATGTTATGCATTGTAATGAACATGCAACATGTGTTGTTAATACGACAAGGTTTAGCATGTCATATTATATGGGTTGTACGTCTTGTTCAAATTTGGTCTTCGTTTAGATGTTATTTGTGTGGAACATGCGTAACATAAGAACATGCAAGTTAAATAACAAAAAACAAAGTTCTAAAACATTAGGGAGGAAAATATAACTTACGTAATATACTGGGGTGATAAACGCCAAACATATTACTACAGGGGGCATAGTGCAACATTAATTCATACTACAAGGAGCATAGTTCAATAGTTGACAAAGAATAGGGGGCAAACAATCAAACACAATCAAAGTTTAGGGGGTATAATTATAAGTTCAGGGGGCAACCGTATAAGTTCAGGGGGCAACCATATAAGTTCAGGGGGCAGTATTATAAGTTCAGGGGGCAATTTTATAAGTTCAGGGGGTTACGATTTACAGATTGTAAAGTATAGGGGGGCATGTATGTTTTTCCAATAGGTTAGGGGGTAAACTTAAAATGTGCTTCAATATGGTCGGACGAATTTACCCTTCTGATAAGCATGTGCCGGGCACGTGATAGAATCTCTGGGAGAATCTTCCGTAAAAAATGGCCGGAAAGTTGACCAGAGGGCAAAGTGCTTATTAATTGATAGTACAGGGGGCATGTTGCAAAAAAAAAAAAGGAGAGGGGGCAAGTCGCAACACCCCCCATAGTTCAGGGGGTTTGACGCTTTTATCCCAAATCAAAATTATAACATAACTATATACTCAAAAATTTTGTGTTGTTCCTAATAACCTATTCTATTGTTTAATCTCACAAAATAATTAGTTCGTAATTTGTTATACTATACTTTCTGAATTTATCGAAATTTTTTCGTACTCCATTCATTAGTTAACAAAGTACATTTAATATTACACTTGTGTGTTAATTTTACTTACACTTGTGTGTTAATTTTACTTTTAGGACGATTCAATATTGTTGTTAAGTTTTTTTTACATGAAACATGTGGTTTGTATTGGGTAATTAATTGAGGCATAGTTAAAAGTTAAAGCTAAATATAATTTCTTTAGTATTGCACTAGTAATTTTGTTATTTTTTATATTAATTCAGTTATAAGTTAATATCCTCTTAAAACATGCGACACAATTGTAAATGGCTAAGTGAACATGAATATCTTAGCAGCGTATACAATATTCTATTATGTATGACATATCTTTTGCATTAATCTAGTTTTATAAAACTCTTAAACTTATTAGCTATATATTCTACTAGTAATTTTTTCAAAATTTTAATATTAAATATCTTCTTAGAATACTTATGTTTTGACGATGCTTTATTAGTTTTCAAAAGAATTAAGTTAACAAAAAAATCTCATTTTTATACAAAAAATTCTTCACATGATCTCGTCCCCTAACCAAATTTGTGGCTCCGTCCATGGATGACAGTGGCATAAGACATCAACGGTAATTGAGGGTCTTTGGTGCTAGTCAACTGGTGTTGGGTTAGGTATCTTAAAGATAGTTTTTTAAGTATTTTACTAAACAAGTGGCCTAGTTAAATGTTAGCCCCAAAGTACTTGAGTCTCTCTCTCTCTCTCTCTATATATATATATATATAAAGTATTTTCTGCCTAAGAGTATATAGTTTATAACTTATAAGTATTCACCGGCCACCCACCAACCTTATCACAAATTAAATTAATATAGCTATAGTTTATACCCACACCACACATGCACGAATTCATATATACAGTATCATATACCCACACCACCCTTGCCCAAATTTGAAAATCGCTAACAGATCTTATAACGAGATCTGCTGAGCCTATTAACCGAATAATAAATTAAGAAATAATTGCAACGTTTTCTTTTGTTTATTCGAACTGAAAAGTCAAACGATACATGCAAAAATTACTATAAAAAGAAGGCAAATGGAAATTACGATCAGTCCAAAACTCAAGGCCAGATTTCAGATAAAAAGAATCGTATTATTTGCTTAATTTATCATAGCCATGAGGAGGATCTCCTCTTTCGTATTCGGATCAATGCCGCGGCATCTCCGTCAGTTGAGGAGGAAGGAGATAACTTCGCGGCCGCGCATCTGGTGTCATTCTCAGTCATGGAGATTCTTATTTTCAAAAACTGTAGCTGCGGAGAAATCATATCAACTTCCAAGTTTATTGAAACTTTCATTTGGAGACAATACCTCTCTATTCAACCAGCAGTCTGTTCCCTTCTCCAGTCTAATAAGGTAACTTCTTCAGTCTTTTTTCTTCAACAAAGTGCTAATTGAAGTCTAATTGACAATATATATACTTTCCCTTAATTAGTTTTTGTATCACTTTCTATTATTTGAAAAATCTAATGAAAGATATGCATCATATAAGCTGTGACTCTACTCTTTTATCATTCTTTTAGCACTAGGGAAGAAGCTGAAAATCATAACCACCAACTAGAAGTTGAGATCATTTCGAAAGAATTTATCAAACCTGCAGTTCCAACTCCGGGACACTTGAGGATGCACGAGCTTTCAATCTATGAACAACTCTTTCCTAATGTCTACCTATCCCTCGTTTATTTCTATCCAAACGACGATGAAAATGACCACAAAAAAACAACCTTGGAAAAAAGGCAAATATTGAAGCAGTCTCTCTCAGAAACTTTGACAAAATTCTATCCATTAGCGGGTAGATTAAAAGATCATCGGCATATAGATTGTAATGACAACGGGGTCTATTACGTGGAAACCAAAGTCAAGGACCATCTTACTGATTTTCTTGAGCAACCTGACAACAAGTCCATACATCAACTACTTCCATTCCATCCTAATACCGTACAATCACTATGCGAAGACCTTTTAGCTATGGTTCAAGTAACTGAATTCGGTTGTGGCGGCATTGCAATCGGCGCATATACTTCACACAAGATTATGGACGGGTATTCGATCTCAAGATTTCTCAAGGCATGGTCTACCACGGCCCGTGGGTCATCAGAAGAAATCAGTCCTTTGTTTGTTTCTTCGTCAATGTTTCCTTCAAATCCAGCCCTGCCACAAGATGCGACACTTAATGTAGTTCCGCTATATGCAAAGAGTAAAACTGCAACGAGGCGTTTCCTGTTTCCTGCTACATCTCTCGCAACACTGAAAAAGAAACTTAACTCAAGTCGTGTATTGGCTGTAACGGGACTTATATACAACCGCGCTGTTGCTGCTTCAAAAGCTCGATCAGAAGCTACTAGTTGCACTCCGCAGTCTTCATCTTTGACAATTACTCTGAACGTAAGGGATAGAGTATCACCGGTTTATCCACCTTATTCAATGGGGAACATCTTTACACTTACTCCTCCTATTCAATCCAGGGGAGATGAAGATATAGGAGTGGACACCATCGTGCAGCGCCTAAAGGAATCAATAAGCCATATTAACAATGAGTTTCTTGTACAAATGACGGTAAATTTGTTATCTGACGCGGAGAGCACCTTAAAGATGATGCATATGCCTTACGCCGATAAAAACGCAAAACATATGATAATAACTAGCATATGTAGAAGCGGTACATATGAGACCGCGGATTTTGGATGGGGAAAGCCGATATGGGTGAGCTTGGGAAACGGAGACTCGGATTTCCCCTTATCTGAGAATTTCGTAGTTTTGATGGACACAAGATGCGGTAAGGGGATTGAAGCATGGGTAAATATAAATGAAGAAGACATGAATGTTTTGGAGCAGGATCTAGAGCTACTCGCTTTCGCCTCGTTGAATGCCAGCCCACTCGAATCTTTTGAATGAAGCTACATTGTACTTGCATGATCATGTTGTGCTCCATTCTTTTTTCAGCATTGTACATTTGGAACTGTCAAAAACTGGGGAATTTGTTAAAACAAGTCCCACAGTACGTTGTACCCTGTCCAAAAGCTAGTCGTTTTATAAGTTGCATATTTTTCAAATTAGGTCCTCCGTTCAATTTTCAGCTCTTCTTTTCCAGCAGTGGCTTTTGGATAAACTAGACAGCTTTGGCCGTTTAATCTCTTCTTCCTCAATTTAGTTCAAAGCCACAAAAAACTCCATTATAACTCGTTAATGTATATATATATTATATTAGCAGATAACCGAGTAAAACACTTGGTTGTACCTTTTTTAAGTTATATATTTATCCAGATCTAATGTGAGGGTTTGTCGGTGGAGTTCCTATTTTGATAATATAATAGTGCTGGTTAACTAAGTTCCCCAATCAGTAATCCATACACAACCACTGCAATTAAGTACAAATGCAACATATTTAGATATAAAAAAGAACAAAGTAAATCAAACCTTCATTATATTGTAAGCTACGAAAAAATAGTCACGTGTTGTCTTTGTTAATCAAAGTAACTCACTACGAAACCCAAAGAGAATGAATTAGAAAAAACGAAAAAAAAAAAAAAAAAAAAAGAAGCTCTTTTGTTACGTCCAGTATTAAGCAAAAGAAGGAGCAAGAGGTCTAAGAAAAAATTATTTCATACGGCCGCAAAATTAATGACACAACCAGTCGATTATTAGTGTAAACATGTGGTTTGGATGATATTATAGAGTAGTTAGTACCTAAATTTTAGTAAATCATTATTATCATGGTTGTTGATTGCACACCTCATGTATGGAATAAAAAAATAAAAAACCTTCTAAAATAGTATGTGAGTGTGCAAAAAGAATACGAGGAGGTGAGGGTCTTTGCCTTCTAACTTTTTTGAAAAATCTTAAATGGGAATATTCTTTTAAACTATAAGTTTACTTGAATTATTAAAATAATTTTTTAGTACAGGGGCACCCATTGGGGCGCCCCCATAAATTTTTTATGTTGTAAAGATTAAAATTAGAAATAAAAAAAATTAATGTATTAATGAGTCCAAAACCACTTTTTTAGTACTGATTTTTGAAAAGTATAAATTATAAAATTAGTAAAGGACCGAGTGGGGATTTTATATGCTATCCGTCAAATTAGCTATAAATAATATTTCTATTGGGAACCGTAGCGTAGAAGTCGTTTAATTATTCTATTCTGCCCGGGCAACTCCCAGGATGCTGCTAGGAGCAGTGTGTTGCTGCTGCTTTAAGCAAAATACGTAGGTGACTGAACGACCAACATTTTTGGAGGAAATTCCGGCAAAAGATTTTTAAAGTTTTGTGCAAAAGGTTGCAGGCTTCTTTTTCTTTCTCTGATTTCAGTTTGTTGTTTTCTTTTTGTTTAATTTTGATGGAATACTGGAAACGTTTTTGTTTTGTGATTGGAAAAGGCATGGAACTTTTAAAAATGTTTTCTTTTTATGGAACTTTTAAAAATGTTTCTTTTTTATGAAACTTTAAACGTATCTAGCTGGGTGCATTTTGTCAAACTAATTCATCTAAAATTGAAAATGACAAAATTAGTCTTCAAAAAATCATACAACGTAAGGGTGCAAGTTGCCTATTATTATAATTTAAGAGTGCAACTGCCAAAATTAGACAATCTAAAGGTGCAGTTTGACATTAGCTCGTATAGGAAATGAGCAAATGTATCCTTGCTTTCTCCTAATACGAAACTCAGAGGTTTAGACACATCACGTTGATACTTTTATGACGATTATTGGTATTTTGAGACTTAAATTTAGTGTTGCTAATTTATCATGTTATCAATTGCCATTGCCATGAAATGTTTTCGAGGATGTGGTACATTACTAGAAAAGCAGCTAAAGACAAGTTGAATTCTAATTGAAAATGAAGATTATTGTTGACTAGCACATAACTTTATTCACCGGCTAGCCAACTATGTTGAATCTGGGAGTTCAAGACTCATTTGTGGATTTTTTTTTTATTTTTGTAATATTAAAGACCAATATGATCTATTACTTGAAATGGATAAGAGACATGTCAACAAGAGCAGTCAAAATAGATAAACTAAATTATAATGAGAAGAAAGTCCTCTTTTATATTCGCATGAGCATTTATATATCTTTAACTAGTGCATGACATTAAGCTCTTAATATTAGTTGGTCACACGACTCTCTTGCATGTATTGTTAGAATGATTCATGGATCAATTTTTATTGTTCTTTTTCTTTTTCACGATCGAAACGTTTTCCATTTTTTGACTTTATGAAATGAAACATACAAGTATTTTCTATGTCTATTGCAACAACGATTTTTATGAATTTTCTAAAACATATTCAAAAAATCTCAAAACATTGCGAAAAGTTTCTAATATTTAGCGTACCGAAACATATATATTGTGATAACAAAACTTTGATCCATGGAAGGATGTGATAAAAGTGTGTACATTTGAACAATCTAAAATTACAATAGAAAGAAAAAAGTATTCTCTACATACAATATAATACATTCTAGTGCTTTGAGGGTAATTTATAAATGGAAAATCATCTTCTTTATTAGAATTCTTTTCTTAGGTATTTGGTTGTGGAAAATCTGTCAACTTTGAGTTACGAGGCTTGGCAAAGACCAAGTCGAGTACAAAATCAAGAAGAATTTATGAATCAATTTTGGTATGTTATTTCATTTTTTATGCATTTTAATCAATTAATTAAAAATGTATTTTGATTATGTTTAATAATCTTGAAACTTCATGAAAAAAAAAAAAAAAAAAGTACATCAACTAAAACTTATAACCTGAAGAAACTTCAACTTGTTTCACATATATCAAATTAGTAATCTGGCTGAGAAGTTCTAACTAAGTAATTTTACTGAACAAGAACTCATCGTTTGACGTGTCAATTGGGGCATTAATGTATTATAGTTCTGATGACAGATGCAATAGTTGATATGTTAATTGGAGGATTATAAATTTGGTGTACTAGGTTTTCAGGAGATTTTAGAGTATATCAACTATTTCATAGTTATTCGATTAAAAAAAGAGATTTAAAGTTGTCATATAAATTGTCTACAATAAAACCGTAATTGCTTGAAAACATGATTTTTATTTCATTATTGATGAGTTGCATTAATTATATATATGAAGCACCTCGGATAATTTTGTTTTTATTTGTACATCGGCGGAACGTACATACTTCAATATTATCTATTGGCATTAAGTACATTGCATGAGTGTGTTTTTTAAACAACTTATCAGATTAACTCATCGCAGATTATAAACGAGGCTCCGCCCATGTGTGTATGATTGGAAATAATATTTTCAACAAAATAGATCTTCTATACCAGTTTTATGTGTTGCTAATAAGCTGCTTAGTTGATGACGAAACATTTCTTAAATATTTGGATTGTGATTATACTTGGAGGGTTGATGATTATATGGCATAAAGAGTGATACACGAATATTGGCTTAAACAATCCATTGTCTTTTAAACAATTAAGTAAAAACAATAGATACAACACACAACATTTGACGAAATAGTACTGAAATCAGCCAGCTGATGAAGAAAAACTGAAATACAGTACAGACAAACGAAAGAGGATCATACTCTAATATTAGTGACTGATTATAATAAGTATGATTCCTCTTATTATTCTTCACTCATACAACGAAACGGAATGAGAACGATGTATTCTCGTGTGCGCGTGCGTGCGTTCATGGATCAGGACTGGTGCAAGAACGGTGGAATGATCGAAGGTTTAGCGTTCTGCATCATTTTGCGCGGCGTGAAGGCGCCCTTCTTATATTTGTGGCAGCAAGTGTAGTTGGGGCTACGGCAGCAAGGGCCTAAATCTACAGCTTCTGATGTTGCAATTAGAAGAAGAACTGCAAAGAAGCAAATGGTACTAATTTGATTGGTTTTGGCCATTTGAACAAACAAATTAAATTATTTTTCTTTTCTTTTTTGTGTAAGGGTTGATGCAGAAGTTAAGGAGATTTACGGCCTTTATATACAGGTTGTATTTTGTCCTGTCAAAGGCTCCAATTACTGAAGGATAAAAATACAGATGGATATTAGTGGACCTAGCTAGTTATTAGGGTTTTGGGGAATTATCGAACTTGTAATCAACAACGAGTCGTTATCGATAAGTAAATTCTTGCATGATTAGATTTTGGATGTTATTGCATTCTGCTTAATAGTACAGTATGTTTTGCAGCCTGTTCTATATCAGAAAGGAGAAAACCAGCCACCCCATCCCACATTAGATTTTTTTTAAGTTTTTCGCCTTTCTTAAAAGTCTCGATTATTATTTGCATATTCTCAACCAATTTATTTTTTTGTAAGCATAAATTGGTCATTTAAATTTTTTTTTTTTTTTGAAGCAAGATTTTTATTTTTATTTAGGCCAATACACATTACAGGTCGTTTAAGTTTCCATTTTTACAATATACTAATAGTTAATCAAAAAAAAAAAAAAGTAACTATAGCGTTAAAGTGTGTAGATTCTAGTAAAACCAATATTTCGATATAATTGCAGTTGTCATTCATATATCCTTATAATTTATTTGGTTTTGGGGTCGAGTTATACACAAAATTATTTGAAACCCACCTCCCCTATGGTTTCTTCTCTCTCTACCCATCTCCTCTTTAGTTTGGAGTTTTTTCGTCTACCTCCCCTCTGGTTTGGACTTTTTCCATCCATCTCTCCTTCGTTGGTTGACTATTAGTCAATAGTTGTATTTGAGTGATAAAAGTGTCTCTTAACAAATAAATAAAAATAAACTATTGAATGGAATAACATCCAAATTATTTAATGATTGTGTTGTGAACATATATTCAACAATTTATATTATTTTATATTAATTGACATTTTTACCGTCCAAATTAAACTATTGAGTCATATCCAACAAAAGGAGGAGAAGTGGAAGGAAAATTTCAAACTAAAGAACAAATAGATAGAAAGAGAAGAAAAATTGGAGTACGTGTTTACCAATAGTACATATATATAACATGACTTGCTGCTTTCGAGGTGAAACCGATTGACATGATAAAGTTTATGAGTCTTCAATAATTTACACGGCAGTACCTTTGGTTTTAGTAGTGATTAACCTAATTTAGACTGTCCATATGGGTATTTTACTTGCCTTTACATAAAATGATCATCCTATTTAGTAATTGTCGGTAATGCCTCGTGAAAGTGATTCCATCCTTTAATATTTAATAATCCAAAGTTTGATTGAGCAGTCATAAAGAACATCTGATCCCTTGTTGTTAACATTCAATTAATGTTTTTATATTATATCAAGGGTTAACTACATCCTCATTCTCGGCTTTCAGCTTCAAAGACTTTCCAACATTTTCGGTAGAAAAGGCTAGAAGGATCATGAATGACAAAAACTGCAATTTATCAAGACCTCCATGCCTTTTTATATCCATAGGGAGCTCATGCATATATGTACGTTGTTATTTGCATCACAGTCTTTTGCATGTCATGAAGATAAAAAAAAAGAGGAAGTGAAGTAATCAAGGAAAGTTTTTCATACATGGTTCACTAGGTTAGACCATGTGAGAGCTAAATATCTAGAGTTACGTTAGATGTTTTCATTGGCAGTAAGCAGTAGATCTCCCCTTATTTTGGGAAATAAACTCGTCCCGTATTTTTTGGTGTCGTAGTGGAGGAATTTACCTTTCTAGCGCATATTCAGTCGTACCGGCAATATCTAGTATTTCAATAGCTGAAACCTAGGAAAGATTAGCTGAGAGATTGTACGATTCTTTGAACGAACCTATTAATTTGTTTATTGGGTTATAAATTGAGTGAAATTGCAAATATCTTCATGAAAATTTCAAGGAAAAGAGCAGTCTCGCGGTCATGTTGAGCGACGCCCGGCATTCACAGGGAAGGAATGCGATTGGAGGAACATAGCCTAATTTGCAATCATACCTCTTCTAGTATTGTTATAGACAACAGATTTAAAAATTAATAAATTCAAATGTACCATATAGCTTGAATAAATAAAGTTACAATTGCATGCATATTTAAAATAATAAATAAAAAAATGAACTTGCACAATACTTTCAAATAATGTAAAGAAACATTCAATGAGAAAAATATAATAATAGAAATGCGAGAACGTTGCTAAATTAAGAGAGTTACTTTTAGTACAGAAATATCATAATTCATCTTTTTTCATAATTTTTGCTATTTTGATTTTTTACCATTAGATTTAAAAATATATGTAATACGGTTATACAATGTGTCGGATATGGTTGGGCATGTCTTCAATAAGTATTTGACAAGGGTATTCAAAGTTTTATATAATATTAATTCTAGGACATATGAATATAACGTGAAGAGACCCTTGAGTTAAGACAAATGAACAGAGCTCTAGGGCGATAAAAGAAAATATGGATGGAGGTCACGAGGTGAGAAGCAGCATAGTAAGTAACTCAATCAAAACGATCGTAGGGAAAGAATTCATATATTAACTAGACTTGATTCTTATTTGGGGCAAATATCCTACCCCCAATTAATTGAAAATCTAGGTTTGGTTTTCGTAAAAAAAAAATCAGAAGACACTCCTGTTAATTGGGTGTATATATGAATTCGAATGAGTTGGTAAATGATTATCAATTTGGCTTTTCGTTCCCCGAATGAATTAGTAACTCTTGCATCGGAATGTCCGTTGCTGTCTTATACATTGACCTATTAACTTGCGTTTTGGGGAAAATTAACGTGTCGGTTTCATCTAATCATCAAAACAGTCTCCCTGAGAAAAGTACATTCATTTAATTGAAAAAACAATGAATGATAAGTTCAAGTGAGAATTGCTAGAACAGGACAAATAAGAAAATCAAATAAAACAGAACACTTGGTAACTCCGATCATTATAAGTTGTAAACTTATAACACACTTCTTCTTTCACCAAAAATAATAAAAGCTGGTTAAAATGATATTATAAAGAAATATTAGCTGGTTAAAAATAGAATCAATGTTGTATAAAGAGAGTTAAAGTATTACAACTGAACTCTATATTCAATAAAATACAAAACCATGTCAAAAAGAATAAGTTAACAATAAATCACAAACCGCTTGCAGATTTTATTTTATTTTTAAACTCATAAACACAAACAAGAATGGCAAACTAATTGAATATATGAATATTTAGTAATCAACAAACTATGGGGAACGTCAGAGAAAGGCAATTCGTTATGTTTCATAGTCTATTTCGCCAAAAGTTACAATAAGTAAATGAAAATATTGCTACACGACTAGACCCACAAGACGATCTATTCAGCAAAATCATAATTTTCTGTTTTCAATCTTTTTAGCTTTTTGAAAATCTCAGCAAAGATACAAATAGACACTCAAGTTTTTATAACAAGAAACATTTAACACAAAAAGAAAATATTCTCTTTAAATGAGGTTTTGCTTGCAATATGGGTGACAAACTAAGCATTCTTCTCCTCTTCCAGCTTTCACCACCACATTCTCCTGCGATAAGGTGTCGTCTTCCGGCTTCTACCATCGGACTCTCTTGTAATTATATATTCAAAATTTATTACTGTATTGATTAATTTCTTCTTCTGCGAGGTGGATTCTTTTTTCTTCGTTCCCTGGGAATTCCGGTATGATTTTGTCCGGAGCAGGTGTTCCCATTTTGGTGTTGTATATCAGTTTTACTTTATTAAAGTATTTGATATTATTTATCATTGTATTGGTCAATATTCGTCTTTTGCCATTTTGGGATTCTGATAAGGTTTTGTTGGAGTTGGTGTTCCTTTTCTCTGTTTGTATATCAGATTATTTTTATCCTTGATCAAAAGTTCTTAAAAGAGGAGCGCAAGGTACACTCCCTGAGAAATCGTACATCAACAGTTTAATTTGAGATGCATAACATTGGATAAATTAAACCAATCTACGAAAGAAGCAAAACAAGACTCCTCAGCTCTAATCCGATTCCAGGACTCAGTTCTGGGTATCGTCGTATTGAAAAGCATTTGTAGCAAGGGAATAGATATATCTCTGTCTGAATTAACAAGACAACTGTACAATAAACTGCATGCACCACATTGTTTGTAGTTTCGTTTTCCTTGTGTGGGTGTATATAATTCATGGCTATTGTAATATTGGCATGTTCGAATATGTTTTAAGACAATCATCATATAATGTGCGAGAGAATGTGTGACCATGCCCTTGCTATTGCAACTGTTTCCACTTTCCACATTCAAAAACTTAACTATAAGAAAACTAAATATAAAGAATAAAAGAAAGAGAATAAACAACAAAGACTTAATATTAGCACAAAACAACTGTCAACTGCATTTTCAGTTCCAGTTGCATTCCAGGCTTCCAGCAGTGAACAAGGACAATTAGTGGCATTCATCGCTAAAGGTGAATAGATAGTGTCGACTTTTCGAATAAAAAATGCGACAAAGAGATTTAAGAGAACTTATAAAAATTCAAATAAACCCATCGCCTTTCTCGCGAAATTATTGGACAGAATACCCGATTCTATTATTCAATGGCACACGGACTCTTCAGAACTCAAAAGTACACACAAGCAAAATGTTAAGTTCTTCGCCCACAAGTAAACAATAAATACAAGAAGATATCTTATAACATAAACTAAGTGGCAAATATCCAAAATTTATTTACCATTTCATAGCAAACTAATCAAGAATCTTGTGGAGCCTCAAACCTTGATGGAGTATCAATTCCCGCCATGCAGCAAAGCCCGGATAACAAAATTAGAAGCAAAACAATTCCCTGAAACATTTCGAGTTTATATTAGAATATCTTAATTCTACAGTTTACGCAAATATGCAAGGAGAAGTAAACATTATGATGGGCTGAAACATAGAAGAAAGCCGGGCAGTGAAATTAAATACGTGTATGGTCAAGCCCCATATGGCTTTATTTATACGTATATATTGGACAAAAGTTTAACCAACTTACCACAAAAATCCCCTCCAAAAGAGTTGACTTAATTTGGCAGACTCCATCACAGCCAGTTGAACTAACGGACGTATTTCCTGCAGTACCTTCAGCAAGAAATCTTTCCAAGCCCTGACGGGATAGGTGATGATTAGATTTAAGTGGATCTGAGACGTACAGAATCATGTATTCTGCACCTAAGTGCTCCATGGAATTGATAAGTTGTGAAAGAACTCCACCTGCATATTTTGACAAATTACTAAGTCAATATTCTAAGGTGTGAAAGGAGGATGCACAAAAATCATGAAATGGGTTGTTGGTTCCAAAAAATCTTGTGATCCGAATTTGCACGGTTTTTTTCAGTAACATACCCTCAGAATGTGGTTGATCAGAGTCCAATGAATGAGAACCTCCATGGCACATAACAATCAAATCTGTCTGCCCATCAATATTCTTTTCCATTCTTGATTGAATGAAGCCCTATCCAAGAAATTACAGTGCGTCATTCAGGTGGCACGAAATAAAGCTAAATGGAACACAGGGCATTGTTTGTCATACTTACATGAAATGAGTCAATGTCTTCTAGTTTATCAAAAGTTTCACCCTCTACAGAGCACGACCCCATTAAAGCAATATTGCTGATCCTTGATTTGAGCTGACAGGTACTTGTAAATTCTGAAATCAAAGAGCTCTCTGTTGTTGTTTCATCCTCTTGAGAAGTTACATAAGGAAAGGCCACAGAGAAGCTGGAGTTTGAGAAAGAGTCCTATCCATGAAAAAGACGCTATATGATCAAACCATTCTGAAAGATGATGATGCCATAACCAAGTGCTGATTAAAGATCTCAAGTATTTATACAACTGATTAATTTACCTTGAGCAAGCCTACAAGAGCTGGATCTGTTTTTGTGGATCTTGAGACATCCAGAGATTGTAACTACACATGAAAAGACACAATCCAATCACCAGGAAAAGAAAAAGGTTAAACAAGAAAAGCCAATATCAAAGATGAGAGATATAAACAGAATAGTGATTCCTAATAGAGTATAAACTGCACTTGTAGCGCTTAACATGCTGAACACTATATCAAAAACGTTTGTCGTAATCCATCACAATAAAAGAATAACCCTATATGCAGCCTACACTTTGAATTTCAGTAAATGACCAAATGAGGACTCTTGGGTCATCCTGACCTCAAATGCTGACACAAAAATCCTTCTTAATTTTGTGAGAATAGAAAGAAGAAAATTGCAGACAATTAATTGGATAACACAATCCTAGTTTACAGAGTAAAAGCCAATGGCCCATCTGGCATTGATTAATGCATTTGATAACGATGGGCAAATTAGACCAGATATGCTTGTTAATTCATGCTTAAGACAGTACTAAATAATTAGAGTTCCCTCTGCAATATTCATGTTTGATCAAATGGCTTCAATGAAGTATTTATACTTTTGATAAGTATACACATAAATAATAACCAAATTACTCAAGAATTTCTTTTCTTTTGCATGAATGTGGTGCAACCGCAGCAATAAAGACAAGTATGTTGTTATTTTCTGGAAAACATAACCAAATTAATACCTCTGACCCCACGAAGAGAAATGCGAAATTATGAGACTTCTGAGCTTCCTCCCTCGAGCACTGGAGACAATAAGGACAATATTTTCCGGATTAGTTGAAAGAGAGCGGAATCATTGCCTTTAACAATAGTAGAAAATCAAGTTCAATTTACTTTCCTTTCTTATCTAAAGCAGATTTTGTTTTCTTACTTACTCTAAATGGGTAAACTCCATCCACCTCCCTTATAGTTTAAAGTTTTTCCATCCACCTCCCTTCAGTTAGTTTGACTATTGGTCAACAGTTAAGTTAAGGGGTAATATTGTCAATTCATTTATTAAACATTATTAATTTTGCAAACCATATACACAAGGCCTAATTAGAACAAAAAGAGTTGCCATGGCTTATACTGATGAGTGATGAGGACTCGTTTAGTTGAAGAATTCAGTAGAAATTAAAGAAATAAATTAATTATCCCAGTTTAAATTCACTAGCTTTAACATTGGGGATGATATACGAATGACATACTGTTAAAGTTACATTGTCAAAGAGAGTGAACATGAATTGTAATTAAATTAATTCTCTGATCATCAACAAATTTGCAATATTATTCTTATTACTTATCAAGTTTTTCAACAAAACAAGCTCTCATTCAACATAAGTTAATTCTTTTTGTTCTAAGTGGACTTTGTATATGACATTTGTTAATTTTTTTTGTGCTAGTTAGACTGTATATATTGTTTGCAGAAAACAAAAATATTCAAGAAAAGGCCCTAAACTTAACTTTTGACTAACAGTAGTCAAATTAAGCAAGGAGAGGTGGATGAAAAAGCTTCAAACTGTTAAAGAGATGGATAAACGAAGATAAAAACCCCTGGGAGGTGGATGGACTTTACCCTACTCTAAATTTCAAATGATCAACTAGGGTCATACCAGGTAATCAGACCACCCCCCTCTGGTCATCACGGACTGGGCCAAGTCTCTTGGTGAGAGAATTCTGTAATCAACCATTTCCTTCATTTTGCTACACATATGCAACAGTAACTTAATTTTAGTTTATACGCACAAACATAAGGAATACACAGACATATCACTTCAGGCGTTTCTGGTGTCATCGGAAATCTTCAGAAACACCTACAAGTATCAGTATTTTATCATCATGTTAAAACAAGTCATCCTAATATGCGTTTGATTTTGCTAGCCATTTTGAGAAAGAGAACTTCACAAGCTACCTTTATACGGGTAACAACAGAACCATGTGGACTCTATTTGTTCATATAGTTTGAAGAGGCTCATTCACAAACAATTTCCATCCAAAGAGACTCTGGAGCTATCATCAAAATCTACAACCTTCACAAGGATATCAGTATCACTCTCCTTCCTTGTGTTTTCATATAATTAAGTAGATTGAGTTTGATCTTTGAAACTTCTGTCCGTATTCTTTCTATATCACAAAAAAAAAAAAAAAAAAAAAAAAAGACAGAGCGCGGGAACAAATTGTCTAAAATTCAGGGAAAAATTCAAAACACACGTTGCTTCAAGAAACTTATCTAATATTAGACAAGAGCAAAGTTATAACTTGATTTGCACCACAACTACCTATATCCCCACCTAGTTAATCTAGTTGATCGTTTAGAATTGAAATGGTAAACTTTTCTAAACGCTCTTCAACATGCAGCAGCTTCAATTCAAGATTATATTACTTGCCAGGATCATAAAGCACCTTCTGCAAAAAGCTAAGATACTAATGATTTGAATATACAGGCTAATGATATGCATAGTGTGTCGATGACAAGTCAGATTCATCAACATTGGTCTCATTTATCAAGATCAGCTCTCACGGTTCCGTCCTCCAAGACACGATATACAACTTTTGCCGTGCTTCGTGCACCCAACGCCACAACAATCAAAAACTACAATACCATGTGACGTACGTTCGCAATATAGCAATTAGAAACTAAATTAGTGACAGTACTATAGATGCGACGAGGAATCATTACCCATTCCGATGAGACGACCACAGGAAGGCGGGCACTGTAGACTGAAAAGCGAGACCTAAATGTACTTGAGCTGCCAAAACCAACAGAGTCGCGACAATCGATGTCAACGCAACATATGCCATATTCGATGAACCAACAAACCACAGCAAGTGATCGGCTCAGATCAGAAAGTAAGAACAATATCGAAACAAGGATCTGTAGAATCACAATAGCAGGATCAACAATCACAATCAGAAATCAAAAGTAAATTACAACATATCATATTGAGGGGTTTCAATCCAACAAATCGCCATGTTTGTCGAACTGGATTTTGATTCTGTGCGATGCAAAATACATGTTAATTGATTCAAGAGAAGAACAGTAAATCGATTCTCACCTGAATAAAATCGAAGTCGAAGTTGAAGCACCCACGACGTTATGCTTATTGTTTGTTGTTGTTGATTTTCTCCCCCAAAATCAAAATCTGGCCCTAAGGCAATAATAATGAGTGATCCAGGACCAAGAGAAGTCAGATGATGGGAATTAATTGTTTAACGGGCGAGTAGCATTCACGTCCCTGAGGTTCTATTACTTTGCGTCAAACTCCCCTGTGGTTTTTAATGTTTTCAGTTATCTCCTCCTAATTAGTTTGACCTAAATTAATAGGTAATTTTTTAACAAAATTTAGTAATTAGTTTACAAAATACTATTTTTTGTAAACAATATAAAGACATAATTACCATGATTTATGTTGAATGATAGTCTGTTTTGTTAACTAAAGACTTCATTACATAATTAAATAGATACTACAAGTTACTTGTTGAAAACTAAATTAAAGTTAATTAAATAGATACTACAGCTTAAACTAATTAGTGAATGCCTTTTCCACTGTCGCTTCCAATTTATTTAGTAACCTTTCTCTCTCTAGAAACTCCCTTTTCTCTCTATGGAAATCTCTCTTGTGTTGCCTTTTTTGTTCGTTTTTTAGCTCAGCTGTGGGTTTTCGTCTCCCTCTCCTTCCCCTCTTAGTTTTCTTTCCTGTCTTTGTTCTTTGTCTTCGCCTCTGGTCTTTTATTTTGGGATGGAGAACCCCAATGATGAAGAATGCACTATTATCACCAAAGTCATTACCTCCAAAAAATCTGTTAATTTCACTGCCCTTACAAACACCCTTAGCACAGCCTGGAATCTAAATTATTACCCAAAAACAAAAATCGCAGAAGCAAAAACTCTGTCTTTCATACTCAAAAAAATTAATGCAGACCGAGTGCTTGAGAAAAGTCCTTGGAATTTTAGAGGTAACTTGGTTCTGGTGAATAAATGGTCAGATGATACTGCTTTTACACAGCTTGAATTGAGCAAAACGGAATTCTGGATCCACGCTTTCAACATCCCTGTATGTTTCATTACTGATAAGATGGTGAACATCATCGGAAATGCTGTCGGAAGATTTATCTGGGCGGATGTCGGTGACAACAACAAATGGAGAAGGTCTACAAGGATAAGAGTTGAAATCGATATTACAAAGCCTCTGGTGGACAAAGTTATCATAAACCTGCCTGGGGGTAACAAGATTTACAGCGATATTAAATTCGAAAGATTGGGGGAATTTTGTTTTTGCTGTGGTATCATCGGCCACAAAATTGAAGAATGTTTGCCAGAAAAAGGTCTGTCTATCCCAATACCTTCTCAACTCATCCAATCGTTTGGTCCTTGGCTCAGGATTGAAAACAATAGCAAAAATCCTAAACCTGATCTAGGTAACCATATATCCTGTGATCTTTACAAGGAAGGGGACACTGAGCATCTTGTCCCTTTAAATTACCTGGCGTCCAATAAACAGGTTGATCAGCAAGCCCCTCCAGATTCTAGGCCTAAGTTCGATCAAAATCCGGCTTCACCTGTTATTTTCAACAGTAATTCGAAGGTGGAATTCACCAAACCACGGTTAGTCCCTAACCTGAGTGAAGTGGAGCCTAGTCAGTCCAATCAGCACAGATGGGACACAAAGAATAAAGGGATTTTCCAGGCCAATCTGTCAGCAGAAAACCAGGTTTCAACGGCTACTTTTGGACCAAAAAACATGTTAAACGTTGAAAGTGTTAGTTGTGTGGGCCTGGCCCAATTGGAGCATAAATTGGATTTTCCGAAACTCAGAAAATTCCCTGGGCCGTCAGGACCAATTTCACCCTTCCTTTTTAATCAAAGGACTAGCAACACAGGGCCCAAAAGATTGATGGACCATGGTGATGGAGATTTTTCTAAAAAGCCCAAAGTTATATCTGAAGATGAAAATAACGTTCTCTCTGGTAATCTACTCGCTATGCAGCTTCTTTCACCAGAAGAAAATGAATTGTAACACCAACAAGCTTTTGTTTTCCCACAAGTTGTAAAGGAAGTGATATCCGATGATGAAGAACCTCTGGAGGTGGTAGTGGAAACAACAATCTTTAGAAGAATCAGGACTTTTCGAAGCAAAGAGCCTGTGATCAACAATGTGGTGATTGAGGAATTTTCTGATGAATCATCCCCTAATCCAAAATCCGAGGCCCCAGAGGGGGAATTACAATGAAAACACCTTGGATCATCGCGTGGAATTGTCAAGGAATGGCGAAACCTTCGACAATAAGAGCGCTTAAAAATCTGATTTTGAAAAATAAGCCTGACGTTGTCTTTATCAGTGAAATCAAAACTCACAACTATGACAACCTTATTTCTCTGCTCTCTTCTTACAACCTTAGTAATTACTCTTTTGTCGACCCTGTAGGAATCTCGGGTGGTCTTTGCACTGCTTGGTCTGATAATATTGTTTTCAACATCGAGAAGACCAACCGCTGGTTCATGCACTGTTCTATCGGCTAGCCTTCTTTTGATAAAGCTTGGTTGTTCACTGGAATCTACAGTCCCTGCAAAACCAAAGCTAAAGATTTTTTCTGGCAAGAGATGATGAGGATCAAACCTGATGATCAAACGCCGTGGTTGGTTATGGGAGACTTCAATGATATTGTGAATCAGGGTAAAAAACTTGGTGGCCTTCCTTTTGCTTCATCTTCAAACCACCAATTCGAAAAAGCTCAAAATGATCTGGACCTCATGGACTTAGGATTTAAAGGCAACATCTTCACCTGGAACAACAAGAGGGAAGGATTAGCGAATATTCGTATGAGATTGGATCGTGGTTTAGTTAATGCTGCTTGGAGACTCAAATTCCCTTTTGCCGCTATAACTCATTTGCCAGCGATTAAATCTGATCATAAACCTCTGATCCTCACCCTGGATACCAATGCTAAAAAGGTCAAAAGACCTTTCCGTTTTGAAAACATGTGGACTTCTCGACCAGATTGTGCAGAAGTGGTTAACTCAAGCTGGAATTCTGTTGTCAATGGTCGCCCTCTTCCTAAAGTGCAGCAGTGCAATGATGCTGCCAGAGATGCACTTTCTTCATGGAATAGAGAAGTGGTTGGTAAGATTCAAGACAGGAAACTTGTTATTATTGATCATATTTCCCTTTTGCAGAATCAGAGGCAGAACCTTGAGAATTTAGATGCTGAGAAACTGCTGCAAAATGAACTTGACCTTATTCTACTCCAAGAAGAGATAATTTGGAAGCAAAAAGCCAAAGAACATTGGGCCCGAGAGGGAGATGCTAACACTAAGTTCTTCCATTTATCTACCATCATTCGAGCTAAGGTAAATAACATAGAATTCATTAAAGATGGTTCTGGTAATAAACTGGTTAAATGGCATGACATTGGCTCCTGTTTTGTGGATTATTTCTCTGATTTATTTAGCTCTGATTATGATATTGATCAATTTCCTTTTCCTGAAAATCTTGAGAACTTGTTTCCTAAAGTGCTTAATGATATTGATAATGAGCTTCTTTGTTCTATGCCTTCCCCTAAAGCTATTAAGAAAACTGTGTTCAGTATGAACTCCAACAAGAGTCCAGGCCCTGATGGATTCTCTGCTCATTTTTACAAAACCTATTGGAGTTTAGTAGGTAAAGATATCATCAAAGTTGTGCAGGCTTTCTTCCTCAATCAATCCTTTCCTATAAATTTCAATCATACTTATATAGCTCTGATCCCCAAAGTTAATAGGCCCTGTAGAGTTGAGAATTTTAGACCTATAAGTTTGTGCAATGTGGTTTATAAAGTTATTGCTACTATTCTTGCAAACAAGATGAAAAGCTACCTTGTCAAATTTATTTCTCCTTTTCAATTTGCCTTCTCTCAAGGTAGATTCATCCATGACAATAATATTCTAAACCATGAGTTGATGCACATCCTCAATACTAAAAAAGGCTCTAAGAAACTCATGGCTGTTAAGATTGATTTGTCTAAGGCTTATGACAGGGTAGAATGGCATCTCTTGATTCAAATCCTTAAGAACATCGGTTTCAACAACAAATTCTGTTCTTGGATTCTTCACTGTCTTAACTCCTGCAGGTTCTCTGTTCTTATACATGGAGCTCCTTTTGGTCACTTTTGTCCTACTAGAGGCCTCAGACAAGGGGATCCTATATCCCCTTATCTCTTTATCACTTATGTTGAGTTGCTCTCTAGACTCATTCTTAGAGAAGAAAGGAACAACAATCTGATGGGCATCAAAATTACCAGGCTAAGTCCTTCTATATCTCATCTTTTTTATGCAGATGACCTCACTATATTTTGTAGGAATAGCACTGATGATGTTGAAGCTATCTTAAGATGTTTAGATGTGTTTGATACTTGGGGCAGTCAAGTTGCTAACAAAGCCAAATCTTATGTCCATTTCAGCTCAAATTCTGATCTGCAAGACAAGCAGGGAGTCCTTGCTGATTTAGGTTTCCATGAGTGTAATCATAGTAATCTTCATCTTGGCATTCACTTTTGCAAACCGAAGAGAAAAAAAGAAGCTTTCCAACATCTTTTCTCTAGAATGAGAGACAAACTGTCAGGCTGGAAGAGTAGTACTTTGCCTCAAGCTGGTAAATCTGTCCTTATTGAGTCTGTGGTCCAAGCTTTGCCTTCCTACCAGATGACAAATTTCCTTCTTCCCTCTAGTATCACCAAAAAACTTGATAGCCTGATCCTCAGATTTTGGTGGGGAGAAAACCAAAACCACAACATCCTCCCTTTGAAATGTTGGAACTCTATTTGCCTTCCCAAGGAGGAAGGAGGTCTTGGTTTCAGGAAAATGTATGATCATAACAAAGCTTTTGTTTCCAAGCTGACTTGGAATGTTGCTATTAAGAATGATAGTATGTGGATATCCCTGTTCTATGATAAATATATTAAAGGCAAAGATTTTCTGACTATGCAGATCCCTTCTTCCAATCTATCCTGGATTGCTAGGGATATTTTCAAATGCAGGGAGATTATACTCAAAGGTGCTAGGTTCAGTATCAGCTGTGGTTCTGATGTGGATACTTGGAAGGAACCCTGGATTCCCAACTCAAAAGCCTGGTTCCCTCTTCTCAAAGACACCCAACATGATAACCAATTGGTTTGCCCCAAAGTTGGGGACTTAATCAATGATGGAGAAGCCTCTTGGAACACTCCTCTGTTGGATTTTTTATTCCTGCCAGAATCTGTTGAAGAGATCCTAAAGATCCCTATTTCAGATTCCCAGGAACCAAAAAAGCTTTTCTGGTTCCCCTCTCACTCGGGGAAGTTCTCAATCAAAAGCTCTTACACTACCATGATCAAAGAAAACAGAACTGCTACTGATACTAGTATCTGGAATCTGATTTGGAAAGCTAATGTCCACAACAGGCACAAGTTACTTTGGTGGAAGTGTTGTTCTAATGCACTTCCTACTCGTGCTAAACTCAACTCGATTTTCAGTATCAATGATCTCTCTTGCCCTATCTGTTTTACTGAGATTGAAAGTATTGATCACTTGCTCTTAAAATGCCAGCTTGCTAGACTTATCTGGTTCTCTTCTAAATGGACTTTTAAGCTTTCTCATTTTCAGTTTACCTCTTTTACTGACTTTCTTAAGTTTCTTTTAGATGGGAATCTGAAGATGACTCTCTTCAAGGAAGAGTACTTGGAACTGATTATTTTTGCAGCTTGTGTTCACAATTCCATTTGGCACCATAGGAATAATATCATTCACAATAAGGAGACAAAGAAAATTGATGAGCTGATCAAAGAAGTCCACTATCAGACTGCTCTTCATTTCAAAGCTCAATCCACCAAACTCCTTGTTGCAAATTGCAAGCTTAATTCTCATTCCTGGAAGCCTCCTGGAAAGAAGTGGATTAAAATAAACACTGATGCTACTTTCAACCTTCAAGGAGCATTTGCTGCTGCTGTTTGGCGCAATGAAGAAGGATCTGTGACTTTTGCCCACACACACCAACTTCACAGCATTGATGCTGAAATGGCCGAGGCTCTTGCTATCCTCAAAGCTGCTAAATTTGCAAACCAATTCAAGAAGAGGAGAATTATCTTTGAATCTGATAATCTCAATGTCATTAAGAGTATCCTGTCTGTTAATGACAACATCAACTGGAGATCATTACCTGCAGTCCAAGATATCAAAAAGACTTGGTTATTTTGGCCTAAATGAAAATTTAAATATGTTCCAAGGCATTGTAATTTTTCAGCCCACTTTTTGGCTGCTTGGGCAAAGGAACATTGCTTCTCAGGCATTGTTCCTTTGGGTAGACTTCCTTGCTCCATGTTTTGTGATGGAGGTTACCCTCTTGTAGATCCTATGTTTTGACTTGTTTTGATCTATATATTTTAGTTTAACAAAAAAAAAAAATCACAGCTTAAACTCACGGCTTCCAATGTTGCGATAATACTATAATAAAAATATTTTGTTGTTAAATCATCGCACAATCCTTTATCTAGTAGCTAAGCACTGCTAGATTGTATTATTACACGAAATACACAATTATAGTATACCAACACTAGAAAATTAGCAACAATAAAAAAAAAATCAAAAATTTAAAAATATGTAGTTGATCAATACTTTACAATCTTTTTTTTCTCTCTTCATTACTACATCCTTCTCACACACGTTAAGTCGGACTGCAGGGATCTTTAACAAACTATTGATATTTTGGTCTTTTGTCTAAATCCTATACATATTTTCTTCTTTAAGAGATTCTCAAATTAATAATAGAAAAAATATATAGATATTGAAGACTTCTCTAATCAAAAATGTAATGCAAAAATTACAAGAATTCAAACAAATACATCACTCCCATTCTCGGGAAACTATTGGGACAAATTCCCAATTGTATTATTCAGTGACACACCTTCAGACGTACACACAAGCAAAATGTCCGTTGTTCGCCCACAAGTAAACAATAAATACAAGACTATTTATCTTATACATGACCTAAATGGCACATAAATGTAAACAACATTTCACAGCCAACTAATCAAGAATCTTGTGGAGCCTCAAACCTTGATGGAGTATCAATTCCCGCCATGCAGCAAAGCCCGGATAACAAAATTAGAAGCAAAACAATTCCCTGAAACATTTCGAGTTTATATTAGAATATCTTAAATTTACGGTTAATCGAAATACGGAAGTAACGAATCATAGAAGAAAGCCAGGCACTCAAGCTACATACGTCTATGGTCAAGCCCCGTATGGCTTTATTTATACATATATATTGGACAAAAGTTTAACCAACTTACCACAAAAATCCCCTCCAAAAGAGATGACTTAATTTGGCAGACTCCATCACAGCCAGTTGAACTAACGGACGTATTTCCTGCAGTACCTTCAGCAAGAAATCGTTCCAGGCCCTGACGGGATAGGTGATGATTAGATTTAAGTGGATCTGAAACGTACAGAATCGTGTATTCTGCACCTGAGTCCTCCATGGAATTGAGAAGTTGAGAAAGAACTCCACCTGCATATTTTAACAAATTGCTAAGTCAATATCCTAAGGTGGGAAAGGAGGACGCGCACAACATGAAATGGGTAGTTAATTTGCATGATTTTTTTTCAGTAGCATACTCTCGGAATGTGGTTGATCAGATTCCACCAATGAACGGGAACCTCCAGGGCACATAACAATCAGATCTGTCTGTCCATCAATACTCTTTTCCATCCTTGATTGAAGGTAGCCCTATCCAACAAATCACAGTGTGTCATTCAGATGGCACTAAATACAGCTAAATGAACCATAAGGATTTTTTGTCATACTTACATGAAATGAGTCAATGTCTTCCAGTTTATCAAAAGTTTCACCCTCTATAGAGCACGACCCTATTAAAGCGATATTGCTGATCCTTGATTTCTGCTGGCAAGTACTTGTAAATTCTGAAATCAAAGAGCTTTCAATTGTTGTTTCATCCTCTTGTGAAGTTACATAGGGAAAGGCCAAAGAGAAGCTGGAGTTTGAGAAAGAGTCCTATCCATGAAAAAGACGCTATATGATCAAACCATTCGGAACGATGATGTTGCCATAGCCAAGTAATGATTAAAGATCTCAAGTATTTATACAACTGATGAATTTACCTTGAGCAACCCTACAAGAGCTGGATCTGTTTTTATAGATCTTGAGACATCCAGAGATTGTAACTAAACATGGAAGGACACAAGTCAATCACCAGAAGCAAAAAGAAATAAAAAATAAAACAAAATGAATTGAAAGGGCAGAGAAGAAAAGTCAATATCATAGATATGAAAGATATAAACCGAACAGTGATTCCTAAGAAATTAAAGTAAAAACTGCTTATTTCATGCAACTTGTAGCGCTTAACATGCTGAACACTATATCAGAAACAATTGTCGTAATACATTACAATAGAAGAATAACTCTATATGCAGCCTAGACTTTGAATTTCAATAATTGACCAAATGAGGACTCTTGGGTCATCCTGACTTAAAATGCTGACACAAAAATCCTTCTTAATTTAGTGAGAAAGGAAAGAAGAACACTGCAGACAATTCATTCGATAACACAACCCGCAGGAAGTGTATAGTTTGCAGAGTAAAGGCCAATGGTCCCATCGGGCATCGATTAATACATTTGATAATGATAGGCAAAGTACACCAGATGTTAATTCAAGCTTAAGAACAGTACTAAATACTTAGAAGTCCCCCAGTAATATTAATAATTACTTCATTGAAGTATGTATACTTTAAATAAGTATGTACAAAAATAATAACATAATCACACGAGAAATTTCTTTTCTTTTGTACAAATCTGGGGCAGCCGCAGCAAGAAACATAAGTATGTTGTTAGTTTATGGAAAAAATAACCAATTTATACCTCTGAACCAACGAAGAGAAAGGCAAAATTCTGAGACTTCTGAGCTTCCTCTCTTGAGCACTGGAGAAAATAAGGACAAGATTTTCAGAGTAGTTGACAAAAGGAACCATTACCTTTAATAATACTAGAAAATGAAGTTAAATTCTTTTCTATATTATCTGAAGCGGATGTTGTTTTCATTTTTATATAATCTAAATGGGTAAACTCCATCCACCTCCCCTATATTTTAAAGTTTTTTCACCACCTCCCTTCAGTTAGTCAACATCCAAGTTTAAGAGTAATTTTGTGATTTCATATATTAAATATTATTTACTCGCAAACCATATAAGCAAGGCCTAATCAGAAAAATCAACATGGTTTTACCGAATGAGGACTCATTTAGTTGAAAATCCATTAAGTAATTAAAAAAATACTAGGATGAGATTTAAAAATAAATTTATTAATTAGTCTAAAATTCACTCCCTTCAACACTGGGAATGATCTAAAAACAAAATACTTTGGTAGTTTTAGGTAATGATTGCAAATGCTTGTTAAAAGGTCTTATTGACTTTTGCGGCCGCATAACATTTTCACAGTTTGCAACACTGACTTTTGCTTCTGTTTGTCTTGAAAAAGTCAGTAAAGCACGAGCCACTACAAAAGCTGGGTCTAAGGTGCTTCTCCAACTGCTTTTGAAAATATGCTATTTAAAAAAAAAAAAAAAAAAAGAGAATAGTCCCTTATCATTAACTATTGCAAACACCTAATTAACGTTTTAAGTAGCTTTTTATAAATTATGAAAACACTCCCGACTTTTTGCCCTTTGTGCTAAAAAGAGTGAACTTAAATTTGAACTAATTCAATCAATTTTTGTTTTCATGAACCAACTCGCACTGTTATTTTTGTTACTTGATGAGTTTTCCAACAAAACGAACTCCTATTCAACATAAACCATATTAAAATTCTTTGGTCCAATTAGACTTTGTATATATTTTTTGCAAAAATATAAATTGAACCAAAAAAATCCTAAACTGGGTTGACTTACAGTAAAACTAAGGGAGGGGGGGTGGACGAAAAAGGCTTCAAACTATAGAGAGGTGGATGGACAAAGTTAAAACCCCAGGAGAGGTGGATGGACTTTACCGTACTCTAAATTTCTAAGAATCAACTGAGGTCTTACCAGGTAGTCAGACCAACCCCCTCTGGTCATCACAGACTTGGCCAATTCTCTTGGTGAGAGAATTCTGTAATCAACCATTTCCTTCATTCTGCCACACAAATGCAACACTGTCAACGAGGTTTTAGTTTACAAGCATAAACATAAAGAATTCATAGAAATATCACTTCAGACGTGTCGTGGTGTCGATGGAAAGCTACAGAAATTTGTACAAGTATCAGTATTTATCATCACGTAAAAACAAGGCACCCTAATATGCTTTTGATTTTGCTCGCTATTTTGAGAAACAGAACCTCACAAGCTACCTCACTACGGAACAATAGAACCCTGAGGACTCCATTGTGCATATGATTTGTATAGGCTCACAAACAATTTACATCCAAAGAGACCTCTGGAGCTATCATCAAAATCCACAACCTTCACAAGGGTATCAGTCTCCTTCCTTGTGTTTCATGTAATTAAGTAGATTGAGTTTGATCTTCGAAACTTTCATTTGCTATTCTTTCTGTATTTTATATTTTTTAAAAAGGACAGAACACCAGAACAAATTGTCTCAAATTCAGGGAATAGTTCATAACATGTGTCGCCCGAAGGAACTTATCTAAAATGAGACAAGACGGAAGTGACAACTTGATTTGCCCAACAACTACCTTTATCTCCACCTAGTTGCAAATAAAACGGTAAACTTCTTAAGCTCTCTTTTACATGCACTAGCTTCATTTCAGATTTTATTACTAGCAAGGAGCATAAAGCACCTTCTGGAAAAAGCTAAAATACTAATGATCTGAATATACATGCTAATGCTATGCATTATGTATCGATGACAAGTCAAATTCATCAACTTCAAATCATAAATTGGCCGCATCTATTACCCTCACCTCTCACGGTTCTGTCCTCCAAGACACTATATGCATTTTTTTGTCGTGCTTCGTACGCCCATTCGCACAACAATCAAAAATTACAGTACCATGTGACATACATTTGCAATCTAGCTATCAGAAACTAGAATAGTGACAGTAACGACAGATACGACGTGGAATCATTACCCATTCCGATGAGACGACCACAGGAAGGCGGGCACTGTGGACTGAAAAGCGAGACCTAAATGTACTTGAGCTGCCACAACCAACAGAGTCGCAACAATCGATGTCAACGCAACAGATGCCATATTCGATGAGCCAACAAACCACAGCAAGTGATTGGCTCAGATCACAGGATCGCAACGCGAACAATATCGAACCAAGGATCTGTAAAATCACAATAGTAGGATCAACAATCAAACAAATCGCCATGTATTGTATTGATTCAAGAGAAAAAAAAAAAAAAAAAAAAACAGTTAAATCTGTTCTCACCTTCAGTGGAATAAAATCGAAGTCCAAGTTGAAGCACCCACGAAGTTATGCTTATTGTTGTTGTTGATTTTTCTCCTAAAATCAAAATCTGGCCCTAATACGATGAGTGATCCAGGGCGGAGAGATGTTGGATGATAGGAGCGAATTTTTAAACTATATTTTCGTTTTTCTGCAAAATGATTATATAATATTTTATTTGTGTTCCGTGGCTTCGTTTAACCGATAAAATAATAAGTTACAAAAATAATGCGATGAAATGTAAAATTTGTGTTTTTTATGTAAGGGGTATTAGTATTAGTCATATTTGAATTTTATATCACTAAACAAATAAATGAGTTAATACATGACGAACAAATAATTAATGTAAATGTAAAATTAATTTTTGAGTAGTTAATAAGATTATTTTTGCATTCTATATGAACAAAAACATTACCATGAAAAAAATTAAAATAAGTTTAACGAATAAATTTGAGTTTTTTCTCAAATTTAAATTGTCAGTAGTTTTTTTTTTTTTTTTGGCAAAAGACTTAATATTTTCGTGTTTACAAGTAATAGTAAAAGATGAAACCAATAAAAGGTAATTACTGAAATTATATCTTTGTAGGATCGTCAAAATTGTACCGAGGGCATCTTTAGAGTATTACTGAATCACTATAGTTATATGATGTGGGGTATTTTCGTCTGGATATGTGTCTACTTGCAAATACTCCATGTTAGACTTCTTGAGTCGTTGTTGGATTCTTAATCAGCTTTTGAGTTCGAAACTTGCAGTCAACACCACAAGTGAACTAAGTCGGGGCCTTCCCGGCGAAGGCACTCCGATGCTTAAGTCAGATAAGTCGGAATTTGAGATCTCGTTAATCGATTACAATTTTGGTATCTAATTGTGTTAGCCTAATCAAATTCTTATTAATGAAACTTATATGTCAATTTCAAGTTATCATAGTTAATATATGTAAGAAAGTACCCAATAACAATTAGAGAAAACAATTATTTAGTTTATACATTAGGATAATATTTGTTGATAAGAATTAGTACTATTAAAATTAATACATTTTACTACTTCGCACAAATTTGTTTCAACACATATTGATGTGCCACACGCGCATCGTGAGGACTTCTTCAAGAGATGAAAATCAATTTGTCATCATTGAGGATCACATCAAGCCTTAATCCATTTTATTCTTAAATTCATAATATGTTCTATATTGAGACTAATTAACACGTTAGGTACCACACGTGGCGCAACCAATGATGGTCGAGTAGAGCAAATGATGCTCATGAAAGCAGCTAAGTGAGTTAACATGACTAGATGATTTTAAGATCAAATCGATCATAACCTAAGAGATTCTGACCAATGCAATCAAATAGTTGAACTGTAAATCTATATTAATGAAATTCAGAGATCAACACACACGTGAACATAATTAGAAATAGTCCTAGATCATCTGTTGAGAATCATGAAATTAATCACATATAAATACATCATACCATGTACATATTCTACACGCAGTTGAGACCGACTGTTACAATCATACTTCTTGAAAAGGGTGTTGTTCAGTTGTACAAATCATAAAAGACCATATATCTGATTTCTCTAAGTTTACTTACTTAAGCATTTGAGGATCTATATTAGATAAACCCCTGATTTAGCTCATATGCAGTGCTCAAGTGCAAGTTATTGAGCTCAAGTTGACCCTAAACTTTAAAGAAACATGGATCACACATGTTCTAAAATATCGTGGTAGGCATTCAACGTTATCCCGCATCACACATGTTATTACATTACATTATCGTGTGTGGTGTCAAGAATACATGAACCAAAAAAATTATTCTTTTTAGTGACAATATCAAGGACAAATGGTACATAGTCAATGACTAACTATTTACTAACACAGTATAACTTATATAGAACTAGGTATCATTGTTGAGCAGATTGAATGACGTTAGACTTTAGTTAACGAGTAGTCACTAACTAATATGTTACACCAGGCTTTTGACATAGTTAAGTATAATTGTCAACCTATAATCAACTAACACATATGTGTCAACTTTGATGATGCTTCGTCGATCCTATTTAGATCGACCCCCATACAAACACCTTCTATCATGACCAAAGGAATCGCTAACAAAATGAGACACCTTAGGAGACCCATGGTCTCACTTTTTATCTGACAATCAGTGACATGTGGGCTATGACAATATCCAATGAGATAAATGTCATGTCAGCATATCCAAAAGAATCAACTAAATAAGTCAACATCTCCTTCTTTACCATCTAAAATTTGACAGGTGAGGTCTTGCCTGCCCTCAATGTTATAATACACCCCACCCCCCACATGTGGTGTATTATAACATTGAGGGCAGTCAAGAATTCTCCAATTTGACATCAGCTTGGTGTTGGTGATGCGGATCCGCATTATCACGTATAAGTATATACATAAAATATTGGTCATGTATGTTTTCTTTTTTCTTTTTGATTGCTTTGTTAGTGATCTTTATAATTTTTTGAAGTGATTTAGCATAATATGACTTTGTTGAGGTTTCTAATTAGTTGTTTATGTATTAGTTTCATGCATGTAATTTTTCTTCCAGACTTAAGATATTCTCTTGACTCAGCATGTTAGCGGCTTTTAGTCAAACCCGAATTGACTCACTTTACATATTGTAAACATCCCACATTATTTAAACATATCAACTCTTAATTGTTATAGGTTGATTCTTTTTGCTAATAGAATATAATGTTCTAATGTTTGCTTTCGTCTCATCAAATAGAACAATATTCCACAAACATTATACATGGTGTATCTAATTATTGATATCTTTAATAGCTTCATCTACTATATTAGCGAAGAAAATTGAGTTAAAAGTTTATCATTGTAAGTTGTTGGTAAATATCTAGTTAACAAGGCACGTAAAATAATAAATATTTAACTTTTAGCCGTTATATATTCGTGCATGTATTTTACTATAGTAATACTTTTAATTATGAGTTGGTTCTTTATCACTGTCCATCATAATATCTCTTTGTACTTATTATAAGATATTTTAAGTTTGTAAAGAGTAAGTGCAAACATCTATTTTTTTGCTCAAAAATTTTGATTAGTTAATGAAATTAAATGAATAACACGTGTGGTATGACGTTAAATTAGAAAAATAAGTTGGTAATCATTTAATTATATTTAATTGTATTATTGAGAATTATATGATATTACGTAGATTGATGTAATAAATTTTAAATGATACTACAATACGGGTGGCAAGGACGCATGAAGGTATTCTTGTGCATTTGAGTGTATTTCTGGCCTATGATTAAATTGTATTGACACACTTATACTATGAGACATCTCTATATTCAGTATACACTAATTCTCACAACCAATGGCGTATAAATTGTTTGGGTTGGGGGGAGCTTTTTAAGAAAACCTATATATATATATATATATATATATATATATATATATATATATATATATATAGGTTTTCTTATATATATATATATATATACACGCACACTTATACTATGAGAATCTATCTCTATATCCAGTATACACTAATTCTCACAACCAATGGCGTATAAATTGTTTGGGTTGGGGGGGGGGGGGGGGGAGTTTTTTAAGAAAACCTATATATATATATATAAGGAGAAAAATACCCAACGAGTTTTAGAAAAACTTAAAAAATCTAATACCTAATGAAATTCTAAGGTCCAAATGGTACAAATAAACTTGTCTTACTAGTTATTTAATAAATCAAAACCTTGGCTCACCTTCAAGTCCCACAAAATAAGCCATCTTCTTCAAAATCTTGAAAAAACACAAATTTGTGAGAATTAGGAAAGTATGTAGTTCATGGGAAATTCTAAGGAAGCAAAAGACAAGAAGAAACATACCCACTTTTGGAACAAATTTAATTAAAGTTTAAAGCCTCACAAAAAATAATTAAGTTTTTCTTCGTATAAACCTACTTATGTAATTAGTGTGATTATATTGCTACTTAAAAGGATGGATTTTGAAATTGGGATACATGAATGCATAGTTAGGTCATATAAAATGTGATTAAAAGTTAAAGATTATGTGTTTCATTTATTTATTTTTGGTTTCTCATGTAGTGTTTTGGCTTTATATTCCTATTTTATTCATAAGTTGTATGTTCTCCACAAAGCCACAATTAATAGAAAAAAGAAATTATATATTTTAATATTTATTCAGTAAAATACTTGTTTCAATTTTGTTTTACAATATTCATCTTTAAGTTTGATGTCAACATATTCTAATAGGATATTATAAAAGTTTAAGAAGTCAAAAGGAGAAAAAACTTTATTATCATTTTATAAGCTTCAAGAACATGCGTCTACAAGTTAAGAGAATTATCTATCAAATATCTATCAAACGATGATAAATCTAATCATGATGAACAATGCCTCTCTAGATCTCAAATGTTAGGATAAATGTTTCTCCTCCTAAAATAGACCCGGGTCACATATACCAATATCTCAATATCCTATTTATGAAAGAGATGAGATTAGTCGAGCTTATATCAGATTAGTCCCATTTCAAACCATCATTCCTCAGTACCAACTAACCAACTAACCAAATAGCATCATAAAATCTACGATGTCAATGCTCATGCTTTAATCAGTTTTCATGGTTAGGATACTCTCTTTCAAAAAATGCAACATTTTGTTTTCCACACTATTTTTTTGAAATAACGACCGTTATCGTACATTATTTTACTGTTAATTAATTTAAAAGTTGAAAACGAGTAAATAATGGGGCTAAATGTACTTTTGAAATGCATGTGGGATGTTCTACTTCACCACATACTAATGCTTTGAAGTCTATTGATGCTTTGATGGAATCTGACTCGCCATATTGATAAAGTGATGATGCACGAGCACTAGATGAAATAAAGAAGAATCGATTAAGAAAGTGATATTGTATTGGAGAATGCTCCTGGAAATGCTAAGTATGTAGCATCATTGATTCAAAAAGATATTTTGTATATTATTGTCGAGAGTAAAAACTGAAATTTACAAGAAAATTGGAGATGCCAACTTTTGTAATTTCGTCGATGACGTGAAGATATATCGAGACTAGAGAAAGTGACCATAGTATTAGTTGATGCTGTCAGCTTTTGACAAGAGCAAATTTTTGAGATTGTTAATGTTACAAATACCTCTGTCATTGCATTTAAGGAAAAAATATCTAAGTCCTTGCTATAACTTACAGATATGAGATATGAGAAGTCAGGATATTATGTAGCTACGAATATGAGTGGCTCGTAGGTTGCAGGTCCTTTTATTAAAGGATTCTCTATATGCTTATTATACACATTGTTTTGCACATTGATTGCACTTAGCGTTGGTTGAGGCTGTTGAATAAGAAATATCTATCTCGTTGTTCTTTAAAACTGACATCTATGGTTAATTGTATTGGTGCGTATTCTAACATAATAGTGAGTTAATTCAGAACAAGTTGTTGAAATCGCAAAAATAATAGCTATTGGTGAACTCACAAGTGACAATAGGGCTAATCAAGTTGGTACATTACGTTGTGATGGAAAGACTCGTCGGAGTTCTCATTTTGATCCAATGTGTTGTTTAAGAGATATGTTTGGTGTTGTGATTAAAGTTTTTGAAATTACGATAGATGAAAGGTCTTTCAACTCTATACCGGGGGAAGCTGGTGGCTGTTATACTGCGACAAAATATGATTTTGTATTCAACTTATATTTTATGCATAAATTTATAGGGATTACAGATTTATTCTGCCAAGCTTTGCAAACCAAGTCTATTAATATTTCTAAATGCAATGGATCTTGTTTCTTCTACAAAAGTTTTGTTTCAAACACTGAGATCACATTGTTTTGCTAGTGCTATTTTCCTTGTGAAAAGTATGATACGGAGATATCTAATATGTGTGATTATTATAAAAGCAGTCATAGTTAATTAACAAAAAAATCAAGTCACAATTGGACATCATATTTACTTTGATGTGTTTCATGCTACAACATATTTTCAATTGGCGAAGCTCAACTATCGATTTAATGACGAATTTAATGATAGGGCGGTAGAACTTCTGAAGCTAAGCTCAGGTTTGGAACCCAAGAAAGCTTCAAGTTGTTCAACCTTCATCGTATATACAACCTTGCAAATTCTATCGTTGTGATTTTACAAAACAAGAAATGCATTATTTGAGATGTCAACTAGGTAATGAGTTTGACGTTCTTCAACATGAAAGATTTCAGAATCTATTAGCAATTTCAGAAACTAACTGAGACAAATAAGGCACAAGACCACAATTTGATCAACATGTTAATTCTCCTTGTTTTAACTCTTCCAGTTTCTACTGCATGACAGAACATGCATTTTCAACACATGTTAAACCGGTTTTCGAAACAAGATGGAGGATGGGTTCATGTCACATTCTATGGTTGTCTACGTTGAAGGAGAGTTGGCATAAGATGATGGTTTTAGTTCAATAAACGATGAACTTTACTCTATGATAATCTTAGCACACAACTTTAATAGTATTTTTGTTTCGTATATGATAAGGAAAGTTTGGATAAACACGGGTTAAGCCCTCATAACACTAGATTACAGCTCGAAACACTGGCTTTCTGGGCTTGAAAGCTGTATACGAAGCACACCTCGTAAGCAGTTGGGTGGGTATATCGTCCAGATCAACGGTCGTTCAGGCTTGCTAGGGGTCGTACTCCTGTTTTCGCATTAGCCTCATACTTCAGCCAGTTGAGGGGTATTTATAGGCGAGCAAAAACCACGTAGGTGGCACTTCGCTGCCAGGTGTCACGTCCGACAAAGCATTTATGACCCCACGAGGGTGCCTCGTCAGCTGATTCGACCCTCGTAGTCACGTGATCTTCATAAATTCCGTGCTATCTGTTTCACGTTAAGCTCCTTCTTATTTATGACAAGTGATAAGGATCAACTTAGAGTTTTGTCGCTAGTTCCACTTCGTTCAGCTCAACCTCGTAACCCTCGTATGGGACCCTCGTTACATGAATAATCGTTCAAGGGTCGTATCCTCGAAGCTCGTACGCTCCTTCTGGTTCACTTCTGAGCCCGAGGTTTTTACAAGGTTCGAGCCCCTCTCCCCGAGTGGGATCACGAGTTGCGATTCACGGGGTTCGAACTTCCTCAACGTACGACCCTGAGCTTCGTTCCCTCGAAGAGTTGTTCCAACTTGTCTCTAATCCGACGATTAAAGTAATTAGTCACCTCGTACAATATTTACTTAATCAGTATATTAACGTTGTTGAGCATTATGTACTTTAGACGGGTTTTTAAGTCCAATTAACTCTTTTTGTTAAAAAAAGTATTGTTCTCAATTTTATCTCTGTGCATATAAAATTCCTCGATAAGCCACTATCCGTAAGTCGCAGCTGACCATTAATTACAATATTCAAATGCAATAATCCGACTACACGTTGTATATGATTGTGTATTATTTAAAATGATTGTAGAAAATAATCCCATAAATTCTGACAATCTTTTTTTTTTTGGTAAATCATATAACTTGTGAATATTAATCATAAAACACGCAATTGTATCAATTATTAATGAATAATAAATTGCATTTTGTGTCGCCACGAGGCTCGAACCCATTCATCCTTCTCTTTTCTAATTTTCTCGCTGTTTTTTGAGAGACGTGTCTCTGAGATTTAAGATTTCAATTACGAATACATACGGCTTAACAACATCATCAGTTACTTTTTGCCCGCGATACGTATTATTATTATTCTCACTTAGAAAGAGAAATAAAGAAATAAGATTCAACGACAAAACAATTGTTTTTTTTGAGGAGAGAGGAGAAAAAAGGTAAAGCTCTAGGGTATAATTATATATATACACATGACTGATAATAGTCGTGTACAGTGATTTACACACCTGTGTTCATTTGCTTTTTGTTTTTTTCTTCATTTGTTTGTTTGATTGAATTTGTGTTGGTTGAAATAGGGCGAACAAAAGAGGAGAAAGAAGAATGCATCAGAAACGGACGAATGAATGAATTGAATGATGCGTTGTGGAGTTGGATGGAATGAGATAGAGGCGTGGATTCGAGATTACGACAAGATTCAGCGATTGGCTGTCAGATTGATCTACGCTCAGATTGCCTGCGCTCTCATTGGATCGCTCGGTGCGCTCTACAACGGCGTCTTGCTCGTCAATTTAGGGATTTCGCTGTTCGCGCTTGTCGCCATCGAGAGCAGCAGCCAAAACCTCGCTCGGACTTATGCGGTTCTTCTGTTTTCGTCCATTTTGCTCGACGTCTCCTGGTTTATTCTCTTCTCGTACGATATTTGGTGAGTACTATGCAATCGCTTTTGTGTTTGTTTGCTTATTTATTTGTTCATTTTGGTGTAGTGTAGCAAAACTAAGGCCTTGTTAGTTTTACTTATCTGTCTAATTACGGAGGTCATACGAAACAACACGAGTTTTAGAAGTGTCAATGATGAATTTCTACTCAGACCGAAAGGAGTGGAGAAGGAGAATTCATGTGTTCGACTTGTTGGTTCATATAGCATACCCAATAAATTGTGATTTAAAGCTTGTTTGTTGTTGTTATTTGTCCCCTCCAATTATGCGAGGCTGCTAGACTCGCACAAACTTCTTTCTCTTTCTTTGCTTTTTGTTGAGAGAGCATTTATGTTTGCCTTTTGCTGTCGGTCGCATCATCGTAGGGGGGAAAAAAGAGTCTCAATGTGATGAAAATAATATTCTTAGTGTGCGTATGTTTTACATGTGATTATATTTTTACATTTAAACTTGAAGAGATGTTTCTCTTTTCCCCATGAACCTTTATTGTTACAGGTGCTTTGTCTGAATGCTTTTGTTTACGAAATTTCAGCTATTTCCATTGTTTGTTTATCACGAGTGTTTTACAGCTGAAACAAACTTTCTTTTGTGCTTGCAGGAATTTTCCATCTGACATTTATGGAACCTTTGTTGGCTTTTCAGTGAAGCTCACACTTACAATGCAGATTATTGGAGTTTCAGTGAGGTTATCGTCTTCATTAGTATGGATACAGATGTACAGGCTGGGTGCTTCATACATAGACAACTCCGTTCCTCGAGATACAGATGCTGATTTGAGGAATAGTTTTCTGAGTCCTGCAACTCCTTCAATGGATATACGCCCCTCTGGTTCTGATGATGTTATCGGGGGCTCAATTTACGATCCTGCATACTACTCATCTCTTTTTGAAGATGGCAGGGATGATGCTTATTTGCAGGGGGTATGGTCTTGTTACTCTGTCTTCACCATCTCCAGACTTACATCACTCACTTTCATGGACACACATGCACAAGCTTTATGCAAGATTTTTTGTTCTCCAGTCTAAGGCCTGGACAATAGTGAAGTACATAGCTATAAATCTCTTTAGTTGGGCATATGGTCATACTGTTGATTAAGGTGCATCTTAAATTAGAAATGGTCGGTGCACGCTTTATATCTTGATTTAGCCCAAATTGGTTAACCACAAGGAATGAATGATTAAAATGCAGCTGGACCAAAGTTTATCATTATTTTAACTTCAGGATATTGGGATTTTTTGTTTGTGATTGTATTCCACTCCATATTAATGGGCATGACCTTCTAAGTGAGATGAGTAACAAGGCTTCCGATAGTTGTTTACATGGATGCAGTGGGCAATGATCAGTGATCCAAGTGCAGTAGATACAGTAATATGTGTTTCTGAACCTGAGGGACAGCAATAAGATAGGATGTGAAGGTGATGGAAGGGTCAGGTCTCTGCCTTAGCAGCTTGCCCCATTGGGAGGAAATGGGATTAATTCTTGTTTTAAGTTGAATATTTCTGCAGTTATGCACCATGAGGCAATAACATATCAGTCAGCTTTGCGGGACTTTGTCTATCACTGTGATCTATTCAGAACCGTGTTATGCATAAACCACAAAGTTTTTAATCCTTTTGCAGTCCTATTTAATATGATTTTGGGGTGGTATCTCGCCTATCTAATTACTGAAAAATTTAGCTTCTCTGAGCATCTAAAGGTGTGCGGTGATAATGATTTTCTTGCAGCTTTCTTGGATAGGTTTAGCTTAATCATCTAAGCACATGCTTATTTCTTACCACCTTTTTACTAGATACCAACCTTAACATTTCGTCTTTGCTACAACCGGTTGTTCCGATTATATTGATTTAATTTCTTGGTTGTCTGACTTAAGCCTCGGGACTCTTGCCAGTGTTATTCATTTGCCACTGTAGATTCTATGTGTGTCTGGCCTCTGGTTTCTGTAAACTTAATGCCTTTAGGTATCATGAGTTGGATTATTGATGGGTATTGGGGAATTGTAAGAAGGGAAATAGGAGAATAACAGAAGATTAGAGTAGAAGAGAATAAATTAGAATTAGAAGGATAAGATGAAAAATTAGAAAAGAAAGAAGAGAAGACCGAAATTTCCTAGAATCCTAATTAACTTGGACTTCTTGATTTACATCGATTGTATAGAAAACAATTTAATTTTGGTAACCGCAGTTTATCAAAATTTGTTGATGTGAAGTAATTAAGTACTACAGACTTTCTTTTCCCCATGTATCCTTGAAGCCTGAAGGAACCTTCTTGTCCTTGCCCATATCATCTCCTACCTCTTCCATTCCTGATAATAAAGGAAACAATATAAATAAAAAAAACTATCCATTGCCAGCCCCCAGAATGTCCATGGCGAGCAATTTCACCTGCCATTTGGCCACCTGTTTCCGTCACCCTTACAAGGTGCCACTAGCCTTTCAAATCTTATTTAAGACATAAATATGTGTGAATAAAATGACCTGCATCACTTATTTGAGTAAAACGATAGTATCTTCTTAACCTGCTTATCTTATATGCTTTCTGTCAGCACATGATGAAGGCTGTTACTGGGTGGTGGTATTCTGCCCCAATTGCAATATTGGTGGCATGTGAAGATGGGGTCGAGCTGCAGTAATGAAGGATTACAATAATGATCAAACTTAAAATTTTAAATTATTAGTTATAGTGGTCCATTATACTCATAAGTTGCCCCCAAAACATGTGGTATCACCATGAACGCCTCATGATTTGAGGACCATCCAATCAGAAAGAAGCTCACTCTTCTATCCCTCTTTCTCTACATACAAAAGGTGCATGGTAGCCCTGTCTCTTGCATACTAAGATTATTCTTATCTATGCTTTCGTAGAAGTCTCATTATCAAGGTTGTAGTAACCTAGGGTTGGTGCTGAAAAGAGTCTTGCCTCCCTTCTTCTCATCAAATCCATGACATAGTCTTCACGGATGTGAAGAGACTGTTGCTTTGCCCTAACCTATATAACCGTTGGCTGAGATCATAGTCTAATAGTAAATTTAATATAAATTGCTCTTTGCAAAATGCGTAAGAATCAGTCTTCGCAAAATGCTTAAAAAGTTCAATTGGTACAGATGAGTTAGACTGAGGAAAAGAGGAAGTCATATCAATTTTCCTAAAGAGTAATTCATACAGCATAGTGTTGGCAGATATGGTGGGTAGGAGCACCGGTATGGTTATTTAGATCTGGAAGAAGATGAAACCTGTCGTAAAGCCTGCTTAGTATGACCTAGTTATGTGAACTTGATTAGTCCATGAGCTTATTAGATTATTTGGTGATAGCCTTAAGTAATAAAAATGTCTAAAAGGTTCTGTTTAGGAATTTGAATAAATATTAATTCTTGTATTTTACTTACTAAAGATGATGCTGATACTTGCATGTGGATTTCTTTCTGATGACAGGTTGGTCTAAATCATGATGTTTCTGTTGTTGACTCTACTGCTGATACTTCTCATCTAAATCCATCCATGGGCAGATCTTTCCATGCTATAAATGTAAGTTATTGCCCCTTATCTGTGGGGCTCCTAACTAATTTTTTATTTACAGGATCCTTTTTTGTGTATGAAGTTAAAAACCATTTTAATTCCAACATATACATTTAACATAAATGTGAGCTACATAATCTGCATTTAATATCCCACTTGAAAAGAGAAGAAGTTGAAGAACTATATGATGCCCATGATCACCTCTTTTAGAAATTTCCATAAACAAGTATAGTTAAATGAAAGCAATGCATGATAATCTGAAAACATTTAGTTTGAGATATGGATGTTATTGTTTCATTAGTTATAGTTTTTTATGCTCGGGTTCTTTCTCCTGACCCTTGATCCTCATAGGCAGAAAATATGAATTTTGTTATTGATTATAGGTTCAGTAATTCACGAAATGTTCCTTGCAGGATGAAAATGCTCTGAGAAAGCTTGAGATCGTTTGAACTGGATTTTTGTCCATTTCTTCCAGTGTTTTATGCCTCACATTTTCTTTTGAAGATATACCTTTATTCACTCAGTGATGCAAGTCTTCTTATTGGTGGCAAGAGTATGTACAGTTGTCCAATATGGTATTCTTTTTGGAGCTATAAAATGCAGGGAAGGGCTAGAGATCTTGTTTGTTTTGTAAAGATTGCGATAATGTCAAAGGTTTTGAAGCAATAGGTAGTATTGGGACATAAAATGCCTCTTGGTAGGATCTTTTTCTCTCAAGTTCTCTATATCTTTATATTTTTAGCAGACCAAAGTGCAAAAAGAAACGTGGCCAAACTTTTGGTTTATTTTTCTCTACTTTCTATTCTCGTTGCAAATCATAGAGCATATTTTGGGAATGAATCGAAATTGGAAACTTGACTTTGAAGTTTGACCGGTATTTATTCTTTTACCTTCCTTCTGCGGTTTAGAGTTGAGAATTTTATTCTGCTGTTGCCCAGATAGAATAGTATAGAAGAGAAACATTAGCCAATTGGTAGAATCAGTAGAATTTCATGTGTTATTGGCGTGAGTAATTTGTGGGAAACTGATTGATATTATATTTGCATATTTTAAGAGGTTCGATCACATTGGGACTTCTGATGGTCATGTCTCTATAGTTAGAGTTACGTTTCCGCCGATGCTTTCAAAGTATAAGGTCAGTCTCGCCGCGTGCCTCAGAAAAGTTATTGATAGAACCTGGAAGAGTAGGAATCTAGATAATACGTACATAAACACAATGGGACAATTTTAACCCGACTGAACATTCTGAATCGGCTCCAATAACAGACTGGCAGTCTCCAGAATCGGCTCCAATAACAGATTGGCGGCTAAATAGAACACTACGTACCACATCACTTAGTAACTAAAGATATTTTCAGAAAGTTGTTTTAACAAAAGGAACTGGTTAAAAAGGAAAAAAATAGAGGCACTAGAAGAAAAGGAAAGAAAAATATGTATTGGTTGATTGATATGACCGTGAAAAGGAGCCTGTGTGAGGAGAGATTATTAGGTGCAGCGGCTGTACGATGAGGTGGTACAACAAGTCGGTTATTTATATAAATGCATGGTTGGGATGAGGTGTGGAGAAGTTACTTCCCTATAATTTAAGATTAGTATTTAATCTCAACCTTTAGCTGTACCACGTCATCATACAGCGGCCGTACCTAATAATTTTTCCTGTGTGAGAGTTTCTTCCGTTGTACCTTTTCAACGATTATTATCAATGGAGAAAAAATTACTGTGAGCAAAGTAATGCATGTGTATGTCTGATATTTTATTTATGTCTGATATTTTAAGCAACTTTCAAACCAACAACACATGGTCTGTACTGTTCAACTTTCAAACCAACAACACTCGGTTGCTTAAAATCTCTTTAAAATTCATTTTATTCTTGTTTTTTTATTATCTTGACCTTCAAACTTTGTTACTTTCAAAGTTTCAAGAGTTTAAATTTCAATCTACGGTTCATTTTAGTTTTTATATTTAATATAAATTATTTTATATAAAATATATGTAGCCGTATCCTCGGCGTACCCATATCCTATATTTTCAAAAAATCCGTGTTCCTGTATCCGTATCGTACCGTACCCGTATCCCCGTATCCGTATCCATGCATCATAGGTACCCACGCTCACACCTGGCAAAGAAGACAAGACAAGGGTAGACGATGGTCACCCCACAAAATGGGATAATGTTGTCTTTAAACGAAGGAGACTACTGTGGCCTCCACCTGTTAAAGCAAGGAACGTCACAAAAACTTGGGTAATCCCGAAAAATACTTAGGTGAACAAGGTCTATGAGCAAACTCATGGACCTTGTGGTCCTTATTAATTCTTGCTATTTAATTAATGTTTTATACAAAAACAATGTCTTTCTCTTTCCCCAACCCCACCTTCTCCTCTAGTGTATTTTACTGAATTTGTATGATAATGTTTAGTGTTAAATGCACTTTGTTAACGGTAGGAACATAAATTTTATATACAAAAGACACAGTAAAATATTTAATTTTCCTTTTTAGTTATTATTTTAGCATGGTGTCACACTAGCTTGTTTTTCACAATTTTGTATGTTGTACATATTCTTATTATTTGATCTTATTTGTATAATTATATGACTCCTATTTTAATATATATGGTTCATTTAGCTCGAGCATTAATTTATAAAATAGTAATAAATATTTTTGGCAATTACGTTTTTTCCTAAAAAATTTATAATTAAAGCACTCTATAAAATTCTCAAGATAATTTCTGATTAGTCATTGTCATTGTTTAATATTAAAGTTTCACGCAAGAAATTGAAACTATGCATTTCACCATTTATATTGCTAAATTTGATATATTCTAGCCACTGTTTTCTGCTCTTGTACTTATTTATACATTTTCTATATTACTTTAAGATGAGAAAGAACGTACATGTCTGATATTTGAGAGGAAATAATAAAATCTTCTATTTTGGCTTAACCGTAGTTGTTAATTATTGCTGACTGATGGGCATGTTCATTTGTTTTAAAAAATAATAAGTTAATTGCAATATAAATTCAGATGGGGAAGGTAAAGAATTTTTATTTTTATTTATTTATTTTTTTTTTTTTTGAGAAAGTGGCACTGCATACATACGAGAGAATGTAGGGATGGGGGAAAGAGAAGACATTGTTTTTATATAAAAATATTAACTAAATAGCAAGAACTAATGAGGATCAGAAGGTCCATGAGCAAGGCAAGAACTAATGAGGATCAGAAGGTCCATGAGCTTGCTCATGGACCGGGTCCACCTAAGAATTTTCCGATAATCCCCTCTAAAGTCAAAGCACAAAGACGCTTGTCACTATATGGTTGTCACCGTGCACATATGTACCCTGTATAAACTTACAGCAACAAGCAACTTATACTTGGCAAAAACACGGGTTAGTCTTGGGTGCAACACCAAGTCATGTCAGGTTCTTACTGCCCACGTGTCTTTTACTGTGCAACAAGTCTCAAAATGCAACAGAGCGTTCTATAAAAAGAAGAGTTTGACTGCATTAAATACAACACGACACCTTCACACAAAACTCTAAGACAAAAAGTACACGACATTCTTTAAAATCAACGAGTTTTGGAAGGAATTAATCTACAGCTTCCATGACAACCTTCTTTAAGTTTTATTTCTGCATTTAACATAGCTTGCTCATCACTATCACTACATCGTACAAGAACACTGTTGAACGAACATTAACACAAATTTGACGACAGCTTCGTTCCCTAGAAAAGGAGTCTTCGTTGGGCTAACATTTTTTCTAAGTTGAGATTGGCGTCCGAATATAAATTTGTTTGTTGATACATGTCGACCTTATCCATGAAGCGGGGACATACGTCATCATTATGGAACTAAAATCATTCATATGTAAAAAAGTATAATATCAAGAACAGAAGTCCAAAATAATTTCATAAGTCATAAACTTGTACCATAAAAAAAATGCATCATAAGCATAAAGAAATGATCATTGCAAATTCACTTTAAATATACAACGACAAACAAATCTAAATTAGCCCCCATGCTCCAAAATTGGAGAAAAATAAATGAGAGAAGAATGAAGATTCCTTCACCTCATGCTAAGTTCTAAGTATCAGCATCCAACAAAATTAAAGTACTCCTTTCAATAGAAGTTCTCCCAAAGCTAAATGATGAATAACAACTTAGTAGCTAAGCAGAACACTACACACCACATCATTAGTAACTAAAGTCTATCTCAAAATTGGGTAAAACGAAGGAAACAGAGGCACAAAAATAGAACCAAAAAAATAATAATAATACGCGTATTGGTTGATTAGTATAGCCAATGAAAAGTAGGTTTGAGGTTTTCCTTTTTCTTCCTTTTCCAAAGATTGTTGTTAACAAAAAAAAAGTTTGTTAGCAAATAGTGCAAGTGTGTATTTGTGTTCTTGACATGTCATTGCATTAGCCCATAATTAACATATCTACATCCCATTTTCTACATCTACTATGTAGAGAGTAGCGTTTGCCTCGATTATTATTACTAGTATTTTCAATGTTGTTACTACTAATTATTCTGAAGCTGATTGATCGACATCCCAAAAGGGTACTAGTCGACATAGAGCTTGTGATTTTGTTTCATCCTTACAACCAGATTTTTGAGTTCAAGAGTTAATCTATTCAAGTTCTCATATTTCTTTGTGGTGTGTAATTTAGCATTGTTCTTTCGATAGATATTGTATATAGTTATGTTAGGTCCGTGTTTTGAAAAGAAAGTGAGAGATTGAAGAGAAAACTTACTTGATCTACTTCAAGAAAATTGCAAACGGTTTTTAAATCAAACAACAGACTGCTAAGTTGTCTAATGCATGAAGCAACTCGTTTTCAACAAGCAAGAAAACATATATATGCAATTGTAAATTATGATTGTAGACAAGAATGAATAGAAAAACATGGTGGAATTCTTAATGCCTCCTGTTGGAGAAGATAAGAGCCTCAGGAGTGAACTTGACTGGTGTACAGAAGAACTTGCCTTTCATCAAAATCCAAGATGATTATTGCGATCTTCAACTTAGTTCAACCAAAGCATTTCAAACTCCTTATGAAGTGCAAATCTATAAAAAACGCATGGTTGATGGTTCAGGCACCCTATGAAGGAGCTCCGGAAGTGAAACTAGCGAACTCACATCAAGTTTTTAAAGATCTAGAAACTGAAGAAGGTGAAACCATAGAGGAACTCAACACAAAACTACATAATTGCAATCGAGGCAAGTGCACTTGGTGAAACATTCAGCGAATCCAAAATGGTAAGAAATGTGCTCAGATGCTACCTAAGAATTTCAACAGGAAATGCAATGCCATTGAGGAAGCAACAGATGTTGATATCACGAAAGCAAAGAGCTGATTGGGTATCTAACAACGGTAAATATCAAGTTGAAAGCCCTTAAAGAAAGAAAGAGCCTTGCTCTGAAAGCTGCAACAGTCTTGCAAATGATCATTATTAATCAAATGATGAAGAGGGTACGTGACATATCATGGCATTGATGAGGAAGATTTTAGCAAAATGTGATAGAACGAATGTGATCGGAGAAGATGATCGTGATCATGATCGTGAACAAAGTGAGCTCCATGATAACAGAGAGAGAGAATATTGAAAACAGAATTGTATTGATGAAAAGAGTGATCAAACTTGTGATACAAACAATCAACAAACACCTATTTATACAATCGAAAATAGGCGCCAAAACCAGCTGAAAACATAACAAACTCACACACTAACAAACACTGCCTCTAACTAACTTGCTGACTTGGCATGCTGACGTGGCATAACGGATTTTTGAACTGAAGAAGTATCCTCCTGATACCCTCCCTCAAGATGAGAGTATAAATCACATACTCCCATCTTGGATACAAGTGACTTGAATGCTCCAAAGGTTAAGGACTTGGTGAAAATATCAGCTAGTTGCTTTGTTGGTAGCCAAGTGAAAAACTTTGAACAAACCAGCCTGAAGATTTTCTCTAACAAGGTGACAATCCAGCTCAATGTGCTTGGTACGCTCGTGAAACACTGGATTAGAAGCTATGTGAATAGCAGCTGCATTGTCACAGAAAGAAGTGCAGGTTTGTTGTGATCAACTCCAAACTCAGACAGCAAACGCTTGAGCCAAATCATCTCACACACAGAGTTGAAGCCATGGATCTATATTCTGCTTCAGCTGATGATCTAGAAACCGTGTGTTGTTTCTTAGACTTCCAGCACACCATAGAGTCACCAATGAAGACACAGTACCCTGTGACAGACCTCTTGGTATCCACATAAGCAGCCCAATCTGCATCACAAAATTATTGGTGGAGGATAGAACATGCCTTGTCCTGGTGCATTCTTGAGATACTTAACCACTCTCAATGCAGCTTGCATATGTGCCACAGTAGGTGTGACTAAGGGATTGAACAACATATGTGATATCAGGTCTAGTTACTGTAAGATACAAAAGCCTCCCAACCAGCCTTCTATATTCAGTAGCATTGTCCAAACAATCACTACCAGATTTACTTAGTTTGAGATTCTGCTCAAAGGGAGTCTTAACTCTTAACTGACCTTGCATCCATCAAACCACAATCAGAGATTATCTCCAGTGCATACTTTCTCTGATTCAAGTGAATACCTTCTGAGGAACAAGTAACCTCAATACCAAGAAAGAACTTCAATGCACCTAAATCTTTCAACTTAAAGTGACCCTAAAGATAACCTTTAAGTGAATCAATCTCTTGTTGATCATTACCAGAAAGTATCAAATCATCAACATAAACCAAGAGAAAAGTGAGCTTTTGTCCCTGAGTTTTGATGAAAAGAGAGTGATCATTCTGTGATTGAACAAATCCATGTTGTATAATCACAGAAGTAAGCTTATGATTCCATTGCCTGGAAGCTTGCTTCAACCCATACAATGATTTTTTGAGTCCGCAAACCATGCCTTTAGCTACATCCAATCCTGGAGGAGGTGTCATATAAACCTCTTCATCCAAGTCACCATACAAAAAAGCATTGTTCACATCCATCTGATACAGGGGCCACTTGTAAGCTGCAACCATAGCCAAGAGACATCTAACTGTGGTTATCTTGGCTACTGGGGAAAATTTATCAAAGAAATCCATTCCCTCCTGCTGAGTGTATCCCTTAGCCACCAACCTAGCCTTGAACCTTTCAACTGATCCATCAGAGTTCCTCTTAACCTTGTATACCCATCTGCAACCAACAAGTTTCTTATGTGATGGTAAAGATTGTATATCCCAAGTGTGTGAAGATTCCAGAGCCTGCAACTCTGCCTTCATGGCCTCACACCATCTAGGATCATTCATAGCATGTTTGTATGACTGTGGCTCTGAATCATTGGCCACAGCCATAGCAAATCGAACATCATCAAGTGGTAGAAGTGTATGTTTGAAAGATTTTGAAGAAGAATATGGTTGATGAATAGATTGAACCAATTGACAGTGAAAATCCTTGAGATAAGTAGGTGGTTGGTGTGTTCTAGATGACCTTGTCACTGGTGATATGTGAAATGGTGAAGTATCATCAGAAGGAGAGAAATCAGCTGCTTCATCAAGCTCATCTGAAGCATCAGAATCATCTAACTGATCTGGTGAAACATCAACAAGTATCTCAGGAGAATGTGGTGATGAAATAGAATGCATCTCACCTGAAGAAGTATCCTATTGAATGTGCGGAAGTGTAGGTGTGGATCGAGAGACGATGAAACAGAGTCTCATCGCTCTGATACCATGATAGAACGAATGTGATCGGAGAAGATGATCGTGATCATGATCGTGAACAAAGTGAGCTCCATGATAACAGAGAGAGAGAATATTGAAAACATAATTGTATTGATGAAAAGAGTGATCAAACTTGTGATACAAACAATCAACAAACATCTATTTATACAATCGAAAATAGGCGCCAAAACCAGCTGAAAACATAACAAACTCACACTAACAAACACTGCCTCTAACTAACTCTGCTGACTTGGCATGCTGACGTGGCATAACGGATTTTTGAACTGAAGAAGTATCCTCCTGATAAAATGACTAGGGTTTGGAACCCCCACTTCCTCAAACCTCGACTTCAGAATTAAATTTTATTTCATCGCATCTGATAGTGAAGTCGAAAAGAAAGGAAATTGTTTCAAATGCAAGTAATGTGGAGGCTTTGTACACATTTAATCGTAGTGTGAACACACAAAAAGAAGAAAAAGACATTTTGTTACCACATGGAACGATGCTAAATCAAATGAAATTGAAGCTGGAAAAGAAAACATTAAGGACGTTGTTTTATGCAACTTCCTCAGTTTTTGACAGCTCCAACAAAGTCGTTTTTGTGAATATTCCTCTGGTTGCTCCAATAGAAAGTATGACAGACACTTAGTCAATCTGAGGAAGATGATTTTCACAAAAAAAAAATAAAAAAAATACAAAACAAAATCCTGGGCTTGCTATCAGAACTAACTGAGAAATGAAAGTGTGCATTCAAAGGAATTTTGAATTCATCGCGATTATGATTCTCTTTGAGATTGAAAATTAAAGGCTTAGGTACTCCGTCAATGAGTTGAAGTCGGCTGCATTTTGACAAAAGTAGAAGAAAACTGAAGATGAGGTAGATGAAATGGAAACAATGTTAAGATGCTCAACTCTAAGACTGATGTTTTGGATCATGTTCTCTCAATCCACGTGATGCTTTGAAGCATTTGGATGCATTTGGATCACATTTGAGACGCATTGATGCAATCATAGGTAATTCTCGAGCTTTTTTTTTTTTTTTGTAGGAAAGGTAATTCTCGAGTTCAATATGTATGTTCAACTAGTATTTTCAAATATTTCCAACTCCTGACAGAAACAAATGAATACCTTTTCTTACAAAAAAGATGAATCTCGTGTAGCATCTTTACTATACATGACGTTTGGAACCGCTTGCCAAGTACTAGAAGTTCACTGTTCTACTGTTCACCTCCCTTATAAAACCAACATGATGATCGGCGATAGGGTTTACATAATCTCATATTTCGAGGGCAATTACAGTAGCTGCTCGATACGAATTATTGTCTACATAGATACATAACAAATATTGTCAAAGTTCCAGCTCAATAAGCCTGACAATTATGATGCACAAAGAGTAAAGAAGCATACAAAATCTTCAAAGGTTTGTCCTCTCACAAGGGCAAAAATTATGAGCAAGAAACAAATAGCTTTGATCTTTAGTTTATCACTCACCCCCTTGCCACTAATTCAAAAACTCCTTACTTCACAGTCACAATCTTGATGATAGATGCAGTTCCAATACGGTGAAGTGCCACAACTGCATCTCCCACCTTGCAAAGTCCTTTTGTTTTAGCATGCTGAAGAGCGAATTCCAGCGCTTCCTCAGTCGATTCTTCATGAGAAGCCCTAGCAGATCCTGCACACAAAATGGGAACTAATCCCCTAAATATAAGGCTGTGTCTTGCAGGAGATTCGTCACTGCATGACCAATCAAATGAATCGGTCTTGATTTCAGGAACAACTACAGATAATATTGGCATTCCTGGTCTATACTTGGCCACCAACTTTGCAGTACTTCCTCCTCTAGTAAGGACCAATATAAGAGCTGCTTTAGCAGAGTTGGCCGTTCGAACTGCAGATGACGCAAGGCTTTCCAATGGACTCATGGGTACTGGTGCATTTACCATTATTCGTTTGAAGACATCGGGGTAGTCAATGGTGCTTTCGGCTTCGATACAAATCTTGGCCATAGTACGAACTGCAAATTCTGGATAAGCTCCTGCAGCAGTTTCACCACTAAGCATTACACAGTCTGTCCCATCAAGAACGGCATTTGCAACATCTGTAGCTTCTGCTCGAGTTGGTCTTGGAGATTTGATCATGGATTCCAACATCTGTGTTGCCGTGACAACAGGCTTTCCTTGGATGTTACACTTGTATATCATCACCTTCTGAGCTAAAAATATCTTCTCTATTGGAATTTCCATTCCAAGATCACCTCTTGCCACCATGAAAGCATCTGAGTTGGCAAGAATCTCATCAAAATTCGCTACACCTTCTTGGTTTTCAACCTAATAAAAACACCCAATATAAGAAAAGAAGTTAATACATGTGCATTAGTTGCCTCCCCGCAATTCGTTGGACCCAAAAGAACATATATAGGAAATCATGGTATGCTTCCATAATTTCGTGAAGCTTCAACTTTACAAGAATTAGGTATCAAAATTGGTATAGCAGATAAGAAAACTACAAAAATATTTCCTTTTTGTTCTATTTTCCATTTTTAACAGATTTCACAAAACCATGAGATGAACCTCCAGTTAAAAAACTTATATTCTAAACACTGAGAAGATTGCTCTATATCAAGTCGTAAGAGATTCAACCAAACTTCAGTATCAACCTAAACGTATTTTTCACTGTTCACCTGCCATTAGCCATCAGGGCTAATCAAAAAAGAAAATTTAATTTACATCATATAAAGAGAGTTGATCCACAATTCTTTATTTTTATTTGACTATCTTATTTCCTATCAAACTAAACAATCACTACTAATAAGAAGTTCGAAAAAGGATTCTCTTTTGGGGGAATCTGGGGGGTAAGACTTCACTATATAGACAGTTGATTTCTAAAGTTCCATTTCTGTTTAAAAAGAAATAGAAAATGAACCTTAGACATGAGAAGGATATTTTTGGCATGTTCTCCAAGCAATTTCCTAACTTCCACCAAGTCAGAACCTTTGCGAACGAAAGAAAGAGCAATCATGTCAATTTGATTAGGAACCCCCCATTTCAAGATATCTTCCTTGTCTTTGTCCGTCAAAGTCGGGAGATCCACGATAACCCCCGGGAGGTTGACATTCTTTCTCTCACCAAGAACTGCAGTGTTCTCACAACGGCAGCGCACTGTGCCCTTTTCTTTATCACAAGCTATAACGCTGAAAGAGATCGTGCCATCAGCACAGAGGATCACCATTCCAGGGTTGACATCCTCAGCCAACTTTTTGTAGCTCATGCAAATCACTTTGTCGTCACCTTTGATGTTGTAATCAGTAGATATGGTGATCTCCTGACCCTGCTTCAATTGGACCGGCTTGCCATCTTTCAAGAATCCGGTACGAATTTCCGGACCCTAAGTCAAAATACACGAACAATGAACGAATCAATAACCACTGAAGCATCAAAAATCATCAACAATTCGAGTATTAAACGGTACTAATTCCTGTAGAAAAAATTTCTACTAATGAAAAAACAATAGACATACAAAGTTAATGATATTAATGTTTTCGCAAAATAATAATCCAAAAATTAAACATTCCTCCATATTCTAAACAAATTTCAGGTACAAGCCACGACATTATGAGAAATCAAAGACCACAGAGTTATAACGAACAAATTGGATCTCAAAAAAAGGCAAAAGCAATAAGCTAAAATTGCTAACTGACAAATTCAAAATCAATCAACACAAAAATCAATCACAACAACAAAACGTAATTTAATTAAGATCATTATGCAAACAACGAATCAAATCAAAAGCAACAAAACACTCAAAAAACAGAGAAGAATCAAAACCTTTGTATCGAGCATAACGGCACAGAGTATGCCTGTATTCTCCATTGCTTTACGCAAATTATCGAGCGTCTCCTGATGGTACTCGTGAGAACCGTGCGAGAAATTGAAACGAGCGACGTTCATACCTGCTCGAAGAAGCTTCTCGGCCATGGGGACTGAGCGAGATGCGGGGCCCAGCGTGCACACGATCTTCGTTTTAGGTCGACTCTCTCGTCCGCCATTGTTGCTGTCGATCGCCATTGCAGGATCAAATTCAATTTGGATCTTATTTGTCGTTACTGAGTGAGTGATAATGATTTTTATTGTATGTATATACGTAAATATGTATGTATATATATGTATAACCAAATTATACGGAGAGAGTGAGAGATGGAAGAGAAACGAACTTTTATTTTGATGATTTACTTTTTGTTTTTTGTTTAATTTTATTTAAGTTTGATGAGGAGTGAAGAGAGAGACAGCCACATGTCAATGTCATGCAGTATTAAATATTATTGAATCAAATAAGGAAAAATATGATCATGCAGTGGTTATTTGTCAGTTTGTGTGTGTGTACATGGATTGGCCAACAAGCTTATTTATTATTAATTTCTATATGTCACCTTTAATAATAATGTATATTTTACCAATTTACTTTTGCCAGATTCTTCTCTCATCTCTAGTCAGATGAGATCGCACGCCCTTTATAGCATGTCCCATACCTGATTGCTGATACCAATGGTTTTATCAAATTTTGAACTTCATAATGTACATTTTGTATATGCATAATTACATTGGATGATGCAATAAACTTTCTCATTTCATATCCGATGTTAAGATGGGTTACATAAAATAGTAAGATCAATAGTTTTAATTATTATTGTTATGGTGGGAGTCATTGGATCAAATGTACCATTTGTTTGTTATTATTCAAATGTTTTATACATAGCATTCTAACTTCTAAGATATAGCCTAAAAATTGACACTTTTGCACCTGGATATTTCCAAGCTCAATTTTGAATTGGCTATTGACATTTTGCCCTCTGAAAATATGTCTTGCATGTCTTCTGGCACTTCACATCGCCAAAAAATATAATTTTTGGTACTTAACACCCCCATAGTATTATACTTTAAGATTTGTTATTCTATTCAGTTTTAATTTTTATAAAAGGGATAAATTAGTTGACATTAATCAACAGACTTATATTTACCAATAAACAAAAAATAGTCTCATTAAATAATCATTTACTCCACCTGCTTTATTTTTATAATGAAAGGACCCCCCCCCCCCCCCCCCCCCCTCCAATGAGCTAGACCATAGCTCATTTATTTATTGCAAGATAAACGGTTAGTCCATGGAAAATGAGAAAATTAAACACAAATACACCGAAGAAGTATCAAATAGCAACAACGATCGTCAATATGGACATGTTCTCCAAATATTGTACATAAATGTAGGATACTATTGATTTACCATAGCTCTGAGTTTTGCTAGTACATCTGCTGCCTAGTTTGTCTTTCAATATATTCATAACTGATTTAAAACTAGTAACAAAACTAGTCAGGCGCATACTGGCATCTTGTATGAGACTCATAAGATGAGTTGCATGCATTCAGATCCTATCAAGACAATTCAGCATTCATCCAGTAGAGGGAAACGAACCCTATTTCAAATATAGCTCTCTAACTATAGCATAAGTGGGAGATGGTATGGTAGCCACCATTCAGTAGGTGTGGAGGGAAAAAGTACGTGCAGGAGGTGAGGATTTCTGGTAAATGATGTATAAATCTGCATATGTTGTGCCAAATGTTAATCCATCTTGTAATGCTCAAAACTCTCTTTGTTGTTGGTTACGTATCCCACTAAAGCTGAGAACGCCAACATGAAATCTCAAGTAGCACCCTTAAAAATCCGCTTACGCGCTAGACCTAGGTTACTATAGGATGATCAATCTACGTTTAAATTGACAAATTCGGAAAAAGCTGGACACGTCCTAGATAGGTATTCAACACAAATATTCATAATTCAGTTTAACTTTACTTATAAAATACTTATAACTTTAATTATAAAATATGCTATGTGACACATCCAACGTGTACCCGAGAAGTATCCAAGAAATATTACATTCTCCATGGATGGATTACTCTACCATGCGATTTCTAAAAGGATTCATCATAGGTTGGTAGAATAGAGTGAACTATGAGTTGAGTGGTTGAAGAACAAATGGATAGTGGTCACAGCTCACTCACAGTGTGACCAAAAGCCCTTCTCCACATGGTCCACGGAAGAGACTAAGAATTAATGGTGTACAAATTTTCGCTCCTACCCTTTTGCTCAATTAAAGTTTTCACTCCAGTATTTATCCCAAAAAGAAAAGGAAAAAAAAAAAATCACTCCTGCAAAAGATGGCTGGTGAAGAGCCTCTAAACATTAATCACCTTCTTTTAACTGTCTTGCCCCCATTTAAGCAAACATATAATCGGAGAAAGTAATAGGTATTATTAAGCCATATTCTTTTGTTAGATTGAACGCATAATGATGTTAGTGCAACCGATATCTCGAAACAAAAGCAAGGAGTAATGATGTAATGTCCCACAATAGATCATTATATAGGTTAAAAGACAAAGAGGCTTTCAACATTGAATGATGCAGTTGGGAAATAGTCTTCACTGCCATCATCCATTCAGTATCTCTATCTCTGCCCCCACCTTTTTCACCTTCTATGTCATGTCCCATAGAGAAGACAACAGGACGCTTAAATGATCAGTTCATATAATTCTCAACTTCATTACTAGTCAACCTACTCCCTCTTTCTTCTTCTAATTGAAAGGCTTAAAATGAAAAAGAAAAAAGATAGCCTCAATTCTACAATTACTTAAGTAACTCAGGATCAAAAATATCTAGCTTGTATTTTTCTTTTGTATTTTTCTTGCATAAGGTAATCTCAATAAGATTGCTTAAAGCTCGTCGTGGCCCTGGGGTTGCTCCTTGTTCATTGACTCCAGTTTTTGTTCCAGTTCCTACAATGTGAAATTGAACAAAGTAAGGAATAGTAATATTGATCGAAAACGATGAATAAATAACAAAAGTAAGCTGAAATAACAACCTTAAGTTTAGCATCAACACATAGAGCAGGAGTGGACAACACGGCTACGTATCTGAAAACACACACCAAGTCAGATGTATAACACAAATGAATCCACCTCTCACCAACACAGCAACAGACAGAGTAAAGTTTTGAGAGATTCTTACTCGCAGCGGCTTGGTTCATCAACGTCCGTAACTTCACTTTTCAAACCACATCGTAACTTGACCTATATTATTTAATCAATAAATGTGTCAATCAACAGTAGAGGAAGGGGAGATAAATCATTCATACAAACTTGGAGGAAAAGATGAACCCTCACGAAATCCCTCTCCTAAAGCAAATGAAATGCAAGCATAGAAACAAGTTGATTTCAGGAAGAAAAAAAATGTCAAGCATATTATAAAAACCGAATATCAATTTGTTCTAAGCGTTATAAAAGCGTGGACGTAAATTATTGAGTGCAAAAATACACTAGACTATATTTATGATTGCAAAACCAAAAACAAAAGGGAAAGGGAACGGGAAAATATTGCAAGAAATCAAGATCATGTTTTACAACATAAGATCTACCTTTAAGCTTCTATCTGGGCCATTCCAACACTTATCTCCATTTGAAAAGTGCATGGTTCTGTAAGCGTCCTCAAATTTCTCCCAGCTCCTACATGATTAAATTATTAATATGAGAAGAAAGACCTGGACAAATTGGAATTTTTGCAGATATTTGATCCAAGGAGCCTCAACTATATATAATTTAGGACAAAAGCGTTTAAGGTAATGAAAATGCCTACCCCAAACGAGTTGTACTATGACCCTCCTCTTGAGTAGCTTGTTTGAACGGACAGACTTTATAGACATACCTGAAGCAATAATTTTTAATCCAAGCATAAGATAAACTATAACAATATTAAGCAGAAATGAGTCAGGAAAGCGCGTAGAAGAAGAAAGTAAGAATTCCCAACTTATTCTCCTTGCCCTCAAAACACTGGCCATAGAATGAATAGAATTCCTTCTCCGGACCTGCAATATAGAAGGGTAGAAATTGATATTATCTAGAACATTATATCCCTCATATTAAAAGAAATACAAAGAGATAGAAATAGTGAGACGAGACGCTGATTTATCAACGTCACTCTTATACCGAAATCTTGTTTCAGTTTCTTAGTCAGGCTTGATATCCTTGACTGTATTTTGGACAGCTTGGCACTGTTTTCGTCGTACTCTTTGCGTACATGTGCCGCATCTGCAGCAGTAAAATGCGCAATAATGATCCACTGATTGACGTTTATGCATGTTGGAACATTGTATAAATCTCTTAATACCAGATGTGTTAACTGGAGTTTGAAACAAGTTGACAGCCCGCAAGATGCTTGCAGCTTTTTGCTGTATTTTCTCCAGCCAAGATGAGCTACTTGAGCTAGTAGAATCTGATCAATTTGGATTAAAGATAAGCAACACATACTAAGAAGGTTATAGCAGCACCTAAATCAAGGAAATATTGAAAACACGTTTTCACTGAGAGAACAAGTGTACCTGACAAGTCTGCCTCATCATCAGATTTGTACGTTGAACTTGAATCATAATTATCATGGTCCTCCCCACCAAAATCATCTACCGGGTCTTCATTCTCATCTTCATACTTATGCTCATCATCCTCTGAGTCATAGCCATTGTATTCCTCGTCACTAGTTTCATTTGGCGTCTCATCAGAAGGTGGTTGATCCTTACTGACAGAGGCATCCTCCTCCTCTGTTGGTTGCTCAGTCTTTTCCCCCGTCCACCGAGAAGCCACAAGACGTCCTAACTCCTCGCGAGATAAGGATTCGGTGTCTTCAGCTACATTTTTCTCCTGGAAACGCAAAAGACACCTCACTGAGTAACAGGTCCAATTAGGAGTCCATAGTTACTGGGACATAATCTGAGAATTTTATTATTTTCAAAAGAGCAATGGAAATGTGAAAACAAAGGGAAAACTTTACTAGGCTAAACTGGGAAAAAAAGAGCAAACATCAAAGTTTTACCTGATTTTCACTATCTGTATCAACCTCGCCATCAACATTAGACTCTTGATCCAGCTGTTCAGTGTTCTACACAAGATAGAAGTAACATTTGAGTTTCATTTTCCTAATGTTCTGTGTCTGTGATGATCACCAATATAAGCAGATCAGACCTGAAGAATATTGTCTTTGACTTTGTTCACTTCATCCTCTGGAAGCGCTTCCTTAACCGGATCGCTAGTAAACACAGGTTCACTGGTAGATTCCTGATGGTCTTTTGTAAAGTCCTGTGAAATGCAAATGCCTGAGTTCAGGAACCAAAAGACGTATACTAAAGAAATTTCCGCACTGCCATCTGGGGTGATTTTTGTTTGAGCAAATGGAACGAAGGTCCAGATCGTTATGTGAAGGAAACATTAAAGGTCCAATATTTTACATTCGTGATACTTAAGGAAATCTTCTTCTGTTTCTCACTCGGACTAGTATGGTAAAGTAAAACTAACATGTGCGCACTTGCAGAGTAATCCTAGAATAAGGGGTCGATAGTAAAATGTTTCGAGACATCCCTGAAATCTCATTTCAGGTAGGGGTGACATCAGAAGACGTCAAAGTAAATTGTTTCTGGGCCATGACCTGAGAATACTTTCTCTGGGATTAGATATAAAACATTACAGTCATAATTCATCAACTAGTTTGACGTCCACAAAATATTCTGGTAGGGCTGACATCAGAAGACGTCAAAGTAAATTGTTTCTGGGGCATGTCCTGAAAATACTTTCTCCGGAATTGGATATAAAACATTACAGTCATAATTCATCAACTCGTTTGACGTCCACATAAACTAAATTTCCTGATTAAAGTTTGATAATCAAGCTAGCATCTTTTCCCCTCCCCCCAATCTATTTCATGTGATGCCCTTAGTATTAATCAGCTCTCCTGATGAAACTGGAACATCCTGATTAGCAATCTACCCACCTGCACACCCCAAACCAAAAAGAAACACAAGCTGAAATAGTCAACCTGTGAAGGTTGGTGTACTGTCCCGATCTCATCATGGATATCATTCTCTGAATGTTCAAGATTTTCATGTTTCTCTTCAGCTTTGCCATCCTTCTGTTTAGCTGCTTCAGCTTCCACTCTTTCCTTCTCTTCCTTTTCTTTCTGCAGCCGCTCTTTTTCCTCAGCCTTTTCTATCAGTTCTTTGCGATCTTGATAAAAAGAAAGCGGAATAAACAGCAAACAAACTGTGAGACAATGGTAACAAATCTTTCAATGAGTTCATGCAAATTTCTCTCATAATGCATGATGAGAAGTTTGACCTCACACGCGCAGAGGATAATAAGTTGTAACTACAAGCAATTGTGTCAGTTAAAGATTGTGAACTACTATATGTTGTATCGGTGGAGTCCTCAAGAATAATTCATATTTTAAAAATAAACTTGTTATCCTCGAGCAAGCATATTCAACTACTAACTCCAGCCCGAACAGATTATGGTTCATTGGTTTCTGAACATATTTAACTAACTTCAATATATACATGAAATGTAATGAGTTCACTGATTTTACCATGCACAACCATATCCTAAAACTAAGAAAATCCATAACTAATGATTTATGCGAATAAGCAATCAGGAAAAGAAAATTTGTAAATCTATGTTACTCTTAATTTCCATCTACATTTAGGGATGAATGATTTATGTGCAAGGCACCAAACAAGTAAGAGATACATGCATCACCAAGAATTCAGGCGTTGCCTGACCATTGAACATGTATAAAAGTCTCCTGTGCTGCATGCTGTTTGATGAAGATTGAGATGGCTAAATTCAGATGTAACAGTATTTTCTTTTGTACCACTTATGTGATAATGCAAATTTAGAGCTTTATATCCCAAGAACCAACAGATTCATAACTTGTAGCATGCAAAGGGGAGAGATGAAGGGCAAAGGCACAACTAAAAACCTATGATGCACGGACACAGACACGATATGGACACAGTGACACAGATTTTTTAAAAATTACAAGACACGACACGGCGAGGACACGTCTATATTTTTTATATTAAAAATATATAACATCATCAAAACATGCACAAATAACACTCATAAGTCCAATTACAAATCCAAACCAAGCTTTTTTGAATTCAAAACTATACAACCAATATTAAGTCCAAATAAAGTACTCATTGAAATTCAAGTCTCAATTCCAAGTATTATACACAAACAAAGGTAAAAGTACAGATTTCTCAAAGTGTTACACAATACTCAAATAAGTAATTTTCGATTCATCAAGTGAGATTTGCGATCTTTATAATGCCAGCATCATCTAAGGAGTCAATTGCATCATCCGCCACATCCCACATCATCGATTCCCCTAACATATGTTGAGATTATGAAAGGTATCCAAAACCGTGTCAAAAAAATGAGTCGGACACGTTTGACACGTTTAAACGTGTCCGACAGGGTGTCCCTTTTAATTTCTTTTTATTTTAATTAAGACAAGCCATGTGGCAAGTCCGACGTATGTCGAAGGGGTGTCGGTGTCCGATACGTGTCGGACAAGGACACGTGTGGTTTTTCGGGGTGTTGGTGCATCATAGCTAAAAACACATGATAGGCAGAAATGCGAGATGGTACAGAGATTAAATTAGCATGGCCTTATTTTCTTGTATTCAGATAAGCATTTACAAACCTTAAGTGGCTGCTGCCCTGTCAGCCGCTAATGTACAGCTCAAGTATTAAAAAAAGTATATGATACATGCCACCAATTCCTAAACCAATTATAGAATTGACTTCCACTACCCAGAAAACATGGTAATATTTATCCTAACACGTAGTTTCCATATTAATAATAACAAATTCTTTGTTGAAGGTATATACTAGTTAGTTCTTTCGAATTAATTAGCGGATATAAGAGCTTTTAATAATGTTTAAAAACCAAAACAGATGAGCTCTGATCAAGTTAATATGCTATCATATATCCAAAAGATTCACGCATTTGACCTTTTTCTATGGAATTAGTCAGTGTGAAGGGCATACTAAGACACTAAAGAAAAGCTTGTCTTGCTATCAACTTAATGTCTTTTAGATGAAATAAAATACGATAGGTACTAAAAGCAGTGGCTTGAAGCATGTTTTCCTTTTTGTGGAAGAAAAAGTTCAGATATGTCACAGGACAGAACTGTAGATATCAAAATGTGTTCTCAAATGGCCGCAAAATTCACTGGGAAGGCTAAGCCTATGCAATTGTTTACAAATGGGTAGTGGGAGACTTGATCGTAGGACTTTTACCTACTGTATATCATATTAAATCATCACCTTAGTAAAAGCTTAAGGTGCTCGACATAAGTTTACTTTTTTAGAGGGGGTACAGGCGGGACAAGGCTGGGAGTTTCAGAAGATAGCATAGTTTCATACCACCAAATAATTTTCAGTTGAAGCAAAGATCAAAAGTCATTTACCCTTGAGCTGATCGACCAATTTCTTGAGTATTTTCTCTTCGTCTTTTAGCCCTGCCAATTCTGCTTCCTCTTTGGCTATAGCTGCTTTTGCCTGCTCAATTTCACGCTTGCGTATAGTGACACCTCCACGGTATGTTTCAATCTTTTTTGTCAATTTTTCTCTGGCTACTTTGCCAGCCTCCCAGCAAGTATTTGAACACTTGACTTTACCATCATACTCATCACTTCCATCACAACAATCTGCCCCAGATGTCAAAGTTTGAAAATAAAAGATTACAAGATGTTTAACAAATTAGTAACACAAGAGAGAATGCATAATTTTCCTTTTCAGCATTCTTAATAATTCAATATTTGCATAAACCCATGGAAAGAAAAACCAGTTGGCCTAAAAGTTACAGCCTTTTCCTCGTATGTAGCCCTCATTCAACGTTCATACATGGAAAAGAACTTTGCAAGGACATCTGACCATTTCATGAATAGACAAATGAGCCATGCTTCGGTGATCATAACAAGAAATGAGCCAGTTTTACGGTAAAACCAAACAGATTGTAAGCTCAAAACAATTATACAACAAACAGTTCCAATTAAGGGGTACTGCTTACCGCATATACCATCATTGACCCTAGAAGAAAAGAGAAAGACGGGGGCATGTCCTGCATTTTTGCAATAGAATTTCCCGTTGGGGCAAGCTGGCGTTCCTGCAAACGCAGCCCAAACACCCTAAATTCACTAATACAAAACCACAGCGCCGTCCATTCGACAAAATGAAGGGTACAAACAACACCAAAATTCAACTTGAACAGAATCTAAGGTAGATAAAAACAGAAGAAGCGAGTAGAGGAGTACCAGGCTCATCAGAGCCATCGGGACAATCGCAGAAGTCGTCGTTGAGCTGAGACTTGGAGAACACATTCGATCCATCTCTACACTTAATCGTGCCCTTAGATAACGACTTGTAATAATCCTCATCTGCAACATTCATACAATCAATACATACATACATACATACATCACATAACAAACAACAGACGCATAGAAGCTAGAGAGAGAGACCTTGAGGAGCAACTCCGAGGAGTGAGCCTCCAGTTGATGCCGACGCCGATCTGAAGATGACGTCACTAATCACAAGTGTAACAACAATAATGCAACTCAACGACACACTCTGTAACCTCATTTTCCACAAACTAACAAAGTATCTTTACGCCAAATCCAATTCGATGTATTAATTACTAATAATGAAACTTAGCGAGTGTAGCTGTAATCAGCAACAACAAAAAGAGTCAAAATTAAGAATAAAATTAGGCAATTCAATTGACGAATGGGGGGCGAAACGAAAAGCCTCAATTTCAATTGCAATCAATCAAATAGAGCCACTCTGACTCATGGGACGTCCAGAGAGAGATCCGAGGGTTTACTCGTCAATTCATTACTACAACCACGATTTCTTCTCCAGCTCTAACACGGCTACACAAAAACGTGTAACTAACTATTAACTAGTATAATATTTGACTTGATGCTAGACTTTTTTTATTAACTCATCAAAAAGCCCATCTTTTATTAACTCGCTAAAAAAAGAAATTTTCATCGAAAATAGAAAGGAAATATCTTTACTTAACTTTCTATTGGTATTAGAATTGCAAAATAAAGCCGATACTTTCACTTCTTTGCTTTTATCCTTTTGTCCTTGCCTCCTTGGTAAAAGACTTATTTGCTTTTATCCTATTTTTTTTAAACACAGAACCATAATATAATACTAACAAAAGGTGCGGCTCAAAGAGTCACAATAATTTAATAGAGGGTATCCTCCATCGCAAAAACATGCATTCGGGAGGTTAAGAGACGTAAAATTAGAAGACCAATCATTCAAAAATACCCAGCGGGCTAAATTGTGTGCTGCCCGATTCGCGTTCCTATTGATGTGGGTGAAAATCCACTTCGGCCTAGCTTGCCACAATTTCCGAATTGCAATCGCCAAAGGTTTAATTGTCCATGGGAGATCCGCTTGAGAGTCCAGGACAGCATTAATCAAAATGAGGCTGTCTGATTCCAATGTAGCATGGTTGATATTGGCTCCATGAAGACACTGGCAAGCTTGTAGAAGAGCTAAAGCTTCGGCTGTTAACGGATCAAGACACAACTTGCTTCTAGCAGCTGCAAAAATGATAGATCCATCGTGGTTTCTAATAATGAATGTCGTATGCGCTTTCCCATGAGTGAAGCTAGCGTCGCAGTTGGCTTTAATCCGATCCTTTTTTGGTCGTGTCCAAAGGGAGGCTTTAATCCAATCCTTTTTTGTTCTTTTGAGCCCTCCAGTGCTCTTCCACTTTCGAATTTGCCAACACGAGAAGTGCCTGAAAATCAAGGGAAATCAGACCATGGACAATAGCATTTCTTTTAAACCAAATCAGCTCACTAATAACACAAAAAGTGATAAGAAACTTTTCTTGTAAAAGATTAGAGCTAAAAAAATTCCCTGTGTTACAAAGGATTAGTTTGATCCATTCTTTGATGCTCCAATCTTTAAATGGATTCAGATTAATATGCCAATTAGAAGCAATCCAAATTTAATCTGCCAATCAGAAGCAATCCAAATTTGTGCAGAGAAAGGACATTTGAGAAGAAGGTGCTCAATAGATTCATCACCAGCATTACAAATAGGACAGGTTTTATCCACAATCTTGAAAATTTTGTTAAGCCTTGTTCTAGATGGGAAAGCATCATGCATAATTTTCCACAGAAATAGCTTATGACGATTGTGAATTCTAGCAGTCCATATCTTCTTATAAACGGTGGAATCAACATCATCAATATCATGGAAACGGAGTTTTTGGTCCGTTAGGTAGGCACTCTTCGTCGAAAATTTCCCGGACTGATCGGGAATCCAAAGAGGCTTAGCAACCGAGCTCAAGTCTTCAATATGAATTTGAAGCTTGAGTATTTCGTCAACAGTAACTTTATTAAAAACTTTGAGCAACTTCTCAAAATCCCAACTGTTGTCATAATGATTAATAAAGCTTTTAACAAAGAAAAAGTTATGAAGAATGGGATTATTAGGATCAGCCGGTTTTGGGACGAATCCTGGGATACTCGGGACCCAAGGATGCTCCAAGGAAATCAAGCTAGAGTTGTGAGAGATGGGGTAGCATGTTCCCTTTTTAATAATATCTCTAGTATTCAAAATATCACGCCAAATCCAAGAAGCCTGATGAGAGTTAGACTTTGCTTCAAAAATATCACAATTGCGGGTATACTTAGTCTTCAGAATTTTAACCCAAAGACAGTCAAAGTCCGACACAATTTTCCACGTAAGTTTTGCAATAAGAGCTCGATTGAAATTAGACATGCGTCTCATGCCAAGGCCGCCCAAAGCTTTGGGTTTGCAGATAATATCCCAAGCAATTAAAGGAAGAAAATTTCCCTTGTCATTCTCACCCCACCAAAATTTACGAAGCAAAGAATCCATTTTGGAGCAAAGATCTTTAAGGAGGAAGAAAGTAGACATATGATAAATCGGGATGCTTTGACCAACAGATTTAATAAGAGTCGTTTTACCGGCTTGAGAGAGATTGGTGCGTTTCCAGCTGGAAAGACCCTTTTGAAATTTTGAGAGAAGGTTAGAGAAAGCCTCTTTGCGTGAATTAGTTTTGCAAAATGGGAGACCAAGGTGTACGCTTTTGTAGTCACAAGGCAGAATATTGAAAGTATCCAGAATGTTTTGTTGATCCAAGGTAGAGGTGTTTGGGCTGAAGTGGATAAATGATTTGGACTCATTGATAAGTTGGCTAGACCAAGAACAAAAATGGTCCAGACAGCCTTTAATGACTCTAGCATTCTCGAGGGAGGCTTTCCCAAAGATCACGAGATCATCCGCAAACATTAGATGTGAGATAGATGGGCAAGTGCGGGAGACTTTAACACCTTTAAGATTGCCTAAATGTTCTTGCCTGAAAAGAATACGCGAGAGGAGCTCGGCGTAGATAACAAAAAGGTAAGGGGAGAGGGGATCCCCTTGCCGAATCCCCCTCGAGGGCTCAAGATAGCCAAAAGAGGCTCCATTAATAAGAATGGAGAAAGATGAGGTTGAAATACACTCAGAAATCCATCCCACAAAAGTAGAATTAAAACCAAGGAGAATAAGAATGCGAGAAAGAAGACATCCACTCGACTCTATCAAAAGCCTTCACAAGATCAAACTTAAGTGCCATAAACCCATTTTTGCCTTTGCGATGATGAATATAGTTCATGAGTTCATGGATAATGATGCTATTGTCATTAATGTGCCTACCCTTTATAAAAGCTGATTGGGAAATAGAAATAATGGGATTGAGATAGATTTTAAGCCTATTAGCAACAATTTTTGAACAAGTTTTATAGGAGATATTACAAAGACTTATAGGCCTAAAATCCTCAACCTTGCATGCATTATGCTTCTTTGGAAAAGTCTAAAAGATATGTCATGGAATCGATGTATGATGGCGTGATTTAACAAATGGCCTAATTTGTAATATTGTTGTAAATTACAAGACACTTTTCTTAACATCATCTCTATTATGCATTTACACAAATAACAAAATAGATTACCTATGCCATCGCTTGCATGAAATATTTTCTCTGTAAATAGATATAGCCGAGATGTAGCCTTTTGTTTTTTATTATGTTGTTTAAGACTAAACAACTAGTTATATATTGGAAACCTGCGATCCATTAAAACTGATAATAATTTTGTGCCCAACTGATTTATACTCGAGTAAAGTCGAAATCACCAGTGTGCAGAAGTCCATCTTATTGCAACAGAAATCAGCAAGAACTTAGTAATAGCATCCAATTTAAAGAAAGAAAAAAAAAACTCTGTTGTATGAAAACTTGCATTTGACCTCTGTTATATTTATTCTGTTCAATACAATGGCCCTATTGTCCCAACATTCTTGTCTCACATTTCATACACATCCTATAACAAAAACTCGATATTATAACAAACAATGTCTCAGTTAGTTCTCGATTTTCAAAATGAATCAAGAGAGCGTCGTCACATTCGTCCAACACTCTTGAACAAGAACTTCACCCTGCACACACTCTGTTCTTATTAGCATTGCTAATGGGGCACATGTCCCATTTGCATTGTTGTCAAGGATTCCACAGAAATATTACGCCCCTCTGGTTATATTCCTCAACTTGAACCATCATCTTTTCCAGTATGTCTCAAATCCGAAAACCAATTGGCATCAGAACTCTGATTACCTCAGAAGTCACAAGCAAACGATTGAACATACAAACTAGTTTGACTTATAGACAATACTGCATAAAAGTTACCTCAAGAAAGGAACACATAACCTGCTTCTTTCGCTGGAGGGACCCAGCAGATTCCTTACCTGCCACTGCTCTCTGCTGGTGTATCGCCCATCTTTAGGAGCACATAAGGATGTAAATATAAGAATCTATATGACAAAAGTGAGTCTTAAATGTTACAAGATTCCTACACAAGATATAACTTAAAATTTCATAAACTCTTTCTTCTCGCAAGCAGAAGCAATAACAAAGGCAAAATCACTCTACATGTCTCAATCTGTGAAAAGTGTTTCCAAGGGCAGACACAATGTAAAAGTAAAACAAAATAGAGGCATCTTTGAATTAAAAGATGGTTAAAAAGTAGCCAAAGCAAGACTCCTCAGTGCTCCTTATTATTATTTTCAACACCATCCTCCAATTTCTGAGAACTCATACCATGGAGCAATTCGAGGAGCCATATCATATAACAAGCAATAAACTACATGATTTCTTGTATCATCAAAATAAACCACCATGACAAGCTAGTTTTCCATAAACAGTGGTTTATGCAGGATTTGCAAATGGAGAAAGATTAGCAGCTTCTTCTATAAACCTAATTTTATACTTGCCATGCCAATAACCGGATTGGATCACGATCCAGTACTGTAAGAAGAAGGAAAATCTCTTATATGAATAGGATTCAGTGTTCAAGTCGTCCAGTCCCGAGTGGGGAAGATTGCTTCTATCCGTCAAGCATTAGAGTCGTGCCTAAATCCTTTGTTCGTTCTTCTATCATACTTGCCTTCCTCAAAGGAAGAAATAGTGAAAGTAAGTAGCTCACGGGGCAACGAAGCCAGTAAAGAAAATCCTCTTTTCTTGCTTCCTTCTTCCTTAGGGTACGTCCCTTATTGCCTTTCATACTCCATTAGTTCCGAGAAGACTTCCAACTCTGTGAACCAAATGTTTGTGAATAAAGTAGTAATTTTGATTGTATGATAATAAGCAAATCCAAATTCATCACGTTAAATGATAAAACCACTCCTGATCATGTAAAATATTTCAATCTATAGAAGCATCAATAGACTTTGATCTCGTGCTATTTTTTAAATCCTAAATATGGTAGTAAATGCATGCATAGAAACTAGTCGGTATTTATCACATGATGTAATGTTAGACACAATGAAAAAAGTTTTGTTATACAACTTGAACAAGACTAAACCTCTCTAAAACAAAATTTTCTTTATAAGCTTTCTTTATGACATCCTGGACCATTTACAAGTTTCAAAGCTTCAGGTCCCAATGACTCCAAGAAGAACTAGAACCAAGATTACATCCAGTAGGCTGAGAGATTAAAACTTGTCTATAGATTTTAAAGCTTCTGATTGTAATGACCCCGAAAAGAATTTCAACCGAGATGACATGCATGAGGCAGAGAGGATGTCGGAGAGAAACTCTACTAACAGATCTGAAACCTAGGTTTAGATGGATGGAGGAGCTCCATGAGCTCTTTGTTGAAGCAGCAGTTAACTAACATGAAGGGCAAAAAGTCGGTACAAAACAAAGCAGTTGTAAATCAAGGATTATCATGTTTAAATTTTTTCGACCTGACTATTTAATATGTAACAAGAAGAAGCAACAGAAAAACAAATAAAGATTCTCATGGACATCAAGGAAGTCATTCTGAAGCGCAAAAAGAGCCATCTGCAGGTATCCCTTGCATTCCCTTTATGATCATTCAAAAATCTTTTCAAGAAGGAAGTTATCATTTTTTTTTTCAGAAGTAAAGGATGAGTACGGATATTTGCAAACCAGGCAACATAATAAGCACAAGCAATAGTAAGTCGTTCTTTCTTAATTTCTTAAAATAAAGGCATATAGAGATTAAAAAGCAGTAACAGTCAGCTTATTCGGGTGCAGAGTTACCAGTGTTTGTATAATGCACAAAATAAAATCCAGAAAACAACAAACATTAACTTTTTACGTATCTGAAAGCCATTGTTAATATATATTTGGCAACAAACTCGGAGTTTACAGCACCAAAGAGTCTGAAAAATGAAAATGTATCAGCTTACAAATCAAGTCATACTAGTGACATTTATAGGGCTTAGTTCATTCCAAATGTACAGCAAAAGACCTTATCAACTTCTTATATTCTCTTCAGTTGGCTACTTGACCAATGAATGTCGTACAATCAGGAAAAAACGCCATTACAATGAAATCGTCTCTGGTCACATATGTGCACTTTCTGCGTCATATGAGACGGAATCTACTATATCCACGCCATACATCCTTCACTTAATAACAGGTAAAGACCAAATCTCAGCCAGCTCTATTCTGAAGGATGAAGTGAAAGGTAGAGAAGATAACAACATGAAATATCATCTGGCAGTCCTAACGCTATAAAACAGGTAGACAGTGTTAGTCATATGATGAAGCTTGTTGGAGAATTTGACCGACCAGAATACCACAGCAAAATATATTGCTTTATAGGAAAGGAACCAACTTAAATGCCTTGACCAGTGTTGAGGAGCTGCTAGTGATGTTTCCAAGTTTGTTAGTATGTCAAATGGGAATAACATGTGAAATTCAAATCAAAAATCACTTCAATTTCTCTGGTCAATAAAAGTTTAGATCTAAAACTGACTTCAAACTCTCCAGAATGTCACTGTCGAACAGACTACGTTATATTCAACAAGGAACAAGTTTTGGTGAAGCAGTTGATAACCTCTAGCTTTGGCAATGAATGATAAGTAGAAAAGAACATATTGCAAATTTGTAGTCTAAAGTCAAGTAAAATACCAACTAGATCATGGCTGCGAAGTGAATAGTTCAATGGATCTCTGCTTGTCCAAACGAAAGTAAACCTTCAATCTTGAATCAACGAGTTCTTGATGAAAAGAAATTTCATTTCATGAAAACTGACATGTTGCTTGCACCAGTAACAGCCCCCCTAAGAGTCAATCATGGGCTAAAATATCTCACAAGAATGCATACAATTATTCAAAAGTATAACTGACAAGTTTAGCACCCCTCTTTGGCTCCCTGCAAACGATTTATTTTCTGACAATTTGCATGCAAAAAGAGCTTCTAAATCGCAGATTGCCTTAGTAAAGAAATGTTCAAAGCATCATTCTCACAATCATTTTGATAAAAGGATGAGTAGAATTCCCCAAGGATACATAAACAAGATATATGGCCAATTTCATTACTAGTTTAGTTACTCGTTAATTTCAACTGGTAACAAGAAATATCAATTCAACAAAATCTTAGTTTTCTCTTTCGGATCTATCTACCCTGCTTTTCCGGGATATTTTGATCCCGCTGTAATAGAATGGCCCATTTTCTATCTTGCAAAGAAAGCAGTCATTCAAGCATCCAACTTGCAGTTTCACAAGTAACTCAATTGACAATTCTCATACTTATTCATATAGATGCTGAATATTATGGGAATGTTCCTCCCCACCCTCAACCTCAACAGTTACATTCAGTATGCAGAGCAAGATGAAAAGGATCTAAAACCTGTCAATCAAATGAAATTAAAACGACTCTCAGCCGTTGTCTGAATCATCGAAAGAACTACTACTGTTGGATCACATGCTGGAGAAGATGTTTAGATAAATTTCATAAGCAGTTCCATGTTTGAGTAAAAATACAGAAAGACACTGTTTCATTGCACCCGAAGTGAAATATAATTTAATAGGCCCAAAAGGGCTACACTATGAGATTAGTAAATGAAGTGTGCTATTTCTCTCATCAGCTTCTAACAACATAGAGTACAAGATGTGTTCAATACCAGACCACTGTAAAATCTCAATTATTGTATAAATTCAGCAAAACATTCTCAACATTCTAGTCCTACATATATCAGCTATCAAACAAACATATATATAAGTATCTCATTTCTTGATCCTACGAATTTTCCTAGCCCCGCAAACCTCCAATCTACCGGCAGGGCATCCGCAGGGGGCTCGGAATACGAGAACCGTCCTCCCATTCGGAGGCGCCATCTTCTTCAATTCGGCCTCCAGCTCATTCCGGTCCTCCCCCAACTCCAGCTGATCGTCGTTGGACAACGGAGACGACAGAGAGTACTTAACGCATTCCTCCGATTCCAACTGAATATCGTACTCCACAGCTCCTCTCAAACCCTGGCAATGCCGATTGCCGCACTTCCTGATCATCGTGTCGATAACTTCCCAAACAACAACGGCGATTAACACTCCAAATAAGCCGATGAAATAAGGCAAAGGCGCATCGATAATGAGCTCAGTAACAAAAGCATGAAATGCAGGGACAATGTCGAAGAAGATGAGTTTAAAATACGGACCGATCAAAATCCCCAAGGATCCGAGTACTATTACGAGAATGATCAGATCGAGTGCGGCCGAAGGAGATCGGTTGCAGAATTCTCGAGAGAAAGGGTTTAAGGAGTGATTTGACGTAAAACGCCGCGTTTTGGAGCTCGATGAGTAGATCGTGTGGTTGAGATTGTAGTTTTTGTTGCTGTGACGATCGAACGCTCTGCAAAACTCGATCAAGTTACGGCAATCGACCATCGGCATAGCCATAACTCGCCTGAGAATGAAAATGAGGATCTGTGTAGATGCCGATTGCGTCTGTGATGGTGAAATGGATTGCAGTAGATAATTGGATCGATCGAGTTCGAGTTATCAGAGAGAATTTGAAAATTGAAATATGAGTGTGAGAGAATGGAGAAGAAACTACTATGGTGACGTAAGCCCGCGTCACAAATAGCTTTTGTGAAACTGGACGGACCGGCCGGTTCAGCCGGTCCAAGTGAAGCCTAGTTAAAATCTGGATGTACTTAGACCGGTGTGGATTGTTAATTCTCGGCCTAAAGTGGATGACTTGGAAACTAGAAGGTATTTGTTTCTTAATGGCCATGTACAAATTATTTATTTAAAAACAAAGTGATGATAATCATGGGTATATAGTATATACATATGTAATAGATTAAGCAAATGAGCCCCATTTGAATGGGAGTTGTGTTGCTTTGACCAACAACGACTAACAAAGCTTCTCAATGGTTAAGATTTGAGATATGGTTACAATAGTAAATAGAAATACATTATGCATAAATAAATATTTCTGAGAAGAGGCTTTACTAGTACGATATTGTTTCCTTTGATTTCTGAAAATGCTAACCGAATTGCCTAATAAATTTGTACGAATGAGCTAAAAAGATTTAAGAAAAAGAATGTGATATGATGGCAAATAACTCGATGTGTTGTGTAAAACTTACAAAATCTTCTTTATAAAGATAAAGTGGTAGGTTACCTTCATGTGAGTATAAGAACAAAATCTCATTTTTTCTATTCAATACTTTTATTTGTAAAAAATAAAATACTCAAATTAAAATTATATTCATTTGACTGACAAGTTAATTCTTACAAATTTTAATTTTGGGTTTTTAGTTTTTTTATTTCTATTTTTAAGTATATAAATGAATATGCATGGATATAATTTGTACGAGTAAATGGCATATATGTACCTTTTCCATGCGAAAAAAACATTTATGGTCTTAATTTTTGTGAATGAACACCACGGTAGATAGGTGCTATACTTTTAACTAGTAATAACTAATAATCATCAAACAGCAATTGAAAAATTACAGGAGTCTCATCACTTATATAACTAATTTGTATGTGTCAGTGCTACACATATAAGATACGCAAAAAGTTATTTCTCTTTTTCTTTTTTACGTGAAGGTTAACAAAAGAAAAAGGACTTGGTGATTTTCCGTCTGAGACTTTAGCGGTTGAGAAGAGCTTTAGAAGAAGTCGTGGGAATCGAAAAGCATCAAAGTGAAAGTGGGGGAGTAGGTCAATCAGTTCGATACGATTGCTTTAGTTGAAGCAATAAATGTTGAAACTTGAAACTCCTTCAAAATGTCCATCTTTTGTTTTTAGGCTTGAAATTTGAAATGCTTCCATTCATTAAGATAGATCACCTTTTCGACCTAAATAAGGACATGAGGTTCTCCACAGGAGGTGGGATACCAGTTACTCACCTTGCTTACGCAGATGACTACATAATTTTTTAAGAGGTACTGGGTCAATTTCACAAAGCTCAAAGACTTCTAAAATTTGTATGAAGTCATCTCTAGTCAGAAAGTGAGTGAAGCAAAGAGTTTCTTTATTTCCAACCATAATGTTGGTACGAGACATGTGATGGATCTCAAGGCATGCTCGAGATTTCAGAAGACTGAATTTCCTGTTACTTACCTAGGAGCACCTTTGATTTAGGGAAGGCTAAATACATCTCATTTCCAAGGTTGGATTACGCAAATTAGAGGCCTCATTACTGGCTGGGAGATGAAGTTTCTTAATTTTGGTGGGAGACTCACTCTAATTAAGAGTGTTTTGTGCTCCATTCCTATCTATCTTTGCCAAATTATGGAGCCTCCATTGACTGTGATACAAACAATGGAAAGAATGTATGCAAGGTTCTTATGGTGATCCACAAAAGAAAAAAGACGAAAACACTGGAGAAGTTGGGAAATGATCTGCAGACCATATGAACAAAAATGGCTCAACATAAGACCATTAACGAGCGTAATTCAAGCATTTGGAATGAAATTATGGTGAAGGTTGCGTACTCAACAATCTCTATGGGCTAAATACATGATGCATCAGTGTTGGAAGAAAAATGATCTTTGGATGGTTAAGGCATGGCAATCTCCGGGCTGGAAGCGCCTCGCTAGTATGGCCCCTATTACACAGCCGCACATATTCTGGGGTATTAGAAACAGAGAGACTCTATTCTGAAAAGATACCTGGCTCATGGAAGGTCAATTGGTTCCACGCATGAATGTCAGAATTGACAGTCGTGATAGGGTGAGTGCTTACTGGGATGATGGCGAATGAAATGTTAATAAGCTCAACTCGGTGCTTCAGTCTCAATGGGTGCAACGTGTTATGGAGATTAATCCAGGACTTCAAGGACCTGACATGCCCGCATGGAAGCTTGAGACAAATGGTGAATTTTCCACTAAGTCTGCTTGGAAACAATGTGTGGCTATGCATCCTACAGAAAGTATATTTGGAATCATATGGCACAAATTTATTGCTCCAAATATATCGTTCTGTGCATGGAGTTATTACAAGAGTTACTACCGGTGGATATGACGATGACAATGTTAAAACCAAAATACTCCATGGTTTCAAAATGTCATTGTTGTCTGGCGAGTATTGAGTTTATGGATCACTTATTTTGGTCAGGACCATTAGCGCAATTCATTTGGCTCTACTTCTCTGACTTGTTTCAGGTTAAATGCCAAACCGGCGTAACATTTATGGATATTGGGCAAATGCACATCATAACACAAAGCCCGGACATGTCCGAATTCTTATTCCGGTCCTTATCACATAGTTCATTTGGGCAGCAAGGAATGATGCACAAAATCGTAGCATCCCTATGGACAAGAAAAAGATTATTGGAAAGGTCACTCGGTACATTTGTGATTTATTTTCACAAATACCAAGATGTCGGGATTATTGGACACATAACAGAAATGTTGCCAACTTATGGAAGGTGACCATCTGTCCCCAAAACAAAGACGACTAATTGTTGTTCGCTGGCAGAAACCGCCACTGGGATGGGTTAAACTAAATACAGACGGGTGTTCTAAAGGTAATCCAGGACCCGCAGGTCGGGGCGGACTTCTTCGTGATCACGAGGGAAACTGTATCTGGGCCTTCCATATCCATCTCATGGAGATGACCAACATTGAAGCAGAGATTCTGGCGATTCACAAAGGCCTTCAAATTTGTGTGGAACTCGGGGTCACTGTGGAAACAGATGCACATGTGGCAATGACCATTGTCAATAATCAGTATGGAGGTAATTGGCGCATTATTTTACAAGTTAGCCAAATTAGGGATTGGCTAAAGGAAATACATGGTCAGATCGTTCATACTTTCAGAGAAGGCAATGTGGTGGCTGATAGATTGGCACATGGGGCTTGTGTGGGTACATTAAAGGGTCGTATTACTCAGAGCTCTCTCAGTAGGACAGTGCAAATTATGATAGAGCACGATAAAATGAGCTTGGCTCATATTAGGGTTCCCAATGACCACAATTAATCATGGAGCTTGGACAACTTCTCTCTATTTCTAGACCTCTATCATTTTACCGCATTAGAGTTTCATCTACGCTGCTTCCCCTCTCCATTTTTTCTGATAGGCTGTGGTTTGATAAATCACCTTTTAACCAGGGTGATGCACGATTATTTGTTTGTACTTTTCAGCTATACACGCATTGGTCCTCCCTTCTCTTCGCATATTTGGTCACTCACACACTGCTCCACCCACAAAATTGAGAGGGCCACTGCAGATCTTAGCACACTACAATGTTCAGATTTATGATGACTTTGTCACCCCATGTCATGATGTGGAATATTTTGTATTGTCGTGTAATTTTTGCATTTTTTGCCACATTAGAATCTATGTACCGTCGTTTCTTCTCCCTATTTGTTCTTATAGGTTGTGGCTTCATAAATCACTATTTAACCATGGTGATGCACATTTGATTTTATGTCGGATTCAGCTGTATACGTATTCGTCCCCTTTTCCCATCGCCTGCATTGTCACTACATACACTTCGACACTTGCAAAATCAAAATCAAGGGGGCTAATACACATCATTGCACACTACAACATGCATATTTATGTGAAATATTACCCCCATCATGCTCACTTCATAGGGGAAGAAAATATATGTAAGCACTCGGGCTCTTACCTTCTCACTAATCATGTAAATGGGTGCAACTTTTGGTGGAAACAAGTTAGTTGGCATATCAGAGATTCTATTATTATGGATCTTCTTTTCACAGATACACTACATGTATTTTTTTTTCGCCCTAGAATTTCTAAGCCTTTTCATCTCTTCTCCTTTGTTGGTCTATTAGGTGGCGGCTTTTCAAATCACTATTTAATCATGGTGATGCACGTTTCCTTTGTGAACACTTTTCAGCTATACACGCTTTGTATACCTATCGCTATCGTCTGCTTTGTCATTACACACACCTTCTCACATAGTTATAATAGGTATACAAAGCAATTCCATGCACACTACGGACTTGGGGAGTTTTTTGATGAAACAAATCTCACTGATTTATTATCAGATTATTGCATGAGTTCGTTGATATTAACAGATTGCTTTGAGGACGGTTGCTTGGATGTTTCACGATACCACATAGGTGGGAACGAAGAGGACACAAATGGCGCATAGAAAACAAAGCATATTTGGTGGACCTACACTCGAAATTCACCAGATAATGCATGTCGACAAGTACGTTTAAGAACAGGAAAACACAGATGGCGCGGTTCCATACATGATGATCCTATTGGGAATATCAGCGGACACGTTGCTACACTGTCCAGTTACCATGGTTATTGTACTTCCAACAGAGACTATATATATTGTTGCTGGAATAATTGTAACTTAAACATGTTTTTTTGTATCAAATTTGGGAGGCTTCAATTTTCAGGGCACTCACTTTTGGAGTGGCAATGTGCTTGTAATAGATTAGGTTTCATTATCGCTTGGAAGCACATCCAACACAGACGATAATGGTTGAAGAACAAAAGAAAATGTACAACACAGGGCACAAGATGGAGACACATTATTTGTGATGCTTTATTTTTTGGATATGTTGTCACCATACTAGTTAAATTTCTTTGTAATCGCATTGTATTCCAGTTGGCAAAAATATTAAGGCCACCGTAGCTTTTGTCTTGAATTTTAAGTGGAGATGGTTTGGTAGAGTGCAACAAACCATCAACAAATATGTAATTCACTCTTTCTATTAATAAAGCCATAATTTATGTACTAGTCTATTTCATAATACCTAACAATCAAATATGAAATCATATATCGGGTTAGACACAAACTCTCGACTACTTCTTTCACCCATTTAGCTCTGTTTGCTAAGGGATGGGCCCAGATCCCAAGTCATGTGCATATATAAGTAATTTGATGAATTTTCAATAGAAAATCCGTGATTTTAAATAAATAGGTGTGATGTCTTGTATTTAAAATTACACTGGGAAATGTCTAGTTCTATTACGTGTCACATCTTGAAATCTACTAACTTCAAGTTGTATAAATGTACTAAGTCCACATCAACAGATACTCTTACGCTGTCACATTTTCAAGTTGTCTATGAGCCCTACACTATTGAGCCAAGTTCATTAGCTGGCCCCCACGGTATAGATGTGGTTTCTCTCCATGCTAAAGCTAGCCCAAGTCCATGAATGCTAAAACACACATTCTATAAATGTGATTTCTCTCAATACTAAAGTTTTTCTCTCTAGACTTTTTGCTATCTATATTTACGACTTAAGCATCATAAGGTCTTGGTTGAAGACCAACATGGAAGATTTTATGTGTCATATTTTTTAGAGTAGATGGTCATGAACCAAGTTGAAGATTATTTTATTCAGCTTTTTAGAGCTTGAGTACTCCAAGAAACTTAGCTTTCTAATACTCAAGTGATTCAAGAAACTCGACTAGTTAAAGCTCAATTACTTCAAGAAACTTAGTTTTATAAAGCTCAAATGATTCATCAAACTTAGCTTCTTAAAGCTCCGTGTATCAAGAAACTTAGCTTTCTCAAATTGACTCAAGAAACTAATTCAGGTTCTTAAAACTCGAGTACTTCAAAAAACTTAGTTCCAAGCTCAATTGATTTAAGAAACTTCGCTTCTTGAAGCTCAAGTACTATAAGAAACTTAGCTTCATAAAGCTCGTGTACTACGAGAAACTTAGCTTTATATAAAACGATTACTACAAGAAACTCTGCTTGTTAAAGCTCAAGTACTACAAGAAACTCTCCATGTTAAAGCTCGAGTACTACAAGAACTCATCTTTTTAAGCTTAAGTATATAAGAAAATAGCTTCTTAAAGCTCGAGCATTACATGAAACTCAACTTCTTAAAGCTTGACTTTCTAAAGCTCGGAATACTATTAACAACTTAGCTTTCTAAAGCTCAAGTGATTTAAAAAAATCAGCATTGACGATAAAATTAACTTCCTAAAACTTAACCGATTCAGGAAATTCAACATCTTAAGCTTGAGTACTTCACGAAACTTAGCTTCCTTAAGCTTAAGTAGTTCAAGAGACTCAGCTTCTGCAGAGCTACAATGGTGAACCCAATAGGGTATACACCGATGAGTATTGAGTGCGACCAAAAGATGGTACTCATTGATGATGATTGTGTGCGACCCCAAGAGGGCACATATCGATAATGTTTGAGTGCGATCCGAGAGAGTACACACCATTGATGACTTAATGTGATCCCAAGAGGCTACACACCAATGATTGAAAACGACCTCGTAAAGGTTAAGCACATGAAAATAGGTTAAGCACATGAAAATTGAATTTGGCCCGAAGATGGTTTGCATCATGAATATTGATTTTGAGTCCGAGAGGGTATGCAAAGACAAAATGCTGCCAAACGGGTGTATTCATTGCAAATATGATTGTATGCATATCAAAGTAAATAGACAACAAGAATGAAAATCAAATAATCAATATCATTAATATACGATTAAGGTGACAAATGACAAGGACTTTGCGACTTAGCCTTTCAAAATTTATACTTAAAGCTGAAGTCAACACCTCAACAATGACTGAGTTTTTTAAAGTTTATATTTAAAGCTACGACCAACAATACAACAACAAACTTACTTTTTGAAAATTTCACTTAAAGCGGTGAAGAACAGCAACAAACAACGACCTGGATCTTTTAAAGCTACGGTGATACAACTATATAGAACGTGAGTATATAATGTATTAGTAAAGTCCAAACATCCAATTTACCTAATCATTCACTGAAAACCTGCATGCACAAGCAAAACATAGAAGTACTTGAGTATTAAAATATTGGAGTATGATATAGTACGAAAAGTATTTAACATACTACAACAAAACATTCAAATAGCAAGTATATGTTAGCAAGACAACCATTTTTATTTGCTATATAATGAAAATAGCAAGTAATATCGTAAACAAACCTTTGTTACCAAATTAGCAATAGAAAAGTAAAATTAGAAAGCAAAATATGCTTGCTATTATTTAGCAAGCAAAATAATGCTTGCTGCATGTTTTTCAAATTTATTTAATAAGCAAATTTGTGCTTGCTAAAAAGGTGGGACCAATTGTCAGAATTCGCAAACAAGTACTTCCTTACTAAAATTCGTGGACTCATCTGACACCATTTAACAAGCAAATACTTGCTTACCAATTTTAACAAGAAAATTATTACTTGTCAAATCAGCTTTTCAGTAAGCAATTAGTTACTTGCTAATTAGCAAGCAATTGTTACCTGTTAAAAAATAAAGAAAAGCTAGCAATAAATTCTTCTCTCCTCACACTCGATAAGTCTTCTTCCCATTCCCCCTCCTACTTTCATTTGTGTGGTCAAAATCATCTAATAATTTAGTATGTAACTTTTTGCTTGCTATGTTCTCACACTAATTCTATAAAACAAACACACATTTTCTCATTTGGTAAAAACCACCACTCTCTTATTTTCTTACTATTCTTTCTTTCTTTTCCTTATTCTTCTTCATATATCTTCTTATTATTTTCTTCATTCAATTTTTTATTATGTCTTTGAGTTTTATGAATAGAATTTTCTTCTTCTTCTTCTATCTTCTTTTTTTCTCTCCATTCATGTCTTTTATTATGGTTTTGGGTTTTATAAATATGGTTCTTCTTCTTCTTCTTCTTCTTCTTCTTCTTCTTCTTCTTCTTCTTCTTCTTCTTCTTCTTCTTCTTCAAAGGTAAAAGACTAATTTATTGATATATATATATATATATATATATATATATATATATATATATATGTGTGTGTGTGTGTGTGTGTGTGTGTGTGTGTGTATTTACATAATCTATGTTTATACACACACAATAATATATATCTAATATACGTACAATATATATATATATATATATATATATATATATATATATATATATATATATATATATATATATAATAGAATATATAGAATATGTATATATATGGCAAATTAAGTAGCGGCAAAATTACCGCCACTTTTTTTTCAAAAGAATTCGCAAATTTTAGCAAGCAATTGACATGCTTACTAAAGTTTGCAAGCATGTCACGTGCTTGAAAATTTAGCATGTAACTCTTGCTTGCTAAACTTCGGCTAGCGTGTCAGTGTTTGCCAATTCAACAAGCCCTGACTTGCTTACTAAAATAGTAAGTAAATTTTTGCTTTCTAATTAGAAAGCAAAGTCAAAAAATTATATGCTAATATTATTAGCCAGTGGACTTGTAGCAAACAACCTTAGCAAGTGAAATTTGCTTACTAATAATTATTAACAAGCAATCTTGATCATTTGCAAGCAATTTCTTGCATACCAAATCAATGTTTTGTTGCAGTGGAATACGAAATGATTGTTTGAAATATTCCTGCTACATAACTCTCAAATGTAACTAAGCGTATTTACAAACGTCATTCTATTTCGGAACTATTCGACGCCGAAATGCTAACTGTATATACTAACGAGTAAAAGATCATTAAGTGCTTTGGAAGTATTACCACTTTATAATTTATAGCAGTATAGAAAATAGCAATACAAAAGAACTATAACCTCATACACGGCGTCAGCGTTCATAGCATGCGCACAAATTTTCCCTTCCAGCGAATATTCTAATTTGTTGGTAAATGATCACATTCTTTGTTTGTAAAACGTAAATTGAGTAAACTGCAAAAGCCATATTTTAGATTTGTTGGCAATATTGTTCAGTATAATTTTCATTAACACTTAACTCTAGCAATTCAAAGACTTAGTAAAATAGAGATTTTTTGAAAACATTATGAAAAAATGACGAATATCATATCTTTGTTTTTAGGAAAATTTTTATAACTTTTTGATAAAACTCATACGAAGTTTAATTAAAAAAAATTTAACTAATAATGCATTGATGCATTATTAGTTAACATTTTCATAATTTTCTTAATGAATTGTAAGAAATGATTTAACATTTGAATATAAAGATTGTGTACGAGTACTAACAATTTCAACTGGTTTCCTATTTTCTGGATCATTTTAATACTCACCAAGTTGTGAAAGAAAATTTACATTTTGATCGCTTGTAATGTGATAAGTGCTGCATTTATAGACTGCATTAATTGAAGGACTGTTTTAGTTGTAAAATGCTCATTTTGACTTTCTTGGAGTGGTTCACATGCTTGGTAGATGAAGTCAGTATCATGTGATGCCAAGTAACCTGTTAACGTTGCTTAATAACATTTACATAGACTTGTAGGTGCTAATTATAACTCAGATATCCATAAAAAGAATAATTCGAAGTAAAGCTTCAACGAAAATGAATACTATGAAATTGTTTTTCATAAGATTAATGATCTAACTTTTGGTGTGGACATGGACCAGATTAGGTGGATGGGTATATTGCAGGTTTGTTATGTTTGTCCCAAGTTGCTAATGAAGTTGCCATGTATTATGTTGATAATGCCAACAATGGTCGTTATAGTTTGTGATTTATTCTGCTTTTAAGTTCACAAACCATCTTTAAATTTTGTCCATTTTTCTCCTTCAGAGAATTGCAGCAGCATATTTGCTTGCAGCTATATGCGAGATTTGGCTTCGGAATGATGAAAAAGTTCGTACAGGCTGTTGTTTGCTGAGGAAGTACAAACGCCATTGGTAAGTCCTAACGCATGCTTCAAGTTCGTGCACTTTGATAATGCAATGAAGCTTCATTCGAATTGATTTATCTAGTTGTATTCTTGCGTAAAATGACCAAATAGTCAGCTGGAAAAGTTAATGACATTAAGATCAGATATTACTTCTTTGGGTTAATTGATCCCTTAGGTATATATGTGGAGTCTATAGCTTAAAATAGAGTCAGCTTGTTCCGTGATCCAAGGATATACATATATATATCTCAACTTTTCTCTGGTATGAATGATATCTAGTGAATTAAAATGTTGAAGAAATTCCATGTACTGTAATTTTGCTTATATGTCAATCACGTGGTAAGGATAAGAGCTCCAGAACGCAAATTCTCAAGCTTTGGATCCTGTTGCATCTTTTGACATTAAGCAGCTGTTATGATGTCTGTACCGTTGTGACATGCATTTTAAGGACAGGAAAAATGTGGTGACCTAGAAAATGATGTCATACGGCTCATACGGTCGTTAATTCATTTGGTACTAAACAACATCTTCACTTCTAATTTGTTGGCCTGAAACTCTTCATGGGTGTTGCATGCTTTAGGGGATGCATGCATTTCCTTTTGGATATCTGCATTGGATGCTAAAGCAGTTAGTAGTCTGATAGTAAAGTTCAAATTATGCGTAAAAATTAGTAAGATGGCTTGAGTTTGTGGGCCTGAGGTTTCTTGGATCTTGCAATATTTGGAAGTTACTTTTCTGGAATAGAGGTGCTTCTCAATTTGTCTTGTGATATAAGGAACTAAATCAAGCGATTAATATTTTGCATTAGTGAAATTTGTTATTGAGGAGACTTTCTTCTTCCTCTTCATTATTATAGCCTATAATTTCTTCTTTGAAGTGATTAAGAGAAATAGAATGACATGCTCTCTAGTTATTATTCGGATCCAACTGTAGCAGTTTTTCTATGCATCTTAGGAAAGATGACCTTGTCGTAAGTGCTGGTATATAGATGGTGTTATTGTAAGTGTTGGTACATAGTTGGTTCAAATGCCTGAATAGGTTCCCTTCCAATTAGATGCATTATGTCTAACTACTGATTTGTAATGGCATAATCTGCAGGTGGGAGTGTAACAATTGGAGGCCAAGCTTATACCATATCAACTTTTAAACATCATAATCAGCTAAGAGAAGGCAAGTACAAATAGATATTAATGATCAAAGCTGTAACTCGTAGTGTCTTAAGACTTTACCATTTCTATTTCATGTATTAATGGATTGTTTTGAGTATTATATATTCTGAAAATTTGTATAAATAATTATTGAAGTGGTTGTTGGTAATTGTAGGCTAACAATCATTGAAAGTTTTTGGATGGGGAGATGAAAGTTTCTGGATGGGGACAACTTCCTTCAAGTGAGTAATTATACTCTATTCTACATTTATTACCTAGTCCCTATCTAAGAGAGTCCACTTTATAATCTGTATATAAGAAGAAATTTGCATGATTGAAGTTCATTTTCATACTTTATGTTTATTTGTTGATTTATGAAGTTGCACATTCATGTTCTATTTTGTGCAAGTTTAATTTTCTTATGAGAATGGACAAACGATCAGATTTATGCTTGAGCAGTTATATGGTTTTGCTTCTATATATTTATGTTATCCTAATGAGTTGTGGAAGGTTTGATTAGTTTCTGATTTATTTATGTTGAATTAACATAACTCCTTACTTGTTGCATGAACATGCTCGTGAATTCCTGGCGTAGTATGGAGTAGCATGGTACGAAGTTGCTGGCGTTGTACGGAGTAGCCGAAAGAGCTGTTGAAGACTTTTATCTAGTTATTTTTTGTACTAATTTGTGGAAGTTCAGAAAAAAATTACTTCTTTAAGGTTTCCCATTCTGACAATAAATATTACTTTTGGGTTTGTGGTAGTAAATAATGGGTCTATTCGATCCTGGGGGGCTTCCAGTGCACCCCCAACTTTAGATCGTGACATGTGTCACGTGGTCCAAACCTGTTTTAAAGTATTTTTCAAAATGCCCTCATTTTATGAAATATTTGAATTAGAACCCAACAAATTTATGGAAATAGTCCATTACGACCATATCAGGCCCAACATGCTTCCGTCCATAAAATTAAACCTTCAAAATTTAAATAGTACCTTTCTTTGATCAGAATATTGTCGGGTTTCCACCAGGTTTTACAGTTCGTCAACCAACCACTCAATCGCAACCGATGGTTCTGTAATGGCTCTTTCAACGGTAAATAGCACAGCCCTGGTTCGTTTCCTACTCCGGGCGTACAAGACACTATTTTGGTATTGAATGGATAATTAAACGAGAATGCAGTGTTTAAGCAGAAGCCATAATTTTATTTATAAATGGAAACTTATTTATTACAACATAGTAACCCCTTTAGAGAAGAGTTACTTGTTTAGCTACTCATGGTAGCTATGTTTCTTACACACATACACTTGGAATTGAAAAACAGAATTTGAAAACTTAATACACTCAGAATTCAGAATATTTTCTGATTACAATTTATTTTGTAGTGAGAAAACAGAGGGGAATGATCGATGCCTTCTGCTTCCTCCAGCTTGTCCTTATATAGATGAAACGTCCGGATTTCAAATGCGGATTTCAGCTACATTGTATGGTGGAGCCGTTATTGCTTACGATTTCTCCACTCACGCTTGTGGTCCCTTTGACTTTTTTGCTTTCGGACGAAGTGGATGCCTGATGTCTGGTCCCTCCATTCTTGGCCTTATTTTTGCTAGTGGAGGTGGTCCGTGTTTGATCACATGGCTCATTTTGCTTTATCAGCAAAATTTGTCTTCTTTCCGGCACGCGGATACTTTCCCTGCTTTGAGGGGCCCTCTCTGTCACTTTCCCATTTGTCTCGTTTCATTGGGAATCTTTTTCCAAAAAGTGGCTCCTTCTGATCTGGACACTTTGGGCAGATATGCTCCTTCCACCGTCCGACGTTCATCATGTTGCAAAATTTTTGGCTGGTCTTTGGTGTCGCCGGAATTGCATTCTTCCACAACATTTGCCTTTTATTTTCGAACATCGTCTTGGCAAATCTAGTGGTAGTGCTCATCATGCTATTAAGCATGAAAGATCCGTTCTCTGATTTCTGAAAAATCTTGAACGGGTACTTAACCTTGTCCATCTCTGTGAGACAGACCCATAGTCCCCAAGCTCTTCTAGTAGATATGTCATCCTCTGATATTGGGGATACCAGTATTTGTTCATCTGGTGGCGGTTTTATCTGATCCATAGGCTCAAGGTTTGCCCTTTGTAGTTTGATAAAATGGAAGCTCGGATAAAAACCTTTCCCTGTTATCTCCGGAGCTGCTGAAATGAATTTCAATTCCAGAGTTGTTCCTCGGTCTAGTGTATGATTGTTCTTCCAGGTTTCATACACCGCTTTGTAGATCCATTCTGGTAATTTAGCGATTTCCAGAAATCCTGGTGATGTGGTGAAGACTAAGGCCAGACAGCCTAAGTCGAACCATTCTCGTACACTTTCCGGTTTCGCACCCGGTCGTATCCAAACTCGTGGATATTTCCCTGACCAATCGGCCACGGATTTACCTGGGACAAGTCCCATTCTCGTATACAACCTTTCCCATGTTCGTTGGTATTCGATCAATGGAGAAGGTTTTTGCCTGCCAATGTTAATCTTAGAGGTTCCTCCCATAGGTCTAAGATTGATCTCGTCCTTTTTTTCCTTCGTCATTTGAGGCTGATCTTATTCTTTTGATGTTTTCATCTTAGAATCTTTCTCGTCAATGGTGTCATCTCCTTCAGTAAAAGGATCTACCCCTGTATTTGAATTGGTGGTACTTGAATCCCCAACCTCCAATTTCATATCCTATATTTGCATTTCAGAGACAATTTTCGACTCTGATGCATCTCGCATTATGGGATCGTAAAGACTATCCCATAAACTCGTACTGCACAGTAAAGATGCCTTCATTGCGGTCTCGACCTTTTTGAGATCGAATTCCTGTACATGTCCCGAAGCCTTAGCATTGATTGCCATACTACTTATAGACCTGTTGAGCTCTTCCAAGCTCTCCCTGTGTTGCCTCCACCTCGTAAGGATGGTATTGGCTTCATGTGGCTCCATCTCTTGTTAGGAAATCTGCAAGAACATTCTCATGAGATTTAATAACAATAACGTCAAAATCATAATATTGACATTTAGCTTGCCATCTTAATAATCTGGCTTTCTCGGGTTTGCTTTCAATTTTATTTTTCAAGAAAGCTTTTACACTTGTATTATCAATTTTTAAGACAAATTTCTTTGCAAGTAAAAACAAAGGCCATTTTTTAAATGCATTTCGAACTGCAAAGAATTCCTTCTCATTGATGTGCCATCTTGCTGAATGATTATCAGTAAAGAGTCCGCTACAATATCTGCATGGAACTTCACCCTTTGGTTCCACCTTAGTTAGAACCGCTGCCCACCAATGATCACTAGAATCAGTATATAATACTAGATCATCTTCATCGTTAGGTATCGCAAGTTTGGGAAGGTTCTGACATAACTTCTTCAGTTGTTGAACCGTTCATATATGTTCATCTGTCCATTTAAATTCTGCATCTTTTTTAAGCAGAGGACTTTACACTTTCCTGTAACTAGCAAGATTGTTAATAAACATTCCTGCAAAATTAACCAACCCCATAAAATTTTGGAGTTGTTTAACTGTTTTGAGATTATCCGGGAAATCACGTACCTTTTCCACCAAATGTGTTTGGAGGATAATACCTGACTCGTCGATCTCAATTCCAAGGAATTCAATTTTCCTTGTTAAGATTACTGCTTTCTTTTCAAATAACACTAATCCCTCTTTGTAGCAAACGTCTGAGAAGACTTCAAGGTGTCTTAGATGTTCCTTGACTGTTTTTGAAGCAATCAGGATATCATCTATATATACGAACATGAAACTGAAATAATCTTTGAAAAGATTATCCATTTTTCTTTGGTATATTTGAGGTGCGTTGGCCAATCCCATTGGTAACACGTTCCAGATATAATGTCCTTGTGGCGTGGAGAAGCCTGTATATTTTTTGCTTTCTTCCTCCATCTTAATCTGATAGAAACCAGATTTACAATCAAATTTTGAGAATACCTTTGCATTTTGGACACAGTTGATTAGGTGTTCTCGGCTTGGTATGTAGTAGCCATCAAAATCTAAGATTTTGTTTATGCCTTGGTAGTTAATAACCAGTCTTGGTTTTCCTCTTTTTATTTCGCCATGATTTCGGACTAAGAATCCTGGACTGCTATACGGTGAAACTCCGGGAGAGATTAACTTAAGGTCTAGGTGTTCCTTAAGAATCGTCTGCATATCCTTCATGTCAATCTGGTTCATCAGGATAGGCTTGTATCGCACAAACTCATTTTCCTTACCTTCTTTGATTTTTAAGGATGCTTTGAGTTCGTTCTTATTCCACCATGCCAAAGGATCTTCATTGAAATTCCTTCGAATCTTGTTTTTAACATCTTCAAGTGAGATTTGTTCTTCACTTGTTATGTCCGGTTGAGGACCATTCTCAAGGCTCGCTTTTAGGATCTCAATTGTTTTATTTTGGATCCTTTCTTCGTTACAACCTCCTTGGCTCTCAATTCTTAATTGGAGGATTGCTTCACTATATTTCTTTTGGTCCTTCATTTTCGGATGTCGAAGTGTTCCGTCATCACCATGCTTGCTGCGAAAAAGAATAGGTATTTTGCGGTAAAATGCTTGTTGCAGTCTCTGAACAAGAATCTTATGATCACAAAGAGTTGTGAAGATAAGCCGTCGTGTCTCGTTCTCCTGGGTAAACTTTTTAAACGTTTGGAGAAAATTATTCCCAAGAAGAATATCGGCTCATGTATCATGGAAGTATATAGGCGGTGTCTTAACCTTGTACCAAGGACTGCCTCCTGCACCTCCAATGAGTATTTCTGCTTGTCGAATTCCTCTTTTAAAGATGATAATCCTCTTAGAGAAATCTCTTCCTGCCACAGCTGGTAAATCATCTCCAATGTTAGAAGGAAACATGCCTTCTTTTGCCGTGCAGATTCCTGCTCCTGAGTCGATATAAGCGGCAAAATATTCTGCTTTGTAGTTATCATATAACATCCCGATTGAGATGTATATTGAGAATGGACTAGTGGTCATCGGATTCGATATCTTTTACCTTCCACTGTAAATTCCATTCCATCTGGTATTCTTTCCCAAGGTTTGTGACCCTCAAGAAATTCAAGTCCGAGTATTAAATTCTCGGTAACTCGTCCTGCAATTCTCTGAATTGTAAAATCCATACCTCTCAGCTTTAGACGTCCTTGATATCTTCCTGGTAAAGGCTGTTGTAGATAATACAATGCATTGCTGGGGAATATGTTATGCTTCTGAGTAATATCGAAAATTACTTCGATTTCACTCCATCCTGCTGGACATTGCAGTTCTCCTTTGGTAGTGAATTGGTCCGGCCTCGTAATGGCTTCAAGAATTGGTTTCTTTCCCCATTTTTGACTTGTCATCCTGTTTTCACAGAAAGAAATCCTTCTTTGCTCGAACTGTTGGCTGGTAGTTTTGTTTAATACTGGTTGATCTCTGATAATCATATCCATCTCATGGATATGGGGCATATCGAAGATTTCTGGTCTGACTGCTTGAGCAACCTTCTCGAATATTTCTGGTATCTCAACGAATTCCTTTCTTCGAAATAAATCCGAATGATGTGTATTAGAAAGGGCGTACGAGATGCTGTAGGTAATAGAGTAGGGTCTATTCCCTTCTTTCATCAGATCTTTATTCTTGAAGTCTTGATGAAAGGTAAGTACTCTATTAAAATCTCGATCAGCAAGGTTATAGGCAATCTTTGGATAAATGAAAGTTGCTACATTTCCTGCATATAAATTTCCTGAAATTCCCCCCAGACATGCATCCTTCAGGTTCTAGATTCGTCTATCAAAGATAGTGATGTCAATTGGAGAATTGATTCCTTCTTTGAAAGTTGCTTTGAGTAAGATTCTTATGGCTCCTATATGGATCCATGACATCTTCTGGGCAACTTCTCTGTTGAGTCGATTTAGTTCCTCTTTGATTTCCATCATTGGAACTAATTGCATTTCCATAACATTATTGGTCAGTTCCATTGGAATTGCAAGCTCTCCCCCCGTGACCTTGTAAATGATATGATGCTTCATTTGCCTTAAACTCAATTGCGTTAAGGTTCTCTCTATTTTTCCGACTGTGAAGCCGTCATACATGCGGAGTTTTGGATCCTCTCTCATGATTTTCATCAAAGCTTTATGGGATATGCTTGTCTGTGAGAAAAATCCTGAGATGTCCTCCTGAACTTCCTGATGGAAGATCTCCTCTTCGTCAGTCTGATTCTGATTCCGAAGACTCATCATTGTATTCTTCTTCTTCGTATATACTTTCGTCTGAGGGGATATCCTCGAACCGGTATACCTGAACAAGATTTTGATAATAGACAGCTTCTTCAATTTCGGGTGTAGCCTCAAACTGTCTAACTCCTTGCTTTTGACTTTCTGGACAATCGGTAGAGATATGGCCTTTAGCCCCACATGTCCAACAATTGCAATCTTTAAAACTTTCATTGGCTCTTGTATGGGCTCTTCTGAAAGTTCTCCTGGCAGGTGTTCTGTGTGAACTTCCATGACTTGTAGTTGGACGTCCTCTATTTGGACCCATACGTTGTCCGGATTTATAGTTGCGAGCTTTTTGTTTGGACCAAAATTTTCTAGGTCTCCACGGAGATCTTTCTTTTCCTCTTCGTAAGTCTTTCGCATAAGGATATTTCCTTCTTTTCTTATGCGCTCTGGGATCTCCAATGACTGTGGGGATGTCATTGTTCTTGCAGCATAGAGTAACATTTTTGTTGACTCTTCGTAACCTCTTGTAATTCTTTTGCTCTGCTGCCTTCTGGCACCATTCGGCAAGCTTGCTTTTAAGAAATGGCATACGTCTTGCCACAGTGTCAAGACCATGTGGCAATTCGTACTCTCTAATTATCATTTCTCTCCATGGGCTTGGGATTTTGGCGAAAAATAATGGGACGGCTGTGACCTCACTAACCTTCGACTTCCATTTGTACTCTGTGAAGAGTTTTATGTATAAGTCTACGTTACATATGTTGTGTAACTCAAGACCATACAATGCTCGTTCGTATCTCCTGGCTTGTTCTTGGCCTCCGCCCATATTTCCTTCAGGATCTTCGAAATATCCAAGACCTATGAACAGGATCTTGAATACTTTTGTCATTCTGTCTACAATTGCTTTCATAGACTCTCCTGCAACCACCTCTTCTTTTGTACCTGGGTCTGTTTGTTCCCAGACGATCTTGACTGATCCTTCCAGACTCATGTTTAGTAGTAATATGAATCCTTCTTTGTTGAGATCAAGTGTTCCCGCAGCCATTCTCATTGTTGTCGCCCACTCGTCAATTAGTAGTTCTCTGTTCTTGAAATCAAGTGTATCCAGATTGAGCATAAGCCCATATGGATGTATTGGGTCAAGCTGAGATTTTCCATAAGGCGTATGAAATATTGCAGGCCTCATGTTTCTTGGTCTTGTTATAGCGGGTCTTGTTATATCTGGATGTATACTATCTCCAGTAACAAAATCACCTTTATGTGGCATGCGCTCGTCTTGTGACGGGTTGTGGATTCCGCTACTTTCTTGCGCCATTTGTGGAACAGTTGGTGGATCTTGGACGCTTGTTGAAGCTGTGTATTTCGCCAATTGATTTGTCTTGATATTCACCAGTTTCAATCCGGCAAATGATTCTGCAAGATCATTGAGATTCTGCAGATCGCCATAGTTGATTTCGTCGAGACTGATCCGAGATGTCATCTTCTTTTAAAAGGAATTGGTTCTCCTTTTAACAAAGCTATCATCTTCTCGCTTTCAGTCAAATCTCTTTTCACTTCTACTGTTTTACCCTTTTGGTGTAGAAGTGGCTCTGTTCCGAAGGAGGGTGGTAATCGTCCTCCGCGTTGTCTTCCAGAAGAACTTGGTTGTGAATCCAAATTTCTTATCTGATAATTGATATCTTGGAGTTTGTCCAAGATTTCTGCATGTGATTTAGTAATCTTTTCCATCTCTTTTTGTATTAGATGGATTTGATTCGGAATTTGTATTTGGTAATTACCAAAATACTGAATTGTTTTTTGGACTTCTCTAAGATCAACAAGTAGCTTAGAGTTATCTGGCCCGATTTCATAAAAAGTTAATGAGGAAAAACCACTCATTCTTGTTTGATAGATAATGATCTACCGTAATATTTTTTCTCGTTTCTGTTTTCCGATGTCCCGGAAAATATCTTGTTTTCCGATGTCTCGGAATATATCTTGTTTTCTTGTGAACCTAAGTTCATATTCATAATTTAAAATACTCTTCTCTTAAGGTAATTATATATTATATTAAATAAATTTCCATTTATAAATAAATAAAAACTGGCTTTGATACCATTTTCATTTGATATGGTTGTAAATAAAATATTCCATTTAGTATGGGGACTGAATTTGAATATTCAGAACTTTTAAAGTCCTTGTCTTTTTAAATAACCAAAACTCTGCCACATGTCATCATCCTACGTGGGAGGACCAATGGACATCCCCCAGGATCGAATAAATCGTAAATAATGTACTTTGCAGCTTGGGTTAGTTGTTCCCCAAACATGTTACATGTTGTTGATTGAGTATTATGAATAAGTTGTGGAAAAATGTTTTTTTTGTTATAGTGATAGTTAAATGTGAAGGATTTCATTTATTTCTGGGGTAAGATATCAAAATAAGGAGAAAAGGTGTTTTATGCTAGCTTTGGAAAATCATGCTGCAACAGGCACAAAGATGTGATCCTCAACTTTTTTTAATTGCTTTGCCTACGTTGAGCATGTTAGAAAAGGTGCAGCAAACAGGACCAAAGTCTGTGATACACCAATAACTATTTCATTGCTTTGCCAACGTTTTGTGGTGTTAGAAAAACATGTTGTAACAAGTTAAAAAAATGTGAATTACCAACGATTTACATAGCTTTGCCAACGTTTTTTAGGCGTTAGTAAAGGGTACAACATATACAAACAGTCCTTAAATTCGTTGGCTTAGCTTTTGCCCACGCCGGTTCTCCCAACGCCCTGCCAACGTTTTGAAAATCGTTGGTACCCTATTCGCCAACGTTTTAGAACGCTGGCAAATAACAAAAAAAATGTTGGTAAAACTGATAATGTTTGAAGTGATTAAAAGATATGAAGATCAAGTCTTACAACCGCTTTAGGTCAAGGTCACGTATGATCAGCTAAAAAGTATATGGAATCAAAATTACTCATCGTGAAATTAGTATCTCGTTACAATGAGAAAGTAAGACAGATAATACTTTACCTACAAAATGGAAATAATAGTTATAGAAGGTAATAATTATTTCCAATTTCCCCAACATAAACTCGTCCCCGATTATCTTTGTGTTGGATTGCTACGGAAGTCCACTATGAATCATCGTTCAGGACTTCAGGTCCACGGCATGCTCTGGCTTGCAATGAGTAGACCCTCATCAGTCATCATGATCACTTAAATAAATTATGAGTATATATGTGCAAATAAATTAGTCATTCACAACCACATTAGGCACATATCCGATTTCTGATACGCCATTAGCTCATAACTGCATGTAAATTATAATATTAGGCTGTACACTACTACTCAAAATTATTAATACATGACAAAAGTCAACAAAGGAAGAACAGAACTACCAACTCTACATATTAAACTAAAGAGAGTCGTGTGGCCTATATATCAAACCACAAATACGTAGCATGATTTTATTTACCAATAACAAATTTTACATAAATATGGATATAATTTCATGACTTTAGTTTAATTATAATCTATGATGCACGGATACGACACAATATGGACACACCGAAACATTTTTTTTTAAAATTACAAGATACGACACGACGAGGACAAAACATGCACAAATAACATTGGTAAGTCCAATTACAAATCCAAACCAAGCATTTCTGAATTCCAAAACTATACAACTAACTAATATTAAGTCCAAATAAAGTACTCTTTGAAATTCAAGTCTCAATTTCAAGTATTAAACACAAACATAGGTAAAAGTACAAATTAATTAAAGTGTTACACAATACTCAAATAAGTAATTCCTGATTCATCAAGTGAGATTTGCAATCTTTATAATGTCAGCATCATCTAAGGAGTCAGTTGCATCCTCCGCCACATCTCACATCATCGATTCCCCTAACATATATTGTTGAGATTATGAAAGATATCCAAAAAAGTGTCAAACGTGTCGGTGTCTGACACGTGTCGAATACAGACACGTGTAATTTTTCGAAGTATCGGTGCATCATAAACTATAATCTATCAAAATATCATCTCATGTACTTTCAACAAATATCATTCAACATTTATTAATATATTCTTCTCTCCTCATAATTCCAACATGTAAATGACATTCAAACTATACCTCAATTTCTCCACTCCCTTAACATTCAAACTAAATTAATTAGACTAAACAAGATTATGGCAAGAGTGAGGAGATGTGAGTGTGGCAACTCACATGATGCTTGACTTACTGACCATTCTTTGAGAGCGACCAAGACCGAAAATTTGTTTATTAGAAGACTCGATCGGACTCCAAAATAAGGATAACACTTAGCTCAAAACGAAGGCGTCCGTGACTATTCGTCTTGATTAGAATATGTTACAAAATAAGTTTGATAGTAGAATATTGATTGTGTCATTTTTTGTGAAATTTTCAACCTTCTCCGCTGGAAGACCAATTAACCACTTTACTGATTCTTCTCAAATTTATTCGTGACTTGCAAGTTTCTTTCGTGTCTTAAAATATATAATACTTATTGCATTGTCCACTAAAAACCGTGGTTCCTCCAACCAAGCAAAAGATTGTCGAGGCCATAATTATTTGTCAATTGCAGCAAATTTCTTCCTAAATTCCAACTATCCAAAAACATAATTTCAATAGGTTCTGGATGAATCAATTTCAAGAATGATAAAAAAGATTTCATGCACTAAATTTATTACATGTGTAAGAGAGATGGAAAGACGAATTGGTGTAACTAGTCCTGTAAATGTATAGACACCGAAGTGGCGTCTAGGATTTTTTTTTTCTTTTCTTTCAAGTAATTAGAAAAGACACAAGATTCTTGTTTGAATCTCAAAAGTTAGATCATCGATTCAAAAATTCGACGTTTTGAATAAGGGAGATGATACATACAAAGCAAAATCCTTAATTACATAGCAATTTTTTATTGTTCACTATTTTGCCCTTCCTAAATCATAAACTAATCTATCTTCCTTTTTAAATTTCTCAATTCTTCTATGTATAACCACCACATAATATACTCATTTCTATATATTAATGATTGAGATTCTCTTCCCAAAAATCAAAAATTAAATTATTTATTCGTGTTTTTTCCAGAACTAAAATATCCAAGCTAGGAAATTTTTCGTGAAAATTTTCTGGTGCATAATATCTTTTTCTGAAGTTACAGAACCTCATCTTCCTTGGACTCTGAACAAAATTTATACATTTATTTCAGTTCATATAATTCTTATGATTTTTCTTTAAAATCTTGATTTATGTTCAGAACTTAATAGTTCTTGAAAAGATAGACTGGCCCTAATTATCAATAATTATTTTGTTTTCACGTATGATGTGATCTTCCATCCTTAATATTTTGTGGCTACATTGCATCCTTAATACTATCTTGTGTTGCTTTACACAATATAATTATGAACTCTTTTATCTTCTTATTTGAGTTTTTTAAAGCATTTCCAATTGGGTACTGAAGAACAGCCGTTGCACTTAGCTTCGTGAATTAAAAAAAAATAAAAATTCCAAGACTATTTCCTATGAAGCAAGAAACTATTGCCAAATAAACTAATTCCAACAAAGAAAAGTACAAAGACATCTTCCTAGATTTTTTTCTAATTTTATTATTATTTAAAATCAATAAGGTTGTGGTAAATAAATTATATATTTAGGTTTCTAGCAATAACGTGTTTACGTAGTTTATCTACTCTCTTTATATGTAAAAAATACAATCTTTCCTACTCAATAATAGGAAAGATGTAAGTTTCTAAAAATCCTGTAAATAAATTATAGGTTCAAAGCAGGAAAATGATTTTGTAATTCATTTGAAAGGGGTAAAGTAGTAAATAATGAGAAAATGCTCTGTATTTAGAGATTTCGCTCTATATATATTATCTCCCGTTGAATAATTAGACTGGTAATTAATAGTTTAATACTTGAACTCAAACTTCACATTAATAACAACAATTTTCGAGATTAATTGAACATATTGATTTCATCTATCTATAATTAAATTTCCACCGCCCTATTTGATGTTAAGTATATAATGTAAATGATTAAATTAAATCCCAGTTTTTCTTGTTAAGTGCTCGGTGTTGTTTGCATGATCATAAGAAGTAGCTTCTTCGATGATTTTGCTTAAAGTTACATTAAAATGTCTTAAAACCAAACGTAAAAACTGTTTATAAAATATAGAACTACTTAAAATAAGAAAGAAAAAATTGAAAGTATTTGAAAATAATCTATGAGTTACTATACTTTCAAATAATCTTTATGAGTTCCTTATTGTATCATAATTTTTCTTAGTTGATATATAGAAGGTAAGTAAGTAGTGTATTTTTACTGTGAGAAACACCATAGTTCCTGCTTCTAAGGCTTCTCTTTTCTTGATTTTTTTTAAGACAATGAAAAACTAAAGGCAATGTTGCAAACAGTTAAGAAGTCGTATTTATAGAATAATAATGAAAGTGACAAAATATTATTAATGAACTAATAAGAGTATTTATACTTACAAAGAAATAATAAAAGTGCTACTCCTATACAGCAACGAAATACAGAAGAATATAAAAACAAATATAATTATTTACTTAATGGGACTCTCTCTAATAGTATTTAGGTCAAAAAGCCTATAAATTTCTTTGGGAGAATTACACAAACACCCCCTGAGATATGGGCTAATTACACAGACACCCCCTCATGTTTGAGAAATTACACAAACACCCCCTGTGATAAAATTCCTTTCGCAATTTGTTATGTTTTGCTGAATTTAAATTTCCGTCTCTCGTTTATATTGTAAAATCAATGAAAAATAAACTAAAATTGCTAAAACGATAGAAAATAAGTCTCATTTATTCTGTTTTAGAAAATAAAAAACATTAAAAATAAGGTATATTTCGAAAGATTTTGTAAGTTAGTCATCACATCATTATTGACATTATGATCCAACACCATAAGTGTGTATATTCGATTAAAAAAACACACTACAAAGAGTGTTTGTGTAATGAGATGCATACTATAGGGGGTGTTTGTGTAATTTCTCAAACATGAGGGGGTGTCTGTGTAATTAGCCCATACCTCAGGGGGTGTTTGTGTAATTCTCCCAATTTCTTTTATAAACATTTGTAACATCTCTCAACTATCAAATGCTAACAACTTTTAAGTAGACTGTTAAAAGTGTTACTTTAGTGTAAGAAACAACGCGGCATGTGGAGACGGCCTACTCCGCTTGCACTTTATAGTCACTTGTAGATCTTTAGCCATTAACCAATAAAAGATGAAAACTCTTTAGTTCATAAAACTTTTATAAAGCTTTTAACATACATTCAGTCAGTTTTTAACCAAACGTGAGATGGTTTTTATAAAATCTTACATCAATAACTGTTTTAACGGTGTGACAAAACTAGTTTTTCATCTCGCATAAATTGTTATTGAAAATAACCTAACAAATATTTTCACTGAAAAGTGATACAATGAAAAACAAAATAAATACAGATCGATATATCACTAGAAACAAAAGTAAAAATCGGAATAAGTACCTCAACTTGCTAGAAGAGGTAGTAAATAATATCTACTAGTCTACTAGATCTGAGGACCAGTTCATCTCCAATTCACAAAAGTCAAAAGTTCGACTACTTAAACAAAAACTACGTCCAATGGCCATAATCTATTCCGCTCAAGCATTTCTTTTTCTATTTTAATATTTCACCTCACACAGTTAAGGAACTAAGCAGTAGAAAACAGACTCTTTTGTCCTAAAGTAGGTAAATAATTTATAAATATAAGCTCAGAGTCTTTTCCAAGCGATATACAATTCTTAATACGTACGCCCCCTCACGTGTGGGCCGGTATTAATTTCGGTCTCATCGTGGGTAGGTCGTAAGCCCATCATACGTCTTGGGTAGGCTCTGATACGACGATAGAATTTAAAGTCCATTTATTTTTCCCCTTAAAAGCCTTATTAAATGGAGATTGAACTTCTCTTTATAAATATAAGCTCAGACTCTTTCTCAAGCGACGTGGGACAATTCTTAATAGTGATTATGATGTTGCTTTTATATCTTTCCAAAAGTCTGACATTAAAATTAAAAACCATTGGAATTATATAAGATTCAATACGTAACGAATTGTGACCATAAAATCTAATAGTCGACCTGATTTGAGCTAGAACCACAATATGAAAACTTGGGGAGGAGGCATAATAGATAAAAGTCAAATATTTACGCTGCAAAACAAAGAAACTGATCTAGAAGAAAAGCGACTGGTCCCTCCACATAATAACTACAAAACTATAGCATGAAAATATCCATTCAAGAGATTCTTTCAAAATTTCCAGTTTCCTTCTAATAAGGTAAATAACCAACGACTCATCATGAAAAATAATGCCACCCTTCATTGACTTTTGAAGTCTCCTCCTCTCTTACATCAAATATTGTCCCTCTTTAACTCCATTTCTCTGTCCGAGAGAATCATATTTCACATCCATATCTTCATATACCTTTGACTCAAATCACTTTCACTCTCCTTCTGCTATAAGTATATGGTGAGGTCTACAAAGAGTTGTTAGGAATGAATGAGAACAAATAATATTAAGAGTCATTCAATGCTAACACTCAGCTTTCTGTTTGTTCTCTTCTCTTCACTATGTCTAAATGTGTACTCTTGTAATAATTTGGACCATGGCTCTCTTGTATCATTCTATCAGCAAATCTCTTCCCCACGCGCCGCTCCGCTCAACTGGTCGTCGACCGATTGCTGCCAATGGGAAGGCGTCGGCTGCAGAAGCCAGGACGGTCGAGTAACGCGCGTGTCGTTGGCGGAAAGGGGCTTGTCCGGGAGCATTAATTCTTCTCTTGTGAACCTTACTTTTCTTTCATACCTCAACCTGTCACAAAATCAATTCTCTAGCACACTTCCTCTCGGATTCATACACGGGTTGAATAATCTTCAAACTGTTGATCTGTCGAGCAATCGGTTTAACGGCTCGATTGATCCTTCGTTTATTAACGGGGTGTCGAGTTTGATCAGTTTTAATGTCAGCAACAACAGCTTCCATGGTCCTATTCCTTCCTCTATTTGTGTCTATTCCCCTCTTGTCGAGATCCTGGATTTCTCCGTAAATGAATTCAATGGAAGCATGCTTAATGGAATTGGCGAATGTTCTAAATTGCAAGTTTTCAGGGCGGGTTTCAATTCTCTTACGGGATGGATTCCTTATGATCTCTACAATGTGAAAACGTTGAAGGAAATTTCCCTGTCCAACAATCAGTTATCAGGGCCCATTAACAGCAGCATTTTGCTGCTTTCAAACCTCAAAATTCTCGAGCTTCATGTAAATGAATTGAGTGGTGGGATCCCTGATAATATCGGGTGGCTTTCGAGTTTGGAACAGCTCCAGCTTCACACCAACAGCTTAAATGGGACTCTGCCCCTTTCTCTAACCTATTGCTCGAATATCACCACTCTGCTCTTGAGGAACAATCACTTTGGAGGAGAGATCGACACTCTTGATTTCTCTAAACTCCAAAAATTACAAGCCATTGATTTAGGGAACAATACCTTCGTGGGAAATATTCCGGCTAGCCTCTGCTTGTGCAGGTCTGTGACTGCGGTTCGACTAGCGTATAACAAGCTAGTGGGTGAAGTTCCGCCTTGCATGGCTTCGCTAAAATCACTAGCGCACCTCTCGCTTTCTGACAATTACTTATCTAACGTTCTTGGTGCTCTCAAGACACTTATGCACTGTGATAATCTGGCAGTTCTCTTCATGTCTAGGTGCTTCAGCGACGAACCGATGCCGGATGATTATGATCTTTCTCGTCTAACGGGGTTCCAGAATCTGCAAATTCTGACTCTGGGAGGATGCAAGCTCAAAGGTACGATCCCAAGCTGGCTCGCGAAATTGAGGAAACTCAAAGTGTTGAATCTCTGTTACAATAAAATAACAGGTCCAATTCCAACATGGTTAGGGGATATGCCGAGTTTGTTTGTAGTTAACTTTACCCAGAACTCTTTGAGTGGTGAACTTCCACAAGAAGTATGTCGATTGCCAGCTTTGATTTCAGATAATACAAGTTCAGATTTGAGTTATTTAGCGTTACCTTTTTTATTCGACAGTAATCAGTACAATCGGCTCTTTAATCTGCCCCGAGGATTGAAACTTGGGAACAATAGTCTGAGTGGCAATATACCAGCAGAAATAGGGAGACTGAAGCTTCTTCATGTGTTGGACCTCAGCTATAACAACTTCAATGGCAGCATTCCTGGTCAATTGTCTAATCTCGTTAATCTGGAGAAACTAGATTTGTCGGGGAACCAGTTGTCGGGTGAGATCCCGGAATCATTGACGGATATGCATTTCTTGTCATCGTTCAGCGTAGCGAACAATGATCTTCAAGGAGATATCCCCAAGGGGGGTCAGTTTGATACATTTCCCGCTGCTTCGTTCGAGGGCAATCGTAAACTTTGTGGCAACGTGCTAAGGAAAAGTTGCACGATACAAGTTGACGCAATACCAGAGGAAGAAGAGGAAGAAGATGACGACGAGAGCACGATTCCTTTTGGGGTGGGATACTTTGTGGGGTTTTTTGCAGTCACCATCACTTTGTTGTTCCATAGTTCGTGGAAAAGTGTAAGCGTTAGCTCGAGTTCTCAAGCAATAAGTTCTGCGTAATGTAATCGAAATGCGAAAAATGAAAGTAGAATGTACATTGATACTTACTAATAGTCGTCGTCCAAATGTGATGTACGAGATGCTTATTCCACCACCCTCCCAAGTCCAATTAAAGTGTGTCAAGAGAATATTATGAAACTTGCTCTAACAAATAATGGTAAACGAATTTTCCAACATTGTTATTTGAGAGTTTGCTGTATAATCTGCAGAATGGATAATTCATAATGGTATAGATAACGATTTTATGGAAGCAGTTAAAGAATTTACTCACATCACCAGTTGATGAAGCTTCTTAAGTCTAAAGTCTAGACATGTATGTATGTGTATGCATTTGGAGCTTCTTTCAGTACATTTCACAAACACCTTGTTTGCTTTCTTACCGATTCGATTACTTTAAAGTATTTCAACTTAAGAAAAAAGAGGTAACAATGACTAACAATATCTTCTAAATCCAATATAACATAGAAGCACTCTTAATCTTTTCAATATTATTTCGCATTACAATCTGAAAACACGTAGAAAAGATTCCATTTTTTGTGAAAATTATTTACTTCATTAGAAAAGCATGAAACAGTTTTTTTTTTTTTTTTTTTTTTTTTTTTACATGAAACAGTTTGATTCATAATACATGTAGAAGTATTAAGCAAAAAATTAATTAGATATAAAGATTTTCAAGTAATTAGATGTTAGGAAAGTTAAATAACAAACAAGTATAGATAATTCAATATTAGTATTTTCTTTATATCTTAATTTAACATATGTATATTTGGATGTGAATATATTTTTCTCATTGTGGACTTATGCATACACTAATAAAATATGAATCAAGTGCGTTTAATACTATTACTATACTCTTGAATCTTAATTAATTATAATTTTCTATTCGAATTGTACATTGATAATTGGCTATATCATTTAATGATTTGATTTCTTAATATATCATTCCCTTGCAAAGATTCTGTTATCGAAGGAAAGCGATGAAATAACCTTAAAAAATCTTAGAAGTAAGCACAATATCAGGCGATTAAATGAAACATATATATTGACTTATTTAGAAGGGTAAAAGAGAAAAATCTATTTTTTTTCTGTTTTAAGGGAAATCGTTCTGTCTATATCATTTGCCTTTGAGTTGCTTAGTCTTAATAAAGATGAATATATAACTTACAAATAAAACTATTTGGACGATAAAATTAAAAGATTTCCTACACTGATTTGGACTAAGTTCGAATAAATTGAATCTTAAAGATAATATGAAAGGAACTTTGTTTTCCTATTGGGTTGTGGGCAGTTTTTGGATTTTCAGGAATAATATCAATGACATTGCTTCGCTTTGGGGTTATGTCAGAAATACTCATTGAAGTTTCAATCATATCAATATTACCCCCTTTTAGTTACCTCCTTCAACAAAATTTTATTTAAAATAAAAGTGGTTTTTTACTTATTTTTATTTTGAATATATTTTTACAAAATACAAAACTGTTAGAAGATTTTAGATTATAAAGGTATACTTGGAAATAATTAAGTCAAATATCTCCCAAACTATCCAATGTTAACTCATTAAAATTATAATTTTTTCAAAAATAAAAATTAAGTTTCAAGCCAACACCACATTTAAATTGTTAAGTTCTTCACTTATGTTTTTAAAGAAAGTCACAAATAAATATAAAATTGATTAACTCGTCATAAATTTGAATTGTTTAAGAAATATTTGGGTCAACTTATTTTTAGAATATTATTATACATTATATTTTAAAAAAAATCAAAAATAAAGTAAGGATAAAATTAATGATATTGTGAACAGCGTGAAAGAGTAGGGTGTCATTGATATATTTATTTAAAGGAAAACCAATAACCCCCACCAAACAAAAAAACCAGATCGTTGTCAGCAAAAATTACTTTGTCTTGGGTATCATTGTACCAATGTTTTGAAAACTGGACCGGACCGGTCAGTTGAACCGGGACCCGGACCTTTGTCTAGAGACCGTCGAACCGGTTCGATCGGTTCAACCAGCAAAACCAGTGAACCGGTAGCCCTACCGGTTCAATGCTCGGTCCGGTTTTTAAAACATTGCATTGTACGATCAAGCTCGTGAACTACTTGGTTCACTCCTCTACACACATGGGCGGAGTCAGGATTTTTTTTCATGCTGGACTACTCCTAACTTAACTATCAGATAAAAAAAATTATTTAAATTCCATGCTGGACTACTCCTAACTTAACTAAATCAGATAAAAAAAATTTATTTAAAATAGATATATCAAATGTGTAAACTACAAAGCTTAATAGCATGTTTTGGTACAAATAGCCAAACTTATATACCGATAAACAAAAGAATGAAAGGGCCATTGATCAACTTGAGTTATATGGTTCTTCACAAAGTAAATTCATCAATTATCGAATTGATATTCACACTTTCTTGTAATTCTCTTTCAATGTAGACACATAGTATATGTTCAATATCTTTCTTTCATTTTATAACGCAACATTATTTTAACAATTTCCATAGTTGTAATGCAGTATTTGGAATTTATTTGTGTAAAATGGATTTTATCTTTGAATCGAAAAAATTCCTCAAAATTGCAAAAGTTGGGTTTTATGAAAAAAAATTGAGTTATTTCACGATCAAATTGTTATTCCGAAATTCTTTGAACATATCAGCATCACTCGAACTTCATGAATTTTACGAACGTGATATTTACATGATCTTCATACAACCATATTACAATTTGATAATAATAAATTATGCAATTATGCTTGAATAAATATAGTAATATCTTAACCCGTATGATTATGGGTTCCGGTAGTGGAAAACACCACTTTGTAATTCAAAATATTTCTATGTATACAATGTTCCTCCAAATACAATTACCTCAGTGAATTACCCACGTCTTCTTGTTCTAGACACTATCATCACAAGACACGTGGACCTTTATAACATATGAGATCTATCCTATGAGTTCGGCTTTCGCATCCGTCATACGAATCTAATCTATTATGTGTTCATGACGCACATAAAGCATGTTACTCAAGTTATAAGTTCAATTTAGTTATTCCTCACACACTCATCTCAACATGATCTCTACTCAAATACTCCTATCGCCTCACGCCACACGATGGATTTATGCATAGTTAAAGTAATCATGAAAACATCAATAAAATAAACCATGATCTTAAATAAAACAAACTAAAGAAAATATCTCGTTTATACAAATGTACGAAAATAAAAGCAATATCTAAATCAACAAAACTCAATTCAAGTCTACGAATAAATCAAAGAACATCAACTCAATCATAGCTTTAATCTTCAATATTGTCCGTCTTTTCTGATCTTCACAAAAGTTTGACTCCAAGATTATTCTCCTAAAGTATTCTCCTGTCTCTAAACTACTTCTCTCTCTCTGGCTGACTCTCTTTTCGAGTGTTTAGGTCTTCCCTTTTATATCCTCTTTGGTTTGAAAAGTCTATCTCTTTAATTCTCCTCAAAACCTAATTTTTCGAGTCAAAGAAATTTGTAAGCGACCGCTTTCTATTCGCATGCGGCTGCTGGAATTAGGGTTGCGTCATTCTTCAGTCTAAAGCGATCGCTTCTGGTTCCTCTTCAATGCACAACGATCGCATTAGCAAGTGATTGCTTCTCTTCGTATGCCCTTGCTTTCCTGCTTGCATGGTTGCCCAGAATTCCTCTTTTTAGCCCATTTCATCCTTTTTTCACCAAAACAACTTTTAAACAATAAAATAAAGGGCAAAAAGTAAAAATACTCAAAACAATCAAGGAACATATAATAAAACGGTCTATTTTTCATATGAATAATGAGTACAAAATGGACTCATCACGATGCCAAGTAAATTCACACACCTATGGCATCGAATTCTCCCTCGTCTGCTTTGTCTTCAGCAGTTGATCTGACCCTTTATCGCCAAATCATTGGTGCTCTTCAACTCTATTTTACTCGTCCAGATATCGCCTTTGCCATTAACCGTCTAGCTCAACGTATGACCGGTCCGGATGAGCAAAACTGGGCAACCCTCAAGCGTGTTCTCCGTTACTTGAAAGGTATGTTGTCGCGCAATCTTCTCATTCGTCGTTCTAACTCGCTTTCCTTCCCGGCGTATCCGACTAGCACTAGGTTGGCGACAATCTCACGCGTACCTCAACTTTGGCTTATGCTATTTTCTTGGGTCGCACTCCCATTTCTTGGACCTTCCGCAAGCAAAAGGTTGTTTTACGATCTTCCATGGAGGCTAGATATCGCGCCCCTGCCAATGCTTCAGTCGAAGTCCAATGGATTCAACATCTCTTTGGTGAACTTGGGTTTCCAATCCTCGTTCATGCTCATATTCATTGGGATAACATGGAGGCCATTCGACTTTCACTTCATCTAGTTCAACACTCACGTATGAAACATATTTTGGTTGATCTTCACTTCGTTCGTGATCTTGTTAACAAAGGTTTTCTCAAGGTTTCATACGTCAACACTCTTGATCAATTGGCCGACGTTCTTACTAAACCCCTTGCTCGCTCGCGTTTTCAACTTATGCATTCCAAACTCTCTGGGGTGTATAAGATAACATTAGTTATTTGTAAATATTTATTTTTCTAATTGTTTAAGTCTTGTAATTATCTTTCCATAGTTATAGCGGCTTAGTTAGTCTGTGTATGGTATACTTTTGGTTTAATGAGAAGATTATCACTTATATTTTAACATAATCTCTTATAGCTGGAACCCACAAATTTGTTGGAAATTTTTATTAAGCAATGAAGGTTTAATATGGACTAATTAAAATTGGAAGTGAGTCCAATTGAAATAACTTTGGGCCAAATGAAGTCAGCCCAAATAAAATTAAGTGTGTGAATGAGATTGAAGCAAGTGTTATGTAAGTGAGATTTGTCCTACATTGGAAAATGTTCACTTTTTGGAAGTGTTTATCTACGGACACAATTTAAGTTGGCGTAGTAAACTAGTGAAAAATAGCTACTTGCTCCGTCCTCGTAGAACGGCCGGCTCGGCAAGTCACGACACGACACATGTGTCCCACGAGATCTGAAATTATCAAAATTGGATGTAAAGGACAAGAGGTTAAACTTCTGCCTCGTCCAAATTTTTTGCAAATCCTGCAAATTCGTCTTTGAGGTTCATTTGGATTTCAGTTGTTATTTTCCAGCCTTTTTCATGTGTTATGGTGTTGAAAGCAAGATGGTTGTTTTGATCTTCCTTGTTTATTAATTCTGGGAATTATTTGATATGAAGTTGTCTGCTTAGCTATTTTACCAAAATTTTTTCGGGGACTGAATTAAACTTTAATTGTTCGGGATTGATTGTTGGAATTCACAGCGTAGTTCGTGATGATGCTACTGATGCAATGAATAATGACGACTACTAATGTTAATAACGATTTTGATTAATCTATTGTTGCACTACATGCCCCGCTTAGTCTATTAATTGCAATTTACAACCCATAAGTATAATTAGTAAACCATGAAGAGTGTAAGAAACTGGAACCACCTTACTCATGCCCTTAAAAGTCTTCGTCAAGAACAGATGAAAGGTGTTTTACGGTGTGTTTTAAGCCATATTGTTATGTAATTGTAGTTCTGCGGTCCCAGAGAAGAAAACAGCTCTTAAACGAATAAAGAACAATCCAACAGCCCACTCAATAAAACTCACTAACTTGGTCTTAAGTAGCAACATAACCTGATGCCTTACAAACAGAACGCCATCCAAGTGACAATCTGAAATCAACATTAAGAAAGATGCAACCCTTGTGCAATGTTCTCATGTCACTGGACAACACGTCGAAGAACTATATATACGATGATTACAATTGCTATAGCTACCTGCATATATGCCATAGCTTTACATGCTCCATAGTAAGCACAGTTCCATTCATGTGCAACGCAGTAGTTTTATCTCATTTTGACTCGGAACTTTTCTCAGCACGGCTGCCTCCAGGTAGAGTCTGCATTTGGATGCAGATGTCATTTAGGAGAAGTTTTCCGTTGCTGTGCCTTGATTCAATAGCCGACCACTCCTACAGTTTGTTTAATTTTCAAATTCTGATCTTCACCATTTCTGTTCAGTTCTTTGACAAATGTTCTCAGGCAACCGTTGATAATTCGAGGAGCTGCCCCATCACAGAACCGCTTCGCGAGGTCCACAGCCTTCAAGAAAGAGACATTTCTTTAGCAATTTTTTTGAGCATGAAGTACACGAAAAAATCAAGAGTTCTAAACTTGGATAGAATTAAACAGCAAGGCAGAATCATCAAACTAGTGAACTTGAAGAACTTTTTCAAGTGTGCAAGAATTGTATGCAAATCAAGAGGAATTGTTTCAACCGCTCATGAATCATGATGATATGGTGCATACAATTCAGTTATTGGTGAAAAGAATGGCTGGGATGGGGTTATCGGTAAGTATTAGCTTACATCTTAGGAAATATAGCAAATCTCAATCATTGGTTGCATGCACCACGTCACTATGCAATGGTAGCAAAAAACCATTTTAAGTATATTAGAGTATTTCTTCAAGAGATCCAGAGATAAACCAACCTCATTAATGGCTATTTGGTGTCGCGTCTCAAGAACGGCTATTTCAGACATTGCTAAATGAAGAACTGAAAGCTCCAAGATTCTAGCAGCTGGTTCGTTCTGAACAGCAACAATAAGGAAAATAAAATGGCATGAGTAGATAGTTATCCCCGTTACCCAGAAGATAAATTAGAAGCAAGCTCAAAGTCCTCAACTGGATTTGGAACTTACCAGACACCTAATACCTCAGAATCAAAGTTGAGATGATCAAAATAATTAAAATACCATGTCAAAACAGAATATGCAACAAATAATACAAAAATAGTTGGCTTCTGTATAGCAAGCAAACCAATTGATATTTTAATAAATAACGTGATTAACGTAAAAGGCAATCAGGAGCTGATGTTATACCAAAGATGTGTATGTTAAGAATCGTCCCACATCGCTTGGGAAAGAGCCTGGGCTTATATTTATAAAGAGAAGTTTCATCTCCACTTAATAAGGCCTTTTAAGGGGAGAAATAAATGGGCTTCAATTTCTATCATGGTATCAGAGCCTACCCAAGACGTATGATGGGCTTGCGACCTACCCACGTGATGGGACCGAAGTTAATACCGGCCCACACGTGAGGGGGCGTGTTAAGAATCGTCCCACATCGCTTGGGAAAGAGCCTGGGCTTATATTTATAAAGAGAAGTTTCATCTCCACTTAATAAGGCCTTTTAAGGGGAGAAATAAATGGGCTTCAATTTCTATCAGTGTACATATCCAAAATAATCAACATAGTGTTAAAGAACTAAGCCCTCGGACAGGGGACCAATATTAGGCTCTCACTTTTTAATCAAAAAGGTCGATGTTCTAGTAGTTTGCATTCTCCTTCTAACAACTTTTACGAGAAAGAAAACCTAACATAGGCAAAATTTACAAAATTAATAAGTCCAAAAGATACTTCATAAACAGGCCATGATAGTACCCAGGAGGTATTCAAAGTGGATAAACATGCTAGCACAAAGGAGGCGCACACATACCAGAAATATTATAATTGAAAAGTTAAGAATGACTGATTATCAACTAAATAGTAATGGTCACTCAGCTTTTGGCTAAAAACTTAATTGTTGGAGAAGAGGGTAAGTAAGGTTTTCTTTTTGCCTCGTGATTATGAAACTTTCTCAAAATAAAAGGAAAAAAAAACAAAAAAATGGGAGCCTTAGAAATTGAGTGCTGCTTATATGTGAGAAACTCCTCTGTGATAATAACAAACAGATACGGACTAAGGAAATAATGAAACAGAAAACTCATAGGGCAACTCCATATCATAGAGACGGATACCAGACCTTCCAATTCTGGGGTACAACTTTATCAATAGCTAGCACGTTATTGTCCCAGTTTTGTACAACTGCTACCAAAAGCTTTCTGGTAAAACTGCAATATAGAGATAGAGATCAGCTTCCTGATTCTTGCAACAATTTTTAAAGGAACTTTTAGCGGATACCATAATCTGCAACTAAGTGCTTACCGCAAAATTAATTTGCTGTATACCAACTTTGGCGGTGCTGAAAGGACTTCTGCTTCTGCAGCACAGAAGCTATAAATTTAATTTCAACCTCTTGGAGAAACCTAATGACAATGTGAAAACAAGGCGCGCCGCAGTGCAGGGAAGATATACAGATAATATAGGACTTAGTTGGCCAGTCGCTTGAATTTAGGATTTAGTGAAAGAAAGTTATTTCAAAATTATTTTCCATGGAGATCGCGTAAGTGTACGAGATAGGTTAAAGCTTAGCAAGCACTTCCCCTAATTAGAGTACTATAAACATATTTCCCTTTCTCTCTCTGAAATCTTCGCTGGAGATAAAAGACAAAATATTGCATTGCGAATCCCACTTGGTTCCTCTAGCCTAATACTCAAGCTGGTTGTAACTTAAGCTTTTGCATTTTGAAGGTTAACAGAATGTTGAGCTCATACCTATATATAAGTGACTTGGATACATTGTAAGTTGGAACATGTCGCTACATACTTCGATTTATCGGCACATTCTAAGGTGGTCTAAAAACTCCAGATTCAGGTACACTGAATACATATATCCACTAAAAAATTTGACATGATAAAATCAATTACCAATGTCAGACTCCTTTTGATCCTTTTGCAAAATCTCATCAGCTTCTTCGACGGTCTGCGTAGTGACAGGAGGCCCTCCAAAGCTCATGTGATTGTATTCCATCAACGCCGCCTTATCGAACACATATCCAGCTTCTAAAAAACCAAAAAACATCTCCCAAAAGCTAACAATCTCCCCACAAATCAACACCACTTTAACAACAAACAACGCCAAAATTCAAAGCTAACTATTACCTCTTCCGGCATTAACTCTCTTCTCAAACAGGCGAACCGGGTCAGACCCGTCCAAACAAGCCGCGTACAAAATCGACCTAACACACACACACACAATAAGAAACAAAAAAGATAGGAGAAAAAAAGAAGTAGTAGAACTCACAATGCAAGTTCACGAGCGGCTCTAGGGCTACAGAATCTGCCACTTTTGTCGATTTTTGGGAGCAAAGACAGATCTTTTTTACTAGAATTTGAAGATACGGTCTCAGACAAAGAGTCTGCTGTTGAATTTTGAGCAACAGAGTCAGTAGAACCAGTGCTATTAATATTATTACTACTAGTGCTGCGACATGAGAGTTGAAAACGAGGTGTGCGTATAGGGAATGAGAAGTGAGAGAAAGTAGTGGTGGAAGTAGCAGGAGAGTAAATTGAGGATAAATGTTTATAAGCTGATAACGAAGAAGATGATGAGATTGCAGCAGCAGCAGCAGCCTCCATTTTTTTTGTAGTTCGAGGAGAGTAAAAATTGCTGCTGCTTATCTAAATGTTTGCAGTGACGATGATGTAATAGATTTTTTTTTTGGGATTTTTAAGTTTTACAATAAAACAAAAGTAAAAAATTGTTTGTAATTTTATGACGGTTAAAATAATATGGATAAAACTTGAGAAGGTGCTTTAAATAAGTAAATGCGAAAATAATTCGAGTAAACATCTCTTAAAATTTGAGGTAATAATATCAAGGGCCCATTCGTGGAAAAATTATTAGGTGCAGCGGCTGTACGATGACGTGGTACAACATGTGGTGGAGATTAAATACTATTCCTAAATTATAGGAAAGTAACTTCTCCACACCTCATCCCAACCATGCATTTATATAAATAACCGACTTGCTGCACCACCTCATCGTACAGCCGCTGCACCTAATAATCTCTCCCATTCGTGGGGCTGAGGTAAATATCAAATGCACCCATTCAGTTTTAATAATATCAGTTAACACCCTTCTTGGTTAATATTGTCCCAAACAAAAAACATCTATTATTATTAATATTATTAATATAAACAAACAGGTTTTGTGTTGTACAAATAAAGTGTTTTCCAAATTTGCCCATATTTAATCATCTAAATTTAGTTTCTAAGAGCCTAATATTGTAATTATTTTAGTACACCACAACACCGATCTTTTAACTACCCAAATATTTGTAACCATCATCCAAAACCACCTCCTAAAATTTAGGGAGATTGATTCAATCAGAGTATCAGTTCACCACCTCTTTCCTAATTAAACAAATTCAAAATTTTAAACTTCTTCATCTTCTTATTTCTTCTTAGTTTTTCTCCACAGACTACCTCTTTTTACAGCTTTTACCATGAATTTTTTTGGCAATAGAGTAAATCAACCCTACTTAATCTATTAATTACAAGCTCATTTTTAATACCTAAGAACACATTGCACGCGGTCCGCGCGTGCACACAATGGCTAGTTAGTTTAAATAACAACTGTTTTGACCTTTACTCTAATTTTGAGTATATTTTTCTCAAAACATAAATCATAATAGTATCGTAAAAGTGACTTGACTAAGTATTTCGTGAACAATCCAAATTTATAACCGGTTAATCTATTTTAAACACTTATTTGTTACTTTCTTAAAGAAAAAAGATGAAAATAATGGTTTCAACTTTCAACATACCAAATTTATTACTGGGGGGTGGCTTGGGATATAATTTTGTCTTTTTGAACTAAGTTATAACTGAAATGAGTAAACATTCGGTAGTTTAAGAGATATTTGAGTCAAAAAAAAATCATACTTATTTTTACAATTTGAAATTTTCTAAAAACTTTTTATAAAAATATATGAAAATGGAAATGAGGACAGTAACCAATTTTTATTTCAAAATAATTTGTTAACGGAGGTAACTAAAAGGGAGTATTAATGATATCATATGTAAAACTTTTAAGAGTGTTTCTGATATATAATAATATCATATAACCCGCCCCCAAACATCAGCAATATCCTGATATATATTATTCTTGAAAATCCAAAAACTGCTCCATTACCCACGACGCAGTGTTGCTGCTGCATCGACTCACCAATATAATTATCTTTCAGATTGATTTATTTAAACTTTAGTGGAAGTTAGTATAGGAAATCTTTTAATGTTATCATCCAAATAATTTTATAAATAAATTGATCTTTCACTATGAAAAAGTTACATATTCATCTTAATTAATACTAGGCAACTCAAAGAAACTGAAATTACTGAGATTATAGCTTAAAATAATAAATAGTTAAATCAATTTCTTTTGCTATGTACTGTAACAAGTATATCTTAGAAGTAATCATCAAAATACGTACCTTGGCAACTGTTTCTTCATTAATTTACTGAATTAGAAGCTCCAATTGCATACACATACACATGTCTATAGACTTTAGATGCAAGAAGCTTCAACTGGTGATGTGAGTAAATTCTTATTAGCTCTCTCCATTCTGCATATATATACCATTACACTTGTGAGATCAAATTCCATAATATTCTCTTCTCACCCTCTAAACCTTACACGAACTATGGAACAATAAAGTGATGCTGACTGCAAAAAACCCCACAAAGTACCCCACCCCAAATGGAATCCTCCTCTCATCATCCTCTTCTTTTTCTTCTTCATCTGGCATTGCGTCAACTTGTGATGTGCAACTTTTCTTTACCACGTTGCCACAAAGTTTAGGATTACCCTCAAACGCCGTCGCGGGAAACGTATCAAACTGAGCCCCCGTTGGAATATCTCCTTGAAGATCATTCTTCGCAACGTTGAAAGACGACAAGAAATGCATACCCGTCAATGATTCTGGGATCTCACCCGACAAATGGTTCCCCGACATATCTAGTATCTCGAGATTAACGAGATTAGACAATTGATCAGGTATGCTACCATTGAAGTTGTTATAGCTGAGGTCCAGCACATGAAGAAGCTTTAATCTCCCTATTTCTGCAGGTATATTACCACTCAGGCTATTATTACCAACTCTCAGTAATGGAGGCAAGTTTAACAGTCGGTTGTATTGGTTGTTGTCGAATAGAAAAGGTAATGGTAAATAACTCACATCCAAGCTTGAATTATCTGCAATCAAAGCTTGCAATCGACATACTTCACGTGGAAATTCTCCAGTTAAAGAGTTTTGGGTAAAGTCGACTTCAAACAACTTTGGCATAGAACCTAACCATGTTGGAATTGGACCCGATATTTGGTTGTAAGAGAGATTCAGCACTTTGAGTTTCCTCAGTTTTGCAAGCCAGCTTGGTATTGTACCTTTGAGCCGGGATCCTGCCAGAGACAAAATTTCCAGATTTTGAAACCCCATTAGACGAGAAAGATCGCCATCATCCGGCATCAGTTCATCGATGAAGCAACTAGTCATGAACAAATTCGTCAGATTATCACATTGCATAAGAGTCTTGAGAGCTCCAACAACGTTAGACAAGTAATTATTGGAAAGCGATAGGTGCACTAGCAATTTAAGCGAAGCCATGCAAGGCGGAACTTCACCCACTAGCTTGTTATACGCTAGTCGAATGGCAGTGATAGAGCTGCAATAGCAGAGACTAGACGGAATATTTCCCACGAAGCTGTTGTTCCCCAAATCAATAGCTTGCAGTCTTTTGAGTTTAGAGAAATCGAGAGTGTCAATCTCTCCTCCAAAGTGATTGTTCCTCAAGAGCAGAGTTGTGAGATTTGAACAATTGGTTAAAGAAAGGGGCAGAGTCCCATTTAAGCTATTAGTATGAAGTTGAAGTTGTTCCAAACTCGAAAGCAACCCGATATTATCAGGGAGCCCACCACTCAATTCATTCACATGGAGCTCTAGAATTTTGAGATTTGAAAGCATCACAATGCTGCTATTGATGGGCCCTGATAAATGATTGTTGGACAGCGAAATTTCTTTCAACGTTGTCAAACTGTAGAGATCATACGGAATCCATCCGGTTAGTGAATTGAAACCCGCCCTTAATACTTGCAGTTTAGAACATTCACCGATTCCATTAAGCATACTTCCAGCGAATTCATTCCGGGAGAAATCCAGGATCTCGACAAGGGGGGAGCCGGCACAGACAGAGGAAGGAATAGGGCCATGGAAGTTGTTGTTGCTGACATTAAAACTGATCAAATTTGATGCCCTACGAAGAAATGAAGGATCAATTGAGCCGTTAAACTGATTGCTCGACAGATCAACAGTTTGAAGATTGTTCAAGTCGTGCATGAGTTCAAGAGGGAGATTGCCAGAGAGTTGATTTTGCGACAGATTGAGGTATGCAAGAGATGAAAGGTTTAGAAGAGAAGAGCTGATGATTCCAGACAGGCCCCTTCCTGCCAAAAACACGCTCGTGACTCTGCCGTCAATGTTTCTGCAGCTGATGCCTTCCCATTGACAACAATCGGTTGATGACCAATTCAGAGGAGCGGCACGCGGGGAAGAAATGTGTTGATAAAATGATAAAAGAGAGTCACGTTCCAAATTACTACAAGAGAGCACATTTAGACACAGTGAAGAGAACATAACAAATACAAAGCTGAGAGTAATCATTGAATGGCTCATCATTCCTAACCACAGAAGAGAAGAGGAGTTAAAGAGGAGGGACAATAGTTGGTATGAAAGGACACTTGGCAAGTCAAGTATTCATGGTCGTTTGTTATATAGTTTCCTGGTCGAGTATTTCAATTCCGTTTTTTGAACAGGCGATGTCAAGGAAACTTGGAAAGTAAGTATTCATGGTCGTTATATTTATTGGTTTTTATGTCTTAGAAATACTTAAATGCATAACCCATCTTATATTGTAATAGTAGACTTGATTGCATATCTTATAAAATTTAACACTTTTCCTCGAGTCGGTGCATAAATGTTATCCATGCTCAATTTGCTAAAACTTTTGGAACTATTTATATTTGTGACTATTTTTGTGAGGGTAATTTTCATCCATCTCCTCTGATGTTTCAAACTTTGGCAAATACCTCTCTGAGGTTTCAGACTTTGGCAAATATCTCTCTGAGGTTTGGAGTTCTTAGCACATAACCCCCTATATCCTTTCACTGATAGTCAATGGTTAAATATGATGGCATTTGTGTAATTTCTTTTAGGCATTATTTTTAGCTTTTCTCTCATTCAATAGAAACATATTTATATTTTATTTATTTTCACCCTTCAATTATTTAACTTCGCATGATCTTTTATAAAATTTTGAATTATTGATTTACTTGAACAACTTTCTAGTTATAACTTTCTAAGATTTATTTTTTTCTTCAATAAGTTAAGAAAATTAGAAGCTTGTTTAATTATTTGAAGTTCACGTACATACCCTTTGCAATATATACTTTTTTTTAGCATCAGTAGACATGAGTTGAGGTTACAAGTCTATTTGCTTACTTTTAATATTTTTTAAAATCACAACATTATTGCATCATTTGATAGTGATTATGGACATAACGTGAGTTACACACAATTGATGTTGAGTATTATGTTAAATATCTCATTAAAGTGTTGATGTAATTGTGTTAATTCTATTTTGTCACATCTATAATATAAAAATAGAAAATACTTATAATATAATAGTAAAGAAAATTATAAATGGATTGCACCAACTTTTGGATATTTAGATAACTAGCAGAGAAGAAAAACATATGCGTAAACACTAATAAATCTTTATATAATTATTTTATTATTTCAAATTAAATACAAATAATGTATTGTATCATCACAAATGCATTAAATACAAAGTATGAGTGAATTGGTTAGAACTAAAAGATTTTTAAAACCCAAGTTTATTAATAATAAGGAAAAAAGTATCAATTACTTTTTTTAAAAATAAAGATAAACTAACTATATAAAGAATTTACATAATTGCCATCATATTTAACCTTTGACTAACGATCAAAGGATGGAGGGGACTATATGCCAAAATTTCAAATCTCGGGAGGTATTTGCCAAAGCTTGAAACCTTAGGGAGGTGGATGAAAAATACCCGTTTTTGTGAGTATAAAAAAATGTCATCCATGCTCGCCAAAACTTTTTATTTTTTTTCACATTTGAATATGAACATATAGTACTTTATAATAAAAAAAAGATATAATGTGCGGGGAACTCTGTGTGCCCCGGTTCTAGTAAATAGTAAAAGCTATTGCGTTTATGTAGCAAATCGTCAATTCTATGAAGGGGATGTATTTGTTACAAATCATCCACCGCAGTCTTCAATATTAATGCTGCAAATTCAAATAGCTCCAACAATTATCAATTGGGTCTATAGAATGATTTTCTTGTGTTTTATATTTAATCATCCATGCAACGTATTAAACTGCCATTAATCAAAAAATCATTTTTTAATTGTAGAATATTTAACAAGACATCACTTTATATCAACTATACATTACTAAATTAAATTCATTACACACCATATAATATAGGATAATTACAGCTACACCCCCTGAGGTTTGGTGTGATTACAGATACACCCCTGAGGTTTGAGAAATTACAGAGACCACCCCTGAGGTTTGCATCAAGCTTACAATAAAGTCCCTCTATTGAATATATGGATGAAAACTTCCAATTTTACCCTTGTTCCATTTCCATTGATATTATACAAAGTTTGAGTAGGTTTTATTATATAAAGTAAATAGTATTTTTTAAAATTCACAAATACCTTTATAAATATCAAGATAAAAATTATACTGTTAAAAAACACTAAATATAAAAAGTATATTTTTTTAAAAGAAACACACATCTATTTAATTAATTCATTTATTTAAATTTAGTTATAAATGTTTAAAAAATCATAATATTATTTTAATGCTTACTAATTATAGTTTCTTCTAATAATATATGTAAGAATACAATATGCTTAGAACTCCTCATTCATCTCAATTAAAAATGCACAAAAGAATGAAGCAAACATAGGTTTCTTGATTTGCAAATTTAATAATATTTTAGTATCAAATTTATTAAAAAACTAAAAGAAAAAAGAAAGGAGAAAAAATGAGAGCTCATCAAACCAAAAAGAAAAAAGAAAAACCAATTAGCTTTTTGTAATTAAATTTAGATTCTCTAACAAAATTGATGAAGGGCATAATTGTCTTTTATATGACATAAGTTAGTTACAGGGAAGTTAATGTAATTTCCCAAACCTCAGGGGTGTGTCTGTAATTACACCAAACCTCAGGGGGTGTAGCTGTAATTATCCCTATAATATATGACATGTTCTATTCAAAAGATGGGTACAAATATCAGCTGGGATCCATTGCTTTTGGGCCCAGATTCTGTAAGCCCATTAACAAACCGAACTTTGCAAGCCATAGGGCTATATTGATATATACCTTGTCCACAAACAGCCGTCGTTTTGTAAAACCCTAAACCTAAAAAAAAAAACCACACACTCGTATAAATAACACTGCCAAAACCCTCTAATATTCATTCATACTTCAATCGAAGTCTCTCCTCTATTCTCTCTCTTCTTCCCTATTATTTTTAGTTACATAGTCTCTGTTTATTAATCGTTTTATTATGTGTAAATTTAATTAATTATAATTTTTTGGGTTTAGGGTTTATGTGGTGGCTATGATGATAAAAGTATAAGGCTTGTTTCTCAAAACATTCGCAGTGGCCGCCTAAAGCTTTCGCCTTTCGCCGGGCTTGAGAGCTTATGATGTTTTTATCCTTCCTTGGATGTCTGAGCCATCAACAACAAATTCAATATTATTTTTATTCTTCTATTTGTGTTTTTTGGTTTATTTTGGGTGTGACGAAAGAAATCGATCGGATTCCCACTGAATAATCCCGTGATTATTAACAACCAGCTACTTCTGACCCAATCTCATCATTGTTTCTTTTTTTTTTTTAATTTTCGGGTTTAGACTTTTTAATGTGTTTTGATGCAATTTTGTTGTTTTTTGTGTGTTAGTTTTTGTTTTTGTGATTAAAAAGGCCTGTGATGTAAGTTAATATTTGCTACTCTTGATGGGAAAATATATTTCCCAGTTGATGATTATCTTCCACCAAGATCTCTGAGGTCTTTTTACTACCATTTATATTCCCCTTGTTTATTTTAATTGATTTAAAACTATTCTATTTATGCCTTGTGAAAACTGTTTTGTACTTTCAGTGGATTAATTTAAGTGTCTTTATTTTATTTTTTATTGCATTTGAATTGAAAATTGGAAAGGCTCGCTATTGTTTGAGGCTAATTATTTGAAATCTTATTCTTTGTGAAGAACATTAAAAAATTACAATTGGGGTTGCGATTCTAATTCAACTTTTATGAATATTACGTGTTGTTTCCTTATTATTAATGAAGATACATACTATATTGGAGAATGTACTTCACTTGGTACTTGTTAAAAATACTGAGAACTTGGTTTTTAAAATAAACTTTTTAATAAAGAAGCCAAAATAAAATTGGTTTAATCAGAGTTGTAGTATACTTGTCTGAGTCAATCTACAGCTTTAAATAAAGATTTTATGTGTTCGTTTTCTTTATTTAATTAAAAATATTAGGTTTATAAGAATATATATATATATATATATATATATATATATATATATATATAAATAAAATAAATCACTTCAATATGAATCTGGTAGTTACTTTTGTGAAATACATAATTTTTTATTAATTGAATTACAAATTCTTCAAAGGAGTCTGCATGTATGTGTTGCCGTTGATGCACAGAGCCTGTTGATGAATTATATGCAATTACTTTAAGCCAATTCTTTAATGTGAATCTGGTAGTTACTTTTGTGTAATACATAGTTTATTATTAATTGAATTACAAATACTTCAAAGGAGTCTGCATTTATGTGTGCCATTGATGCACAGAGTCTGTTGATGAATTATATTGCAATTATTTATATTGCAATTATTTTAAGCCAGTGCACTACACAACACTCTCATTCATATCTTAGTAAAAGATTGTTTTTACTGTGTAGAAATCTCAACTTCTGATTTTAATGTGGGTATTGTGAAGCGATAAGCTTAGAATACATTGCAATTGCAGTCCATCAACACATTTCGGCCAATGGCATTATGTAAACGTAGTAGTCGCCACATCAATTTTAAATTTAATGAATGGAAGTCAAATTAATCAATGATTTCCTTTGAAGTAATGCAATGATTTCATTGATGAGATAGGTGTTTAAGTATAATTAAGTATTGGATGTTGTTATGGTTGTCTCTGTTTAGGGATCGTCTCACTCCAATTACAAAAATTGTACTACCAAAGATCTACGAAGGTTTTAGTTCTTGAATGAGGCTTTCTTAACTTTGTTTTTAGTCCAAAGAACCAAATAACTACAAAGGTTTTACACCTTTTAAAGTATAGGTTTTAAAAGTTTTAATTTATTGAGCCAAATTTTCAATATTTGAAAGATGTCCAAATAATTATTGAGCCTACGAAAACCTAAAATTTTTGGGCCAAAAGTGATTCAAACAAGGCTTTAGTGTTGACTGTTGACTTTAATTTTGTACATTCTTCCTTTCATTTTATTGTAACAACACTTTGGCCTTGTTTGGATTTTGGCCCAAAATTTTCAAATTTTGCCCAAAAATTATTTGGGACATTTTTTCCAAAATTTGGTCTAAAACAAATTTGACTCAATAAGTTGAAAATTGTAAAACCTATATTTTTATAGGTTTTGACTTTTAGTTTAATTTTGAATTAATGCCTCTCACAGACACGCATGCATTCTCTCTCTCTCAATTAAAATTTATTCATTCATTAATCATTTTCTCATCTCTCTCTAAAATGTAAAAATATGTATTAGTTATAAAGTATAGTTACATCACCAAATTTAAGGACTATGAAACTATATATAATTATTATCAATTTAGTTTTCTCAATTACCTGAACAACTAGGAAATACTTGAGTAGTTGAGTGCATCTTAATTAACGGACATCTTTTAGATTATTTCTTTTTGTTTGTTTTCTTTAGATATAATTTTGGCGCCTCTTCCTATTTCTTTCCTTTTAAGTCTTTTTTTTTATAAAAATAATCAGGGCAAACATTAATCAGAAACGATCAATAGAACTCATTTCTCACTGATAATATACGTTGGGACTCAAATCCATTAAGAATATGTTTTTTTATATCTTAATTTAACTTTAATTTTTTGGAAATCTTAGTTATGAAATATGAATGATGGGACGCTCTTCTCACATTATCTAAAGTTTTTTTTTTTTTTGATAGTTATATAAAGACATGAAACTAACAAAGTTCACATTATCTAAAGTTATAACAGATTAAAGTTGTATTACTTTATTTTGAAATATTTTCGGAAATACAAAACTGTCTAATCTATTTTGAGATGAATAACGATTTTTTGTCTCAAAAAAATACCTATAGTTTTTCTTTTTTGCTTAAAAAAGAAATAAGACCAAGATAATTATAAACTTTTAAAGAAAAAAAAAATTGATTAATTGAGAGCCTTGGCAACTCATATCGTCTTGTTGCATGAATTTGGATATATCAACAAAATTCCCAAATTAAGTTTGAATTGTGTTTAAAATTTGTGATTCACTTATGAACCATACTCGAGTTGGTCCTTTGTTGATCTGCAGCTCAGACTGACGTGCAGCTCATAGAAGGGGGTCTATGATCAAAACCATAGTATTGTAAAATAATTTTACTTAAATACAACAGAAGTCTTTAGAATATGAATAAATTTTACAATTTCAAAATGACTTATATAAAATCTAACACTTAACAATTTTTGCAAAGTTTTCAAAATGCAGACTTGTCACTCGTTCGTTCCATCCATGCTGCTATGCCAATCTTCTTATGAGAAAGGGACATATAGGACAAAAGAGAAGTAACTCTTTAATGACTTAGTGAGATTCTTAGAACATGACAATGATAAACCGTAAATCAGAACAAAATGAACAAGGATGACCAGAATAGTAACATCTGCATCACTGAACTGAAATTATCGATTTTCAACGATAATACTGAAATATTCAGAATGACGAGAAAAAATGAACTTGTGCAATTACATATAACAGATGCAACCTTAACTCTAAAATTCAACCGTATACCTCCATTAAGGAGCGACCTCGCAACAGAACAGAAGATATACTCGAGTACATGTCAATCTAACACGCGGGTCACAACCAACTCTTGACTGCAAGCGGCGCTTAGACAGAATGGGTATTAAGTCGAAATACTTAAACTGACAGTCCTTTGCTACCCAGCAGTAAATCTTATCAATCCCTGGATCCAACTTTCCAAAGGCGTCTCAATAGGTGAAACAGAATTATCAGATGAGCTAGTAAGCCGGACAATATTCGTTGCTCGTTTTTGAGCTGCATAGGCCGAACATAATTCGTTGCTCGTTGCACAATTCAAGAATTGATTGAGTTATCAGGATATTAGGCTAATTATGGTTATGAAACCAAATTAGAAATCAAACCTCACATTTTACCGTACGAGAAATTCTTCATTAACATCGATAATTGTCAAACCTTAAATAAATCAAAAGATGTAACTAATTGTTTGCTCACAAATTTACAACAATAAACATATATTTCCAATATTTATCATATTTAAAGAAGTTCAATTAAATATCTAATTATTGTTAATTTTTGATATATCCCACATTTTCCTATTTTAACTTTATGACGTACAAATATAAATTATGAGATTTACCATTTCAAATTAACAAGTTGAAGACTAACTTAGTTACAAAATTATTATTAAAGTCTCCATTTCTAATATATTAACAACACATTTCATATTAATAAACATATATATTTTCTTTAAACCTTTTTAAAACAATATTTCTTAACAAAATTCTAGTAATTTACTTATTACGTAATAATCTCAAATCAAAAGTTTTGCCATGATCTTAACATTGAATAAATACTCCAGCAAGCCCTTAAATAAAATTATATCACATATATAACTTTGGTAAAAAAACTATTTTTCTTATAGTTATGAGTATAAAATTACATAATATTGCATATATCACTAATAACAATTAAAATAAATTGAAAACATGTAGATCTAATTAAAATCAATAGTTCCAGAATACTAATCATGCTAATAAACTATATTAGATGGTTAGATCACAAGATAAACACAATACTTCACTTAAAGTTAAAGAAAGTGAAGATCAACCGTAAAACAAACTACATGTCATCTAAATGTTGCAAAATCCATGAAAAATATTAAACACGATTCTAAATTATGATCAACTGATCTAACATCATTATAACTATGTAAGGAGTCCGTATCAATGATCAATTTCATGATTCGGATAGCTTTTGCAACATAAATTAGTTAAACAAAATGTTAATGCAAATCTGAGGTTAAAAACTGTAGCAGTCTCGAATTTACCTTTAATCGGACTTTCAAACGATGTGATAATCTGGAATTGGTTGAGGGGTTCAATCTTAAATATCATGTAGAGTATGTAGCTTCAAATTCAGATCAAGAGGACAAGCTTTGATATTTTAAAAAAATTATGAAATCTAGGAGTTGTTTTCGGATTTTCTGGACAGTGGTACGTATTTCTCAACTTTAGACCCCTCAAACGACTCAGTTGAAGAAGGTTTCTGAACATGAAAGTTAGCTTACACAATAAAAAGTATGTGGTAAAAATTTCAGATAAAGAATCGAAGTTTTGATATGGTTTACGGACTTACAAAGTTTTTGTACCAAAATTGGCAGTTTTGACAGAAATCAGTTTTGAGGATTTTTAAGGACTATTAAGTGAAACAATTTTTCTAGAAATCTAAACATCAAGAAGAAGAACTTTTAAGAAGAAAAGGAGATCAAATTCGGAGAAGATAGGTGTGTGAAAAATGTTGAAGAGAGCCTCCCTTTTATAGGTGAAAATGGGAGACAAATAATTAATTACCATACCCTACTCATTTTTATTTTAATCCAAGCTAGGCCACCCTAATTATGAAGATTTTTCCATAAATCTTATCTCTTATCTTTGATTTGATTTTGATAATATTAAATATAAGAAATATCTACTATTATTAAATGAATGAAGACAAAATACAAGTTACTTTTCCAAATGTAAATGTAAATATGTGAAGATTTACCATTGTAAATGAATGCTTGGATATTTTGAAACTACTAGGGACCACTTTGAAAGTTTTGATAACTCATTTGCTCTTAAGAAAAATATATGTGGTCAATCATAAATTTTCATTAGTGAAAGGACTAAATTGTAACTTTTCAAATCTTTTGGGGTCAAAATTGTAATTTCAAAAAATTCAAAGACTAAAATAAAAATTCGAAAATACTTTTATTTTCTTCCAAATTTCAGGAACTTTACAATATTATCAAACAATTGTTACCTATTACTATATTATTTATCGTTTATCTATCTGCATTTTTTTGACACCAATATGCCTATTCTTTTCCCTACAATTCCAACACTTTACCTACAACCAAATTACATCCAAACTATATTTCAAATGTTTAACACATTTTTCAAAAAATATTCAAAATCTTCAACAAAAATTGAGACAGCCAAAAGTGTGCAACTACATCCAAACGGGGCCTAAGTTTTTGAACTTTCTCTCTTCTTCTCTATCTCTCTCTCTCTCTCTCTCTGTTTTTTTTCTTAATCTCTCACAAAATGACTACACCCTTAACCCTAAACCCTAAAAACTCAAGGCTGTTTTTTTAAGGAAATAACAAAAGGGTGCTGATTTGGTTAATTACATTTTAGGGCTTAAAAAAGAGGTGGGTCAAATAAAGCCCACTTCACCTTTCTGTAACCCATCTCTTTGAGCTCTAAAATGCAATTAATCAAATAAGCCCCTTTTGTTATTTTCTTGAGAAAATAGTCATGAGTTTTAGGGTCGAGGGTGCAGCATTTGTATTTTGTGTGAGATTGAGAGGGAAAAATAAAAGAGAGAGATAGAGAAGAAGAGAAAGTCTAAGAACTTAGTGTGGAAGTAGACATTTTTAGCTTTGTGCATTCTTTTTTTCATCTTGTTCCTAAAACACTTTGTGTGTTGAATTCTTAGTGGGTGAGGTTTCTACGGCTAAAAGAGGGGTATGGGCTCAATAGGTTTTGGACTGAAGTTAGAAGAATGGGCTTTAGGGCTTATAGAGTTGGCCAAACAAATAACCCAAAAGTTTAGTAAAATTTAAACAGCATAAGAAATTAGTAACATTTGAAAGGAATTTACGGGCAATTACTTCATGTACGTTAAAGGGACTGTTGCTATGAAATTTCGAGTCCTTAAAATAAAAGACAAGAAAAGTTAGAACAAATAAAATCTATATATATTCAAAAAGAGTATGTGTTACAATCTCAATAATCCTCTGATTCTTTTCTAGAACATATGAACTTGAAAAACTTGGTAGACATGTCACATGAGAGTGGAGTTGATATTGATCTCTTCTACGTGGCTTTGATTTAAACGTCAATCCAAAGACGTTTGAGCTTGATCTTGAATCAACAATTATCTTGACTTGATATTTGAGACGAACAATTTGATCTTCGTCTTGACTTCTTGAATTTGTTGAATATATTTGAAGTTCGATCTTCTTCAGCAGAAGTGCAATCTTCAGAAACAGTTCTTCAGCGGCTTTGCATCTTGATCTTGAGCCAAGTGAGGCTTTCTTTGATCTTCGTGAAGAACACCTTTGATCTTTGCGAAGAACACCTTGAATGTGATGAACTTGAGGGAGAGCCAAGTGGGCTTCTTCTCTTCAAAATATGATATTTTTTGTTGTCATTTTTCTTTGAGTGAAGACCTCTATTTATAGATGTAGAAGTAGAGACTTGATAAGGTCAAGAGATGAGGTGGAAGCATACCATTGGTTCTTCCATTTTTTTAAGATAAATACAAATTTATTTTGTATTTATCAAGAAGAAACTAAATAAAACACATCATAAATGACACATGTCTTGATTTGATTGGCCACATTCTTCAACTTGATTCCGTTGGCTTGAACACCTCGGCACCATTTAATTGGTCAACAAAATATATTAGAAAATTAACTAATTTAACTATTTTAAATTGGAATTAAATATAGTGAAAACCCCAATTTAGAATAGTAAAAATTAAATTAATCTCTAATGCATTAATTTAATTAGGCACAAAATTTAAGTGCCTGCAGGGACAAACCACTTCCAACCTTATGTTAGAAGCCAAAAACTCGCTTATTTTGATTGTTGCAGGTTTTTGTAATAAGAACCTTTCTCCACTTTCAGAGTTTTTTCTTAAGTCACTTTATTCATTTATGCGATATGGGTATGACTTGTACGATTTGACTATCGTATCATTAATTTGGGAATTTATTCGTTAGAGTATGATTTGGTAATGTTGAATGTAATAAACGAAAGGCTACACTTATCTTATAGCCTACTGTAAGTTTCAAACTTACAGCCGGTATTGATCAACTTATACAAGTTAAGATGAAATTAAATAAGTTATTTTCTATTATTCGATAACTTCAAATACCACTAAATCTCAAATGTAGTGGCTGTCTAAATTTTATTTTAGGCTAGCGATATTGCCAAAACAATTTTTTCCAATTGTCTAATTTACCCCTCTTAATTAGATTTTATTAAAGTAAGCTCTTAAAATTCCATCAATACCTTTTTATCTTAATTAACCAATCCATAATTATAGCAAAAGTATATTTCTTTAACTTATCAGAACATCTATTTCTGGTTAATTGATAAGTTAGTATCTTTCCTTGATTATATATTCTGTTCTCCACCATTAGAATCTTAAAGGAAAAATTATTATATTAAAACTTCCACCATTAAAGTCATATAATAACAAATTAGCAAGTAAATTTTGTTAAATTTATAAAGTGCTCAAATTAAAAATATGTATGAAGCTCAAATATAAATTGTGTACTAAATGTCAAATGAAGCTCTCCAATTTGATTTACGCCGTTTTACATCATTTTTCTAATTTTTTTTATTTTAAATTTCTAAGTAATTTCATCGCCATCAATTTTCTAAAAATATTTATGCAACTAATAATTAGAAACATATGTATAGAACATATTAATCCACATATTAAAATTTTCTTTCTGGATTGAGATGCAAAATCTTTTGACTACGTACTATAATTTTTCAGAATATTTATCTTAAACTTTTTCAAAGTATTTGAAAAATGTTTGAACGAATATATATATATATATATATATATATATATATATATATATATATGTGTGTGTGTGTGTGTGTGTGTGTGTGTGTGTGTGTGTGTGTGTGTGTACATAAATTCTTACTTGTTGTCAATATATATTCCTAGGGGATGAATAAAAATTGACCTACAAATTTATATACTTGATATGATATTTTGAAAAGATATGAACTGCAAATGTAATATTTTCACTTGATTCGTTCAAATGATCATAAATAAGTAATTTGTAATCAATTAAATTTGTATTCTTTAATTTTCTGATTAAGAAGTGATTAATGAGGTAAAGAGAGATATTATTGGGATTTCAAAAACTTACATATTCAAAGGTTTGACTGAGGAGGGCAAATCAGGTAAATATATGTGAGGACCGCGCCCCACGAGTCACAATCCGATCCGAGTTGGTCCGGTGTTGGTCACCTAACAAACTCAACTCAGACCGAACTGTGGCTCATAGGAAGGGGTCTCACTGACCAGGATCAAAACCATAACATTATATAATATTTTCACTTTAAATACAGCGGAAGTCTTTGGAATACAAATAGATTTTACAATTTTAAAATGATGTAAATACAAAATCAAACACTTAACAGTTTTTGCAAAGTTTCCAAGAGCGGACTTGTCGATCATTCGTTCCATCCGTGCTGCTATACCAATCTTACTCTGAGAAAGGGACATATAGAACAAAAGAGGAGTAAGTCTTTAATGACTTAGTGAGATTCTTAGAACATGGCAATAATCAAACAGTGATCAGAACAAAACGAACAAGAATGACCAGAATAGTTACATCTGCATCACTGAACTGAAATTATCGGTATTATTTTAACGATAATACCGGAGTATTCAGAAGAACGAGAAAATGAACTTGTGCAATTACATATAACAGATCCAACCTTAGCTCCGAAATTCAACCGTATACCTCCCTACGAGGAGCTACCTCGCAACAGAACAGAAGACATGCTCGAGTACATGTCAGTCTAACACGCGGGTCACAGCCAACTCCTGACTGCAAGCGACGCTTAGACAGAATGGGTATTAATCAGAATTACTTAAACCGACAGCCCTTTGCTGCCCAGCAGTAAATCCTTTCAATCCCTGGGCCCAACTTCCCAAAGGCGTCCCAATGGGTGAAACAGAATTATGAGATGAGCTAGTAATCCGGACAATATCCGTTGCTCGTTTTTGAGCTACATAGGCCGAACATAGTTCGTTGCTCGTTGCACAATTCAAGAATTGATTGGGTGATCATGATATCAGGTTAATTATGATTATGAAGAAATTCTCGATTATGATTTAAATGAGATTTGATTTAAGAATAGGCAAGAAAACTGATTATGTAAAGAATTAACAATTTTAAATAAAAGCATTAAAATGGTGATAGAATGTTGCTCGTGATTCGAAACAAAGAATCACAATTGTTATGTCCAAGTTTCTCAGGGCCGAATGCCAAACAGAGTTTTGAACAAATCAGAAATCAAACTTCACCTTTTACCGTACGGAAAATTCTTGATTAACGTCGATAATTGCAGAACCTTAAATAAATCAAAAAGATATAATCAATTGTTTGCTCATAAATTTACAACAATAATATATACTTTCAATATTTATCATATTTAAAGAAGTTCAATTAAATATCTAATTCTTGTTAATTTTGGATAAATCCAACATTTACCTATTTTAATTTTAACCATGACGTAAAATTATAAATAATGAGATTTACCATTTCAAAGTAACAAGTTGAAGATTAAATCAATTTACAAAATTATTATTAGAGTCTCAATTTCTAATTTATTAATAACATATTTCATATTAACAAACATATATATTTTCAATGCATATTTAACCCTTTTTAAAACAATTATTCTTAACAAAATTCATGTAAATTACTTATTACATAATAATATTAAATCAAAAGTTTTACCATGATATTAACATTGAACAAATATCTCAGTATGCCCTTGAATAAAATTACATCACATATATAACTTTGGTAAAAACTATTTTTCTTATAATTATTAGTATTAAATAACATAATATTGCATATATCAATATTAACAATTAAAATAAATTGTAAACATGTAGATCTAATTAGAATTAACATTTCCAGAATACTTATTATTCTAATAAACTAGATTAGATGGTTAGATCATAAAATAAATACAATACTTTACTTAAAGTTAAAGAAAGTGAAAGATCAACCGTAAAACAAACTACATGTCATTCTAAATGTTGCAAAATCCATGAAAAATATTAAACACGATTCTAGATTAAGATCAACTGATCCAACATCATTATTAGTGTGTAATGAGTCCGTATTAATGATCAACTTCATGGTTTAGATAGCTTTAGCAACATAATTTAGTTAAACAAAAGGTTAATGCAAATCTGAGGTTAAAACTGTAGCAGTCTCGGATTCACCTTTAATCGGACTTTCAAACGACATGGTAATCTGAAATTGGTTGAGGGGTTCAATCTTCAACATCATGGAGAGTATGTAGATTCAAAATCAGATCAATAGGACAAGGTTTGGTATTTTAAATAAATCATGAAAGATGGGAGCTGTTTTCGGATTTTCTGGACAGTGGTACGTATTTCTAATTTTTAGATCCCTCAAACGACTTTGGTTGAAGAAGGTTTCTGAACATAAAAGTTAGCTTACACAATAACCAGTATGTGGTAAAATTTTCAGAGAAAGACTCGAAGTTTTGATATGGTTTTCGGACTTCTAAAGTTTCTGTACCAAAACTGGCAGTTTTGACCAAACTCGGTTTTGAGGATTTTCAAGGACTATAAAGAAGGCTTAAAGGACTGAAACAATTTTTATGGTAAACTAGACATCAAGTAGAGAAATTGTGCAGAAGGAAACGAGAAGAAAGTCGGAAAGGATAAGTGTAGAAAAATTGTTGAAGATGGTGAACATTATATGGACAAGAATTGGAGACATGGAGTAAATAGGTATACCCCATTTTTGTCTAAGTTGAATATTTTATTTTATCTCCAATCAGATGTATTAGCTCTCTCCAGCTGTATGGGCTGTTATATAGCTGTAAATGAAATATAAAAAATAAAATTTTAATATTACTTTATGCATATATCACTTTACGTAAAAACTTGAGGTAATTTAGGTTTAAATCAAACTTTTACCACATGGTCGATAAATTCAAAATATTTCAATGCAAAAGAGATTTGGAATCAATGTTCTAAGACCAAGAAAACCTTATGATTAAAATCTTTAACCTTTATTTAATTTATAACCGGTCAAGAACCAATGGATGACTATATCGTAAAATAAAAGCGATAAGTTCATTTAAAAATCAAACATAGAATAATTATACAAATTAAAACATATCATAATCAATTTGAAACAAATATAGTGTCTACAAAACGTTTATGGCTGATTCAAAATAACCTATGACTAAATTGTAACTTTTTTCAAAACTTTAGGGGTCAAAAATCATATTTTTAAAAGTTCAAGGACTAAAATGAAAATTCGAAATTACTTTTATTTTCTTCCAAATTTCAGGGGCGTTACAATATAAGTAATTGCTTTGGCAACAACAATTGTTGCTTTGACAATATCGCTAGCCATTATTTATATGCAACCAATATATTTAGCATCTAGGTCCAATATCAACTCCTGAAGTTACAAATTAATTTCTGTCGGATTAAAGAAACTTTTTTTTTCTAATTAATATTTTTTAAAAAAACCCCCCACTAACATTGTACTTTTTCGTATACTAATTTTATAGGAATCTCCTTTATTGATAATGATAATATGGTTAATTAATTTCTTTTTAAGAGTTAGACGTCTTTGAGATTCACGAAAATAATACTAAAAAAGTTGCATAATTTGTTTAAGAAGCTGTACAAGGTGGACTAGAATTGTAAAAATTCTTAAGGATAACTAGGCAAATCCATGTAGTAGAAAGTATTCTTTTTAACCTTTAAAATATTAAAATTTTAAAATAAAATTACTTTTTTAGATTTAATCATTGATAAAGAAATCTAAAGAATAAATAAAATTTTCTTTTTAAGTAAATAAAGTTATATAATATATGTCATGAATAAAATTCTCACTACCTTATTAAGATGTAAACAGAAAATCAAAAGAGCTTAAGTCTAAAGATATATAATCATTAATTTTAAACTCTGCTCTACAGTGACAAAAAAAATGGAAATGATATGTTATTTGACAATTAGACGGTTACTATTAATTACAAAAAAATGTGAGCCAAGCTAAATTATTCAATGCAAGTATAAACTAGAAGATCCGGTTCCGGTTGCTCTAAACGCTTTCTCCGTAAATGAATTTAGTGGAAGCATGCTTTCTCTGTCTGTAATGTTACATACTGTGATGAAAGCGTTTTCCTTAAACTAATAATGTATGATTCGGTAATTATCGAGCTTAATTTGGTAACTATCAAACAATTTTGTATTTTTGTCAAACTATTTTTGGAATTCTAACAAAAATAAATAACAAAAAATTTGACAATATAATAACTTAATTTTTAAGTATAAAGTGATAAAACTACAAACTTGAAGAATGAAGTATAGAGTTCTAATTCATTTTTCTCACTTGAAGAACGAAGATTAATTAATTAATATAAAAAAGGAGAAAGAGAGACTAGTCAATTACAAAAGAAAAAAGAAGACTATCAATTAATAATAACAATAACAAAAAAGACAAATAGATACTATTCAATACAAAAGAAAAAAGAAGACTAATTTATACTGTACAGAAAGAGAAGAGATATATATATATATATAAAAAAAAAGAAAAAAAAAAGACGAACCAATTATTAAAAGTAGACCAATCAATTAAATAAATAAATAAATTAGAAGACTTGGGATTCTGAACAATGTGGTATACTTACCTCTTATTTCGAATATCGTATTAAATCATGATTCGGTATTTCATACGAAAATGATGATTGGATCAATTCAATTAACTCGCTATCGTATTTGATACTTATCGTTTATTCAAGTTTTTTTCCACAGCCCTACCATTGGGAAGTAACTTTTATTTTAAGAAACTTTTTCAATAATATATTTTCATAGGTATGGTTTATATTTTTACTAATTTATTTGTACACAAGGAGAAGCAAAAGTTATTTTCATAATAAATGTACATTTGCCAAATCAAAAGTATTTAAGTATTACCTCTAAGATTTGCGAAACACAAGTCCAATATGCATATGCCACAAAAGTTGATTTCTTATTGTAGTTTGCAAAAAAGAAAAGCATATAAAAAGCTGGATTTGTTGAAATTGCAAAACCGTACTTATGCGAAAGATTATTGGTAGTACTGTAAAACCATTTGAAAACACTTTAGTACTAAAAAAATATATACAGGTAACTCTTCTATTAATTGTCTCATCTGTGGTCTGAAAATAAAGGTGGAATACGGGTGCATTGAAAAATGATGATAGACATTTTTTTTCATTTGTTATTTACAACACTTGTTTCATATTTACAGCAAAACGCATCATTAAAACTTTACTAGTTAAGATTCTTTGTGTTGTATATCTCTTTATTAAAAAGGTTGGATGCCTATTGCATTAGTTAATTGCAACTTTCCTATATTTGTTTTGTTTGAAAAAGTTTCCTATCTTCTCCCAACGTATTTGGGCTTACCCGTTTTTTGTACACTTGAATTTATTTCACGTAAGAAAAAAAAAAAAGGTCTCTATTCATATCTTTCTTGTTTTTAAATAGTTTTATAGTACTATTAATCTGTTTAAATACTTGACAACAATCAAGTACTTGAACAAAAAAGACATGTTAGAGGACAACTATTCAATTTTTAGAAGAAAAGGGGGTAAACCTTATGTCCGCTCACTCTCTTTTGACAAGGAAGATTGCAACACATAAAACTTTGTTGTACAGTAAAAAGCAGTGTTATCGTAATCGGATCTGACACTGAACCAGTAATTTACTGGTTACAGGTTTTACTGGTTGAACCGGTTGAACCATTGGCTCGACCGGTAGACAATATTCGCGTGACATATTATTTACGTTAGCTACGAGAATATATATTGTATACTTTTTCAAATCAAATATCAAGAAATCATAAAAACATTTAATTATATTTTTGTCAAATTATATTAGGTTGTTCTTCATGACACTTGCACTATTCATCGAACAATTATCTTAATTGTTCTACAAAAAAAACTAACAATCAAAATTTAAAAATAAATCATAAATTTATATTTAGGTATCTTTAAAAATAAACTGAACATGCTTTGTTAGTATGGTAATTTTCCTATCTTTGCACATAATTAATTTAACTAATTGATTATTACCATTTACCACTTATAAGGCTAATTGACGGGAATGGTCAATTTCATGAAAATTGAAACATAATCATTCCACCAATTATAGGTATATTATTTCTATATAGAGATAGTGCTTATGGCAATAATTTTTAATCGATACAAAAGTATATTTATAAGGCTAATTGACGGGAATGGTCAATTTTCATGAAAATTGAAACATAATCATTCCACCAATTATCATCTCATTACAGGTATATTATTTCTATATAGAGATAGTGCTTATGGCAATAATTTTTAATTGATACAAAAGTATACAAAAAGAGTAAACTTTCCATATGTTATAGTACTATATTGCTATTAAAGTAAAAAAGGCTAATTTAAATCTCATACTCCTTATAATTATAATAAAAAGATACACATAATTGATTTTGTCTTCATCGTCTCATATTCAATTACAACCCTAATTCATTTTTGTCATTTCCTTTTAATAAGTTTAGCACCTTCAATTTCTTTCACTTCTTATTCTCCTTTCTCACCCTCAAATTTCATTCCGTCTCCATGTAATCAATTACATATGATGCCACTTCCTCATTTTTAAATTATTCTTCCTTGCAATAAACAGAGAAAAAGGAGAAAGATTGGAGCTTGTTTTTCTTTTTCTTTTTTTCCCACTTAAATTTATGTATAATAGGCGTACATATGATCCAGCGGTAACAACTCCAGAGAATGAAGATGGAATTTAGGTGTAAAACTTTTTTGTTTTTTTCTTTTTAATTGAACCAGTGGTTCGGACCGCCAAAACCGACTACCGGTTACCGGTTCTGTGTCGGTTTTGGGCGGTTCAAACCGAGCCGATTCACAACTGGTTTAATAAGTCAAACCAGACCGGAAGAGGGTCCGGTCACCGATCGAACCAGTTCGACCGGCCGGTCCGGTCCGGTTTTGAGAACACTGATAAAAAGAGGGTATTTTCAGGAGTGGACCCACCATGTGGGCTAGTGTGGGCTGGAGCCCGGGGTCGTTTTGGGCCCAAAATTTAATATATATATATATATATATATATATATATATATATATATATATATATATATATATATATATATATATCTATTAATATAACCCACTTCAACAATAACATAGAAATAAAATCAAGGCACAATCCTTAACTCAACAAGGCAATTAACATTTTGACCCAGTAAAATAACATTTGAACTAGATTAAAAAACTAATTCAACCCATTCATTCTTCAACCCAAATCAACAGACTCGGTTAGCTTAAGAACAAGAAGAAAAAAAAGGAAAAAAAGAAAGAAAAAGAAAAGGAACAAACTAATAGCAGAAAACGCCCATGTTTCTCCAAGGACAAAAAAACATCCGCCCCTCTCTTGAAATTTCACTCAGCCCCTTTTCTATTCCAAAATTCAATTCAAGTTCTCTTAAATTTGTAAGTTAATCAAGTTTCATTGTTAATCTTTGTTATTTTCCATAGAATAGACGATTATTGACTTATTGTGCATTCAAACCCTAGTTACCTCTTGATAGTTCTTGCATACACATCAAAGTTTTTTTTTTTTTTTTTTTGTCAATATTTTATTTTAATTAATAATTGATTGTAAGGGCTTGAAAGTGAGACAAGTATACTCTTTTTTTATACATAAAAATGTTTGTAGGATATATATTGCTTCATGGTTTAGATGTTTGATGGATTGTAGGAAAAAAAAAAAAGGTAAAAAACTATTATATGTTATTGGTTAATACTTGATAGGTTGAGGTAGTAGGCTTAGATTGGCAACTTTAAGTCAATAATTAAATAATATACCACTTGCATAAATTCATAGTAAAGCAAGCTTCAAAGGTTTTTAGATTATTTCCATTACGTGTTAGAACCGTAGAGCTGCACTCCAATTGCATTTTTATTTTATTTCTTAATGGTATGTCATTTTTATCATTTTGTAACCAATGTATATTACTAATTCTAATTTACACATTTAATATTCTGTTTTTAATATTTATTTTATATAAGTAAGTTAAGTAAAGAGTAGCCCGGGGTGGAAAAAAATCCTAGTTCCGCCCCTGGGTATTTTGCCTCTCTTTCAATACAAAAAAATTTGTCATGAAATTATTATTCATAATGTTCAGTTGCAAGATTAAGTTTAGAAGATAAAGGCAATAGTATTACGAGAACAACTCAAACACTATTAATTAGAAATTGGGAAAATGTCGCAAAGTGATAGAGTTTTTTCTACCTAGCTAGCGCATGAATTGATGTCAGAAACATAAGAGGCTTTTAAGCTAATAGTATTTTAAGTACGAAGTCTTTCAAATATTTTAAGATGAGTCAATTGAATACTATGTAAATCCTCGGGGCTAATTAATACCAATGCATTATCATGAGCAACATCGTATAGCACAACTATAGATACCAGGAAAATAAGGAAATGCTAATGCTAGACAATTGTTAGTCAATCGAGGCTTTGATTTGCACAAATCATGAGAGTAGACATAAGAAAGAGAGGGTTTTTTTTATTATCTATTTTTATTAATGAAATTGAGCTTGGAAGTTCTTATCTGATCTCTTAGTAACTTGATCAAGATTTTGAGCAAAGTCCGTAATGACACCCGAGCGAATGACTAAGTTCCACTTGTCCACATAGCCTCAATAGCAGCAATAGCACAAATAAACAAGCTCCATGGTGTCATGGTCTGTCTTTAAAAGATTAAACCTGCCATCAAACAGAAAAAAGACCAATCAATGAAGTTAAACTCAACAAAAGGTTCCAAACGGGCATTCCATAGCAAATAAACCACAAAGATTTAGGCACAACATAATGAGAGATAAATGTTCAATAGATTCATCTTTAGTGATGCAAAGAAAGCATAATTTATCTGAAATTCTAAAAACTGAATCCAGTTTAATTCAGGTCAGAACAACATTGGCAAGTCCACCAAAAGAGTTTATATCTATTATGGATCTTTGTGCTCCAAAGCTTTCTCCAAATTGGATTGATGGGACCAGAAATGCGAGAGTTGATGGCGAAAAGATAAGAACTTTTTGTGGAGAAATCCCCTTGAGTTAGAGGATTTCCAAACCAGTTCGTTTGGTTCAAGATAATTAACAATTGGAATCTTGAGAATATCATCGGCTTGTCAATGGGCAGGGTAATGCCCTGCCCTTACCCAGATCATGTAATTACCTTGATATCACTTTGTACAGAGTAAGGGGCTGGACTTTTACCCTTACCCTGTCAATACCCTACTAAAATGGACCCTTACCCTTACCATGCCCTCGTTATTACCCAGTTAAGACCATGCCATATGGCCCATATCCTACCTTCTCCCCCCTCTCTCTCTCTCTCTCTCTCTCTCTCTCTCTCTCTCTCTCTCTCTCAAATAATTGAATCCACACGCTTATTTTGCATAATTACGTTTATATCCCAACATTTTTTTGACAAATTGCATTTATGCCCCTTATTTTTTAGTAATTATATTTTTACCACCAAATTATCAAATAATTGTACTCTCACCCCTATATTTTTAGTAATTACATTTTTACTCCTAAACTATCAATAATTTGCATTCACACCCTAAACTTTGAGGAATTATATTTTCATCCATAAACAATCAAATAATTACATTCACACTCTTCAATTTTTGAGTAATTATGTCTTTCCCCAAACAATCGAAAAATTGCATTCACACCTCTATAATTTTGAGTAATCATGTTTTCACCCCTAAAAAATAAAATAATTCCATTTATACACAAATATTTTTGAATAATTGTGTTTCTACCCATAACGTTAATATAAGTGATTCATACCTCTTAATTTTTGATTAATTATGTTTTCATCCTCAAACTATCAAATAATATTATTCACATCCATGTATAATAGAGAAATTGTGTTTTACACCTAAACAATCATATAAATGCATACATACCTCTATATTTCTGAGTAATCATTTGCACTAAACTGAATATGTTATTGATGAATAGTGTAATGTAAGTTTTGATTGGGTTGTGCATGGTCAGTTAACCGAACTGACCATTCGTTTTAAAACTAAACTAAAAGTTGAACTGGAGAAATCATAATCGAACCGGCTTTTCCGGTTTGATGAATGGTTTCTCTGGTTCGGACAACTGTTTGGTTTGGTCTTACACCGAAAAATCCGAATAACCCAAAATTTATAATTTTTTTTAAATTCCAAATTTTGTAGTAGCAGTAGCATTTTTACCTTTTCGTTCTCGATTTCGTAAAATGAAAATTTTCCTAAAACATTATATATGCAAGATTTACGGATCCATTTTCATTTTCTATTTTGTCTAGTGTGTGTTTTAGGTGTAATGCATATTTTTTGAGTGATTTTCGTCTAATGTGTGTTTTAGGTGTAGGGTGTGTTTCTTGAGTGATTCTCGTGTTTTAGGTGTAGTGTGTATCTTTTTAGTGATTCTCGTCTAGTGTGTGTTTTAGGTGTAGTGTGTATTTTTTGAGTGGTTTTCATCTAGTGTGTGTTTTAGGTGTAGTGTGTGTTTTTGAATGATTTTCGCCTAGTGTGTTTTTGAGTGATTTTCGCTTAATATGTGTTTTAGGTGTAGTGTATGTTTTTTGAGTGATTTTCGTCTAGTGTGTGTTTCAGGTGTAATGTGTATTTTTGAGTGATTTTCGTCTAGTGTGTGTCTTAGGTGTAGTGTGTGTTTTTAAGTGTTTTTCGTCTAGTGTATGTTTTAGGTGTAGTGTGTGTATTTTGGTAATTTTTGTCTAGTGCATATTTTCATTGTAGAGTAATCGTTTTACTTTTTCATCTAAAGTTCCTAATTACCTAGATAATACCTTGAAGCACATGATAAGAGTTCAGAGTCTCTAGACCCTTACTCGAGTTTAAAAATTCACAAGGTAAATGTAGGAACTCTTACCCTTACCCTGAAGAAAGGGTAAGAGTATTTACCCTGAGTCACATTTCAAAGTAAGGGCAAGGTAATTCCTGCCCATTGACTAGCCTTATCAGCCCCACATTCCAATTTGAATAAATAGGAGAATTCAACTAGTTGTTATGTGTAACATAATAAACTTCTATTTGACTTAGAAATATGAAACTCTATTTAAATTCGGGCTCATTTTTACTTTTTTGGACCTTAGTAAGATGCATGCTTTGAGTTGGTGGGTTGGGCCTCAAAATAAAGATCATTTATGTAAGAATATAATAATTAGGACTAGCGGCATTGACTTAATAGTAACTAGTAAGTAGTAGCTGAATACAATTAGTTAAACATACAGTACAATCACTCCCCAAAATTAAGTTGGTAAGCAGTAAGTACTTTTTTTTGTTTTTTTTTTTTTTGAGAACCAACTAATTATATTAAAACATAGGGGCTACAATCGGGTAGCCCCCATCACAAAAAACAGTTGCTGGAATACAGTTTAGAGGGACAATTCCTGAAAAAGAATGTTCCCTCGCCCAACTCGCCAAAAAATGAGCAGCAAAGTTACAATGCCTAGGAATATATCTAAATTTCCACTTAGGCCAAAATAACCACAGTTTCTTAATAGCTCGAATGTCTTCCCCAGATCTCCAGCTGTGAGCAGGTTTAGCTGAATGAATTTGATCCACAACGCTAAGACAATCAGATTCGAAAATGACTCTTTTGATCTTGAATTGAGCAGCCCATCTGATAGCATTCAAGATAGCTCTAGTCTCTGCCGCCTCAGCATCCAAACACTCAAAACAAGTAGCGTGAGCAAAAATCACAGAACCTTGGTCATTTCTCCATACAGAACCAGCTGCAGCCCCCTTCCAATGGTCATAAGATGCATCAGAATTGATTTTAATCCACTTTTTTGAAGGAGGTTTCCAGGAGAGGCTGTTGCAGACTCCTTTCTTGAGCTTCCTGAGGTTAGATTGAGCAGATGAATGCAGCTTTGATTGCTCTCTAACTCTCCTGATCATCTCGACAATCTCAACTTGACCTTTGTTATGCACAACTTCATTTCTAGTACGCCAGATTTCAGACATAACGCAAGCTGCAAAAATAGTAAACTCCTGGTTTGATTCCCACTCATTCGCTTTCCTCTTTGAGTGATCTGTACAGAAAATCAAGAAGTCAGTAAATGACCAATCATAAAAATCACACAATCTAATACCCCACTTGGATGAAAACCAAAGAAGCTCAGCAACACGACATTTAAGAAAAAGGTGTTCAACAGTTTCAACTTCTAAGTCACAAAGAGGGCATAAGATGTGATCAATTCTGAAAATGGAATTCAGTTTTGAGCGAGTAGGAAGCACATTATTGACACATCTCCACCAGAAAAGTTTATTCCTATTATGAATATCAGCTTTCCAAACCAGATGCCAAATCACATTAGGATAAGAGCATCTTCTGTTCCTAATGATAGAAAGATAGGCACTGTTAACTGTGAAATTTCCTGACTTTGAAGGAGCCCAGAACAACACAGAAGGTTCTTGGGATTCAGCAATGGTAATTTTTAAAATCGCTGTTACTGAATCTGGCAAGAATAAAAAGTGGAGAAGAGGAAGGTTCCATTCTGGCTGGTCAGGCTCCATTAGATCTCCCACAGCAGGACAAATGAGCTTGTGGTAAGCCTGATGATCTTTTAAAACCGGAAAACCAGCCTCAATAGAAGGAATCCAAGGGTCAATCCATGTCCTGACAACATAATTCACATGAATTTTATGCCTAATACCAATCTTTGTGAATTCCCTGCACAGAAAAATATCCTTAGCAATCCAAGATAAATTAGAAGAAGGAATAAGCATTGATTGAAAGTTCTTATCCTTCACATATTTGTCCCTGAAAATGTTAATCCAGAGCTTAGTATCCTTAACAGAAATTTGCCAAGAGAGTTTGGACACCAAAGCTCGGTTGTGCTCCTTCATCTTCCTAAGTCCAAGCCCACCTTCAGATTTAGGGAGACAGATAGACTCCCAGTTTTTGAGGGGAAGGATATTGCTCCTCTGGTTCTCTCCCCACCAGAACCTCATCATCAAGCTATCCATTTTGTTAGTGAAAGCCACAGGTAACAAGAAATTGGTCATCTGATAGGTAGGGAGAGCTTGAGCAACAGCATTCAACAGCACCAATCTGCCAGCTTGTGGGAGAGTGCCACTTTTCCACCCTGCAAGTTTCTTTCTCAATTTGCCTATCAAATCCTCAAAAGCCAGTTTCCTTCTCTTAGGCTTGCAGAAGTGGATGCCAAGGTGAAGACTCTTATGATTGCATTCTTTAATGCCAAAATCAGAGAGGATCCACTGTTTGTCAGAAGTCTCAGAGTTGGAGCTAAAGTGGATGAAAGATTTGTTTTTATTGATGACCTGACTACCCCACATCTCAAAAAGTTCAAAACACCTTTTGATAGCCTCAATGTCTCTATGGTCATTCCTGCAAAATATAGTTAAATCATCAGCATAGAGAAGATGAGTGATGGGCTTACACCCTCTAGCAATACTAACTCCAACCAGATTGTTGTTCCTTTCTTCCTTCAGAAGGAGTCTTGAAAGTAACTCTGCATAGAGAATAAACAAGTATGGGGAAATGGGATCCCCCTGTCTCAAACCTCTAGAAGGAGTGAAAAAACCAAATGGAGCACCCTCAACAATCACAGAGAAGGAGACAGATCTAAGGCACTTAGAGATCCAACCTCTAAAAGTAGAACTAAAGCCAAGATTTTCAAGAATACACAAAAGAAGGGACCATTCAACCCTGTCATAGGCTTTAGACAGGTCAACCTTAAGAGCAAGGAATTTCTTCTTAGAACTTTTCCTGCAGTTGAGAAAATGCATCATCTCATGACTAATAATATTATTCTCATGAATATGCCTATCTTTCACAAAGGCAAACTGCATTGGAGAAATGATATTATCTAAGAACACTTTTAACCTATTAGCTAAGATTTTAGAAATGACTTTGTAAGCAATGTTGCACAGGCTAATAGGTCTAAAGTTATCAACTTTGCAAGCCCTCACAACCTTAGGAATGAGAGCAATGAAGGTGTGATTGAAGTCAGGTGGAATATGATTATTAAGAAAGAAAGCTTGGATAGCCTCCACCATATCTTTACCCACCACATGCCAAAACTTTTTGTAGAACATGCCTGAGAACCCATCAGGGCCAGGACTCTTGTTAGAATTGATATTGAAGAACACTTTTTTGATCTCTTTAGCACTAGGAATAGTATTGAGGTTCTCATTATCACTCTCATCAATAACAGGGGGGAAAAGAGAAGGGATCTCCTCCAAAAAAGGCAAATTAGACTCATCAATCTCACTTTTAAAGAGATCAGAGAAGTACCTAGTAAAGCAACCACCTATCTCATGCCACTTGAAAATTTTCATACCTGAAGGATCCTTTATGAACTCAATTCTGTTGATTTTGGATCTCACCATAGCAGAGGTATGAAAGAATTTTGTGTTGGCATCTCCTTCCATAGCCCAGTGCTCCTTTGCTCTCTGTCTCCACTTGATCTCCTCTTGCTCAAGTATCTTATCAAGCTCCCTTTGAAGCTTTGATTCTTCCTCTTTGAACTGATTATTAACATTTTGGTCTTGCAACCTTCTGATTTTCTCTATGATATCATCTTTAATCTTCTTAAGGTTACCAACAACAGTTCTATTCCAAAGCAAAAGGGCTTTTCTAGTATCAAAGTTTTTGATCATCATTCTATTCAAAGGAAGACAGTTGATATTAACCTTCCAACTATTAGAAATAACCAAATCACAATCATCTCTTTCACACCATAAATTCTCAAACCGAAAAGGTTTTTTTTTTTGAAGACATCAAGTTATCAAGAGAAAGCAAAATAGGTTTGTGATCAGATTTCAAGGCAGGAAGGTGATGGAGAAAAGCCTTCGGGAACTTATTACACCATTCAACATTGGCCACAGCTCTATCTAATCTCATGCGAATATTAGCAATACCTTGCCTATTGTTGTTCCAAGTAAAAATGTTACCTGTGAAGCCAAGATCAATCAGGTGAAGATTATCAAGTTGGACCTCCAATAAAGATTTTGAAGAAGAAGCTGTTGGAAGTCCTCCTTGCTTCTCACCTTGGCAAATCACATCATTAAAGTCACCAATCATTAACCAAGGTATATTACTACTTGGCTGCAACTCCTCAATATCACTCCAAAAGCTCTTTTTGGTTTTCAGTTTACATGGACTATAGATACCTGTACAAAACCAGGTAAAGTCAGAGATCCAATTTGATATCAAACAGTGAATAAACCATCTACTTTGCTTAATAATTTTCACATCAAAGCGGTCTGACCAGGCAAGACAAAGTCCCCCTGATAGCCCAACTGGATCAACAAACACAGAATTAAAAACAGACGAGGTAGCAAGAATTTTTTTAACTTTTTCAATGTTAGCAGTTTTAGTTTCAGACAGAAATAAAAGATCCGGCCTTTTTTCTTTCAGCAAGGATTTGAGCGCCCTCACTGTCGAAGGTTTGGCCAAACCTTGACAGTTCCACGCTAAAATAGTAGGTGTAATCATCTTTGCTCCCCCTCTGGGGCCTCGAGTTTTGGATTTAGGGATAAGTCCTCTGTTAATTCCTCAATCTGAATGGAGGTTGATCCTTCTCCATGATTCCTTTTCCTTCTTGTGAATGTCCTAATCCTCCGAATAATGGTGGTTTCCACACTAAGTTCCTTGTTGACCTCAATATCCATATCATTCAATTCAACCTGACTCTGGATCCAAATCCCTTGTTGATCAGCGGCTTCTTCCACATTAATATACTCTTGAGTCAAGTCACTTGTCTTCCTAGCGTCTGAATCACCATCTGTGCTCTCCTTGCCATCTTTTTGATTCCCTGGCCAATTAAGAAGAAGGGATTCAAAGTTTTCTGCTAACTTGGAATTTTCATTTTCTTCCAGAATCCTGGACTTTTTGCTATCTCCTTGACCCTGATCAGCAGCACTTCTTTTCGATCCACTAAGGTTTGGCCTGCTGAGGATGGATAGCGGAGCTCTGAATCCTGCACCTGGGAATCGGTTCCTGCTTGGGCCACCTGTTGAAATCTGTGTTAAATACAGTTTCCGAGGAGTTTGGTTACTTCCTGAGACCAGATTCAATAGATGCGGATTATCTTTCAGCAGAGTAGGAATTTGAAGTTGTGATCTTGGGCTATCAACGAAGCTGGTTTGGCTCAGTTCCATGGGAAGACTTTGAAGACCTGACTGGACTTGTGGAACTTTAACAGGAATCACACGGCCCACTTCACAATGCAAATAATTTGGTCCTCCTTTCACTTGACTTGTTGTCTTCATCTCTTCACCCTCTTCCATCGTTTCCTTCTGCATTCTTGCTTCCGTGAGGTCTGAGTTTAGCAAATTGGAACTGAGATCCACTGATTTCGTCTCTCCCTCTCCTGATTCCACCAGATAGTTCGTCGGAGCATATTCACCTGGTTGATTACCCCTCTCCAGTTGCACCTCAACTGGGTTACCAGGTTTACCATAAGGGTTCTTTCTATTTGTTTCGATTTTAAGCCACGGTCCAAACACTTCGATCAGCTGAGACGGGGGAGGAAACAAAAGTCCCTCTTCTGGGAAGCACTCGTCCCTTTTGTGTCCAACAATCCCACAACAATAACAGAACTCACCTAATCTTTCGTACTTAATATCACTAACAATAGGATCTTTACCAGGAATAGTGATAATAACCTGGTCCACAAGAGGTTTGAGAAGGTCAATCTCAACTCTGATCCTTAGATCCTTGCACCATTTGCTCGAGCTATCTGTCTTGGCACTGATAAATCTCCCCACCGCTTTACCGATGGTTTTAACCATATTTTCTGTGACGAAACATACCGGAATATTTTGTGCGTGGATCCAAAATTCGGTTTTATCAAGCTTTAGTTGGGTAAAAGCACATGTTGGATCCCATCTATTAACTAGGACTTGATGTCCTCTGAAATTCCAAGGACCTTTTTCTATGATTTTATCCGCTTCTCTCTCCCTCTGGAGTATAACCGCTAAAGTATTTTCTCCCATACTTTTAACTTCTGGGTTGCTGTTAATTCCCCATGCCATAAGCATAGTTTTACCCAAAGCTTGGATATTAAAGGACTTCTTCTTAATGAATACTTTTGCTATGATAGCAAATTGATCATCTTGCTCGGCCATGACCACCGCCACAACAAACCAGAAGCAGAAACAGGTGAAAACAGAGTAAACAAAACAAACCCAAGAACCGCAAGAAAAAAAACCGACACCGAGACGAGCACAGGAAGGGAAAAGATGAACAGGGGAGACAGCAGGGAGAAGGACACAGAGACACACAAAAGCAGAAGAAGGGGAGAAAAAAACCGATGAAGAAGAAAAGACAAAAACTAACGGTCGAAAAGTTCACAGGAAGCGAAAGGAGAATTTCTTAGAGAGAGAAAGTTTTTTGGTTCTTCCAAAGTTTTTTGATTACTTTTTTTTGTTTGATATTACTAGTTAATAGTTGTTATTATATTTTCAAAAAAAGAAGAAGCAATAGTTGTCACTTGTTATTATACACCTCTTCCATTATCTTTTATTACTTTCCACATCAAATTATTCAATATGAATGAAATTGTTTTGAAGTTGCTTGTCATTTTTTCTTCGGTAATTGACATATTTGTCATTTTATTTATTATTAGGGTAAAAGGGCAGAAGAATCTGCAAATCCAACGGCTGAGATGAAGTAGGGACAAATGAGGCAGAGTCGTATTTGAACTCACCCGTTGAGAAATAAAAACCTCATCTATCCACCTAACAAAAACCATTTCGCTATCTACATAAACCCTCTTCTCCTTCTTCTTCTCCGCCCCCTCAAACTCATCTTCTTCTACGCGATTCTCATCTGGTAAGCTTCTCAATTGTTGAGATTTAGCTTCATTATTAATCTAATTTATATGCATCTTCAATCAATATGTGGTGTACTGGTGCTTCTCTGTTGTTGATGTTAGTGTTTATTGTGGAGTTATCGAATGCTGTTCCGATAATTGATTTTAGAGAATAATTGTCTAGTTTGAGATGGAGTAGTAGTGTATGTAGAAAATCTATGCAAGTTTTCGTATAAAATAGACTCCACAGTTTTTGTTTATCCACCTGCCTGTCTGTATTTGAATTCGTAGCAGTGGTTGAAAGTTTCTGGTTTCCGTATTTAGTTTGTGAATTGGATTTCTGAGTTATTTGAATCGATTGTGTGAATTTCTCTTGCTGGTTTTCGTGTTTAATTTGCGCCCGACGTTTGTGTTTGTGTTTGAGTTTCTGAATTTCTGTTTATTAAACTGCGATGTACTTGTATGCTATTTTAGGTTGAGAATTAAATGGCGTCCACCTTCGCTGGCATGGCCTCAGTCGGTTCCCTAGCTGCTTCTCGTAGCCGCGTGAAGGATGAGAAACTTACAGCTTTTTCAAACAGATTTTCCTCTCTTGCTTCCATCTCCTGTAATTCGCTAGGGAGGAGAAGGAATGTTGCTGTCCGCAAAACACGTTCTTCCCAGATAACTGCTGCCGCCAAGGAGCTGTATTTCAACAAGGATGGGTCCGCCATTAAGAAACTCCAGGTTTCTTTTGCGTGAAATTCTGGATTTCGTATATAATTGTAACTCTTGGTTTCTGATTGTTTAGTAATTCTAACAACAATACTGTTGTTATCAGAGTGGCGTGGACAAACTTGCAAATCTTGTTGGTGTTACCCTTGGACCCAAAGGAAGGAATGTGGTTCTTGAGAGCAAGTATGGGGCTCCCAAAATTGTCAATGATGGAGTTACTGTTGCAAGAGAGGTATGTTCAAGTATACACACCTTTTACTATCGTTAGGTGTAGTTGTGGAATGGCAGTAGGCTCTGGAATTTGCTGTGTGCCACTTGGCTTCATAATTTTGTACTTTATTTCACAGTGTCTGAATGATGTGAATGTCTACCTCAAAAAATGCTTTGCTAGCATCATTGTGATATCGTAATTTGTTTTTTCAATTGTCACATCCAAATCTGGTGGCGATATGGGGCAATCTCCAACCAGATACATATAATCTGTGACTTAGCCTTTTAGTTATTCTTTAAGAGGTTGGAACTGTACTCTGTGAGCAGAAATATTGAGATTCAAGTAGAGTAAGGTTACCATATATATGATCTTTTTATTTTTATTTTTTATGCTACCGTAGGTTGAATTGGAGGATCCAGTAGAAAACATTGGTGCAAAATTGGTGAGACAAGCAGCTGCAAAGACTAATGACTTGGCTGGGGATGGGACAACAACATCCGTTGTCCTTGCACAAGGTCTTATTGCTGAAGGTGTCAAGGTATGCTCAACCATTTTTCGTGCTGTCGGGTCTCCTTAAACGTTTTGGTGGAGAAAGTATATTTTATTAATACGGTTACTATGCTTTCAGGTGGTCGCAGCAGGTGCTAATCCTGTCCTCATTACTAGGGGAATCGAAAAGACGACCAAAGCCTTGGTGGCAGAGCTGAAGGCAATCTCGAAAGAGGTATTTCCATTATGGCCATCTCCAAGTGTATGATTAGAATTTCTGTTTTATCGTTGCATTCTACTGATTGTTGTGTTAAATGCTATTATGTACGAACCCAATGATAAATTTCAGGTGGAAGATAGTGAATTAGCAGATGTTGCTGCAGTGAGTGCTGGAAACAACTATGAAGTTGGGAATATGATAGCTGAAGCTTTGAGCAAAGTTGGTAGAAAGGGTGTTGTGACTCTTGAAGAGGGTAAAAGCGCCGAAAACAGTCTTTATGTCGTTGAAGGGATGCAGTTTGATCGTGGATACATTTCCCCCTATTTTGTAACGGACAGTGAAAAAATGACTGTTGAGTATGAGAACTGCAAGGTATGCCTTTTCTCATCATGTTGGGTAATTAATTTTGTATTGTAAGAAAATGCTGCAATTACTCTGACAGTGGTGTTGCTTGTGCAGTTGTTACTTGTTGACAAGAAAATAACAAATGCGAGAGATCTTATTTCTGTCTTGGAAGATGCTATTAGAGGAGCATATCCTGTTCTGATAATTGCAGAAGATATTGAACAAGAAGCCCTGGGAACTCTTGTTGTGAACAAGCTGAGGGGAGCCTTGAAGGTTGCTGCTCTTAAAGCTCCTGGATTTGGGGAAAGAAAGAGTCAATATCTTGATGACATTGCGACATTGACTGGAGGCAAGTCTTAGGTTTCTCGTCATTACATTGATGTAATGGCATCCCCATTATATTCTCGCATCTCACCCATGTGGCCCTGCTTTAATTGTGTTATGCATGTCACTGCCTTACCTCTCATGGTTTATGGTGTTTCTGAGAGATTTTTCTTTGGCTTACAGCAACGGTGATCAGGGAGGAAATTGGGCTAACTCTAGACAAGGCTGACAAAGAAGTTTTGGGTCATGCTGCTAAGGTGGTGTTGACAAAGGACACCACAACCATAGTTGGTGATGGGAGCACTCAGGATGTTGTAACTAAACGTGTTGCTCAAATCAGAAACCTTATTGAGGTACTTAACTCTTCTGCCTGCGCCCATGGTGCATGAGCTTTCTCGTTACTTAGGGCCTGAGTGATGTTTATTTGTGACCAGGCGGCAGATCAAGATTATGAAAAGGAGAAACTGAATGAAAGGATCGCAAAGCTATCTGGAGGTGTTGCTGTGATTCAGGTAATTATATAATATCTGATTTTTGTTTCCTGCCTGTAGGTAAGTGACGTCCTGAACCATATGCATACTCATACTTGAAATATGAAGGTTGGAGCACAAACGGAAACAGAGCTGAAAGAGAAGAAGCTTAGAGTGGAAGATGCTCTCAATGCTACAAAGGTAAGTCTTTGCATCCCGTTCTTTCAGTTTCTGATGGTTAGAATATAGTTTTTGAAATTATCCTGCTATTTTCAGGCAGCTGTCGAGGAAGGAATTGTTGTGGGAGGTGGATGTGCTTTGTTAAGGCTTGCATCCAAGGTTGATGCTATCAAGGCAACTCTTGAAAACGATGAGGAGAAGGTAACTATTATTGTGATTCTACTGTTTCAAGACTTATTTTGGAGGAGTAGGAGGCAACTATTATTGTGATTTTACTGTTTCAAGACTTATTTTGAAGGATGTCAAAAATTTGAAAGGGTTTCCAGGTTTTACGTGGTTTAGCTTGGATTTTATGTTCTTGTTGCTAATTATTATGGCACAATGCAATATCCGTGTTGTAGGTTGGTGCTGACATTGTCAAAAGAGCTTTGAGTTATCCATTGAAGTTGATAGCCAAGAATGCTGGTGTTAATGGAAGTGTAGTTAGTGAGAAGGTATAATATCTTAATCTTTTTAACATAGAATGAGTTAGCTAGAGTTGTTTATCTAGGAGAAATTGTTTTTGTATTCTCTGCTGTAACATACTACAATAAGAATGTCTACTGATGTGGTGTCTGTTCAGGTGCTGTCAAGTGACAATCCAAAATATGGATACAATGCGGCTACTGGACAATATGAAGATTTAATGGCTGCTGGAATAATTGACCCAACAAAGGTGAGTGATTTTGAATTGTTGAGTTCTCCAGAAAAAAATCTTGCGATTACGTTAATCAAATTAGTTAAACAACATTGAAAATAGATATTGGCAGAAAGAGTTGGAGATATTCATCATAAATGGAAAGTTGTAGGAGTCTGATAGGAATATAGCTTTGTCCTGGGGAAGCTTGGGATGTATCAAGGTTTTTCACTGCATGAAGTTGGAAGTTTTCTTAAATTGCTGAAGCATATAATCGATTACTTGAAACACTTAGAATATTATTGTTTCACTTGAGTGCCTTTGTTGTTCCCCAATTATGATGGATGATGAGATCAATAGAATGACTTTTTGGAATATGTACTCTACTGGCCGTGGTCCTGGTGCTTTGTCGTATTTGCATCCCAGAAAATCTGGTGTGGTTTCTGATGGTCCGTCCGTTTCTAAGTTCAGTACATTGTAGTTCTCTTAAAAAAAAATTCTATAAGTGGTATTGGGTTGAGATAAATCTGGTTGGCCAAGTTCAGTACATTGTAGTTCTTTTAAAAAAAATTCTATAAGTGGTATTGTGTTGAGATAAATCTGGTTGACCAAGGGGCGATACGTTTCACCCCTGTTATAGTTATTTATCTTGACGAGTGCAACTGAAAAGGGTTGTGCCCCTAACCACTTCTCATTGTAAGCACATCTATCATTCAATAATAACCTCATTTCTTTGAGTTATTGTCATTCAGGTGGTTAGATGTTGCTTAGAGCATGCATCTTCTGTGGCTAAGACATTCTTGATGTCTGATTGCGTGGTGGTTGAGATCAAGGAGCCTGAACCAGCTGTTACAGGGACTCCCATGGACAACTCCGGTACGTACTAGTACCATTTTAACAAAAACCTTGCATATAATATTTTTATTTGTGTCTAAAATTGTACTAGTACCATTTAACAAAAACCTTGCATATAATATTTTTATTTGTGTCTAAAATTGCGTGGCGATTAAAATTTGCTGTTCTTACTGTCAGGCTTTGGTTATTAATCATACTAAACTTTGAAGAGCTCAGAAGAATGGGCAAATGATGGTATATGCAGACTGCAGCTCCATCTGCTAGGATGTAGAACCTGAATTTTGTGAAATTAGTTTAAATTTAGGCAAGGAAAGAAAGGAGCAGACTTAAATCCCAGCTATTGTCTGGATGCGGCTTTGTATGAACTAGCAGTATATTTTTTATTATGAACGACTGGGGATAAATTATGAAAAGAAAAAAAAGAACGCCTGGGCATAACGTGTGTGTTGCATTAGAAGTTTTTGTGTTCTTATTGCACGTTGCCATGAACTAGAAATTTTCGTGGTCTTGCCAAACCTGTCCGACCAAAAATTGCTCCCACAAACCTATGAAAACTCCAGGCTCCAGGTTTAGCTAAGTCATAACATATAAATTGAATGATAATTTTCCAGTGGTGACGTGGTATTCAAAATAGCTTCTATTTAAGTGGAGGTGAGTTAATCTAATGAGATTCTGAATATGATGTTTGGATTTTTATATATCTATTGATTGAGTCCATTAAATCTGTTCTTTGATACCTAATCAATCGTTGCATGTGATTGAGCCTTAAACATGACCGAATAGATTGATCTGAAAACGACTTGAAGTTTCATTCAAGAAGTTGATTAACGAATTGTAGAACGAGTCATCATTTTCGAAGCAAGTCTAAATTTTGCGATGAATGTCCTTTGTGGAAGTGCTGCATCGATACACATAAAGTTCAATCATGTAGTATCTCACACATGTTGGAGCAAATATGCAATGCATTAACATTTAAAAAAGAAAAAAAATCTTGTACGATATACCTTATATTTGAGTTGACCTGGTCCATGAGGAAATCATGGACCTCGTGGTTCGAAATAAGTCCGCATATTTACTGAATAAAAATAAAAAATAAATTTCTAACCTAATAGCTGTCCATCTGAACCAAGTCCTCTTACCAGATGAGAGTTCTATTCATCAAATAATTTCAAGCAAATTACGAAAAAAGATTCTACTTTTTAAACAAGATAATAAACCTGACATCAAAAGTGAGTGATTGATCTTTCAATTATTTATTTTAATATTTTTCCTCTGCATTAGTTCTCAAATAGCAAACAAATAAAGAAGATACAACTCAAAAATATTTCATTGTAAAGTTTGTATGTTATTCATTCTAAAAAATTACTTTGTTTTGTAAAACCTCTAAGCTCTTCATGGGCAACTTAGCAAACAAAAGCACTCCATTGTTACTACATGCATCAGAAGTCTCTCATGCTATTATACAAGTTTTTTTTTTGAGAATGAGCTCACTTGCAGCAGTTTAAGTTATAGTAGTGCGATTCTAATTTTCTATTGAGGTGTATAAGAAAACAAATTCCCAAAAAGGTAAGGCATGTTTTCATAGACATGGATACTTTGGAAGTAAAGTGCCCCTGCAAAAAGTCTGAGCCAACTGGTATGTTGTGTAGGCATGCTTTAAGAGCTTTAGACATGAAAAATGTAAATAGAATCTCAAATCGCTATTACAAGACGGTGACAAAAGGACTTTAAGAATTCAATTGATATTGAAAAAATCTAGTCATGCAACTTCATAAAAGAACTCCATGAGCCAAACATCATTTAGTGTAATTGTGCAATAAGGTTTACTTACAATATGATTTTGAAAAGTCAATCTGATAAAGACGGAAAGGATATGGTCTAGGAACATTTGGAGAGTGCACGTGAGAAACTACATGAGTTGTTCCGAAACAAAGTACTTGATGAGCTTCAATAAAAAATAGATAATTCTCAAAATAATACTACTTATGAGAAGAACCTAAGTTACATAATTCTCCTTCATTGGCCAACTAACTACGTTTTAGTCGCACTCTCGCGAATTGAGTGTCTGTGCTTCGCACTAGGACTCTTTAGGAATTCGTAGATCTCACACTAAAAATTCTTAGTTCTGGAATTAAGAATTCTTCCTTTACATTCATTCAAATCTACATTTTGTAACATTTCTCACCTACTCAATGTATCTATTGCATTCTCATTTGACTAAGTCGAGGTAAAATTGGTAAAATTAGAGAAACAAATAACTCTATTACTTTCATTAAAAATCAAAATTCTCTCCTGCCTATGAATAGATACATACACATCAATGGATTATGTGTGATAAATATAATTATTTATTAGCTACTTTAATCATTTATATTTAATTATTTTTAATAGACGCACTAAGACGCACTCATATTCATGAAATTTTAAATTTGGGGCACTGATGCACATGCTCCCGCTCTCGCACTCGCTTGCGCATCCACACTATGTGACTTAGAGAAGAACCATGGTACTCAAAACATGCATTCTAATGCAAATGTTGTACTGTATCCTCGACGTGTAAGGCCAAGGGATAAAATCAAAGAAAAAAGTCTCACTTTGGGAAAAGCGCGACCAATGCGTATAATAACTTATTTTTAGAAGGAAATTAACATATTATAAACTAACTCACAAAATCATTACAAATGTCCGAGATAGAAAAACCTCCATCACAAAATGAGACATTTGGGAGCCAAAACCACGCTAGCTTTGTTGAGACTTTGGCAGGCATGCAAAAGGGAAAGGGCCTCCTCCACCAATGGTTCTATACAAAGATGAGAAGCACAAGAGGCAAAAAGAATAGTGCCGCTGTTATTCCTGATGATAAAGTCTGTAAAAGCTTTTCCATGTTTGAAACTTGCATCTTTATTAGTTGTTGGTGGCGTTTGAAAAGTGATAACGGATCCTAATTTTGCTCTACCTTGGACCATCTCTCCGATTGTGATCTGTAGTTGAAGATTTTGGAATTCTTGGCCTAAATGGAGGTTCACTTTTATAACCGTAATGCAAACGGTTCGGGCGATAACTTAGCTAAATGGGTTTTTTTGTCTAATTGGTTGACCCATCATAATGACTTTTGTTGGACCTAACAAGATGTGTGGCTTGATGGATTGGTGGGTTGGGCTCAAAATAAAAACCATTGATGCAGAAAAAAATATTTAATAGGGTTAGAGAATAGAACTAACAGCAGTCAGTTATATATATAATCCAAGAAAAAAACGACATTACTACTCATTAGTCATTACACATACAATACAACCACTCGCTAACATTAGTTCGTACATTGTTTTGTATTAAAAGTTAATAGTTGTTATTATACCTCTTCCATTATCTTCTACTATATATACCCAACCCAACAAATTATTTTCCACAATTAATTATTACAGTTGATGAAAAGAAAAGGTTCTAGAGGTTTCGACATAATTGTGATTTCATTTTATTAGGGCAAGAGGGAGTAAGATCCAACGGCTGAGATGAAATAGAAACATGAGGAACAAGAAATGATAATATTTTGAACTCACTCGCCCGTTGCTAAATAAAAACCTCATCTATCCGCCAAACTCTAGAACAGATAAACCCTCTTCTTCTTCTCCGCCCTCTAAAATTCGCCTTCTTCACTCGCAATCTTCATCTGGTAAGCTGCTCAATTGATCAAATTTAGCTTCTAGTTATTTATAATTATATGTATCTTGAATCAATTTGTGGTGTACTCATGTTTACGTTGTTGTTGAGTAATCGAATGCTGTTCTGATAATATGCACTTTGCCTGTGTAGTTTGTACATGGTGATTAAGAACTTATGGATACTCAACTCAGCTTATCTCTGTGGTCAATGGATATTCTTATTCTAGAGAATAATTTGTCTATTTTGAGATGAGAAGATAGAGTAATGTATGTAGAAAATATATCAAAGTTTTCGTATAAAATAGACGCCACAGTTTTTGTTTATCCACCTGCCTATCTGTAATTGATTTCGTCACACCCATTTTGTAAACTTTCTTTGTATTTAATCTGCAAGTTAATTTGCAAATTGAATTTCTGAGTTATTTGAACGCCGTGTGATCAAGTTTTGTGAAGTTCTCTTGTTGGTTTCCTGTGTTTATTCTGGAACCTATGGTGTGATTTGAGTTTCCTTTTGTTGAACTATAATGTACTGATATGTGATTTTAGGTCGAGGAGTAAATGGCGTCCACCTTCGCTGGCATGACCTCAGTCGGTTCCCTAGCTGCTTCCGGTAGCCGGTTGACGGATGACAAAGTTACAGCTTTTTCAAACAGATTTTCGTCTCTTGCGTCTATTTCCTCTAACTCGTTAGGGAGGAGAAGGAATGTAGCTGTTCGCAAAGCACGTTCTTCGCAGATAACTGCAGCTGCCAAGGAGCTGTATTTCAATAAGGATGGGTCCGCCATAAAGAAACTGCAGGTTTCTTTAAATTCTGGATTTTGTAATTACGTGTAATTCTAGTTTTTTGATTGTTTAGTAATTGCAATGCTGTGGTTATCAGAGTGGTGTCAACAAACTTGCGGATCTTGTTGGTGTTACCCTTGGACCCAAAGGCAGGAATGTGGTTCTTGAGAGCAAGTATGGGGCTCCCAAAATTGTCAATGATGGAGTTACTGTTGCAAGAGAGGTATGATCGAGTGTGTGCACCATTTATTATCATTAGGTGTAGTTGTGGATGGGCAGTAGGCACTGGAATTTGCTGTGTTTCACTTGGAGTCATGGTTGTACGTTATCTCACAGTGTCTGAATGATGTAAATCTCACTTGTTAATGAAACAAAATCCTTTGCGAGCACCATTGTGATATAGTAATTTGTTTCTGCAATTTTTACATCCAAATCTGGTGGTGACATGGGGTCAATTCCTACCAGATTCATTTAATCTGTGACTTAACCTTTAAGTATTTATTAAGAGGTTGGATAAAATTGAATATACTCTGTGAACAGAAATCTCGAGACTTCCAGTTATGTGTAAGGTTAGCATATATATGATATATATGATATTTTTTGATGCTCATCTAGGTTGAATTGGAGGATCCAGTGGAAAACATTGGTGCAAAATTGGTGAGACAAGCAGCTGCAAAGACTAATGACTTGGCTGGGGATGGGACAACAACATCCGTTGTCCTTGCACAAGGTCTTATTGCTGAAGGTGTTAAGGTATGTTCAACCACTTTCCATGTTGCTGGGAAAATATATTTTATTGATATTATATGAATACGGTTGCCATGCTTTCAGGTGGTCGCAGCAGGTGCAAATCCTGTTCTCATCACTAGGGGGATCGAGAAGACAACCAAAGCCTTGGTGGCAGAGCTGAAGTCAATCTCGAAAGAGGTATTTCCGTTATGGCTAATCTTCAAGTGTTTGATTAGATTTACTTTTTTATCGTTGCATTCAAACCAATTGTTGTGTTAAATCTATTATATACTAACCCAATGTTAAAATTCAGGTGGAAGATAGTGAATTAGCAGATGTTGCTGCAGTGAGTGCCGGAAACAACTATGAAGTCGGGAGTATGATAGCTGAAGCTTTAAGCAAAGTTGGTAGAAAGGGTGTGGTGACTCTTGAAGAGGGTAAAAGCGCCGAAAACAGTCTTTATGTCGTTGAAGGGATGCAGTTTGATCGTGGATACATTTCTCCCTATTTTGTAACTGACAGTGAAAAAATGACTGTTGAGTATGAGAACTGCAAGGTATGCCTTCTCTCATCTTGTTGGGTGATTAATTTTGTATTGTAAGAAACTGCTGCAATTACTCTGACGGTGGTGTCGCTTCTGCAGTTGTTACTTGTTGACAAGAAGATAACAAATGCAAGAGATCTTATTTCTGTCTTGGAAGATGCTATTAGAGGTGCATATCCTGTTCTGATAATTGCAGAAGATATTGAGCAAGAAGCCCTGGGAACTCTTGTTGTGAACAAGCTGAGGGGAGCCTTGAAGGTTGCTGCTCTTAAAGCTCCTGGATTTGGTGAGAGAAAGAGTCAGTATCTTGATGACATTGCCATATTGACTGGAGGTATTTTCTTGGTTTTCTCGACATCACATTGATGTAATGGCATCCACATTCTATTTTTGCATCTCACCTATGTGGCCCTGCTTTATTTGTTTTATGCATGCCAATGCTTTACCTCTCATGGTTTATGGTGTTTCTGAGAGATTTTCCTTTGGTTAACAGCAACGGTGATCAGGGAGGAAATTGGGCTAACTCTGGACAAGGCTGACAAGGAAGTTTTGGGTCACGCTGCTAAGGTGGTGTTGACAAAGGACACCACAACTATAGTTGGTGATGGGAGCACCCAGGATGCTGTAACTAAACGTGTTGCTCAAATCAGAAACCTTATTGAGGTATTAACTCTTCTGCCTGTGCCCATGATGCATGAGCTTTTTGGTTACTTGGGGCTTGAGTGATGTTTCTTCTTGTGACCAGGTGGCAGATCAAGATTATGAAAAGGAGAAGCTGAGTGAGAGAATTGCAAAGCTATCTGGAGGTGTCGCTGTGATTCAGGTAATAATATAGCACCTGTTTTTACTCACTGCCAGTAGATCAGTGACGTCCTGAACCATATCATACTCATATTTGAAATATGAAGGTTGGAGCACAAACTGAAACAGAGCTGAAGGAGAAGAAGCTTAGAGTTGAAGATGCTCTCAATGCAACGAAGGTAAGTCTCTGTATCCCGTTCTTTCAGTTTCTGATTGTTAGAATATAATTCGAAATTTATCCTGCTCATTTTCAGGCAGCTGTCGAGGAAGGAATTGTTGTGGGTGGTGGATGTACTTTGTTAAGACTTGCATCCAAAGTAGATGCTATCAAGGAAACTCTTGAAAATGACGAGGAAAAGGTAACTATTGTTGTGACTTTATTGTTTCAAGATTTATTTTGGAGGATGTCGAAATAAAGGGTTGGCAGGTTTTACGTTGTCTAGCTTGGATTTTAAATTCATGTTGCTAACTAGTATGGCACAATGCAATATCCGTGTTGCAGGTTGGTGCTGACATTGTCAAAAGAGCTCTGAGTTATCCATTGAAGTTGATAGCCAAGAATGCTGGTGTTAATGGAAGTGTAGTTAGTGAGAAGGTATACTATCTTAATCTTTTTAACATAGAATGATTGTGAAAGAATTGTCTTATCTAGGAGAAATTGTTTTTGTATTCACTGCAGTAACATACTACAGTGAGAATGACTTATAATGTGGTGTCTGTTCAGGTTCTATCAAATGACAATCCAAAATATGGATACAATGCGGCTACTGGACAATATGAAGATTTAATGGCTGCTGGAATAATTGACCCAACAAAGGTGAGTGATTTTGAACTTTCTCCAAGGAAAATCATGTGACTGCGTTAATCAAATTAGTTAAAGAACATGGAAAATAGATAGATATTTGGCTGTTAAAGTTGGAGATATTCAACATAAATAGAAAGTTGTAGATGTTTGAAAGAAATATATGCGTCTAAAGCTTGGAATCTATCAAGGTTTTGTCTTGCATGTAGTTAGGAAGTTTTCTTAAGTTTCTGGAGCATATAATCAGTTACTTGAAACATTTAGAATATCAGTCTCACTTTTGAGGGCTACTGTTGCTGTTGTTTACCTATTATGTTGGATGATGAGATCAATAGAATGACTGTTTGACCGAGCAGAATATGAAATCTGATGGCTTTGGTCCATGTGCTTTTCCGTATTTGTATTCCAGAAAATCTGCTGTGGTTTCTAGAGACAGTGCGGAGTGTATAGGAGTACTTTTAACTCAAATGGCATTTGTGTTGAGATATGTATCTGGTTGAACAAGGGCCCAAATGTTTCACTAAGTTGTTATTTTGACCGGGAGTGGAATGGAAAAGGGTTGTGGGCCTAACCACTTCTCAGTGTGAGCACGTTTCCCTTCAATAATAGCCTAAATTTCTCTCTGTATTATTGTGAATCAGGTGGTTAGGTGTTGCTTGGAGCATGCATCTTCTGTGGCCAAGACATTCTTGATGTCTGATTGTGTGGTGGTTGAGATCAAGGAGCCAGAACCAGCTGTTGCAGGAACTCCCATGGACAACTCTGGTACATACTATTTCCATCCAAACAAATTACTTGCATATGATATATTCATCTTATTCTAAAAGTTGCATGGTTGATTGAACTTTGTGTTCTTATTGTCAGGCTTTGGTTATTGATCAAACTAAACTTTGAAGAGCTGAGAAAATGGACAAACGACGGTATTTGCAGACTGCAGTGGAGCTGCTAGCATGTAGAACCTGAATTTTGTGAGATTAGTTTAAAATTTAGGCAAGGGATGAAAGGAGTAGATTGAAATCCAGCTTGTCTGGATGCGGCTGTCTATGAACTAGCAATATATTGTTTATGATGAACAGAGTGGTGATAATGTATTACTTGGGAAATTTTGTGATATCGTCATCCAAACTAAGTTGTCTTGACTGTTCAATAACGAAAAAAAGAAAAAAGTTAAGCTAGGTGAAAAAAGCTAAGTACATGCCATGTGAGTAGACTCGAAAATTTCTACAATTTGCTCCAGTAAATCTCTAAATCCTCCAGCCCCCCATGAGTTTAGGGATGTGATGCCACATACCTGAAATGAGAGCTTCCGAACGAGTGATATACAAAACAGCTTCTACTAACTTAAGGTGTATCAATCTGATGAAATTCTGAATATCATGCTGGGACTTTTTAATATCTAATTAATCAAATTGGTTAGATATAATATGTGATCCTGATGCTAACTGTTGTGCTGTTCCATTATAGCAGTCATTGCATCTGTGTGTGATGTGCATATGATACAATATATTCAATCAGAAAGCCGATTCATCAACTCTTTGTATAATCGGTCAAGGCGTTACTTCCAAGACAACTCTAAAGTCGGGCATCCTTGGAAATTAGCAAACAGGGTACGGTGAGGACAGGACAATAACAAATATTTACTTACATATTTACGATGTAAATATTACATGTACTTTTTACTATATATATATTTTGGTAATTAGTATTTTATTATTGTTATATACACGTGACTGCATGTATAACCATGTCATAACGAAAAGCTTTCCTCATCACTTATTACAAGAAATGTAGTTATAAATCTTATTTGATTAAAAGTTAATAAAAAGAGAAAAACCACGAAAAGCAATTTAATTATATCTAATGCCCTAATATGTATTTTAATTTCAAGGTGGTTGAACGGATTTGGCTGATCTAGGGGCTGATTTTGGGATGAAAGGGACGGCCAAAATTACATTTAAAGGGTCCAATATGCATTTTACACATAGGCTTTTCTTAGTTATGTTAAATACAATTTCTCCCCTTTCTCCAATGTTATTGCTATATGGAGGTCTCTCTTGTAAATTGAAGTGTTTTGTCATCCTACAGCACATACTTTCTTGAACATTTGTACCCATTTTGTTTTTAAGTGAGACGTTGAGAGTTGGTGAATTTACATCAGCAAAGATTTGAGAATTATAACTTAATATTTTATCTCGTAGTGATTCTTCTACCTTGCTTGTGATTTTTTTTTTTTATTTTTTATCTCGATATAATTTAGCATTTTTAACATATATATATATATATATATATATATATATATATATATATATATATATATATATATGTGTGTGTGTGTGTGTTATTTATATTCTCGTTCCAAACTATTAGTCGCTTTCTCGCTAATCCGGTGCTCTTAATTTATAACAATTTTGTCATCTGCCATTCTTATAAAGTGATATATAATTAAATCTCATAAAGGTCTTTTGTTAATACTAAATATACATGTAAGTTGTTCTTGTCTAATTTATACTTGATCATTAAGTTGAATAGTAATTTGTCGATATTGATTAGCTTAACATGCCATTGCGATCACCCTCTTAGGCCATTTTTGTTTCGTTTGATAGCAATTTTTTGTGTAAAGGTGCCAGATGAGAATTGGGAAGGATAAAATCCGAGTATTGAGGAATTCTCTCCCATTATGGCGAGCTTTAGATAATAGAGAAATTACAGCTGGAAAATAGGACATTGAATGACTTACGGGCGGCTAGAATTGAATATTCACACATTGAAAAATTATCTTTGATTTGTAGAAACGAATGCGACACTGATTGCACCGCACTACCTAATACATTTTGGGTTTATTTGGTAACACAATAACACGGGATAATCTATTGACGGGGACCTATTGTAGCGATAGATTAGTTGGATTGAATTTGAATGAATCATATTATATAAGCTAGAGATAATATGGTAAAATTGTGTAAATCACACTATCACAGTACTTTAATCTCAAGCTATTCTAATTTAATTAAATTTTCGCTATCAAAAGCTACTTTTAAGCTATCCTAAACGGTCAGGCGGTATTGGCCTTCTGTCAAGCTCCCTGTTTCGACTATGATCATTGAATTCTTTACTTCAGGTAGTCGCCAGGGATAAACGACACGAACATTATTCTTATCCCGAAAAAATGGACCGCCACAGAAATAACTCACTATCGCCCGATAAGCCTGTGTAATGTCAGCTACAAGTTTATAACAAAGATCATTGTCAATCGTATCCGCCCGTTCATGGACCAACTTATATCGCCGTTCCAAAACGCTTTTGTCCCGGGGAGGCACATCACATATAACATACTGCTGGCTCACGAACTTAACCACACCATCAAGAATAGGAGAAAAGGCAAGAGAGGGGGAATGGCGGTGAAGCTTGACATTAAAAAAGCTTACGATAACATAAGTTGGCAATTTCTTCATCGGACCATGGAGGCCTTCAAGTTCCCTGAAAAGTTAATTTGGCTCATCATGCAATGCGTCACAATGGTAACATTCAGGATTATGGCAAATGGGCAGCCAACCAAAGGGCTAAGACAAGAGGACCCGCTATCGACCTATCTGTTTATCCTCTATATGGACATGTTCATCAGATTAATGGCTATGGATACAGTCAATAAAAATTTTGGTGCCTTGCGCGCAAGTAGAAACGGACCACATGTCCATATCCTTGGATTTGCTGACGACTGTTTTATCCTTTGTAACAGTGAGTCAGGGACAGTTACAAAACTAATCAACAACCTTGAAACTTTCGGCAACGCGACAGGACAATACATCAACTGGAACAAATCCAAGGCCTTGTTCGCTCATAATGTCCAGCCACAACAAAAGATGGCACTCCTAGCGCAGATGGAACTACAAGAGATGGATCAGAATGAACAATATCTGGGACTATCAGTGTGGGCAGGGAAAAGTAAACGGGCCAAGCTTCAACGTTTAGTAAGTAGTGCAACAGGGAAACTGTCACAATGGTACACCCAATACCTTTCATACTCGGGACGCCAAGTGTTGATTAAGTCGACTATAACCGCACTGCCGCATACGCCATGTCAGCTTTTAAACTACCGTTGACACTTTTGTCCCAACTGGAAACTACTGCCAAGCGCTTTCTGTGGAATTCATCGACAAGCGGACGCGCAAGAGCCAAGGTTAGTTGGAAAGAAGTTACCCTACCGAAGAAGCTTGGAGGGCTGGGGATCTGGCGTCTGTCAGAAATGAACGAGGCATTCTTGATGAAATTGTGTTGGAGACTACTTACGGAACCGGAAACTCTATGGGCGGAAGTATACCGTGCAAAATACTTTCCGAACAACCACTTGTCGCTCTCACAAAGTAAGCCCCATCATAGCCGGGGGTGGAAGTCAATCACATCAATAATCAAAAATCTTTCAGGGGCGATCAGATGGCATGTTAGCAACGGCCAAAATCTAAACTTCTGGCATACCAAATGGCTGGAAAACTTCACTATCGCGGATTACGTGCCAAATATCCCGAATGACCTCCACAATCTAACAGTTGGGGAGTGTATTGACGACACCTCACGCACCTGGAAACTTCAGTCTATCTACCAACAATTGCCCCCTTACATTGTTGGCTGAATCCTTGGAACAAACATTAGTCACCAATCGACGAGCGACACCATAACATGGGCATGGACCACCACGGGACGATTCACTGTGGCCAGCGCTTACGAATACCTCACGGGACCAAAGTAGCACCTGTGGGCCACATCAACCTTGGCCCATTGTCTGGCAACTCAAAACCATACCTCACATCTGTTTCTTTGCCTGGCTACTTTGCCATGATGCTTTCCCCACCAGGGCCAAACTGCATAACCAACAAGTAGTGCCAACTCCTGATTGCCCACTTTGCCATGTCGAACCTGAAACACAGGATCACCTCTTCACAAAGTGCTCGACCCTTAGCCCGCACAGGATCCAAATGTGTCCAACGCTACAAGGAGCCTCATTGAGAAACCCCCTTGTGTTCCTTAACAAACTGTCACCCCACCAACGTGTTGACTGCATCACGTTCATATGGACGATCTGACAAGCACGAAATCACATGGTCTTTCAAAATAAGCCTTTACACTGGATGGGACACAACAATTGCTAAGCACTCACTCCCAAAACAATCTGATTTTATTCCCTCTGTCGAACACAACTGCCCCCCTACGTTTCCTCACACCTTATTTTGGACACCGTCGCCGGTGGGTTTTACACAAATGAACATCGATGGGTCGGCGTTGGGAAACCCAGGACCAGCAGGGTTTGGTGGTATATTTAGGAATGAGAATGGCACCTTCATTGTAGCACATTCGGGCTCCCTAGGAATCACCTCCAATAATCATGCTGAATTTAGAGCTCTTAGGGATGGGTTACGATTAGCGTCTCATATGCATATCACGCACCTTGTGATTCACACTGATTCTTTACTCCTTCTTCACTGTCTGGACAGACCTAGGACCCTCCCACCCACCTCACAGGGCTGATTTAGGAGATATGGACACTTATGCCTAGTTTCACTGCTGTTACGGGGACTTGTTGTTATAGGGAGCTGAACACGGTGGCTGACTTTTTGGCAAAACTGGGAGCAACAGCGCAGGCCAGATCACTGGGTCACACCGACCTTGTGGAAAGCCAGAGCACGGTTGCTTTTTGTTTTTGGGATTCAAGTCCGGAGTGGCTGACCCCGCTTTTGTTGTATGATATGTACTATGTTGCCACACGTTTCATCCGATCCCTGTTTCCCTATACTAAAATTATTTGCTTGCGTTAGTTTGTAATCTTGTTGTCTTATAAATAAAAAAAAAGCTACTTTTAAAGTTTAATGCATAATGCTGTCATATCATCATACACAATACTCAAAGACGCATAAATATATGTATAGCCATCACATGTGACTATAAGACTTTTAAATCAAAAGAAATGAACACGGAAGATGAATTTGTTGCTATAGTTGACATCAAAAGGATGCTTGTCCAGATATGACCTTGCAAGTCCTGATCAGTATAGATGGTCAGAATATTGAGCTGTCTACTTCAGTACGCTACGCCAAATCTATTTATGTGAATAGCTTCTTTTATCTTTTTGGATGAAATTTCATGTGTGCAAACCTACTACCGGAGTAGGAACTCAAAACGGGATTTGTCTAAGGTGCCTCATGATGCACCACCTCCTCCCCTCACATGCATGTGGGCCTCACGCTTGTGGGACCCACATGCATGTGAGGGGAGGAGGTGGTGCATCATGAGGTACAGAAGACATTCCCCTCAAAGCGTTTCATATTTCTAATCCAGAATCTGTGTCTAAGTCAGAAACTACCATTAGCAGTTAAAAACTAAAACAACGAAAAAAGAGCACGCTTAAAAGAAAAAGTACTTGGAAAACAACCGTGAATATTCTCCGGTAAAGAAAATTTAAGTTGTAACAAAAGGTGCCAATCATGCAGTTAGTCAAACATGACCCACCATTTATATGATCTGTAGAGCCTTTTATGTGGAATTACATATAATAAAGACAAAAGACATATTGCACGCCATATTTCTTATAATTATTAATCGCCTCGGGTCAAGTTTTTTGATTATTTTAAGACACATTAACCTAGTATTAACCGATAAAATCTTACTTTCATCATCTCCTATTTTCTCAACTAACTCCTCATGACTAATATACATACATAAGCAACTTGTGGTATAGCGAGCTACTCCTGATTTCCCACAGAATCTCATCACACGCATAAATACCGTGGGTAGATATAGATAACAAATATTTACAATCGTGGCCATAATCTATAAAAAAGCAAAACTTATAACTTCATTAGTTTATTTCTCACTCGTCCCAGCTTCTAGCTTAGCCCAACAATCATGATTCTGATCATTATTGGATCAATCATAACCCTTGTCTTAACTCTCCATTTCATCATAAAACTTAGAAAAAAATCATCGAAAAGGTCCTGGAATCTCCCACCAGGGAGCTACGGATGGCCTATTATCGGCGAAACAACGGAGTTTCTCGGCGCTGGAGTGAACGGAACGCCGGAGAATTTCGTGAACGATAGGATAGAAAAGTACAAGTCGAAAGTGTTCAAGACTAATATAATGGGGGAGAACATGGCGGTGATATACGGCCCCTCTGGCAACAAGTTCTTGTTCAGCAACGAGAATAAGTTGGTCACGGTTTGGTGGCCTGAATCTGTGAGGAAGCTACTAGGACCGTGTGTATCGACGAGCAGCGGAGACGAAGCGAGGCTGATGCGGAAGATGGTGTCGTATTTTGTGAGCCCTGATGCGTTCACTAAGCTTTACATCAATACTATGGATTTGGTCTCTCGACAACATATCAAGACTCACTGGCAAGGTACGTACCTAATAAGGCATGTTGTGTCGATCTTCATTTTACGAATTAACTTATTTCTTATTCATTAGCGGATGATTTGCTCATTCAATTATCAAAATCGAGGTAGATATATATGCTTGTTCTATAGAATAATTGTTGAAACCTATCCCATGTCGCTTGTGAATAGAATATTATGTTAGGATCGGAAGAACCCACAATTAGGAAGATTTAATATAATCGGTCAAAGTGGGAACACACATTAGTAGTCACATCTTGATCCAAAACCTTAAGGCATTAGGTCTATGAATCCGTCCCACTAATAAATCACTCACTTTGCTCATTCTTTTTCAACGTGAGACAATTGTACACTTAATTTCTAACAAATTATTCAAAGCTTGTGTAAATTAAGACCTTTCGTCTCTTTCTAAAGAAACCTTTTAGGAAACATGAGTGGTTTAAATTTCTATGGTAATCACAATATATTTACGTTCATGATTTGGGTGAATTGTAGAAATCTCTCGAAGACTTGACTAAGTACAAATTTTATTAGATCACGTGGGTCTCCACGCTGATGGGTGAAGCCCATAAGTGGCACCCACTGTGAGGTGTGAGGGAAATCTGCATGCATTTAAGGTGGAAGCATTACTTTGTGGTAGTAATAGTTGTAGTCTTGTAGATATATCCCTCTCAAAAAAAGAAAAAAAAAACAAAAAGTAGTAGTAGATCCCAAATCAATCTGAGTGGATATCAAGCTTCCACCAAATGAATGCCGTGTAGTCTTCTTATTTCTAAATCATTATCCTAGACATTCATTCAAATTTGCCTGAATATAGTAATAACATAATATCAATAGGACAAAAACATAACTATCACATAAATATAAATTCGGATCGGACATGATAAAATAAATAAGTAAATTTACTAAAACGGTATAGAAAAAGGAAGAGACGTGTACCTGATTTTTGGTCCACCTTGGTTGATTTACGAAATCATGGAATTTCTCTACTTATTTGTTCACCACCCTTTGCTATGAATTGACGACTGTGCATGTCCGACGAGACATTTAAATAAAATTACTACTTATGAATCGACTCAAGTATTAAAAATATGTGAATAAAATCAGGTCAAAGATACTGAAACCTTTTCATAACACGTCTTTATCCTTAAGTGTCATTAACTTCAAAGTTAATGGATATATATATATATATATATATATATATATATATATATATATATATATATATATATATATATATATATATATGTTGTTATGGCAAATTACGAGTAGGACGTTTTACCGAAACAAATACCCAACTGACCATCAGAAAAAAGAACATCATGTTATAAAGCTATATTTTAAAGTAAAACAATGTGGGCTAAACATTTATGAACCTGTATTTGGTTGGCTATATTTATACTCGGGTTGCCTGAACAACACTCATCCTAGCCGCCGTAACTTTACGAACTCTATCTCCCGCACCCCCTCTGATTATTAACCTAAGCTCCAAGGATGTAAAATACAAAAGACAACAGCTATAGAAGTTATGTCATAGAATCTTTAGCTAGGATGAGTTTCACCAGGGATTAAATCAGTTTTGGTGCCTCAATTAGGCACGATTTCAAAAGTGGTGCTCTATTGAGGCAGTCATCAACATTGGTGCCTCAACGAGGCATTTTTATCAATTTTGGTGCTTCGTCGCCGGAAAATTTAAAAAATAGCCGGAATCACTTACGTGGACGTGACATGGCCCCAAATTTGGGAATTTTGACCATGGTCAACGCCACGTGATAAAATTGTGCCACGTGTTATGGCACGTAAGCAATTAAAATTAAAAAAAAGTCAAGAAATAAAAAAATTATATTATAAATTTAAGTTATTAACATTTTTTTATTTTAAAATAAAAAAAGAAAGAAAAATAATTAAAAAAAATATAAATTCCAAAAAAAAAATTTTCAAATTATTGTAATTAAAATTTTAACAAATTTTTTTTTTTCTAATTTTATAAACAAATAATTAATAAAACAAAACAAAATAAATAAAAAAATAAAAAAAGGGGAAGTCGTCTTCCCCGATCACCCCACCTCGCTCCTTCACCAAATCGCCACCAACAACCACCACAAACCCAGTCGTTTCATTTCCAAATCTTCCAACTTCAATCGTTTACTGTCCTCAATTTCCTCACAAACCCACCTCATAAACCCTAAACCCACCTTACAAATCCCGTTAATTTCAAAACCCACCTACTGTTTCGCCCTCAAGATTCCACATTCTCTTTTTTCTCCACAAATGTCAACAAAGATGGGAACTTTGGTGATAATGATGATTCAGCTACCTCAACCGTGATGCGAATGATAAATTGGGGGAACTTTGACCACGAGATTGACTCTGAGAATATAGAGGGCAGTAACGGGAATGATAAATTGGGGGATCCGTTTAAAGGGGTTGATGGGGGTTTTGGGGGTAATTGGGACGAGGAGCGGTCAAAAGAGGAGGAGAATCGACCGTGGAGTTTTGCGGAGGAGGGGAAGGAAAAAGGTGTGGATGATGTGTTTGCTATTGGAGAAGTGAAGGAGAAATTGGGATTTGTGGTGGTGGTGGCGGCTCATGCCGGAGGTGCGGTGGTTGTTGGTGGCGATTTGGTGAAGGGGAGGAGCGGTGGGGTGATCGGGGAAGACGATTCCTTTTTTTTTTAATTTTTTTTTATTTTGTTTTGTTTTATTAATTATTTGTTTATGAAATTAGAAAAAAAATCTGTTAAAATTGTAATTACAATAATTTGATTTTTTTAAATTATTTTTCTTTCTTTTTTATTTTAAAATACAAAAATGTTAATAACTTAAATTTATAATATAATTTTTTATTTCTTGACTTTTTTTTTAATTTTAATTGCTTACGTGGCATAACACGTGGCACAATTTTACCACGTGGCGTTGACCATGGTCAAAATCCTCAAATTTGGGGCCATGTCACGTCCACGTAAGCGATTCCGGCCATTTTTTGAATTTTCCGGCGACGAGGCACCAAAAATGATAAAAATGTCTCATTGAGGCACCAATGTTGAAGACTGCCTCAATAAGACACCACTTTTGAAATCGTGCCTAATTGAGGCACCAAAAATGATTTAATCCCAATTTCACCATTATACATAATGCGAAAAAAAATACTAAACTGTAACATAGCGGAATTTATTACTAAAGTGCTCTTGTATTTCTTTATTTTTTTATTTGATTTTTCTTAAAAGAAGAAGAAACTTTTTAGATAACACTATTTCTCTCTGTTAACCTCTATATTGTACAAAATCAAGAGAACTTTGACTATATATAGACTGAGACGAAGAGTTTTTCTCAAAATAAAATAATGTTTACTCCCCGTTAGTGTCAAAGATACATTCTTCCTTAAAATCACATTTAAATAATATATATTTACTTTAGGAGCTAAATTGCTACTCCATAAAATATATTCCTGTATTATCTTAAAGTAAAATAAATTGAAGAGTCATAGTACGTCTCTATATCACGGTGCATTCACTTATATATCTTGAATTCAAGAATTATCTTTTAAGATTCACAATACATGAACTAATGAATCAAAACACAAAAGTCCAGTACCCTCCCCCCCAAAACAAGTTCATTCCCATCAACTTGCTGCATATCCCTCCAATATAGGACTTGTATGGACTGTGGTTTTGTACAACACCACGCTACTTAAAGTTAAAAAGAAGTTCAGGAGAAATAAGAGTCTCTTAAGGATGATGAATGAAGATCGCCGTATATGATCATCAATTTGATCAAACTAAGAATCCAGTTACTGGATTACTGAAATCCTGTATTTGATCGTTTTCTAGTCCTATACCGACTACCTTATTAGGTAGGTTGCCTTAGTTCAACCGAAGGTTCTCGACTACAAATGATTGTTAATGACTTTACTTTCGATCGCTTCTCTTTAAAACATAATCTATCTTGCATACAACCATTTTAGATATCAAGTATATACATAAGGTATTCTATATGATAAGACTCATTATGAGCAAACTGGTCATTGCTTGCCAGATAAAAATCTCAATAGAGACCTTCCCTTGAACTTTAAAAACATAAAAAGTGCAGGGTCTAGCTATGGTATATTAAAATCTTAAGAAGTGTCTTTGCGACTATTCAAATCTTAGCGGTGTTCTTATAATTAATCACAAACAGTAGCTGATATTTTTATAATTACATCGAACCTCCATAAAGTGTAGATGTAACTATTCCTATTTTCTTCCGATCTTGCTGAAGGTAAAGAAGAGGTGAAAGTATTTCCGACCGTCAAGTTATACACATTTGAACTAGCGTGCCGCCTGTTTATGAGCCTTGAAGACCCAAAGCAAATATTGGAGCTTTCTACTCTGTTCAATATTTTCTTGAAGGGGATCATCTCACTCCCTATTAACTTCCCTGGAACAAGATTCTACCAAGCAATGAAAGCAACATCAACTATAAAGAATCAACTCCTGAAGATAGTCAGACAGAGAAGAGCTGCATTGGAACAGAAAACTGCAACGCCTTCACAAGATCTTCTGTCACATTTACTTGCACACCCTGATGAAAACGGCAAGTTTATGTCTGAATCGATGATCGTAAACAACATACTAACGCTACTCTTTGCTGGTCATGACACTTCCAGCGTTGCAATAACTATACTCATGAAGAATCTTGCAGAACTTCCTGAAGTTTACGAGAAAGTATTGAAAGGCGAGTGCCCTTTTCATAGTACAATGTATACTGGCATCCATGATGCTTTTCCGTAGTATCTAGCTAATATTTTATATCTTATATATGGCATCTTTATAACAGAGCAAAATGAAATTGCGGCGTCAAAAGAGCCGGGGGAATTTCTGCAGTGGGAAGATATACAGAAGATGAAATACTCATGGAATGTAGTATGTGAAACCACGAGGCTAACGCCACCTGTTTTCGGTGCTTTTAGAGAAGCATTAGCCGATATAAATTATGCTGGTTATGACATTCCGAAAGGATGGAAGGTACACCTTTTGCTATCTAATTAAGCTAAGAATAAATGCCCTCATGTTTTGTGTTTATTAAGCACATCATTCTTTGTTAATAAAAGAAAAAGAACAAATCAAATAACCCACTCTGATGTCCAAAAAGTAGTTTGATGTCACACTATAGGTTTTCTTATTACATATTTTGGCTTGTATATATGAAAATATCTCGATATAAAGATCAAACTTTTGTCGACTCTGCAGGAGCGATTTGCTATTCCGCTCTACCGATTTCACTAGGAGTAATATGCATAGTGGATATAACATATAAAATACTTTGTTATTATTTATTTGAAACACATCGTAAAATAGTCATGCAACTTTTTCCAATTTATAAAATGATAAGATAAACAAGAACATCATTAAGAGGTCACAACTCACAACTTAGATAAGTAAAGTATGTAAGTCATTTTGTTCTGTTGTTGCAGTTGTACTGGAGTTCTTCTGTGACACACAGAGATCCTAACTTTTTCCCAGACTACCTAAAGTTTGATCCATCAAGATATGAAGGGGCAGGACCTGTTCCATATTCTTACGTCCCGTTTGGAGGGGGACCTCGGATGTGCTTGGGGAAGGAGTTTGCTCGGCTCGAGATACTCATTTTTCTTTACAACATCATCACAACATTCCGGTGGGAGTTACAGATTCCTGATGAGAAGATTGAGTATGATCCAATGCCCACTCCAGTTAAAGGACTTCCCATTCCCCTTCACCGTCATACTACTTAGTAGCTTTATAGATTGATAAATTTTGTGCCTCAATCCATGAAGTATACTGGTCTTAATGCTGGATTGAAAAACGAAAACAACGATTTCATTATGTCTATGTAATTAAGTATGTGTTTCCAATTGATAAATGATGGAAGATATTGTTGTGTCTTTCTGATTATATACATATGTTGTATGCCTTACCAGTAGAACTTATTACATAATTTACATTTGACATTGGTTACATTAGTCCCATTTTTATTGAAGTTGATAAAACTTATGGGAACAGAGTTTTTTTGTTGCATTACTAGCTTGACAACTCAGAAGTTAACAAATGAGACCGCAAGTTTCATTCAGAAAATCACAACCAAATTGGTTAGTCCCCTTATGGTGTGTATAGATTTTTGGGTCTTGATATAGAGCAAGTGAATCAGGTTAACAGGTGAAGTCTAATTATTAAAAGGGATAAAAGCGTCAAACCCCCCATACTATACTCCTTGTTGTACTTTGCCCCCTAAACTTTTTTTTTTTGGCAACAAGCCCCCTGTACTATGGATAAATTAGCACTTTGCCCCCTGAGTTCAAATCCAACGGCAAAAAGTGTTGACACATATTCAAATCCAATGGTGAAAAAACGACTCAGGGGGCAAAGTGCTTATTTATCCATAGTACAGGGGGCTTGTTGCCAAAAAAAAAGTTCAGGGGGCAAATCGCTACACCCCCTATAGTATAGAGGATTTGAAAATCTCTCTTTAAGTTTGAATAGTTAGTGTAATACCCGACTTTTTCTATATATATATATATATATATATATATATATATATTATTAATCTTCTTAACCATTTAGAGGTTAATCTCAAATTTAGGGCCATTAAAGTAATATTTTTAGAGTTGGGCGAGTTAAGAATTTTATATATAGTGTAAGTTCTAAAATAACAAGTACTCTATATTTTTTTAAAGTCCGGAGAATTTGCCCATAACTCTTATAAGTTAATACCCATTATAAACCCTTTTAATATCAATTATAGGTTAGGTTTTTGTCAAATAAGGGAAAACATACGCACACCCTAATTCTTTCTACTGCCTTCCGTCGTCGACGCACTGAGCATGTTCCCGAGGCAAGTTATTTCCTTTTCCTTGGGATTAAATCATTTTTAGTGCCTCAAATTGGCACGATTTCAAACTTGGTGCCTTATTGAGGCAGCCATCAAACTTGGTGCCTTAACTCGGAATTTTTGTCAATTTTGGTGCCTCGTCGCCGGAAAATTCAAAAAGTGGCCGGAACCGCTTACGTGGACGTGACCTGGCCCCAAATTTAAAGATTTTGACCATAGTCAACGCCACGTGGTAAAATTGTGCCACGTGTTATGCCACGTAAGCAATTAAAATAAAAAAATTACAAGAATAAAAAAAATTTATTATAAATTTAAGTTATAAATATTTTTGTATTTTAAAACAAAAAAGAAAGAAAAATAATAAAAAAAATATAAATTCCAAAAAAAAAAATTCAAATTATTGTAATTAAAATTTTAAAAGTTTTTTTTCTAATTTCATAAACAAGTAATTAATAAAAACAAAACAAAACAAAAAAAGTAAAAAAGGGGGGAAATCGTCTTCCCCGATCACCCCACCCCGCCCCTTCACCAAATCACCACCAACAACCGCCGCACCTCCGCCATGAGCCACCACCACCACAAACCCACCAACAACTATAAACCGAACCAAAAACTTGAATCGCAACAAAAAGTCACACAACCTTCACAAATCGACGAACAAAATGAAGAAGAGACGGTAATAATAATGAAGGAGCTGAAGAATCTAAAGTGACAGAATCTAATCACTTACTGCCTCCTCTCGGCGATGATCGTGTTAACCCTAGCTTGGCAGTTATCGGAGGTGTCTCTAAGTTTGAAAGTCAAAGACGGTTTGAGCAATCCGCTGAAATCCGTCGGAGGATTGATCGGAGGGTTTTTGAAGGGCGGGCGTCGCCGCGCCTAGGCGGATGTTCAATCGGCGATGAAATTGGCGACGGAGAAGCAAAAGCAAGTGATCGAGTGCAGTTCTATTCCGGGGATTAAGATCCCGCACTTGGATTTGCCTGGATTTGATCTTACGAGTGATGAAGATTAATTAAATTAGGGTTTAAAAGTTTGTTTTGGGGGTTGTGGTGGTTCATGGGGGAGGTGCGGCGGTTGTTGGTGGCGATTTGGTGAAGGGGCGGGGTGGGGTGATCGTGGAAGACGATTTCCCCCTTTTTTTTATTATTTTGTTTTGTTTTATTAATTACTTGTTTATGAAATTAGATAAAAAAATCTGTTAAAATTTTAATTACAATAATTTGATTTTTTTTTTGGAATTTATATTTTTTTTTTATTTTTCTTTCTTTTTTATTTTAAAATACAAAAATGTTTATAACTTAAATTTATAATATAATTTTTTATTTCTTGTAAATTTTTTTATTTTAATTGCTTACGTGGCATAACACGTGGCGCAATTTTACCACGTGGCGTTGACTATGGTCAAAATCCCCAAAATTGGGGCCAGGTCACGTCTACGTAAGCGATTCCGGCCACTTTTTGAATTTTCCGGCAACGAGGCACCGAAATTGACAAAAATTCCGAGTTAAGGCACAAAGTTTGAAATCGTGCCAATTTGAGGCACCAAAAATGATTTAATCCCCCTTTTCCTTAATGTTTTCTTCTAATCAGTTCACGTGCTCTAAATAAAATTTAGCTATTTTAATTGGTATATCTTGCATACGGGGATCTGTGTATCTTGTAAGATGTTGGTGGTAGAATTGAATTCAAGTTTTGTTGATATTTATTGTTATGAAAGTATCTTTATATATTAAGATCTCGAGAAACGTGTATACTTAAAATTTGAAGAAAACTAGGAAAGGTGATTGTAAAATATTTGCTGTGTATCTGGGATTAAGTAAACTAATATTAGTTGCATCATTGTCTTCACTGTTAGTGATATATTATTAAAATTATTTGGATCTTATACATGGCTAGCTAATCAAAATTAAGACGATATGAAAATGCTTGTCTGTTTTTATGCAATAGTAAACTATTATCTTATGCAGACATTTATGGGGGGTGGGTCACGGTTGACACAAAAGGGGTTGAAGTTGTGCAATTGTATATTAATTTGTGTTGATACAGATCAAGTAAATTCTTGTGTCTGCAAAAGTTTCTGTACCAAATGATTTATTCTGTAAAAGAAATACTCTATTTTATAATTGCGAAACCTTTATATCATGCAAATTGAACAAAGTACTGTGCCCATATATGTGTATGTATGCATCGTTTTATTTCAAAGAATGTGCGTAGGAGCATGAATTCCGTGCTTATAGTTTGAATATATTCATTAGGTTGAAGTAATGCAATAAAAGGTTAGAAATTTCAACAGTTGAATGTCTATGTGTAAGTAATGCATATAATTCTTATTTAATATCAATGAATAAATAAAACATATAAATGTTGCCGGATGTAGACATCATTTTTGAACCATCTCCTTTTGTTTAAACTTGAAGACTCCTTGTTATTCCAATAGCAACTTGCACCACATCCTTTCCTTTTAGACATGAAGATCTCCTTGAACACTTTCTTCATCCTTTGAATCGAAAACCTCCTCAAAGACTCCTCCTTGATAATAAAAAAGAAACTAAAGAAAAAAATATATTATAGTGTAGAGAGTTTTCTACAACTGATTAGCTTGCTATTTTCAGCTAGACAATATTCTTGCATGTCTCACTTGTAGGACCAATGGAGCTATTTATAGGAGGATCCAAGACCCTTCCTTCTCCAATGTAGGAATCCACTAGCCACAGAATCCTACATTCATTTACCATAATAAATCCATATTTATTTTCCCTACACATTATTCATGGCCCTTAATACATGGTTAAATGTATATCAAGATACATGTATGTCAAAATACATCCATTCCAAGATACATGTATGTCAAGGTACATGTATATAAAGATACATGTATGCCAAAGTACATGTATATCAAGATTAACTTTATGACTTTATCCATAAATTGATACAATGTAAAGAATCATATATTAATTTTATTTGATACCATTTAATTTCCAACAATCTCCCACTTGGTTTCAAATTTAATTAAAGGCCGTAATAATGTGTATTATCTCAAATTGTAAAATATAAATTTTATGTAGTTTTAACCCGGGCCTACATAAAAAACATATTTTTCAATCAGAGATCATAAATGAATTTTAGATTGGTCCACCGTTCATAACATACTCATAATCTTGCAACTCGGGTAAAACTGCTTTCCAACTTGAGTATTAGCCACTAAGGAAATGTGCCCCTAACGTTCCATAGGCCTGGACAATTTGAGATTCAACCCTTCCTCTCTATCGAGACCCTCCCGTACATACCCTCAAGTACATACCTGACAGAGAAGCTGAATCTCGGGACATAACCATGAGCGCTCATAAAATCCACATCACAAGATAATAATCATGCAATAAACATCCAATCATGTATTTCAAAAAATACATTTACATCAATCAATGAATGACCAAACCCATACTATGTACACGATTATTTCAAACAAGTATCCCAAGAGCCTTAGTGAATGGATCTGCTAAATTATCCTTAGGTTCTACCTTTCAACATTAACAACATGCTTCATCAACATGTCACAAGTATAATAATATTTACCTTTAGTGTGTTTGCCTTAGAGTGACACTCAAGATCTTTTATACTAGATATAGTTCAAGTATTGTCACAAAAGATCACTACAGGTCGCTCAACACATGGGTCAACAGAATACTCCACAAGAATTTATGAAGGTAAACAACCTCTTTTGAAGCTATATTAACAACAACATACTCAACTTCCATAGTGGATTGAGCTACATAGTTTGTTTTTACTTTTCCATCATGTATCCCCTTCACCAAACTAAACATAAAATCAAAAGTTGACTTTCGAGTATCCACACAATCCTGATGTCAGAATCTGAATAACCAACCATTGTAACTCATCTGCTTGATAAGTCAAATTAAATTATTTAGTGTGTTCTAAACACCTGCTTAACCGTTGCCCAAAGATTCTTTTCAAGATTGTGTTGAAATATGCAAGGACTCCCACTATTTTTACATATACACAATAATTTTGAAGAAAATCATAAGTCTCAACAACTTCACAAAATTTGAGATTTCACCTTCTCGATGCATGTTCAAGTAAGGTTGTATAATTTTGAATTATATGGACAACCAACAAACAAGAACCTTATTATTATAATTTTTTTATTTTTTTATTTTTACCAAAACATTATCACGACTCAGATAAGGTATAAAACCATGTGAAACACACCTCAAACTATTATGTAGTTCAACTCAGACTTACTAGTCCAAAACTCATAAGGTGATCCCTCAACAGTATAGAAAGAACTTCATTTACAATATGACTAGCAGTTAAGAGAGTTTCACCTCAAAAGAAAGTCAGAAGGTTAGCAAGGGCTAGTATTGGTCTTACCATTTTCATGAAAGTTCTATTGCGTCTTTCAACAACTCAATTAATAATGGTATACGAGGCATGCTAAGCAAATGAACAATTCTATTCTCCTTTTGAAAAATTAACAAACAAGTCAAATCTCGACTTAAATTGTTTGAAAACTTCAAATGCTTCACTTTCTTATGTAAAAGATATACCTCTTTAAATCACGAAAAATCAATCGTGAAAGTGAAAAAATAAGAATGACCATTTCTATTTTGCAAACTCATGGGACCCCAAGTATCATAATGGATCATGTCAAGAAAGTTTTAAGTTTAGACAACTTTTGAAAGAAAGATAATTTGATCATTTTTTTCATAGAAACAACTTTTTCAAATCAATATATCTTTCTTTTCAACATTTTCCAATCAAATCATTCTTTTATCAATGCGTTAATTTCTAATATTACCAAGTCAAGACAAAATTCATTAGGTAGAATATGAGAGGAATCGTAAACTTCACAAATAATATCCAATTAAATTAATCTGATTCATACCCAAATTTCTAAAACCTTTCAACATAGCTTCGTCATGAAAACTTTCCACTTCCAAAGAAGAAAAAGGGAACCACAATCTCCAAACAAGAGACAAATAAAAGATTTCTTTTCATAATTAGCTTCTAGCTATCCAATATTCTCTTAGCGGTAACAAGTATGAAAATATGTCATGCAAAGAGTTCTACCAAGGCCACTTACGACATAGAACTTTGAATTTCATTAGCCCTTTTCTAATCAGAATATATTTTCATATATGCATGACACTTATTCCTAGCAACATTATCAATCACACCATTTTTACTAGTTACTGGTTGAGGTAAAGCAGGTGAACGATGAACAAAAAATATTTCAATCCATAATAGGTCAAGAGCATATCAACCCTCTGTTTCCAATCCACGTAGCTAGTACCATAAGTACCTCAGACTTAAGGATATCAGGAAACACAAATCCACCACTAGGCATAGGGAAATACATTTCTGACATTCACCAATTTACCAAAAAACCAATCACTTACCCGTTGGGGATTCGTGATAACATTTAACAAGATAGCATTCAAAACACATAATAACTCCCACTTACCCGTTGGGGATTCATGAGAATCATTAGATCACAAAATATAGACACATAAATTTGCATTATCCGTTGGGGATTTTGCATTTCATCAAACAATAATATATCAGCATGCATTACCCGTCGGGGATTTTGCATTTCATCAAACAACAAATCATAAGCATGCATTACCCATTGGGGATTTTGCATTTCATCAAACAACAAAACATAGACATGCATTACCCGTTGGGGATTTTGCATTTATCAAGTAATCGGCAAAAGAAATAATACATACGACAAGATTCATTATAATTGATAAGTAAATAAGAACTATATAAAGCAGAGGCACAATCACTTGTATTTGTAAGCAATACATATAATTCTTATTTAATATCAATGAATAAATAAAACATATAAATGTTACCGGATGTAGACATCATTTTTGAACCATCTCATTTTGTTTAAACTTGAAGACTCCTTGTTATTCCAATAGCAACTTGCACCACATTCTTTCCTTTTTGACATGAAGATCTCCTTGAACACTTTCTTCATCCTTTGAATCGAAGACCTCCTCAAAAGCTCCTCCTTGATAATCAAAAAGAAACTAAAGAAAAAAATATATTATAGTGTAGAGAGTTTTCTACAAGTGATTAGCTTGCTATTGTCAGCTAGACAATATTCTTGCATGCCTCACTTGTAGGACCAATGGAGCTATTTATAGGAGGATCCAAGACCCTTCCTTCTCCAATGTACGAATCCCCTAGCCACAGAATCCTACATTCATTTACCATAATAAATCCATATTCATTTTCCCTACACATTATTCATGGCCCTTAATATACAGTTAAATGTATATCAAGATACATGTATGTCAAAATACATGCATTCCAAGATACATGTATGTCAAGGTACATGTATATAAAGATACATGTATGCCAAAGTACATGTATATCAAGATTAACTTTATCCATAAATTGATACAATGTAAAGAATCATATATTAATTTTATTTGAAACCATTTAATTTCCAACACTATGTACGAACTTTACCCGAACAATATGTGTGCGTATGAGTATAAAATTTATATATATATATATTTGATTTTCTTGCTTAGTCTTCAAATGATGTTGAATAGGACATCTTAATTAGACTAAATCATGACAAAGTGCATATTTATGATCTTTTTGCCTAATAGGTAATTATGTCTAATCTTTGGTGTTCTACCATTCTTGGGATTTTGACACATCAGGTGAGTGCTCCAACAAAACTTATTATTTTGCAAAACTGGAAGGATGCATGTTATGTGTAGTTAGTAGTATTATGCAACTATTTTCTTAAAGAGGCAATGATAATCTTGTTGTTTTACTTATCGAAAGTAATGTTTTCAAAGGTTATAATTGTTTTACATCTAATCATAAAACTTGAAAGAAAGACAGGAATGACCGACCGTAGCGACTGACCGTTGGATCTATTTGGCTTGGGTAGCACGGAGTGGCGCTGGGCAATAGAGGGTTGTCGGTTAAGCTTCGTGTTCTCCTTGCCCCTTCCCTTTAGAAACTGTGGGAGGTTCATTAGTGTCTTTTGGGATCACCGATGCATGTACCATGGCATGCTTACTGATTCCAGGGTATTCCTTGGACGGGGCAATAAGGGGTACCGTAAAAGAGCGATAAGGAGAGATGGCATGAAAACTGAATTTGATATTTGTAATAGTAAATGAACGATTTTTAAACTGTACTTGCATGTACGTGAATTGTTCTGATGTGCCTCTGCATGTAAAATTATTTTATATTAAAAGAAAGTAATTATGACCACTTGCACACACACCGAGCGCTCACTGATATTTTTATCTCATAAAATGTTTTTTCTTTCCTTCCTTTCAGAGTTAGGCGTGTACCCGGATGATACTTTGAGGGCATTGTTGTGGAGAGTTGGTGACTTTGGGCTCTGTGTAGTAACTGTATTGAGTTATATTTATTTTTTTCAGACTTTTAGATGGTAGATAGATTTTGTAATGAGTGTTGAATTATTGAGGCGGTTTTGTTTTGGGTGTTGTAGAGAAGAGTTAATATTAAATTCAATTTTTCGTTCTCTATAGTAGTCTCTTTTTAGACTTGAAAATTTGGGGCTACTCAAGAAGATCCGTAAAATTATAAGGGTTAAATGCATCAAGCCCCCAACCTATGTGTGATTTAACCCCCAACCTATGCAAATTTGCCACATACTCACAACCTATTCACAATGTGTGAGCTGCCCCCGAGACCAAATCTAATGATCGAAAATGTAGAAATGTATCCGAATTGAACGGTTGATCACCAAATCAGGAGGCAATATATACACTTTTTGAAATGTTGAATGTATATTGTAACTTTTCATTGATTGGGGGCAAATTGCACGTGAGCACTAGGTTGAGATTTGATACATTTTATCCAAATAAAAAATAAGAGGTCTATCACATTATATATGCCCTTAGGTTTTCGAGGTAACCACGACTTGTCCTCCACTTGTTCTTGGCCTTTCCCAAAGTGTGGTTGCTAGTAATGGGGAGCTTTTCATAATTTTGTGTTTCTTTTTTTCCTGGACAATTTTGTCTTTTTTAACTGTAACATTTTGATAATCAATACTCTTTGCATTCATTTATTAAATCGTGTACTTATCAGAGCACTAACGTGTAATGGAAATCTGAAAAGATCGTGTTGCATTATTTTGCCGATCCGAGTCAATGGGAGATTGTTAGGACTAATTTTATTGTCACTATTATTTAGTTATTTTATTAAATAACTAGCCATTGTGTGCACGCGCGGACCGCGTGCAATGTGTTCTTAGGTATTAAAAATGGGCTTGTAATTAATAGATTAAGTAGGGTTGATTTACTCTATTGCCAAAAAAATTCATGGTAAAAGCTGTAAAAAGAGGTAGTTTGTGGAGAAAAACGAAGAAGAAATAAGAAGATGAAGAAGTTTAAAATTTTGAATTTGTTTAATTAGGAAAGAGGTGGTGAATGTGATACTCTGATTGAATCAATCTCCCTAAATTTTAGGAGGTGGTTTTGGATGATGGTTACAAATATTTGGGTAGTTAAAAGATCGGTGTTGTGGTGTACTAAAATAATTACAATATTAGGCTCTTATAAACTAAATTTAGATGATTAAATAGGAATAAATTTGGAAAACACTTTATTTGTACAACACAAAACCTGTTTGTTTATATTAATAATAGATTATCTAGTCTATGGAATCTTTATTTTTGTAAATTCAATCTTAAATGCAAGTTAATGAATTGAGGTCAACCAAAAAGGCAAGATTTGATTTGGTTGTTTGTTTTTGTCTCTTCCAATTTATGCCCTGAAGATTTTATTTAATTGCATATTACATTTTTATTACATATCTCGATTTGTAGGAAGAATCTTATTTTTCAAAAAGTCAACCGTAGCCAAACTTATCACTATAATTAAGCAATTGGTTGGACATTGATTGTTCGAAATATAAATTTGTTACAACAAGGGGTGCAACTAATCGAAGCCACCTTCTGAAATAAGAAAGTTTCCTATTGTTTAAATATACAATGATGCCTCGAATGTGCTATCTTGAAAGAGTGAAGAACTTAGCCCTCTAGTCAAGAAAAGCAAAGTAAGTGAGAGCTCATCATTCACTCAATTCTTAAAGAAGTTAGTGATCTAAGGAAGTTCCAGTCTAACGAACGCGAATTAAATAGATTAGCTCGGAAGCATTATGATGGACACCAAATAAACGAGGGGGTCTTATGATTGTATTAAGTCTTTTGTACTATTTACAACTAAAAGAAGTTTAATTATGTTGGGCAACAGCCTCATGAATCCGTTAAGTTGATTAAACCAGGTTAAAACTATATAGTGTTAACTTTTACTTTTAATACCAACTCTTTTTGATACAATATAACTTGTTGCAATAACTCAAAAAGGTAAAAGTAACTAAGAAATAGAACACAAAATGGAATAAAAGATACTTGTTGTTAACTTAGTCTTGTGAATAATCCTATATCCGAACTTACAATACGAACCATTGAATTGGCATGCATGATAATAAATTAATGGGGATATGTTAATAATTAGAGTTTGGTGAGATAACTCTGTGGCACAAAAAGTCCGTGGAAGCCACAAGGTACCCTCGTGGGTAGTTTAACAGTTGCAACAATCTGTAGATCGGGTGACTTGGCGTCCATAACCAGAAACTTGGATTCATTAACGTTTTCGTCGTACACAAGCGTCAACAGATAACCGTCGTCTTCGTCCATATGATCGGTCTTATTGTATGGTTCCCGCGCCACGAAGTATGGTTCCCCGCAATAGTAGCCTCGCCCGCAAATGTTTCTAGCCACAGTGCTATCGCCTACATCAGCTAATGATAGATCTATCTTCACCACCCCTCCAAACTCCGACTCAATTAGTGCTGCGGCATACGTATACCTGTTTTTATTAGAGAAATTAATATGATTCGTTGGTGCCTTTCAAGATAGAACCAAGTTTTTCATGTAACGGGTGATGTGACAAATGTATAGCTACATTTTACAGATTGGGTCTAAGTAAATATTATTTTTAGGAAGAAATCATATGCAATATGAAAATATGTTGTGGAAGATGCTTAAAATTTGGCGTATTAATGTTATCATTTTTTCCAGAATACATGACCAATCAATTAACTATGGCGATGGTTCTCTTATATTAGATTCCTTTTGCGTGGGATGGATATCGAAGATGAAGCAATTAGTGATCCCAACGAGGTTGGCACCTCAACTATGCTATCTTCGAAGCTCAAATTTTAAAAATTAATAACATAATTAATAGTACCGAATCTTCTTCCCGTGAAAGGCTGGGTTGATAGCTCCAAAATCCTGAGCATGTAGCGGAATTCTCCTCACCGACCTTTCCTTAACGTTTATGATGATCTTTTCTAATGACAAGTGCCTCATCTCCATTTTTTCCAAGCATTCCTCAACTGATAATATGTTCGAAGCCACCATGACAATGGTGTCGCCGCCGTCTTCTTCCCACGCATTAAATGAGTGCATCATATTGAATCCCGGTACATCAATCCACCACATTTCTTTCTCATCTACCGCATATCGCGGGATAAACCCAAGCCTTGGCACCTTAACGTGATGAACCTTCACCGGTGATCTCCCTTTTAAAATCTGCATTGGACCAAGCCCAGCCTGTATATCAGGGAGTATGGCATAGTTTTTAGTTATAGCAAAGTCATGAATCACTGATATACTCTTCATGGAGAATATTGGCACTTCCGGTTGTTTTTCCCCGTGTTGATTGATTCTGAAGTACTTTAGGAATGGAGGTTTAAAATCGTACATGAAGGCGAAGGCTTCACCTGTGTCGGGATCAATCTTAGGATGTGCAGTCATTCTCCAGAACGGCTCCCTGGAGTAGAAATCATGGCGACCGAGTGTGATTATATCTCCTTCTGATGTCAACTCTATCTCATAAGGAAGATCAGACTCGCATAGAGCAAAGAGACGTCCGCCAATTATAGATAAACTTGTATTCGCTGTCCCGAATCCATGCGCAACAGGATTGATTTGTCCACATAATACTCGTGCCAAAGTTAGCATGCATCGTGCTGCTGAAGCAGCGACGCCATTGAAGGAGGAGAAGATGCTTGGAAAAAACGAATAGCCCATTTCACTCTCCACCATGTATTTGTAAGTCTCAACATATCGACTGCATAACGTGGCTTTACCTTGAGAGATTTTTATCGAGTGAATCATCCCATCTCCGTCAAAGAGATGGTAAGGGCCGCGAGGCGTGAACTGAGGGTTTGGACCGATGCGTATGTAATACCCATCTAGGCAGCTAGGAAGGGACCCCTCAACCACGTGGCAGGCGGTGGGGGGAAGCTCGTCCACAGGAGAAAATTTCCCGTCAAGAATATGAGTTGGATCATTGGAGGAGTGAAGTGGTAAGTCCATCGATGTGCATATTATATGATCTAACGACTTGAACATAGTTTCAAGAATTGATTTATTTGTTTTTTTTGGTACTATCTTATGTTGTGATAACACCATCTTCTTGCTTTGAGGGATCTTTACAGTTCTATTTGATGGGACATTAACTTGAGGGAAAGAGGGAGGAGGATCAGCGTTCATATTAAGACGTAGCTGCATTTTGAGTTAGGTGTATAGGGATATTAATTAAACGAGAAAGTATAAAGTTGGAGGCAAAGAATATGAAGAGAGGAAATCACAAATGATTTTATTGATTCCTCTTAAACTCTCCGCACTTGCACACAAATATATATGCTCACTCTTGTTCTACTTTGTAAGTTGTTTTTTTGGCACTAATATAAGCTGAAGATGGCCATGTATGATGTATCTACATATAAGCAAGCACGTACACAAATACATATGCTCACGTTTGTTCTACTTCCCCACATGTTTTTTTTAAAAGCTAATATAAGCTGAACATGGTCATGTATATGTAAGCAATACAACCCACTTAATAGTGCTACAAAATAATAACTTACTACAATCATCTATTAAGCATTGAGATTACATTTATAATGATAGCCCTTGTAATTAACTAAAATATCAACAACCATGTAGCTAGATTTCTCATATTTTTAGTAAATTTCTGATGTGGGAGCATGCCTCCCTTTTTATTTCCTTAACTGCAAATTAGTTTAACACCCCCTCTCAATTTGTAATTCAATCTTCTTTTCAAAGTTATTCGATCTTCTCAGGAGTAACAACTTTAGTGAAACTATTTGCCAGTTGCTTATTAGTGTTAACCAACTCCAATTGAACTTTTGATTTTGAACGAGTTTCTGACGAAATGATGACGAAGTTCTACATGCTTTGAAATTGCGTAAAAAAATGAATTTTTTGGTATTGCAATAGTAGACATGTTATTAGAGTATATTGTAATAGGAACTCCTTGCTTCTACTGAAGATCTTCTAGAATTCGTTAAAGCCAAACTGTTTCTCGTGCAATGTCATAGTGATGATATATTTTGCTTTTCCTGATGCAAGCAATACCGTCTTTCCTTCTTCGAGATTTACAAAATAGTTTTTGGTCCCAGATATAATGTATATCATAATGTACTTTTGCGATCATCCAATGACCCAGCCCAATTGGGACCCAATCATATGATCAAATAGTTAGACGCACAACGTATAATCAGAGACAATACCAGTTGGATATTTTGTGATCACATACTATTATCGAATTACAAACTTAATAACATAAACGTACAGAAGTCATAGTTTCATTTTTCAGTCCAACATACAGATTAAAGGCAAGTACATGCTTTTCTGCAACTGCAGTTTTGTAATCCTAGAATGGCCTACTATTATTTGTATGGGTTGAGGCTCATACTTTGGACACTCTCAGAAGCTAGGAAGTACTATGACAGTGAAGGCGAATGGGAAGTCCTTTTACGGGAGTCGGCATTGGATCATACTCAATCTTTTCATCAGGAATCTGTAACTCCCACCTGAATCTCCTAATAACGTTGTAAAGAAATATGAGTATTTCCAGCCGAGCAAACTCTTTCCCCAAACACATACGCGGTCCTCCACCAAACGGAACATACGAAAATGGTATAGGTCCGGCCCCCTCAAATCTCGATGGATCAAAATTTAAGTAGTTTGGAAAACAGCTAGGATCTATGTGTGTCATAGATGAACTCCAGTACAACTGCAACCATTGTGTAAAATAAAATAGTCACTCGATTATCCAAGTTGAAAGGTCTTAAGGATGTTCTTGTCTGTTTTACCATTTTACTCATTTTTGAATAGAAAGGGTATTGGAATTTATATTGCACAAAGAAAAGTACCTTCCATCCTTTGGGAATGTCATAGCCTGCATAATTAATATCGGCTAAAGCTTCTCTAAAAGCGCCGATCACTGGTGGTGTTAGCCTTATAGCTTCACAAACTACATTCCATGAGTATTTCATCTTTTGTATATCCTCCCACTGCAAAAACTCCCCTGCTTCTTTTGACGCCGCAATTTCGTTTTGCTCTATTATAAAGATGCCATCAAACATATAATACTAAAGAAAGAGCATCACGAATGCCACGTCTATACATATTACTACGAAAAGCAACTGACCTTTCAATACTTTTTCATAAACTTGAGGCAGTTGTGCAAGATACTTCATCAGCATGGTTATTGCAACGCTGGAAGTGTCATGGCCAGCAAAGAGCAGCATTAGTATGTTGTTTACGATCATCGATTCAGACATAAACTTGCCATTTTCATCAGGAGATGCAAGCAGATGTGACAGAAGATCTTGTGAAGGCATTGCAATTTTCTGTTCCAAGGCAGCTCTTCTCTGTCTGACTATCTTTAGGAGTTGCTTCTTAATAGCTAACGTTGCTTTGTTTGCACGGTAAAATCTTGTTCCGGGGAAGTTGACAGGGAGTGAGATGATCCCCTTCAAGAAAATATTGAACAGACTAGAAAGCTCCAAGATTTGCGCTGCGTCTTCAAGACTCATAAACAGGCGGCACGCTAGTTCAAAAGTGTATAACTTTACGGTTGGAAACACTTTCACCTCCCCTTTACCTAGTAAGAGTAAAGAACTATGTGGTTTGAGTTTTCGAAATTGTAGAATGATACCAGTGTGGAGTTTTATATCCCATACTTCGTTCTTATATTATTTCTTACTATACCAGAATTCAGTTGTATTCAAATTCCCCTTCTGATATTTATTAGATATAAACATTATCTTGGTCTATAAGGGTCATTTGTTACCTTTTGTAATTTAGCATGCATAATACATGATATAATGAGCTATTATTTTGGTTTTTTATAAGTAAACTTGCTATTATTTTTGTCAAACAAAGAGGATAATTGTCTTTCACTCAACTAAGAACAGTCTCAATTTTTAATTGTGCCTTTAGCGTACATTCATCCGTACAATGAGAAATTTTGTCAAGTCATAAATAACAAGAGGTAACTTGCTACCTTTTCACAACACAATAAAAGTCTCCTTTTTCAAATTATTGAAGGGAGTTGTATGCAAAAGTTCACATGTATTTTATACAGTACAAAATACATCATGTACTCGTATAGTTCCCTTGCAAAAGACCAAGATAGACAGATTGATTTTAACTCGAAGAAAGACATTTATACCAGTTTTTCTTATATATCTTTTATTTTAATACTTTGAATTACGAGAATCAAATTAAAATACGTTGAAAGTCTTTTAACACCAAAAAACAAATAGAAACCATAAGATGCACAAAATGCTTAAAAGGAACAATGTGCTACTTTCTTTAAAACTCATAACTGGCCAAATTTCACGTTCTTTTTCACAAAAGATAATATGTTGATTCAACATAATACATGGCAAATTTTCTCTATGTCGTCCACTATGAATTCTTTTCTACTTCTTTTAGAAAACAAGAAATGCACGGTTTCTCTTTTTCTTTTTCTAAATCTAATGGTCAAAAATGTATTTATTGTAAAAAGACGTTTTGGTTCAAAAGTAAATTTGTTTGAACTTGAAATGGCGAAAATATCTTTAAAACATATACATACACACATTGTGGTACAATTTGCAAAAGAACTAAAACTCAATAGTGTATTATGTCCGTTAATACAATCTATTGTGTAATCTGCAAAAACCTTACATTTCAAGATATAAATCAGTTCAATATTCGATTAAACAATATGCATTCCTACCTTGCCAGTGAGTCTTGACATGTTGCTGAGAAACCAAATCCATAGTGTTGATGTAAAGCTTAGTGAACGCATCCGGGCTCACAAAATAAGACACCATCTTCCTCATTAGCTTCCCTTCATCTCCACCGCTCGTCGCAATACACGGTCCGAGTAGTTTTCTAACAGAATCCGGCCACCAAACTGTCACCAACTTATTCTCATTACTGAACAAGAATTTGTTGCCTGCGGAGCCGCATAACACCGCCATATGCTCCCCCATCATCGAAGTCTTGAACACTTGTGATTTGTACTTTTCTACTCTATCCTTCACAAATTTTTCTGGTGTTCCATTCACTCCAGCACCAAGAAATTCCATCGTTTCGCCGATAAGAGGCCAACCATAGCTGCCTGGTGGAAGATTCCACAACTTTTTTGATGACTTTGTTCTAAGTTTTATGATGAAATTGATTGTTAAGACAAGGATTAGTATAGCTGCAACGATCAAAATCATGATGGTTGACAAACACAGGAAATTAAAAAATGTTTCCATTTTAAAAGTTTGTCTACACTATATCTAATAATTATCTACCAACATTTATTTGTGTGATAAGGACTCAACCACGAGTTTCTTCTTAAGGCAATATGTAGAGGTTCGTCCCCCACCACGTGTGTTGCCTTGCACCCATTGTTGCTATATTATGATAATAATGGAGAAAAAATGAAGATATTTTCGTATCATACGAGGAGAATTTTACGTTAGATAATCGATTTCAACCTTGACTAGCAAATATGGCGTGCAAAGTCTTATCTTAATGATCTGTAATTCCAGTTACATTGTACAGCACTATATATGTACCATATATAGTGGTGGCCACTTTTGACTGTGCTAACTGGATGACACTACATTAATATTCGAAGTTAAGTTTTCACATACAGGAGATATATAATAGTTTTTTGATTATTTGTTCGTCTTCAGCATGCGTTTTCTTGTTCTTAAATTCACGTTTTGCCCCCAAAATAACTAATGGATCAATCAGATTTATAAACAGATTCCCGTTAGGAATTAGGGGTGAATACTAAGAGGATTAATTTTACTATGGAGTAAAGTCTAAAATGTATATGAAATCATTTGGGGACGAGCATACTTCTGATGTCACTACGGACATGAGTTGAAATATAGTGACAACATTAAAGAATTATTACTATTTTATAATTAAGAATAGCTTGTAGAATTTATTGTATCACAAATTGCGGTAACAAAATCATTTTTGTTGTTGAGAGATCAACCAAACAACAGATTTTCTAGTAAATTTGGAGATTCGTTGCATTTCACACAAGATATAATGATCCCAAGTTACCACATATGAGACACTTGTTCGACTTGACATCAGCCAGACAGCCACTATTGGTTTATAATCTTATAATGTTGTGTCGCGTAGGTCACATTCATTCATTCCCTATTCTTAAATTATTTTTCTCCGTTAAATAAAATGACTTTTGTTTGACAAAAATGAATAACCTATTGTTTTAGTCGACATTTCGATAATTTAGAAGTTTTTAGTCAAAAGTGCCTACACACACACACTGCCACTACGCATTCTACTGGTAGAAGATGCATTTTGTAGTACGGATCCATCTGCGTCGTTTTCGGTTCTACAAGGCAAAGATATCATTTTTCAAATATATTTTTATAGTTAAACTTGCCAAAATTGGAGAGAACTCCTCAACATTCCTGCACAACTTTTGCTGAAAGTTGCTTATCATTAAGGAAAAGAAGGGCTAACATAGTCATCAACCTGACAATTGTCAAATTATGCTAATTAACATCAACAAAGTCGACAATCTCGGTCTGCAGAGATATATAACAGTAACAATGTCATACAACTAAATTACATAAACTCACATTGAGGCATGAATTTTTACAGATTGAACCTGGTTATTTGGTTAAATCAGAAAAACACCCTTAGGAAGGCATATAGCATACTTTTCCCAAAACGTGATAATTGCGTTTTAGTATATTGTTAAAGTTACTTTTATATGTAATCGGAATTCAAGATTTGCTTTGACCAATGGTAATAATTTATAGATTGTGATTTGAAATTTGTACAATGTGAGGGTGGTGCCGCAAGTCTAAAAACATCAAAAAGTGGTCATTGTAATAACTTCTTTGACGCATCAATCACCTAGTCTGCGCAAGAATTTGATTCATGTTGAAGGGAGAACATGGTCATGGATACAAGCATTAATACGAGCACCTGTTCAGCTAAGCATGCACAATATACACATCGAAATGATAACTTGCATACCAAAAATGTACTAACACGAAATAAAAGAAGCACCACTCACTCGATCAACAACACACATCAGATTTGCAGAAAAGTAAAAAGTTATACCTCCTTCCTGGTAATTGCATGATTTCCACTACGGCCTGCATTACCACCACCGGAAGCCCAAAACTGGTAGACATTGTGAATCCCTATGGGAATACCAACCGATAGGCACGCCACCATTAGAGGTACAGTCAAAGAGAGTCGAAGTACTGATGATTTGCTGTAAAAACATTTACACGGAGTGATATAATGTAACTAAAATAACTGCCAGAATGACAGGGGACTAATGGAAGAAAAAAGTGTCAAACTATGATGAAGACGCCAAACCTCAAGAAAGAAAGCAACAACCCGACGGAAGTGCTCACTAACCAAGCAACAAAGCCATACTGGACAACAGAAAAAGAAAAACATCACAAAAGTAACCGTCACATTCCAGATATCAGATGAGGGTGAGAATGGTTACTAAAAACCATATGTTCTCCACAGAACTCAGACCAGGAAAATACATGTTAGAACAATGAAAAAAGACATATTTAATAAATTTTCTCAGCTTCTGAACATGGACCAAGTTTCTATATATTTCCATTGAAAATGGCGAAATATTTCCATTTTTGATTCCACTAAAGCCAAAATTAATGATGATGATTCTGGAACTACTTGGAAAACTCTCAAAAAATGCAAAATGTTTATAATATCAAACATACATCGTAGATGTATACATAAACTTTTATCCATGTTTTTTAATGGAACTATAACAGCAATGAACTACTAAGAAACCTTCTTGAGCATATTTCGATATGTATAACTGAAAGTTAACAAAAATGTCCATAGACTTGAACCAGCTTTAAAACAAATAAAAAACTGTTTACTACAGAAGTTGCTGATTAAATTTGTAACAGCGTTACCTTCCTAGGTTTTGAAGTCATAGACAATTCTTCAGATTGAAATGACCGACGAAAAGCCATGATTGACCAGACAACAGGAGACAAGAGCAGCACGGCAATGCCAAATTCAAACTGCAAAAACAGTAAAAGAACTTGTTTGAACATTGTAGAGGCAATCTAATACAGTACATATTAAAAAACAAATATCAACTGTATAACATAATAAAGTATGATTGAAATCATTAATGAGGATGTACCTGATGGTGCCTAGAGCATATCAGGTTTATCATATTTGGGCGGACAATAGCCACAATGGTAGTCTCGATGCTAAAGACAAAGCTGAAGCGAAGCCACGATCGCTCTGGGATACCTTCTATATAGTGCAACAGTAGTCTACATAACTGAAGCCATTTCTCTAATCCCCTGAGCCTAAGTTCTTCTGACAAAGAAACTTGATTCGGCTGCATATAATCACCACTGTTAGAGTCAATCATAGTCATGTTAGTATTGTCACGGTGATCTGTATCTGCATCCAAACTACTTCTTTGCAATAATGCAAGGATCCTTGGATCCAATCCGTTCTCTTTCAGCATCACAGCAAAATTAGGATCTAGTCCTTTATCTTGCAGTAACGTGGTAAGCTCAAGCTCTCCATGTCGTGCACTTCTTTTCAACATAGCTGTAATCCTCGGATCATTCAATTTTTCCTGGAATCCAAGAGCCAAATTCAAGTCCAGCGCTTGATTAACAGAATTAGATGCACTTGATTCGTAGCCCTGGCTTTACAAGCCACTGCTGGAACAAATTACCAAGGAGTTATTATGTTCAAGACTTTATCAGCATATGACGGCCCAACTTCAGTTTCTTGAACTCCAGAACGACAATAACTACTTCGTAAGGCAAAACTTGGCCTACCACTATCCATGCTCTTCTCACTTTGAATCCCTTCCACATTATTCCAGGTAGCAACATCACTAGTAGAAGGTGCCGCACCATTACCAAGGTGACCAACATCTGCACTACTACTACGTTTTATACTTGAGCCACAGCCCTTGGACGAGCTGAATGAGCAGTTCTGCTCTTTCCTACGTAATCCTTCTCAAAGCCGAATCACTGTGCTCTCCAGGGCATCTCTACTAGCAGCTGATAAGTTAGTAACAGACAAATGACCATAAACAACAGCACCAAGAAGCACAGATGCCACAACTGCATAACTTACACAGTGTCTCAGATACCTGTAGAAAGAAATTGTAATAGGAGTCATCATCACAAATAGATTAAATAAATAGAAAATAGTTACTGTATATAATCCTAAGGGGTGAAGCAAACCAGTAATGAACGCCAAAACATATCAGGAAGACATGGTATGCCCCCAGCAACAAAAAGTGCAGCAACACGACTTTTGAGAAGCTAAAATCCATACAGGCATGTTCCCACATTCCGATCTAGCAAAGGAAGGAAAAAGATATGATAACATATACCGTGAAGATAAAATTGCAAAGAGAAAAAAGAATCATATAAAAAGAGAGCAATGGATATACCAAGGATAATAACCGCAGCAGAAGTAATTGCTCCAAGCCACTGTGATTCTTTGGCTGTCAGGCTGTACAATATTGAATACACAAGCAAAACTAAAATGGAACCAAAAGAAGCCCAAGGTGCAATGCCCAGCAGAGATCAAATGATATGATAAAGATACCAACAATACAAGTAAAGAACTCGAGAAAATATCACAACATTGTTACATGAAAATTTTATCCAGGAAGGGGGTAATGTAGTGGAGTAAAACAACTCAACAACTTCCTCTCCACAGGGAAAAAATGACATTTGAACAACTAAACGGAAGTAGCGCTTACCTTCTAGATTGGCGAGGGTATAATTCATGGGGATCTGGTGGTTCAGGTAAGCAAGTCACTGGACCCACTCCAATACAATCTGCATAAGCAAATTTATATGCCCTCGTCACACATTCATCAATATCAATGCCATTTCCTGCAAGGTTTTACACGAAAGGATGACCAATATAAAACTTCACAAAGGAAATAATACCAAACTCAAATAGAAAAGTTTTGATGGCCGGAGAAACTAATGCATGACTCACCATTGAAAACAATTCTACAAATGAAGAGCACATTGATTGCTAGAGCAATCGCTGACACGCCAAAGAAAAATCCTGATGGTGAATACCGCTCAGATGCCTTTGCACCTGCTGTAACATATACAGCACAAAGTTCATATGCACAAAGCAATCCAACAGCAAAAAGAAGAAGAACAGCAACAGCCCCTGCACAAGTTTGTAATACAGATTAGATATGCTGACATAGATAAGCAACAATAGTTGGAAGCCTTACAATCATTCCACCACCAGCAGAGGCAGCAAAGATGATTTACTGAGTTTAAACTTTTTGAAACAAAAAGTTATGAATAACTAAATTGAATACATGTAAAGAGAAAGTGAATTGGATTTCAAATACACACTACATAGAAGACTTTTAAGTACCACTAGACCAAAAAAGCAATCAATATTATAGATACAAGCAATACTCGAGAAATTACCTCTTAACAGCAATCAATTAGATCTCTACTACCACAAGAATTTAGATGACACAATCAAACTCGGGTGCATAACCAAAGAGCTTAAGTTGTGAATCTAACACATCCAAGACCGAGTAAATCTCTTCTGATGCTGAATGATAATTATCACAAGCTGCAAAAAGATGCATCTTCTTTTTCACTTCGACCCAACTTGAGCCCGGCCATATCTTCTCGACTCCACGTTCCTTCATGATATTCCTAATCCTCGCCACTTCAGTCCATCTATTCGCTTCAGCATACATGTTAAGCAAAAGGGTATAATAGCCACTGTTCTCTGGCTCTAAAACCGTTAATCTATCTACAGCAACTTGGGCAATTTCTAAGTTCTTGTGAATCTTACAACCACCTAATAAAGCACCCCAAACAACAGAATTAGGTTCCATTCTCATACTTCTTATCAATTCTACCGCTTCTTCCAGTAAACCAGCTCTAGACAAAAGGTCGACCATGCACCCATAATGTTCGATTTCAGGGAGGATGGCATATTTGTTAGCCATTTCAAGAAAGATCCTTCTGCCTTCTTCAACCAATCCTGCATGAGTACAAGCTGCAAGAACACTAACAAAGATAACACCATTTGGTTGGATCTTCTCCCTCTCCATTCTATCCAACATTGCCAATACTTCATGTGCATATCCATGTAACGCGAGCCCATCAATCACAGAACTCCAACAGAAGAGATTCTTCTCCGGTAAATTGAAGAACACTACAAGTGCCCTCTCCAACTCCCCACACTTTGCATACATATCAATCAGAGCTGATCCTATATAAACATCAAAGTTGAACATATTTCTCATCACATAAAAATGCATCTCCTTCCCTTGATCCAGCGCCCCGAGATGTGCACAGGCAGACAATACTGTCGCCATGGTCACGTTATCAGGTCTAATTCCATGACCCTTCATTTCATTAAAGAGTTCCAACGCTTCTCCGTAGCGTTTGTGTTTAGCATAACAATTAATCATAGTCGTCCATGAAATCAAATCCCTATTAAACATCCTAGAAAACAACTCCTCGGCTGACTCCACATATCCACCTTCCACGTATCCATGGATCATGGTATTCCACGCGGCAGTGTTCCTCTCCGGCATCTCATCAAACACCCTTCTCGCAGAACCCAAATCCCCACCCCGAACATACGCGGAGATCATCGTCGACCAAGCAAAACAATCCTTCTCAGCCATTTCATCGAACACCTTCCTCGACTCATCGAATTTACCCAAACTCGAGTAAAAGTCAACAAACGCAGTCAAAACATGAACTTCCAACGGAAACCCACTTCTCCAAACCTGGCCATGAACACATTCACCAAATCCCACAAAGGACAAAACTCGAGAGCTCTTAATAACAGGTGGAAACGTATAACAGCTAGGACCAACAGCACTCCTCAGCATGTCGACATAACACCTCAAAGCTTCGAGCGGGCAAAAGCAATTCACAAAGGCCGTAATGAGAGCGTTATAGACGAACGCATTGGGATTGTTTATCTGGGTAAACGCGAAAACGGCTGAATCTGTAGCGTGGAACTTGGAGCAAGCCGTGATGTACTGATTCACGGTGAAGCAATCTTGGTCCGCGTTGTTCTTGAGCATCAAGGCGTAGCACGATTCGACCTCTGTAAAACTGGAGCATCTTTTCAACTGATCCGCAATGTGTTTGAACGTAAGTCTTGCATTGAATGGCATGAGATATCGGGCCCAACGAATGAACTTGTAAGAGAATAATAGGAGTATGATAAAAATAGCAGCAAAATTAATTTGGAAGCTGCAGCCAATGAAAATGTCGCCACCTTTTGAAGTTCATTGACTCCAATTGTTAGGGGTGGGGGGCGAGATAACGTGTTTTTATTTTTATTTTTAATTACTTTCAAAATAATAAAACCATCTTAAAATCATAAGTACTTCAAGAAACTTATGTTCAATTAAAACAAATTATAAAAGTTACTATAATTATAGCAAAAATTTATAAAAGGAACTAAAATAAAAACTACACAAATATATATACAACATGTCATTAAAAAGAGATATTTTTCTTATGTCCCTAGGAGTTTTGTATTATTTATGTCCATTTTGACATTTGTAATTGTGTCACATGCTTATTGAGTATTAAACTGTAACTAAATCTATACCAAAGTATTAAGTAGTATCTTTCTTAATATTATGTACTATTAATGAATTATGAAATAAAATAACTTTAGTGTTAATCTATAACTTTGTCTCCACAAATATTTTTTATTAAAAAAATGAACTTTCTTTAAAAATGTTTAAGAAGAAGTTATACATTCAACTGTTATATAAGAAAATCATCATTTTATTTTTTTTCTCTAAACAAAAAAAGTAACAGAGATTTAAGTAAATTTTAGGAAGTAATTCAATGAATTACTGTAAACTAAGAATTGAATCAATTAAAAGAAAAATAAAACTTGGGTGTAAAATTACAGTAAAGTTTTAAAGATTTAAAATTATATTTAACAATATAAATATCTTATAATATATGATTACAGTTATATATAATATAGTGTATAATATATAATATATACAATATTACTATATGTATAAGAATAAGGGGTGGCTGGAGCTAGGGCGGGGGGCCCTAACGGCTAACGCCCCCCCCCCCCCCCCCCCCCCCCCTCGTGGCTCTGCCCCTGCCAATTGTCTCGGACTGAACCATACTTTCGAATACACACTATAAGAAATATAAAGTGATAATTTTATTATTTAAATGAGAGGTATTTATACAAGAAAAGTAATAAAAAGGAGAGACTCCTAAATAGTTAAAAATAATATTTTAAAGAACATAAAATAAAGCTTATCTTTAATACATCCCCTCAAAATTTACGGCTCATTGACGACGAGAATTTTGGAGCGAAGCAACAGAAATATGCACGAGGTTGCAGCTTCGTAAGAACATCCTACTAATTGATCAAGAGTGCTACATACGAGACCTTAAGAAAATCCTTATTAACAAGATCCCGAACAAAATAGAAATTCACTAAAATATGCTTCATGCGAGAATGAAGCACTCGATGAGGAAATAGACGAATAGCACCTAAAGAGAATATGGCTGACTCAAGGCAGAAGTATAAGTAGCCGAGGATGGAGAAAAATTCGAAAACTCAGTCTCGACAAAGCAAACATGTCGTGAAACACAGACACGTCATGTGGAAATACCGAAGCACGTCCTAGCACTCTGCGACAAGGAGTAACCAATAAAACTACGAGGTCGAGATGGAGGAGTCAGTTTTCTCGAGAGATAAAGGCTGCAACCAGGAAAAACAAAGACATCATGTATGAAATACAGAACTTTCTGAAGAAAAAATCTTTTTTAACGTCTGAGCTTTTATTTTTAATAAGAAATTTGTGCTACTAAAACTTTGTATAGACCAATACTAAATATTTTTATAATTAATGCATTGGTGATACAATTAAGAAATACATCATGTAAGATTTCATATTAATTTAAATCTTCACTAAACTTCTTCCACGTTTAAGCATGTCCACATAAGTGGTATGTACAATAAACGGGTTTTATTCAAAATTGGTGCCTCAAGTAGGCACGATCTCAAAAGTGGTGCCTTATTGAGGCAGCCATCAAAATTGGTGACTCATCGACACATTTTTGTCAATTTCGGTGCATCGTCGTCGAAAAATTCAAAAAGTGACCGGAATCGCTTACATGGACGTGACCTGGCCCCAAATTTGGGGATTTTGACCATAGTCAACGCCACGTGGTAAAATTGCGCCACGTGTTATGCCACGTAAGCAATTAAAATAAAAAAAATACAAGAAATAAAAAAAAAAATTGTATTATAAATTTAAGGTATAAATATTTTTTTATTTTAAAATAAAAAAGAAAGAAAAATAATAAAAAAATATAAATTCCAAAAGAAAATATTTCAAATTATTGTAATTAAAATTTTAACAGATTTTTTTTTCTAATTTCATAAAAAAGTAATTAATAAAACAAAAACAAAATAAATAAAAAAATAAATAAAAAGGGGAAATCGTCTTCCCCGATCACCCCACCCCGCCCCTTCACCAAATCGCCACCAACAACCACCGCACCTCCGCCATGACTCAAATCTGTTAAATTTTTAATTACAATAATTTGAAATATTTTTTTTGGAATTTATATTTTTTTATTATTTTTCTTTCTTTTTTATTTTAAAATACAAAAATGTTTATACCTTAAATTTATAATACAATTTTTTTATTTCTTGTAATTTTTTTATTTTAATTACTTACGTGGCATAACACGTGGCGCAATTTTACCACGTGGCGTTGACTATGGTCAAAATCCCCAAATTTGGGGCCATGTCACGTCCACGTAAGCGATTCCGGCCACTTTTTGAATTTTCCGGCGACGAGGCACCGAAATTGACAAAAATGCCTCAATGAGGCACCAATTTTAATGGCTGCCTCAATAAGGCACCACTTTTTGGAATCGTGCCTTGATGCACCAATTTTGAATAAAACCCTACAATAAACCTCATATGAGATACATACTCAGTTAAAAGTAATAACAAAAAAAAAAAAAACGATAATTTGTTCTATGTTGTAAGCCAAAAAAAAAAAAAAAAATCATCAAATAAGAATAAGCAATTTCTTTATATTAGGGGAAGGGGTTAGCCATCTTTTAGAAATGTTTTAGGGGGAGGGGTAAGCCATCTTTTAGAAAGATCATCAAAGTGATTTGGAGCTTTATGTTTCTTTTTTAAAGTAGATATGTTTTCACGATGGATTATAATTTCTGTAATAAATTTTGAAAAAAAGTAATACATAGCAAAGAAAAATCAAATTAATTTTAGGATTTTTGGCAATTTACCTCCATGTGTTATGCCGAATTGGCAAATTACTCCCTATGAAAAAATTAATAGGCAAATTATTCTTTGTGATTTAAAAATTGGCACACCACCTCCATGTAATTCTTTTAGTGTATTTTTATATTTAATGACCTAAATACCCTTGTTATTTTTAATATTTTGTATGTAATGTCAAACTTGATTATAACATTTCTTTAAAAAGTTATAAGTATTAGTATAAAAAATAGTATAAAACATACAATTTATGATATCACAACTTATTTTTAAATTTAATTTCTATTTTTATATTTTTTTTAACAGGTTAAAGTATTAAACCAAAGATCTAAATATTTTTTGAGAGAAGAGGATATAATTGTCTTTTTTAGTCTAAAAACTAGCCAAACTCTCAAGTTTGAGCAAATGAACTACACCTTCCTATATATTAGCAAATTTTTGAGATCATAAGGTTTTCTCCTGAAAAATTTGTCTATTATTTTTCATAAGAGAGATAATTTGCCAGTTTGACATAACACGTGAGGTAAATTGCCAAAACTGATTTTATTTTGCTCCTCTAAAGTCTAAACTCTGGCCCCTCCTGAACGAAACCCATGTTGCACTCAGGCCTAAATTTATGGGACCAAGGCCCAGTTATTTTGTATGCAGAATTGGGCCTATGCTTGGGACCAGAAATTTCTTCTGCTAAGATCATTCAGCATCTCTATAGTCTATTCTTAGTAGCACATTTCACAAATCCAATAAAATTATACACAAAAGATTTGAAATTCAAAGCAACTTAAGCCAAGCAAGCGTTGAGAAATTCTTTCAAAAAAAAAAAGCAAGCGTTGAAAAACAAAACTAATAAAAAATCATTGGTAGCAAGACAAGGAGAGAAATAAAAACAACCAATAAAGGTCAAAAAAACCAACCCAATTGCGGAACAATTTGAGCAAATAAAAATAATACTCAAACCTGAAAAGAAAAAACGAAGATTGTAGTTTTATAAGAAACAAAATAAAGAGATGGCGTTCAACACTGTGCGCATAGGAAGACAACAGCTGTTGGATCTTGTCATCTGCAACAGCTCGGTCGATGGGCGCTATATTTGTGGACTTACCTCTGTCATCCTAATCACTATTACACTGACCACGATTCTGATTAGACGATTAGTACCAATGTTTTACTTTTGCTGCTTTAATTGGAGGAAGACAATAGAGTGAGTGATCACTACTATTTTGTTGAACTCAAGTTATTCATACCCAAGTCTGATGATCAACAAAAAAAATGTTGTCCTTTTTTCTGAATTTTTTGATAGATAGCAAATGTTGTAATTGACTGAGAACTTGAGACGTGTTAGAAAATAAAACCTTAAACTTAGCTGGAGGCAGAACTTTAAGCTTTTATTAATTTTTCAGTTTCAATTTTTTATATTTTTCAGCTAATGTTGCTGGATAATAAAAGAGGTTCCCATTTCACTTTGTGGCCATTCAAAAATATGCACCGTTCTATCCACTCCATAACAAAACCAAACAAACTAACTAAATTTCAGAGGTGGTTTCAAACAACTATGGCAGTTTCTTCACTCTCACTCACCTTAACTTCACATACCTTAAAATACCAGGTCTAAAAAATTTCGCTTTTTATCTGTTCTCTATTAAATTTCAACATAACAATTTAAAGTTAGTTCAATATCTCGTTTCTTCAGGTACGTGGGCACGGTTGGAGGAGCTCAATAGAGACTGCTGCTGTTTCTTCTTCACATGGCATTACCAACTGCTCAATAAGCACTTCTTCTGATGAAGAAACTAGTAAGAACTAACTTATATGCTTCTCTTTACTATAATTCTTTTGTTTTTTTTCCGAATGATGTAGCAAAAATGAATGAGCATTTACTTGTCCACACGACATGTCGACGAACTATTTCAGGGAGCTCTAAAAGGAGGGCACTTATACTTGGAATCGGAGCCTTAACTCTCAATTCAATCCCAGCAACTCCACTTCTAGCAGAAGCAGAAGGTATTAGATCGCGCCTTATTTCCTAATAATCTTCTATGCCAATGTTAATCGAAAAGCTATTTATCCTGTATGTTGTCAACCATTGTTTGCGCGTTTGTTTAAGTTAAATATACTTCCACACGCAGAAAAACCACCGAATTATGAAGTTTTCGTCGACAAAACAGATGGTTATTCATATTACTACCCCTCGGACTGGAGAGTAAGTTCTAGTATCAGTTAAGTTGTAGTTGCAGATAATTTTGGTCTAATGAATCTCTAACCTTTTGTAGCTGTATGATTTCTAGTGCAGGAATTTGAATTTATGGGTCATGATTCGGCATTCAAGGACAGATATCTGCAGTTGCAAAATGTAAGATTGAGTTTCATACCAACTGCCAAAACTGATATCCATGATTTGGGTCCAATGGATGAGGTAAACAAAACCACACTTTTAAAACGAAGATTTTGCTAAGGATCAAACTAACAATTTCGAATAAAATTCTAATTTTATTACTAAAAGGTTATCACAAATCTCGTAACGAATGTTTACGCTGCTCCAACTCAAGTAGCAGACATAATGGAGATGCAGGAGGTAACTTTGACTTCTCTCGTCTTCTTGATCCATCAAATTCAGTTACATTGTATGACCATCGTTCTATCTTATGAGTACATGCAGAGAAACATCGACGGTAGAAACTACTGCACGTTCGAATACATACTCACTTCTCCGAATTTTTCCCGAGCAGCTTATGCAACAATAGCAATTGGAAACGGTATGGAAAATCCTGCCATCACATTAATGTGTCGTTGCACTTTCCGTTTTTAAACCAAATTATTCCAAAAACTGATGTTCTATTGTAAAAACATCATGGCTTTTGAACGATAACACTGAAGTTCTGTTCTTACTACCAACCATAAACAATGTATTGCAAATTTGCAAGTAGTTTTCCATCAGTTGATTTTTCTTGATATGCAACTCTCAAGTTTCCTTCTCCGGTGTGCATTTTGATAAGCAGGAAGATACTATACATTGATTGTTGGAGCAAACACAAGACGGTGGAAAAGGGTACGTAACCAGCTTAAGGTGGTTGCGGACTCCTTTAAGCTCCTCGACATCTGAATCACAATTTGTACCAGTCCTCATTATGTATAACCAACAAACATAGTATTTGTGAGAATAGTGCAAGGCTATGTATTAATTTTGTACACAAGAGAGAATGATGTCGTTCTTTCTCTTTGATTACTTGAGTTTTTTCTTCAAACTCATCTGTATAAAAGAACATTCAACCTGAGTATATTTTGGAAGACGCTGTCCTTCATATTAGTTAACAGAAAGCTGTTGTTAATGATGCAATCTACTTGAAGTTCGTAATAGCAATGAACACCACTTGTTAAGTACATCAAGCAGTTGCCACAGTGGAGTATGATGAACATTGAAATGTGCAAAGGCCAAAGCTTATGTGAATCATCATGACCGGAGCTCTATCGACGAACTCAAAATTAGAACTGCAACATGATCCAGTCCAACGTTATGCTAGGCACACTTTCTGAAGCCATTGTCGTTCATAAACTGTCCGTTGTTCCACCTCTGCTTCTCCCCTTCGAGGTATCCAAATTGTGTAACAACTCAAAACTATATTCTTTTTCAATGATTAGAAGAGATCAAAAAAGTAAAAGGAGAAGAGAGGTTTTTCCGCAACTTTGCTTTACTTATGTATTGATCTGTCCCAGTCAAATTAAGATTTTATCATCAAATATAGTTTCACAGAACTTGAACGTATTTAACTAAAACTTGAACTTGCATATACATAATCCAATAATCACTGCATTGTCTTAATAGTCAGGCTCAACTAAAAGTTATACTCCTATAATATAAAGAAAAGGCAAGGCCTGTTATGGCCTGCAGAGTATTTAAACCACTTTTTTTTTTATCAGAGAAAAAATAAAATTGATTGCTCATTAAGCACAGGGGGTGCTCCAGTCCGTACAAGGGATCAAACAAAATAGACTAAGAACAAAGCAACATGAAATGACAGACTCGATAAACAAATTCCCGCGCAACTACACCAATCCACAAAAGAATACGTACAGGAAGTTCGTCTTATTGACCTTAATTCAATTCCACGCTTTAAACTTGATAATCTCCATCGCCTCGTCAATATTAGCTTGTTTTTCTTGAAAAAGAATATCCACAAAAGAGTACGGGAAGTTCATCTAATTATTGAAACCACTTAATGTCGGAACCATTTGACTCAACAAACTGCAGTTGCTGAATCATAAAGTTCAATAATAATTTGTTCAAAAAAAAAAAAAAGTTCACTAACAATAATAGAAATAAGTTAATGGCTCAGTACCATATATATATATATATATATATATATATATATATATATATATATAAAGTTGAATTGGATGCATGCATGCATCACCATCCCAATCTTAAATAACTTACTTTTTTTTTTCTTTTTTCCTTTTTTGAGAAGAAGAAGAAGAAATACTTTGTTGAGTTATTAAAAGGCTTCAAGCAATGAAATTCACTGGGAGATACGGCTTAAATATTGACATTTCCGTGAGTACCAGTTTAAATATTGGTTTGGAGGTATATCTGTTCATACCTTTCAAAATGGCATGATGATTTAATGCTTTCAAAAGGAAAATTATTTCACGCCCGTTGCATGATGGGTAATAACAAGAGGTTGAGATTGAAAATTATCCTAATTATAGGATAGTAACTTTCACTTACTCTATCACAATCATGTATTTACACAAATATTTGAATTGGTTGTATTACCTCGTCAAACAACCGTTACACCTTATGGAAATCTTTTGTTTAAAAGGGTTAAATACAAATATTTTCAAGGCATTCTTTTCTGTTATATATTGATTGGACACATATTATCCAGGTCATAGACCAATTATTGAGAATGATTATACGAAATCCTAACTATTGTTAAAATTCAGTATTGGTGACAGAATTTAATTTTCTTGAGATATAATTTTTTCGATTTTTATTCAATCTTGAACGGTCAAGAGTCAAGACAGTCCAATTACTTTCACATTCATTATTTCCAAGAAACTTGGACGGTCGCTGATTATTTTTATCATTCTCTTTTAAGTATTAAATTTATCATAAGTTTTGTATGTGAACAATCATTTTTCAGATACATTATAAAGTCCATGGTAAGCTTTTAGTCGCGAGCGTTGCACTGATGAGTGGTAACCAAAGGAATATGACTATCTAATGATAATAGTCTTCACCAATTGATTATTTATAAACATAATAATTTGTCTTTAGTTACCAAAGGCTTTCATTCTTTTACCACGAGATTAATTCATTAGTGTTTTTTTTTCCTTTTTTCTTTTTTAAAAATCTATTGTCAACTATCAGTTTTAGAATGATGAATCACCTTTTTGTGGTCGACACTTTTTATTCTATATACTTCATTAATTAATTTATGTTACGACCATACATTCCTGTTTACATGACCGTGGTGGCTTTATTCAAAGACCAGCTTTAATTGAAGCATTTATGGTGGCATCAATTATCACAATCTTTATGGCTTTTGAACACCTCATGTGTACACTTTTGTGTCAACATGTTCTTGCTGCTACTTTAATAAATTTCAATTATTTTCATTATACATTTATAAAATTATTTTGACTTGATTTTCCCTTTTATATAGCCGTGAAAATTGCTAAAGATAATTGATCACCCAGATGATTCGGGTTAGGGATACTAGAATAGCTGTTCTTCTAAACATATAAACTGAACTCAATAAATAAACAACAATTTCTGTTTAATTTAATCTAATATGCAAGCCTGAAGTATTTAAGAAAAATCTATCTTGACAATTTACATTGAACTTATTTTTATGATTGTATCAAATAATCAAAAAGTTTTTACTATCAAGTGCATAAAATAGTTGTATTTATAGACACAAATTTAATACACAAAAAGGAAATAGTGGTTACAAAGTCTATCATGGACCTAAACTTAAAAGATTAACAGGAAAGTTATTAGTCAAGAAAAAACATTAAGCCGAGAAACTTTAGGACTGTAGTGAGCACACCAATACACCAATCACGGCATCGATTTGGTAGGGGCCATCTCTTGATGGTTGACCAATCAAAAGCTAAACATATTTTCAAACAGTCACTACCACAAAATCATGTAAATAATTGGAAAACATGGGGAGGGGCAGTTTTCAACTTGGCAGTGTGACCAACGACGCGGGGACATACAAATTCAATTTAGGGATATAGTTGAAATTCCAATTTATTGTTCTTTTTTTGGATGAAATAATAGAATATTCAGGTATATATATATATATATATGTTTAAAATGAAAAATAAAGTTTTCCATGCATTTGTCAGTATACTTCGTTTCCAAAAAAAAATCATTACAGCTAAAGATTTTTTTATATTTAATATCAATCTAATTTTAAAATAATAGTACTACATTATATTTGTTAAAAAAAATTAATGTTCTCTTTACAAAAAGTAATCTTAATTTTCCTACAATTATATATTATTATTTTTCCTTTCAAATACTAACCTAATTTAATTACTTTGTTTTAGAACTCCCGCACATTATCAACACATTAGAAAAATAGAAAAAAAAAAAGACATAAGAATCTCGATTCAATCAAGATAACTAAAAGAACTAATAAATTTTACTAAAATGTTTATTGTCTAATTCAACTAAAATAAAATTATGAGAATCAAAATAATTGAAAATAACTGATGTTTTTTTTCTGCAGCTATCATGAGTTCAATAAATGTCTAAAAATTATTCGTGCTTTCCGAGAAAAAAAGGCTTAATATACCTAAATCTTGCAATCTCTCAATTTATAATCTAAAATTTATGTACGCACATCCAAAATACCAAGAGAAAAAAAATGAAGAAAAAGACTGAATAAGTTGATCAGGTAAGCAATAAACAATAAGTCATTTATATGTCTTATTAGAGGTTATGAATATATATAACAAAATAGAAAGATAAATCAAACTAATAATTTTGTACTTTGCACAGATGAATAAGATTGGGAGACAATATGAACACTATTTTTCTTAGAAATATATACAGAGTTTGACTCTAAGTCTTTCATTTTCATATCGGTAAGAAGATGAAAGTTTAGAAAATTTCACGAAAATATTGAAAATCTGATGATTTTTTTTTCTTTGGCCTGTTTATAAGAAGAAGTTAAGAAGTTTAAATATATTGGGATTTTGTTACTATTTTCTATCCATTGTGTAGGAGGAGAATCAAAAGTATTTTTCAATATTCTTGGAGATTTTCTTTATTTTTCTGAGAAAATCTTGAGTTACCGAACAACTGGAAAATAAACTTTTTTTTCTTATTTTCTGTTCGGATTCTCCATGTTCTTGAGGAAAAATCGTGCTAAAAAAAAGTAAAATAAATATTTAGAATATAGGAATGGGAGTTTAAGACAAAAAACATTGATATGTTATATACTTCAAGAGCTCAAAAACCCTTGGTTTCGATTTACTCGATGTGCACAAAACCAAGAACAGGAAACACCCGACACAATTCATTGGTTTCAATTCTTGCACCACCATTTTCATTATAGTGGGAAACACTAGAGTAAAGCTAGTATATCAAGGGTTACCAATATGTTGGACTTGAATATAAGGATTAGAACTTCGGACATAATCTTCATTCTTCACATCATATACAACATAAATTGTCGAAAAGAACAGAAGCAATATTGAATATATATATATATATGTCGAAAAGAACAGAAACCCATGTATTTTGTGTCCAAATTAAGTTGTCTCGTTTAATTGTAATAATTCATTTCGTTTTCTAGTCGCAACCGCAATTAATTTACCTCGGTAATAAGGATTTGGATACTTAGGTAAAAAAGTGCCAATTTTGTAACACGGGTCCATATGCATACATATGCATACAAACAATAAAATTGGTGGCCATGAATTTTGCATTATAATGTTGGAGTAGTGTCACTTTATCAGTTTATTGTTTAACTTACATGCAGAAGGAGCCAAAAGGCTGCTCTATCGATTTTACATGGCGGAATCGTTAAACCGACAGCAGTGACAAAGTTTCGAAGCAGAAGTGGGATTTGTTGTTCATCTCTTATAGGAGTTAGGACTTAGGGCCCTGTACTTCACAAGTGGGGGTCTCTTTTTCTTTTTCCCTTTTTTTTTAAAAGTCAAGTAGCATAGGACATGAATGAATGCCATCAATAATTTTTATAGCAATGGCGAGATAATTTGCATTATTTTAATCCAGAAAATAATATTTGTCATGTTCATGGAAATCTAGCTAGCTAGTAGATATTGTACCTAGTTATAGTCATGTATTTAACATAGAATAACAATTTTAGTATATTTTGTTGAGAAACGTGAATAACGAGATACAAATACCAGAGAAAATACATATCAAAAAAGCCAATAGAGGTCCTAAGTATTGTGATTTATGAACATGAGTTTTAGATCTGATAGGATGATGTGGTAGACTGCATTAACGTGGTCCATAGTAGGCATAGAATGAGAATTTGCATGAAACTAACCCCAAGTTTGACTAGAAAATCTATCGTCTGATTTGTTTTCTTGCAGCGTAAGGTACATATGATAGTCGAAAAATTGTTGAGACAATGTCGAATATTATGAATATATCGTGTGAAATGGGCCAACCGTCTAATTTATTACTTATTTAGAGACAAAGTACAAAATCAACCATATATACTAAGTTATATTAGCTCATTGATGAGTGTTAAACAACAAATTTCATACAAATTAGGCTATGCCATTCTTTATATATTATAATTCATGTCAAGTAGCTATATAGGCAAACATTTAATTCCTGGTTAGAATGGCAAGGATCTTCTCTAGCAATTCTAAGAAAATAAAACCAGAAATCTTAAGAAAATTAAAGTCCTAAAAATATTAGAGTTTTAACGCAGTAAAATTATTTTGTTGAAACTGCCTTGAAGGATGTTATTTTATCGTTACTAGAATACGGATAACTCAATCGTAGAGCAAAAAAAGACTTTGATTGACATTTTATGAACCTCAATCGAAGCACTAGATCAAAAGTTATGGTGACTTTCGTGATGATTTTTTCTATCGCAAAAATCTCTTATATTCGGGAGTTCTTGTCATGCATCAATACTTCCTAAGTTTGAGAATGTCACATTAAGTTTGTCTGGTGTTGTTTAATAGGCTAACATAGTTTGGACAACGGTGTTACGTCAAGTGTGAAAGTTTCATCACTAGTGTGCACTCTAATAAGTCTCGGTTGCAATTAATTCTAGCATCATAAAAATAAGGGATAATTATAGCTACGCTCCATGAGGTATGGGAAATTACAGAGACACCTCTGAAACTAACTTATGTCATGTAAAAGACAATTATACCCTTCTTTTATTTTGTTATAGAACCTAAAGAATTGAGTTAATTACAAAAAACTTATTGTTTTTTTCTTTTTTCATTTTGGTTGATGAGCTCTCCCTTTTTTTCTTTTAATTTTGTAATGAATTTGGATACCAATTCTTTTTCAAAATTGTAAATCGAGAAAATTTTCTTTGTTTCTTTATATTGTGCATATTCGATTTAGATAAATGGGAAAGTTGTAAGTTTATTTCATTGTTTTATTTTTGTATTCTTAGGTCAAGTTATAGTTTATAAACTTTAAAAATAAAAGTATGATTTTTTAAACATATGCAATTAAATTCTAATGAATGAATGAATTAAGTAGATGTGTGTTTCTTTACATAATAGTTTTTTCTTTCTTTTTATATATTTTCAACAATAATGTTCTATTTACTTTTATATAGAACTTTGAAGAGAGTTATATGCAAAATTTGTATAATATTAATTGAAATTGAGACCAAGGGTAATATTGAAAGTTGTCATCCATATCTTTAACAGATGAACTTTGTTGTAACGTTTATCATGGGGGTGTACTTGTAATTATTCCTAAAAAAAATAAAAAGTTAACCATCTTAAATTATGCATCAGTTACTCAAGAGCCCTTTGGAAACTTATATCGAAATATATTTACCAAGATTTCAACACTCTTCTTAAGACCCTTTAAAACCAAACTAATAATTAATTTGACCCGGTAAAATGAGCAGTAAAAAAAGGTAAGTTTCACTCACTCGTTGGCATTTTAGCCCCTGGCCCTGGATTTGTGTCTGCAGTGGCAGTAGGTCCGTCCATTACATTTATGTACAGTACCGGATTCATTTTTGGTCACGGGCGAGAGGGCTTGGTCTAAAGCTGATGATGACGGTTCACCACTTCACGTGTATGCCCAATGCTCACGACCCTTTAACGCCGTTAGTTACTACTAACCATACCACATTACTTTTTTACTACTGTACCAAAACAAAATTTTACCTGTCCGTACTCCCTTGCTCCTAATTTCAATTTAACCTCATATTTATATCATTATAATCATATTTAAGAACTTCTAGACTTAAAATTATGTGTTTTTTTCTGGATTCTATAATCGGACAAGCTATACGCTGGAGTAATTACAAACCATGACTCAATAGACTTCTTCTAATTCTGTTCTTTTGTCAACAAATATTGTGAGTTTTGTCCTTTTATTTAATTGTTTTTCTCATAAACTAAAACTGCCAAGACATTGTACATTAATATAATTTAAATATCTGAATTTAGGACATTGTGTAGTACAAAACTTTGACTCAGTATTTTATTCTAGTAGCGGAGCAATTTGACCTGGTTATGACTTATGAGCCGAATTATTTAACATCCACTGAAATTTTTTGGCACCAAATAAGAGAAGAATCTTTGTCCGGAACAAGGCTTAAGAATATTACTAGTTGATGAAGCTCAATGTGTTGCAGTGATTCTCTGAGGAACTTGATTGGATTACTCTAATTCTTTACATTTTTAGTTTGGATTCCTCTAGAAATTTGAGAAAAAAACACATGCATATGATACATAGAAAATCTTAACGATGTAAAGAAAAGAAGAAGAAAAATGAAAAAGAGGAGTTCGTACATCTATTATCGACATATTTAGTGCATGATGTAATTAAATGTCATGGCTCTTTAAGTGACACAATACATTTATTAATTTAACGTTTGAATTGCTTACATCTTGTTGAATGATTGATAATTCTACCTACTATAAAAGCTTGATTCGCTTATTGTGACCCGTCCTTTACTTCTTTATGTATTTTCGGTTGTATGAACTGTATTGCTGGATGAATTACTGTTGTAATTATATGGTATTGTGCATGTGTAAAACTTTTGGATAATGTTTCGCAATAATAGGAATTTTTTGAAAGAAAAAAACAAAAACAGTTGTTTGATCAAAACTATTCATGGAACACTCACGTGAACATGAATCCCTAGCTTATACATGCATGTGAACGAAATCTAACACTGATGTGTCAAAATTATATAAATTTCTCTGACTACTTAGTTTAGAAATTAAAGTTGTAAATACCGAAGAAGTATTATTGATGATTAAGAAACTCAATTAGATGAAGGCATTATTGATTCAGCCATTAACAAGTAAAGTCCGCAGAGTTTCATAGTTTTACGTTTTACCAATATTACTTGGTTACATTTATTCATCGGGCTGAGTTTGTTAATTATGCAAATCAGTATATTATTCCATAAATCGTGCTATTGTTGTGATTTGCTTTCTTAACTTAATGAGAATATAGCCTAAAATCTGTAGTAGTTTCTTAAATTGTCTAAAAGTCTCTCGTAGTTTCTTAACTTTATCACATGAAGTTTCAAGTAACTCTATCTATTTCTTTATTAAATGACAAAACAACATTACTTCAACTTTTGTAAATATATATCTTTAAGATTTTTTTCAAAATTGAAATTTTCAAACTTGAGATTTTTATGATTTATGATAGACAATAAAAATAATTGTATATTATTTTTACAATAAATAAATTAAAATGTGAATTTTGTGTCGGAGTTTTTCAAACTACATGAGGGATGTTCATGTTTCAAACCACAATGAGGTTTTTTGCTAAAGTCTTGGATGACATAATAGACTTTACTTAATAACTAAATCTAGTGGCACATAGAACGAATATATACGGCTCCCTAACGAGGTTAGATTGAAAGAGAATTTCATGTAAAGTTTATGTACTCAAAAAAGAGATTTTTTTTTTCCAGAGTTTCTGAAATCACATGAACATTATATTATCTAGACAATTAGCAAATCATAAAAGGGTTTTACGAAGTTTTACAGAATTAAAGGGGTTTTATGCATATCTCCTAATTTATTCCCTGAACTGTATATATAGATGGATTAAGGATGTTTTGGATAGAATAATTTGTTGTAACGTGGGGTTGATCCAAGTGGAAGTTTGCTTGTATCAGTTTCCCTAGTATTTTAAGAGTCATTTCATGAGTATATACTATGTAATAATTAAGGATGTTTTGGATAGAATAATTTGTTGTAACGTGGGGTTGATCCAAGTGGAAGTTTGCTTGTATCAGTTTCCCTAGTATTTTAAGAGTCATTTCATTTATGATGAGCCAATCTAATGAGTTTTGACTTTTGGTCAATGAAAACTTCGAGTAATTTGGTCTCAATCACACTATCCACATATATGTATATTTGCTTTATATGGCTAATGAATACCGATGTTTATCTCTAACAGCTATATAAAGATGCAAGACTTTAGCCTTCTCATTACCCTTACTTGCCACAATTACAAGATTTATTATTGTACATCATTAATGCATCTCTAGACTCTTCATTCGAGATAATAGAATTACGCAATCATCATTCACCAATAATCAATACAATTTGTGAGCTTAAAATTTTAACTTTATAGTATTTCTGTTGCAAGAATTTGTGTACTATAATCGAACTTATTATTTAGAAAATGTCTCGAACCATGTGACCCATTTGTTAAAAAAAAAAAAAAAACGTCGTCCTCTTTTATCCCGTCATTGATCTTTTGTTGTGTATGAAGTGATAATTCACTATTTATTTCATTTGTCTACAATGGTTAAGACGATTTTTAACAATATCTTTGTGTAAATAAAACTTTGAGGTCTCAATTATGGCCTTGGGGGTCGAAACTTATTTGTTTCTTATTGGGGATTAGATCTCTCACAGACAAACACTTACAAAATCAAGAAATCCTCACATTGGTCCCATAATTCACTAAATTAAACATTAACCATAAGGTCACAGTAAAAAGCAGACACGAAAATCGTAAAAAGCTGAGGTGCGCCACTGTAGTAAAGTCTAGACCGTTGAGGGGTTAGTAAATAAGTACCAATTCAGGGGCAAATTCGTAACAACAGCCGTCCCAATTATAAAACTTGGATGGGCAAAAATGGAAACTCACAACCAAGTCTTGCAAGTGGACCCCGCAAAGACGACATCGTACACCTCTAGCAAACGAGTGGGACGCAAAATTTCTTCACATCCCCACTTTCACTTTTCCCTTTTTACCCCTCATATTCAAAAAGCCAAAATCCCAATAAAAAATTACAAAAATCTAAAATTAATGGTACAAGTCCACACCAAATTAAATAAATTAAAAAAAAAAAAGAAATGTGAATAAAAACAGACATATCTCTGCACTCGCAAGTGGATTTTTCGAAGCACCCCATCAAAAGAAAAAGGAGAGAGAAACAGACGTTTAGAGAGAGAAAGTGAGTCACTCTCAGTAGGAACAAACTCCAAAAGGGGTGCGTAGGATACGCCGGAGCTGGGAGTGAAGCTTTAATGGCGCAGTGGTGTTGATTGAATCTTGGTGCTGCTAACCTGAGCCTCGTGTTTTGTGTAAAGATTGAATCTTTTTAACTTTTGCTCACTTGGGTTGTTGTTAGTTGGAGCTGTTGTTGGTTGGTTTGCTATAATGGGCGCCGCGCAGTTTAGCGGTGGCGAGGGGAGGTTGGTTTTGTTGGTGGTGGTGTGCTTGTGTGGACTAATCTCGCTATCTTGCGCCGGGAGGGTGTATGGTACTTCAAGGCAGAAGCTTGAAGTTGAGAAGCACTTGAAGAGGCTTAATAAGCCTCCTGTTAAAACCATTCATGTACAACTCATCTCTCTTCACTAATATTCATGTGTTTTCACACACACATTTATGTTGTTCTTGTTTGTGGTGTAACTAGTGCTCAATCTGTGGTTTGTAGCTCAGAAAAAAAGTCAGTTAATGGGTTTTTTTAGCTAAGCTCAGCTTGTGTACTATTTGCTGTTCTTTGCATTTTCTTTTTTTCAACTCCTCTGCTAGTTCATAAATGCTCAGATGGACTTCACTTGTTTGCTCCATTTATGAGTTTTAGCTATTGAAGCTTCAATCATTTTTTTCTGACATTTCTTCTTCACTTATTCAGTTCTAGATTTTCGTTTACTTGTATGTAAATGTTATGAGTCTGTCTCTACTTTGAGGTTATAAAGAAATGATTTTTTCTGAAGAAACATAATTGTTCATTTGCTCTGGATGGTCATGATTGAACAGAGTCCAGATGGGGATATCATTGATTGTGTGCACATCTCTCATCAGCCAGCTTTTGATCACCCGTTTCTCAAAGACCACAAAATCCAGGTTTAATTTCTTCTACTTTTTATGTGTTTTTATCTGCACTGACTTTAGTCTAATGTAAGTTTTACCCTGTTACTCTTAATGGTGAATTTAGCCCTTTATATTTTGTTTCTCCGTTTAGGCGAGGCCTAGTTACCATCCAGAAGGCCTATTTGACGAGAACAAGATCGTTACGGGGACAAAAGAAAGAACTAAACCCATGACTCAACTATGGCACATGAATGGAACATGCGATGAAGGCACCATTCCCATTAGGAGAACAAAGAAAGAAGACGTGTTGAGGGCGAGCTCTGTGAAACGGTATGGCAAGAAGCATCACAAAGGCGTCCCAAAGCCCCGGTCTGCCGATCCCGACCTCATCAATGAAAGTGGTCATCAGGTAAATTGAAGAAGAAGACACAAAAGGGATTCTTTATCAGCATTTTTTTTCTTTGGTAAACATTATCTATTTATCATACAAGCTTCTTATGATGGACAACTTGAAAGACTTCTCTTCATTTTTCTTGTTTATCTTTTTCTCATTGTGTTTCTGCTTTTGTAAAGTTAACTTTTGCTTCTTTGTTTCATGTGGTACTCAGCATGCCATAGCATATGTTGAAGGGGATAAGTATTATGGAGCAAAAGCAACTATTAATGTTTGGGAACCCAAAATTCAGCAGCCTAATGAGTTCAGTTTGTCTCAAATTTGGGTGTTGGGTGGTTCTTTTGGTGAAGATCTTAACAGCATTGAAGCTGGTTGGCAGGTATATATATAACATTATCAAACACCCAAGTGTCAAAAAAAAAAAATGCTATGACCTCAGTAGATATGTTATATTAAAGATTAAACAAGTACTTGTATGAATGACCCAGAATCTTGATTGATTTTTCAGGTTAGCCCTGATCTCTACGGTGACAACAATACAAGACTCTTCACTTATTGGACTGTAAGAAAAATCTTGCTGTACTTTACCTTATTTTCCTATACATAAAGAACCATAGGTTAAAGTTTTTGTGTGATGTTCTGATAATATACTTTTGTGACAATTGCAGAGTGATGCATATCAAGCCACAGGTTGCTACAATCTTCTATGCTCAGGGTTCATTCAAGTCAACAGTGAAATAGCAATGGGTGCAAGCATCTCCCCTGTTTCAGGCTATAGAAACTCTCAATATGATATTAGCATTCTTGTTTGGAAGGTAAAATCCAAACTCAACCCACTCTGCTTTGCCTAAGGTGTTGTGCACTAACCATATTTTTTTAATGTTTTAATGGTCCAAACCCATAAAATATTAGTCTGTTATAATCTTTATGGTGGAAAAAGTAGCTGAAAATTTGACTGGCTAATGTGGCTGAAAAAGCCAATATTATGGTAATGATGCTGAGAATCTTTGCAGTTTTTGTTCTGGTCACTGTCAATATTGCATCATTTGCTCTATAGTATATCACGTGCAGGGCTTCTCTTATGTGTTGTACTGTTATAACTTGCTAGACCACAGTAAAAATTAATATGACTATACAATAATAAAGTTAAGTAATTTTCACTACCTTTCTTCAGTGTACATGCTGAGCCAAACTAGTTCTTTATCAATCAAGGGTCTGAAACTTTTGGTTTAAACTTTTGATACTTTACATTTCCACCCCTTATCTTTGGTTTAATTACAGAATCGTTCATTCAAGTTTTAACAATTACATATATATCCTTCAAAAGTTCAAATAAATACATGAACACTTCTTGAAGTTTCAAACACTGCAGGTAGGCTATGAGGTTTAAATAATTACATAGACACCTTTGAAGTTTGAAAACATTGCCACTAGGCTCCACGATGCTTAAATAGTTACAGACTCATCCCGAAGTTTGAGTAAACATTACAGACAAACCCTTTATTTATCATGTTTTTCGAGCTTAAAGACGGTTTCTTTACAACTATTCGAACCTTAAGGGATATGCTTCTGTAACTAAACCAAACTTCATGGCTGTAGATATATTTATCCCTAAAGTTTATCCTTCTTTTTTCTCAACGCATTTTCTAATTTGTTATTTTTCGATTGTAGGATCCGAAAGAGGGACACTGGTGGATGCAGTTCGGGCATGACTACGTGTTGGGATACTGGCCATCTTTCTTGTTCTCCTATTTGGCGGAGAGTGCATCCATGATTGAGTGGGGCGGGGAAGTAGTAAACTCAGAACCAGATGGGCAACACACCTCAACACAAATGGGCAGTGGTCGTTTTCCAGAAGAAGGATTTGGAAAGTCAAGTTATTTCAGGAACATTCAAGTTGTTGACAGCACAAACAATCTCAAAGCTCCAAAAGATCTTGGCACCTTCACTGAACAATCCAACTGCTATGATGTCCAAACAGGGAGCAATGGAGATTGGGGACATTACTTTTATTATGGAGGCCCTGGTAGAAATGCCAACTGCCCATGATGTTAAAAAAGGACCTCAAAAAATGAAAAACCAAAAAAAAAAAAATGACCACTTTAAGCAAATGTATCATTCAATGTAGTCTATTGTGGCTTGTCTCTCTGTATACTCTTCACTTTCTATTCTCTTTTTTAACTTTTTTTCTTTTGGTTTTAGTTTTGTTGAGTTTGTTTTAAGTACATGCAATCTGTGTGTAATGGGAAGTTTTTTGACCCTTTGTGTTTTCCTAGAGAAAGTTATCAATGTAAGTGACTGTGGGAAGTGGCTGAGTTTCTTTAAAAAATTGGAAAGAAACAGGCCTTTTGTCATTTTCCTCTGTATTTTATTACTTTAGTTACTCACTCTTTTGAGTGCTTTTTGACCCTTATAGATTAGATAAAAGGGTTTTGTTTCTTTTCTTTTTTTTTTTATTTGCCTAAAGAAGAGCCAGCAACCATGTATGGACACGATACTATAATAATTATATTCAAACTGATTAATTGAAAAGAAAAAAGAAGGATGTACCTTTCATCAGCTTGTCTTCTTTTTGGGGTGGGGTGGGGTGTGGTGGGGTGGGGGTGGGGTGGTGAGTGATATGTTTCAAAAGATTTGATGAGCCCATATGGATGAGATATGCATGTGAGTGGAAGGAAGTGCTTTTTTAATTCATTGGATTCTTTGGTGTATCACCTTTTTCTGCAAAAGTACTCACCACCACTCCTGCAATATCTTGATATACTCTGCTAAATTATCTTTAAATAATATTTTGTGGAAATAAAGTTACTTTATTATTTCATTAATAATGTATTTAAAACTACTTTTGGGCTTGACATTGTAGATTCCCCGTGCAAGGGTGTTGTAAAGTTTATTCCATCTTTTAGCTCCCTTTAGAAATGAATTAATTATTGCTCAAAAAAAAAAGAGAAATGAATTAATTAAAGAAAAGACAGTACATAAATTCCTTGATTCGTAGGGGGCGTTTTGGCAATTGACACCCGTGTTGTGTTAAATTGATAAATTACCTCCCTATGAAAATTTAAATAGACAAGTTATTCCCATGTAATGTTAAATAGATGCACACTGAACACTACCTTGTGATATCTTGTAGTGTATTTTTTATATGTAATGACCAAAAGACGTTTATTGTCTCTAATATTTTTTGTATGAATGCATAAACTTATATTTAAATTTTCATGTTTATTTTGTAATATTATTTTTACAATTTTAACTATTAAATCAAAAGATATACATACTTTTTGAGAAAAAAAAGGTATTAATATATCTTTTTGCTCAAAAAACAGCCCCACTCTCATATTTTGGGCGAGTGGACTACACCTTCATGTATAGAGGGTGATTTGCTACTTTTTAAAACCGCAGGGGCAACTTCCCTATTTAATTTTTACAAGGGTCATTTACAAACTTGGCATGAAACAAGGGGTAAATTGCCAAAACCCCTTTGTCGCCAGGTAGTTGAATTTGGAAGAAATTTGTATAATTGAAAAAAGAAACTAGACAAAAGGGAAATTGGGTACCTTTTTCATGTAATTCACATGCGTTTAGGAAAATTCAAAGAAATCAGCCGCAAGCAACCAGTCAAAGTTTCACTCTATTGAAATTAAACTAGAGCTTAAGTGAAAGTAAGTCAAATATTCACATGAGCTATATGGCTTATTGGAGAGAAAGTAAGCACGTGAAATTATATAAAAGTGATTGGTGAAGACACAAAAGTTCAACGTTTATGAATATTACGTGTGTGTACTAAAACATCTTGTCTTGACTGAACTTTTATAAAACACTTAGATTTTACGATCACTTGGTCAATCTTTTGACATTACATGTTAGGTGCTAATTAAAAAATCCAATTATTATACGTAAATCAAATAAGAAAACATGGATTCTTTTAGTAAAAAATAATTGGGAAAACCATATTTTATTTCTTACATTGAACTAAAAATGTGTGCACAAGATTGATGCACGTCACCACTCACCACTATGGATGACTTGTTGCAACTGACCTTTTTGTTTTAAAGCTAAAATATCATGAATCAAAATAGTGGAGCTAAGTCGGGTAACCACCGTCACAAAAAAAGTGGAGAATTTTGCAATAATGGCCCTCTAAGTTGGCACTTCTTCAATTTTAGTCCTCTATGTTTTTTATCTACAATTTTAGTCCTATAAATTACAACATGTTTCAAAATTGGTCCTCTGACCAAATTTTCAGCAATTTTGGCCAAAAAATTCAGTTTTTTTCATTTAGTTTTATTCATAAAACACAAGCACAAAGTCACATTTTGTAGGGGGTAAAAAAGAACCGGAAAAATTATCAGATTTCGTGAAATTACTGGAATTTCCAGCCAAAATGGACAAAAAATTGGTTGGAGGACCAATTTTGAAACATCTTGTAACTTGTAGGACTAAAATTGCAGATAAAAAATATAGAGGACTAAAATTGAAGAAGTGTCAACTTAGAGGACTATTATTGCAAAATTCCCAAAAAAGTGAGCTAGGTAAAGAGTTTAGAGGGACAAATCCGGAGAACCCAGACTCTCTATTCCATGAAGCCAAAAAGTGTGCCGCAAAATTACAATGCCTAGGAGCAAATTTGAATTTCCATTTAGGCAAAATCTCCCAAAACTTCTTAATCTGAAGGACCGCTGGTTTGGAGCTCCAGTTGGAAGACGAGATCTTTGAGTTTAAACAGTTGATAACGTTCAAATTATCCGACCATTTGATTTCCAAAACAATGGGGGTAGGTTAATTGTCTCAAGAAATGAGGATCATTGGTTAGCAGGTATGATGTACTGACACGTCATACATGACATGAATATCGGAATGTAAATTATAAGACATGACAAGAGTGTGACCCATCCAAACTTTTTATAGTATATTATATTAAATATCATTAGAATCTTCAAACATAATACTTCTTTAAGTTTAATTCTTAATTAGAAAGCAACAGGAGATGTTAATTATTCTTAAATAGTTTCAAACTAAAAAATAATAACAATAAATGAAAGTATAAGTCACAAGAAGTTACAGAAACAAACTCATATATTTCAAGAAGGGTAGAAATTAGGAATCCCATTTTTGGAAAATTAATTGCTCCCTTACTTTTTCTTTATCATGATTTCAACCCAATACAATCTAAATGGGAAAAGATAGATTAGGGCGACTGGGTGAGAGAAAGACTATTGATAGATCTAAGTTCATGCACAAAGATTCAATTTAGTTTGTTAAAAGAGCAGAAAGCTTAAAACGTGAAGATGAAGTGATAAAAAATTACCGAAAAAACAGAAGATGAAATGGTAAAAGATTCAAAGAATTTCATTATGTCCCCTTCTAAGCATTGCATCTCATCTAATATTTCCTAATGATAATATTTTTTTTTCCTTATTAGCGCATTGATAATAATTTCTTGTTAAGGCCATATGAATCGATTAAAACCTCAGATTCATACTAGAACCACGATGATTAAAAAAAAAAAAAAAATTCATAAGCTAAACCAAGAATTCCTTGAGCGAGAACTATTGGATCATCCCGTATTCCATGAATTAGATAAAATGACCTAAAATCCCTCTTTATTTTATATTTGTTTCTACTTTAGTTTGTAGTTTTTAAGAAAGTGATACTTTCTTCTTTTTTCTTAGTTTCTATTTGCAATCTTTTTTTAATTAAAAAAGTAAGTTCTAACCGCAAAATAATAAAAATATACTCAAATGGGTTTGAAACGAGTCGGACACGACCTTCAAATGTGTTTAACAAGGTGCTCTTTACTATTCTTATTTACTTATTTACGAACATGCCACGTAAAAAAAGGCAACATATCCAACTAGTGTTCAAGGTATGTCGGTATCTGACACTGCATTAAGTAATTTTAGAAGTGTCGGTGCATCATAAGTTAGTAGTCCTTTTTATTTTTTGAGCTAACGGCAGAAAAGAAAACCCCCAATACCATAAGAAAGAGGTAAAAACCTCAATGTAAAAAGAAAATAGGCAAAAAAAAAAGTAAAAAACTCTTATATGGAAGAGAAGCAAAAGAGTCCTGTATTTTGTGTAAATAGCAAAAGAAAACAAAAAATCACCTGTAATCTCATGAAAGTGGCAAAAGAACTTTTTTTTCTACACGGGAGGTTTTTCGCCTACTTATCTTTCAAAAACGATAGTCCTTTTGCCCTTCACCGTAAAACACGTGGTTTTTTTTTTGCCTCTCCTTTTATTTTTACTTGAGCTTTTTGCCTCTTATTTTTCTCAAGGTTCTTTTTGTCTTTTTCCATGATACCTAGTGATTTTTTAAAAAAAAAATCCTTTTTAAATAATGTACTTGGTAGTCTGAAATGAGAGTACAAGGGACTTCCCTCATTCATCAGATATTTAAAGTAGATTGCATACTTTGGTGGTAGGTTTATTTGCAGGCCCGAAATTTTGCATACTCCCAAACATTTATGGGCTTACCCATTTGGAATATAATTCGTAAATGCTGGGCCCATGATAAGGGCCTGTTTAAATTTTCTTTATGAGGTCCCCTTGAATAAGCTTCAGAGACTGTTTCTATTTCCCATGAACAATAAAGGCAATGTACTTGCTTTTCTCTCCCAGTTTTCCCTTTTCTATTTTGCCCCTTTAGGATATGCCAGGTGGAGGAGGTTGAAAAATGAGAATTCTTGTGACTGAAAATTTAGTGAAATTTGTAAAGATTGTCCACATATGAGAGCGTTTGGAATTTTTTATGATTACTTTATTAAGTTTTCAATTAAATTATTACACTTATGTTAACTAATAGTTTTTTTCTTGTACTTGTCGTGTGATTGTGAAGGTACGAAATATTATTTTCTTGCTACCTATATATGGTAATTTGGTGCAACAAAAGAGGTTAAGAAGTTAGAGATTTTTTAAATTATATGGCATTAACTTGTCAACACTTCAATCGTGCATTTATACTACTAATTATTAACTGCATATATTGTCGTCCAGTTGTTGTACGTATTAATTTTTATCACGAGTTTTCCGTCGTGCATTTAGACTACTAGTTAAATAGATTGCACACACTATTGTGCAGCCGCTGCGCGCATTAATTTTTTCACAATGAGCCAAAAATTTAAGTTTAAAGTTTAGGAAATTTGGTTGTACTCTATTGTGTTATTTATGAATGAAAAAGTTATTTTCAAATTAATTCAACATCTTTTATTCTTTGATTGATTTACTAAAGTTAGTAGAAATAAGTTACTCCTCTTTATTGATATTTTCATAATCACTTTCAAATTTTAGTAAAGGTAAGTTTAAACAATGATGAATTTACAGCTTAGTCTTATATAAGTTCCTTCAAAAACCACCGCTATTCTAAAAACAAAAAGGAGCAGGAAAAAAAATAATCCGCTACAGTGATAAGTGAAAAACATTCATCTGCCTACATTTCTATCACTCAATTACATGAGCGGCTAAATTTTAGTTTTAGTTTTCGTTTTCATAATCCATCTAATCTATATTTATGTTATCTTACCTCTAATATTTTCATGTTGCAATGGTCTAAAAAACTTAAACCATGTAATTTTTCGTTATATTAGGCATATCACTTACATGTTTGTACTTTGTAGCACTAATGCTAAATTAGAATAATATAATTTCCAAATTTAAATATCGACAACATCAACAAGTTCATTTTGAATCATTTTATCACACTAAATATCTTTTAACAATGTAAGTTTTTTTTAGCTTTTCACTACAAAAAATAAAATATAAGTAGTTTTTGTTTTTCTAAAGGGAACAATATCAGTAGTTATTGTTCTAGGCTTCATCCCAGCAAAGATAATAATGAAATAGTTTTTCGCCTCTTAAGTAAAAATATTGGAAAAATCTTCAATCCACGCGAAAAAAATATACATTTTCACTGTGAAGTGTGAATCAACTACTAAAATCAATTTAATTAAACCACATATGTAGTAAAATAAAATAATCACTCATATTTTTTGGGGGTATCTTTTCCTCATTATAAACACTTATTACTCCTGACCTGTGTCTATCCTTGTTACCAAGCATGTTTTTTCAAGTAATTAACAACACAAAAATCATATTAATGTCTCAAATTAAAATCCCCACACACACTCTCACATCACCACGTCACAGCCCATACTGACACCTCATTGGCCCGTATTCCACACGCGCTGTCACAGCGCGTGACGTATTAATCCTCTCGGACAAAATTCCCCAGCTGTTACTTTATTATTTACAACCACAGACTTTACTCTTTCTTCTCCACTCATACTCTCTCTCTCTAAAAACCTAAAGCCCCTGCATTTCTTCTTCATTTTCACTCAAAAAAAAAGTGTAGGGTTTTGTTAAAAATCCAATCTTGCACTAGCTTAAGCCCTCGTAATTAACGACAAAAAAGAATCTTTTTCTAATTACATTTGAGACAAGTGTTGAAGCTGAGAAAAATTAGGGCAAAACCCTAGTGTTAATTGGAGTGGACACACATTATGTTGTAATAAAGTTGCAATCTTTGCCGATATCTTCACAGAGATGACCCAGGTTTCGCCTTAAGTAGGTAATTTTGAGTGACCCTTTTGTGGGTTTTTTTTCTTTTTTACTTTTTAGGGCTTTAATTTTAGTGATAAATTTCTAATTTTGGGTTGGATTTTGTGGGTTTTGTTTTTTAAGGTTGATAGAGAAAAGGGATAGACATGGAAGGGGATGATGGATTGATCCTGGCATGTGTAATTTCGGGGACCCTTTTCTCTGTTCTGAGTGTAGCTTCCTTTGTTATACTTTGGTTGGTCAATTGGCGGCCGTGGCGTATATACAGGTGATGCTTCTTCTTGCTATTCTCTATTATGGGTTGTTTTCATTTTTATGCAGTTTGCTGTTGCCATTTATTTGTGCTCTTTGGATCGTGGTAATCTCGTTGAAACATTCTGTTTTTAGTTGGCGTGATTTAAGAGATTCCATCAATGCCGCTAGTAAATGCGTAGGAGTTTGTTGGTTAATGATTAACCAGATCAGTTTAGTAAAATTTTACGGTTGGCGTTATCCAACCACGTGTCATATGGAGTAGTTTTAAGGCGTTAGGTTTGCAACGTCTAAAAATGAGGCGTGCTACGGTGTTGGATTAGTAGAAAATCGGTTGGTCAAGTGAAAACATGTGTAGCTCTTTTCGCAAAGATTACAAGTGATGCAAATCATTAAAGTTAACATTTTTTTGTAATACTTATAAGATTAAATAGGAGTAGTGGTGGAAACTGGAATTGCAATTTTGGAATACATGAGTAATTGAAGTCTAAGGAGTTGGAGATATCAGATTACGATTTACTCTGTACCTAAAATATTCCCAAAAATGAAGAGTGATGTATTTATTCATCTAATTTGTTAAAGTTCTGAAATTCTAGTAACATGCTTCCTTTCTTGGCAGTTATGTAATGGTTGTGGGAATAGAATTTTGCTTTTAAGACTGATTCTGCAACAGAATTTCTGGAAAATGGACACAATCTCTCTGTCTAGCAGAATTATGGATTAGCCATTTGGTTCTAAATATTATTTATTGAGTGGTTTAGTGGCCATAAATACAGTTCCTTGTAGCCTTGTGAATATCTTACAAGGTCTTGGTGTATTGGCATATGAAATAATTGAAGGCGGTTAACTTTCCGAATCAACAAATATATTCTATTGGTGGACTTTCCCAGTACTTTCTTGTTGTCAACTCAATCTTTAAGCTGATTGATTCAGTTTTCTTATGGTCTTCCTTTTCCCCAATTAGTCGTTGTTATCAGTCTATATGCATATTCTGTACTTGTGCTTTTCTTCTATTATGTGGGAGGATCAGCAAAGATTCAGAAATGTAGTTTTGTTAAGAATGTTTGAGAGCCACTCAGTTCAGTGATAAATTGAAAGGTGATGGTCCTTTTTCAGCTCATTTACTTTATCATTCAATCAACTTTTTCCTGCTTCTGTCCCAAAATGTTGTAAATTAATAGTTGATTCTTCTACTTTCTGATTAAGGGGGTTTGGTATCCTGGTGACTCTAATAGGTTAGATTATGTATAAAAAATTCCTCTTTCTGCAAATACACGTCTTTTGACTTATAAATTCTTTATGGTTCCAAATTTTGGTGCTCTTCAGAAATTATATATGCAAGCTATTCTTTTTTATCTTGACTGAACCCTTCTTCATCATTTCCTTTTCAGTTGGATCTTTGCTAGAAAATGGCCAGCTCTTTTACAAGGACCCAAGCTGGGTATATTATGTGGTCTTCTTAATCTCTGTGCATGGGCGATTGTAATTTCCCCGATCGTGGTGCTTATTGTATGGGGATACTGGTTAACAGTAATATTAGGGAGAGATATTATTGGTCTCGCCGTGATAATGGCTGGGATTGCTCTACTTTTGGCGTTCTACTCTATAATGCTGTGGTGGAGAACACAATGGCAGAGCTCAAGTATGTATCTCCTATTCCTTTCATGATGTTCCCGAGTCTTTTGACTTGAAAGAAAAACTTGTCTTGTGAATTTTATTTTGACACGCATTTATTGAATTGACTTTATTGTACGAGTACTCCTAAGTTGGTTGTTGTGAGAAAACAAGATCTATGATGTATCGTTGGATTTCGTAAAGTGCCCCTTTAAAAGTTCAATCAAACACAGGCATCAATTAATTGTAGAAGACATTGTTCATGCCGGAATTAGGGATATTCCAACTGTAATGTGTTCCAGGATCTAGTTCCCATTCTTGTGTGGAAGTCTAGATTGAGACTACAAAGTGAGGATAACAAGTAAATATATTCAGAATTTTTTTTGATGAACTTGCAGTAGAGTGACATTATTACCCTTGTTCTGTTTTTCTTGCAATAAAGCTTTTCTGTGTTATTTCTTAGAAAGCGTGCTTTTATCTCGATATGCCCAGAAAGTTAATGCCTTTACGAAGCCTATTCCAAAGAGTGGTATCATTGGAGTCTATCAGATAAGATGTATATCAAATTAAATAAAGTTAACTTCTACTCTAGGAAAACACAGGACATGATTACCTGCATTAAATCATTTCATGTAAAAGAGAAGATCCTTTATACTACCACATGCTATACCACCACCACCATCACCACCACCACCACCACCTCCAGATTGGTCTCTGATGCCTCCTACCACCATCACATGATCTTTTGGTTGTGTCCAATTTCCAACCTCAGGTCTCTCACAGCTGGTGGTCCAACCTCAGAGAGGTGTCTCGAGAGTTCCTCATCCTTGCTATGCAGATTGAACTCTGTAGCAATGCTAGCTTACATTAAATTGCACTCTATGTCAGAATAGCTAATATGTATTACAAATTTGTGTAGGGGCTGTTGCTGTTCTTCTGCTTCTTGCTGTTGGATTGCTTTGTGCATATGAACTTTGTGCTGTATATGTTACAGCGGGTGCAAAGGCATCTGAGCGTTATTCACCATCAGGATTTTTCTTTGGTGTGTCAGCAATTGCTCTAGCAATCAATATGCTCTTCATTTGTAGAATTGTTTTCAATGGTGAGTCATGCTTTAGTTTCTCTGGCCATCAAAACTCATTCTATTTGAGTATGGTATTATTTCCTTTGTGATATTTTATATTGGTCATCCTTTCGCACAAAACCTTGCAGGAAATGGCATTGATATTGATGAATATGTGAGGAGGGCATATAAGTTTGCCTATGCAGATTGTATTGAAGTGGGTCCAGTGGCTTGCTTACCTGAACCACCAGATCCCCATGAATTATACCCTCGACAATCTAGAAAGTAAGCGCTACTTCTGTTTAGTTGCTCAAATGTCAATTTTTCCCTGTGGAAAGGAAGTTGTTTTGAATCTTTTTTACTTGCGATTATCACTGCTGATGCTCCACTACATTACTCCCTTGCTATATAAAATTTTGTGTAACAATGTTGTGCTATTTTGGACTTTTCAATTGAAACAACAACATAATCAAATTTTGGATCTAAATATCGCAAATTTTTTCCAAAGACACGACCATCATTTATGTTACCTCCATATTTGCATTTGGTTGACGATAACCAACACTCTTGAGATAAATTTTTTGTGCAACAATGTTGTGATATTTTCTCGAGTTCTTTACTTGTATTGTTGGTATCTTTATCATATCATTTGATCTCTGCAGGGCATTGCACCTCGGGCTTCTATATTTTGGTTCCATTTTAGTTTTGCTGGTGTATTCAATATTGTACGGCCTGACAGCCAAAGAATCACAGTGGCTTGGAGCAATTACTTCTGCTGCGGTTATTATCCTTGGTATATCCATGGCTCTCTTTTTCTATGATTCCTTTTTTTGTTTTGGCAATTTTATCTTCACGGTATATGTTATCTTATCTTTTTCCTTCCTTTGCTAGATTGGAATGTGGGAACATGCCTATATGGATTTAAGCTTCTCAAAAGTCGTGTTGCTGCACTTTTTGTTGCTGGGGCATACCGTGTCTTCCTGATATGTTTTGGCGTTCATTACTGGTTTGTTTCTTCCTTTAGGATTATATACAGTAATAAATTTTCTATTTATTTAATCTATTTGTGATGAAGACTTACAATTTCTTTCGACAGGTATCTGGGACACTGTGTAAGTTATGCAGTTGTGGCATCTGTGCTTCTTGGTGCTGCTGTTTCTCGTCACTTGTCTGTTACTAACCCATCAGCTGCTAGGAGAGATGCCCTGGAGAGCACAGTGATTCGGCTTAGAGAAGGGTTCCGTAGGAAAGAGCAGAACTGCTCATCCAGCTCGTCCGAGGGCTGTGGCTCAAGTATAAAACGTAGTAGTAGTGCAGATGTTGGTCACCTTGGTAATGGTGCGGCACCTTCTACTAGTGATGTTGCTACCTGGAATAATGTGGAAGGGATTCATAGTGAGAAGAGCATGGATAGTGGTAGGCCAAGTTTTGCCTTACGAAGTAGTTCTTGTCGTTCTGGAGTTCAAGAAACTGAAGTTGGGCCGTCATATGCTGATAAAAGTCTTGAACATAATAACTCCTTGGTAATTTGTTCCAGTAGTGGCTTGGAAAGCCAGGGCTACGAATCAAGTGCATCTAATTCTGTAAATCAAGCGCTGGACTTGAATTTGGCACTTGCATTCCAGGAAAAATTGAATGACCCAAGGATTACATCTATGTTGAAAAGAAGTGCAAGACATGGAGAGCTTGAGCTTACCACATTACTGCAAGATAAAGGACTAGATCCTAATTTTGCTATGATGCTGAAGGAGAACGGATTGGATCCAAGGATCCTTGCCTTATTGCAAAGAAGTAGTTTGGATGCAGATAGAGATCACCGTGACAATACTAACATGACTATGATTGACTCAAATAGTGTTGATAATATGCAGCCGAATCAAATTTCTTTGTCAGAAGAACTTAGGCTCCGGGGATTAGAGAAATGGCTTCAATTATGTAGACTACTGTTGCACTATATAGCAGGTACCCCAGAGCGATCGTGGCTTCTCTTCAGTTTTGTCTTTAGCATAGAGACCACCATTGTGGCCATTTTTCGCCCAAATATGATAAACCTGATAAGCTCTAGGCACCAACAGGTATATCCTCATTTATGATTTCAATCATACTTTATTATGGTATACAGTTGATACCTTTTTTTTTAGTATGTACTGTATTAGATTGCCTCTACAATGTTCAAACAAGTTCATATACTGTTTTGGCAGTTTGAATTTGGCATTGCCGTGCTGCTCTTGTCTCCTGTTGTCTGGTCAATCATGGCTTTTCTTCGGTCACTTCAATCCGAAGAATTGTCTATGACTTCAAAACCTAGGAAGGTAACGCTTTCACAAATTTAATCAGCAAACTGCTCTATTAAACATTCTTTTATTTGTTTTTGTGCTGGTTCAAGTCTATGGACATTTTTTGATAACTTTCAGTTGAATATATCGAAATATGCTCAAGTTTTCTTAGTAGTTCATTGTTCCATTAAAAAGCATGGATTAAAGTTCATGTATACATCTTCGATGTATGTTTGATATTACAAACATTTTGCATTTTTTGAGATTTTTCCAAATTGTTCCAGAATCATCATTAACATAATTGTCGCGTGGACATGAAAAAACATACTTAATTTTGGCTTTCATGGAATAAAAAATGGAAACATTTCTCATTTTCAATGTAAATATATTGGTCCATGTTCAGAAGCTGCGAAAATATATTAAATATGTTTTTTTGCATTGTTCTCACATGTACTTTCCTGGTCTGAGTTCTGTGGAGAATATATGTTTTTTGGTAACCATTCTCAGCCTTATCTGATATCTGGAATGTGACGGTTACTTTTGTGATGTTTTCTTTGTCTGTTGTCCAGTATGGCTTTGTTGCTTGGTTAGTGAGCACTTCCGTCGGATTGTTGCTTTCTTTCTTGAGGTTTGGCGTCTTCATCATAGTTTGACACGTTTCTCTTCCCTTACTTCCCTGTCATTCTGGCAGTTATGTTAGTTCCATTAAATCATGCCCGATTGTCAATGTTTTTGCAGCAAATCATCAGTACTTCTGGGTCTCTCTTTGACTGTACCTCTAATGGTGGCCTGCCTATCTGTGGGTATTCCCATATGGATTCACAATGGCTACCAGTTTTGGGTTTCCGGTGGTGGTAATGCAGGTCGTAGTGGAAATCATGCAATTACCAGGAAGGAGGTATACATTTTTACTTTTCTGCAAATTGGATGTGTGTTGTTGATTGATTGTGCGGTGCTTCTTTTGTTTTCGTGGTAATACATTTTTCGTATGCAAATTATCATTTGGATGTGTATAACATGTTCCTTTCTGTTTTATCTTCTGCCATCATTTGGGGAATTGTTAGGTCTATTTAATTTCTGCCACAGCTGTTCAACACTTCAATTGTTACCAAAAAGGTCATTATTATTATATAGGTAATGGATTGTCATTGTCTTGTAGTTTGGCCCTGTATTATTAGTTATCAGAGGGTTTGTTGAGGCTTCATTTCCTATTTTGTTCTTCCCTGCATTTACAGAATGATTGTCATCCTTATGAACTGGTTTACCGCAGACCCCTGAATAATTGGCTTGAAGTTGTTCTACCTGATTTGCTGCTGAACTGATGTTGCAGTTCCTTGTTTTCCTTTATCTTTTGTACTGCCACCATAAATTGTTGATGCGGTCTTTTATAGCTCATGGAGCATAAGGCCATATTTCAAAATTCCATATTAGGTTTGTTGCTTGTTTGTAAACTCTGCGGTTATCTTTGGCTGTTGTATTCCTTTTGTGTATAAGAATTATAACTGAATTCTGTGAATATATATTTTGAGTGTGGATAATGGTTGAATTTTTTCGACTTTATCTATCTGTATTGAGAAAATTATTGCTGTTCGCTTCCAGGGTATTGTTCTTTTCATTTGTATATCCTTATTTGCTGGATCTCTACTCGCTCTTGGTGGACTTGTGTCTGCCAAGCCTTTGGAGGATTTAAGCTACAAGGGATGGACTGGGTATCAGAAGAGTATTTCATCTCCATATGCGTCATCTGTGTATGTGGCCTGGGCAATGGCTTCTGCGATTGCCTTGATAGTTACTGGTGTGCTGCCGGTTGTATCATGGTTTGCAACTTATCGATTTTCTCTCTCATCCGCTGTTTGTATTGGATTATTTGCAGGTAAAAGTATCTTATTATTTCATTGTCACTCTTTTTCCTAACTAAGAAACATGGTTCTTATTATTTGATTCCGTAATGGAATTGCATTACTAAGGTCTTCTTCTCACCTCTTGTAGCGGTCCTCGTGTCATTTTGCGGAACATCATATATGAAAGTTGTAAATTCAAGGAGTGATCAGGTTCCAACCAAGGCTGACTTTCTTGCTGCTTTGCTCCCTCTCATCTGTATACCGGCAATATTATCACTCGGGACTGGTTTGCTCAAATGGTATGTAATCTTATAGTTAGATTTTGCACTACCTACTTCGTGCCTGTATCGTTCTTAAATCTGTAAATATTTCTTGGAAATTGTGTTTTCATATAGTGATTAGTATTCATTATAAAATTTCAGGAAAGATGATAACTGGAAACTCTCTCAGGGTGCTTATGCATTCATAATTGTTGGTCTGTTTCTTTTGCTTGGTGCTATTTCAGCGGTTACAGTTACTATTAAACCATGGACGGTGAGGAACATTTTCAGTCTCTCTCTCTCTCTCTCTCTCTCTCTCTCTCTCTCTGTTTCTCTCTCTCTCTCTCTCTCTATATATATATATATGTTTATGTGGGTGCCTGCTGTGTGTGTGTATGCTGGTTCAACTCTACCTAAAAATAATTTGTTCTCCTGTTGCAGATTGGCGCAGCATTCCTTTTAGTTGTTCTCCTTTTGGTTCTTGCCATTGGTGTCATTCACTATTGGGCTTCAAACAATTTTTACTTGACTCGGTTTCAGATGTTATTTGTCTGTTTCCTGGCCTTTCTTCTAGCTTTAGCAGCGTTCTTTGTCGGCTGGATTCAGGGTGAGAGCACACTGCCCTCTTTGACTTCACCTAAAAATGGAACAACGGCATTTTCCACATTGTTTCATTGTCTTATATCTAATGTGACGTATTCCTGTAAGATATATAACATTTTTATGTATTTAATGTTCTCAGATAAACCTTTTGTTGGTGCATCTGTTGGTTACTTCTCATTTCTTTTCCTGTTGGCTGGAAGGGCACTGACAGTAAGTAACCTCTGGCTCTAAAACATTTTACGAAATTTAGATCCCGCTTTAACTTTTCCTAGTAAACCACTTTAGCTATTCTTCTCTTATGATGCATCTTAGTTTACTCTTACTCTCTGGACTTTGTAGGTGCTTCTCTCTCCTCCTATAGTGGTCTATTCTCCAAGGGTATTACCTGTATATGTGTATGATGCTCATGCTGATTGTGGAAAAAATGTCAGGTTTGTGAAGTTCTTTTTGTGTTGTCAGGTTTTTTCTTTCTTCAGTTATCATTGTATGTTGCCAAGTTGTTAATAGAAATTTGCTTGACTACTGAGTTGCCCAACTCCCAATCATGTCTCATCGCGTATCTGTTTTCCAGCGCTGCATTTCTTATGCTTTATGGGATTGCATTGGCCATTGAAGGCTGGGGTGTTGTTGCCAGTTTAAAGATCTACCCACCTTTTGCTGGAGCTGCTGTATCAGCTATTACACTCGTTGTGGCTTTTGGCTTTGCTGTCTCGCGATCATGTTTAACTCTTGAGGTTTTTTCACTGTCCTTGAGTCTCGGTACAAAAAGTAGCTTAGATATTCACACACGCGCAAATAGTCTCTGTTTAAGAGCCAGTTTGGACGTGTCTGGTTTCTACCATCTCTCCAATGATTTTTGTCTTGTTTATTTCTGTAGTTTGCTCCCTTCTTCCTCTGCTAACATAGTGTGTTTCCTTAGATGGTGGAAGATGCTGTTCACTTCCTCGGTAAGGAAACTGTCATCCAGGCAATTGCCCGATCAGCAACCAAGGTGAGATCATTGAGTTTCTACTTAATGTTTCAACTCTCTCTCTCTCTCTCTCTCTCTATATATATATATATATATATATATATATATAAACACCAGTGTCTGGTTCAAATGAAGTTTCTGTATCTACTGAAGTTCGTTGAGACCATACTATTCTGTTACTTTTAAGTTCATCAGGTTCAAACTTATACCTGTCAAATTCCTTCACTATTTGACTCTTATTGCAGATGATTATGGAAATCTCAATTGTAATGACGGTATTATTTCCCCCACCCCTGCTTTCCTATTAGAAATGAATTATTAGAGAGAGATTAAAAAGCCAAGGGAGGAGTTTCAGCTTTGGTGTTCGATAATTCTCCGAATTGCTAATCCTCTTTGATAATTTTTATGGAACTTTATAATTCATTAAATATTTTACTCATATAATCAGCATAACTTATATATCCAGCTCCTGTCATTTACTTGAGCACCCGTCTCTTTTTGTTTCTCACATTGCAATTAAGGAATGAAATGGAAGACACGACTTTGCGTTGACATTTACATTAGGACCAATTGGTTATTTTTCTGTTTTATTTTGAGTTACTTCGATAAGCATGCTTGAAAATGAAGCTTTTGAATGTTCAAGAATTATAAGTGCTTGGGCCTAAAGGTAACTCATTCTCCATGCAGACCAGAAATGCATTATCTGGAACATACTCCGCTCCTCAGAGGTCAGCTAGTTCAGCTGCGCTTTTAGTTGGAGATCCTACAATTGCGCGGGATAGGGCTGGAAACTTTGTGCTTCCAAGGGCTGATGTCATGAAATTGAGAGATCGTTTGAAAAATGAAGAAATGGCTGCTGGATCATTCTTCTCCCGGTTGAGAAGTTTGAGGATATTGCGGCAGGAAACTACCAGTGACTTGGGTCACAGGAGAGAGATGTGTGCCCATGCCAGAATTCTTGCACTGGAAGAAGCTATTGATACTGAATGGGTGTACATGTGGGATAAGTTTGGTGGTTATCTACTTCTTTTGCTTGGTTTGACTGCCAAGGCAGAAAGGGTGCAGGTAAATATAAGTGATTAGCTTGCTCTTTTTCAATTTGGTTCCATTTGCCAATGACCTTCTTCCCTATGCAGGATGAAGTTCGCTTGAGATTGTTCCTCGATAGCATAGGTTTTTCAGATTTGAGTGCAAAAAAGATTAAGAAGTGGATGCCTGAGGACCGAAGACAATTTGAAATTATACAGGAGAGGTTAGAAAATTCCTGTTACTAATTTGATGCATTTTCATCAGCTTTTGTCTGTTACTCATAATCTTCAAATGCTGTAGTTATATACGAGAAAAAGAAATGGAAGAGGAAGCTTTGATGCAGAGGCGTGAAGAGGAAGGCCGGGGTAAAGAGAGGAGAAAAGCTCTGCTCGAGAAGGAAGAACGTAAATGGAAGGAGATTGAGGCTTCTCTCATATCATCTATTCCTAATGCTGGCAACCGAGAGGCAGCAGCTATGGCAGCTGCTGTTCGTGCTGTGGGAGGTGATTCAGTGATTGATGATTCCTTTGCACGGGAGAGAGTCTCTAGCATTGCTCGTAGGATACGTGCAACTCAATTATCTCAAAGGGCACTCTTGGTAAATACTAATGCTTAAATAGCTTTAATAATATTACATGCCACACTCTAGTTTGGAGGGCTTAGTGCATATCCTATTCCTGGGAGGAAGCAGTGGACATCTTTGCTGATGTCACTCCTTGTTTTGTTTGAACTTATGCATTTTGCAGACAGGACTTACTGGTGCTGTATGTATTCTTGATGATGAACCAACAACAAGTGGCAGGCACTGTGGCCAGATTGATCCAAGTTTATGTCAGAGCCAGAAAGTCAGCTTCTCCACTGCTGTAATGATCCAGCCCGACTCTGGGCCAGTATGTCTCATGGGTACTGAGTTTCAACGAAAAGTTTGTTGGGAAGTTCTTGTGGCTGGTTCAGAACAAGGCATGGAAGCTGGACAAGTAGGTCTACGCTTAATTACAAAAGGGGATAGACAGACTACTGTTGCCAAGGAGTGGTTTATAAGTTCTTCCAGTATCGCAGATGGAAGGTTTGTTGTTTATATCGACACATTATAGTCGGCTTTAATTGTAAACTTTGTCGATGCTATTTTTTTGGCATTGTCCCTTTTATTTTGATTCTCTCCTGATTTTCTGATGCTTGTGTTTGCTTTTCAACTGTTCTCATTGGCATTTAAACTTCATCGCTACATTTTGGGACTTATTTTACTGAAAAATCATTGTCTTGCAGGTGGCATATTGTCACAGTGACTGTTGACGCTGATTTAGGTGAGGCAACCTGCTTCATAGATGGTGGGTATGATGGCTATCAGACTGGGCTTCCTCTTAACGTGGGAAACAGCATATGGGAGCAAGGAACAGACATCTGGGTTGGTGTTAGGCCACCCACAGATATGGATGCGTTTGGGAGGTCAGATAGTGAAGGCACTGAACCCAAGATGCATGTAATGGATCTTTTCCTTTGGGGAAGATGCTTGAGTGAAGATGAGATTGCTGGTCTTCCGGCTGCGATGAGTTCTGGAGATTTCAACTTGATTGATCATCCTGATGATAACTGGCAGTGGCAAGATTCCCCTCCAAGGGTCAGTACTTATGTTTGCTTCTTTTAGTTTCTATACAACTTTTTACCGGCTCTACTGCCTTACCATGTAACACTCTCTCTTGTGCTCTACCAGTTATCTAATAAAATTTTTGTGCCATTTTCCTTAGGTTGAGGACTGGGAGAGTGATCCTGCAGAGGTTGATCTCTATGACAGGGATGAGGTTGATTGGGATGGGCAGTATTCAAGTGGACGGAAAAGAAGATCAGATCGGGAAGGGATTGCTCTAGATGTGGATTCTTTTACTAGACGGTTGAGAAAACCTAGAATTGAGACTCAGGAGGAAATCAATCAGCGTATGCGCTCAGTTGAATTGGCTGTTAAGGAAGCTCTACTGGCGAGAGGAGAGCCCCAGTTTACTGATCAAGAGTTCCCACCAAATGATCGTTCGTTGTATATTGATCCAAACAACCCACCATCAAAGTTGCAGGTAACTTTTTGCCTGAATATTGCCTCTCAGCAGTAGGCCTTTGGTCTTGTTTGGCCCCTCTTTTTTTTCTTCTGTAACATAATCTTGTATGTACTGGTCTTATTCTCTTACGACTCGGAATAAGGGTGGAATGTCTTACTTCAACATAACGTTTATCATTCATAGGTTGTTTCCCAGTGGTCGAGGCCTATTGAGATAACTAAAGAGAGGCATCTGGATTGTAGTCCATGCTTATTCTCTGGGACAGCAAATCCTTCTGATGTTTGTCAGGTTCTGCCCATCTTTCAGATTAACCTCCATCTGAACAAATGCACACACTAACTCACCCTGCTCTCTCTCTGTCTAGATGTTTGCACTAGCATTTCCTTGCGTTATTCTGTAGTTAATTGTTCTATTTATTGCTGATAATCATCTTGAACAGGGGCGACTAGGAGATTGTTGGTTTTTGAGTGCGGTTGCTGTGCTAACAGAGGTTTCACGAATATCAGAAGTCATTATTACTCCTGATTATAATGAAGAAGGGATATATACAGTTCGCTTTTGCATTCAGGTGGTTCAGTTTTTCTGGTTACATATATTTCTATTGGGTAGTTTAATCATCTATGCATTTGTTGGCAGTAATGTTTTGGGACATGTTGCAGACCGCCCTTCCTTCTGCATATAAGAATTTAGAATAGATAGTTTCAAAATTTCAAGGCATTAATTAAAATAAGCATTGTGTATTAACTGATGCCTTTTCTCTCTTTTATCCGAGGAGTTTTCACTTAATGCATAAATGTTATATTCTTACTATACGTTTTTGGATGCCGTTGATTTTGATTTTTATGTCTATGGGGCCATATGATACCGACAATGTATGTTTATCCGTAGGCATGTATTTTGTAATTTAGACTATGCGTGTTTATCCATTGGCACATATTTTGTAATTTAGATCATACTTAATTGATATTACGGTTTTTGGCATGCCAACCCCTTGTATTATAGAAATAGGCACATTACCCCTGTAAGGCAAATTATTCGCCTGTGTCGTGTTAAAGTAGGCACATATTACCCCTCTGTGAAAAATAAATAGGCAAATTACCCCCTTGTGTTATGTTAAATCGCCACATTACCTCCCCGTGTACATTTATACATTGCAAAATACCTCCTCTTGTACGCAAGTGTTAAGGGGGTGATGTGCAACTTTTTTAAAATCACAGGAGGGTATTTGAGTATCTATATCACATGAGAGTAATGCCCCATTCAACGTTACACAAGGAGTGATTTGCCCGCTTATTTTTCACATGGGGTAATGTACCTATTTCACATAACATGGGGGGTTACAACGCCGTTAGCTCTTGATATTATAGTTGGTTGCTTCACTGTTTTTGGTGCTAAGAAGTATTTTTCTTTATTCCAGGGAGAATGGGTTCCTGTTGTTGTAGACGACTGGATCCCATGTGAATCACCGGGCAAACCTGCATTTGCAACCAGCAAGAAAGGGAATGAATTATGGGTATCTATACTGGAAAAGGCATATGCTAAGCTTCATGGGTCATATGAAGCTTTGGAAGGTGGGCTCGTCCAAGATGCACTTGTGGACCTTACTGGAGGTGCTGGTGAGGAGATTGACATGAGAAGTGCTCAATCTCAGATTGATCTAGCTAGTGGAAGACTATGGTCTCAATTATTGCGCTTCAAACAAGAGGGTTTCTTACTTGGAGCCGGCAGCCCTTCAGGATCAGATGTGCACATTTCTTCTTGTGGAATTGTTCAAGGGCACGCTTACTCAATATTGCAGGTATATCTCTATCTAATGAATTTTTATACCAGGTAGTGACTTTGAATTTCGCCATCACATATTTGCGTGTCATTATTTCTCAGGTACGTGAAGTGGATGGCCATAGGCTTGTTCAGATCAGAAATCCATGGGCAAATGAGGTTGAGTGGAACGGGCCTTGGTCAGACTCATCACCTGAATGGACAGATAGAGTGAAGCACAAGCTCAAGCATGTTCCACAGGTAATTTTAAGTCATTATCCCTCTTAAGTGGTCCTAATTTTTTGCAAAAATTAGGTGTTGCCTATAGGTTGCATTCGTACTCTTCTAAGCTTGAATGAAAACTGAAATTTTGTACCATATTCATGTACTTTTTTTTCCCTCAAAATATCTAATGATGTAAACTTGGAACAGGCTAAAGATGGTATATTTTGGATGTCCTGGCAAGATTTTCAAATACACTTCAGGTCAATATATGTATGCCGTGTCTATCCGCCAGAAATGCGATACTCTGTCCATAGTCAGTGGCGTGGTTATAGTGCTGGAGGCTGCCAAGACTATGATACTTGGCATCAGAACCCACAGTTTCGGCTGAGAGCCACTGGCGCTGATGCATCTTTACCTATTCATGTATTTATAACGTTAACTCAGGTAATATTTGTTTTTACTCTGTCAAGCATAATGAAATTGTGATCTTTCATGCAATAATGTGGAGCTCATGTGGCTGTCATTTTGCTAGGGCGTGAGCTTTTCAAGAACAACAGCTGGTTTCAGGAACTACCAGTCGAGCCATGATTCAATGATGTTTTACATAGGGATGAGGATTCTCAAGACCCGTGGCCGCCGTGCTGCCTACAATATATACTTGCATGAGTCAGTCGGTGGTACAGATTACGTAAATTCTCGGGAAATATCATGTGAAATGGTCCTGGAACCTGATCCCAAGGGGTACACGATAGTGCCAACCACTATACACCCTGGAGAAGAGGCACCCTTTGTTCTCTCTGTTTTTACCAAGTCTTCGGTAACCCTCGAATCTTTATAGCATTCAACAACTGAACTATCTTTTGGGTTCAGCATATGTCCCGAGGATCTGCCTTTTGGATTATGTGGGAAGACAACATTAACATGTACATGAGTAGATTTCGTAAGTGTAAGAAGAAATAGCCTTGTAAATGATCGGTAAAGAGGAATAGGTTTGGTCGAGGAGAAAGGATGTAGTTAGGTATACCTTTAACCACACCAATAGTTATGTGGCTTAGGCGAATTTGAAGTTTCAGCTGCAATTTTGAAGCTTTAGATAGGTAGAAGAACTTGGTCATCGCTGTATAAATATTATTTTCTGCTACTTCTTCTCTAATTTAGTAATACAATTCGTCTTTCTGTTTTTTTTTTTCTTTAACGAGATATATATAGAGAGAACTGGAGAAAACTATTGCAGGGAGTTTATCCTTTACAACTTGCGTACATTCTTTAGGACAAAAATGTAACCAAAGTTTGGTCTACTTGTGCTTTCAAGAAAAGGAAATTTTCAAAATGAGCCTGTGACTTCAACCAGTGGCAAGATAAAATATATTATCATCGATTCATCGTGCTGTCAATAAGCAAATAAACAATTTTTGTGGCGTTGGGTACATAATTGGAATTGAAAAACCTCCCCACATACACTAGGCTCAGAGATTTCAACTACTGCAGAACCACCCAAAGAGCCCACCTCAAATAAACCTATCCAGTGTACATATTCCAAAAAATGGAAGACAAAAAATTGCATATTCTCTGCCTCATCTCCACTTCAAAACTCATCATTCTGACTCACTCTCCATGCCTCCCATAGCTTTTAGTCCTCTGGGTTTCTGCAAAAAATGGTATCAAGTTATATAATATATTCAGGAAGATAATCTTTGATACCAAAACAGCTGTAGAGAAATGTAAATAAAAAAAACAGATCTTTTTACCTTCTTAGAGGTCTTCTTCTCCCTCACTTCATACCTCTCTTGGCACAAGTCCGATAACCACGCACCAGGACTCACCAACTACAAAAAAACACACATTATGAGTTCTTATAACAACTCATTGAATAATTTAGGACAACCTAGACCAAACAAACAACGAGTTCTTTCAACCAATCAAGAACGTAAAACTTACTAGAATAGTTCTTTGAATCAACTTGGCCCTTTTCTTGGGCCTTTGTGGTGGCTTACAACCTTTCATCATCATAAAATCTTCTTCCTTCTCTTTATTTGATAAAGAAACTGACAACTTTGGCCAAACCATTTTCTTGGTTTCTTCCTTTGGATTCGCAAATAACAACTTGCTGCTGTCGTCGAATCCTCCTCCGGATCCCCTCGTCGTATAATACCTGTCTTCTTTCTCAGGCGAAGATGACGTTGATGCTTTCCGATTATCGTTTACACCAGATCTACTCATCCCAAATTCCCTGCAGGATTAAAATTGCAAATATGATTAGCTCCCTACTAAATGGCAGAACCCATTTCATTTCTTTTTTATAATCTAGTTGCTTTTCTTTAACTACAGATTAATAAAAGGATTTGGGGGATAATCCCAGATTCTTTTCTTTGCCGAGTAATATGCTAAAAACCCCTTAATCTACCAAAAAAAAAAAAAAAAGAAAATCACTGATAGGCCATGTTAGCTTTTAGCATATACATATGAACAGATGCCGTGGATCTATCTAACTACCACTCCGAAAAAACTCCAGAAGAGATCTATTTTACCTAATCCCACAAGTTCATTTACCTGATTATGAAATGAACCAAATCTTTATCTTGGAACCGTAAAACAAAAATCCAAACTTTTTATGTTTCCCAATAAAATGTAAAAATCAAGTCTCCAAATATGCAAACAAAAGTATGAAGAAACGAGTAATTATTCTGAAACTCAAGTACCCTTCTCTTACTTAAACTAAAAAATCAAACACAACATCAAAAAACCCAAATATGACATTACTAAAAAAGCAAATCCAGTATTTCAAATCCACCACTTACATCAAAACAAAAAAGAACAACCAAAACAAGAAAACCCATCAAAGATAAACCACTATTCACAATGAAAAACCAATAAAGATTCAATCTTTTTTCTTTTATCATGAAGATAAACAAATCTTATCACCTGTTAGGCCTATGAGGAGATGGAGCTGCAGTGTGAGCATTTGCATCTTTACTCCTGTGAACACCACTATTAGTACTGTTATTATTATTATCAACAACTCTTGATGTAATTTTCTTCTTCACAACACCTCCACCGCCGCCACTACCATTTGAAGATGAATCTTTCACTTTCACACACCTCAGCCTCTTTCTATTCCCCCACTGAAACTTATCCATTTATTTATCTATCTCTTTCTTTTTTTAAAATAAATAAATAAAACACAAATCTGCCTTCAAGATCTGCTTAAAGACTGATACACCTCAAGATCTATGAGTAATATAGCTGCAACAATATCCCAATACACAAAATCCCATGCAAGAAAATGGTTAATGGTGAAAAAATGGGAATTGAAATTAAACAAGTGGGCAGCACTAAAGATTGGATTTTTATGGTTTTTTGTGAAGTGGGATTGGTTTTTGCTACACTGGTTTGGTGGTAATTTGTGATAGAATGGAAAAAAATGAGGTCTTTTTTGTTCTCTGTTAACCTATGTAGTCTTTTTTGTGTTTCTCTTTAGCTTTTGAAGTTGCAATTTGTGACTGTTTTGTTTATTTCTTTTTGATAATGCTATGAGCATTTAATTTAGATTTGTGTGGAATAAAGAGAAAATGATCTTGGCCGTTGAATGTTGAATGGAGGGTTAGATGGGTTTCCCTCCAATTGGCCTGGTAAATGGAGTGTCAGAAAAAAAAAATGAGGTCACATGAGTCTTGCTCTCTACTCATTGATTTTGTAGAAAAGCCCATGGGCTTGTATTTGGATTTGTGGATATAGTGATGGGCTGGAGCCCAATAAGTAAGCCCGTTTTAGGGGGAAGCCGTAGTTTGTAGACTTTTTCAGTTTGACCCAAGGAAAAGAAATCACAGGGAAGAACGATCTAGATCCTAGAGGAGCCAATCACTTTTTGAAAGAAAAGAGTGGCTTCTGGGTATTTGTTGAGACTTATGAGTTTTGATTATATATTTTTATGTAGTCATCAGTTGAACACTTGAACGTGACAATAACCATGCTTATGTTTTTGCATTTAATTTGCCTAATAAATTCATATTTCGTTTATTATTTGACTAATAAATTAAGTGATTAATTAGTTAATTAGTTGTGTCATGTGATGCAGTCATGCAACTAATGCTTAATAATTGCCTTTTCCCCTTGTTAAAATAAACATAAAATTTATTCTTCTTAGCTGACATGTAAATCTTGAAACTTCAACTTTTTTCTTCTTAAACACAACTTCAACTTTTGAGATTTCACTTCGGGTTTGGTCCATTTCAAATGATAATGCCATGTTGGCAAAAAGCAAAATCATCACATGAATGCTGCAGGTATTATTAAGAATTTATGATTTAAAGTGGCACATATATTTTTTTTTTTTTTTTTTTTTAACATATAACCAACTAAAACTAAAAAAGATGCTACGAATGATGCCTCATTATGTGGATTAAATATCCGATTCTCTCTATTGTTTTCAAATTTCAATGAAGCATGTTAGCTATTAGGCGTTTCTCCTTATGTGAGATTGCCCATTTAATTTCGTTCACGAATTTTTCCTTCACTGCTACGAAAACATGACACAATTTTGTCGAACTCAAAACGATCAACGCCGCTTACTTTCGGGCAAGTGGTTTTGCTCGACAGACATGGAATATAGAAACCTCAAAAGCTAGGTGTTAAGATTAAAGATCCTAAAGTCGTATAAATTTTACACCAATATCTCATACACTGATTTAACACCCAAGTGTCTCATACCTTGCCAATCATCGCCACTAGCGATTTCAAAGTTGAGTAGAGCGGTCAGTTCAGCCAACTCTTCAATGCCTATTATCTCTATTCTTGGCTCCTCACTAAACCTCCTCAATCTAACAATCATTCTATGGGCAGACGGCTTTCTCACTGTTAGGAAACGACATTCATATTCTTTGACTTGGCGGGATGTCATCTCTTGTCCAGACTATAGTTCAAAAGGAGTAACAATCCGAATTTGTGTATTTGATATAACTCACTACTAATTCACTTTTAAGTCCAAACATATTTGATGGAACTTTCGCCCTCCAGTTACTTATGTCAGTGAGTTATGATCTTCTTCAAGTCGTAATTCAACATTCTGATGCAATGGTCTTGAAAATTAGAACTCCATGCACCTTAAGAGAACCTCGGAGTATAATTTGCACACCCAACAAAATTGGTTTGTTCACTACACATAATACTTATTAGGTTGATCAATCGATCCTATTGGTGAACCCTTAGCTACATGCTCGTAACTGCTGTTGAATGCTCCCCTATATAATAGATTCAAATCCTTTAACTCGAGAAAAACTTGACAGTCTTAACTCCTATTGCTAATGATCATTGTCTTCTTAGTGGTTGATAATGTTGAAACTAGAGAACATTTATTTCTGAATTGTACCAAAAGATGGTTTATAACAAAGTAGCAGCTTTAGACTTCACCACTTATCGGATTGGACCAGAAGAATGGGTTGCGAATCTTGTTGATCCTTGTCGTTGTCTACCACCTCACCTATCCTTCATTTCTTTTGGTGCATTCGAAATGTGGTGTATTTGGAACACTATGAATAACATCCTTACCATGTCACCCAGCCAAATGAGCAACAAATTGCGAAAAAGGCTCGAACGTGTTCTACAGATCTCCCCAATGCTCAATTTTGAAGAAAACACTTGCTCAAAGTTTCACACCTTCCCCTACACATAAACACTACTTCTTAATTGGTGACTGAAAATTGAGACGAAGGCTGCTTTCTACGATCGATGGAATTGCAATCGCTGCTTATATGGTCACGAATCGTCATGTAGGTGTTGTGGGAGCTATTGAAAGAATCCCACCTGAGCTTTTACTATGTAGGTGTTGAAATTTCAGCTATTCCGAGAAGTTCGATCGATCTTACACCACAAAGTACTATACCTTATTCTGGGTAGGTGTCTTGGACGAGTACTACAACTGGAGAATCAAGAAGGTCCATAAACATGGTAACAAAGATGCACACAACATTGCTAAATGGCCCACAACTCATCAGAGAACTGCATTGCTTACTTTCTCATCCCTCTCCACTGATGATATGGAAGAGCATCAATTACATCATTCTTTGTATTGTTTTTATTGTTAAAACGTTAACTTCATTTCTTATGTATTGCAATACGCTTTGAAGAAATATAATGTCATATGGTCTCAAGACAAGAATAGTTGAACCATAAATAGGATATATATGATAGCAACATTTTCCAAGGCAAGACCGTTAGAAAAGATTTTTCAAGGTAATCAACGAATTACTTAAAGATAGCATCTAGATCATTTTATTTGAAGACAATGACGTATTTAGAGGAAATGGTAAATAAATTAGGAAGTCAATGATACCTTTTTAAAAAAATTATATTTAAATTATCATTTTTTGAGAAAAGTTCATCATTAAGTTGATAATTTATGCTGATATTTAATGTAAGCATTATGTTTGACATTTTTATAAGTCTATAACTAATTACTACAAATAAGATAGTAAATCATCAAAATTAACAATAAGTCACATCTATTGAGCAATACATTCCCCATTTTAACCTTTGTCTTTGTGAAATAAATGTAAATATAAAACAATTAATTATACTTCATGAATATATATATATATATATATATATATATATATATATATATATATATATATATATATTGCAGTAAAATTAGGAATATTTAGTTTAAAATGTGAGTACTTATTGATGTCTGATGCAATAATAATAGTCAATTTTTCTAAAATATATAATTTCTCTATGAATTTTATAAATCTTGCTTTTTAATATAAAAATAAAACAAGAAAGCACAAACACCTTTTTAAATTTCCGAAATAGCAAATACTTGTAGAATATTTTAGAAAGAGAAAAGTAAAATGAAAATTTAAGAGTTATTTTATATTCAATTAACATTAATAAAAAGAGAAAAACCTAAATTACTCATCTTCTTCAAACCCCGGCAGCCGCCGCCGCCACCGCCACACACGTACAATCACCCAGGTTAAGTGAACCTATGATCCTATTCCAATTTTGCTATCTAAATACCAAATTGACTCTAAACCGACTAAACTCTATTAAAGCTCCATCTCATGGTTGGATCTCGTCGGAGAATTCGCCGCTAATTTCCGGCCGTGATGGGAGCAGACCTTCGCACATGGTGAAGGCGGGGTGGGGGTGGGGGGGATGGAGGAGGTTTTGTGACGATGACAGATTTTCGTTTTCTTTTTCTTTTAATGTTATTAATATTTTTAATGGGTTTTGGTAAATATTTACAGGAATTATATATATATATATATATATATATATATATATATATATATATATATATATATATATATATATATCACAAAACACAAATAATTTTATAAATATTCATGAAGTATAATTAATTGGTGTTATTTTGTCATTTATTTCACAAAGACAAAGGTTAAAATGGGTAATGCATAACTTAAAGTGTTATTTTGGAAATTACTTTTTCAATAGTGTTAGTTAAGCAATTATTTTCTGTAAGAGTATTATTTTGACAATTCACTCATCATCTAACATCATATATACCATGCTATTTTTCAAATGTACAGGTCTTATAACACTAGCACAGGTCTTATCTCAACAAAATTTATCCATTTAATTGAATTGTTTTTGGAGTTTGTATGTGCATCTAAGTCTGTTATTTGCAGTAATTAGGACTAGGGATTGAGGACCATTTTATGATTTTTATTTTATTTTTTATACTTAGTTAGAAGCCAATTTTTTCTTTTTTGAATGTGGACCACGTTCACTACGTTCACAACATCTAAAGACAGGAAGAGTATTAATTCCCATTTTAAGGAAAATTGCATTTTTCATACCTTAATTTGGTACCATTTCATTTTTCATACATTAATTTGGCATATCACGATTTTGGTATTGTCATAAATAGTGTACTAGTATATACATATATTTATGTTGTATATATTATATATGATACACTATATTATATATAACTTTACACTATATATAAATATTTATGTAACAAATATAATCTAAAATCTTTTGAAATTTTACTGTAATTTCAGACCCAAGTTTCTTTCTTTTTTCTTTCTTTAAACTGATTCAATTTCTTAGTTTTATAGTAATTCATTTTACTACTTCCTAAAAATTTTCTTAAATGTTTGTTATTTTTTTGTGTAGTGAATAAAATAAAATGGTGATTATTCAATATAAAAGTTGATTGTATAACTTTTTCTTAAACATTTTTACAACAAAGTACTTTTTTTAGTAAAAGACCAAGTTGTAGATTAAAAGTAGTTATTTTCTTTCATATTTCATTAATAGAACACAATATAAAGAAAGATATTAGTTTATAATTTTGTATTAGTTTGGTCATAATTACATACTCAATAAGCAGGACATACAATTATAAATGTCTAAATGAACGTAAATAATAAAAAACTCATAGGAACATAAGCAAAATATATCTTTTTTATGACATGGTTTATATTACGTATTTTTATTTTAGTTATTTTTTATATATTTTATCTATAATTATACTACTCTAGAGTCGTTTTTATATACTTTTTTAATCAAACGTATGCTTCTTAAGATATATAGATTTTTAGATAATTTATTATTTTTGAAAGTAATTTAAAATATTCAATAATAAAAATTTAAAATTTATAAAAAATTAAATATCACTTAATCTCGCCCCATAAACCAAAATTCTAGCTCCGCCCCTGATCAATCGTGAACCAATCGAACATGTATCCAATCTTTAAAACACTGGTTGCCATCTAACATCATATATACCTTGTTATTTTTCAAGTGTAAAAGCACATGAGGTCTTATCTCAACAAAACTTATTATCCATTTAATGGAAATTTTTGCGGAGTTTCTCGGTGCATCTATGTCTGTTACTTGCAGTAATTAGGACTCGGGATTAAGGACCACTTTATGACTTTTATTTAATTTTTTATATTTGGTTAGAAGCCAATTTCTTTTGAATGTGGATAGTGGACCACGTGCACTACGTACACAACATCTAAAGGCAGGAGTTGGTATTAATTCCCATCTTCCATGTTGGCACAGATAATAAATGCAATAGGACCATATCATATTATATATATAGATGGCTATTACGTAAAAATGTTCTCCAATTTTTCCCTATGCTATAAAAAAAACTGCTATATTGAATATACGAAATTCTAATTTGTCTTCACTTTCAAGTTTCAAGTAACCTTCATCCGATTTCTTACAAAATCACACACAGATGAGAATTGACATTTACAACAGTCTATGTATCACGTGCTGAGTTCAAAATGAGAGATTAAGAATTTCAAAAAAATAATAATAATAATAAGGGATAATATCAGTGACACTCCCTGAGGTTTGGCCAAATATCAGTAACACCCCCTGAGGTTTTGATAATATCAGTGACACCCCCTACCGCTAAAAAAGTCTTGTTAAATAACTATTTTACCCTTATAATAAAGTTATCAAAAAAAAATAAAAGAAACAGATTTCCTTTTTACACTTCTACCCTTGGATTTGTCCTTCTCTTTCCTCTCTCCATCTTCATTATTTCTCTTTTCTCCCTTCATCTCCATTATCATCCTCACTCTTTATCCGCCATAGGTTGTCCAACACACGACACGACCACCATTAAAAATTTAAGATTTACAAGCATTGCGCAACGATCTACAATTAGAGATCCATCTCTTATATTTTACGGACACAATAAAATATTCGAAAATAGATAATATTAAAATAATTCCATTTTTTCGATTACCTGTTAGTTTTTTCTTTTTTTAAAAGCATTTTCTTGCCTTTATTCTACGGTGGACTGAAGGCATTTTCTAAAACGAACTTTTGCTTTCTCTTATGTTGCGAACAGTAGGCAAACGAAATGCCTTCTATTTAGTTGAACAGAAGGCATAGTGCCTTATGTTTGAAATTACGGGTGTTTTTTGTTTTTTTTCACTTTATGTTTTATTTAGTCTTTTAAAATTTTAAATATTTATTTAAGTTTTTAATAATTATCAATACATTTAGAATTATAATATTTAAGTATTTTGTTGACATTATAAATTGAAGAAAAACTTAACAAATAAATTCTTCGTTTTTGAAAGTATTTAGGCAAAAAAATATTATTTTTGAAGATCAAATAGAAAATCACAAGTTTTGTTTTAAGTATAGCAATATTCATGAACAAAAATAACATAAAAAAATTTAAAATAATATTGTAAAAGAGCAAAAAGAAAAAAGAACAAAACTTCAGCAGCTTGCTTTAAAAAACTTATCATAAGAACGTATAATATATTTTTGTCTAATTGTTTGTTTTTACCACGAAGTTTTAAATAATAATTATTGTTTTTATTATTATTATTATCATCATCATCATCATCATCATCATCATCATCATTATTATTATTATTGTTATATGTTAAAGGAGCTCCTAATTAATGATATATATAAATGGCACATCATCTCACACATGAATAGCAAAAGGGTACATTGGTCTTACCAAGTTAGTCAAAGCAAGAGCCAAACTCTATAAGGGGCAAAAGAGGAATAGTGGGGCTATTTGATATGTTACTACAAACCTCAGGGGGTGTCACTGATATTATCAAAACCTCAGGGGGTGTTACTGATATTTGTCCAAACCTCAAGGGGTGTCACTGATATTATCCCTAATAATAAAGCTACAATTTCAACGACTTTTAATCACAGATTATTTTTCTTTTTAATTTATTTGAATCTTCGCAAGTAAGGCAAAATTTTGTCCTTGCAGTTTGGTGAACTGATCACTATATCTTGAATGTGTAGGGTAAAAAGTAAGAACTAATCTGAAAAAATGAATGAAAACACGTACTTTTAGCAAAAAGTAGTTTGCTTGGAGCTTAAATTTCTCAACGGTCATATGATTAATTATACTCAAAACAGACAGTTAGAGGTCTAGTCATCCTTTAAAATATGAAAAGCGGGAACAAAAAAAGAAAAGAAAAAGAAAATGTACGTTTTCTTGGTCATGCCACCCTGCACTAGTCCCAATATTTGAATTGCTGAAATTTCAGAATTTATACATAAACATTGTAATCAGGAAGGATAACGGATTAACATAGCCTAGCCATAATTATCAAAAACAAAAACAAATTACCCTACCATTTAAAGAAAAAGTACGCTTTTAGGCAAAGTTAATAGGTCAAATTTTAAATTTTGATCTTATGTGCATGCGCGCTATAGATTATTCCAGTAAGGTCCACTCTGCTTTACTTTCTCCTTATATCTTTGTTTACTTTTATTTCACATTGCATAACAATTTCAAGTAAATTGCTATGTATTCAAGAAAGAAAAAAATAAATTAATAGACTATAATTTTTAAATCGCGCTGTACCTAAGAATATCTACATTACATTAATAAAATGACCCACATACCATAAAATCTGCAATCAAACTAACTAATTACCAAAAAATGTGCAATCACCCGATACAAAGCTAAACAAGATGAAACAGTCTTATTTAACTTTAAACTTAATTAAGATTATACAACTTTGAGAAATCAACTTGTTGTAACGATAAAGTTTACTGGCACTCAGCAGGTTCAACAATCAAATTGATGAGGGATGAAGTCTAAAATGAACTTGATAAGGAAAACTCTGAGCCCACAATTTATATGATCAATTTACTTGAAGCTGAAAATGAATAACTCCCTGGCCTAGAAACTTTTGCTATTAAACAATGATAAGATTAAAAAATGTTGTTCCTACTGTTTACTGTCCTGAATTTTTAATGAAACAAACCAGGACATATATATTGTGTGTGTGGGTTAATTTGCATAATATGACAGTCATCATAGTTTTTGTGTTGGGTTACCTGGAAAAAATAAAAAAGTGGAGCATGGTGTAAATAATTACAATAATGAAGAAAAGAACAAAACAGTTGTTAAGAAAACAGCACAGAGTAGAAGGTGGTGACCCACATTTTGCTTTGACGACAGCTGTGACCTAGCATTACACTCTCTCAGTTCTCGGGCAGCTCGGTCAACCACCCAAACTCTATTATTACAGTTTTATGGTTATTACATAAGCAAAATCAAAAAGAATATTCTCTAAAGTTTTATGTAGTTACATAAATTTGGAATAATTACAGCTACACCCCCTGAGGTTTGGTGTAATTACACATACCTCCCCTGTGGTTTGAGAAATTACACATACCTCCCATGAGGTTTGAAACCTTACACATACCTCCCCTCTACAACTTGTTTGGGTGTAAGTTATGATAAAATTATGCTTATTATGCTTACACCCCTAAATCTTGGTATATTTGTAAAAGTAATCCTTGATGTTACAAAAATTAAAATTAAATACTCCAAATAATTTTAGAAACTACTATATGACTAACCAAAAATATAAAAAGTATTTAAATCATTTTTAAAATTTAAATCTAATCTTAATATTTTTATTATTTTGTAAAAATATTTAATTTCTTGTTTTTGCTTGTTTTTTTATTTCTTCATTTTTGTTTTACTTTTAATAATCTCATAAATTTCATTATAGTTCCATATTAAATACTATTACGCGTGCCCACGGAAATTTCAGTTTATCACAACAAAAAAGAAGCATTTGGTAAAATAATAAATATCTATGCAATCTCCGAAAAAAAAGACAAGAAATAGAAAATTCAATTGTAAAAACTCTCCTTTTCAATGAAAATTAACAAATATAATAGAAATAATCAAGATTTTTATAACCCATTTTAAAAAATGAAGAATGCTGACGAAATTACGCAACAGTGACAATAGAATTATCATCATTGGATCAGACATGGTCACTGGTTTTAGGTAGCAAGTTTTGTTGGTCTTTTTGTCAAAATAAACAACCTAAATGCACTATATTTAGTGAAACCAATTTTCGGTGTTTTATCTTCTTCTATTACTAAAATAATTGTTAGTTTAAAATTGTAACGAGAACAAAGGCACAAAGATGAGTAGTTAGTTAAGTTTTGACTGAGATTTACGGGAATTCTTTTAAAGAAAAAAATAAAAGTTACGTGTTTTGATTCAAAAATATATTTTGGATTAGATTAACTTATTTTTAAATTTAAATTTAAATACTTTTTATATTTGTAGGTAATAATATAATAGTTTATAAAACCTTTTGGAGTATTTAATTTTAATTTTTCTAACATCAAGGATTACTTTTATAAATATACCAAACTTTAGGGGTGTAAGTATAATAAGCATAATTTTATCATAACTTACACCCAAACAACTCTTAAATTGAAGAGGGGAGGTATGTGTAAGGTCTCAAACCTCAGGGGAGGTATGTGTAATTTCTCAAACCACAGGGGAGGTATGTGTAATTACACCAAACCTCAGGGGGTGTAGCTGTAATTATCCCTAAATATTTCATATTGTCAGAAGCATTATAAATATCTCCTTATAACTTAAATAGAGATCACAGTCGATGAGTCGAGTCTAGTTAAATTGTGAAGGAGACTTTTTGAAATCAACACTAAATTTGAACTTTATCTATGGTACATTTTAATTAATTCTTTTAATTACATACTAAAGTTTTCTTCTATAAAAAGAAATGTATATAATACATTTACTAACTTTTGAAGGGTGTAGATGTAAGAATATAACGGTTTTCAGCTGTTTTTGTAAAATCTTAATTGATTTTTTTTACTAACATAAAATTAAAACGACACAATGGCTTCGTTGATTTTTCAAATTATTGGTTAAATTTAATAATGAAAAGAATTTTAAAATTTCAATTTCTTGTTCTAAAAAAACCATAAAATCTCTTTTCTAAAATTTTAAATTAAAATCACAATACTTATATTGTCATATTATTTTCAAGCTTTCATTTTTTTCGAGTTTAAAAACTGTTTTTTTTCCTGACCCACTCCACCCTTCTGTTGTGACCCACTCCACCCTTCTGTTGTGACATTGCTACCAGGCATCTTGGTAACTTAGCGATCGGAGGGAGTAGAGGTATACACATTCAATAGTTTTTATTGTTAAACATTTTAAAGGAATTAATAGGGTTGACCTATTTTATGGATATTTGCCAACATATATAGTCTGGATCTAAGCTTATTATAAGGATATCTACATTTTGTTATTTTCCTACAGTTTGTTGTTATTTTTATATCAAATTTAATGGAGAAAAACTTATGTTTTCATGTGTAGCGTTAGACTTTTTAATGGAGAAAAAAGCCTCAGCATTATAAAGATAATTTATCCCTATGAGTTATCTGTTCACAACATAAATAGTTTTCTACAAATGGAAACTTGATTTTGTTTCCAAATCTCAAGTTAAAGAAAATTCATATAAATGAACACTAAATAGGAACCGGACGACAATTTTCGAATCATTTTATGCTTCTAATTTAACTGCGAAAAAACTCAAAGTATTTTCCCTTAACCACAGATAAAAGTTAAACAAATATCTTAGCTGATATTTTTTAAAGTTAACTTTACACCTAAGAAACATGAATGCTAACTAGAGTAGTATAACATGAACAACACTACAACACACCGAAGAAATAGTTAGCTTGTGTGTCACGCATCTTACGATGAATTCATTGTTTAAGCAGGATGGGGAACCCCCTGTCCACCTGGCGGGTCTCATTCAAGAGATATTGATGCTTCTTACTTGCTTCACTACACTGACGTGAACATTTTGCTATATGGAGCTGATTGCAGGGGCGGAGTTTTTGGCAAAACTTGGTACATCGTGGCAAGCTCAATCACATGGACAACATGCTTTTGTGCGCAGTGAGGAGCTAACTTATTTTCTTTGTTTGAAATTCATGTTCGGATTGGCTGATCCCTATTTTGTATTATGATATGTACTCTATTGTCATACGCTTTACTCACTCCTCGTTTTCTTGTACTAAATCTGTAGGTTTGTGTTGATTATTAGTATATCTTATTTCCTAAAAGAAATTAGGAATGGAAAATAGGAAAAAGATAATAAACATATTTTACCATCCAACTAAAGAAGGACATCATCACTTTATCTTTTCATGCGTTCACATTTTAATATACTAGAAAAGCTTACACACGCGGGACCGCGTGTAAATATTGTTGCATGTTAAATTAATGCATTGTTTATTTTAGCAAGAACAATTTGTAATTTTTGATTAAATTAATTTTAAATGTAGTGGGAGAAGATTAGTAGTTATAAATTGAGAGATTTTAGGGGATATGGATTTCTATGCCTTTTACGTGGAAGTTTTGTGAAGAAGAGAAAAGTGGATATCTCTTGAAAAGTCAAATTTATCCTATTGATCATTTTGGCGATGGATGAAAATAAAGGTATTTTAGGAAAATAATTTGGTACAACAACTGCAAAATATGTGAGGGTGGAGAGTTTGCTTTTAATATAGTAATAGATATATTTAAATAACGGGCGGCTGCCCGTGCTCTCTCTCTCTTAAACTGAAGGAATCAGCTGTATGATAGCTGCTCTGCTCTGGTGCTATATATAAACCCCACACTCTGCCCCATCATAATACACTCACATTCTCACAAATTCTCTCTCTACACACACATTCACGCTTTTAGTGTGTGTATCTAAATTCACATTCACATCTTCAAAACACAGAAAAAATGGAAGGCATCAGCAACAAGAACATGTTTGCATTGATGATTGTGATGATGATGATGGCTATCTCCGCCGTCAACGCCGCCGATGCTCCGGCTCCGGCACCAACTTCCGACGCGACCGCATTCGTCCCCACTTTCGTCGCCTCTTTTGTCGCCCTCGCTTTTGCCCTAATCTTCTGAAAAGTACTATTATGATTTTAGGTTTTTAATTTGGTTCCTCGTGATGTGAGAGATTTGTTCTTTTTGGTGTGTGTGTGTGTGTTTTGGACTTACTCTTTATCTTATGTTGTTATGTCATTTTGGGGATTTTTGTTCTTTTGTATGTACGTAATGTAATAATTAATTTAATATGAGTTTATTCTAGACCACTGTTTCTTTAATTTCATCTCGCATCTGTTTTTATTTTTATTTTTTAACATTAGTCTTAGATCTTCAACATTCAACTTTAATTTTATGTTTATTATTTGCCCAAAAAATTCTAGCTTAGATTAAGCATCCGTTGAGATTTGGTCTACACAAACCTCCTCAATATTTCAATAATTATAAAGAAGACACCTTCTAGAGCTTTAAAAATATGAAGAATAGAACATAAAAGTTTATTTGGTGTTTTCTCTAAAAGATTATTCAAGAATGTTGTGTAATTACTAATTATTCGAACTTAAAGAACGACTGTTCTATTTTTCTATTTTGTTTTAAGATTTCAAGAGACGTATATGAAATTATTTGAAATAGTATAGCAATTTTGAAATTGGAACAAATTTTAAAATATGTAATTGCAATTAGACCGAAAGAAAATACTGAAGGATGAAGATAACCAACAGAACTAAAAAAAATTAAAATTATAGTGAAAGAACTCAATTTGCTTTGGGCTGATACAGAATATACCAAACTTTAGAAATGTAAATGCAATTAGTCTTAGAGATAATCATACTGAAAAATGAAGGTGACCAAAAAACAAAATAGACTATTTTGAGAGGACTCAATTTCTATGGATGGTACAAAATGCACCAGATCTTTTGGAAAATAGGACCTTTATTATTGACTCGACAAAATGTCACATATCAGTCGACTTAGCAAATATTCTTGATACTTACTTCTATGGAACATTAATGAGAATAATATATGCTTTTATTTGTCAAACCAAAAAAGAGAGAGGCGCGGCATAATTGGACCCGATTTTTCAAGATTTTAAACGTAGGTCGGACATTAAAATTGTAACAAATGGAGTCTTTGTTACTAGATTTGTCTAGTATAGCATTGTTTAAATGTTACTGCCTATAATTTCCTCAAAAACTTACTTAATACGTACTTTAAGGATAGTGTTTGCGAATTCTCTCAACATTAAGAAATTCTTTTGGTAAAAAATCGTGTTTTTTACACCAAGTTTACCTTGTGATGTTTGTCGAACTAGTATTATTTCCAAGTTATTGCATATAATTTGGGGTTTTACCCACTGCACATCCTATCCTAAAAGTATGCTTGTTCCCATGACCCAAAGGATAAAAGAAAAGAGAGTAAGAAATCGTAGTTGTGAGGTCCATGAATTTGAGACTTGAATTTAAGATAATATTGTTGGTGTGGAGTAGCTGTTTGATGGAATTCTATTCACTTGCAAATTGTGGTGGATGTTGACAATATAAAGGTCAATTTTAGGACACCCGTTTGTGAAAGCATGACATTTCAACTTATGTAAATCTATTTTTCGCACGCAGTTTTTCTCCCACGGTAAACTTCAATTTTAGATAAAGTACTCTTGGGGCATTTACCAATTTCTATTACACGTGTGCGTGTCTTATGAGAGATATAGATTTACGACCATGCGTAATTGTAGTTGTAATTACAATTCAATTAAATCATAATGTGTCGTAAGTATTTTGCTACACAATATTTAGATAGCTTAAGGAATCAAATACTCTGTGGGTCAGTGGCATAGTTCTTGATTCTCTGTCTCTTGGCACCTGATTCTTCCTCCTGCTAAATAATTATTCGATTGAACTATGAAATATGAATAACTTAATAAGTTGTCAGCACATGTTTCTAGAAAGTTGAAGTAAAATAAAGCCAAGTACCAATGCTACTTCATTACAACTTTTTAACTCAAACGACAGCCCACCTATACATACTCACAAGCATACGTTACTTTATTTGATTTTCTAAAGCTGACTAATTTATTTAAAGTCGAGAGTAGGATATTTTTCTTAATTTAATCTCCCGTATTTTGTTCTTTTGCCTTTTGGTTGCTGTATTAGTTTAAATATTCATAAAATTATCTAATTCGGGGTACAAAATAATTGGATGGGAGTGTGGTAGAAGATTCGTGGCAATGAACATCACATGGAGAGCACATGGAATGGGTCAAGGTATTATTTGATACATCATCATTATGTGTAAATATAATAATATTATGTGCGTCTATAAGGAGTTGTTGGTTGGAAGGCTTTGTCTCTTAGGTGTGAATTGCCTCTAAAATTAGTGCACTCCATGTTACTTTTTTCCATTTTGTTGCTCACAACGCTAAAGTGTTGTCTAACTACTTCTTTTCTCTCTCATTAAACTTACTTTCTTTCACCACTAATAAAATGATCTTTTTGTTACTATGAAAGTATAATATGGACGTGTTAATCTTAGTGTAGAAGCAAAGATATAGCGGCTAGACTAATGTTTCACTTTATATTTTCTTGTTCCATAACTGATTTTGGCCGAGTATTAAAAATAGCGTATGATTTGCAATTCTTAATATTGTCTTTTGCATGTAAAGGTTAACGAGAAAAGTTTTTAAGGTAAAGAAGCTTTTCGTGGGTGAGTTTGAACCATATATATTGCACCGACCAAATAAGCTTTAATTCTTTTATACTTTCACAACTTACGAATAAAAAAAGGTAGCACCTCCATATAGCTGACGAAGCAATAGATAGTAATGGGTCCTATACACGTTATACAAGCTTTGTGACAAGAAGGTAGGATTACATTTTCAGTGTCCGGTTCCTAGTTCACCTATCGATTTTCAAGTGGGATGGTAGGGAGGGTGTTCTGTTAAGCAAAATAACCCAAAAAATAAGAGCTTTTTTTTCTAATGAATAAAAAAGGTACAGCTTATTAAACGGTCTTTAGAACATCCCTAATTTTGTGCACAGCCTCACCCGGTTTCGGGCAACTGAACATTTATGCCTTATCCTATGGTAACACGAGTTTAGCGTGCATAGGAGGTCTATTTCGAGACGATCATTGTAATTTTCTTGTAGCATACTAGGCATCTATGGGCCGCACCACAGATAACAAAGCAAAATTTCGGGCATTTTGCAACTCTTCAAATTACCCACTTCATATTTTGCAATCAATTAATGGTTTTATTTCACTGTCTAAGAAAGGAGTTGGTCTTATGTATAGCACGGTGCACTACACTCTGCAGACACATACGTGTGGGACCAACGTCATGGGGTCCGCGTGGGTCCCACATATTAAAATTTTAGCTGATTTGTTAAAATTCTATTGATCCCTTAAAATTATTAAATGTAAACAATGGAAATTAGAAAAAGCCTTGCAACCTCATGTTTGATTCTTTTTTGTTTTATATGATACTGACCAAAATTAATTAAAAGTGATTTATTTTCAAATTTCTAAAGTGGTAAATAGAAAAGATTATACTAACAAATAATTTTTGAGTCTCAAATTCTAAATGTTGATTGTGGTTGTACTAAAGTGCAAATAAGGGGATCATTATTCATCCGTGACACGCTACTTTCCAAAGTAAAAATAAAAAGTGGGCCCAATTTTGCCATGTAATCAATTTTGTCAGGCTCCCCCCCCCCCCCCCCCCCCCCCCCCCCCGCACTACGAGCGGGGCAGCATCGATGGAGCCCCTAGCATGGTTGCAACTTTTCATTTCTGGGAATTTTTGTCCATACTAGTTTGTCCCATTTTGTTCTATAATGTAAAAGAAGTTGTATCAAGCTGTACAAACTTCCCCATTCTCATGTATTAAAATTCTTTGTTTGCTTGGTTTACAATATGAAGATATTTGCTAGAAAAGTAGTAAAGGTATTGTTGAATAAAAGAGCAAAGGTGAAGTTATTTTAGTGAATGCCTATTTCATCACCATCCAGATGTGGTGTTGATTAGGGATTTAGGAAAAAACTGTTGGTGGGAGCTCACATATGCCTGCAACTAACTTTATCTGTCTTATAGAGTAGGAACGCAACTAAACTAATTCTTTTGCCTAAAAAAAGGAAGCAATAAACCCTCACATAGATCGAAAATTTTATGTGTTCCTTTGAAAAGTATCGAAACATTTCAATTTCGAAGTTAAATATATAAGTATTTTTCTCGTTTGTTTCACCAATAATTTTTATAAATTTTTCGAAACATGTCGAAAATATCCCAAAATTTGATGAGAAGTTAATAATATTTAGCTTACCAAATCATAAACTAAAACAGAACTTTGATTGAACTTTGATTCAGAACCTTCGTTGTCTTTTTTACATTTACTATATTCGCCATTTAATTCACAAGCTCAATGTTTTATCTACCACCACCTGATTTTTGGATACAGAAAGACAACTATAAGCTTATTGTGAGTTTCTCATATGTTGTGTATATTTGGCACGTATCTTTTGTAGACAAAAGAATTGTAGCGAATGACAATTGTATTAATAGAGTATTTTTGTCTTTACAGATTATAGTATACAAAAAAATCAATCAAGATCATTTGCAACATTTTTCATATAAGAGGTCAATATACCCGCAGCATAACCCGCAATATGTAGTTGGCTAATACACGACCACTCAACTTAAACTTAATCACATATGGTTGGTTCACATTGGTGTTAAACCATTTTTATGGAAAATCGTTTAGCTTTAGATCCAACAAGTAGGCGAAAAATAGGATGTGGCAAGTGCCTTTCTAAGAGCTTCTGGCGAAACCACATTTTAGATGGGAAAAAAATAAATCCCGTAAAAATAAGAACTCCATAGACAACAGTACAATCTTCACTACAAGTAAATTAGATAAGTTTGCACATTTTAAACTTTAAAGTGTCAATAGTACACAAATCTAGGGAGCACACAGATACAAAACGGAGGAAGAAACACCAAAATAGACAGTGAGGATTCTGCATATAAGAAAACTCACTCAGTCAAAGCCTCATGTTGGATCTAGAGGCCCATCATGCTGGAAGAGGCTTTGAACAATCAGATCAGGAGCTTCTCAATGGCATCCTGCAATAAACAAGAAAAATCAATTGAACATTAACACAATTAACGAAACAGATGATCATATTAACACAAACTGTGATATAATTGTCGTCTTTACCTTCAATTGCTGAATTTGAGATTTCAACTGGCTTCCCTCATTGCTTGTCACTGAACATGCAATGACAGGTCTGGTTACTCCACATGCTCGACCAAGAGCTTGCTTAGATGGAACGAAGACATAGGGCACGTTCTGCAAACAGATGGTAATAAAAAGCAGATCAATTTTGTGCCAATTGTAAAACTACTGGACATCTAAACAGAAAATGTCAAGCAAAATAAGTTTCAGCTCATGCTGCTGATTCTGCTGTTTATTTAATAGCGCTGATAAGAAATCCAAGAAAAGTAGGCATATCTGGAAATAGCGCACTAAGAATATACATTATATTAGTTAAAATTTTACAAAAGCCAAGGAAAACTGTGGTTGCACATGAAATGCACCACGTTATGTAGAACATAATAAAAGACTCAAAGTTTATACAAATTTCAGCAGCCCAAAGTTTATACAAATTTCAGCAGCCAGATAGATAGTAATATCAAATACCGTTGAGTCAAATTTAACAGTTACCACGAAACGTATAAGAGGAATTAACCACCAAAATGCAATAAATTATGTGCTTCACGTTTAACCAAAGAAGCAGATAAGGTACAAATGCAGTCCAACAAAGGATGCAGAGAAGGTCACAAATACGTATCGACTCTTTTGAAGTGTGACAAAATGCATCATACTGTTAAACAGACTATATCAAATGTTTTATGTCATTTAGAAAGAGTCTACTATCAAACTTGAAATGCCTGGTGCAGAGAGAAAGTCTTAACACAAATCAAATATTTTCCCAGCGCAAAAACAGCATCATGGGATATCTAATCTGAGAGTATGGACCATACACAGAATGCAGCCATCAAGTGTAAAAAGAACGGCCGCAACCCCCAGGAGAGAAACAACTCTTTATCGTTGGGGGTCAGAAGTGGGAGTTAGAATACAGAAGAACAGACCTCGGAGATGAAATACACCAATAAGAATAAACACCGACACACAAGACGCAAGAAAGGTCATATCAGCTATTATTAAGGTTTATCAAAATAATGATTCTTGTCTATCATATGGATAAACTAGTTAGTTTATCACATCTCGTATCAATTTTTCGAGTCAAATGTTGTTGCTTTACTTAAAAGACGGAAGTACTTAGCGATATTCTGAATGGGGCAGAATTCAGCAACTTCTACTTGCATATCAGTATCTGTGACTGTCTTCGACCACAAAAACTAACAATAATAAACTCAGACAAAAAAATAATCACGACAAAAACTTAAAAACACGCCCCTTTCACATAACTCATAAACGATAAATCACAACACGGTAATCAACGTGCACCGCAATCCGCACAAAGCTATTTGCACAAACACCACTATCGAATGGTAGCCTCATCTAATGAAATATTCTTAGAGGTTGATTTACATATATACTCCAACAACCATTATAAACAAAAGGCATAAAAGCCAATTTACCACAACCACAATCATGAATCACATATCCTTACAATAAAAAAATTGTACCTTATCTTCAGCAAGAAGTGGAAGATGAAGAAGGATCTCGAGCGGCTCCGTATCAGCCGCCATTACAACGAACTCAGATATTCCTCTGTTGAGCGTCTTTGTGGCTTCATTAGCGCCCTTTTTCAATTGCTTGTAATTGGCAGCTTGTTGCACCAAATCAAGAATTGTTATCGTCAACTGAGCATCTGCTAACGGATACGCTTTGGGATTCACAGCTTCTGCAGTCTATTATACATAAACATCAATTCGAAATTAGAAACTCAAGGCAACAAAGAAAAATTGAAAAACCAAATTACAAAATTGATATCGCGAAGAGAACAGGTCGCAGGCTTACCATGGTCCCGAATAATTATTGCAGAGACTGTGATGCCGAGGCTTCAAGGGGAATACTACGCTTTAGGGTTTTGAGAAATATTTAGGGTTTAAGATGAATTGGGGGTTTGTTTGATTAGTGGGATAAATAAAAAAATTAATCGGAAACTGGGCCACTTGCAAATGAGCCCACTAAATTCTGTAAAATTGGAAAAACGTAGAGGCCCAATTTTGTATAGAGAGTTTCAAAGTCCAAATCAACCCTCATCCTTTACATATGTTTACCATCTACTTTTTATCTAAAAAGTAAAAATGGATCTGTATGATTGAAGTGTTTTTACCAAATTAAAAGATAGTAGCAGCTGCAAAATACCCATAAATTTTACCCTTTCTCAGTTTGCAACTTTAGAAAATTATGGCGTACAACCACAAGAGTCTTTTATTGCTAACTAGAAAAAGTGGCACGCCGTACCCCGCGCATCTGCGATTTATTTTAGTATAACGTGATTACTTACATGCATTTTTTGGGATTTTTGTGTATGTGCAAAATATTTTTTAACGTAAATCTAAATTTTGTTAATAGTATACTAAAAAGTACAAAAAAGATCTACACCGCATAGATAATAGATCCTATATATAAGGTTTAACTAAAGCACAAATGTGAGAGATTATAGGAAGACATAATATGAAATGTTTAAGTGGAGTAAATAATGTTTTTATTATGCGGTAATTTAAATTGTTAGATGAGATTTAAAACTTAACTATTTATAGTTATTATGTGACTTAATTATAGTTGAAAATCAAAAGTATTGAGATTATTTGCATTCTCAACTTAAATAAAAGCACTTCTCATCATTAATCGAAATATCAATCCACAAGTGTTCAAAGTAAGCAAAAACAAATTTTAGTTCTTTTAGTAGTTCGCAAACATCGTCTTAATCCAAAACTTCTTCTAATTGGTTTATGGATCGCATATTTGTATTTAAAAAAAAAAAAAAATCGACAATTATTAAGAATTGAGATACTTCTCCACATTGCATTGATTTTCGCCATACTGCACTGATTTGTATACAACCAAACTATACCAAAATGAACCCCATATGAGTTTTATAGAATAAAGAATTATAAGAGAACAATGTTATACCAGTAAGTAACAACAGAACGCATTTTATACGACGGAATCATGACACCAATCGAAGAGTCAATTGTCAACATACTTTCTCTTTTCTTTACTATTGCCAGTACAGCAATATACCTAAAAGCAAAAGAATATGATGGATACAGCACAGAAGTATTTTGAGTTATGGAGGTTTTCTCAGTTAACTACATAATATACACTGAAGGAATATGTTTGAAATTTACACGATTCCTCACTACAAGTTGAAACTCGAGGCCATCTCTCATGGTCTTCACATATTAGTTACTGCCAAGACAAACACATAAGGACTAAAGCATACAAAAACAAAGGGAAAAAAAAGTGCCAGTACCCATGGCGACAAATTCTTGCAATCTGAGACAAGAAAGTTCCACATCATGAGCTTCGAGGTGCAGGTGAATTACAAGTCTCGTGAAGGAAATATTCTTGATGAAGAAGCCCCGCCCAACGAGACAGAGGCCAGAGATGACGCCCAAACTCGAGCATTTCTAGCCCCTGTATGAAAGTTCCTAGTTTTACAAAGCTTTAACTTGCTCCAAACTCTCTTGATATCGATCAGATTTAGCGCACGCCCTATAAGCTGCCTCGACTCTCCGAAAATTCCCAAATTAAAATGAGGAATGTATGCTGCCCACAGTGCAACAACACGAGAGACAATCTCCGGGAAGAAATACAAAAGAGCCCTTGACAGAACAAATGCTACAGAAAGTAATAAATAAGGTTCCCTCAAGAATACTTCCTTCAATGATGCTCCGTTCCAGAGACCAAACATCTTTTGATCACTTTTCACGTTACTTGATGCATCTTCAGCCAGGTCCACGACTGGATCCAGTCCTAAGCAAATAGAGGGATTGAATCGTGAGATTGATAGCCAAATAATTTCAATTATCCAAGTACTAGCATAATAGAGAGGCCACAGCATTCATGGGAATGCAAGCATCATAAGAATGAATGTAACATACACATATTTCACTAGATGTCAATGAAACAGGATCATCCTTCTTGGACAGTGACCAAAGATATTTACCTCAAGTTGTAACATCAACATCACTCTAAAATAAACTTCAACACCACCCCCGCCCCCCAACAAAAAAAGAAATTTATTGTTGAAGACCTCAAGAGAACCTCATGCTTAGTCATTTAAGGGTTGCATATTCTACCATTTCCAGCCATGCTAACATCATTCACCCATTAGGGATTACCATAAAATAAACAAATCAAAGAATTGTGAAGAAGTTGGATATATCTGACCCAGAACACAGGGTTATTGCTATATTATAAACAATTATTACAGTAACTAATCAGTACCCTCACAACGATGGATGCTACCTGTAGTTCTTCTGTAGAAATTTACAAGAGATTGGAGATCTTTTCGACCATAATATCTCATTTGAGTGGTCTTGCTCACAACAAGTAGTGAGGGTACACTGTGAATTCCATATCGCGAGAAAACACTGCACAAAAAACAAGCAACTCTAGTTAGGAAAAAAGTAGTCTTGAATGAAGAAATTGGGCAATAAACCACGGAAAGGCTGCACGTGTGTGTACAATGCATCTCACAAGAGGAGACTCTATATCTTAACGATCTCCAACACACCCAAAAAACCTATAAGCCTGTCATAAGAAAATTATTCTGACAACAACTACTCCCTCCGTCTCACTAAGAACGCCATGTTGACTTTTTCCACAAAATGAAAGAAGAAAATCTAACCAGATTCTTCCAAACACCATCCGTCTTTGTTTATAAATGTAGAGCATTAAAAAGGTCAAAATGTCCATGATGCAATATACCAAGATATGAAATAAATATGTGCTAGCCACATAATTAGCTTCTTCTATAGCATGATAATCATATTTCTTCCAGAACAAAAGATTGATTTTTATTTCATTAAAGCTAAATTTGGAGGGTACATTAGGTAATTCTATCATAAATGGCTTCTTTCTAAGAAAAGGGAAACAAAATAAAAAGGAAAAAAGTAGAAGATACAAGACATATTCTCGTTGCGCTTGGGAATCTTAGAGGAGTTAAGTACTATTCATCTAGAACATGATTGAATATTATGGGCCAGCAGTGCATAGTATTTGTCAAATGGAACTTATTGCATCTTATGCTGTACATGGGCAAAGCTGACGGCAGCAAAGAGATACCAAATTATTTTGCACTTAAGCAAGTGGTGCACTGAATGGGAGTGCAAGAATGCGATGATATACAGCTATAAACATATTGGTGCAGTATAATGTCCAAAAACTCAGCAATATTTATATTGCAGGGCCTGCTAATTTAGGGAGGGGCTGAGAGGAAGAACACCCACCTGGGCGTGGCTGAAGATTGCTCAACCATTAGATGTTTGATCTGTGGATACATGGAACTGAGAGTAGAAGACTTTGACTGAAATACGCTTGAGAAAGGACACCAGGAAGCATAGAAAAGAACGGCAACATATTCATTCTTCGGAATGTGGCTTACAGCTCTTTCAAATGTTTCTCCATCCACCTTTACATGAAAAACGAAGTTTATCAACCAATGACTGAACAACATAAAATCATTAGCTAAAGTATATTATTCCGAATTTGAATATCAGGTATTGGCGAAGGCAGACAAGAGAAACTTCAAAATCTCCCATAACAAAACACACAAAACAATCCGACATATGCTAATAATCCCCAAATCCTGTAGCATCATCGTACTCGTTCTCCATCATAATCGTGAAATATTAATGAACGTCACAGGGTGAGACTTTTTCAGCGGTTTAATATCCCTATCCATTCAGCTAAAATCGAACAAAATTCCCCTCAGGAGAAGCTAATTTAAGCCAACATCAAAACAAACATTCAATTTATTTCATGCAAATGAGATTCAGAAAGTAAACGCCAGCCACAAAACCCTAAAATTGACGACACAATGCAATAACAATGACACAGCCATCACCAGACAACAAATTCAACAACAAATTAGAAAAATAAATACATACAACAGATGAAATTAACAATTAACAAACAAAATATGCATCCATAAAAAGCTCGAGATTACCTCAATTGGTGAAGAGGAGAAGGGGATCGAACACGGACACTGCGAATTCAGATCGTGAAGAATCGTTTTGAATTCAAGGCCACAGCTCGATGATGATGACGACGATCGAATCGCCATCGCCAACAAACACAGAACAACACACGATAAATTCCTCATCGATACGAAAATCAAAAATCAACAATATCCTAAATAATTGTTACCACAAATCAACAACAACGATCAATTTCTGCAACAATAAAATTGAAAACCTAATTATACAAAACAATTTGAGCTTTTCTATTCTCGATTCGAACGCAGAATTGTTATCTGATATTTTTTTTTTCTCTTTATCAAATCAGTTTCGTCGACGGTCGACCTACGCTTTTCATATTATTGTTTTTTTATTATTATCTTTTGATTTTTACAAAGCAATAGGTGGCTGGGTTGTGCTAGCCTGACCGCGGGGGATTATGAGTTTTGGTGACGGTCAAATGTGATTGGTTGATGAGGTGCAGCTGTATGCTTTGTTACCTGTGGTGGATGTACACGTGTTCGAGCTTGGAGAACTGGACTTGGTTGGGTCAAAAGCTTCAGGTTTTTCTCGAGCTGCGGCCCAATTAGAAAATAAAACGTTCATTTATAATTATTATTATGGGATAATTACAGCTACACCCCCTGAGGTTTGGTGTAATTACACATACCTCCCCTGTGGTTTGAGAAATTACACATACCTCCCATGAGGTTTGAAACCTTACACATACCTCCCCTCTACAACTTGTTTGGGTGTAAGTTATGATAAAATTATGCTTATTATACTTACACCCCTAAAGTTTTGTATATTTATAAAAGTAATCCTTGATGTTAGAAAAATTAAAATTAAATACTCAAAAAGGTTTTATAAACTATTATATTATTACCTACAAATATAAAAAGTATTTAAATTTAAATTTTAAAATAAGTTAATCTAATCCAAAATATATTTTTGAATCAAAACACGTAACTTTTAGTTTTTTTCTTTAAAAGAATTCCCGTAAATCTCAGTCAAAACTTAACTAACTACTCATCTTTGTGCCTTTGTTCTCGTTACAATTTTAAACTAACAATTATTTTAGTAATAGAAGAAGATAAAACACCGAAAATTGATTTCACTAAATATAATGCATTTATGTTGTTTATTTTGACAAAAAGATCAACAAAACTTGCTACCTAAAACCAGTCACCATGTCTGATCCAAGGATGATAATTCTATTGTCACTGTTGCTGGTAATTTCGTTATCATTCTTCATTTTTTTTTAAAATGGGTTATAAAAATCTTGATTATTTCTATTATATTTGTTAATTTTCATTGAAAATGAGAGTTTTTACAATTGAATTTTCTATTTGTTGTCTTTTTTTTTCGGAGATTGCATAGATATTTATTATTTTACCAGATGCTTCTTTTTTGTTGTGATAAACTGAAATTTCCGTGGGCACGCGTAATAGTATTTAATATGGAACTATAATGAAATTTATGAGATTATTAAAAGTAAAACAAAAATGAAGAAATAAAAAAACAAACAAAAATAAGAAATTAAATATTTTTACAAAATAATAAAAATATAAGATTAGATTAAATTTTAAAAATGATTTAAATACTTTTTATATTTTTGGTTAGTCATGTAGTAGTTTCTAAAATTATTTGGAGTATTTAATTTTAATTTTTCTAACATCAAGGATTACTTTTACAAATATACCAAACTTTAGGGGTGTAAGCATAATTTTATCATAACTTACACCCAAACAACCCTTAAGTTGTAGAGAGGAGGTATGTGTAAGGTTTCAAACCTCAGGGGAGGTATGTGTAATTTCTCAAACCACAGGGGAGGTATGTGTAATTACTTCAAACCTCAGGGGGTGTAGCTGTAATTATCCCTATTATTATTGTAGTGTAACTGTGTAAGTCACAATGTCTAACTCACTAACCTACCATAAGTCCATGTCAACAATAATAACAGTAGAAAGTTATGAAAATTATAAGGAAACTTACTACAAGTTTAAATATTTAATCTTCAAAATTATGCGGAGATGACACTGAAAATCTAATCTCAAAAGCTAATTGTTCAAATAGAATAATCCAAAATTATATACATATAGCTGCTACCGTACCACTCGAGCCTCTTACAATTAGGATTACAACCAAAAGTTTATTTACATGATGATGTAAGGCAGCTAAATCAGTTGTTCGCGTGTATATATATAACGGAATAAAGATTTTATGTCGAATAGTTTGAAGATTTTGGCATGTGCATAAAAATGATATTATTATATAGATAGATATATCTTGCCTCATTTAAATTACAAAAAATAGTTTAATCATTTCAATTCTAAAATAAAAAAATATTTAGAAATCAAAAACTTTAGTAATTTCACAATATAAGAAGTAATCGTTAAAAAAAAGGCTTAAACCTCTAAAAATAAAAGCAGTATCCGCCGTAGAGAATGAGGCGAGTCCATCTTAGACGATTATTATCTTCTGCTGCTGCTACTCCTTCTTTTAATCGTCGAGCTTTGACGAATTGGAGCTCCCCGATCAAATCTCAACCGTCGATTAGCGCATCCCCGTGGTCCGTCACTCAGCTCCGTTACGCCAGATTCTCCGGCGGCGATGTATGTAAAATCTAACTCTTGCGCTTAATTGATTTGTCACTGGTTGTAGTTCCTTTGTCCCCTTTTTTAAGAGGGAAAACAGTGTAATATGCTGCTTTTTTCTACGTCCGAATTTCGTTGTTGGAGAATCTAAGCAATGTTTTGTTTGAGAAAAAGAGGAGAGATTTAGATTTTGAAGCTGTCCATCATGGAGCCACTACTAGGGGCCTTGTTTTTGATTAGCTTAATAAGGGTGATGGTGTCCACAGTTTCTGGTGGATAATTCCATCTTCTAATTTAATTATTCCGGAAGAATTGTATACAACTCATGTGGGTTTAAGGAAAATGGTTTAATTTTCGATTGCATTCTCGAACTGTAAGATTTGTTAATTGAAAAGTTGGTCAAGTTAAAATTCACTTGAGTCCGAGTTTCTACAAAAGATACATAAGTAGTCTGCTTAAATTCCGGAATCCGAGATTACATGTCCTTGTAAAATATCAGAGAGAATTATGAAATGAAATCGTGTATTGATCTACTGAGAAAAAAGAGTTCGTTACACTTGGTTAAAATACAAAACAGAATTAACAAACTAACTAACTAACTCACTCACTTAATTACATTGCTGAGCTGGCACTTAACTAACTATTTACAGTTAAGACCCTATATGCTAACATCCCCCCCTCAAGTTGGAGCATGGTGAGCTTCTCGAATGCCCAACTTGAAACGCCATTGAGTGAAAGCTGGAGCAGCTAAAGGTTTGGTGAAAAAATCTGCTAACTGTTGGTGAGAAGGATAATGTTGAGGCAGAATGAGGCCAGATTTGAAGCAATCTCGCACTACGTGGCAGTCAATGTCGAGATGCTTGGTTCGTTCGTGGAATACTGGATTGTGTGTGATATGTATTGCGGCTTTGTTATCGCAATATAGAGGTATAGGAAGCTTGAGTGGAACAAGGAGCTGCCTGAGGATGAAACAAATCCATTGAATTTCACAAACTGTGGAGGCCATACTCCTGTATTCTGCCTCTGTGGAAGATCTAGAAACAGTGGTTTGTTTCTTTGTCTTCCAGCTTATAAGTGAGTTGCCAATAAAGATGCAGAAACCTGTCAAAGATCTTCTAGAATCCATACATGATGCCCAATCAGCATCACTGTATGCCCGAAGAGAGAGATCAGTTGTATGTCCATAGAAAAGGCCAAGTGAAGGTGTGCCTTTGAGGTATAAACGTGTGGAGATAGCTGCATCCCAATGAGCCTGGCGTGGCTCATGCATGAATTGGCTCAGTTGGTTAACAATGTAGCACACATCTGGTCGAGTCATATTGAGATAAAGTAACCTGCCTACAAGCCTCCTGTAGCGCTCAGGTTCACCAAATAATACACCAGAATCAGTGAGTTTCAGGCCTTTCTGACAAGGAATAGGAAGATGTTTAGCACCTGTGAAACCAGAATCAGCTAAGATGTCAAGGATGTACTTGCGCTGATTGATGAATAACCCACTGGAAGAACGCTGAATCTCCAAACCAAGGAAATACTTGGCAGGACCTAAATCTTTAATGGTGAAGGCTTTGTGCAGATAAGCCTTGACCTCTGTGATAAGTGAGGAAGAAGGCCCTGTGATGAGAACATCATCCACATATACTAAGAGGGCAATAAATGTGGAACCAGATCCTTTGAGAAAGAGGCAATTGTCAAAAGGTGACTGTGTGAAACCATATGCCACTAAGCTCTTGGTAAACTCCAGATTCCATTGCCTTGATGCCTGTTTAAGGCCATAGAGGGATTTCTGGAGTTTGCACACTTGACCAGGAAGAGCTTTATGATAACCTTCAGGAGGAACCAAGTAAATATCCTCATCCAAGAATCCATGGAGAAATGCATTGTTGATATCCAGTTGAGAGAGAGTCCATTGAAAGTGAGCAGCAATAGCCAATAAATGCATTGTTGATATCCAGGGGAAAAGCTGTCTGTGTAATCCAAACCAAAAACCTGTGTGTATCCCTTTGCTACAAGCCGAGCCTTGTATCTCTCAACTGAACCATCAGGGTTGTATTTCAATTTAAAAATCCACTTACAACCCACTGGATGTTTACCAGGGGGAAGAGAAACCAGCTTCCAAGTGTTGTTTGATTCTAATGCAGAAATCTCAGTTTGCATGGCTTGAACCCAGTGAGGGTCTTTACAAGCTTGATTGTAAGATTTTGGTTCAGAGATAAAGGACACATTAGCCAAAAAATCAATGTAAGATGGAGTAAGATTAGGTGGAATATGATAAGGAAAAGAAGGAGGACAATGAAAGGAAGAGGCAATTGAAGGTATAGGAGCAGAGGTGTAAGGTGTGTCAAGGCAATTAAGAGTGTAGTCCTGAAGCCAAGTAGGATGTTTATGCTGTCTTGTGCTTCTTCGAACTAACTGAGAGGAAGGAACAGAAGGAGAAGGAGAAGAGACAAGCTCAGAATCAGTAGAAGAAGTATCAGAGGAGGAAGGAGGAATAGGATCAGCATGATCTGTGGTATGTGATACAGAATCATCTGAAGAAAATGAGGAAGTGTCAGGAGAAAAAGAGAGAGGAGAGTCAAGAGAAGCAGGAGAATGTAAAGGAACAAGAGGTAAAGGAAGTGGAGCAGGATCAGAATCAAGAGATGAAAAAGGAAAGGATGTTTCATGGAAAATGACATCCCTGGAGATGATGATTTTGTTGTTTGTGAAGCAGAAAAGTTTAAAAGCCTTTTGTCCTGGTGAATAACCCAAAAAACAAGCTTTAAAGGATCTCGAATCAAGCTTGTCTTTGTGAGGTTTGGTATTGGCATAGTAACAAAGACAACCAAAGACCTTTAAAGTAGAAAGATCAGGATTTTTAGAGTGAAGTATGGCATAAGGAGATTGCCAAGTTAATTGTTTTGAGGGTGTTCTGTTTATGATATATGTAGCCATAAGAATGGCATGACCCCAGAATGAAAGAGGGAGATTAGCTTGGAATAGTAAGGCTCGAGTTATTTGGAGTAGATGCCTATGCTTTCTTTCAACAACTCCATTTTGTTGTGGAGTGTAGGGAGTGGATTTCTGATGAACAATGCCAAGATTTGAAAAAAGGGAGGTGCAAGTAATATTAGTGAATTCAGAACCATTATCTGTTCGAATGGTTAACACTTTGGCATTGAACTGAGTAGATACAAAGGATAGAAAGTGAGTAAGAGTAGAAGGAACTTGTGTTTTATTTTGTAAAAGAAATGTCCAGGTGCATCTGCTGAAATCATCTACTATGGTGAGCATGTAATGGGCATTGGAGACAGTAGGAACTTTGTATGGTCCCCAGAGATCAATATGGAGGAGAGCAAATAGATGGGAAGAACTGGAAGTGCTAAGAGGAAAGGGAGCACGATGTTGTTTTGCTCTATGACAGACATCACAAGATGTTATATCAGTAGGTGCATTTGATATATCAGGTGAGCATGTAGAGTGTTTAAGAGCAGTAAGTGGTGCATGACCAAAGCGCATATGCCAAAGATTGAGCAAAGCAGTAGAGTTTTTATTCAAAGTAGAGGAATTCATACAATTGGCAATCAAACCAGAAGATACAGAATGAGAAACTGAATGTCTACTAGTAGAATTACAAATAGACAAACACTTAGCAGGATCAAGAATGTATAAGCTGCCAACACATTGTCCTTGTGCAAGAACCTCATCAGTCTGTAGGTCCTGCAAGAGACAATGAGTTGGGAGGAAGGTGAACTTGATATTTGCACTCTTTGTCAGCTTAGAAACAGAAAGTAAATTGAATTTGAAGTCAGGCACATGAAGAGCAGAGAGAAGAGTGATATTAGGAGTAAGGTTCACATTGCCAATGTTTTTAACAAGTTTTATAGAACCATCAGGTAAGAAAACATGAGTAGGAGTTGTAGTAGGTTTAGCATGAGCAAATGAAGCAAGATTTATAACCATATGATTTGAGGCTCCTGTGTCAAGAATCCATGAACCAAAAGTAATAGAATCAAGGGTGAAAAGACTTAGGTTCATACCAGCAAAGTCACCAAAGTGAGCAAAGTTTACACGGCCAGCATCTTGATTCATCATGCTATTGAATGCATCCTTGTTCATGAGACTCTTCATCATAGTGAGAAAATCAGCCTGAAAAGATTCTGAAGGAGAAGAGTTAGTAGGAACAACAGAAGAATTGTCTATGATCTGTGGAGAATCCACAGAATTGGCCATGAATCTAGAGGCAGGTGCCTGCTTCTTATCCTTTAAATCCTTGTACCAATCAGGTACACCAACCAACTTGAAGCAGGAGTCCTTGGTGTGACCAACCTTCTTGCAATGATCACAGAACCTGTCCTCAGATTTCTTTCTCATATCTTTAGAATTTCCTCCATAGTTAGGCTTAAAGTGTGCAGAATTACCAGATCTAGTAAACATAGCTGAGTTCTCTTGAACATCAGTGATGGACAAGTGGATTTCTTTCTGTTTTTCAACACGCAGAACCATGGCATAAGCTTTCTCCACCAAAGGAAGTGGTTCTATACCCAAAATTTGGCTCCTAACAGAGTCAAACTCATCAGATAATCCCATCAAAAACTGCATAAGTCGTGTGAGAGAAGTAAAATCCAGTGAATGGCGTGCAATATCACAAGTACACAGATTAGCCGCATTACAATGACATGAATTAGCTGGAATCAAACAGCTTAATTCGTCCCACAACTTCTTCAACTTAGTGTAGTACTGTGACACATTAGAATTTCCTTGAGATATAGAAGAAACTTCTCTCTGTAACTGATACAAAAGAGGTCCATTATTCAATCCATAATGTGACTCAAGTTGACTCCATAGATCAAAAGCAGAGGATGCAAATAAGAAAGCATCAACTAGATCTTTAGAGATAGAGTTAAGGATCCAGGCTGTTACCATACAGTCGACTCTGATCCAGTCTTCATAGGTAGGATCATCTGGTGCATGCTTAGCAACAACACCATTAATGAAACCTAATTTCCTCTTCGCTCCAAGTGCGATCTTCACCGAGCGACTCCAGGGAAAATAGTTGGATATTCCTATCAGCGGAATTGTAGTTAAGTTCATGCCAGGGTGATCTGACCCTTGCAAATGGAGCGGTCCGTCGCGCGAACGAGTCACCAACTCCGGTGTATCCACAGCGTTCGACATGATCGTTTGGAACAAATCCGATCAAAATTGAAAAAACTAAACCGATTAATCGGTGTAAATTGCAGAGAATAGCACTCGATTGCAGCAAATCGAGCGAAAATCGAAGCAAAATAGCTCAATGATGAGCAAAATCAGGATCGGTGATGGCGATTGATACCATGTAAAATATCAGAGAGAATTATGAAATGAAATCGTGTATTGATCTACTGAGAAAAAAGAGTTCGTTACACTTGGTTAAAATACAAAACAGAATTAACAAACTAACTAACTAACTAACTCACTTAATTACATTGCTGAGCTGGCACTTAACTAACTATTTACAGTTAAGACCCTATATGCTAACAGTCCTGCAAGGGAATGATCTCTGCCTGACGAAGGAACTCAACTAAACATGTGCAAAAGCATGCATATGTAAAGCCAATAAAAAGTAAAGCACAGTAATAGATGAAAAATCTTGAAGAGTTACGAAAAGATGAAGAAAAAGCTTCCTTGGGAAGGATGTCCATCTTATCTGCTCAGTTTACATATCGCTCTTCGAGGATATGGAGCCGAAGAGAAAATGGTGACTGCAGATATAGCTGAGGCTTAACATAAAATGCTGATTGCACCCTTAAGTATTCCGTAATCAAGTAGACAGATGATACATGTAGATTTCATGTTATTTTACCCACATCTAGTCCAAGCTGATAATTGTCGTACTACAATCATTATACCCTCCAGAAAGACAAAAAGAAAATGATCAAGAATTTTGGAGTATCCTATTGAACTTTCGTCTAAGTTAAAACATGTTGATGGATTGTATGGATTGCACCTAGATCATGGAATTGAGTACCTTAATGGTCTTGTGATTATGATTTCACGGTTGTGGTTTCATGTTTGTCTTTTAACATTGTGCAGGTGAGAGTTGGAAATGTCATTGAAAGAAAAGGTCAGCCATACTATATTCATCACGATATTGAGATTTATGTATGTTAAGCCACATCACTGATAAATTCTCACATGTTGGATGGTTGTTGATACAATGCAGGAAAGATTTATCAGGTTACTGGTTGCTCTATCTCAACCATGATTCAGTTTGGCATTTTCCTGTCCTTGTTAATTATGAAGTTGAACTTAGGGTTTGATATAACTTATAATTTAAATTTTGTGTAGGTTGTAAAAGCGCAGCATACTACCCAAGGAAGAGGAGGAGCTATAATACAGGTCTAATGCTAATTTTCCATACCTTCTGATGTCATCCTGTTTTTCATTTATTTTGTAGTTCCTTGGGTTCAAGAGAGCAATTTGTTGATACTATAGAAGTGTTGAAACAGGAGCTCCATGATTTTTCATTATTGAGTTGTATCAAGAGGCACACGAGCTTAAGTATTAATGCTACAGATATTTATTGGTGAAGAAAGTTACTCTTGATTCTCTTCAATATGCAATTTGTTGGAAAATTCTTTAACTTAGAATGCCTGGTATAATCAAGATATTGTAGAATAATTTTAGTCTTTTTTTGGTAATCCTTTCATTTAGCGTATACTCTTGATAGAGCAGAACAAGTGGTCTTTGTCCCTTTTTTCTAGCTTTATTAGTTGGTTTTTTTACGCAAAAAGGAAACATGGAATCGAGAGCATAAACGTGTTAAATGGAAAAAACTGGAATCCACGAGAAATCGAATGAATTTTTGATTTTATTAATTAATAATCAAAAGCTAACTAAAACAATGATAAAGAAAAGCTATATATAGCCCTACAAATAAATCTATAAAATTGTCTTGCTCCGAAACTGTCTTAGATCACATTTTTTGGACTCGAAACTGCACTGTATACTAGTATAGATGTAATTCAACCGCTGAGCACGAAAAGACGTTCGATTTGACACATTACAGGCCTCAATCGCGGCACTGGATCAAAAGTTATGGCGGTTTTCGTGCATCTCTTTTTTATTGTGGAGATCTTCAAAATCCGGGGTCTCTTGTCCTACATCAGTTTTAGACCTAAACTCTCATATATGTTTCCTTGTTTCTTTTCTGTCGATACACCTACAGGTGGAACTTCGAGATGTCGATAGTGGAAGCAAGTCGAATGAAAGGATGCGCACTGATGAGCCAATTGAAAGTATGTGAAATTATTAAAAATCACGAAGCTCACTCTTATTCCAGCAACTTTGATATTATTATTTTGATTTGTCCAGAGGTGTTTGTTCAAGAGAGGTCACTAAATTACCTTTACACTGATGACGAAACGGGAAATATCGTACTGATGGAGTGAGTGATATTTATCTTTAATCTGCTTCTAGCGGTTGTACTGGGTGACTGACCAGAAATAATTCACATATGTTCTCAATCTCTTATGTTATCCAGCCCTAAGACATACAGCCAACTAGATGTACCAAGCCACTTATTTGGGGATTATCTGGTCTACCTTCAAGGTAATGTTATTTGATACTTGATCTGGGGCTTCACCTTCCTCTTTCAAAATTTTTACATTCCTCTGCAATCTTCTTTTGTATATTTTAAGCTTGAGAATCCTATTAAAATCAAACTCTGGACACCCTATTGGGGATGCTTGAGGTTAATAAGCATGTACTCTTGATTACTAAGCGTATCAAATCTAAACCAACTGATAGTGCAGATGATATGAAAGTGACTGTTCAACTTTATGATGAAAGACCCATGTCAGTATCAATTCCTACTCGAGTGACATGTACAGTTGTGGAAGCAGATGAGGTTGTAAAAGGAAGTAGTAGTGGAGCTACTCCGTAAGTGATGCTTCATTATTTGGATTTTTTTCCATGTCCTACTGATTGTAATAAGAAACTACCGTGTGTCGCATATAATAAGTACTGCATGGATAATTGATATTACAAAAACCATCATCTTTTTAGATTTTTGGTGTTTGATACTCAAATATTTTGGCTGTCATTGCTTTCTTCCTTGGTGAGTATTCTCTAACATGTGTATTTTAATCATCACTTCATCATAATTCTCACAATTCTTCACTTTTGCAGTTATAAGAAGGTTTCGTTGGACAATGGTTTGATTATCCAGGTAATTTACTCTGACATACTAACCTCTTGTTTTGTCCCACAGTTATGGTACTCATACTCTTTCATTGACCTTTGGGTCAAAAGTTTTCATTAGTTTTAAGAAACAGAAAGGACTCTAAATGTTTCGAAATATTTCAGATATATTAGGGGCAGGATTAGAGAGCTCCTTTATGTGCTTCCATTGTGTTTTCATTTTTAAATTTTTTATTTGATTTCCATGTGTCCTTTGGGGATACAGAAGCACATATGATTAAACTATTCTGATGATTCAAATTGAGATGTTTGGCTGAATTAAAGCGACTTCGCGGTGCAACAAATTTTGAAACTAGATTTATTTTAGGAGACTGCAGATAAGAAGTTATGACAAACTTGAACAGTAACATGTCAACTGTTAACTCTGGAAACCATATTTAAGATACTTAACAGAAACTTCCTTTCTCTTAAGACTGTCCTGTGTTTGAAGGCAAGTGTGATACTATATCCCAGAACATTTCGCTAGCCAAGAGAAGTAACGTATCATATCAATGCGCAGAAACTGGAAAAATGGTAGGCGTAATGCTTTCGATGTCAAAATTCTGAAGCAGCATTATTTGCATGGATAGAGTTAAGACAATAGATCACGAAACATGTTAAATGGAATATGAGTGTCTTGGCCATCTCGAAAAGTTGTATATATTGTTCTCTACATGTCAGCGTCTTGCATGATTTCGAAGAGAATTTTAAATTTTTTGGGCTTCTCCTATCCATACAAAAATATCTACTATCAAACAAGATTTTGGAATTAGGGAATGTGGGGAAATTATTAGTTGGGTTGAGTACATATTGTTCCTGTCTCTTTAACCATATGATGAACCATTATATATCAGCCCCTTGCTCCATGCCTTTTGAAACTTTCAAAATGGAAAGATTGTGATTTTCGTGGGATCTAATATCCTATAATTCGCTATTAATTATCTGCGAATAATGAGTATGGTATTAACAACACTGAGTGGATGGCAAGAATTCTATTTCTGAATTATCTTTTGTTTTTTCCTCCTGTTTGGCAACTAATGCATACTGCCACACATTTGTTCTTGTCAAGAATGTCAAAGGTTCTTGTAAGCTCTTTTCCTCCTGAGCGAAGGAATTAGCTTTGCATAATTTCTTTTATGTGTTATGATAGGTCCCAGCTCATGTTTTACCCGGAGATAGGATTATTATCAATACCACTGACAACTCTTATGTTGGCAGGTTAGTTCGAAACCATAGATCTTTCACGATTTTTATATTCTTATTTTCCTCAATATTTCTCGGATCGATTACGAGTTTTACTTCTTACAGTATGTGAAATTCTGGTTTTTGTTTGTTTTGTCAGGGCCTAAAACAGGACCAGCTCTCACTGGTGCACAACTGGATCAAAGAATAGTTTCCTATGAGTTCCTAATTTTGACGAGTTGATCGTTTCTCGAGAGTAGTTCAGAAAGTTAAGGGTGTTGTGTTTTCCTCAAGGTGTCTGTAGTCCTAAATAAATTATTAAGCCATTGATAAAACACTAGTATAGATGATAAATCTTGTTTTTCCATTCGATTTTGAATATTCTCCATTCAATATTCCCTCCTACAATAATTAACAATCCTCCTTGTTTAATGGGAGTGTTTGATTCATAATTTGCCAACCTTGTGTCCAGTAGTGTCGGATGTAAACTTTAATTTGGTGCATGATCCTTCTTCCGAAATCATCTAAGTTGGTGGTTTCAAATCTCTATGAACATGACTTGTATACTTATGAGCTCATGTAAGCACTTTTTAAGTACTTGCATCCCTGATTCTTGTTTGGGCTTATTTTATGAAAAAGCCATAAAAAGAATAAGATATTAGTCTTTCAAACTACTTTTGTAGATATGATATTTTATAAAGCTTTTGTAACACAAGACTATTTGTGATAAAGATTGCAAACACCAAATTCATAATTTAAGTTACTTTTTTCAGAATTTCTGCAAATTTTCTTGCCTTTTAGTCAAAAGCAAGTTTAAGTAAAAGTGGCGAAAAAAAGTGGGCTTTCTACAAGCTACGTATTTTAGAGAATATGTGGGTTAGTTCTAGGATTACGATCTAGTCCTCAATCAAAAATAACTAATCCTAGGAAAATAGTACCGACTTTATAGGATAATGTTAGAGCTGCTTAAACATTTCTTGGGTCATTGCGAAATGTATCGGATTCGTATTGCTTGATGTTAAGGAGAACGTAGAACCCACCATTCCTATAACACTTATTGAACTATAAATATTATTATTATTTTTTCAGAAACAAATTGTTCAAGTTCATAGGTACCCGACTTTACTCTTCCATAGTTTAATCTCAACCTCGAAATTGCACTTCCAAAACATGGAAACGAGAAAGACTTCAAGCAACGTACATTAGTATGCATCTGCTTTGGGTAACACAGACAGGTATATACAATATAGCACAAGATTGTTTCAACCTGAAAGTCGAAAAAACTTACAGAGGTAAATAAGTTCATCTAAAGTGCTAAAGCTAAGAAAAGCAAGAGTTGATGATCAAATATTGTAGCAAAAATGTAAGCTCCAATTCGGAGCAACTGTTCATAGTACATTTTATTCTTTTCCTGAATTTCAATTCTGGAATCAATAACTTCAGAGAATCTATAGAAACTCCAATCCCTATCCTAATCCGATTTATCAATTTAGTAAAAGAATACTTTGGGCTCATCGCAAAATGACCCTCAACTTTGAGGGCACAAATTTCCAAACAGAAATTAATACAACATAGCCAAAACATTATTCCGATTGAAAAGCTCAACCTATCACACCTCTGTCCCCACCTGGAATTAGAACCCAGCATTTTTCTGCAGTTTCTGGATTTGGTTCAGGAATATCCAGGTCATCTACAACACAAATAAAACAATTTTAGATCTTTTGTAAGAGAGAGAGAGAGAGAGAGAGAGAGAGAGAGAGAGAGAGAGAGAGAGAGAGAGAGAGAGAGAGAGAGAGAGAGAGAGTACCATGACGTGAGGGGCAATTCTAACACAATATACTGGAAATCCAGTGTAAAATTTGAAGGGCCCTCCTGACTTGAGTGTTTTCGCGGCACAATCAAGAGAACCAGTATAAGGATACTTCCCCTCAGCGTCTGGCTGCATCTTCTGTATCTGGGTTTTCACATAATCAAAGGGCAAACTGCATGCTGCAGCGAAAAATCCTGACACAGCACTTGCCCCTGAAAAGAAACGAAGAAAGCTTCATACATTTTCCAAAACCACATGGATAAGAATTCACCGGAGAGGAGTACAGACAAATGCAGAGAAAATGTGAACTCGGAGAGTGTCTCACCTATCACGGTAGCACCCTCACCCAAACCAAGAGTATCCTTGCAGAACTCCACACTTTGATCATAAGAAGCAAGCATACCCATGTTAAGTGCCATAGCCCTCACCACAGTAGGGCCAGCACCCTTCCAGAGTGCTAACACTCCTTCATCAGCACTAATACGGTATAGGGCGTGAAATGCGTTCGTGTAATTCCGTCGCTGAGCAGCAGGTAATGTAGCGTCAGCCTGCATGCGGATGAGCGCCAAATCTGCAGGACTACCAACAGATGCTCCAATTGCTCCAGCAGTCAATCCACACAGAGCCTTCTGATAAAGTGGTAGTGGTTTCCCATCATTGGCCTCTACTGCTTTGCTTGTCAAAATCCTATTCGCAAAAAGAACTTCCAAGTAAATAGCTATACTAGTTATGGATTAAAGTTATGAAAGATTACAAGCTCTACCAGATTCTGTGTGGCTATCAAGAACAAGCAAACCAGGAGACATTATCAAGTGAACATCAAATACAATTAAGAAAGATCCCTGTTTTACAAACATGATACACAGTTGCAACCACTTCAAGTTACCAGCTTGCTAAACTTAGTGAAGGTTTCACTACTCGGAAGCGTTTGAAAATGAATTGGAAACTTTCTTAAATCCTACAGTTGCAACATTTTCCAATCAATGAGACAGTATGTTCCCATGAACTTTGCATCTAGGGATTGAATAAGAATTTCATATCAGTACGCTTACTTGTTATACCACTGTCACAAACTTTTTATGAAAATTACAATTGCACAGTAGAAAGTCGAGCTGTTCCTAAGGGACCGAGAAGATAAAACCGAAACAAAGAACATTGCCTTCATCCTCTCAACATGGTTTGTTCAAGGGGCTGACAGACCAATTATCATTGCTTAATAGAGATGTGATAGCCTAAAAAACAGTTATTATGAACAAAATGTTCCTGTGCTTCCTTTTTTGTTGAAATGCCTTAAGAGGTAAACAACTAATTGGTCTGTAGCTCACATGAATAGCGTATAGCAAAAGCCCAAGCTATCAAAAGCATATTAATTTGATTGAGAATTTATTTTCAAATCTAATCCCGAGTATTTGATCAGCCAACTTAGCATAATACTAAATTCTCAACATTCACTGAAACTCACTTAAATGATCCAAGCCTCGCAGTTGTATACGTAGCTTGTCTAAGAAGCCCAGCAGACAAACCCTGTAGAAAAATAATTATAACTATGAGATAGTGAGGAAAACAAAAGCACAGAGAAACAACACAAATGAACTTAAGAGAGAACAAATCTATTCTTATCTACAATAACAAGTTGAGGGCATTATAACATATTGTTAAATTCACAAATGGATCTTAAAATAAAAAAAGAATTTAACACATCATTGAAACTAAATAACTACCATGAAACTATAATTTTGTGGAAAATAAATTTCTCGCAGAGATGAAACTGCAACACCTTGATATTCAATGAGTACACACTAAAAAGAATATTGTATTAGCAAACCAAAGAAACAAATTGAGAGCAAAAGTTGACATATTCAAAATAATGAATGATTACATCAAAATCACATGAGGCTTGGCCTAATTACAAGAACTTCCCCTGAGATTCGGAAAACAGAGATCTTCTGATGCTAACCATCATTAAAAATTTAATAATATTTATAAAGTGACAGAAATGTACCCCAACTAAGTTTGAAAAAAAAAAGAACACCAAAGAAATGAAAAATGAAAAATTAAAAGATAGAAGGACCCTTACAGATTGGTCAACACAAGTTTCTTGGATCAGGATAATGGGTTAAATCAAAATTTATGGGTCAAGATCATGGATAAACCTTTAAAAAAAATAAGAGATGAAAATAAAAAATCTACCTCAGCCAAATGAATTTCATTAGAATCATAGGCTGAAATAGCAAACTCCATTCAAATTCTTAATGGCTGTATATATCTATGTTTGCACAATACTTAAAGGTGGATCTTTGTAATTTCCGAAACAAAAAATCAAATTCTCTATAATTAGGGATAAATATAAAAGTTAATGTACTTGTCTTTACAAAATTATAATGGATGGACATTTGAGCCTGCACCTAATACTCAAACCATTATATTATTAAATCCGAATAATGTGTCACTAATCAAATCCACATTTTTATAAATTCAAATCAATTTGGTAAATCACTTGGGATGCAACTACCTAAAGAACCTTCCTAATTTGGCCGCAACTGTTTGCCTTTTTACGAGATAAATTATATTCACATATACATATATAGACACCTTAGAGAGTTAAAGAGTTATTGAAATCTTTATCGTTGTGGCTTATAAGCTCAAAGAAATGCGCATTACAATTTTCTTCTAATAACCAAATTGAAAAGCAAAGTGAAATGAGTAGCAAAGACCTAAAGAAGAGCTTTTACAAGCGAAGTACAAAAACAATTTCGAATACAGAATCAGTACCCATTAAACATTGATTCTTGGTCAGTATTTCCCAATAAGCAGAACCAAAACATAGCAACATTTTCGAAATTTTCTGTACCAAATGGATTCTACGAGAGTTTTTAACAGTACCATCATAAATTTCATAGAGAATTTACTCCCAAAACCATCAAAATATTAATCACCTAGTATGTATCTAGTAACAATACCAAATCAAGCACTACATGGACTACAATTTCACATACGAACAATCATCAACTGCACAACAGCGTCAAAGAAACATTAGACATTTTAAGATCCAGTCATGCAAACAAACCTTGTAAAAGGCACCAATACCCTCATTTTTAAGCATGGTCTTCGTCACATCGCTGGCTGATCCCTGGCCCAGCTGTATCCTCACCTAAAATAAGAAACAAAACACCACCGATCTTAGACTAATTACCTCAAGCTCACATTAATCAGAAGCCAATTTCATTCACCGACTATTTATCGGAGTTCACCATTAAAACTACCACTGAACAACCAGATCTAGTCGAAGCTCATAGATCAATATTTCAACCAAACGATCGTTGAAAAGAACAATTTCACCAACAAACAAAGAACAACACAATTACACAACCACACAATACAAGCGATCTAATATCCACGACTAATAACAAAAATGAAAACAACAATTCAAAGCGATCATAAAGCTCAAACACAACAACAAACATTTCAATCTACATACATCAACCTTGTATGCTCGAAACACGTAAGATCTAAAAACACGCCAATATTTTCACTGAAGAACAAAAGATCTCGAACACAAAAACACAAAAAAACATTTTCCACAAAACATATTCACGTATTATTGTTAATCGAATACCTTGATCATGTCGATTGGCTGAATAACGCACGTCGCGAGCATACCAGAAGTGCCGCCATTAACGAACGGCTTGATCGTGTGCCACACTCCGAGTGATTTCGGCTTCTCTTCTCCCATTTTTTGTGTTTTCGTTCTCTAAAATCGATTTGAATCGGACGGGGAGAGAGAAAGTAGAGAGAGAAAGCTTGGTTCTGTAATTGGTGGTGAACAAAACGAGACGAGGGTTTATGTGTTGTGTTTTAATGGCCAATTCATCTAGAGCTCAGCAGCACTATGATACGATACGGCCCCACAGTAATTGACACCCTACTTGTGCAATTTAATTAGGTTTAATTTCTATATTAGTTACTTATAATGTGTAATAATCGAGATTTGCATAATATGAATTCCTATAATCATATTTGCATAATATTTTGGGATTAAATGTGCATGTCAAGATTCCTACTTGTATTTATCCTTCTGCAACTTTTTGAATGTGTCCCTTTATTCCTTTGAATCTTTTTAGATATCTTGAGAATATGTATATATATATATATATATATATATATGAAATGGGGAAAATTACATTTTTCCTCCCCTAACTTGTCACAATTTCTTTTTGCATACATTAACTTGTCACCTCAAGTTTTTGGTACTCTAATTTGGCATTTTTTTTTAATTTGGTACTCCGGTAATGTTGATTTCAAAATCTCACCGAAAATTTTCACACGGGACTATATTTGGTGATTATGACCCCAGTCACACTCCGATTCACCCACTTGCCACATTGGGTTCTGTTTTATTGTTTTTATTTTTATTTTTTCCCACGTGGCTTCTAAGGTGGCAGGTGGGTGAGTTGGGAGTTCGGTCGGGGTCGAAATCCCTAAATTTAGGTCCACGTGAAAAATTGCGGCGAAATTTTAGAATCGTCGTCGTTGGGGTACCAAAATTAAAAAAATTGTCAAATTAGATTACCAAAAATGTGAGGTGCCAAGTTAATGTATGAAAAAAGAAATTGTGCCACGTTAGGGTATCAAAAATGCAATTTTCTCAAATGAAATGATTTATAAAATTTTATTACATACTTTAATTTTAAACTAATTAGTTTCGAAGGGTTGTATAATTTTAAACTTTAACTACTCGAGAAAAAACTAGCAATATGCAACGATCAAAGGGATATTATAACCTATTGCATTGTTAATCTTAGAACGCTATATATATATATATATATATATATATATATATATATATATATATATATATATATATATATATATATATTTGGATTTATGCTTTTTAGGCTATGCTTTTCTACGCCAAATGCTGCGAATAAAAACCAATTAACTACTCTATTATTTTAGTATAACCCAACGTCAAGTGATTGCTTCAAGGAAAAGAAAGTGTAGCTCATAAGCTTCATATCGATAATTTGTTTCCAAAATAATAAATTCTTGCCAATAATTTGACATAGAAGAAAACATGTCATCATTTTCTTGTTGCTTCACTATACGAGAACTCATAAGGGGCTCGTCCATTATTTTTATATTCTTTTGGCAAGAGATCTAGGATTTTAACTTTTTTATCATCTACTCCAGTACCTTTGCTTCAAATGTGAGATAGGGACACTGTACTAAACCTAATTAATACAAAAGTTGGTCTAAATTCACGGTAGCGATGATTTTTTTTTTTTTTTTTTTTGTCAGTTACACTTACAAGCAATATCTTATGTGATTTATTGAAAATAAGAGTTTTTAAGTAAACAATGTGGCGCACCTAAATTACAAAAAAAAAAAAAAAAAAAAAGACACAACGTGGCGCACCTTTCAAGGCGAACGGCCAACTTGGTTGGTCAAAAGTTCAAAACGGCTTCATTCTTCTGCATTATATTACAACATAAGCCCCTTAAATATCCACAAATTACAAATACCCTCTTCGGAGTTCTCGTCAAATGTGTCATTTTTGTTTAGATGCTCCAAACTTTCAGTACGAATTTTATTTATTTTTTTGATGGGTAAACCAAGGGAATTTTAAATAAGAGGCATAAAGTCAAAGGAGTAATATATCTACTATCTGACGTGGAGCTCTCGGAATTGATACTTAGCTTGAGGTCAACCTTTTATTTTAGTCATTTAATTAAGTATTTGTATGACAAATTATTGATAATCCATAGTCTATATGACTCTATGCTATGATAAGAGAAAGAGTGGCGAGTCACACAGTTTAAGTAAGTCAACATTAGATAGCATGTATCATGTTGAATTAAAAGAATGTGCGATAAATTGGTCGATGTTTTTTCTTTGATGGAATTTTTGGCCTATTTTATAATTAGTATTTAACTTTATATGTCTAACTAGTAACTACTCAATAGACCATATATTTAGGAAATAGTAAAACGAAACTATATGTATACCAAGATGAGTATTGCTCCTATACATGTCCAAAAACACTGATTGGAAACGTTTGTTTCACGACAATTCAATAAATCCTGTATATCAGATGAATTTTATGCGAAGGGCTTATTCTATATCCATGTTCCACAAACTTGCATGTTGTAATTCATATTTAATTACTGTTAAATAGGTGAATATCTGTCCAAGCTTGTTCACATATTATTTTTCTCTATCAAAAATAAAAGAAAAGTTCACTGCAGCAGTGGGTTTGTATGCCTATTTTTTTGATATGTATTGGGCTAGAGTTAGAGTTTTCTTAGGGTGTGTATGGTATAGCTTATTAGGCCCATCGTAAGGATATTTATGTGGGTTGAACAATACACATTGAGCCATTTGATTACAATGATTATTGACAGGGGTAATTTTCATCCACCTCCCATGAGGTTTCATACTTTGGCATATAGCTCCCTGAGGTTTCATATTTTGGCATATAGCCCCCTAAATTTCACTCATTGGCATATACCCGCCGACTTTCGTCCCTGCTCGACGGGTGGGTCTTGCAGTCAAGCTCCCTTCTGCCTTTGCACTCGAGGGCCAATCTCCGTCCGGCCCGAGGAAACCTTTGCACGCCTCCGTCCAACCCAATACAATCTAAATGGGAAAAAATAGATTAGGGCGAGAGAAATATTATTATTTGATGGATCTCATGCAATTTATTATTCAATTTCTTATTTATGAATATTTTTGTTTGGTCAATTGGTGAATAAAATCAACTGTAAAGTAGAATCGTTTTTCCTATTTTTTATTTAATCACACGTCGTAACGTTTCAATTCTTTTGCATATACCTCCCCTGAGGTTTCAATTCTTTTGCATGTACCACCCTTCCATCTGTTGACCCTTAGCCAACTATCAAAAGTGAGGGTAAATATGTCATTTTCTTAGACTTAAAAATATTAAAACTTATTTATGGTTATTAATTTGCTAATTAACTTAAACATAATCTATTTATTCTTATGGTTTAAATACTCAAATTAAGCATGTTTTATTTTTAATCATATTGGTCCATTAATATGCATAATTTTCTCTAGCAAAAAATAAAAAAAATTAGAACCATATTCTTTTTATTCTATATTTTAGTTTACATATGTAACATATTAATAAGATCGATATTTTATTAAAAATATTATTTAATCAATATAATCATCAACAATAGTGCATAGGAATAAAATATTCAGAACTTCTAGTAAAAATGCTGCAAAATTTTCTATAAATATTAAAAATAAGCAAATGACCATAAGGTTAATTTTCCTAATAATGTCAAATTTTAACTACTTAAAAAACTTCTAAGAAAATTAAATTTGCAAATCCGAAATTGCTAATGAACTAATATAGTTAAAAATAAATAATGCTTTATTTAGATATTTAGATAATAGAATAAATGGATCATGTTTAAGTTAATTAACATATTAATAATTATAAATAAGTTTTCATATTTTAAACTATAAGAAAATTACATATTTACCCTCACTTTTAATTGTTGGCTAAGGGTTAATGGATGGAATGGAGGTATAAGCAAAATAATTGAAACTTTAGGGGGGTATATGCAAAAGAATTGAAATCTCATGGGGTATATGCCAATGAGTGAAACCTCAGGGGGCTATATGCCAAAATATGAAATCTCAGGGGGCTATATGCCAAAGTATGAAACATTAGGGGAGGTGGATGAAAATTACCCTTAATGACAGGATCATGTGGATATGTTCTAGACGACCCGCTGTTAATGTACGCGTATCTCGGTGTAACAGTGACTTAAAGTAGTTGTAAGTTGTCAGTTTTGCACACCAATTTTAAGCAAACAGACAAAATGTCCTTTCATATTGTTATCACAAACTTCACACTGCACACAAATCGGCACCCGTAGCTGAATTGGAGCCACGGCAGATAGCGTCACCCACAGCCTGGTCGTGCCACCAGACCTTCGCGACTTCGCCATGAACTTGGGGGCTTTCAATACAAGAAAAAGATAACATTTTACTATCTTTATTTAACTTACTATATATTCAAAACAAAATTTATGTATACATCAAATTATTTTAAAAAGGTATTCAAATAGTATTGCATAGTTAAATTACTTTTGTGTTTTTCTTTTATAGATAGAATTCAGTAAGTAATATAAGTGATGATGCGTTAAGGATTGAAACGGAGATTCTATCTGGGAGATAATATGTTATGTTAAGGTTTTTATTTTTAAATTCACATGTAATTTTATGAAAATTATGAAAAACTCTGAATACTATTGTGATCTGACAAATATCTCAATTCACTTGAAAATGCCAAAACGGTAAATCTAATGAAAACTCGAAAATAATAATTCATGCTTCTTATTTTGGGTCAGAATGATGTGTGAATCTTATAAAGAAATTCTATTTGTAAAACTGAAATATTAATAATAAATGAAAACATTCATAAAAAGTTCATTAAAAATGATCAACAAATTATATAAAAGGGCAAAATGGTCAAATCATCTTATTTTCAAATCAATCTCACTTATTCTCTTATTCTTATTCGACCAAACACAAACACTCATATCCCAATCTAGGGGTGTTCGCGGGCTGGTTTGGGCGGGTTGTCGTTAAAAATGTGACCATACTCAAAATTTGCGGGTTACCAATTTATCAACCCAAGCGGGTCAAGTTAATAACTAAACCATGCGGGTTGCGGATTGGACGGGTTGAGCGGGTTGCGGGCGGGTGGCGGGTTGAAATTGTAAGAAAAATATAGTAATATTTTGGTATAAAAACAAACTAATCTATTTTGCATTCTAAAAAACAACAAAAACAATACCATAACTTAATAAAAATATTTAAACCACAACTTAACTTAATTAAAATAACAATATAAGGATGTAAACGAACACTTTATCCGTGTACATTATTAAAAAAAAATATTTAATTGATTCACAACCCAAAATACAACTATAAAACAACATAAACTACCAAAGAAAAATTTATATTATAGCAATATTATGAACATAAAATTATATGACTTCCGAAAATTTTCATTGCTCCCCACAAATATACAAACTAAAGGTGTGTGCGGGCGGGTTTTGGCGGGATGTCATTAAAAATGTGACCATACCCAAAATTTGCGGATTACCAATATATCAACCCGAGCGGATTAAGTTAAAAACTAAACCATGCGGGTTGCGGGTTCGGCAGATCGGGTTTTGACGGGTCGGGCGGGTCATGAACACCCCTATCCCAATCTATCATAAATTCATAATCTACCATAATATATTCATCCCATATCTAATTCCTCTCAATCTCATCCATCCTATCATCCAAGCTTACACTAATCAAATACAATGTTACAATTTTGGTAGTGCCATAGTTTAATCAAAATTATAAACACTGAAACACTTCCATCATTGACCAAGTTTTCAGGTGGTGGGATCACAAATTTAATAAAACTTATGTAAAACTATATGTCAATTTTCCCGCAACTAGGAAGTATCATGTGTGATAATACCAATTGCATCATTATATGTTACAATTATCACCATATATTTTGTGTAGGGATATCAAAACTTGATACAGCTTTTAGGGTTATAACTGAAAATAGGAAATTACAATATATTTTTCTAAAGCTTATGCATAAAATTTGAAAATAATTTTAGTGATATTACTCAAAAAAAAAAAAAAATGCACCAGATATGTACAAAACACTCTCTCAATATGTTCACTTTACTCTTTTAATTCCTTCAATGCTTGTACATCAAAGCGAGTTATCTAAAATTCGAATTACATAAATATATTTTTGATGGCTAAAAGTCATTTTATCTACAACAAATTATACTATGTGAATATGAAGCATAAACATTAACAATGGTAGTTGAATTAAGTAAATCGAATACGTCACCGAATTCTTCCCCCAAACAATGTGATTTTATACCAAGCTATAAGAAGGTGGAACATTGTAACCTTAGACTTTTTATTCCTTGATTGCAATTTATAACACTATCTCGTAGTCAATATTATAAAACAAGGAGGTAAAGGTTGAGAGGATAAGTATGCCTATTCACACCACAAATTGAAGAAGAAAAACTGCATCTCCCATCTCTCTATGTCCCTCTCCCTTAATGGAGAAAATGAAATTTGAAATGATGATGTGAGCAGCACAATTATGTTACCTATGTAGTAACATTTTCCAGTATATTTATTTATTGAGCATTGTGCGTTCAAATTCAGAATAATAAACATCATTAAATGCAAAGATGCTTAGAGTACCAAAATGTCACTTAAAGTCTTACCAAGACCCAAGACCACTCAACACACTTCATATAACTGTTGCGTGATATTCGTACGGGAAAAGTACAAATTACCCCCTGTGTTATTGGAAAGTGACGATTTACCCCCTGTAAAAATAAAATAGGCTAGTTACCCCCTGTGTTATGAAAAATGTGCAGAATACCCCCTCTGGTGGAGAGTGTAACTCACTTGCTTGAGATTGAGACTAGGGGACAATTTTACCCTTATAATGTATAAAACTTTTTTTTCTTTGTGTTTTTACTTTAAAATACGAAAAATAGAGAACATACATGGAATTCAAATAATAATTATCCTTTGAACCTTTTTATTAAATTTACAAAAAATAATAAAATAAGAAAACAAATTATCAAAATTAATATAGTTGATGTGGGGTATTTTCGTCTGGATACGTGTCCGCTCTCCAACACTCCACGTCAGACTGCTTTAGTTCCTGCTGGATGCTTAAGCAGCTTTTGAGTTCAGAACCTGCACTCAACACCACACGTAAACTAAGCCGGTGCCTCCTCCGGCGAAGGCACTCCAACGCTCAAGTCAGATAGGTCGAAATTTGAGGTATTGTCGTCAGAGACAATAGCTCGAAATTATAGCTCGAAATATGCCCAGATAGGTCGAATTTGAGCTCTATAGGTCGAATTAGCACACCTCGAAATGGTATTGAGAACCGTGATGAGAAAACCCGAATAGATCGAATTACTCTCAAATAGCTCGAAATACACTCTATATAGATCGAACAAGAGCTATTGCAATATAGCTCGAATTATTGCTCTATAGCTCGAATTCGATGTATATAGCTCGAAATTAGATGCTAGAAAATAAAAACGTACCTTAGAATAAGGCATGAGACCCCCTTATATAGTAATAAGAGTCCTTATTCGTCTAAAAGTGCAATCCAAGTAGAACTATGACTCAAAATAGGTCGAATTAGAGCTATTTTGAAATAGCTCGAATTGGTCCTTCAAATAGGTCGAATTGGGCCTCAAATAGGTCGAATTTGGGCCAAATAGGTCGAATTTTGCAAATTAGGTCGAAATAGGTCAAATAGGTAGAAATAGACCAAATAGGTCGAATTTGGGCCAAATAGGTCGAATTTGGCCAAATAGGTCGAAATAGGCCAAATAGGTCGAATTTCGACCTATTCTTCAGCTTTGCGCAGTCTCACCGTTTTTGTTATATCTCCTTCTCTAGACCTCGGAATCTAGATCCGCTTTTTGATTTGGAAACTAGACTCAAGAGGATTTCCAGACATATAAAATTCATCGAATTCGGACTTGAATTGATAGCTCGAATTGACTAGTCGAAATCCAGCTCGGGATTGACTCTCCAAAACTTCCTCCTCTTGAATGATGAATATGACTCCTTTATATACTACTTAGAGTCCTTCCTTAGCTAGAAGTACATTCCTAGTAGGATTATAAGTTCTCCTCCCCTTTATATACCACTTAGAGTCCTTCCTTAGCTAGAAGTCCATTCCAAATAGAATTATAAGTTGACTTGGGCCCTGAATAACTCTAAATTGGGCCTGCACAGGCCTAATTTTGAGTTTTGCTTTGAATTGTAATTTTGCATTAAAAAATAATGGTGCTGACGTGGCATAATAATCCCGAAATATGCTCAGATATTATATCGAATATTATGACGTGGCAGTACCAAAATATGGTACATCAATAGTTATTGATCCAAAATTCAAATTACCAAATACGACCATAAAATAAATTTTTAATATTTATAGACAACATAATAAATTGTTAAATTTTAAAAAAATATATATATTATGGTCGTATTTTGGTAATTTGAATTTCGGATCAATTACTATAATATTTTTGTTAAGTTTTTTTCTTTTTTTTAAAAAAAATTTAATAAAAAGGTACAAAGGATAATTAATTTATAATAATTTAATATGTCACTGATCAATTATTATTTGAATTCCATGTATTTTCTCTATTTTTCGTATTTTAAACTAAAAACACAAAGAAAAAATGTTTTATACATTATAAGGGTAAAATTATCCCCTAGTCTCAATCTTAAGCAAGTGAGTTACACTCTCCACCAGAGGGGGGGTATTCTACACCTTTTCCATAACACAGGGGGGTAACTTGCCTATTTTATTTTTACAGGGGGTAATCCGCCACTTTCCAATAACATAGGGGGGTAATTTGCACTTTGCTCTATTCGTACGCAGCTGACTAGATTCTCATTAGTGACTGACAATTTATACTATAGAGAGACCAATCAAACGTTAGACTATCTTGAGAAGCTTGTAGCCATTCACATGGGCTCATAAATAAAATTGTAATGGTTTGTAATGGGTTTGGATGTACCCATGATTAGAATTGGGAGCCCGTGTTTTGTGGGCCAGGAAAGCCTTATCCCTCCATAACTAGTCTTACCCTCACCCCCTCAAACAAAGTTATCGTCATTTTCACCCATGGGTTCTTTACCCAAAATACCCTTATATTTCCGACAATTACCTCGTGCCCTGCCCAAATTTTGAGCGGCAATTTTTCAGCAAAATCCATGTCTTTCCCTCCATCATAGTTTCTCCCTCAACTTGTCGCATTTATTAGCATTCTCCACAGAACTAGGGTTCGCAAGTTTTTACAAGATACTCCGACCTCGGTATAATTCTGATAGCACTTACATTATCCTTCCACTTGTTTCTTCAATTAAACATCATACTTGGACCCCCAATTTTGGAGGTGGGTTTAAATTTAGTGCCCTAGAATTGCACAGTGAATTGAGGGAGGAAATTTCGAGGGGTATATCTGACTTTTTACTCGTGATCAATGATTTCACATGGCATCCAAACACTATACTTCAGCTTAGTGATTAAATAATTGAGCTCTGTTTTAGCTAATCCAAACGCATAACAATAATAATAGTTTTTGCATTATACCATGACTATTAATTGTCTAACAACAAACATGTGACATCCAAACAAGCTCTAGAGAGACCAATCAAACATTAGACTATCTTGAGAAGCTTGGAGCTACAACCTCGTAGACCACTACCAACACAACAATTGGGGATCAACGCTGGGACACTTGCCCATCCTGGATGCATCCTTTACTTTATTTTGATATGCATTCTATTATTTTTCGTTCTACTGTTCCTTGTACTGAAACTATACAGTAATTAAATGGCTAACACCTTTTTAAAAAATAAATAAATGGAACTCCCATTTAATGCATTTAAAGAACAACATTCTTGCCGCCATATAAATAGCAATGCCAAACATGTATTTTTTAGAATAACTGCAAGATTGGACCTCTCATAAAGTGAGCATTTCTAGTTCATAGAATGTATATAAGATTGGGCCTCAGAAGTGATTTTTGATTCACATGGAGTTCATAATCCTTTCCGACAAGTCGACATCCTTTTATAACTTCGTTGAATGTGTAGATTAAAATTTCTAAACATTTATTCAAAAAATACCTAAATGCTTTTGCTTTTAATTTTGTGGTTTACATACAAATATTTTCTAAATTAAAAAAAACAATTTTAGTAATGTCTCTTAAAATGCCTGACTTTTCTTTCAAAAAATTGTGAAAAGTGTAGCATTTCCAAATATACACGACAACCGGAGTTTTGATCCATTTATACGTAGAAAAACAAATTAGATCTCTAATAAACTTATAACCTAATTACATTCAATTAGATCTAACCTCCAAAAAGCTTTAAAACAAAAAATAATAATAAACAGCAACTTTTTTTTTTTTTTTGTTTCATAAATCCGGTGAAAACGTCAGAGTACAAATGGCACCATAAATTCAGCAATCATTCTTAGATATACAGCTCTAACATATACATATATATATATATATATATATATATATATATATATATATATATATTATGTAGTGATTATTGATCGGGTGAGGAATAAAAAGCACGTGAAACCCAACTCATGAGGTTCATGTGGTCACATTCATAACTAACTGCCGCTCTAACCCCCGGCCGGCACATGAAAATAAATACCACTTGCACCAATTAATAAATTCCCAAACTGTACTTCCACATGCACACAATATACGTATATCATCTATTCGACAATGGGGATGGTTCTACGATTTTCTGTTAGTGATAATTAAATTGAAACCAATTAAGACTTGTTTTAATATTCTAAGCAACTCACTATTTGAATAGTTTACTGATTTGAAATTTAAAAGAAAATTATAAATCCTATCGAAGTTTTAAATAATTAAATATACTAAGTTGAAACGATGTAACTCTTATGATATTTTATTATTTATTTATTTTCAAGAGTAAATCTATAACTACTTAGATTTTAGAGGATTGTATCATTTGATATATAATATTTCATCATGCTATTCTATTTTCTCAAGCATATGATCATTTTGTTTGTATCTGCATGCCACGTTATTTAATTAGGAAACTTAGTTGGATAATCAATCGCTTTCACAAATGACACAACAATAAGTTAGGTTTTGTCATTATTGCAAAAAGAGTTGATAAATCCCTAACACCGATTTTGTTTCTAAAGGTAAACCGTCGCAATTAATATGAAGCTGAAAGACTAAAATAGAGATCTATCTATATCTTGCTTTGACCACAGTTTCATCGGCCGAAAGACAAACAAGAAAACGACAACATATATAAACGATAGGAAATTTGTAATAATTTTCGCTAGGCTTTGTTAATTGTATAAGTTAAATAACAAAAAAAATATATAGAAGGCCAATATAGGTGGGTATATTAGATATATATGTAATATACATTTCCAAATTCTGTTACGGCCTTATAACTATACAAACATTAAAAAGACCCATTAATTTGAAATATTCTTTTCTTTCTAATGTTAGAGATCTCACTAACAGTTACTAAACCAAGCTAAACTTTTAGTAATTAAATGATACCTCAAGTCGTAAATGCAGCTATTCCAAAAAGAACTTAAAACTTAAAAAGCTCCCGTTGTAACAGCATTTTCACTTTAGTCATCTTTTAACTTTAACTACTGTATTAATTATTACCATCATCATTCGAAATAATTTCTCGATCAGAAGATGGCAAGAATTCAAAAACTTATATAAAAAATCACTAAAATAAACAATTGAGACTTAGGACTTATAATAACCCCTTAAATCGCCAATTATAACAATGTCAGAAGTAAAATTCTGGTCCATTGGGGCACATGGTACAATACACCCTGGTCCAGACAGAACAAGTGTTCTCCCCATCACACCCCTAACTAATTAACTCAAGCGAAACCAGTCACAAAACCAAATCAGGGACAAATACGTCATTTCACATCCAACTGAATCTAGAAACAAAAAAGCCAACAAGGAGATGACGAGATGGGCCTCTGGGCCCACATGATAGCTGGCGCCAAATGGCGGGCCAGTGATTCGGACTCCAAACCCAATTATCCAATCCCGCTTTTCGTTTCAACCGTACGCCCACTCAATTATAATTTACATAATAATATATACATATACATACATAAATACATACATACAGCTGCTATATACATATACAAAGTGAAATAGAGAGAGAGAGAGAGAAAAATATCCCATTTCTAATTCAAATCCTCCTAGACCTAATTTGAGAGAGAGGAACAAAAAACAAAACAGGTCAAGGATTTTGTTTGAATTGAAAGGGATTTTGTTTTTAATTTTTAAAATTGAGAAAAAATTGTAATTTTGAAAAATGAGAGAGATAATAAGTATACATATAGGGCAAGCGGGGATTCAGGTGGGTAATTCATGCTGGGAATTGTATTGCCTTGAACATGGCATTCAGCCTGATGGTCAAATGCCTAGGTACTTTTGTTTTTTGCATTTTGCCCTAATTTGTGATTATGTGTATTTTCTTGTTGTTGTTATTTTGTGAATGTGTGGTTATGTTGATTATTGTTGGTTGAATTGGATTAGGATTCATGTTGTTGAAGGGAGATATGAGTTGTGGATTTGTTGTTTTAGATGGAACCCAAATTTTGGTTTGTTGTTTTGTGTTGTTGTGATGTAAGTTATTAGAATCTCCTCTTGTTATTAATTGGGGAAATGCAGGTGACAATTCGTCTGCTTTTCGCGGTTTTGTACGTTGAATAGGAAAATTATAGTACCCAATGTGAAAAAAACTAAAAATACTTGGCTTGTGGGTAAAACACGAGAACCTTATACGTATAATCGATGATGTATTTCGGAAGATTGGATTTTTCTTATGTTGTCTGAGGAATTTAATCTTAGATTTGTTTCCTGTTAATGTTTTGTTAATTTGATGGGTTTAATTTGGTATTTGGATATGCAGCGATAACACTGTGGGTGTGGCACATGATGCTTTCAACACCTTCTTTAGCGAGACGGGATCGGGAAAGCATGTCCCCAGGGCTATATTTGTTGATCTTGAACCCACCGTTATTGATGAAGTCAGGACGGGGAATTACCGACAGCTTTTCCACCCTGAACAGCTTATCTCTGGAAAGGAAGATGCTGCCAACAACTTTGCTAGAGGCCACTATACCGGTAAATACCCGCGTTATATGCAGATTTTGAGTTGGTTTTTGCAGTTATGATATTGGAGTCTTTATGAATATTTGTAGCACTTATTGAATGCAGTTCTTCCCATTCTTTGGAAAAGCTGTCTTTCTTTGGTGCTTCAGTTTATTATTTGATGCTTGAAAGATGCGTATTTGCGAATATTACGAGTCTGTTTTGATTTCAAACCACCTCCTAATCATTTTTTGTTTGCAGTGGGCAAAGAGATTGTCGATCTATGCCTGGACAGAGTGAGAAAGTTGGCTGATAACTGCACTGGTTTGCAAGGGTTCTTGGTTTTCAACGCTGTGGGTGGTGGTACTGGTTCTGGATTGGGTTCATTGCTCTTGGAGCGCTTATCTGTGGACTATGGGAAAAAGTCGAAGCTTGGTTTCACCATTTATCCTTCTCCCCAGGTACTTAAATTTTTTTTGAACTATGGAGCACGATCTGTAGCTTCTAACTTATATTGCCTTTGTATCTATGGTACTTTGATAAGTTATACTTTTTTTGAGTGTGAACTTAGTATATGAAGAATATTTTCTTCGAGATTTGCTCAATTTGACAGACCCGAGATTTGATTTCAATTACAGGTTTCTACTGCAGTTGTTGAACCTTACAACAGTGTTCTCTCAACTCATTCTCTTCTTGAACACACAGATGTCTCTGTACTCTTGGACAATGAAGCCATTTACGATATTTGTAGGAGGTCTTTAGATATTGAGAGACCTACATACACCAATTTGAACCGATTGATTTCCCAAATCATATCGTCTTTGACTACTTCCTTACGATTTGATGGAGCCATCAATGTGGATATTACTGAATTCCAGACCAATCTTGTTCCGTATCCTCGCATCCATTTCATGCTTTCGTCGTACGCCCCTGTGATCTCTGCTGAGAAAGCTTACCACGAGCAGCTATCAGTCCCTGAGATAACAAATGCAGTATTTGAGCCATCAAGTATGATGGCAAAATGTGATCCAAGACATGGGAAATACATGGCTTGTTGCCTGATGTATCGCGGAGATGTTGTACCCAAGGATGTCAACGCTGCTGTTGCCACCATCAAGACCAAAAGAACAGTTCAGTTTGTTGACTGGTAAGAAAATTACTTGAAAAAAGAAAATTTTTGTACTAACCAAAATTTAAAGAAGTTTGCAACATTGTTCATTGTTAACGTAAGGGAAAAATACATCTTACTCCTTTTACCTTTGGTGTGACTAACCATTCTGGGATCTATCAGGTGCCCGACTGGGTTTAAGTGCGGAATCAACTACCAACCCCCGACAGTGGTACCGGGAGGTGATCTTGCCAAAGTACAGCGAGCCGTGTGCATGATCAGCAACAACACTGCAGTTGCCGAGGTTTTCTCGCGCATTGACCACAAGTTTGATCTCATGTACGCCAAAAGGGCATTTGTTCATTGGTACGTCGGTGAAGGAATGGAGGAAGGCGAGTTCAGTGAAGCCCGTGAAGATTTGGCTGCTCTGGAGAAAGACTATGAAGAAGTTGGTGCAGAGGGTGTTGACGAAGAAGATGAAGGTGAAGACTATTGATCCAAGTGGCGTCTGTTGTCTGTCAAATATCCTAGGGTGGGTTGTTGACGTCCTTTAATTGTGTATTAGTACTACGTTTTGCACATTGTTTCTCTTCGGCTTTTGTCGAGGAATTGTTAAAATTGTGGTGATATTTGTTTGTTCTAATATTCTAAATATGATATCAAAAGGTATTTGTCTCTATAGCTGGTGGAAGTGAATGATATCGAAAGGCTCATTCGTGTGTATATTATGTTAGTGGCATTAACCATCATAAAAGATACACCCTTCCATTAGCTTTATTATGCAAAATAAAATGAGCATGCAATATTACAGTAGCAACTAGCAACATTACAATTAAATTGTTTGTGGAATAATTACATCCACCGCCCTTGAGGTTTGAAGCTTTGATTGACTGTAGAGACACCCTTTGAAGCTCGAAAACATTCATGAATAGGAGCTTATTTGTAATATCTGTCAAACCCTATAATGGTACTTCTGTAATCATTTAAACTTTAAAGTGTCTAGCTGTAACGTATTTCAAAGTTTATGGATTGCTAATATAGTGATCAGAACAACAATAGATGTTCTAATAATCAGATCGAATTCAATGGGTGTAATGCAACTGTTTCCAGTTTTTATATTTCTTTTTCGTGGCTCTATGATTTTGCAAAGGGTGGTAGACAAATAGAATTAAGGCTTAAATCTAAATTTTTTAATATTGTCATTACTTTATATATGAAAAAGGGTGTACTCTAAAATTTTGAGATGCAAAAATTTTGCAATAGCTTTGACCAAATGTATTGCTATAACCAGATCCAAATATTGACGGAGTGTAATCCTAATACAACACCAACCTAAGAATATGGAAAATTTGTAAACAATGTAAAGTTTTCCAGCCTCTAATCACCACCTATATGGCTATCATGTATTATGTATACCATGCAGCTTCCTAAATCATTACATCATCTATATAAGAAAAGTCTAAAATCTCAGCTTTTTACAGTTTAACCAAACAAAAGCACTTGATCTGCAAATGCACACTCACGATAGAAGAAGACAGTCGGTCTGAAGTTCTTCGTTCCAATGCCCTCGTTCTCCACTGCAGCACAAAGATGAGACTGATGTTAGATTAAAGCGTGAAAAACGAATAACATAAATTAAGTACAAGAAGTCAGAGGGACAGGGACACTGATCCCGAGTTAAATGCATGATATGCATTCCTTCTGATATCTCAACTGTTTTAGGGATTTATTTGTCAAGCTAAAGGACGATAATTTTGTTCCTACATAAAACTGCTGGAAAAGAATGCTTCATAAGAAAATAGAAAACTTAACAAGATCTATTGTGCATAAGGCATAAGCAGCATACTTAGTGACGGAACTAAAAAAAGAAGCGCCCAAAAGCAAAAACAGGAGCTGCATAACATGGAACAAGATCAGATTGGAAGCAGAAAGTACTTGAACTTTTTATCAGCTCCAAGTTGAAAAATGAATCAATGGATCATTCAATCAGTCAGCACTAGGATTATGATGGCCCAAATTCCAAGATGCAATTGACCTCGCATCGTCACCTGAAGTCCAAGATACAAGAACCAGTTACTTTACTCATACCAAAATATGCAGAACTCTTGACATTGGACATCTCACCTACCATTGGAATCCGCAATGTTGTCGGCCTCGGATGGTTTGGAGTCAATAAAATTCTCCTTTAAAGCTGAAACAGCACAAAAGAGTCAATGACTCATATCCACAATTACTCTTGAGTAAATCTATCGCATAATAGAAGGATATATTTAAATCATGCTACTAAAATATATTTTTGATAGGAGCAATATGATGGCGAACCAAAGTTAGCCTATTGTACTCTTGACTTGGTTATAGCAAAAAAAAGTACCTAACAAATTTTGTGTGTGTGTGTGTGTGTGTGATAGAGAGAGAGGGAGGGGGCAGATGAGATATAGGAGACTCAGGCAACTTCGAAGTTTGTTCTGAATAACCAACTGAAGAAGTAAAGCCATCCAAGAGTGTGGCATTCAGATGTTGCATATTAGAGTCTACAGTTTTAAAAAATGGGTAAAGCATGCATCACCAGTGGGAGGATGTAAATCCAGACAAATTCTAGGTGGACGGAAAATATAAAGGTGAATTACCATCTTGTGGTCTGACAACATCCCGGTTCATAGTTCCTGCTGATCCCATGTTATCATTTTGAGACAAGAAGCCGGTTTGTGTTCTGACACTATTCGGGTCTATCATTCCAGTTGATTCCATGTTTCCACTTTGAGACAAGAAGCCAGCTTGTGTTCTGACAATATTTGGGTCTGTAGTTCCAGCAACTTCCGTGTTTTTATTTTGATAAAAGAAACCAGCTTGTGTGCTCAAAATATTCGGGTTCATTGTTCCAGCTACTCCCATGTTTGCATTTTGAGACAAGAAGCCTGCTTGTGTTCTGAAAATATTCGGGTTCATAGTTCCAGGTATTCCAATGTTTCCATTTTGAGACCAGAGCCCAGCTTGTGTTCTGACAATATTCGGGTTCATCGTTCCAGTGACTTCCATGTTTCCATTTTGATAAAAGGAACCAGCCTGTGTGCTGACAATATTTGGGTTCACCATTCCAGCTGATCCCATGTTTCCGTTTTGAGCCAAGAAGCCGGCTTGTGTTCTGACAATATTTGGGTACATCGTTCCAGCGACTCCCGTGATTTCATTTTGAGACAAGAAACCAGCTTGTGTTCCAAAATTATTCTGGCTCATTGTTTCAGCTAATCGCATGTTTCCATTTCGATACAAGCTTGGATCAAAGTTGGTTGGTAGCCCAGATAGCCAAGCTGATGCTTCATTAAGAAGTCCAGAATTTTCAAACATGTTAATGAGAGCAAGACAATGAAATGTATCACATCAATCACATGCAACCCAAACTCAAGAAAGCTGTCTTACTTGGTGAAACACGAGATCCATGCTGATAAATTTGATTCCTTCGCTGCAGTACTTGTTGTTTCCACCTGTTGAAATCATCTTCAAGCTTCTTCCAGACTGGAAAAACAAGCAGCAAGTTACGCTAACCAGAGATGATAACAACAAAAAATATTACATGTGAAAAGCACAAATCACAACTGAAACTTGTGATATATTTAGCACAAAACAGTGGCAATAACAACAATTATCTCAGGTTGGCTACCTACACAATCTCAATCTTTGAAATATTACATAAATGACCCATGTGCATATCCAGAGCCAAAAAACCGTAAGTTTTGAGGGAAAATACATATATACGGTCTAATTTTGCCAAAAAATAGAGTATCAATCCATAAATGGCTCATAATATAGAGGTTTCTTTGTGTCGTTTATTTGTCCTTAATCATCATGATTACACTATTTTTCAGTATGATACTTTGATCAAAGACTGGCTCTTAATTGATGGTATAAATAATTCCATTACCAAAATTAGTAGTTTAATAATGAGTTTTTTATTTGCTTATCAAATAGTGGGTCGTTTTACTCTATGTGTATAGTATCCAATTTAATCATGAAGTCTTTACTGGTAATATTTAACGAGTGGTTGTATTATAAGCTGATAGTACTTATGATGATTTTAGTAGCTGTTTATGATAAATTGTTGACACAATAAATAGAATTAAGAAAACTATACAGTATACTGCTGAAAGTTCGACAGAATATATAGAATTATTTAAGGCATGAAGCATTGTATTAGTTCATCGGAATTCACCTAGTTCAGCAAGGCCTGGAGGAACCTGGAAGTGAACAACAAGATTGTTCATGGTTTGTTCTTTGGTCATGTTAAGATCGAGACACTGCCCAATAAGATGTCGCACCTGAATAAAGAATAGATCAGACATGAAAACAAAGAAAATTGGCATACATTATTATTATTATTATTATTATTATTATTATTATTATTATTATTAGCTGTTGATTCATATTAATCAACCAGGAATTTTGCTTCCACTTCGATGTGGTTTAGAATAGCCTGTGAATCTTAAGAATGATATTAATATAAATGAAATAAGAAATTGGAAATGGCAAACAGCTTTAAGACACGCAAAACACTTGCCAGAAAAAAACTTTATAATTCAGGCTTATATTTGAACTGCTTAATAACTATCATTAAAATGGTCTAGATATCACTCATAATGCCTTTCAAAATATCATGCATCAACGAGTATAATCCCCCTCAAAGAGATATCCAAGCAAGTCAGAGTTACATCTGAGATGGCACTAGAAAGTGCTGCGATATAATGTTACATGACGGAATACCTGTAAACCAAGTTGAAAACTATCAACAAGAGACATAAATATATTCATACTGTCATGTTTATTTCATTTACAAAAAGTTCCACATTGTCAAGAAATTTACATTTCTTATAGTGAAAAAAAGCAAAAGATAACTAATGTGTTAATGTTCTTGAAGACACGTTCTTTCCATCTTTGTGCCATCCCATGTGTTTCGTAGAGATGTTATTTCATAAGGATATGGAGCAGCACAAAGCCTTTCACAGGCTAACAATACTTGGCAATGCTACATGTTAGCATTGAAGATCTTTAAAAACAATCAGCAATATACTTGCTTTCTATAATAATGCGACTTTTAACCCCCAAACAATAGATTGACTAAGTATGCAAAAAAAACTCCGAGCTAGAGCCAAGATGGCATGTTCTGAAACGTTACTGGCTACGGACTAGAAGTATTTATTGTTAATTTTCCTAGTTAATCTCGCTAGTCAACTTCAAGCCTCAAATGTATTCATTAGCTTTGTGAATGAAAAGCTACTTGCAATGCGGATCCTACAGAATTATTAAGAAAATGGCCTTTTGAGCCATACCACATAGATAACAAGATTTCTATTTGCAGCTAAGGATGCTTAGGAACATGGTCTCTTCAAATTGATGTTCGTGGAAGGCAGAAGTCACGAGTAACATAAAGTGGCCTACTACACAGACCGAAAACCATTTAATCATTGTTGGATGCATCAGCTTTTAGTAGCAACAGCCTAAATGGTCTTGTATACTTTCTCTGTTGGTACGACAGGGACAAAAGGCTTTGTGGTCCTAATACAAAATGAAAAGCAGACAATCTTTCATCATTCTCAATGGTTCGAGCGTAAAATGCTTACCCGTTCCATCTCTGAAAATGACTTTATGACTTCTTCTTCCATGGTACATCCGCTTCTCCTCCCACCAGGCATCTTTGATGTATCCACCTCTTGATCCAATCAGACGAATCCGTAACGCAATTCTTTATCCCCAACTTCTTGTTAGATAACACCTATTATCCAAAATCGGAGTAAATTTTTCCACCGTAACATAACACCAAAAGAAAACGAGTAAATTAAATAAACAAAGGCAAAAGGAATCAGTAGATACAACTCAAAAGAAAAAAGAACCCCGAAGCAACGAGCATCAAGTACCATCAAGAAGCAATAGAAATCAAACAATGACGGCGAAAATTGTTTTCTCTAGTCGAAGAAATCAAAGACGGAAAAATCCCTTTACGTTTCTTTTCTCAAAATTCTTCGTTATTCTTTACATGAGAGTTAATGAACACAAAAACAAGAGCACGTCTAACGGCAACAACAGGATTTACCTCTGTAGATAAATGAACTACACCTACTCAATTCAAGAACCAATATCCCAATCTACGTCAATCAACCAGAGAATGTTTCACACTTCAAATTAGTCATTAAGCTATACAAAACTTGAAGAAAAACAATTGATAACATACACAAAAATGTGCTAAATACAATGGGGCGCAAATACTGGATACAAATTAAAATTAAAAGAAAATCAGTAAACGAATCAAAAACTGGAAGAAGATTGTGAATTTTGGGTGATGTGGATGAACAACACTGAAGCGTGAAAGAGAAAATGTGAAATACTCTGCTCTGTGAAATTGTTGTAACAGAAAAATTGGATTTTGATAATTTGAGGGTAAAATAAAATAATTTGATTTTAAATGTTCCCTCGTTTATATAGGACAGGTAGAACATGAAACGCGACTCTTTGAAGTCGCTAGTCAACCCAATATAAACCCCCACGTCTTATTTTATCTCACAAGAGTTTGTATAGCTATAATAAGCCTATAATGTTGTGTTTTTGTAGTTCTTTAAAATTGTAATGCTTTTTAACAAAACAAATGCAAGAAACGTAGAAAAAGACTTTTTCATGTTATGGGGTTATTTCATATACTTCGTAGCGAGCTTTGAAATTATTAGAGTTTACTCAAATGTTGATAAACAAGTTATGGTGTTTATTTCTACGAAACAAAAAATTTATAGTTTTTATATAAATCTTCGGAGGGGCTTAAATAAATTGTAAAACGCATCCTAAATGAATATATTCTTTTATATGTAGAGATGTCAATTTCCAATCTAAAAGACACAAAGTACTTAAGACATTTTATATTTCCTAAAGTTAAAGTTCTCCTTTTTTCTTCTTTATATATATATATATATAATGTTGAAAGTATACATTTGAGTTTTGCACCACGAAAATCATCTAAATAATAGTCATTGGACAAAAGTTGCACATTGCTAGAAGCGAAGATCAAGAGATTGATCACCTTGTGGGAGATCATTACATAAGCTAATTTTATATACTTCGTTTTGAATTGAAGGTAAGTCTCTTTAGTGTATTGCTTTGGCTTGTTCGCTACAACACTACACATAAATACTTGTAAACATGAACAAATCGAGTAGATTTGCTCAAGAAAATATAGAGAGAGATGAGAGCGTTTATGAACTAGGGTTTCATGAGAGAGAATCGGGAGAAAAGAACTGAATTAATTAATTAGAAAAATACCATAAATGGCCCTTATATACATGGGCCCCAAGACTAATGTTCAACAGTAAAAGGACAACCAAAACATTTGAGTAAACTATAATCAGGAGCTGTGTTAAAAAGCATCTCATAAGGAGATTTATTACCTATAGTAGCAAAAGGCAACCTGTTAATTATAAATGCAGCAGCAAATAAACAATAACTCCAATATATAAGAGGAACATTAGACTGAAACTTCAAAGATCTAGCTACTTGCAACAAATGTTGATGCTTGCGCTCAACTAAACCATTTTGCTCAGGAGTTTCTACACAACTTTTTTGGTGTAATGAATTCTGTCCCATTGTCAGTCCTAATAACCTTTATTTTGGAAGAAAATTGAGTCTCCACCATTTTATGAAAAGAAATAAGTTTGGACTGAACTTCAGAATTTTGTTTTAACAGAAAAACCCAAGTACATCTTGTGTAATCATCAACCACAGTCAAAAAATATCTAAAACCATCACTAGAAACCACTGAAAAAGGTCCCCACACATCACAATGCATAAGATCAAAAGGATGCAAAGATACAGTATTACTATGAGGAAAAGGAAGCCTCTTTTGTTTGGAAAGATGACAAGTATCACAATGAGTATGTATACTATTCTTAGGCACAGAAATCTGAGGGATAGCAGCCAACTTCTGATAAGAAGGATGGCCAAGTCTGAGATGCCATAATGCATCAGTAGTAGCAACAGAATTACAAGAAATAGGAACAGAGTTCATGTTACAAAGTTTATCACTAATAGGTACATTAAAACCAAGAATGTATAAACCATTCTGCAAGTTAGCAGAACCAATCATCTTCCTCTTGAATGTGTCCTGCAATACACACATGGAGGAGAAAAAATGTACATGTAATTGGCAGGAAGCAGTTAATTTGGATACAGAAACCAAGTTGAAAGTAAAATCAGGGACATAAAGAACATTTCTCAGAATCAAATCAGATGAGACAACTATATCCCCTATCAAAGCAGCAATAGTGGTACTATTATTAGGCATATGAATAACAATATTAATAGGTTTAGGAGAGCTAGTATAAAAACCAGAATGACTAATCATGTGATCAGTGGCACCAGTGTCCAGAATCCAAGTTTTATTATTTTTAGTAGGATGTTTAAAAACAGACAATGCATGAACAACAGCATTACCAACTGAAGTAGTAGCAGCAGAGTGCTGAATAGGATTTCCAGATTGAGAAACAGGGAGCTAGTTTTGAGATTTTGCAAAAGCCATAAATTGCTCAAATAGAATCTGATTAGGATCAACAGCATTTTCTGAAATAAGAGCACTAGAATCTTCTTCATTAGTGTTAGCAGAATTAGCAAATTGATTAGTTGGCAAAGACCTCTTGCCAGTGGGTCCATCCCATCCAGAAGGGTACCCAATAATCTGGAAACACCTATCCACAGTATGACCAGTGTACCCACAGTGGGTACACTTCAGCTTTTTCTTATCTTTAGCAACAGGAGGTTTGTTAAATCGACCACTATTAGGATTAGACTTGTTCGAACCCTCATTAAAAGATTTTCCCCGTGTAAACATAGCTAATGGATCCACAGAAGGAACAAAATAAAGAGCCCGTTGGTTTTCCTCTTGTAAAATCATAGAATAAACCTTTGAAAGCAGGGGCAAGGGAGATATGATGAGGATTTGACTACGAATAGCAATGTACGAATCATTCAAACCAATCAGAAAAGCCAGAACACAATCATGTTGCTGAAGATCTATCATATGTTTGTTCATGTCACACGTACAGTTACCACAAGAACATGCAATCACAGGGCGTTGACTAACAAATTCGTCCCACAGTGTACGAAATGAGTTATAGTAAGCAGTAACAGAATTTGCACCTTGAGATATCGTAGACAGAGATTTTTGTAACTGGTAAACGCGTGAACCATCGGTTCGATCATACCTGATTTGAAGTTCTTGCCATACCTCAAGAGCAGTAGTGAAGTAGAGGAGACTGTGACGGATTTCCTTTGAGACTGAGTTTAGAAGCCATGACAGGACCAAGCTATTAGCCCTATTCCAGCATACACGTAGCATATCATTGTCTTCAGGGATAGGAAGTGTGCCGTCAATGAACCGGATCTTATTTTTGATGTTAAGAGCCATTTGAATGCCCTTGCACCATGAGATGTAGTTTTGACCATTGAATACATCGCCGACAATGGAAGCACCGGTGAAATCTTGCGAACCTAGAAAATAAACCGAAGACGAGTCTTCGCTTGGATTCTTGACACCAACCGTGGATGAAATCGGAGCAGAAGATGATGAACCAGACGCCATCGTTTAATAGTAGCAAAAAGCAGCAAAGAAACCAGTAGATCGGACAAAGAAAGCGAGATCTGAGAAATAACCGGTAGATCTGAAGGAAAATGACCAGATCTGAAAGAAAATGACCAGATCTAACGAGTAAACAGTAGATCGAACAAAATCTATGAAGATTTCGTAAAAAACTCAGAGAAAATCGCGAAGATGATGAATCAAACGTGCAGAAAAAACTTTGCACAAAGAAATCTAGAACAAATAACGTATCGATCACTCAACGAATGATACCATGTAAATAGGAACAAATCGAGTAGATTTGCTCAAGAAAATATAGAGAGTGATGAGAGCGTTAATGAACTAGGGTTTCATGAGAGAGAATCGGGAGAAAAGAACTGAATTAATTAATTAGAAAAATACCCTAAATGGCCCTTTTATACATGAGGCCCCGAGACTAATGTTCAACAGTAAAAGGACTAAAGAGCAAATATACATAAAACGTTAAATAATAAAAACACGTTAATAATATAACTTAAGAATACTGCATGTGCGTTTAGACGGTGTTCTAGGCATAGACATAGGCACTCCTTACTTGAGTCAGAAAAACAATGTGAAAGTTTTATTACAGCCAAAAACGATTGAATTCAGCAAAGCAATTGATTTTGGGAGAAGCGATCAAACTTAAAGAAAAAGGATTTAGTGTTTGAAGCTCGGGAGGTCATTTTCAAGACGTTTCTAATTTTTTTATTATCAAAATTTGGATGTCGAAACAAAACTTTGATCTATGTTTTTAAGTTGCTCCTTAGATCAGGTCTCTATTGCATAGTGCTGAATACAATATCGTTTTGCCAAAATTCAAGTGGTGCATTTATTTTCAGTGTCTCACCATTGAACTCGACATGAAGTCTTCTTCTTAGATTAGCAAATACAAATAACTTGTTGGTAATTTTGCCCTATTTCTGCTTGCAAAATAGTTCATGAGTTTTGTTCAATGTTGTTTATAAGAGTCGATGTGGTTCTAGCCTTTGGGGAAGCTGTATCTAGGTTGAGATGATTTTTAATGGTCAACATGATCAATATGGTCGAAACTCGAAAATGACCAATAACAGTCAAAATGATAAATAATGTACGAAATGGTTTGAATGGTACAAAATCATTTAAATGTTCGAAAATGGTAGAATTGTTTTCTTTTCACCTTTGATCATTGCTGGCGTCACCACATGTCATAGTATCCAACTTCAAAGTGTTAAGCTCAAAAGATGACGTGTCCATACATATATATGGTAAGAATCATAAAAAAACATACTCCTTGAGGTTTGAAGCCTTCCATGTTGTTTTCATTAACTATAGAGACACCCTTTAAAGCTTAAACATTTATAAATACGAGATTAATTTGTAATATTCTTCAAACATTAAGCGGTAGTTTTGCAATCTTTCAAACATCCAAAGTATTCAAACATCAATAATGTTATTCGAAGTTTTAAGGATTGTTAATGTAATTTCAAACGATAGGAGACATATTTATAATTAGATTGAATTCAAGGGGGTAAATGAAAATTGTTTCTATTTTTCTTTCTCGGCACTATGAATTTCCAGTAGGCAAATAAAATGAACAATTAAAACAAAAACTTCATTTTGTAATCACTTCTATTCAACTTTAATACATGAAAGAATGTAGGCAGTAAGTTTTGAAATGCATAGATTTGACCAAATGTACTCCTATAACATACCAGACCCACATGATGAGGGAGTATAATTCCAATACAATTCAAATACTAAGAATATGGAAAATTTGTCAAAGAATGTATATGTACCATGCTGATTCCTAAAGCATCACATCATCTATGTACGAAAAGGTCTAAAATCTCAGCTTTACAATTTAACATAACAAAAGCATTTAATCTGCATACTGAACTCTCAAAATAGAAAATGGTGGCCACCCTAAGTTTGCTCCACCATGCTCGCACTTCACTGCAGCAGAAAAAACATGAGACTGATGTTAGATTATAACATAAATGAGGAATAACATAGATTAAGGACAAGTTTTCGGGGGGCAGGGACACTAGTCACCAATTAACATGCACGGTGTACATGTCTTCGGATCTTTTAATAGAAAACTAAACTAGATCTATTTTGCATATGCAGCATACTTAGTGATGGAACTGAAATAAGAATTGCTCGAAAGCAAAACGACAAGCCGCATGCATAACATGGAACAAGCATAAAGATAATCAAAATCAAAATCAAAATTACGGCCAAAACATAGCTACAATTTAGTAAAGACCAGATTAGAATGCAAAGTACTTGAAGTTTTACCTATCATCTCCAGGTTGTAAAATGCACCAATGGACCATTCAATTAGTCACCACCGAGATTTTGATGGCTTGAACTCCCAGATGCAGGGTCCGACCTACTCTCAGTGTCTCCTGAAGGCCAAGATGCAAACACCAGTTAGTTTTATTTGTCACAAAATGATGCGAATCCTGATTACTACATTTTGCATCATACTTATATTACTCGGAATATATCCAGATGCAACAATGATCATTCAATGATTGTCGCACCAACCATGGGAATCCACAATGTTGTTGGCCTCGGATGGTTCAGGGGCAGGCAAATTCTCTATTAAAGCTGAAACAGCATAAAAATGACTCATATGACAACAGCTCTTTGGTAAATCTATGACATCGAAGAGGGATAAACTCATATAATGCTACTAAAACATAATATATGGGGAAGCAAAGTTAGCATATGCTCACATTCTTGACTTGGTTTTAGCATAAAAAATCCCAAAATTTGTGTGTGTGCATGGAGAGAGAGAGAGAGAGAGAGAGAGAGAGAGAGAGAGAGAGAGAGCAGACAAGATCTAGGAAACTCAGTCAAATTTGGAGCTTGTGCAGAAGAACCAACAGCAGAAGTATCACCATCCAAGAGTGTGGCATTTAGATTTTGCGTACTGGGCTCTACAGTGTTCAAATGAATAACGCATGCATCATTCACCGGAGGAGGTTAAATCCACAGAAATTTCTAGGTGGACTGAAAATATAAAGGCGAATTACCAGCTTGCGTTCTGACATTATTCTGGTTCATCGTTTCAGCTAATCCCATGTTTCCATTTTGAGACAAGATGCTTGGATCATCATAAATTCCTGGAGTCGATGGCTGAGCTGGTGATCCATTCACAGGTCTGATGGAGACATGCAGTGCTGTATGGTTGACACATTGAGTAAGCTTCTTCGGTCAGGAGATGGCATTGTATTTATTTAAGCAAGTTAACAACAGAAGATAATGATATGTATCACATACAACCAAAACTGAAAATTCAAGAATTTAAGGAAGCTCTTGGATCAGTTATTGAGATACTAGAAAGGTGTCTTACTTGGTAAAACATGAGGTCCATCAGAATTGAACCCATAAATTTGGTTCACATGCTGTCTCAACCTGTTGTATTCCACTATATGGATATTCATCATCAATCGAAGATAGTATCTGCTGAAAAATTCTGGATTTTCATCTTGAAGCATCTCCCAAACTGGAAAAACAAACAGCAAATTACGCTAACCGGAGATTATAAGAAACCAAAACAACTGAAAATAGAGTTATATTTAGTTCGAAACAGTGGCAATAACAAGTATCTAAGGTTTGGGTTACATAAACAAACTCTCTCCCATCTTTAAAACATTACACAATTCACTCATGCGCATGGCCAGCGCTAAGAAAACTGCGAAGTTTGAGCGAAAAATACATAGATATTCCCATACTATTTAATAATGCCAAAAACAGAGGATAATTCCATAAATGGCTCATAATATAGGGATTTCTTCGTGTCTTTTATTTGTCATTATGATTACACTGTTTCAATACAGGACTTTTATCAAACACATGCTCTAGAGTGATGGCACATTACTTGGCCAAGAATCCATATATAGTTTTAATTATCAAAATTAGTGGATTACGAACCATTTGTTTATCGAATAATGGGTCTTTTTGCTATATATGTACAACATCCAATTTATTCCTGAAAACCGAACTTTTTTATTACTAACAGACGGTAATATTTACGATGATTGTATTATAAGCTGTTTCTGATGATAAATTGCTCACACAATAATAAACAACATTAAGAAAGTGTGAAGAGTATACCATTGTAATCTAGAGTTTGTCAGCGGTATTTACCTATTTTTGTAAAGCCAGGATAAATCTCGCAGCGAACAAGAAGATAGTGCATGGTTTCTTCTCTGGACATGTGACGGCGTAGGCACTGCTCTATATGACATTTCACCTGAATAAAGAATAGATGAGACACAAATTATGTAAAATATATGCGAAAAGCCTAAAATGTGTTGCATATACTTTCTCTTTTGCGCCAAATTTACGGGACTAAAGGGTTTGCTCTATTACAAGATATACAACAGGCACATCTTTTAAACGATTCAAGCATAAAACGCGTACCCGATCTTTCTCTTCTCCAAATGTATTCCTTTGTGCTTCTTCTTGTTCCACTCTAGCTCTGTCTATCCTAAAAATGTAGCTCTGCATCTTTGATATATCAATCAAACTATTCTCCGAAATCTGTGAGAAATTAAAAGAAGAAGAAGAAGAAGAAGAGTAAGTACTCGGAACAAATTCAAAATCAATAACACCAACAAAAGTCAGTAGAAACATTGATCAATTCACCAATTAACGACTGAATCTCATCCAATTTTTATCAGTTAGACTTTAAATAAACAAAGAACAACTTTCAAGAATCGATAGCCTTAACTACGTCGTTCAACCGAAGGATCTATCGCATTTGAAATTAGTCATCAAAACTTGAAGAAAATAACGAAAACATACACTCAAAAACACATGCGAGAAAATACATATATCAGGATACACAGTAATTTTTATTAAACAGAATGAATCAGTGAACGAAGTTGATTACCGATAGAGTGAAGAACAGTGGAGCGGCAATGGAAAAATGTGAAAAACTCAGTTCTGTTCTGTTCTGTTCTGTGTGTGTTGTTGCTGTAACAGAAAATGAGAAAATTGGTTATAAAGGGTAAAATAGTAATACGAAGAATTTGATTCAAATGTTCCCTCCTTTATATGACGCTGCGAAATCGCCTCTTCCTTTACGGTACGTACCTCTAACTAACTTTAAGGCTCAAATTCTTTCCCTTTTAGAGTTTTTCTTATAGGGTCTGTCTGGTTTCTAATTTCTTTAAAGTTGAATGTCTTTAATAAATTTAATACAATTATAAACAAACGTTATTGTTATAACATTAACGAACGTCCATACTTGCAATAAGTTTAGGATATTGACCGCGTGGTTTTGAAAATATGTACGAAACCCTATATATGTAAGTTTGTAAACTGTATAGGACTCATTTGTAGTTTCATAAACTCTATATAAAATCTCTTTCTTAAGTCTCAAGTAACTTGGACGACGCTAGCTAAGTTTAGCTCGCAGATTACGGCGCTTTGGACGACGGTGATTGCAACTTGTATATGGCTTATCTGGAAAACTCGAAATACTTGCATTTTGGAGGATTACATTCCGGATATTCATCTCTTCTTGCGGCAATTGTGGAATGCTATCAAGGAAACTGAATTTTTTCGATTTGGCTGCGCTCACTAGCCAGAGGATTTTCGCATTCTTCACATCTTTGGTGTAACTCATCTGCCAAGAAAATCGCCAAAAATCTTTTCTGTTGTTTGGCACCCGCCGATTCAACAATGGATAAAGTGTAACACGGATGGGAGTTCGACGGGCGCCCTGGGATTCGAGGGAGCTGGAGGAGTTTTTCGGAATGCCAGGGGTTTTTCACCGGGGGCGTTCTCCACTCACCTGGAGAACATCTTTGCATTTGAGGCAGAAATCTGGGCAGTTATTTTTGCGATGGATAGGGCCAAGGAACGTCAATGGAATTATATTTGGCTAGAGAGCGATTCCACATATGTGGTGAATCTGATTAAGGCGAACTCGGACAAGGTTCCTTGGAGTATACCAGGCTAATGGACTAAACTTTGCAATTCATTAACTCTATACATTTTCGGGTTTCTCACATCTTCGGGGAAGGAAACAAAGCGGCTGTGGCTTTGGCGAATTATGGACAACAACATTTGGGTAGCATACGGTGGGCGTCACACCCTCAGTTTATTAGTGGTTTTGTTTTTCATGATATATGTAGTGGACAATCTTTCGATTCCTCTAACTCTTTCCTGAACTCTTTGTTGGTACATTCTCATTATTTATAGGGATAAAAGCATCAAACCCCCTATACTATAGGGGGTGTAGCGATTTGTCCCCTAAACTTTTTTTTTGGCAACAAGCCCCCTCTACTATGGATAAATAAGTACTTTGCCCCCCGAATCGCTTTTTCACCATTGGATTTAAATACGTGTCAACACTTTTTGCCGTTGGATTTGGACTCAGGGGGCAAAGTGCTTATTTATCCATTGTACAGGGGGCTTGTTGCCAAAAAAAAAGTTCAGGGGGCAAAGTGCAACAAGGGTTATAGTATGGAGGGTTTGACGCTTTTATCCCTTATTTATAAACCTGAGTTAGGGGACGGACTCCATTTTATTCAAAAAAAAGTCTCAAGTAACTCTGTTAATTCTTTTATTAAATGACTTAAATGCTATTTCTTCAGTTTTTTCTAAATATGCAGTGTCTTTGTACGATTATAAATTCTTGTAAGACTTTTAATGAATCACAAAATGCAAATATATTATATTACATGTAATAATGAAGTAAATCTTGAAATTTAAAAGGTACAAAGTACTAGAACAATTTTGCTTTTGGCAGTTGCTAAACTAACTAACTAACTAACTCTCTCTCTCTCTCTCTAAATCTAAGAGTAAACGTTTGGGTATTGCAGCACGGATGCCATCTAAACTACCTGAACTTTTTATTTTTAGTTGCATATTTTCGTTGTGTTTGAAGTTGATTATGTTTTGATGTTTATTTGTGAATGAACTCAAAGTAATATTGACATGCATTTTAATTATAATTATTTTGTCATATAGATTAAAGGGATAAAAGCATTAAATCCCCTATACTTTATCCTTATTGCACTTTGCTCTCTATTATTTTATTTTTGGCAATTTGCCTCTTGTACTATGGATAAATAAGCACTTTGCCCCCTGATTTGTTTTTTTACCGTTGGATTTGAACAAGTGTCAAGATTTTTTTCTGTTGGATTTGAACTCAGGGGCTCAGGGGCAGAGTGGTTATTTATACATAGTACATGGGGCAATGTGCCAAAAATAAAAGGATAGGGGGCAAAGTGCAATCAGAAGCATAGCAAAAGGGGTTTAACATTTATCCCTAGATTAAATTATTAATATAAAATATTCAATGTATCCTAAACGAATCGTATCCTAAAATTTAAAAAAAGTTCGTTTCCTCGTGCCCGTATCGTATCGTATCCGAATCATGTATGTGACATGCTGATACGAATCCCGTACGTGCTCTAGCATGTCACATATTATATATATTATAAAATTAAACAAGTGAGGCACTTTAAGAAGAAAACAGAAAGAAAAAAACATTCAAGTATATGAGTTACGTTCGATTTAAAATTTATGCATAAATAAAATTATATATAAAGGCAATTAAAGAACATTACGTTTTTGCTAGAATAATTTCAAGAATTGTAAATTTAACATACCCATGTTTATATATACTTTCTCGGCTCTGTGATAGAGTTAAGAATTCTTTCAATAGAGTTAAGAATTCTTTCAAAAATATTGCAATGGCTTAACCAAGTGTGTTGCCATGACTAGACCCATGGAAAAAAAAACTGAGAACTTAATTTGCCATTGTTCACCAGGTTGATGCATAAAGGTAAACCATATATGGAAATAGATCATCTGACACATCTGAAAAGAATTGAGAAACAAATATATGATTGGCACAAGTTCACCTATAAAAGTGTTGCCTTTACAATGAAAATTGACAAGCCTAAAAGTATGTCAAATTTGTAAAAGAATGTGATGTTTTTCCAACCTCTGTTTAGCATCTATATATGTACCATGGAACTTCCTAAATCATGACCTATACAACAAAAGGTTTAAAACCTCAGTTTTACAAGTTTAACTAACAATAGCATTTTATCTGCAAACTAAACACCCAAAACAGAAGAGGACACTCGCGCTGAAGTTCGTTCCATCACCCTCGTACTCCACTGCAGCTAGCAAACAAATGAGAATGATGTTAGATTAAAGATGAAAACAGGAATAGCACAGATTAAGGACAAAGTAGTTAGGGGGACATGGATACTAGTCAAGGTTAAACATGCACGATGTACATTTCTTCTGCTATCTAACTGTTAAATGCTAGCGAATATCAAAATAAAGCGTAGACTATTGCTGCAATTAGGTAAAATCAGATTGCAAACACTCTAACACAAAGTACTTGGACTTCTTATTTATCACCTCCAAGTTGAAAAATATAACACCGTACAATTCAATCAGTCGCTACTGAGATTTTGATGGCTGGAGCTGACAGATTCAGGGTCCGACATAGCCTCAACGTCTCCTGAAGGCAAAGATACCAACACCAGTTACTTCTATTGATAACAAAAATGATGCAAAACTCTTGACATTGGTCGCCTCACCTACCATGGGAATCCACAATGTTGTTGGCCTCTGATGGTTCGAAGGAAGGCAAATTCTGTATTATAGCTGAAAAAGCATAAAAGAAGAATGATTCAAATCAGCAATAATTTTTCAGTAAATCCATGGTACGTGTGTGTGTGTGTGTGTGTGTGTGTGTGTGTGTGTGTGAGAGAGAGAGAGAGAGAGAGAGAGAGAGAGAGAGAGAGAGCAGACAGGATCTAGGAAACTCAGGCAAATTCGGAGCTTGTGCTGAAGAACCAACAGCAGAAGTATCACCATCCAAGAGTGTGGCATTTAGATTTTGCGTACTGGACTCTACAGAGTTCAAAAATGAATAACGCATGCATCATTCATCGGAGGAGGTTAAATCAACAGAAATTTCTAGGTGGACTGAAAATATAAAGGCGTATTACCAGCTTGCGTTCTGACACTATTCTGGTTCATCGTTTCAGCTAATCCCATGTTTCCATTTTGCGACAAGATGCTTGGATCATCATAAATTCCTGGAGTCGATGGCTGAGCTGGTGATCCATTCACAAGTCTAATGGAGACCTGCGGTGCTGTATGGTTCACACATTGAGTAAGCTTCTTCAGTTAGGAGATGGCATTGTAGTTATTCAAACAAGTTAATAAGAGCAAGATAATGATATGTATCACATACAACCGAAACTGAAAACTAAAAAATCTATGGAAGTTCTATGGATCAGTTATTGAGATACTAGAAAGCTGTCTTACTTGGTAAAACATGAGGTCCATCAGAATTGATCCCATAATTTTGATTCGAAGGCTGCAGTTGCTGTCGCAACCTGTTGTATTCCACGATTTGGTTATTCATCATCAATCGAAGATAGTATCTGCTGAAAAATTCTGGATTTTCAGCTTCAAGCCGCTGCCAAACTGGAAAACCAAACAGCAAATTTACGCTAACCGGAGATGATAAGAACAAACAATATACAGGTGAAAAGCACAAGAAACCAAAACAACTGAAACTAGTGATATATTTAGTTCGAAACAGTGGCAACAGCAATTATCTAAGGTTTGTGTTACATACACAAATTGCCTCTCATCTTTAAAACATTACACAATTCACTCATGCGCATGACCAGCGCTAAGAAGACCGCAAAGTTTGTGGAAAAAATACATAGATATTCCCATACGATTTAGCTATGCCAAAAACAGAGGATAATTCCATAAATGGCTCAAAATATAGGGATTTCTTCGTGTCTTTTATTCGTCATTATGGTTACACTGTTTCAATACCATTGTAATCTAGAGTTTGTCACCGGCATTTACCTAGTTCTGTAAATCTCGGAGAAATCTGGTTCCGAACATGAAGAGTGTGCACGGTTTCTTCTCTAGACATGTGACAACGGAGACACTGCTCTATATGACGTTGCACCTACATAAAGAATAGATCAGACGCAAATACCAATATGTAAATACATGTCAAAAGCCTAAAATGTCTTGCATATTTTCTATTACAAGATATACAACAGGCACATATTTTGTCATGCTAAACGATTCAAGCATAATACGCTTACCCGTGTTAGCGCTTCTTCCGCTCTATTCAGTCGTTGTTCTTCCATTGTAGCTCTGTTTCTCCTCAAACCAGGCATCTTTGATATATCAAACTATTGTTTCACCCCTCAATAACACCTATTCTCCCAAAATCGGAGTGTAAAAACCAAATGTAAGAAATTAAAAGAAGAAGAAGAGTGAGTTAAACAAAGTAAAGGAAAGAGCGACGAGTACGTGATGCAACTCGGATCAAGTTCCCTAAGCAATAACCAACAAGAATCAGTAGAATTAATTCCCAATTCAAGACAGAATCTCATCCAATTTTTATCAGTTACTGTTTGAATAAACAAAGAACAACTTTCAAGAATCGATAGCCTTAACTACGTCGTTCAACCGAAGGATCTATCGCATTTGAAATTAGTCATCAAAACTTGAAGAAAATAATGAAAACATACACTCAAAAACACATGCGAGAACATACATATATCAGGATAAAAATAAATTTTGTTAAACAGTATGAATCAGTGAAGGAAGTGGATTACCGAGAGAGTGAAGAGCAGTGGAGCGGGAATGGAAAAATGTGAAACACTCTGTTATGTTCTGTTCTGTGTGTTGTTGTAACAGAAAGAATGTGAGAAAATTGGTTATAAGGGTAAAATAGTAATATGAGGAATTTGATTCAAAAGTTCCCTCCTTTATATGAAGACTTTGTGAAATCGCTACTCTACCCACTTCCTTTACGTACCTCGAGGCTCAAATTCTCTCCCTTTTACCTTTTTCGTCACTATAGTTTGTCTTATAGGGTCTGTTTTATAATTTCTTTAAAGCTGTAATGTCTTTAATAAATTAAATGCAATAAAAAAGAAACTTAGTGTTATAACTTATAACATCTACGAACCTCGATAGTTTATAATAAGTTATGGATATTTACCTAAAAGGCTAAAACCCCTACATGACTGCACGAAATTGTCTACAACTTTCATTCGGTTTCACAAACTCTTTTGTTAAAAGTAACTATATTAATTCTTCTATTAGACGACTTCAATGCTATTGCTTCAGTTTTATAAATATGCACTGTTGTAAGACTTCTAATGAACCACAATATGTAGCCTAGATGAATATATTGTTTTACATGTAATGAATTAATTTTGACATTTAAAAGGTACAACGTAGGGATAAAATCAATTTTGGTACTCTAACTTGGTAAGATATACTTTTTTGTACCTTAATTTGTTACACATTAAGCTTATACCCTACATTGAATACTCTGAAACCAAAACTTTCTAATTTTGAACAAGTGGCAAATACATGACTTTCAATTTGGAGATTTGGAACCAATTTAGGATTTTGACCCAATTTAGGCCTCACACATGACACACGACCTTAAAGTTATAAAGATCTTATGAGGCGATGTGTCATGTGTAGGGCAAGAATTGGATCAAAATCTCCAAACTGAAGATCATGTGATTGTTACATGCTCAACTTTCGGTAATAACTAGAAATTTTGACCATCATAGTACTCAATGTGAGGGCATGACCTACATAGGGTATGAAATTTGACTTGTGACAAATTAAGGTATAAAAAAATTGTTCCAAATTAAAGTATGAAAAATGAAAAAAATATTATTCGATTTTTATCCCTACAAATACTTTTGAAGTTAATTATTTATGTAAGAAACAACAATTAAAGTTAAACGAACATATATAAATATGTGTAAATTAAGAATGCCGTTTCATTTATCTATTACTAGATGCCGCGGCTAAACTCATTGTCATTCATAATGCATATTACGTAGACATCTTCAATCACTAATTATTATTATTATTAACATCATATCGCCGTAGTAACAGATAAGTGTCAAATTAAGGTATAAAAATAAAATTCGTAACAAATAATAGTATGAAAAATAAATTTATCTCCACCTTTACAGCATACCAGGATAATGAAGTGAACATGAGACTTCAAATTCAAATCGTACCAAGTCACAGTTATACTTTCTGCCGTTTGATCTAATTAGAATACAACTTTAAAATAACGAAAGCAATCATTGAAGTTAATGTCACTGTTAAAAAGACAAAATCTGACTGTGGCTCACTTTTTAAGGCATGAAAATGAAACTCCACATAAACATCCCATACAAAAAAATGGAGCAGCTAGTATGGTAGAAACTCAGAACTTAAGTTGCAATCGTGTTGGAAAACTAAAATCCCAAACTATATGGCCAAACCATAGTAAGTCTGCAGTAACATGGAGAGATTTGTGGATGTCAACCGAAAGCCCCTTCTGACTACGACGACTTGTACCTTTTCAAAACTTCTCTGTAAATGGACAATTGTCTTAACACCTTCATGTAGTTTTATACTCTGTACAAAATCCCTTATATGTGAAATCATTTGTACATGATAACAGATTTTGCACAGAGTTGATGAAATCACAAGGGGTTCCAAGCAATTACCACAGGGAATCTTCATCCAAATTTTGAAACTACAAAGGCGTTTTATGCATTTTTCTCATAGTTCTGACAAGCAACACTAGAGGAAATTTAAAAAGCAGCACATAAAAACGAGCACGACGACGTGAGGATGCCAGAATATTAAATAGAATAGCAGCAACTACAAGCCAACAATGAAACACCTAAGTATCAACTCTCGTATATCTGTAGTCGAAAACCATAATTGCATAAACCATACATAATCCACAAATAAACAAAATAAATAACCATATTCGTCCAAAATCCTTGTATAACAATCAGTGCTGTAAAGACAAACACAATGGGACCAAAACTGCGACAGGAATGCCTCCTTGGCATCCCCCAAAATATCATAATTAAACAAAAATCTTGCACAAAAAACAATAAGACCCACCCCTGGAGGCTCCTTAACCCCCTCCCCCACCCCCTTTCCACAGAAACAATATAGAACTGCTTGTATTATACACATTCTACACGACGGACTAAACTTGCTTGCAAAATGCATTCACACTCGACCAAACAACCCACACAAGGTTGATGCATAAACCATATATGCAAATGAATGCTCTGACTCATCAGAAAAGAATTGAGGAATAAATATATGATTGGCACAAACAATCCCACACGACCAGTAACCCGGTATAAAAAGGTGATTTTCCAGCCACGAACATTATGATGATAGAATAGATTGCAAGGCAAGCTGCTGCTGGGGCTGCAAGGACGACCATGTAGAAGCAAGGGTGTCTGGAGGCAGTGTCTGCTGTAACTGTCTCAACAAATTAACCATTCGACTAGCTGTCTGCTCCGTGGCAAGATCTTTTCCTGCACATAGGACCTGCACCAAGAGAAACTTTATTACTGATGAAAAAACTACCTTTACAAAAGAAGAAACATCTGAGGACACTATGACAATGCAGAAGCATCACAGCAAAAGAAGACAACCAAGGAACTCTTCTGGGATCTAAAAAGAATCAAAGATCTTAGACTACAATGTCGTAGTTTAATAAACTCAATTTCGCACAAAAATCTGTATGTGACATTATGTAATGGACTAGTTTAATTAAAAGGTGGCTTAGATGACTAACCTCAGCAAATACAGAAACAATTTTTGGGAGATTCTGGTTATTGGGGCCCAACAGATCACGATCGGACCTGAAAGAGAGCAATAGAGTCAATATGTCTAAATTGATGATTAAAAAGGAGACGGATATATTGAGACAAGGAAAATGAAAAGAAGAAACTAAGATAGAGATAGTCAAATCCCCACCTCTCAACCATTGAGCAAAGCTGGTCATGTACAGCTTTTGCTTCAATCAAATCACCCTTTATTGGCAAGCAACCCAACCAAGCAGGAATGACCTAAAGTAGTGAGAAATTGATTATATGTCAAGTATAAGCATGAAAATCAGATTAAGAGATTTTTTTTCAGAAATACAACAAAACAACACGATTACTCAAATGGGATGCCTTTATTTTTCAAAACAACGAGTATCGAAAGTACCCAATGATTGCAGTTCTTCAAGAGGCTGAAGTGCTAAAATAAAACATGGAAAGTGCAAAACACCAAATGAAGCAAAAAAATAATAATGTGAAAGTAAATTACAAAAGGTAAAAATCAAATTTCGGAGAAAAGCCCAAAGGTACATGTTCCATTAGAGCGGAGTTTGCACTTCCAAAAAGTAGGAAAAATATATTGCATAAAACATTTAACAGCAGCCTCTCCAAATTTCAGCATAATGAAGCAGCAGGACAGCAAGATCATAGTTCATACTAGTACCTCATCATGGTTTCAAAAGTAAAATTTAAGTCACGAGAGACAGAAGAGCTTATTTATTCCAAGTAAAAAGGAAAGGAGAAAAAAAGCACTACTAGAGGTTTTTGAAATTTTCTTATTGAGTAGATCCAGCAACAACAAACCTCTTTTTAGTTTAAATGCTCAAATAATTATACTAAAACAAGTAATAGCCCAGTCAAAGAAAGTAAGACAATAATTCATTATGTCAGGGATTGCTACTATTTTCTCTTGACACAATTTCCAGCGAAACCTACAGACTACATGCATTTTCACTTTTAGATGTTGACATTTATTACTTTCAACTGAACTCCTTCCCCTTAAAAATTCTCGCAGTTTGAGGTTATATATGACTACTGAATCACAGTCTCATAAAAAAAATCAACTAGCAAGCAAAATAAAAAGAAGAAAAAGACTTACCTGGGATGAATCGATGCTGTCACGATGAAAATGGCATATCTTTCCCAGAGATGAAACAGCATTATCATATGCCATCAAATTGTCCGACTGCAAAGCATTGGGATGCCTGATAACAACATTGAGTCTTGAAAGAGCCTCTGAACATGGGCAAAAATTAGGTCATTTCACAGATAACAAGCTGAAATCTCCATTGAGAAACACATTTGTACTCCGGTCTTACCTCCAACAAGGGGTTTAAATACCGAACCACCAAATTCTGCACATACTCCAAGGCCATAAACGGAAGCCTGAGAATATAAATCAGATAGTTCAGACATCAAGTCAAGTTGCTAACATTAAGTGAATATACTATTAATATGATGTAAAGCTTTTGCAAACCTGTCGGACATCTGGGTTTACATCATTACATGCCTCTAAGAGGAAAGGAACATATGTATCATAATACCTGGATTACATGAAAAATATTGCATTAGAGTTCAATGATTAAAAACCAAGCTCAAGAATTTGTTATGGCATGTGTACACACTTAAGAGCTGCTTCACGGCATTGTTCAGCTACATCATCAAAGATGCAGATAGCAATTCTTCTCTCTTCAGCTGTCTTATCCTTACCCTGCAACAAAGGTAACCTTAGTTGTGGAGTGGCAACGGATATCCATTAATTTATCAGTTTAATCTTTTTTGTGGTTTCCACATGCAGGGAGTTGCAGAAGCAAAGAGATGAGACTTACCCACATAGGCATTAGGTATGACGACAGTTCGTCAAAGAAAGGTAAGAATGAAGCCTTGAATGTTTTTATCATAGTTCCCAATATTTCACCAACCTGAACCAGCAAGCACATACATTAAAAACTAAAACATAGAAGATTTTGAATCCAAAATATCAAAATCTTAACTTGATTGAAGAACTGATGAAGAAGCCCTGCATATATTCCATCATATACAGATCATCCATGTGTAATGAACTTACTTGATCAAATACTTCTTCTTCTTGCTCATTTTCCTCTTTAAGCAATTCTCCCTCCTCGGCATCAAAATCTTCAGCTTTAGCTCTCTCTGCTCTCTCCCGTTTCCTACTTGAGCTAGCTGTGATCACCTGTTTTATCTCATCTACAATGCTTCTAACCTGGCCCTCATCTAGAAGCGGTCCAGAAATCTAAAACAGAAAATGAGATGGTGAATGATGATTTAGATGCCACAGGAAGATGAAGAAAATGCTGACAGATTTCAAAGCACTCAGGAGATCTAATGCAATTCAATAATGAGCTTCCACTTGTCAAACAAACAAGGTAAAGATGATTCTGCATCCAATTTTTGTTCAATTCAGATCATAATGCCACTAAACACCTATGCCAATAAAAAAAAAAACCAACATGCCCTAAGGAAAACTTGTATAGTATGATCCTGTTCCAGAGCACATATTGAGTAGCCTAGGAGGCAATATGTTGTTACAGCCTACTGGGACAAATACAAATGAGTCAAGTGATCGATATAAGAAGGTTCAGAGAATTACTAAAGAGAAAAATAAACAATATCAGCAGAAACCAATTATCCACCAAGATCTTAAAATTTCACAAAGGATCATCAAGGCCCCCTCAAGAAGTCAAAATGCCAAGTAAATAAATAAATTATTTAATATTTTAGACAAGTCCATAAAAACCTCAACTAAAACTTGTCCACTTAATGCAAGAAAATTCGACAATATTCTCACTATAGGCATTTGCTGATTGAATAATTGACCCACCTGCAGACACTCATTTAGTGCATCCAACATGTTTGCACATATCTCAGTATCTGGTTCCTGCAACACATGAAAATTGTTACCTATCAATCCCACACATTAATTATAATAATCAACATACTGGAAAAATTAATTAATTTTAATTGCCACCTTGTGTAAAGCTTCCACTAAAGCAGGAACAATGTAGTCAGATAACTGCTTAACATATGTCTCATTTCGGCCTTGGGCAATCCCTTTCTCAACAGCCAATTTTGCAGACCTCAAAAGTTCCGGCATTGCTAGAGATAAATAATAAACATGCCAGCACATATGTTAGCAACACAGCTGTCATTTTATAAAACAAAAAGGAAAATTTTGAAACAAAAAAATCCATGACACCTGAAACAGCAGCCTTCCTGACTTCTTCATGGAAATAAAACTTCAATAAAGGAACCATTGTAGGGGCAACCTACACCATTCACGGGCCGTGAAACATTAATATTGTGGTCAGACACAGAGATATTAAGCAAAAAACCCATGCATGCCTACTCACCTGATCTATCCATGGATAGAAACCTTCTTTCAGCTCGTCAGCATAGCAGCACAGCATATTGCAAGCCGTGGCCTTCTCCTCTAGGACACTTGTCTTAATCCCTATTCTTTTATCACCAAGGGTGATGGTCTCCATGCTGAAACATGCAGATACTTTACATTAATAATGGTAGCAATTCAGAAGAAAACTCTTTTCCTTTTCTAGACTGCTTTAATCAAAACAGTAAGTGCAGTAGTAAAATATTGCGTCATATGCAAATTAAAGGGCACACGAGAAGTTAACAAGAAAAGAAAAACTTTAATGAGATAGAGAGTTGTGTTATTCCATTTGTATGTCGGATATCATATCCAGAAAATGTTAGTGAATGTAATCGTGTTTTGGAAGTTTTTTCTATTCAAGAGATCCCTGTAAGTATCACCAAAGCTACAAAGATACACGGTTTATGGAGTAACAACATACAGCTAGAGAAGGAAAAATGACTTAAGAGAAGCGGGAAGTCATATTCCCGACAGCATAAAATAATCAGAGCATTTCTAACTAGAGTAATCATCAAGACCCAGAATACCGTACATCAACGGCAGGACGAAAGAATCCAAGTATTACTTCCCCAGAAGAAGAAGGAAAAAGGAATGCAAAAGCAAGTTGCTGACATATGACCAAAACTAGTTTAGACGCTTTTGTCAAGAGAAACTATAAGGCGGTGCAATTTCATCAGAAAGCAACAACTGATTCAGCTGTTAATGTGTATTTGCTACAATTGAAACTTTGCACAAGTAACAAGCAAATGGGTCTTTCCTTGGAAATACAAAGTTAAACACACCTTTCATCGTCTGAGTCATCAATCTCATTGTCTGAATCAGCAGATGTAATGATCACATCAGGCTTTAGCTGAGCAGATTGAAGCAAAGGAGGCATAACCACACTCATGTAAGGAAGGAAATCCTGCCCCAAGCATTTGCACAGTCTGGCCCACGCCTATTATGGAACAAAAGAAAATTGCCAGAGTTAGGATATGAAAGTATTAAAAAAAGAACATTTGAACTCTGCAGCTTTTGGGAACAATGCCATACTTGTAACATGTAACTGATAGTGGGATCATCTGTTTCCATTTGTGATCCTTGCAATGACATAAGCACTTCCATAACCTAGCATACAAGAAGAGAAAGTAAGATCATAACAAACATAAGAAGCAAATTGGTGCATTTACCAAATTGACCGCCCAAACTTAAATCTTTGCTTGCTTACCTGCTTAGCATCCTCCTTGAATTTCTCCTTTCCAACTGCCATTCCAACTAAGCTGATGCACTCCATAGCTTTGGCACGGAGCATGCGGTTAGACTTATCAGTTGCATTCACCAGGATGGCTTTCAAGTATGGCATAACTGCATCATAGTATTTCTGAAAGTGTTCCTGTCATAACAACATCCCACAAACTCAGCTTACACCCAAAAGTAATAGAAGTATTAAATTTAAAGAATCAGTATTATACCTGAGATGAATCAGCAACCGAGGCTAAAGCAGTCAAGGCACCCTCCTGTACCATTTGTTTTGAGTTCTGCAATTTGTAGAACAAACTTATTGAGAAATGTTATAACTGATGTAACACAGCATAATACATAGGCACCGCTTGCAGCCTATGATGTTGCTTCCATCTGCAATAGTACCTGTAGAAGCAGAAGCAGCTTCTGCACAATCCCATCCAAATAAGGCGTCAAAATTTCCGGCGTACAGTTCTCACTAAAGTTAAGAACAGCTGAAGCAGCATGTGCCTGCAAAATATCTACTAGTTAGAATATGAAATAAGATTTCAACAATGCAATAAGTAACAAGCAACATAATCCAAATGTTTAAAATATAACTGATGTTCACCTTTAAATTCTGGAAAGTTTATACATACAAATATTTTTAAAAATTACACTGGTAACCAGCAGAAAGAAGTATTTGCTCATGCTACAGCCGAACGATCTACGTGTGATTAAATGACCATATAATATCCAACATCAAGGCCTGTTCAGTATTCTCTGATTGTCAAGATTCTCAGGCAGGAACATTTTTCAAAAACTGAACCATGGTTCCCCTTAAATATTGTCAAATATTATTGATGAGATAGGTTAAGGCACACTTAGTGATGTCTAATATCGTAAACAAATGATAAGTAATTTTAAGACTTCTTCTTACAACAGCTAAATAACAAATAATAACTTTCTTCTGAAGGATAAAATATATGAAAGAAATATAAAACATGGTTTTTCAAACAACACTCTCAATCTCTCACAGTCATTTGTACCTAATATTTTTCCCTTTCTCAAATCTTAGAAGGTTGAGCGGGTAAGATAGAAGCATGGAGAAAATTGGTCGAGCCCACATTGAGCGCATTTCAGGAAGACAGAAGAGGAGTTATTGCAAGTAGGAAAAAGATGATAGGTAAAATAATATACACCTGCACTCGAGGATTGTGGAAATCATCCATTGCTGCAGCAAGTGCTGGTAGCACACGTTGATGATACTGAACTTGCAAATCTGGGCCCAAGTCAGTTGAAAGCTGACCAATTGCATTAATAGCTGCCCATCTCACACGAGGATGAGGATGTTGAAAGGAATTCAAAACCATGTTCACCACTTGCTCCAAATTTTTAACCATCACCTACAACATTAAAGAAACAAACCGAAATTGTGTCAATCGATCTCTGGAGATGTTGATGAAGTTCCTAATTGAGGAGAAAGCACAACAGGGCAAGACGTGCATTTGATAAAATCAACAAGATACCAAATGTTTCCGTAATCATGCCCAACAAGTTCCTTTATATCTAGAGAAATATCCAAGGAAAAAAAAAATGACAATCACCATCAGATTACTAACACTACACCAGACCAAATCTAATTATTAAAAGTCTGGAGGACAGTAATAGATTAGGTAGTGCAGCTATAATTGCAGCAATAGAAACAAAAGCAAGTAATAGAAATACAAATGAACATTAAACACCTCCTGACATATTTTGACACGTGTGTCCCCTTAGCATGTCATCATAAGTTAGAAAGTTGCCTACGGATCATTATTACCCACACAAAAGAATACATCAAATTCAGTAATTGCGAGTATGAACCAACTACAATGAAAAAGAGAACGCTGTTTCATTAGCTTTATAAAAGTTTTACCTTTGCACAACCTTCTGCAATTTGTGCAAGCGCAATGAGGGCAGCATGATGCTTCTCCCATTCGGGAGCAGACAGATAAGCTGGCAACTGCTCTGATGCCACTGGAACAATAGTGTTGCCACCAAGAGCTATGGCAAGCCTATCCAGACACTCCTGCCCAACCCCATAGTTGCTCGTCTCCCCTGCATCTTCATCATTGACTTCTGCACTGTGCCACGCGGGATCATCCTCTACATCCAAAAGCATCTTCATCAAATTCGCAAAAAGCCTGCTAATGAACTGCGGGAGCTTCCTCATCATCCCAGGTGCTCTTTCTCGGGCTTCAGCCAAAGTAATCACAAACTCAATGGCCAGATGTCGCGTCCCTTCCTCCAAACTCTCGGCCTCGGCTATCTGCAACATGGACCCCACGACGTCCACAATCTGCCTCCGCAAAAACCTCGGCTCCGTCCCAGCCAACTCAATCAACAGCTCCAAAGCCTCCTGCGCCGTGGCCTCCTGCCCCGAATTCAGTGCCTCCGTCAACGTCTTCATCATCGCAGGCAGCAAATCCTGAAACCTATCACGGTCATTAGAACTCGACAAACACTGGATGAAATTAATCACCGCACTCAGCGCCGCTATCTTCACATCAGGATTCTGCGAATTATTCAAAACGTTCAAAAACACGGAGTGCAAATCGGTGATGTAAGGAGTCAAAGTCTCCCCGATAAACTGCGCCAGCTGCGAGAACATCAAAAACGCCGACTCCTGCAATTTAGGCGAGCTCGACGTCACGCACTGAAACATAAACGGCAGAATCTCCGGCCACTGATTCTCCGGCACCAACGACGACGCCAGCTCCGATATCGTGTCGCACAGCTTCTTAATAATCGATTTCGTCTCCTCCGCCTGAATTGCGCTCAACAGGATATTCTTCACGGCGGCGCGAGTCGATTCCGACAGATGCGGCCAGACGAACGAATCGTCGTGCGTGAGCTGCTTGCGGAGGAGAATCGCCGCCATGGCGCGGGCCTCGACGTGCACGGAGGCGGAGAGGAGATGCGCGAGCTTCAGCACGAGCGAATTCGGATCGTTCTGCTTGAGCAGATTGAAGATCGACTCCGCCTGAGACCGCTGCTCGTTCGCCGACGACATGAGGTGCGAGATTAGGGTTTCGAAATGGGTCGGGTCGGGCCCCAGAATCGCCGCGAGCTGGGCCTGCTGGAGCTGAGTCGACTCGGCGTCCATTGTTGCTGGTTACTGAGTCTGGCGGCAGCGGCGAAGACTTGCTTCTAGGGTTTTCGATTTTTTATTTTTTTATTTTTATTTTTGGGTTGAGGATTAGGGATGGCGACTTTCTCTCTCTAGAAGTGTTTGTGCGCCTCTCTCTCTCTTTCTCTCTCACACACAAACACGAAAACACGCAGTCAGGTGTGTGATGGTTTTATTTTATATAGGGAGTGGGGCAGTAAAATTTGGGGTTCGAGGAAATGATTGAAGGGGATAATGTATTGTCTATAGTTACTTTTGGGAATTTATTTTAACGGAATGTACAAGTGGTGTAACGGCGACGTACTACGTCGTGAAGCGGGAGAAATGGAGGGAAAATTTGGGGGGGTGGATGATGATAATTTGTTGGGATAATTACAGCCACAACCCCTGAGGTTTGGTGTAATTACAGACATCACCCGTGAGGTTTGAGAAATTACAGAGACCACCCCTAAGATTTGCTTAAACCTTACAAGACAACATTGAATTTATCGATGGAGACTTCCAATTTTACCCTTTGTCAATTTAAATTAATATTAAGCAAAGTGAATGGTTTTCTTTATATTAAATAAATATCATTTTTTAAAGTGTATCAATACCTTTTTAATAAGAATTATATTGTTGAAAAAACTTAAAAGTAAAAGAAATTTTTTAAAAGAAAGGCACATCTACTTAATTAATCCGTTTATTTGAATTTAATTGTAAATATTTTAAAAAAATTATTATTTTAATGTTTATAAAATTATAGTTTATTCCAATAATACAAAAAAAAAAAGAATGCGATATGCTTAGAACTTCCTCATTCATCTCGACAAAAAATGAAATAACATAGTTTTTATAATTTGCAAATTGAATAATATTTAGGTATCAAAATTTACTACACTTAAGGAAAGAATTTTTTTTTAAAAAAAAGGAAGAAGAGCTCATCAAACCAAAGAGAAAAAAGAGAAATCAACAAGTCTTTTGTAATTGACTTATTCTTTTAGATTTTCCAACAAAAACAATGAAGGGTATTATTGTCTTTTAAATGATATAAGTTAGTTTTAGGGGAGGTCTCTATAATTTTCCAAACCTTAGGGGGTGTAGCTGTAATTATCCCTAATTTGTTTGATAATGGTGGGGCTAATTAGGGCAAAGTGGGATTGGTTGTATAATTGTTATGACCTGTAATTTGGGTTGGCAATAGAATTGTATTATGTGGACACAATTATTGTGATGCCGCCTTTTCAAATATTTGAGTGAACATACACAAGTATGAATATTGAATAGAGGTGTGAAACAAAAATCAGTCAAAGTTGTATTGTTGCCTTGTTGGCGTGATGTCTAGTTAAAGAAAAAAAATAGTAAATTTCTATAATTAAAAGGTGATGAAAAGGTGTACTCTGATCCCCAAATCCGTCGACTTTTAATTTCTTAAATTTAACATGATTGTGTCGAGTACACTACTATTTAGAATTTATTCCCAAAATTTTCTTATAAATAACACGATTTTGTCGCATAAACTACTTTTTAGACTTGATTTCTGAGTAATGTGTTTATCTAAGACAGGGATTTACTTATATGAATTATTATGAGTTATTTATGTTACTATTGGTGAGATGTTGTAAAATGTTTTACATGTGATGTGACGCCGGACGCGTGATATTCTTTAATTAAAGATTAATTAAAGAGCATAAGAAGAGCAGAACTGGCAAATTTAATAGAAATAGAAATTTGAGTATTTCGGTAATCCACAATTTTTTCACATGTCTATCTTTTTATAAAGAACCAATGGAATTTTTTCTCAAAAATCTAAATTCCTCTTAGGCTCTATTTTATTCTACGAGAAATAGGAGAGAAAAATAAAAATAAAATTGAAGGAAAATTCTAAAAATGTAGAAATCATTTTATATATCTTTACGATCAAGATTTAGTATTTATACTAGATTATAAATAAAATAAAACAAAAATCACAAACTTGGTAATACTTATTATTATCAGATTTTCGTTTTACATCTTACAATAAGTGGGAAAAGTCATCAAATTTTAATATAATTATAATTTCCATGAAACTTGTTCTGTTTTTCACCCAATTTAAGAGTTGAAGATTGTTGAATCTCATCGAGAGAGAAAGAGTAAAAAGTAAAATATAGTACTGAGTGTTTATTCCATATGATCGATTACAAGAGAAGAAAACAGAATATATACAAACTAAAACAACTTAACAGCTAAAACAGAAAACTGGCGGGAAAGTAAAACCGTAACTAACTTAACAAACTGAAACTGGTAAATTACAGAATGATCCTCTAATTCTCTACATCCCCCCCCCCCCCCCCCCACAAGTTGAAGCCTGATGTGAATCAGCGAACTTCAACTTGGATATCCAACGGTGAAACAAAGGGGCTGCAAGGGGCTTAGTGAACACATCTGCGACCTGCTCACTTGAAGAAATGTGCTGTGGAAGAATGAGACCTTGTTTGTAGCAGTCGCGCACGACGTGGCAGTCAATATCCAGGTGTTTTGTGCGCTCATGAAAGACAGGGTTCTGAGTGATATGAACCGCAGCCTTGTTGTCACAAAACAGTGGAAGAGGTTGAGGTATGGGCAGGTGCAAATCCTGAAGAATGTAGCATAACCATTGAATCTCACAGGTTGTGCTAGCAAGGCTCCTGTATTCAGCCTCAGCTGAAGAACGGGATACTGTGACCTGTTTCTTGGTCTTCCAACTCACCAAAGAAGAATCAAAAAAGATGCCAAAACCAGTGAGAGAGCGGCGAGAATCAGGGCAGGAAGCCCAGTCAGCATCACAATAAGCAGTGAGAGATGAAGCAACATTGGATGCATAGAAGAGACCAAGTGATGGAGATCCCTTGAGATATTTCAGGACAGAGAGAGCAGCATCATAGTGAGCTTGAGTTGGAGAATGCATAAATTGGCTAAGTTGGTTGACAACATAACAAATATCAGGCCTAGTCATGTTAAGGTATAACAATCTGCCCACAAGGCGCCTATATTTGCCAGGATGAGGATAAGGTGTGCCTTCAGCTGAAAATTTGAAAGTGTTGGAGCAAGGAACTGAAAGATGTTTGCACTCTAGTATGCCAGCATCAGTGAGTATATCAAGAACATATTTTCTTTGATGAATGTACATTTCAGAAGAGGTTCGAAGGATTTCCAGACCCAAGAAGTACTTGACATGTCCAAGATCTTTGATGGTGAAGGCCTGATGCAGATGGTGTTTGATGTCATTGATTAGAGGCATGGAAGGACCAGTAACTAAAACATCATCCACATATACCAGAAGAGCAACAAAGGAAGAACCAGAACCCATTGTGAACAAACAAGTATCAGCTGAAGATTGAATGAAACCATATGCAATGAGGCACTTTGTGAATTCCAAATTCCACTGGCGAGAAGCTTGTTTAAGTCCATAAAGTGATTTGTTTAACTTGCAAAACTAACCTTTTATGGCTTTAGAATAACAGCAGGGGGTGTGAGATAAATGTCTTCATCAAGAAAGCCATGAAGAAATGCATTATTGATGTCTAGTTGGTGAAGATGCCAATTATGCATTGAAGCTGCGGCAAGAAGAATTCTAACAGTGACCAACTTGACAACAGGTGAAAAACTATCAGTGTAGTCCAAACCAAAAACCTGATTGAAACCCTTTGCCACCAATCGAGCTTTATATCTCTCAATGGAGCCATCAGGGTTCAGTTTGACCTTAAATACCCATTTAGAACCAATAGGATGCTTGCCTGGTGGAAGGGAAACCAAATCCCAAGTGTTATTGGCCTCCAAAGCAGCTAGCTCAAGCTTCATAGCCTCTTGCCAATTCTTATCTTTGCTAGCTTGAGAGTAACATGTTGGTTCAGAAATCAGTGTGACATTAGCTAGGAACTGAGTGTAAGAAGGAGAGAAGTGTGGAGTGGAAATGAAGGGAAAAGTAGGAGGAAAGTGAGGTGAAGAGAAGTTCTGTGGTGATACAGAACTGTGAAAAGGATTAGTGGTACATGTGAGAAGATAATCCTTTAGATGAGGAGGAAGAGAGGAGATTATGTTATTGCGTCTAAGATAAGAGGATGAAGACACTGGAGGTAAAGGAACAGGATCAGTGTCAAAAGGAATAATAGAGCCAGAAACAGAATCAGAAGAAGAAGAAGAAGGAAAAGTAGAAGAGGAAGGAGAAGGTTCAGGAGAATCAGGTTGATTTAAGTCAATCTGATTTAGAAAAGGAGGAGTTGAAATGGGAGAATCAGAAAACTCAGAGTAAGAAATAAGAGGAATAGAAGGCAAAGGAGTGAGTGTGGAATCAGAAACATAAGAAGTAAAAGGAAAAGAATTTTCATAAAAAGTAACATCATTGGTGATAAACACCTTATGATGATCAAAACTAAAAACTTTGAAAGCTTTCTGTCCAGTAGAGTATCCCAAGAAACAACCTTTGAAAGCCCTGGAGCTCAGTTTGTCCTTTTGAGGAGCAGTGTTGACAAAGAACATAAGCAACCAAATACTCTAAGTCTAGAAATATCAGGTTCCTTAGAGTGAAGAACCTCAAAAGGAGACTTCCAATTCAGTATATGTGTAGGTGTTCTATTGATTAAGTAAGTAGCCATGAGGATGGCATGACCCCAGAATGATAGAGGCATGTCAGCCTGAAAGAGTAGAGCCCTGGTGACCTGTAAAAGATGCCTGTGTTTGCGCTCAACAATTCCATTTTGTTGAGGTGTATAGGGAGTGGATTTTTGATGTAAGATGCCCAGTGAATCAAAGATATCCTGACAAGTTTTGCTGGTAAACTCTGTGCCATTGTCACTCCTGACAGTGATAACTTTAGCTTGAAATTGAGTATGGATGAATGTGAAGAGATGAGCTAATTTGCTAGGAACTTGAGTTTTATTTTGTAAGAGAAAAGTCCAGGTGGCCCTGGTGTAATCATCAACCACTGTGAGCATGTAATGGGCATTAGAAACTGTAGGAATTCTGTAGGGACCCCAGAGATCAATATGTAACAGTTGGAAAGGAGAATTAGTGGTTGAAGTGCTTATAGGATAAGAGCTTCTGTGGTATTTTGCCTTGTGACAAGTGGAACAATGTGACAAATTGTCAAGAGAAGAGCTAAAAGAAGACAAGAAATCCAAATGTTTCAATGCTTTTATTGAGACATGACCATATCTCAAATGCCAAAGATTGAGTTCATCAACAGGTACATGTTTATGTAATGGGACAGAAGCTAAAGCATGAGATAATGCATTATTACAAGAAGTAACAGATACATTTGGTAAAGAGAGAAGTGCAGATGGATCCAGGATGTAAAGGTTTCCAATCTGCTGAGCCACTGCAAGGACCTCATCATTCAGTAGGTCCTGTAAAACACAGTAGTCAGGAACAAATGAGAGTTTAATGTTGGCAAATTTTGAAAGTTTTGAGACAGAGATCAAGTTGAATTTGAAGTCAGGTATATGAAGGGCACTGTTTAAACATAACCGAGTAGTTAAGTGGACATCACCAATATGTTTAACCATCTTAATTGATCCATCAGGCAAGAACACAGGAGTGGGAAGTGTAGGAGCTGTACACTTAGAAAAATAGCTTCTATTGATAACCATATGATTAGAAGCACCAGAGTCAATAATCCAAGAACCAGCCTTAATGTTATGAACTGAAGATAGGCTAAGATGAGTACCAGCAAAGTCACCCATGTGTGCAAAGTTAACTCTGCCAGCATCTGAAGAAGTGGTGTTCTTGAAGGGATCCTGCTGCATAAATGACTTCATCATTTTGAAAAAATCCTGCTGAAACTTCTCAGATGGAGGCTGTAGAACACCATTATCATTAGAAGGAAAAGGTGGAGCAGAGTAATCACTCTCTGAAGCAGTATCTACAGCATTTGCAAATCCTCTTGAAGGATTGGCACCTCTTTTGTCCTTTAAATCCTTATACCATTCAGGAACACCAACAAGTTTGAAGCAAGTGTCCTGTGTGTGAACCGTAGTAAGATTCATGCCAGGATGATCCGATCCTTGCAGATTTAAGGATCCAGTAGTAGATCGCTCATTCTGAGCCGTAGCAGGTGAATTCACGTCCAAATTAGGGTTCGACATTGAACAAATCAATAAAAAACAGATGAAAAATGATGATTACAGCAAATCACCACAAAACAATCGGTAAAAAATAACGACGATCGGAGAAGATGATCGGCGATGAAGGAACGGAAGCAAAAATCAAAAAAATCAACCGGCGATTGATACCATGTTGAATCTCATCGAGAGAGAAAGAGTAAAAAGTAAAATATAGTACTGAGTGTTTATCCATATGATCGATTACAAGAGAAGAAAACAGAATATATACAAACTAAAACAACTTAACGGCTAAAACAGAAAACTGGCGGGAAAGTAAAATCGTAACTAACTTAACAAACTGAAACTGGTAAATTACAGAATGATCCTCTAATTCTCTACAAAGATTTCAATTCAAACTTCAGTAGGAAACGAATCGATCAAAATGTAATATTTTGAGAAAAATAGTATAAGTACACCAAGTGCAAATAATTACTATATTAGAGTCATTAAGTTTTAAATGCTCCTTCTCATTGAATTATACATTGATCCTGCTTTTTCCAATCACGTATGATAGATTGATAGTTAGCTTTAATTTATTTTTCTTTTCAATATGATAACGAAGAAATTGTTGGCTCTAAAGTGAATAAGCATAGAAAATCTTTGCTGGTTGTATGAACAAGTATTCTTTTTTTTTTCGATGAAATGTATGAAAAAGTATTCAGCTAAAGGTTATCGGCTATTTGAAATCATAATTTAATAATTTCAAAGCAGGAGAAAGTTAAATTCATTTCAATGAATTGGTTGGCAAATGGCAATGTGCTGTGACCTCCGATGATTAAACAACGAAAATAAATTTACATAGAATTCTATAAATAATGACAGATATTTGTTTCTGCAGTTCTTTTTGGACTTGCAAGAGTAAAATTTTATTGCTAACACGGATCGGGCCTCCCAAAAATTAAAAGTAAGAGCCCAATTGTTAGGTTGCATAACTACATTTTGACAGTAACGAACCTTAATTCGAGACACGTATGCAGTATGATTTCTTGTAATTACATGAGCCGTTGTCTGCTCTATTGTTTTTTTCCCTGGATTGTTTTCTTTCTATCGTACTAGTTTGGTTCCTTGGAAATTTTGAAAAAGAAAAATATAGAGAGAGCTTAAATTTAACTTTTCCATTTTTAGATTGGAGGGAAGATGAAAGTTTCAAAAATTTCATGAAAGATTTCAAATTTGATGGATTTTTCCCACTTTTTGTAGGTAGAAATTAAAAAGTTTAAGTAATTTTACATTTGATTAATATTTCTCATCTATTGTGTAGGAGGAAAAATTTCCTCCCTTTTCCGAGGACTTTCTTTCTTTTATCGAAAAATTTTGAGTTCCCAAACACCAGGAAAATAAGGCTCTGTTTGGATCCGATTTCGCCCAAATGTTTCAAAGTTTCACAGACTAAAATCGGTTTGGAAGGCCTAATTATTGAAAGTGGTCACTTTAAATATCATCGCAAAATAATCAAATCTAAATAAATTGGTAGTTATTTTAGAAATACTGAAAATTTTGTTTTAATTAAAAAAATATTTCCAAAAAAGAAGAAGTTAAAGAGACGTTTTGAGACCAGAACGCAAAGCCACGCTTTTTATTCACAAGCATGTTTCTGCCTTATATTCAGTTTCATATAGAAGGCAAATTTACATTCTGTTCAAAACTTAACAGAAGGCATTATTTGAACATAAGTCATTTTGGGCTTGTGTTCAAAAACTTGAGAAGGCAAAAATAGGCATTTTGTTCAAGATTGCGCAGAGGGCATTTTGCTTTGATAAAATGCAAATTCAATCCTTGATTTGGTTGGATTTTATTTCTGCCCCAAGTTGGCGAACTACGATTTGACCTCGATTCTATAATGTCAATTTTGCCCTCTTCAACTTTGAGGGTGCACCATAAAACATTTCTAGGGTACATTTTGTTAAATTTGTTATTACGTGATGCAATGTGTAAAGAGGCTCGTTTTCAAGGTGCAACATGCTAAACACCCATTTTGTATTATATCACTAATATGGTAAGCGTGATACAATGCTCTATAATCCAAGACCCATGATTCTAATGGACCACACAAAACTCAAGATTAATGCATCACTAATCTTCTCTGAGGCCACATTTGCCAGAGTGAACTAATTAAGAGGACCGAAAACTGCGGTACTTTTCGACATCTTTAGGTAAAACAAAAGTCACATCAGATGAAACTTGTTTGCTACTGATGATGTTTCGAACAGGTTCACCAAAATCTTCAGTATGCCTTTCGTGGTTGTCTCTTTCGTCGTATGAAAAGTAATGTTCTACTACCTAGACAAATATGCAACATTCATCGTCTTTGTATCTAACATAGCTCAATCTTTGCTTTCATATCGTCAGTTTATCCTTCAGAGTTTCCCATAAATCATTACCATATAGGTTGTCTTCGATTTGCATCTTCGGCAACCGTAATCCGACCCATCAAACTAGTGATAATGAATATTGCTCTGTATTTAAGGATTTTGCGCTAATAAGCATGTTAGCTAGCTTTTACCATTGATAGGAGAATAGAAATAAATCATGAAATACTTTGGAGGTTAAAAAGAAAAGGATATTGCGGACAACTTTTTATATACTTTAAACGATTGGAATTCATTTAACTTTTTAAGTATACAGTATAGTTAACCAGTTCAATTTGTTTTAATTAATTTTAGCTTGTATTCATTCATCATATATTTTAAAACAAAAAAAGGTTTTCGTGAAATAATTAATTGTTGTCGTACGATACTTGACCTCGCATGGCTTTTATAGGAAACAATCGCCATATATTTATCACTCATTTTAAGGGATGGATCTTGCTGCGCACCAAATCAATATCAGGTGTATATCATATCAATTTGTACAACAATAATAAATGTTTTTCTCGAAATGTTGCTGCCAGCTGTTCATTTATTACTATACGATACCGGCAAAGTTATTATTTAATGCACCAATAATAAATTTAAATGAATTATATCTTACCTCTCTTGTCAAATCTAGTAACTTGGTGGGTCAACAACTTGTACCCCGTATGATCCCCACGCTCACAATCTAACTAATGCCATAGCAGAACAAATTTAGGAGACATAATTTCCATCAATTTGATCACAGCTGCACTTTGCTTTTTTTTTTTTTCTTTTTCTGATTTAAGATTATTAGCTTAATTTGTAAGAGTTATAATGTTATATGGCTATTGACGTTATGGCTATTGACGTTCTTAAATCTTCGACTGAGTCATGAATTGTAAAATCACTGATTTGTGATATTTGATTAGTAAGAAATACTTTTAATATTTTTTTTAGGGATAAATGCTGCAAACCTCCCGTCCTATGAGATCCACTGCAATGTGCCCTTTTATTTTTTAAAATGTATGAATTGCCCCTAAAGTCAAATCTGACAAACAAAAATGCAAAACAATGTCAAAAATTAATGGTTGATCAAGAACTTAGGGCGCATGTCAAACGTTTTCATCAGATTAAAGAGCATTTCACACATTTTAAAAGGTCAAGAAATATATTGCAACCCGTGTTTTGAGAGGCGTGGGATGTAAACGGGGCGTTCTTCTTCTTGGAGGGGGAGGCGTAAGCTCTTAGCCGTGTGGCGTAAGCCTTACAAATTTTGGCATTTATTCAAAAAAATACATGCGTGTATTGATAATAAAAAGAATATTAAAAAGGTATGAATATATAATAAGATAAGATTTTTAGAAAATGTTAAAAACCATTTCAGATAATACCAATTACAAATAACATAGAGCAAAATTAACCATTTTTTCTTCCCTTTGTACGCAATGCCTAAATTGCATACAAATATTTCATGCGATCCTCACATATATTTTGTGTATTGAAACTATTTGATAGTTACTAGAACATTCAAGTAAAATAATAATCATATAATAGAAAAAAAATCAAAAATTATGAATAATGGATTAGACACTTATTATTATAATTCAAAAAAAGGAAAAAGATAAATTTACAAACCCAAAAAAAATATTATAATAACAATATAAAATACATTTTACTAAAGCGACTTATAATTTTATCAAATATATAAGAAAAATCAATCATAGAAAAATTTACAAAATAACTATTTCAATCCTTTTTTCGCCTTTTACGCCCCGACTTAGGCCTTTTATGCCCCAAAATTACGCATTTTTGCGCTTGGGACATATGACCCAAATTATTGAGCGTACGTAGGAATGTTACGCCTTAACAACGGATTCAAGACGTTTTAGCTTAATTTTGCCTTGAGGCGAGCCTCAAGATGCGTTACAAGAGCGCCTTTTAAACACTGATTGCAACTGACGCTATAAGTTGAGATGTTTGCTTCATTTTACCTTAATCTTTATTACTATCTCCAAATTACCATTATTTTAACTACTAGAATTTACTCCATACTATTTCAGGTTTAATTTCTTTATTCCACTGATAATTATATAATAAGATAACATATTTTAGAGAGGCAAATTGTATATTAAGATGATCGCCAAAATAATCCTACTTTTTCTTAATAAAACATGCTAATGTAGTCCTTTATTGTTACAATCTGCCCTTTTACTTCGTTTTGGCAATTTTAGTTCTTTTTCTTTTTTTTTTTAACTTACAAATGTAGTCTCTTATCTTTAATTGTTAGCAATTACGTCTATTTCTTCTTCAGTTTATTTCTCACTTTATTTTTATGTATTAATCAAATCCCCACCCCAAGCAAGCAACTATAGAAAATCTATTCTAACATTTTTAAAAAAGGAAACAATTCCCGTTGAAATATGGAGAGAAAGATTTTAAAAAATTATTAGAAGACTAAAAAGATAAAAATAAAACAAAAACAAATGAAGAACTAAAATTAAGGAAAATGAATATAAATTGCTAACAACTAAAGATAAATAGCTATATTTTCAAGTTTCAAAAGAAAAATAAATAAGCTTATGTTAAAAGACTAAAATTGCGGATTATGTGAAAATAAATGATTATATTTGCAAGTTATAGACTAAGATATACAGATTATTTCTGCAACTACCCTAAACTAATTGATTAGGGACTAATTTTGCATTTGCCTAGCTTAGATTGAAGTTTTAATACTTATACTGAAATAGGATGATGTTTACGATTTTTAACTCAATAGAAATGAAAGCATGGTAGTGATCATTTTCATAACGTTTTAACTGATCAATAAAATTAAGATTTCCTCAAAGTCATGAGAAATTTTAGAGTATTTAGTAGGGTAAAATACGTACAAACAAAATATTATCCAAGAACACTGTTAGTTATCAGTATAGTCAATTATAAATTTGTTATATATCTTACATATTAAGATGGAAAATAATTAGTAAAAAATACACACCACACATTTACTAATTACAAACAAAGTTAACATTAAATATCGTTTTTGTCAGTTAGTCGTAAAAGTCACATAGTGGAGAAACAAGAGCAATGTGTATCCATATATGTACATTTACAGCAAGAGTTTCTTTAACACTCAAGCGACACTTCATTTTCACAGTGTGCGTCTCCTAAACTCAACAAATTAAACATCACATCTTCCTCAATGAATTAGAGCAAAATATATTAAACCAAGGTTAACAACAAGTAACTTAATAGATAGATAGAGATACTAATTACTGATTAAGAAATGAGAAGGCCATCATCAAAAAGAGGAGTAGTAGCAAGTAATAATATTGGTACTAGTTGTCCGAAGGTGAAGAAGGGTCCATGGACGGCGGAGGAGGACGAGCTCTTAGCGGAGTACGTAAAGAAGGAAGGTGAAGGAAAGTGGCGTACGCTGCCAAAGAAGGCGGGGCTGCTACGGTGCGGGAAGAGCTGCCGCCTGCGGTGGATGAACTACCTCCGTCCCTCCGTCAAGCGCGGCCACATCACCGCTGATGAGGAGGATCTCATCCTCCGCCTCCACCGCCTCCTCGGAAACAGGTACATGCATACCTAAATTTTTGTTGGAAATAACATCAGTGTTGCTCAACTTTTTTCTATTACCATGGACATCAAGAAACTTTTTTTGTTTTTTTTAATATGTTCTTGTTTGGAGATATGAGATTTTAGTGGTTTCCTTTCATTAGAATTGAAGAGCTAATCTTTCATGCAGGTGACTTTTCTTTTCTAGACTAAAATAGCCCATTTTTATGCAGCAAGACTGATTTAATTAGGTTTTTAATTTCTAATTTCCCTTATGATAGAATATATGAATATCTGCAGACACCTACGCAAGTGAACATTCAACGGTACTAAAATTTTCTAGGGGAAGAACAAAATCTTGAAATCATTTTACCTTTATTAAGTGCGCTAGTTACAATCTTCTTCCTATATCTTTCGATTTGCCTTCTCTAATTAACACGCTGTGATGTTCTTGCAACCATATTGAGAGCCTCAACTAGCATAACCGAATTCTGCTCCTGTTCTATCTGGGCCTCGTTTTCGTGAAACAGAAACTTAATCAAATTGACTAAGGTCACCTGAAAAACCATCAAGGTCGCCCGTTCTTACTAGTACAACTTTTCCACATAGTTTGCAGTTTTATTCACAATATTCTCATCAGATGCTCATTTTATATAAGCTCATAAGTCATAATAAACCTAGCTAGTTATTATAAACTTTTGACAACAAAATGAATATCATGATGTATATATATATATATAAAAACATTAATAACTTGACAGGTGGTCCTTAATAGCGGGAAGAATACCTGGGCGGACAGACAACGAGATAAAGAACTATTGGAACACTCACTTCACCAAAAAACTCATTAGCCAAGGAATCGACCCCAAAACACACAAGCCACTTAACCTTCCCTCACAAAAATCACTACATGTTCCCATTTCCTCAGAAAACAATATCCAAATTATGGACAAAGCTGAAAACATCACGGTGATGATCAGTGCAGACTCCAGCAAAAAATTAGACTCCACCATATCGAGTAGTGATGATGAAGATGATGATGACATGATCATCAATAGTTGTTTCCCTGATAATGACGCCTTTTCATCCTTTTTGAATTCACTCATTAACGATGATATGTTCATTAACAACAACCAGGATCATCAGGAACAACAACAACTAGAGGAGGACAAACACCAACCAGCTGCTGCAGATTAATAAAGTGGTTTATTAAAAAACGACAAGCGATGAGGCATTCATTATCAATAATATTAGGCTAATTATCTTAATTATTAAGTGTCATGTAATTTTTTATGTAATTGTGGTTTGTTTTGTAACAATTAATTAGTTAGTACATATGTATAGCTAGCTCTGGCACTATTATGATTTCAGTTTCTTGTTGTATATATCATCTCCTGATTAATGCCTTCCGTATATTTTTTTTACTTAATATGAATTAAAAGAAATATATAGACATTGTGATACATATAGCTGCGCATATATGCATATTGCAGTTCAAAAATGTTCATATACACTGCAAGATATAATATTCTTCTAATTAAGGTTGACGTGAGACACGCATCATGTTAATTATTGTGTATATATAGCCCATAGCATTTAGGTGCCGATCAATATTAAGATGACACAATTTTTTATTACATAAGAGAATTGATTAATATATATGAATACTTAGTTATAATAAAACTTTGTTGCGCATGATTATATTAAAATTAGTTTTGGTCTTTCCTTTTCTAAACTTGCTATGTTCCGGAGTTTATAAAAATCAATTCATGCAGCATGAATTAGTCATATGTAACAGAAAGGGATATGACATTCTATTTTGAAGAACGAAAGGAACATTCATAAAATGCCCTTGTATTTTTCTTTCCTGTTGTTATAGAATCTCCTTGCGTTTTTAGAAACTCTACACCAAAAACCTCTTCTTTTACGATAACATTATGTTTTCTTAAACCTACACTAAATCTTCTCATGTAATTTGAAACTTATACAAAATCTCTTCATGTCATCAAATACCTGCGCACCATACCTCTTTATATTATTTAAAATCTGCATTATTAACAGAAGTAAAATTGACAATTCATGTTTAATTAAATTCTAATAAGTGTTCTGCTAAAAGTGGGGCTAAGTGCAAATATTTTGAAAGCATAAGAAAATTTTGTGCGAAAAAATTAATGTGAAAAAACTTCGCTCGAACTTTTTGAAACACGTGGAGTTTTATGCATTTTTTCCAAGAGCGAGAGAAAACAAGTGCCCCATGGTTTTTTGCATAAAAGAAAATCTGGGATTTTTATTTTTATTTTACGAGTCAATAGGATATAAAAAACAAGTACTTACATGTACTGTTGAGCATCTTAAATAATGTTTAATGAACGGATGTAATAAGTCAGATTAAAATGAGCTGAAATAAGAAAATTAACCATTGTTAATAAAAAATCAATTTAACACGTCTGTCTAGCTACCAATTTCATACACCTGCCACTTTGCCTTTACTAAAAGTTGCACAATGCTTTTATTTCGGAGTTCCAAAAACAATTCACACACGCATTTCAAAAATGGAACTGCTATAAATTTTAGGCTCGCCTGGAAAGTTGGTTGAAAGTTGAAACAAGCTTAAATTAACTTGAAAAGCGGAGCTATATAATATCTAAAAGAATTCTTCGTTTATTTCTTGAAGAAAATTAATTAATTAATTAAGCGATAAAAAGTATGAGGGTTGATGATATTAGTGTACTCCTGACCCATAAAGCCGGATGATATAGGAGATATACGCAAACATTAAGTGTTAACAAATAAATAAAATAACACATCCCGTAATTATTCAAAGGGATTACATCTATTTTTCTATAAAGATATCTTCTATATGTGTACTTGAACTCTTGACCACCTAGCCTCTTAATTACACTGCAAGTACGACGACAAGTCATCACGGCAATGTCATCATATATAGGCTAACTAATCTGACACTAAGTTTTAGATTTCTTTATTAATAACTCTATCATGCATGCGCCAACTAAATCATATGATTTGGAAAAAGATCGATCAATTAATTATATAGAAAAAAATCATATATTTCATGTAGTTTCATCTTGGTAAAAAGGTAGCCTATATTCATCTAAAGATTGGTCACAAAAAAATTAAAAGGTTCAAAACTTACATTGAAAACTGATCACCTCATCAAAAATGCTGAATTATGCCTATTCGAAAAGCCACAAGTGCTTGGGAGAGAACCTTGCAGGAATGCTGCTCAACACAAATTCGCAAGAAGGAATTAATTGGTTAGGTATGAGAATTGAAAATGCTATGATGATTAATATAAATTAAAGAAGCGTTAGTTGTATATATAGTAAAATATATGTCTTTCTTGAGAATTGATTTGTACATATTGACCGGTAGATTTTCCCGCCATATTTTGTTGTTATCTAACATACTGATCGATGTTTAATGGTAATATCAGTCGATGGCCCTTGAGAGTATACTCTCACACACACACACACATATATAAAATGGACATTGGCCAACCGAACGTTCTCTCCAACAAGCTTTCTTATATTTTCTTACATTCCATGTACATATATAGCTAATTAAGAGTTTGGTGGCATATTATTGATGTTTCTTGTCTGAAAGCTGCATATTGTTTAATGATCTTGTGTATTTAATTTGCCATTGTTTGCTGGAATTCCTTAATTGGACCTTTTGGTCCATATATTGGCTACCCTAGTATTACTAGTTGGTGACTATTTCTTAGCATGCAATTATGTCATTTTGTTGTTCGCATTGTCCAACTGAAATTCGTAGGTTATATGAAATATTATATATAACACATAAAATCTTACACTTCGTAAAATGTTACTTTTGGCCACGGGGTTTTGCACCTGGTTTAGTCTATAAGAAACAGTAGAACTAAGCATAGATTAAATTGTTATCATCATTTTCATATGTTTAGTCAGCACCAATATTACAAGAACAGAACCGGTTCGGATTAATTTTTAGAAGAAAAGAAATGTTTTATAGTTTGACCAGACGTAAAGGATTATCATTGTAAATCTTTTCTATATGTAATATCTAGTACAGTATTTTACTGTTGTTGTAACAGTATTTTTCGCTATCTCAAGGAAGGTGGGAAAGTTATTCTTAATTACCAGCTTGTTTGTCATTGTTGACCAATTGATACGCCAACGCTTGGAGGATAATACCTATTTAAAGTTCCAATTTATGATAATACGACATTAGTTGGCCACTAAATAAACCATATAGAGCTGATCAAATAAAATATTTCGGCATATATATATATATATATATATATATATAGGCCATATCAAGACTAATGACAAATAAATTAGTTATGCTAAATTGCCATATATAGAAAATTTAAATTTAAAGCTATGTTTCTATTTAGTTCATAAGGTATATATGTATATTGCCTCATAGATATCTTTTCTTTGTTTCTTTTTAAGTTACGCAAACAAACTTTATACCGAAATGTTGCTTTCATTGTAAAATATGACTGTTTTTGAACGGAAGAGGAGATCAAGACGAAAAAAAGAAGAAGCTGAAAATAGAAGAGATGAGGATATTGACAGCCTCGAAATACGTTGATATCAGCTTCATGAATATTCCACCACTGGTCTAAACTCCTCACAGTAATAATAATAACAGAAAATTTAGCACTCTAACATTATTATTATTCTTGCCTAATTGTTGTCAACCATTGCCTAATTGTTGTCTACTTTTAGTAATTCCACGCCATTTAGCTATGTGTATAAGTGAGGTGCAAGTTTGTTTTACATTCATTGAAATAGTCTAGTTTTTGTGTTTTCCTCTCCAGAACTTCCTCTGTAAATTCTCCGGTGTTCAATGAAATTCGTCAATCTTTTTCTTTAATTTCAGTTGCGATCTGGAGATCTTAGTAGGGAAAATTGCAAAAAACAAAGTGACCTACTTGCGAAATTGGTACTCTAAAATGGCAGTGTCCAATTTAAGAAATTGGATGGATTCTTCGGGTTTGACCCTTAATTTTGGGCTTTTTTTGGGTCAAACTCGTTGACTCCAGCGTCGGAGGACCAAAATTGCGTCACTAGCCACTTTAGAGGATTTAAATTGGACACTGTCACTTTAGGGAATCAATTTTGCAAGTACACCACTTCAAATGACCATTTTTTGCAATTTTTCCTATCTTAGTACATACAAACACACTATATCTTCACTCCAAACTCTAGTCCATATATATTTTTCTTTACATGGATAAATAAGCACTTTGCCCCCTCATTATTGACTAGATTTTTTTATCCCCTCATCGAATTTCTGGCCAATTTTTGGTGGGATTTGAAACGTGAACATAGTGATGGGGTTCATCAAGATTTAACCTTGAATTCAATAAAACGCCCTCCTTTCACCTCAATTTTTGTTATTTATATACATTTTTTTTAAAATTTTAAATCCTAAAATTTGATGATTAAAACTAGGTCTTGAAAATTAAGAAAATTTACAAAACCTTAAAGGAAAAAGATGACATTTTACCGAACTTGAGGTTGAACATTAACCCCCATATTCACGTTTCAAATTTCGACGAAATTCGTGGTAAAATTGATCAGGGACAAAAAGTCTTATTTATCCATAGTATAAGAGAGAAGTCCCAAAAAAAAAAAAAAAAGAAGCAAAGTGCAACAAGGATATAGTATAGAGGGTTTAATGCCTTAATCCTTATATATAAACACACAATATCTTCACTTCAAACTTAAATCCATATATTTTCCACGTACGTACAATATCTTCACTCCTTGATTCAATCATTATGTTGATGCCGAATGTTAGGAGCAATTTATTTTCTAGAAACATGGTCCATATCTTTTTTGATCGATGTGCTTTGGTTCCTACACACTCAATATATTAATACAAATTTTCTATAAATTCATTCTGATCAGCTCCAAGAAGACCATGATTATGAAACCACCAAACTAATAAAGCATGGTTAACGTTGAATGAGACCAAACCCCAAAACCATAATGGTGGCCCCTTCACCATAATACCTCATACCGCACGCTTGAAAACTTAGCAAATTAAATTAAGTGATTCTATCTATTATGCTTCCCTTCTCTTTTTATTCATCACATCATTGGCATTTAGATACTATAAGTTAATAAAAAGGTAGGATCCTTATGAACTCATGCCAACAAATAGAAAATTCTAAGCTTGAAGATTTTAGTGGCCCTGAGAATCTTGCTTTCTCAATCCAGGTCACACTGATAATAAGATGAATGATTCTTCTTTCTTTTATTTTAATTAGTTTATTGTTTCCCTCAATACTAATCTTGGTTATGGATTCAAATAGGGAGTTGATTTATTTTATGTCAACTTTTAATTATTGATTTAGCTAGTGTCGTAGTACTTAGTTGTAAATGCTACTTAGCAGTGCCTAAAGACAGAATTAATGATAATATATAAATTAATTATTAGTATGTGCATGCGTGTATATATTAGTATGAAAGTGATTTGTGTAATACAAACCTCATTATTAACAGCTGTCTCAATCTACTAAGGGTAGATGAATGATAAAACTGTCTAGATTTTTCTGCAGGTTCAATATACCTACATATATTTATTAATTGAACAAAGAAATGAGGGAGCAAAAGTAAGAATTGTATTTGACTCAGATGATGGTGTTCTTCAAGTTAAGGCCCATATATGGACCCTCTTAAGCTTTTCACATGTCAATGCATACAAGTCAATCAAACAGTAGAAGTGATTTTTAGTTTTTTTTTCTTTTACTTTTTCTTTTTGGGAAAAAAATGTTACTACTTGTGAGTTAAAAACTACTAGTTATATATAAGCCATCAATTCAGTGTCAAAGCCATCATCTTTAGCTTTCTAAAGCTTGCAAGTGAAGGAAAATAATGGTCGAATTCAAAAAGGTTTGTGTTTTCTGTGGAAGTAACTTGGGTTATAGGAAGATATTCAGCGATGCTGCACTTGATCTCGGTCAAGAACTGGTAATAATCTCGATCTTTTTTTTTTCTTTTTCTCGAACGGTTCTGTTTTTTGATAGTTAGTGTTTACATGCATTAAAAGTCTTAAAAAATTTGGAAAATGGAAATTTACAGGTAAGGAGAAAGATGGATCTTGTGTATGGAGGAGGAAGTATTGGACTTATGGGTTTGGTTGCTCAGACAGTTTATGATGGTGGATGCAACGTTCTCGGGTAATAAGCTTTTATCATCTTATGAACATCATGACATACAGTTCTAGTTTCCTATTTATACTATGTTCTTAACAATCTTTTGTCATTTAAATCTTACATGTTCATCTTGTTTTCTTTTGTTACATTTGCTAGAGTTATTCCAACAGCTCTTGTACCCATTGAGGTATGATCTCCAGCTCTCTTTTCTTTGTTAACAACTTGTAAGTTGGAAGTACAAAAAGACTTCCTTCGTATTTAAGAAAATTGATGATTTTCTTACAGATATCAGGCGAAGCAGTGGGAGATGTATTGGTAGTTTCTGATATGCATGAACGAAAAGCTGAAATGGCTCGTCGAGCAGATGCTTTTATCGCGCTTCCTGGTACGATAAAAATATGGAGCTTAGTCTTTTGCGATCCTATAAACCTTCTGTAGTGTCAGAATTTCGTTTAAGAATGCCAGATGATTTTATTGTATTTTTGGTTAATGATTTTAAGGGGGTTATGGAACTATGGAAGAGTTGCTTGAGATGATAACATGGTCGCAGCTTGGCATTCACAACAAACCAGTAAGTTTTGAATTTTCTTGTTCATTAATATATAGAAATTTCTGCAGTACTTCTTACTACTTCTTATGTTGTCATATTCCCTAGATGAAATAAACATTTTTCGTGGATTTTCTTTTGCTCAAACATTTGGAATATCCCTCAAAATACAGAATATAACCAAAAAGCAAAGTAAACACATTCCAAAACATTCATAACTTATTAACTATATACATTGATGTGATCTTGATTGTAAGACACGTAAGGTTTTCAATTATCTTTTTCTTATAAGTTCCATGTATATTTGTAAATGACCAGTGACTGAATCTTAAACTTTTAAAGTGCCTTGTTTGCTTTGAGAAGATTCAAGATAATTATGGCTCTTATCTGAATTATTAGTTTGAAAAGGGAATATCTTCAATCTTTACATGCATGATGGTTGGTTCTGTACTCTACATAATACAGTGATTTGCACACTTAAGATAGCTGGAGAAGCTTTTTCCACATTAGTTACAATTGAATCATTCCATTTTTATACTAGATTCTAAACAATACAAAAAGTGCTTAAGTTATTAGACAATTTCTTAGAATTCAGATGAGATGTCACAATGGTTGTTGTGTTGCTTTTATTTTGTCTTAGCAACTTTTCCAAGTTCCTGGACCTACTGGTATAGTTGTGCGTCTCATCTGTGTACAATTGGTCTGTCATTTTCCAAAAGTTTATTAACATCTGCAGTTAACAGTATAAAGATTCCTAGAGAACTTCAATATCAACTAAGCAACTCCAACTAATAGAGGAAACTTTTCCTACTGTAATTTTTTTTAAAGAAGCTGTTTGTATACTTACATCATAATCGTTAAAAAGCATTATAAATTAGCTCCCTTAAGGTTTGGATAGTTACAAAGACACCCCTTAAAACTAGAAAAGAAGAAATATTAGAAATAAGCAACTTATTTTCATGTGTTTTAAAGGTTTATGGGTGTTCTGTATTTATTCATCTTTTAAGAAAGACTTTGTCATCAGACTTAACTTGAGTGAGTTTAGATATAATTATCCCATAAACAAACTTGCTTTTTCTGAATAGTGGATAGTGCACAAAAAATAAGCCCAACAGTTGTGTGAATTAATGCCATCTTTATATTACATGTTTATGACTGATGAAGAAAAACTTATGAATGGGATAATAACAGAGACATCATCTTATTTCAAGAGTGTTCATCATTTGATGCTATCCTTCTGAGCTGTATCCAGCAAAGTTTGATGTTCTTACCCTGACATAGACCCTTCAACAAATTTGGACCCATGATGGAGTCCCAGTTACTCCATTTATAGTGAGGTCAAATCATCACAAGGGGTCATAAAATTACACAAGGAAAGTAAATCAAGAAACTTAAAATCAATCTAAATGTACATTTAACTATTTCAGTGCAGCAGAGTCAGTGTAATACTTTGTGGTTGTCTCAATAATTCAACAATGTATTCGAGGAACGATTCCGCGATAAATTATCATGTTCATGACAAACAGGTAGGCCTATTGAACGTCGATGGATACTATGATAGCTTGCTTAAACTATTCGACAAAGGAGTGGAAGAAGGATTTATCAGGCATTCAGCTAGAAATATAGTCATATCAGCAAAGACTGCTGGAGAGCTGATAGAGAAGATGGAGGTAATTTTTAATGGTATTTTGAACATTTTCCTTTGCTACAAAGATTAACTCGTCACTGAATCTGAAAACCGATGTATGTTTAATGTAATTTGACTAAACCTCAGGGGCGCGAATTTGATACCTACATTTTATGCAGGCTTATGCACCATCACACAATCAAGTAGCACCGAGCAGAAGTTGGAATGCCGAAGACCCACCCTGAAATCACAAACTCATAGCCATTTCTTTATGCATCAATGTTTAAAGAATTTTCCACTGTAATGACAAGTTTTCTGGTTGTGAAACAAATATTGCATGTTCAAATTTTATCTTCAATAGAGACATTCATGAAAGAGATGAGCAACACAGTTCATATCCCTGACAAACAAGAATAACCTGACTTGAGAAAATATATAGAGTACATATATATGTCGACACCATGAATTAATTTAATACAATTGATAAGATATAGAAAACTGACAGAAACCTGACATAATTCTACATTTCAAAAGGAGATATGGGAATGAACATTCAAAAATTAAGAATATATGAAACACATTTTGACCTGTTTAACATGTATTGATCCCATCCTTGCAATCTTTGGTCAAGTTATAGAATGTCTCTACCCTTGTCTTTGATCGATAAAGAACCTCCGTATCCACCTCAACCCTCATATAACCATCAAAATCAACGGGACGACCACCATTCAACATAGTCGTTTCGTTGTACCATTCGCTTGTATTTCCCCACAAATAACTATAATCATCGAGCAAATGAACCTTGTAATGAGATCTCAGCTTATCAAAGTAATTGTAGAAGGGCTCATTTGTCGCAATATATAGATTTCTCCAAGGTGCAATCGTCCCTTGCAGTTTACCAACTAAGGCCTCTGGCGAAGTATCAGTGTCTAGATGAGGCCATAGCTTTTTGTTCTGTGCCTTGTCTCCTCGAACAACATGAACTGCATCAAAATCCCAGTCCATACTTCCACTAATCGCGGAAACTATATTCATTAATCTCTTTGATTTCCAAAGAGCTTTCCATGGCCTCTCAATGTATTTAGCTGCCGGACCTTCGCATACTCTATACCAATAGTTTTCTGGCTCGGGAGAATCAAACTGCCTCCATATAATTGTGCTTTTATCTTTCTTTAGTTGCATTGGTGTCACCTTATAATTTGCAACCTTTCTAACAGGAATTTTCTTCTTATGACTCTTATCCCATTTCTTCCAATCATTGATAAACTCACCTTCTTCCACAATCGAAGACGCCTCTTTTAAATGTTCAAAATCAAAATAGAACCTAAAATCTTTCCCTTCCTCATCCTTTTTACTATGTGTGTGAGCAGAAGACAAACAAATACTCAAATCCATCACGAATGTTCGGTTCAAATACTGAGCCTCACCTAGTGCACACAAGAAGCTCCAGAGATATTGATTCATCCCTTTGCAATAATCCCCTCCCCTCGAATAGTACAAGTACCTCCCCTTCCTAAAAGCCGAATCTGATCCCAACACTGGGATCGTATCATTGATCTCATCATCCCTAACAGTAGGAATTATTTTTGGGTTTCTAACACTTCCAGTGGTGTTACCTCGAATCCTAGGACGGCGAGCATTTAATCCCGAATGCCAACGCCCTGTACGAATAACCTTGTAGCTACAATCATCCTTAAATCCTATCCTAAACCTCCGAAAATCTCTGTACTTCCTCCAAGACTTCTCTTTCTTGTTCCTAAACCTCCAAGCCACATCACACTCATCCGGCTTCGATCCATTCACAGGAGCTCGATAATCCAAAATCGCAATTGCCTTGAATGTTCTCAAGTTAAACCTCTGGATCGCTATTAAAACTCTAGGATCCGAGCAATTCACAACACTCACATCCGCACAACCCGATGTCAAGCTCACATTTTTCCCTACTCCTTCGTTTTTCTCTAGTGCTTCTTCGGATTTCTCGATCGTGGCTTCACTTATCGGCGCAACTAACCCCACAGGGGCTGCAACTGGACTACTAGCAATGTCCTCACCAGTTTTCAACACAGAACTGTCTGTTTTGAAGGTGGCATTTTCGACTTGGGTAAAAGCCTTAGTCAGAGCTCTAGAGGATTCCCATGGATCAGGGGGTTGGTATGTGATGGCAATTACAGTAAATATGAGCACTGAGAACACAAACACTGAGAAACACACATTGCTTATGAGCTTTATTATGTTTTGCCCAATGGGATCCGTTGGATTCAATTCTTTCATCTTGCAAAGCCTTGAATCCCTCAAAATACTCAAATCTGATTCATAACATTAATATTCTGAACCCAATTTTTGTATAGTTGATCTAAAGATTGGATCTTTAAGTTCAAAAGCAGAACCAAAATCAATGTAGAAAAAAACAAAACACTCACCAGAGATAAAAAGCCCTTTATTCTAGAGAGTGATGAGCATTGAATCAACACATAAAAACGAGATCTTGGAGAGGAAAAAAGAATGGATTTTTAATACAGTGAAATGCAGAGAGAAAGTGAGGTGAGTGATTAAAATTGTTGAAAAAGCTTGGATCTTTGAGTGAAATGTGGGAGCTAATTAACGAGCAAATTTGAAGGAGAACTGAGTAAAGCTCACTCTTTCAAACAGTGGACTGTTACTGAGAAAAGAGTTTGGAGTTTTAAAATGAAAATAACAGTGATCTTTTTATTATAAAGAAAAAAGTAATAATATTAATGAGAATCGTTAATAAATAAGAAAGCAGCGTCTCATAAAGGAAAAAAATATTACTGGTTTAAGAAGATTTATTCCATTTAATTTCTTTATAAAATTATTTCAGGATATTGAGGATTATTTTACTTGGTTTAATTTATTTTTGTTCGTTCATAATACTGTTAGTGAACTACAATAGTTATTGACCAAAAGTTCTTTTATTTATGAAATAAGATGTACATTAAAATCTCTACCTCTTACCATAAGTAGTAATAACTAATTAGCTAAATATTAAAGTTTTGCATCGTGTCATAACTAATATGTTACGTAATTGATTTCCAACATTTTCCTCTGTCTTTTTAGAAAATTTTGAAGTTGTGGTTAGAAGCAATTGCACACGCCACACAGTCGTAAAAAGTAGGACACCAAAGAGTTAGGTGTTCTACTAATATTGTCTCATTTGCGAATCAAGCAAAAATGATTAGCTCATTTCGTCATCTTGATAATAATAAACATTTTATAAGACGTACAGTAAAAGTAGGATGAATTGATGACACCAGCCCGGGGCAGAAACATGATATTTTTTTTTTTTTTTTTTTTTATGAAGATTACTCTTCACTTAATTAGATTAATTATTAAAAAAATATAATATGAATTGGGTGCTACTACTGCTACCTCAACCGGTCAACCCATCATCCAAATATATATATATATATATATATATATATATATATATATATATATATTCTTAAAATCCATCAAACTATCAAACAATCATCTTATGTGCATAAAAGCAAGGGATACTTACAGCTACACCCCCTGAGGTTTGGTGTAATTACGGATACCTCCCCTGAGGTTTGAGAAATTACACATACCTCCCCTGAGGTTTGATACCTTACACATACCTCCCCTCTACAACTTAAGGCTTGTTTGTGGTGTAATTTAGGATATCATTATGCCTATTATATTTAGACCCCTAAAGTTTAGGATAATTATAAAAATAATCTTAGATGTTTGAAAAATTAAAAGGAAATACTCCATATAATTTTATAAACTACTATATTATAAACTAAAATATAAAAAATAGTTAAAATAAAATTTTAAATTTGTGAATAAGTTCAAAAATAATCTAAATATATTTTTGAATCAAAACATTTAACTTTTAATAATAATAATAAAAAAAAAACAATTCGTACAAACTTCACTAAAAAGGAATAACATCTCTATGCAATCTTCAGAAGAAAAAAAAAAAGAGACAAGAAATAGAAAACTCATTTGTAGAAACTATCATTCTCAATGAAAATAAACAAAAATAACACAAATAATCAAGAATTTCACAACTTATTTTAAGAAATGAAGAATGATGACAAAATTACTAGCAACATTGACAAGGAAATTGTCATCCTTGGAATGGACGTGGTCACGAGTTCTAGATAGCAAGTGTTGTTGAACTTTTTGACCAAACAAGCAACCTAAATTCACTGCCTTTACTGCAGTTTCTATTTTTTGGAGTATTCTTCTTCTTTCAATTTCTTGAAACCAATTTTTGTTGTGCTCTCTTCTTCTATTGCAAAAATAATTGTTACGTTACAATTGCAATGAGAAGAAGGGCATCAAGATGTATTTAGTTGTGTTTGAACGAAGTTTGTGTGAATTATTTTTTTTATTATTATTTATTAAAAGTTAATTGTTTTGATTCAAAATTATATTTTAGATTATAATATGACATATTCTCAAATTTAAAGTTTTAATTTAATCATTTTTTATATTTTTAGTTAATAATATAATAGTTTCTAAATATTTTTTTATAATTATCCTAAACTTTAGGGGTCTAAATATAATAAGCATATTTTGATATCCTAAATTACACCCCAAACAACCCTTAAGTTGTAGAGGGGAGGTATGTGTAAGGTTTCAAACCTCAGGGGAGGTATGTGTAATTTCTCAAACCACGGGGAGGTATTTGTAATTACACCAAACCTCAGGGGGTGTAGCTGTAATTATCCCTAAAAGCAATTATATTTGTCTGATTTTTAAGCCCTCTCAATCGATATTGACTAAAATATTGTTAAAATAAAATAAAACTTAATTTTGATGAATATTCAAAATAGTATCAAAAGATAACTAGAATTTGAATGCACAATAAGCATTATTATCTATATAATGAGAAATAACAAAAATCGATAATGAAGCTTGTTGAACTTACAACTAATGAGAACTTGTACTCGGATAATTAGTGGATGTACTCCTTTTGATTTGATTAAGATGTCAGTTTATTTGTGCCAAAGTATAATTATGTAATTGGACAAATGATTAAGTTTCTATATTATCTCTAAATTATTTATAAAGTGGGATATACATTAATTCATATACATGCCTATTGCATTTGGACCAAATATTGACTCCGGGCGAGAACCCGCCCTAGCCCACTAGGTAGGTCCACCCATAACACCAACCAAAGTACCCAGTTTTTTTCTAGAGTTCTTCTTGTTTTTGTTTTTTTGTTTTTTGTTTTTTATTTCGTTTGCAGTCTCGAATTTGTGCTAGCTTTTAACTTTGTGGAGCAAAAGATGAACGGTTAAGATCCTCTCCTACATTACATTCTACATCTTCTCCTACACTATCCGGATGATTGCCATGTGTCCCTTTTAATATCCAAAAAAACACACAATTTAAGTTTCCTCTCCAAAATTACGTTTGACTCTTTCCATACCAATTTTGTTTTCCTTTTTACCAAATAAAATTCCTAAAATCATGGGAACATGTCATCCTTTTATCACGTGAACATGTTTTCTATTATCAAATATGGATATTTTCTTTTATTACGAGAAGATTTTTTTTATCCTCTAATTTATAAAATATTCTATTTTTGTAATTATTCATATTAAAGATTTTCAATACCTTCTTATTTCTGATTTTTTTCCTTTTATCATGTGATTATTTTTTTCCATTATTAAATATGAATATTTTTATTTACTTGTTCACTATATTTCTAACATAATAAAAAATCGTGAAAACATAAGTACCTTAAGAAGCATGTATATAATAAAAAACATAAAAAATCAACTCTATAGTAACACAACTATGGCTAATATTTATTAACTGTTTCAAATTTTAACGAAGTAATATACACAAAAAATATGTCATAAAAATAAAGATATTATATACGCTCCTAAAATTTTTCTATTATTTATATCCACTTAAATCATTAGTCATTTGGAAATTTCTAATTGAACTAAGAGGATATTAAATTATATCTACATTATTAAATACTTTTTTTTATTCTCAATGTCTATTACTAATTAATGCTTTAATGAATTACATTTATCTCTATTTAGTAACTTTATTTTCACCATTTCTTTTATTTTAAAATACATATTTTAATTTAAATGAAATATTCATTCAAATGAAATATTAGATGATTTTATGCTATTTAATTTACTACACTGAAATAGAAAGAGAAAATTAAGTAAAATTTTAAATTAGTATAATAAATTATAAACAAATTATTATGAAATAAAAAACTGAATAAATAAAAGGAAATTGACCAAAAATTTTGAGTATAAACTTAGTGAGAGAGAAACTAATTGTGTGCCGTGATTTTGGTAAGAGAAAAAAAAATAGGGATAGAAAGAGAGCAGTAATTTTGGAGAGAGGAGAGAGATGTAAGTTTAATTGTGTGTTTTTGGTATAAGCTGAAAAGGACACTTGGCAATCATCCGAATAGTGTAGGAAAAGATGTAGGATATTATGTAGGAGATGATACGAACCGAGACTCCGAGAGACGAACAAAGAAAAAGTCATACGAAAATATCACAATCCTTGCATAAATTGATACTATCCCAATTGATGTTTGATTGAATTGTGATATGATTTACTTGCGTTTCAAAAACTATAAAGACACTTCGAATTATTCATACTACGAAAAAGATTGTTAAGTTTTAACAGTTTTACCAGATTTAGATTCTTGAGAATTTCATGGATGTTCGGGTCTTCATATTTGAAAATTGAAAACGACAAATATGTATGGCACAATATGATCATTTCTTTTGGCCTAGCATAAAGTAAGCAATTGCGGTTGATGTTATACCATCGAAGGGGAACATGTATCGTTATGGAAAAATAAAAAATATGGTAACAAATAAACTAATTTTTGGGTAAAATATAAAAAATTTAGTACTCACAGATTCTTATAAATTTTTAAGCAATTCAAATTTATTAATTGTTTTCTTAAAATAAGAGTCAAAACTTTTAGTATTATCATGAATACGCAAGGACATGGGTTATTGATGGAGCTAGGAAGGAATAGAGTGTAAGGATGAGAAATTATCAGTTTTATTTTAAATTTTAAGAAATAAGGATGAATCAACACTCCAAAAACAAAATAAAAATACAGTAAGATTGAACAGTTTGAAATGAATACGATGATACCAATCCACTGTATTCGAGTAGACCAAACCTACTGAATAAGAAGACATTTTGTCACTTCATTAAATTTCACTTGTTTTTTTCTCACTTAATTCCATTTATCCCATCAAACTCCGTTCTCTTAAAAATTTAAATATCCCCTAAAACATCAAACTTAAGGGTGCAGACGTAATTATGAGTAAAATTTATTTCGTATTTGTACTCATATCAATGCCAATTCATGTATATATGCAAAACATATCTCAACGTTGGATGAGTGATATATCACAACCAACCAGTAGACAAGAAGTCTTAGCGAAAGGCATGATCATAGTCATGGTATCGGAAAGTTTTGTAAATGAAATGTGACAACCATTTTGAAGCCACGAAGCATAGTACAGCGACAACGACTAGACTATATCGTGCCATCATACCCCGTTTGGAAGCCGCAACTATTCCAATCGAAGCAACGGACATAACTTGCAATGCAATATCAAGGACGTTCAGACCTTTATACGCAACATTGCAACTTCTACAATTCACTGTATGCGACCAGTACCTGAAACCAAGTATAACAACTCATGGTATAATGCAACAATGGCATACATCTCCATTCCCGGGCCCCTAGTTCATATTCGACAACTTTTACTACGCAATAACTAGGTCTACATCTTCTGAGCTTCAGCCTAGTGACAAAAATAGATGTTAACCACGATTTTATCGACCATTACCTGTCAAATAGCTGCTCTCTCGAAGGAATGGGAGGTAGTAGTCCGCTAAATTTTGTTCCCCAATCAACTTGACTGCCTCCGTACTTGTTCAATCATCTTCTGAACGAAACCACGATTGCATCCGACTTGGTTGGTACAAAACAAGCTTTGTGCCAATTTACTGCGCCAACTTCAGTAATTTTTTTTCCTGAGCGAGAATGTAACACAGTAAGCACACCTCTCACACACACATATTAACATAGGATGACATGTATTATCAAAAGGGAAGAGCATATATTTACCTCGATGTGCAGAAGATAAAGATCTGAATCTAGAATTAAGTTATGTTCAATATGAAATATCCAAGGGGGAACAATACTTTCCACCCAGACGGCAAAGTTTCTAGGAGACGCAAATATCAATCTGCTATTACCCGGACTGACTGGAATACAATAGAAAATTGTAAGGACTCGTTTGTTTGGGGGAACTGGTGGTGATATCCCCTGCATGAAACAAAACAGAATTTTCGCTAGAGAAACGGATAAGAAAAAGACAGATACCATCTCAAGTAATAATACTTCTAAGTGATTTAAAATGGAAACTATCTTACGTATTTGGTTTGATCCGCAGGTAGAGTGAAAAATCCATAGAAGAGACAAGGTGGGACGAAATAGTACTCCCCAAAAACTTGCTTTGCGGTGAACCCGTTTATGTCCAATTTCTGTACACTTATGTCAAGTGGTCTGCCTCCTTCTCTGTCAGCCTTCCAAGTGCAACGACAACTTGCTGTTAGTCACAAGGAGCTATAAACATATACACGAAAGGTGAAAGAAATACTTGCATAGATTTACTTATCTCTCTGGAGTTTTTGCAGTTCTCAATATGCCATAATGTGCGTATGGAACATGAGCAGGGTCCATAAGATTTTCAATCAGAATCTCATACCTGGGAATATAGATTCAGTAAGTTAACAAAAACTTCAAGGTGAAGCCGGTTTAATCTTGTGACACGTGCTAAATAATGGTAAAGTTACATTTACACTCTCAGGGATTTAGTCTGATTGTATAATCATCCTCTACTGTCTGAATAGTTATATGAACACTCCTTGATATGTGAAAAGTAATAGAGAGAGACTCCCTTGGCTGCTCTGTGTAGTCAAATAGTAAAATACATCTATCAAAGTACAAAAGCAATGACCATGAAGAAAGCAATAGTTTATTCATGAATGACATGCTATTTGGTAGAAGGGCTGAAATGGGAATTAGCATACCCGTACGGTATATCTCTGCTTATCATCGAATTGGTGTAAGATGGATCATCAAGTTCTGGTATGTTATGAGGTTTTCTCTTTGAAAATATATCTTTAAACTCTGCGTCAGAATTTGGCCAGAACCAAAGAATGCCATTTTGCACACAACTTGGATAAACTTCTACACATGCTCTCTTGGAAGTGTGAACCTGCATAATCATTAGAAATCAGACAACTTTTACATTCAAATATCCGAATTTTCATTTGAACAGAATCATTCAAATAACAGAACCAGGATCTCAAGCTTCCATAGTTTCATGCAAAAGCTTTGGGCACTGATACAAAATCAAAGAGACTCATCCAAGCGAGGATACGACTAATTCTGTGACAAAGAGCTTTATATTCTTATAGAACTGCTTCAGATCCCAAAAGTCATTTACAGTTTTGGTGAAGTAAATTTCATAGCATAGCACAAACGCCAGATTTTAAGTCTCTAAAGTGAGTGTTTAAATCCTAACTGCCATGATTGTAGGAGCAGAATAGAGCCACAAAAAGAGACAGTAGTTAAATATTTCTATACATTTTCTTGTACCAAGTACCAACTATAGAGAGGTTTCGGCAAAAATACCACCCGAAAGGCTATTTCCACTAAGAGGGGCATATTCTCAAAAAATATGAGTTAAACAAAGTTCATTTCCTTGAGAGAGCTATAGAGGTGTGTAGGATTTAAGTGCACGACTCTCAGGTTGTTCAAACAAATAAAACCATTATGCAAATGGGATCAGAACTCACAGCATGTAAACGAATCCAAGTGTTTCACGACTCTGCTAGGAAATCATTTGGATTTTCCGCCTCAGCTATTAATCAAAGCATTCCTTTTGATACCAAACAGTTAGATATGCCTACATGCATAAGAACCAGCAGGTAAAGTAGTAGCTCTATAGCCACGTGATATTCGCAGTGTTTTGAAAAAGCTGATCGATTAGGTATTTTTTACCTGTGCCATGAAAGTCTCTTTTTGAAGTTTTGCATCTTATAAATGGTTGTTCTGAGTTGACATATAAGGTTACAACATTCACAACTCGATATCGATTATTATAAAGGGAGTATTCTCTTTCTTGCTGAAGCTGCACACTAAAGCATGCATAACATGTCCATGCACCAAACTAACGTCGAGAATGATGCTCAGAAACATCAAAGTTAAAACAAATGATTCGTTAAAGCACTGTTACCGGAGGGCCATGGCACGCGCGGTGATTGAGGAATGAACTTGCAATCGCCAGCGCCACCAAAGCTCCAGGCATGGTAGACACACTGCAGCCTGCCCCATTGATCGACAACGGAGCCAATCTGTGAGGACAGCTATCTTCAAACACTTTCCACTCATTATCATTTTTGTCCCACCAAATCACGATATCTAATCCAATCACTTTCTTCCCAGTTGGCCTTCTCTTGTCAAGACCAACCACTGGCACCACAGCGTACCAATCAAATTTCTCCTCTTCTTTCTCGGTTACGATTTCTTGTTCAAGTGGTAAAGATTCCTCATTTAATGGCTCAGTTAGTCCTAAAATTTGCGGCCTTTTTGCTTTGTTGCGTTGATGGAAAATGCAAAACGGGTTTTTGGATTGAAATATTGGGATTTCTTGATGAGGTCAGTGGGCGGTGTATTGAAGCAAAGGCTGACAGCTTCTTTTGCTGGAGTAGATATGAGACTAAGCACTATGGTCCAAATTGCATTTCTTTTTTTTTTTTTTTTTTTGTTGAAAATCCAAATTGCATTTTATTAAGAGAAAGTTCCACAAACAAATTTATATGCAAAAACGTTAAAAGTTCAGGCTTGAGAACAATTATTTGAAATTTAGATAAGATGGAGAAATATTGACTTTAAGAATGTGGATTGAAACAAACCAGCAAGCTAAGTGTCAAAGAAAAACCAAAGAAGAAAAAGACAAAAAGAAAAACAAGCAAGCTCGTTTTGTTTTGGAGGGAAATTTCTTTAAGTATACTAGGCTGGCTAGCACATGCTACGAGGTATGATGTAAGTTGCATTACATTTTAAACTTGGCTTAGTGATATTTGCCAAAGAGTTTGAAAAGGGTTCAGCCGTTGCTTGCAAATGCTTAGTAAAAGTACATATCTGTTTTTGTGGCAGCGAAAACTTACAACACTGACTTTTTGCTTTTGCTTATCTTAAAAAATTAGAAAAGGTACAAGCTCTAAAAGCATGATTGGGATACTTTTTCTACTGCTTTTGAAAACATGTTATTATAGAAAGAAAATTAAAAGAAAAAATCATTTCTCACTATTTATTGCAAACACCTAATTAATGTTTTAAGTAACTTTTTATAAGTGATTTGCAAACACTCTCAACTTTTTGTCAAAAGTGACTTTAAGCAAAACTAGTGAACAAACCCCTTGCCATAAGCTATTGCAAACACACTTCTTATTAGTTTTGCACTCACGTTAGCACTTTTGAAGTGTTTGAATTATTAACTCATATTTGGATTTGACTTAAAGAAATAATAATGGAAAGCAAGCTATGGTTGAAAAAGTTGGATCGCTGTTATTTTGATGTTGTTTTCCATAGCAAACGGTTTCATTTATCTTTTAATGTTTAGATTTTTTGAGGTTTTGTCAATTTACCTCGCGTGTTATGTTAAAATGGCAAAAATTATCTACCCGTGAAAAATTAAATTGGTAAATCACCCCCTTATGATTTAAAAAATTGGCGCTCCAAGTGGAGAGCGGGGATAGTTTTTGAGTAAAGAAAGACAATTATATCCTCTTTTCTCTAGAATTATGTAGATCTTTTGGTTTAATACTTTAACTTGTTAAAAGAATACAAAAATAAAATCTTAAAATAAATTATGGTTTCATAATATATACGTTCTATAATATTTTCTTACACTTTCACTTATAACGTTTTAAAGAATGACTATAATTAAATTCAAAATTACCAAAAAAAAAAATATTATAAATAATAAGGGTATTTTTGTTATTAAGTATAAAACTACACTTAACAAATCACAAAGAGGTGGTGTGCAACTTTTTGGAATCACGGGGAGGTAATTAGCCTATTTAATATCACACGGGGTTAATTTGCCAATTTGCCATAACATGCGGGTAAATTGCCAAACACCTGATTTTTATAATCTTTTATATTTACACACTAAATCTTTCGAAAAAGCACAGTTTCATCTCCCCTATACCTTCTCAAATCTTTCTTTATATCCCATTAAAAGTTAGTAATTTTATAAATTTTGTTAAATAAAATTTAAATTAAAGAAATATTTTCAAACCTTTACTAAAAATTTATAATCTTACAAATACTTCGAAATTATGTAAGATTCATATTAAACAAATACTTTAGTACATTTATTTTTAGTTCCCATGGCTCGAAGCTTTGTTTCTATGTGTTCAACTGTGTGTGAGAGAAAAAAATGCCAATCCGAAGTGGAGAAGGCAGTATACCGTGTAACTTAATTGTTCCTTGCCTATATTTGGTATTGGATTGCAGCAGCACATCTGACGTGATGATGTTGTACAATGTTTGCAACGAATACTTTCTCAAGGAGAAGACAGTAATGGCATGTAATTTAATTGTTCCATGTGTATATTTGCTATTGGATTGCTACCCCACATCGAACGTGATGATGTGGTACAAGGTTTGCGACAAATCCTTTCTCCACCCGATGATATCTCATTCTCTCTCCTTACCCACATCAACTCTTCAGAAAATTCTTTTCCCTCTTCTTCACATATTTTATATGCAATCTTCTTTCTTTTTCTTATTCACACTCATTTGTTCTCTTCTCCCCCATTTTCTTTCCCCTTTTCCGACATTCAATAAGCTTCGCCACCTTTTTCTCTGACAAGATCAGATTTGTTTATGGAACTTGGAAGGAAAATGGGTGAAAGGCATGGGCCTCAGGTTGGTACGCGCCAAGGATGAAAACACGTGATGAGACAAAACAGTGGTGGAATAACTAGGGTTAGTATTTTGGTGGCAGTGGTTACGTCAACGACAAGGGCACAATCGCTTAGATTGTGTTTAAAGTCTTTCTCTGAGCGTTTTCTCTGAGATGTGTGTCCAGAGAGTTTTGGGTTTCCGTGTCACAGAAAGTGCATATTAAGAGTTAATTTTCTGACACATTCTCTATGAATGAGAATGCCGAATCTCGTTTAGAGGTGTTTTCTGGCATCATTTCCGATGCATTCGCAACAGTGAGTTTAATTATTATGTACTTTCTCTGACAACAATCCTATTAATATGCATATAACTGTTTGTTTTATTTTTGTTTGTACTGTTGCATATATATACGATATGTACATAAAATTTCTAACCTAAACTACAATTAACATACATATGTTGTTGCATATTCTGTCGTTCTAATTCACTGCCCATAAGAAAGGGATTAACTATTGTATATTATGGTAGCATAATTCACGAAAAGTTAGTTTTGAATGAGACCATTGCATTTTTTAGCACCCTCTTTTTATTTGTATGGTGAAGACTTATGAATAAAGTTCGCGATTATTATGAACACATTTCCAAATATGGGGTTCCCTTAACGCCATACATTAGGAATTAACGTGGGAATCATGATTGGGCATAATCCAATTCAATGGGTGAGTAATTTATCTGTTATGACCCAAATGTTATTTATAATAGCATCGCATTCTTTATGTATTTAGACTATAATATGTATCTGTAACCGGAGATACAAATGCATCAACCCATTATCGTAATTGTGTCTTTAAAATAAGCTTTTGTATGTGATCTCCCTACTGTTTAGTGTAAATAATTGGCCATCTCGTTTTATTACTTGTAACTTCGATCATGATCTACTGTACAATACAATCACATTCGTACACGATATGCCACGGTTTCAATTGCAAGTATATCTTGTTACCTGATATAACAACATATCAGAAATTGCGAAATTCAGCTTCACGAGTCAGAAGATATCAAAAGTACCATACAGAGAAACGTATTATGTAACCTAAATATGTTGCTCTTATCCTTCGTGCGTGAGTACCCCCAAAATGCATGCATGATCATGGTTGCATACCGTATACGTATAGTTTGCACTTATCACGTATTTAATTGCCGAGGGTACCATTATCATTTCATATGCTTTTGTTTTATAATATAGTAATACATCTTTGCATATTAATATCTAGAAGCTCATTCAGGTTTTTGTGACTAACAGTGTTAAATGTATTCCCATGTGCAGTTATCCATTCGTAAAATATTGATGTGCTAGATCTACTACGCGAACTTATAATTACGTAACCGGTAACATGTCCTATTATTAGTTCAACAATGTTGCAATCTTGCGAATGATTTGCATGCCACAATTTTTGTTTGGTTAATAAATACACATTGTGGTTGTTTGCGTAAAAATCCATTATGTAATACTACATCACTTTTCACTTTTCGGCACATCTTTGGGTCGGCTCTATTGTAAACCTTTTTGTTTTTTCCTACTCACTTATTCTGCATTGAACGTGGGTTATATTGGGTCAAAACTGATCCGTATGTTAAAGCTTTAGGAGATAACAATTATTCATGCGTCGTGTTTTTAGTTTGAGTACTTTAAAAAAACAATCCGTGTCGGTTTGTTACTCTTGGTAATGCATTCAATTACGAGGATACTTTATAAGCAAAGTCTAATTGCATCTATTTATAACTCTCAACTACCCCGTCTAATATGAATTACATTTTCAACCACCATATCAGATAGATGGTACTCCTTGTAGTTTATTCCTCAATGAATAACATTCAAATTAACTTGGAGGTTGTCGTCCAAGTTTATGAGTGGCAATAGCGCACGGCGATTCTCCCTGACTAGCACCGATTGTAGTCATCTGATATATTGGTGGAAATGTAAGTAGGCTCACACAATATAAGAGAAAATATTCACCTACAATCACGTTTATATTTATCATGATTCTTCCTATTTACGTTTTGTAGGCCATTTTCGAATTTGGACAACATGATCATCCTTTCGGGTACACCAACTTATCATACGAAGAAACTGAAGTGGCATTGTGTTACGCCATGTGTCTTTTTTCCGAGCCGCGTCTCGTCCTCGACAATGTTCAAGTTAACAAGGTGGTTAAGCACATAAGTATTTTCATGGGTGAAACATTCTCGCGCCATGTTCCACCTTTGACAATTCGCTGTCGTATAACCGTCTTGCGGGATCGGTTTGTGCAGTTTAGACGCTTCTTAGCAATACCTAGTGTGGTACTCCATCATGCCAAAGAACGTGTACGTGTTACCGATAAGTACGACAAACACTTGCCTCACGTAAGTAGTGAGCACATATACCATTATTCGTGTTCAACATTGTTATATTATTATTTAATTTAGTTTGTGAGTATTTGATTTACATCCGCAGGAGACTTTGCTAGAATTTTATTTTAAGAAGTTTAGAATGTGTAACTACTTTGACCTTGATTATTTTCTCAATGTTAAACGCGCCCCGCTTCTTCAAGTGGAAGAGATTCGTTCTGTCAAGTTCCCTTCGAGATTTCGGATGACGCTTCTGCCAGTGTGGGTGTTAGCCGCAACTTGTTAACCCCGGTCTTCATCCGTTAGTATGAAATTAATTGCGATGGTCAATTAGTGTGTTACTATGCTTTACTCCGATCATGTATTACTATGGTTAATTAGTGTTTCGTTACTTAACACTCCACATATTATTGCGTTTGTTTTAAATCACGCATAACTATTACTTTTGCAGGCTACTAAAGAGTAGAAGTTATTTTAAATTTCCCAACTTTTTTCTGAGATCTATCCCAAGTAACTGTTCCCCGTTTTAATTTTTATTTTCTGGACTTCAAAATCAAACATGATTTTCGTTCTTTGAGGCCACTTAAAAAACCTCAGAGAACTACTCCAAATAGGCTCTTAATGTTTTGCAAATTTGAAAAGAATTTTTAAGAAAAAAATAGTTGGTCATGACAAACTAAGGGTGGCAGTATCGCGCTGACAACCAAGGTTTCACACTCAAAAATCTTTTTGTTATCTATTTTTAATAAGACCACGATCCTTGTTAATTTATAAGAGGATGTTTCATTGTTTTTTCCATATTTCACAATAAGAAAATTGCCCATGTTTATAGATCAAATGAACTTAAATGCTAAACCTAACTAGATATTAGATTGAATTAAATGCCAACTTTGAATGATTTGTATGGATATCGATTGTGTTCATTGTAGATCTTGAATGAGATATTGTTAATCTAAACAACAACTTCATCAATGGAGATGATATATACAGAGAAAAATCCCTCCATACAGAGCAATCTTATAATGTTTACTATTATACCCATTTTATATTAGTTATTCATTCATTTTCCTTTTAATTACATGTCAATGATTAACACAATCTTTGCAAATATAATAAAAAAATTATCTTTTCAAATTATAAAATGGAAAGATTATCTTTCTTTGTTTAACAATAGTTAATAAATTATGTAAATTAATTACTTAATACTAATATACTTAATTACTCTAATTTTTTTATATATTACTCCAAACTTTTGCTTTTGCTGCTATTATGACCTAATTACTTAAGAAGTTTTTTTTTTTTTTTTCGGCAAACTTTTTTCGCGAAATTTGTTACAAAACAGGTGAGTTCTAATTAATTCATTTATTTTTTTTATATGCGAAATTATGGCTTTGGTGAATAAAAGTTGTTTGTGGTTTTGTTTCTAACTAAATTATCACAAGAATTTTTGTTAAGAATATTTTCTTCACGTATAAGATGTCTAACACTCTGTACATGATGTAAGACAAGAACCCGCTAATTTTGGATATTTTCCTAGAAGCGAAAGGCCCACACGAAAATCGCCATATCTTTTGATCCAACGCTCCGTTTTAGGCCCATAAGATATCAAATCGAACGTCTTCGAGTTTCCTACGTTAAAGGGAAAGATCAGGCCCATACTCTGACGTTTAGGGCAGCCAAGAAGACTTACAGTTTTGTGTCGTTTTTTATTATTATTTTTCCTATTTTTGTTAGGACTTTAATTATATTTTGAGTAGGACTCTAATTCTTAGTTCCTTATTTTGTTTTTAGGGTTTTGAGAACTATATACAGTTCTTCTCTTTGTAGTTTATTTATCTTTTGATCATTATTAATAAAAAAAGAATTTTATTCCAATTTCTGGTGGATTCCAGTTTATTCCTGGTGGATTCTAGTGTTTTTTCGTCGATTACACGTTGGTGTGTCGATTGCATGCTTCCTTTCTGTGTCAGTACATAAACATGAACTTAAAAATATTTCCACTCTTTTTTTTTTTTGTATAATTAATGAATAAACTAGACATATTAAAAATTAAAACTTTGTCTTGTCCTTAAAATGTAATGTACAAAATTTTAAAACATGAATGGATATGAATATACTTAATTATATTTTAGTTATGTAACTTATTTACATGAGTTATTATCTATTGTTAAACAAAGAAAGATAATCTTTCTATTTATAATTTAGAAAGATAAATGTTTTAATTATGTTTCCAAATATCTGTCAATCAAGGACATGTATTAAAAGAAAAATGAATGAATAACTAATATAAAGAGGGGTATAGTAGTAAACATCAATAAATTGCTCTGTATTGAGGGATTTTGCTCTGTATATATCATTTCCCTTTCATCAAACTCAGAATTTTAGTGTAATTGCATCTAACTTAAAATAATATATTGGGTAATTTTCCTTTTATTTTTCAATAAAAAACAAGATCAATTTTATTACAAAACAAAGCTAAAGATTGGATCGATATGTGATATCAACCAATCGGTGACAACCAATAATCTAGCGAACAGCATGATCATAGTCATGGTATCGGAAAGTTTCATGGTTGAAACGCGACAACCATTTTGAAGCCACGAGGCATAATATAGCCATCACAACCAGAGTATATTGTGCAGCAAGCGGTATCATTTTCTGTTTACACGCAACAACTATTCCAATTGAAGCAACAGAAATAACTTGCAATGCAATCTCAAGCACATTGAAACCTTTATACGCAACACTGCAACTGCTACAATTCACTGTATGTGACCAATACCTGAAACCAAGCAAAAGGAATTCCATGTAATTGCTAACATATATGTAATTCTTGGATAGATCAAAGTTTCTAAACACTTTCTCAAAAAGGACAATATGTTTTTGTTTTTTAATTTTGTGGAAACTAAACAAAAAGGTATTTTTCTCGTTAACAATTGTTTTTACAAATTGCGGAAATATGTTTGAATTATCTTGAAACATTGCAAAAAGTTTTTAATATTCAATGGCCAAAATATATATCGAAACCAAAACTTTGATCCCATATTGCATATTTTTCGTTTAATCATTTTCTAGGAATAAGGTAAACTACGGTTCCATCGAACTACACAATTTTTGTAAGTCTCGCATTAGCTGGAGAATGTAAGTAATTTAGCTCCTTTTTACATGCTTAAGTTTTTTAAGAAGATGGTCGTTTAGTATATTAGCGCCTCATGTTTAAATTTCCCGACCACCACAACTTACGAAAGAATGATCAGTGCCAATTAGCTTACCAAAAAGTTATAGCCTTCTCATGAATGATTTGTTTGTTTGTTCTGTAAACACCCTCCTGGTTTCTAACACTTTGAAAACCCTCTTTTTTGTTAAGTTAACTTAACTCAGTTAATTATTTTGTAAGATAACTAATTTAACCGTACTTTTAAATCTTGTATTTTAAAACGTTGAATTAGAATATAGTATTTGTTTTAACATAACATTTTATTGTTTTTGTAATCGAGAATAAGAATAACATGAGATATCATTCTACAATAAATAAATAATAAGAGGATATTTTACGTTGAGGGTGTGCCGTTACTTCCTACTAAGGGGGTTTAATGATATGATATCTAACAAAATTATTGAGATATCATCTGCTTATATAAAGTTTGAGGGGTAAAAAATAAGCTAGAAATATGGGAACTGAATTTTGATCTATATAGTTACCGGTCAAATAGCTGATCTCTTGGAGGAGTGGGTGGCAGTAGTCCACTGAATTTAGTTCCCCAATCAACTTGAGTACCTCCATACTTGTTTAACCACCTCCTGAACGAAATCACATTGGCATCCGATGTTGTTGGCACAAAACAAGTTTTATGCCAATTAGTAGAGCCAAGTTCACTAAACTTCCGTTCCTAAGAGAGAAAGCATCAAGGGGTTACATCTCAAACTCATCTTTAATATTAACCATCATGCATGGCATCAACCACCAAAAATAGGAAGTTGTATTATGTAGTCGTAAATCTACTTCATGAAGCTAGAAATGCCGTGTGATATATATTATACTTGAGAAGGCATAGTTGTGTATAACAGCGACAGATGGAAACGAAGCTAAGAAGAAAGTTCTAAGGCGGGGTCTTTTTCTGCAAAAAAGGGAAGAGCGTGTATTTACCTCAGCATGAAGCAGATACAAATCTGAATCTAGAACTAAGTTGAGTACAGCGTGAAGTATCCAACGGGGGAAGATTCTTTCCACCCAGACTGCATAGTTTCTCGGAGATGCAAATATCAATCTGCTATTACCCGGACTCACTGGAATGCAATAGAAGATAAACATTTCTTGTTTGTTCAGAGGAGGTGGCGGGCTTATCCACTGCATGAAACGAAACAGATATATTGCTAGAGAAATGCAGAAGAAAAATACAGATAATGTCTTAAGTAACTTCTACATAATAAAAAAGGGCAACTATTTACATATTTGGGCGATGTTGAGTCCTCAGTTTGAGTGAAAAATCCGTAGTAGAGACAAGGTGGAACGAAATAATTCTCCCCATATACTTGCTTCCCGGTGAACCCGTTTTTGTCTACTTTCTGTACACTCATTCCAAGTGGTCCGCCTCCCTCTCTGTCGCCCTTCATTGTGCAGGACACTTGCCGTTAGTCACAAGGAGCTATCAAAATATATACATGAAATGGTGAATTATGCCATGACTAGATGTACTTATCTCTCAGGCACTCTTTCAGTTTTGACTATGCCAGAATGAGCGTATGGAACATGAGCAGGGTCCATAATATTTTCAATCAGAACTTCATACCTGGAAATTTAGATGAATCAATTAAATAGAACTTCAAGGTGAGTCCGGGCTCAAACTTAGATACATAACATTATAATATGTCGTGATTCATTCCCAGAAATGACAGAAATAATAGGAAGAAATAACAAAACAATGCAGTTTTCGTTTTTCCGTTAGTCTAGATTTTGTATTTGCTGCTCAAAAGTTTTAGATAGTAAATAGCACACAAATACTGTAGTTATTTGGAAGAAGCCGATAAATGAATCACCATACCCATAATTAACAGACAAAATACAAGTTATTTGGTACTAGTGGCGATAAAGGAATTAGCATACCCGTAAGGTACATCCCTGCACATCAACGAATTGGTATACGAAGGGTCATCAAGTTCTGGTATGTAGTGAGGCTTTGTCTTTGAAAATATATCTTTGAACTCCGGATCAGTGTTCGGCCAGAACCAAAGAATGCCATTTTGCACACAACTTGGATAAACCGCTACACATGCTCTCTTGGAAGTGTGGATCTGGACAATAATTGCTAATCAAATACATTTTGATTTCAAATTTTCAAACTTTAAGTTGAACAAAATGATCTAGTGTGAGATCGATTCTTGATATACCGGGGGGCCATCGCGGGGTGCTTGAGGAATGAATTTGCAATCACCAGAGCCACCAAAGCACCAACCATGGTAGACACACTGCAGCCTGCCCCATTGATCGATTCTCCCTTCGGATAACGGAGCCAATCTGTGAGGACAACTATCTTCAAACACTTTCCACTCACTATCGTTTTTGTCCCACCAAATCACGATATCTAATCCAATCACTTTCTTCCCAGTTGGCCTTCTCTTGTCAAGATCAACCACTGGCACTACAGGGTACCAATGTGAATACCAATCGAATTTCTCCTCTTCCTTGTCGGTTACGATTTCTGGTTCGAGTGGTAAAGATTCTTCGATGGATGGCGCAGTAGGAGAAATGGTGGCAAAAGTCCTGAAATTTGCTGCATTCCTGCATTGAAATGAGGGTAAAAATGGGGTAGTTCTATGAGTTGATGAGAAGTGCAAAATGGGCTTTTTAGTTAAAATTGTGGGATTTCTTGATGAGGTGAGTGGGCGGTGTAATGAAGCAAAGGTGCAAGTTTTCAGAGCTTCCATGGCTTTTCTGGAGGAGTTATGAGAATATACACCAGGTTCCACATTTATTTTTATAGGAGAAATAATTAGCAAATAATTCAAATGGCAAAACATTAAAGTTGAGAACAACTAATTTCAGTTTCGTGTTTTGGAGGGAAGTTAGGGAATAGGTGAAAAAGGCAATTGGTAGTTAAATAGCTAATTAGTAGTTATTAGAAGTTAGAGCTGAGTATCACCAACAATAAATGAGGTTTTATAAGTACCAATGTTCTAAAAAAACTCAAGGCGCACCTGCATGGTGTAAATTTGGCCTCAAAACACTTCGAGATGACTTCTCGTTCCGTAAATATAGAGTCCAAAAGATACGCATCTTGCACCACAAGTTTTTGGGCTTACACCTAAAAAGAATTACGATTTCTTTAATTTTTGTGTTTATGAATTTTCATTTTATGTTGTCCAGGACAAATAATTTTAACACAACGAACCAGGATATTTAAAGAGATACGATACTCTTACCAAAATTTTAAAGTGACAAATCTCAAAATTTATCTTCTAGAAATTTTTAGTAATAGAAATCAATTTACGAGATAAAATCATTTTTCATGCCATAACTTGGCACGATATTCATTTTCATACTTTCATTCGGCACTCATCAATTTGCATAGCGTAAGTTTAACATTTTCTTCACATTGAGTACTTTGATGCTGAAAACTTACGTGCAATGGACGTGGAATATGCTGAGGTGTAAGGTTGGAATCGGTCTAAATCTCCAACCTTGATTTCATCGGATGGCACCTTGTACTTTTTCGGGGCTGAAGTACCCATTGTGAAGAAATTTTCTAACTTATGGTATGCAAATTGATGAATGTCAAATTAATGTATGAAAATGAAAATTGTGTCAAGTTATGATACGAGAAACTGATTATTTCCCATCAATTTACTATCAACTTTTCATGAAATCTTTTTAGTTATTTATTTACATTGAAGGTGGATGTTTTGAGAGCTTCCATAGCTAACGGTTTTTTTTTTGCCGGAGTAGTTATGAGAATAACACTACGGTCCAAATTTACTTCTAACATTAAATTAAGGAGGCAAAACATTAAAGTTGAGAACAACAAATCTCAATTTCTTGATTTGGAGGGAAGTTATGGAATAGGTGAAGAAGGGTTGGTTGTTAATTACTGCGGCGGCGGGAACATTTATCAGAACTCTGTTAATCAGTTAATGAGAAAGACAGGGCTGACTTCAGACTGTTAGTCAAACGACTGCGGCAGGAACGATGTGAAGTTGAACACTAGTTCGGATGTTTTTACCCTTAAGCCACTATAACAAAGTTCCTTTAACAAATTAATCAATTACATATCATAAAATGACTAAATAAAAATAAAGTTAGTCCAAATGGAAAAAATATGCAAAATTAGTCCTATAAGCACGGGGTGTGGCAAACTTGGTCTAGTAATTAACTATACAGGGTGGCCATTTCGGTCGTCTAACTGTTGAATATAAGCAATTTTCATTCTATTGCATAAGTAACTAATCAACTTTCGTAATTTAATCTATTATCTAAATAAACTAATAATATTTGACAATTTAAATGTTTTAACCAAGTTACCCAATCAATTTATACTAACGACTGAACATTTAATTAATGAAAAAAGAGACATGATATGTTTCAGTAATAGAAAGTTATATAAAACAACTGTTGACCTTTATTTTAGTTTAAACTATTTTTGGCCCTCCATACATTATAACAATCTCAAGTGAAGTAGAATTATAGTATAAAAATTAGGCTAGCGATATTGTCAAAGCACAAAATGTTGTTGCCAGAACAATCTTTTAAAATTCTATAATTTGTTTTGGCGGAGTAGTTATGAGGATAAACATTACAGAGATGTACTTTTATAGGAGAAAAAGAATCATATGGAAGAACATTAAAGTTGAGAACAACTAATTTCAATTAATTTGGAGGGAAGTTAGGCATGCAACAGGTGAAGAAGGCTGCTAGGAACATTTATTAGAACTCCATTTATCACAAGAGAGGGCTCATTTTTGACTGTTAGTCATACACTAAGCTGTACAATGCTGGATTTTTACACTCGAAGCTTTGTTTAAACATCGTCAATAGCGTTAAACCTCTTAACCTGTGCCTCTTTTTACAATGTCACTCCTAATGTATTAAAAAGAGCAACTTACCCCCTAAAGTATGTGAAAATGTGCGATTTGCTCCTTCAAAAAGTTAACTGGGGAATTATTTTGCTGAAGCGTCTCAAGTGTTAATTAAAGGGGCATATTTGTCTCTCATTTTTGAACGTACCCCCTAACCTATTTTGAGCATGGTCATCCCGTTGAACATTGGCACATCCCCTTCAACCTATTGTTGTTGTGTACATTACCCCCTTAGACTTATTTGAATTTTAGCTAGTTGCCCTCAAACATATTTGTAAGTTGAGCACACTACCCCTAACATATTGAAAATTGGGTACTTTACCTCCTATAGGTTTGAGTAATCTAGCACGGCTTTTTCGTTGAACAGAAAAGTAAAAATTAGACATATTCTGCAGAAGTTTTAAGGTTTTGGGAAAGAAACAATACATATTCTTTTTAACATACTTATGTTGATGTGGTATTGATAACATTGAAATAATCCAATTATAACTTTTTGGTTGTGTATTGAATCTTATATATGATGATACCGTGTTATTTTGTTCATCAAAAGTCCGACTGTTAATGTGATTTGAGTATTAGATTAATATCCTTAAAATTATGAGCTAATAGCAGATTAGTTTTAGTTCTCTTTTGTTCGCGTTGTTGGGCCACCGATTAACTCTGGCGGCTTGGTAATCGGGGAAGATGACTTCCCCGAATTTACTTCCTTCTTTTTTTTTTTTTTTCCTTTTTCGATTAAAAAATAAAAAAAATGTTTTTAAGAATAATTATAAAAATTTAAATAAGTCAAAAAAATCTGATTAAAAAATTCTTTTTCTTTTGTTTTAAAAATTTGAATTACAGATATATATAATTTCTGAAATAAAAAAAAAAGGCTACTTGAGGGTAATTTTGAAATTTCAAGTAATTTTTTTGATAACTTCAAATTTTTCTGTTAGTTTTAACCCCGTAAGGGGTATGTGTAATGACAAACATAAAGTAGGGGTGGTTTGTGTAATTTTCCAAAGATGAGGGGTGACTTGTGTAATTAGCCCATAGTTAAGGGGTAGTTTGTGTAGTTCTCCCTTTTATAAATGAAAATCATTTTTCTTTGTGCAATTTGTAAAAGTAATTCTGTTAAAATTTTAAATAGCTAAGATACTCTTAAAAACACGTTATGGTGCAATTTACAAATGAATTACAACTTAAGAGTGCATAATGGTCAGTTAATGCAATCAATGAGTCAGCAAAAAATTACAATTCAAAGAATCTGTCATTCCCATCCTCAGTTATCATATTTATTATTAGCTTACCTTAATTAATGCCATTAAAATGCAAAATATTATTAGTTAAATGACCATACTTGCCAGTTGCCACACGTACATATTAATGTTAAAACGCAATAATTACAGGATCAAAATTGTCACAAAACATACCTACAAGACCAGTTTTACCATATAAGTTCCATATTCATAGGATTAATTTTGTATTTCTGCCGTCCAAATACTTGATAAGTCAAACATAAAAAAAGGTAAGAAATCAACCAACAAAATAAAATAAATTAATCTATTTACTTATTTAAAATTTGAAACAAAACCCCCCCACCCACTAGATTTGCTCTACTCTCACCCAACGCCCCTTTCCTACTAATTAAGAAGTAAGAATAGGACGGCGAGAAAAATTCAGAGGAAAACTCCAGCCACCCTGTTAGCCCTTATGATAGGATAGCTCATTGTCTATAAAATAACGATAGGATAACAGTTAGTCGGCAATTAATTTGAGGGCAATTATATAAATTACACGTGAAAATAATAATTGTTTCTTATTGTTGTAACACTTGAAATGTACGTAGATAGTTCTTTTTATTCATTAAGCATTAATTATCTTTCATTTAGCTCCTTAGGAAGATAATCTTATAGTCAAGTTGGATAATATGTGTTTAAAACTTTGACTTGTGAGTTGTGAGCTAGTTCTACAAAAAATTGATACAATATAAATATAGCAATATTCGCTTTTGACAACATTGTAATATTCAAACAAAAGGTTGGGGTATATATATATATATATATATATATATATATATATATATATATATATAGAGAGAGAGAGAGAGAGAGAGAGAATTGTAATTTAGATAGATAACCTTAATTTTTTTTTCTTTTGTATTATATTTTATTTTAATTTTACGGTATAACAAAACAAGATCCATATTTCAATAAAATATTATTTAATCAATAAAAGAAATGGTCCACTTGATGTAACTTGATACACATTTTGAATTTTAATCTTTGTCGAAACAACACTCGCATGCACATTCCTAGTGATAAAAGATTCTCAACACATTAAGCATAAATTGTGGATAATACACCAAATGTCGAATCGTCGCACGACGCCGGAAAGGCCAACTTGCCCTTCAACAATCCCTAAAATTCCAACTCTGAAGCCAATTGCAACATAAAACAAAGAGCTAATTACTGCAATAAAAGGAACCAAAAATAGACATGACGTAACATCATAAGTTCTAGGGATTTTTGCAAAAATGGTACCATAACTTTTCCCTCTTGCAAAAATAGTCCCATAACTTAAATCTGTTGATTTTTGGTCCCATAACTGAAATTAATTGCAAAATTGGTCCCTCCGTTAATTGAAACTGACGGAGCTATTTTTCTAAAAAATATATTGATAATGACGCCAAAATGACGTCATGATAAGAGTAACATGTGTGGAATTTTTGCAAAAATGGTACCATAACTTGTCCCTACTGCAAAAATAGTTCCATAACTTATTTTTTTTTTGGATTTTGGTCCATAACTAAAAACTAATTGTCAAATTAGTCTTTCGTTCATGGAATATTCGATTTAGTTAATGAAAATTCGAAAACACTTTCAATGACCATACAACAAATAGTCCTACAAAGCACACAATAATTGCGAAATCGTGTTAATACATTACGAAAACAAAAAATCGATCAAGTTAATACAAAGCAATACAAATAAAATTACGACTTCAACCGAGGATAGCAACAAAGACACCAACTACGACTACAATGCCGACCCAAGTTATATAGATCAATTTTTTCAATTCCTCATTTTCCCCCTTCAACTTTTACATCTTATTATCATTTCTTCCATATTCCCGACTTAAGTAATTCTTTGCCCTACACGGCATTAGTAGCCTTACTACTGCGCCTCATGTTAGTTCCTTCAAAACATTCATCAAGTTTGCGATATCCATTTATAACCATTTATGTTACGTGTTGGTCACGGTGTGGAATCTGAAGTTGCCTCACTTCTATATGAAGAATTAAGCGGGTCTTGCCCTATGAAAAATTTACACGTTGTCTGCAAATTAGTGATGATTAATGGAATCGAATATTCCGTAAAGAAATAGAATTAACGGAAGACTAATTTGGCAATTAGTTTTTAGGCATGGACCATAATCCAAAAAAAAAGGTTATGGGACTATTTTTGCAATAGGACAAGTTATGGTACCATTTTTACAAAAATTCCACACATGTTACTCTTAACATGACGTCATTTTGGCGTCATTATCAATATATTTTTTTAAAAAAAAAAAACTCCGTCAGTTTCAATTAACGGAGGGACCCATTTTGCAATTAATTTTAGTTATGGGATCAAAAATCAACAGATTTAAGTTATGGACTATTTTTGCAAGAGGGAAAAGTTATGGTACCATTTTTGCAAAAATTCCATAAGTTCTATACTCTCCATGTGTAACAAACCATAATATTGCTTTCCAACGCATTTGGGCATCACACGTATGTTGGTTTTGCAAAGTATTGGGTCTTTTGCTTTTCTCATGTTGGTTTTTTAACGGATTCGGGTCAATGACTCACTCCAATACGGATTGTCTCGGCTTTGGATTCTTCTTTCAACTTTGCATTTCCCTATATTTTCTTTGAAAGTGGAATAAATAAAGTCTGGTGCTCTGGAAAAATTTCAAAACATAAGATTACTCCTCCAGGATGAAAAGCTTTAACCGCCGAAGCATGACGATTTTTAGAAAGAAACTAGAACAAATTGTTTTATAGATTATACACCACATCCCCTCCAGTACTTAACCATATATATGTTGTTGCCTTTCAGGTTTCAACTTCTCTTTCTCACTCTCTCTCCACAAACAATATTTTTCCTCCCTATATCTCTCTGTTGAGATTTATCCCACATTGCTTGGGAATGAAGTTGGGCTTCTGTTAATAAAAGGATTTCCTCCTCTCCCTCTAATAAGGCCTTTTATGGGGAAATATGAGGGGGCCTTGATTCTACATGGTATCAGAGCCTACCCAAGACAATGTTGGGCATGTGACCTACTCATGTGATAAAATTCGATGTCCATTCCGGCCTACACGTGAGTGGGCGTATTAGGATTTATCTCACATTACTTAGGAATGAACGTGTTAGGATTTATCTCACATTGAATGAACATGTGCTTTTGCTGATAAATGATTTCCCCCTCCCTCTAATAAGGTATTTTATGAAAAAATATGAGGGGGCCATGATTTCTAGACTATCTTCACTATTTTTCTTACGTATCCTTACTGCTGGAAATATTGATGCCCAAACACCAAATAACAGTGCAATGTTGACATTTTCTACCACAAAATAATTCAAAAACAACAAAACCCATATACTCTAAGTTATGTAAGATACACACTCCTTAATATCCACCTCATAAAAGCAATCGAGTTAAACCAAATATGTCTCATGGACAATGGAGTCCAATCTTTGGATTGTTCTTTGCATGCGAATCGCCCTCTCGAAAATAAACTACTTACTCAAATTATGTGCTTAAGAAAATTTTGTAGGAAAATATAAATATATACTTTTTATTCAGTATTGTACCATATATTCAAAGAACATAACCCTCTTCTCATTTATATTAACTTTCACACCTTTTGATAATAGAGAAATCAATTATGTTACTTTTAAATAATTAGTTACAAACAATTTGATAAAACGTGAATATCAACTATTACATAATTGAGAGGATGCACTGGTTCAATGAAAAAAACTCTTCGTTTGAAATAATTTAAAAATAATATTTTGAAAATATTCTAATCACTTTCCTCCTCACTCAACTTTCTCTCCACTTTTCTTGACACTCCTTCTCATTATTCGATAGAGAGGTTTTCTGTAAGAATGTAATTCTCTGTGTATTCTCATTAGAATGAAACAAGGGAGAAGATTTGAACATATAGCACTTTCAGAGTATAGGACAAATTTTTGTCCCTAAAATTAGCGTTAATTTAGGGACATATTTTTCCGTCCCTAAATTAAACTTAACTCGTGGACAAAAATACTCAAAATAACAAACAATAGATAACTTAGTAACAATAATATTAAGAAGGCAAACAACAAAAATTGTTCAATTTTCTCCTCAAACTTAGGTATGAAAGATGATAAAAAAATGATAGGACAATTGTCCAAAACAATATAAATTGTCGTTTCTCCAAAAAGGACAGAAACTTGGAGACCTCTTGTTGAGAAAATGCATAAATCATTAGGGGGTGGCGATATAATCTAATGTCTTTTGGCGGTCGAATTATTGTGGTTAATGCAGTCCTTGTAGGTTTGCCGACGTACATGTTCACATCTTATAAGGCCCCAAAAAAGGTGATTCAAGAACTGACAAGTTTGCAAAGAAGATTTTTGTGGGGAGGTAGTGAAGACGAAAAGAAAAATTTCATGGGTAAAATGGGACATGCTCTGTCGAAAAAAAGAGAATGGAGGTCTGAATATTAAAGACCTCGGTTGCTTTAATCAAGCGCTTCTAAGCAAATGGGGATGGAGATATTTGAACGAATCAGATTGTCTTTGGAAGAAAATTATTTGCTCTAAGTATGGGGGTCTCGAAGAAAACACGTGGGTGGAAAGAAGGGAGTGAATTACAAAATCTAGCTCGTTGTGGTGGAGGGATATAGCTCCAATTCATGAGGCCAACATAGACCTGACTGGTTTAGAGAAGGAGTCAAAATGAATGTTGAAAAGGGCGACGAGACACGGTTTTGGCTCGATACTTGGATTGGGGATGCACCTCTAAAATTACGGTTCAGCAGATTATTTGAGTTGTCGTGTCAAAAAGATAGCCTAGTGAGTTGTAGGGGCTCTTGGATTAAAAACAGATGGTTTTGGAGATGGAGTTGGAGGAGGGACTTTTTCGTGTGGGAATCTGAGTTGTTTGATGAGCCGATGGGTTTGATTAATGGAGTCACGTTGCTGCCCCATGTCGAGGACAAGTGGTTCTGGAAATGGGAGAGTAATGGAATGTTTTCAACAAAGTCGGCTTATGATCAGCTTAGAAAAGAAGGAGTGGTGAACGTCGACAAGAGCTTCTTCAACAGATTCTGGAAAATTAAAGCGCCGTTGAAAATCATGTGTTTTGTGTGGAGGGTGCTGATTGACCGTATCCTACTAAATTGAATCTCCTAAAACGTGGAGTGTTATCAAACAATGATAATTTGGATTGCTTGCTATGCGGAGGGACCGAGGAACAAACTGATCATCTCCTATTTCATTGTGGTGTGACGCATAAAGTTTGGATGAGTATTTGTTGATGGTTTGGGTTCTATACGGCATTCCAGCAGGGTGGTAGAAGTCATTTCCTCCAATTTAGTGCCTTGATGCCGTATAGGAAAGGCTCGGAAGCATGGACGTCGCTGTGGCTCTTTGTAATCTGGGAGATTTGGAATTTGAGGAATTTGATCAGCTTTAGAGGTCAAGATATTAACGTGGATAAGGCGATTGAATTAATTAAAGTTAGTTCATGGAGTTGGATTAAAGCGAAAAATCCGGCGTTTTCATTTTTCGTTTATTGATGGGGACTCCAATCCTATCTCATGTTTGATCTAGACGATGTGGGAGTGGCATGTCAATGGATGGCGTTTGATTGTTTAGGGTGTTTGATGCGGTGCATTTTGTTTGCTACATTGATGGGTGTATTTCTTATACCCCTGTTGTACAAACTTTTCATTGCAATGAACTTTTGCCTTTTGCTGATAAAAATAAATAAATATAAATTGACGTTTTCACTTTATAAGATAAAGTGTTTTCCTTGCATTGGTTTAAAACGATTATTATTTTACATATTTCTTTCAATAAATAATAAAAGTGCACATATTTCAGCTATTCTTAAATACGTGAATCTCCCTAGAATAAAAATAAAAATAAAAGTGTACAACTTTAAGTTGTTATCATGTTCACCTTTTATGCAAAATCTCATGAGATAAATATCTATATATTGCTTATTACCAACATAGCAAGCCAGATCATGATTCTTTTAATTGTTCGTAGAATTAAATATTCTATTGGTAATATGTATATTTGAATTAACATGAAAAATATGAAGATTAGTATTTCAATGTGCTATGTTTTTTCGCGTAAAATTGGTACTTTAATACAAAATTATAATAGTCATCAATCACACTTATGTAACTTTAGACAATTCATTAAAAACCAGAGAACCTAGTCGTTAGTGCAGAAACTTTATTTGCAGAGTATTGTAAGATTTTTCATTGAAAAATGATAGAATCATCATTGATGAACGTACTATAACTATATTTGGTCTAACAACTGTTAAAATGCTTGATATGAATATCCAAGAACTTATCTCTATAATCAGATTAGTCGGTCAGATCTAGAGAAAAGAACCACAATAACAAACCAAAATAATAATCAAAAAGCCTTTGATATATATCTTCTAGCTAGCAAAGGCAACGACTGGTTAATGTGAGTAATATATCATAAACTTTGTGCAGATGACAAATTATCCAAGTATACGAAGTGATAATTGCTCCACTTGAATCTCAGTATAAATAATTGAATAAAATAAACACAAAATCAACAGATGTAATTAAAAGAGATTTATACAACACGCACAATTTTGAAAAGAAGATCTTTATTATGCAGAAGAATTTGCATGAAAATGGATCTGAACACTAGTAAATTCAAGAACAAATGGAAAAGTAGAGATAGACAAACAAATGTTTTTCATCATTCCCTACATCTTCCACAAATATATAATCTTCACTAGCAAACCTACGGACGCGGGGACCGCGTGCAAGACGTGGTTTATTGTTAAGAGTATTTCATTATAACGTTTTACTTTATATAACTTATGCGTCATTATAAAATTAGAAATTACCACAATTACACGAAAGAACATAAGTTTATTCACATGTATACAAATGCGCACTAAACTTTATTAGGTAAAATCAAAAGATTGGTCATAACAACTATCTCAAATTAGCTTTATTTTTATTAGTAACCGATGCATACAAAAGTATTTTTTCAAAGATTAGAATAAGGAAACTATAGTAAGAGGATGATATCTTTGAAAAAATTGCTGTCTCGCCTTTATTGGGATAAGAATCTGCAAAAAGATACAAAATAGTATCAATGGCGAATGTAATTTAATATTGATGAATACGAAAAGACTCTGTTAGTATCCACGAAAAAAAGGCTTCCATAGAATCATGCGAATTATTTGTTAGTTTTTTCTTAAATAGTTAAGTATTCCAAGGAGTTTGCAAATTTGTAGCCAAACTAATACCAAAATATATCCATGAGTGCGAGCCTGGCGAATGTAGCAACATGTTGAATATAACCATGAACAGTATAACTGAAAACGAAAATTCATAGATATGAAATATGAGGAATGTGAGATTTGGATAACAAAAGGCAGTTAGCTTATTCCTAAAAATGGGCATAAGTGGGTAATAACTTGTAATTAAGTTGCTTGGATAAAAACAAAACTTTGAACCCAACAATGTTCCCAAAATGATCTTAACGATCCCCTAAGACATCCCTAATTCTTTAAGCATCTCCCTTGCTCTCCAAAGGTCACTTCTCCTTGCAGTACCTGGTTTATCCGCTATATGCATATGCTTTGGTGACTACAAATACCTGTAGTTATAATGAAAGAAGAAACAAAGGAAAATTAGATAGTAGTAATAGAAAAAAGAAAACAAAGAAAAATAGATAAGAGACAATAACTAATCGCTACATCTGTTGAAACCAAAAATATTATACATAATAAAATGACAGAATAATCCATCTCCCCAAAACGTTATCAAGTTTACTAATTGCAAATCTAAATGGCAGAAAATTTCATATCCCACAAACTGTAATTAAAATACCACTGCAAATATAAACTTATCCCTATTCCTTTTATTAGAGATTGTGAAAACGCACAATACCAAAAATCAGGAACAGAACAATTACCTCTGTAGTATCTTTTTATCAAGTATTGTAAACTTCGTATAGTGCATGCAAACTCAACCATGAATAGGTTTCTCCGAATGGCTCATAGCATCCTGTATTGTTAAGTTCAAGAACAACAAAATACCAAAATTAAGACTTTCACAAAGCAATTATGATTCACAACATCAAAATTTAATAATTTATTAAAATGACATACACTCTGCACGCATGCTTTTGAAACATACATTTCAATAGAAAATACATCTAGTTGAAATGGAAAGTTGAAAAACAAAGAAAGAGATAGGGAGAGATAAGTGAAACTTAATTTCATAAAATGGCACCATATTCCTGTATTAAATTAGTGTAATATCAAAACAATACCTCCTACTCATTAATCTCCTTTTTTACCTCCTACTCATTGATCTCATTTTTTTACAGTTTCAATCCCTAAATGCATGATATCAGTATCAACACCAACCTGCACAATAAATAACTAATTAAAATGATGGGAGAAGTAATTGAATGAGGAGGAGAAAAAAATGTAAAGAGAGATAAAAGAAAACCGTTCATCATTGTTTCCTCCACAACCGTAATTAGTAAATGTGAGTTTTAAAACTGAAAAAGTTAACTACATAAGTGGGGAGTGGGGGCAGTTATTTAGAATTTGAATTTGGAAGGTTCAACAACTTTTAGAACGGACATTTGATTATTGGTCCGATGGTCCAACATTTTGGTTTAGTTCCCAAATTTGCCCTTGAATTTACATGTGGACTTTTAAGTGGTAAAAAGTGATGGGGACAATTTTGTAAATCTCTTAAAATAACTTCTATTTTGTCTCACAGAACCTCTTCCCTTTTATATTAGTAATAGATTTTTCAAGAAAAAATAATGGTATCTCTCCAAACATAATAAAAAATAGTTTAAGAACTCAAGAAAAACTGAGAAAAGAAGTACTGAAATAGATAAGAGGAAGTTATCATGTGGAGATTCTCTTGCTTAAATAATGGAGAGATGTAGAGGTGGTTGAATTTCGAATTACAATTTGTTATCCACATCTCCTTTAAGCATATAATTACAAAGTTGTGAAAGTGGGGAGCGCAGGGAAGTATTCATATTAGTAATATATTAATTCTTTTGCCCTACATTAGTTGTCAATTTACTTTTTAAAAAGTTGGTCCGACAACTACGCTCAAAATTACTTTCTTTTAATTAGTAATAGAAGTTGTGTATTTAGGACGGACTTCTTCTTCTTCTTCTTCTTCTTCTTCTTCTTCTTCTTTTTATTTTTTATTTTTATATTTAGCACGCTTTACTCAGGGACAAAAAAAAAGTGTTCCTAAAATTAGCGGAGCTATACGGGCAGAAATTTATTTTCCTAGCGTTGTAGGGACAACAAACTTTTTCCCTATATTAACGCGTTATTTAGGGACATAAACCTCTATCCCAGATAGCGTGGTTTCGTGCTAATTTGAGGAATGGCTCCGCTAATTTTAGGGACACTTTTTTCTGTCCCTGTTTCATTGTTTTGTTGTAGTGTGTGTCATGCCAAATAGGCAAATTATCTATGAAAAATAAAAAAGCATAAACAACCCCGTGGTTTAAATTACCCTCTTATATAGGGAGATGTAGTTCAATTGCTCTAACTGAAGAGCAATAATAGTTTTTTTTTTGGGAAAAAAAGATAATTATATCCGCATTTCTTAAGAAATATGTAGATATTTTGGTCTAATATACTAACTTGTTAAGAAAAATGCTAAAAATTAAATTAAAATATAAGTTATATATGGTTTCATAATATATTTGTTTTATGATTCTTTTTTATACTTTTACTTATAAATTTATAAAGAAATGCTATAATTAAATTTGAAATTAGAAAAAAATAGAAATAACAAGGGTATTTTATTTATTAAATATAATATACTAAAAAATTACACGGGGTTAATTTACCCCTTGTGTTATGGCAAATTGGTAAATATAATATACTAAAAAACAAAATTACACATGCAGTTTGCCGACTCTTTCTTCTTTCCTCCGTTGTTGGTGGCCTATCCCCCAAGAACCATAAAAAATCCGTGATAATCACAATCTGATGAGAGAGAGAGCCTGTAAATTTCACAGAGTCGTGATTTTGGGGAGACGGGAGGGTGGGAGTCGATTAGCTCGGGTGGGAGGCAAGTTTGGGGCAGAACGTTCTTTCAAAATCCAATTAAACTATAATATCATTTATATTATTATTGACGTGAATACTTATCAACTATTGAAACATTGTCCAGTAAATGAAAAAATATACATTTTAAATGACTAAATAAAACTCTTTTCATTGAAGTTCTTCATTTAAGCGAAAGGTTACACAAACCCCAAAATAATTGCCTTTTGCATCAAATACACAAAATTTCAAGACAAATCTCCTTGTAAGTTAATGCCTTAAAAAAACAATTAAAAGAAATGCAAGCAACTTTGAGGGTTCGAACTTGGGTATTTCTTTGCTAAAAGAGAGCAACTGCCAAATTTGCTAAAACAAATCAAGTCATGAATGTAACCTTGAATCGTTTTAGACCACTCACCATATCACTTTTTCATTTGATATGTGTTTTTTTAAAATCTGTTTTCCAAATCTTTATACCCCACCCACCCTAATGTCCCATTCTCTCTCTTTACCCACATTCTTCCCTCTTCAAAAATTTATTTTCCGTCTTCTTCACTCCCTTATTTTAACTGCAATATTGTTTCCTTTTCTTATCCACACTCCTTTTGTTCTCTTCTCCTTCACTCTCTTTCCCCTTTTCCGACATCCAACCACCTTCGCCGTCTTTTTCTCTAACAATATCAAAATTTGTTTATGAAACTTGGGAGACAATGGTGGAAAGCGTGGACCTCAAGCTGGTACTCACTAAGAATGAAAACATGTGATGAGGTTTTGTGATCTTTCGTTATAATTCTTTTTCTTTGCTTCAACAAAGTAAGAGGAGAAGATGAGGAAAACACTCAAAATTAGGGGTGTTCAAGACTCGTCCACGTCACCAAACCCACACGCGCCATAGCTTATCTTATAACTTCACGCGTTCGGATTGGTAAATTAGTAACCCGTAAAATTTGGGTATAGTCATAATTTTAGTAATAACTCACCCAAACGTCGCCTGCATACACCCCTAGTTTGTATAATTTTTAGGGGTATTCGCGGGCGGGTTTGAGCGGGTTGTCGTTAAAAATATGACCATACCCAAAATTTGCGGGTTACCAATTTGTCAACCCGTGCGGGTTAAGTTAAAATTAAATCATGCGGGCTGCGGTTGGGCGGGTTGCGGGCGGGTTTAAATTGTGAGAAAATATAGTAATATTTCGTTATAAATACAAAAACTAATCTATATTGCGTTCTAAAAACAACAAAACTATACCATAACTTAATAAAAATGTCTAAATCACAAATTAACTTAATTAAATTAACAATGTAAGATGTAAACGGACATTTTATCCACGTACATTGTAAAAAAAAAAACAATTTAGATTGATATACAACCCAAAATACAATTATCAAACAACATAAAGTAACAAAAGAAAAATATTATAGCAATATTATGAACATATAACTATGTGATTTCCGAAAATTTTCCTTGCTCCCTTCATTCCTATACAGATATACAAACTAAAGGTGTATGCGGGCGGGTTTTGGCGGGTTGTCATTAAAAATGTGACCATACCCAAAATTAGCGGATTACCAATTTATCAACCCGAGCGGGTTAAGTTAAAAACTAAACCATGCGGGTTGCGGGTTCGGCGGATCGGGTTTTGGCCGGTCGGGCGGATCGGGCGGGTCATGAACACCACTAGTAATTTTTAGAGGAATGAGGGAGCGAGAAAGTTCAAAATTCCTATAGCTGTTTATCACCGGCAAGCTATTGGAGAATTTGTTGAAAATGTCTGAATCTGGAACTTTAAAAGCACAAAACATCCGTTTTCCTTAAAGCGTAAGTTGCCCCCACCTATTTGAATCTGGTGTGCGAAATGAGTTGCAGTGAATTGCTTCCCAAGACACAATTTAAGCCCAAAAAAAGATGAAACAACTATCTGCGTTATGCTTAACGAAATCAATTCACTGAATAAAAAACAAGAATGCACAAAAAATACAGAAATAAATTATGCAGTAAATATATCTGTGTGATAGAGAGATAAAACGAATTGATGTGTTTTGCTTCAGACTAATCCTGCAGATTTATAGACACTGAAGAGATTTCTTGAATAGACACGACTTTTCTTGGGAAGCCTTTCAGAAAGGGTGAAAACCTTTCATAGAAAGATGGAACCCTTCAATTTAAATCTTGTCATTTAGATCATCTGTCCAGATCATTGTTTAATTAGTTAGACTATTTGATATTTAAATTTGAATTCTAATCTCAACAACTTATTTCATATTAATTAGAGCTAGATTTAATCTTACGTAAAATCAAATCTACACCGTCCAATTTAATCTTAATTATTTAATAACTAGATAAAATCTGAACCTTTCATTTTATTTATGTATTAAATAATAAATCGACGATCTAGATCAACAATCGATGCAAGCGTGCTAAGTGCTTCTTAAGTGCGCTAAACAAAAGAACCACTTAAGCACCACACGCCCACGCCCACATCACGCGCGCGTTCTTGTGCTCGGGCTCGGCGGTGGCTTGCACCGCCTATGACTCTTTCTCTTTCCATTATACAAGTAGCTAAAGTGCAAATATAGATATACCCTTAAAATGAAATATAACTTTTCAATATGGGACACTTGGCTAACCTAAAACAAAAGCTTAGCCTAAAAGAGCTAGAAGCTCTCTAGCCCATAAAAGCCTTTATCTTTGTCAAAGCCTAAATCCAAAAATTCTTTAACCAAGGTCGGATAAAACTAACAAAGACTTTTATATTCCCTTGCATCTACATCCCATCAATAATAAAACAACGTGGGATACATGTTCATTTATCTATCGCAAGATTCTTTAGGAAATAACCTTACACCAACCAACACTGTCTTGACTCAATTATCAATGTTTTATTATTGTTCTTTATTGACGTTAAGAAAATCTAAATGTTACATGTGTTGTAGTTGGACTATGTTATGTTGGTTGTTTTTGAACCAATATAGTTTTTTTGTTAGTTTTATGTTGTTTGATAATAGTATTTTGGAATGTGAATCATTGTAAATCGAAATATTATAGTTTTACGCGGATCAAATGTTCGTTTGCATCCTTACATTGTTATCCTAATTAGGTTATGTTGTTATTTAAGTATTTTTATAAGTAATCGTGTTGTTTTCGTTAATTTTTCAGAACGAAAATTAGGTTATGTTTTTGTTTTGATATCGAAATATTGCTATATTTTTCTCACAAATTAAACACCATTCCGCTTGCCACTCGCATGGTTTAGTTTTTAACTTCACCCACCCGGGTTGACAAATTGGTAACCCGTAAATTTTGAGTACGATTATATTTTCAACGACAACCCGTCCAAACCCGCCCGCGAACAACCCAATTCAAAATTCTTTTACTTATTTCTTCCTAACAATGCCACCATCTTTTTATTTATAAGAGGAGGGGATTTCATTATTTTTGCATATTTCAAAATAAGAAAAATGTACATATTTATAGATACATATGAACTAAAACTCTAAACCTATCTAGACATTAGATTAAAGTGAAGTTCCAATTTTGAATCATTTATATAGATTTCGACTGTGTTCAATGCAGATCTTGAATGAGATATTGTCAATCTAGACAATAATTTCATCAAACTTGTAAAGTTTTAATGTAATCACATCTATAGTAATAAATCTGGTAACGGTTTCATTGTCTTTAATCATAAAAAACAAGATCAATTCATATTACAAAATAAAGCTGAAAGTTGGATCGACATGATGTGATATCAACCAATGGGCAAGGATCCATAATTTAGCAAAAAGCATGATCATAGTCATGGTATCGGAAAGTTTTATAGTTGAAATCCGACAACCATCTTGAAGCCACGAAACATAATACAGCCATTGCAACCAGGCTATATCGTGCAGTAATCGATATCATATTCGGTTTACTAGCCACGACTATTCCAATTGAAGCAACAGAAATAACCTGCAACGCTATCTCAAGCACGTTGAAACCTTTATACGCAACACTGCAACTGCTACAGTTCATTGTATGTGACCAATACCTGAATCCAAGCAAAAGGAATTCCATGTAATTCTAACATGTATGTAATTCTTGGCATAGATCATAGTTTCTAAACGTTTTCTCGAAAAGTACCAAGATATTATTTTTTTTAACTTTGTGGAAACTAAACATTAAAGTATTTTTCTTGTTAATTTTTACAAATTGCCGAATTATATGTGTAAAGTATCTTGAAACGTAGCGAAAAATTTTAATATTCAAAGGAGCCTAATATATAACAAAACTAAAAAGTTGCCCATCTTGAGCAACTCAATATTGCATATTTTTAGTTTAATCAGTTCCGAGGAATAAGGTAAACTACGGTTTCATGGAACAACACATTTTTGTAAGTTTCGCATTAGCCGCAGAAAATTTAGTATTGAGCTCTTTTTACATACTTTGGTTTTTTTAAGGAGATGGTCGTTTAGTATATCAGAGCATCGATCGTGTTTAAAATTCCCCCATTCCCCACCACCAAAACTTATGAAAGAATAAGCGCCGGTTAGCTTACCAAAAAGTTTTAGTCTACAGTACCCTCCTGTAAAACGCCTCCTGGTTTCGAACACTTTGAAAACCCTCCTTCTTTAAGTTAACATAACTTAGTTTGCTATTTTGTAAGATAACTAATTTAACTGTACTTTTAAATTATTAAACTTATATTTTAAAACATTAAAATAGAATACAGTATTTGTTTAAACACAACATTTCTTTTTTTGTAATAGAGAATAAAAATAGTATTAAATATTATTCTACGATAAATAAATAACAAGAGGATATTGTGTAAGGTATCCTATACTACGAAAAAATGCATAAAACCCCTCTGGTGGTTTTGAAAGCACGAACGAAATCCCTTATGGTTTGATAATTGTCTAGAACCCCCTTGTGATTTCAAAAATTCTGCACAAAACCCTCTTGTGGTTTCACAAACCCTGCACGAAATCTCCTTCCCGTCCAACTTCGTCAGAGCGTAGTGTACACTCGCTCTATGTGAGAATAGGCTTGGGTTTTGTGTACTTTTTTTATCTTTAAAGAGTCAATTTTACCCTTCAGAACTTTAGCACAAAACTCCCTTGTGGTTTGAAAACTCTGCACGGAATCCCTATTTTAATTTATAGTTCATAAAAATATTATACGTAATTATTATTATTTTTTCTTATAAATCCAAACAAAATTATGTTTGAATTTTTTTAAAATAATATATATTTGTAAAATTTAAACAATATATATATATATATATATATATATATATATATATATATATATATATATATATATATATATATATATATAATATGAAGTAAGGGCATTAGTCACTTAATAAAAAAACTAATGGAGTACTAACATGAAACTTCATGGAGGGAATTTTGTGCAGAGATAATAAAACCACAAGGGGGTTTTAAATAATTTACAAACCACGAGGAGTTCTTGTGCAGGTTTTGAAAACCACAAGGGGTTTTAGGTTGATAGCCCAAGGGATTTCAGGTAGTGTTTCTTTTAAATTATAGGTGATTTTACGCTGACAAGCCTAGATACTATCAAGATACAAGGTGAACAATACTTGTTACTTCCTACTAAGGGGCAATTGTTTAATAATATGATATCTAACAAAATTATTGAGATATCATCTGCTTAATATAAAGTTTGAGGGGTAAAAAATAAGCTAGAAATATGGGAATTGGATTTTGATCAATAGACAATAGTTACCGGTCAAATAGCTGCTCTCTCGGAGGAGTGGGTGGCAGTGGTAGTCGTCTGCTAAATTTCGTTCCCCAATCAACTTGAGTACCTCCATACTTGTTTAACCACCTCCTGAACGAAACAACGTGGGCATCTGATTTTGTTGGCACAAAACAATTTTTATGCCATTTGATAGAGCCAAGTTTCTCAAAGTTCCGTTCCTAAGAGAAAAAGCATCAAGAGAGTTACATAGTAAACTCATCTTTACCAACCATAACATGTAAATCTAGAATGATATATAGTTCACATCAACTACCAAAATCGGAAGTCGTATATATAGTCGTAAATCTACTTCATGAAGCTAGAAATCCAATGTGATATCGTAGGAACTTAAATTTTGCACCTAATTAAATGAAAATATTAGAAATTAATTTAATATTATTATTTTAAATTAAAAATTAAATTTTAATATGAAATTGTTAAATTAGTTAATGTTCTAATATATATATTTTGTTGATCAATTAATTGTGTCAAGCGTAAAAGTGAGGTGTTCAAGCTAATAGAATCTTGTTGACGTTTGTGGCTAATCAAATGATTACACGAGTGAAGGATGTTGTGTTTTGACCAATCAAAAATATTTTTTGATAAATATAAATTGATTAATTTTGTGATTATCTTGAAGAATTGAGTATTTATCTTGAAGAGTTGTAGAACCAATCACATGTTGCAATTTCAGCAAGAAGCTCTAGAAATTCTCCCTCAAACTCATCATCAAGGAGTTCTTCACAAAGACCAAAGGCGTTCTTCACGAAGATTAAAGAAAGCATCACTTGGCTCAACAACAAGCTGCAACTCGCTGAAAAATTGTTTTTGGAAGTTCGAGATTCCTCTAAGGAAAATCAAGATTAACAAATTCAAGACGAAGATCAAACTGTTCGCTTAAATATCAAGTAAAATTGATTGTTAAATCAAGATTAAGCTCAAGCGCCTTTGAATCGATGTTTAAATCAATGTCACGTGGAAGAAATTGAAATCGACTCGACCTTGAAGTCTATCAAGTTTTCAAGTTCATATATTCTAGAAAAGAATTAAGGAATATTAGAGATTGTAACCCTATGTTATTTTTAAATAAATATTAATTTCTATTTGTAATAATTCCTTGTATTTTATTTGAAGGACTCAATATTTCAAAGCTACATATATTATACTTGTGAATGCATAGTTGTGTGTTGGAGCAACAGTTGGAAACAAAGCTAAGAAGAAATTTATAAGGCAAGGGTCTTTTTCCGAAAGAGCGTGTATTTACCTCAGCATGAAGCAGATACAAATCTGAATCTAGAACTAAGTTTATTGCATAATGAAATATCCAACGGGGGAAGATTCTTTCCACCCAGACTGCAAAGTTTCTCGGAGATGCAAATATCAATCTGCTATTACCCGGACTCACTGGAATGCAATAGAAAATTATCAATTCCCGTTTGTTCGGGGGAGGCGGCGCTCCTACCCACTGCATGAAACGAAACAGATATAAATACAGATACTGTCTTAAGAACCTTTTACGTGATAAAAGAAGGGCAACTATTTACAGAATTGAGCTTAGTAGATGATGTTGAGTCCTCAGGTTGAGCGAAGAATCCGTAGTAGAGACAAGGCGGAACGAAATAACTCTCCCCATATACTTGCTTCGCGTTGAACCCGTTTATGTCTACTTTCTGTACGCTTATATCAAGTGGTCCGCCTCCTTCCCTGTCGCCCTTCATAGTGCAGGACACTTGCCGTTAGTCACAAGGAGCTATCAAAAATATATGAAATATGGTGAAATAACCACCGGCATGAATAGATGTACTTATCTCTCAGGCACACTTTCAGTTCTCAATAATAAGCCAGTATGAGCGTATGGAACATGAGCAGGGTCCATAACATTTTCCATCAGAACTTCATACCTGGAAATTTAGATGAATCAATTAAATAGAACTTCACGGCGAGTCACTGGGGAAACTTTGTTACATAATATGTCATGATTCATGGCCAGAAAATGGCAGAAATAGCAAAACAATGCAGTTCCCTGGAGTGAATTAACCGTAGTTGGGTTTCCTTTTCCCGTAGTTTAGATTTTCTATTTACCGCTTAAATAGTAATTAAGAGACATATAACATACAAGCTATTTGGTACGTACAAGTGACAATAAAAGAATTAGCATACCCGTAGGGTAAATCCCTGCATGTTAATGTATTGGTGTAAGACGGATCATCGAGTTCTGGTATGTAGTGAGGCTTTTTCTTTGAGAATATATCTTTGAACTCTGGATCCGAGTTCGGCCAGAACCAAACAATGCCATTTTGCACACAACTTGGATAAACCGCTACACATGCTCTCTTGGAAGTGTGGATCTGCACAATTATTGGTAATCAAATATTTAACTTTCAATTGAGCGGAATGATCATGCACCAAACAAATGTCAGAATGCTGCTTCGGAACGTAAAAGTTAGGACAATGGTTTATTTAAAGGGGTTGTAATTATATACCGGGGGGCCATCGCGGGGTGCTTGAGGAATGAATTTGCAATCACCAGAGCCACCAAAGCACCAACCATGGTAGACACACTGCAGCCTGCCCCATTGATCGATTCTCCCTTCGGATAACGGAGCCAATCTGTGAGGACAACTATCTTCAAACACTTTCCACTCACTATCGTTTTTGTCCCACCAAATCACGATATCTAATCCAATCACTTTCTTCCCAGTTGGCCTTCTCTTGTCAAGATCAACCACTGGCACTACAGGGTACCAATGTGAATACCAATCGAATTTCTCCTCTTCCTTGTCGGTTACGATTTCTGGTTCGAGTGGTAAAGATTCTTCGATGGATGGCGCAGTAGGAGAAATGGTGGCAAAAGTCCTGAAATTTGCTGCATTCCTGCATTGAAATGAGGGTAAAAATGGGGTAGTTCTATGAGTTGATGAGAAGTGCAAAATGGGCTTTTTAGTTAAAATTGTGGGATTTCTTGATGAGGTGAGTGGGCGGTGTAATGAAGCAAAGGTGCAAGTTTTCAGAGCTTCCATGGCTTTTCTGGAGGAGTTATGAGAATATACACCAGGTTCCACATTTATTTTTATAGGAGAAATAATTAGCAAATAATTCAAATGGCAAAACATTAAAGTTGAGAACAACTAATTTCAGTTTCGTGTTTTGGAGGGAAGTTAGGGAATAGGTGAAAAAGGCAATTGGTAGTTAAATAGCTAATTAGTAGTTATTAGAAGTTAGAGCTGAGTATCACCAACAATAAATGAGGTTTTATAAGTACCAATGTTCTAAAAAAACTCAAGGCGCACCTGCATGGTGTAAATTTGGCCTCAAAACACTTCGAGATGACTTCTCGTTCCGTAAATATAGAGTCCAAAAGATACGCATCTTGCACCACAAGTTTTTGGGCTTACACCTAAAAAGAATTACGATTTCTTTAATTTTTGTGTTTATGAATTTTCATTTTATGTTGTCCAGGACAAATAATTTTAACACAACGAACCAGGATATTTAAAGAGATACGATACTCTTACCAAAATTTTAAAGTGACAAATCTCAAAATTTATCTTCTAGAAATTTTTAGTAATAGAAATCAATTTACGAGATAAAATCATTTTTCATGCCATAACTTGGCACGATATTCATTTTCATACTTTCATTCGGCACTCATCAATTTGCATAGCGTAAGTTTAACATTTTCTTCACATTGAGTACTTTGATGCTGAAAACTTACGTGCAATGGACGTGGAATATGCTGAGGTGTAAGGTTGGAATCGGTCTAAATCTCCAACCTTGATTTCATCGGATGGCACCTTGTACTTTTTCGGGGCTGAAGTACCCATTGTGAAGAAATTTTCTAACTTATGGTATGCAAATTGATGAATGTCAAATTAATGTATGAAAATGAAAATTGTGTCAAGTTATGATACGAGAAACTGATTATTTCCCATCAATTTACTATCAACTTTTCATGAAATCTTTTTAGTTATTTATTTACATTGAAGGTGGATGTTTTGAGAGCTTCCATAGCTAACGGTTTTTTTTTTGCCGGAGTAGTTATGAGAATAACACTACGGTCCAAATTTACTTCTAACATTAAATTAAGGAGGCAAAACATTAAAGTTGAGAACAACAAATCTCAATTTCTTGATTTGGAGGGAAGTTATGGAATAGGTGAAGAAGGGTTGGTTGTTAATTACTGCGGCGGCGAGAACATTTATCAGAACTCTGTTAATCAGTTAATGAGAAAGACAGGGCTGACATCAGACTGTTAGTCAAACGACTGCGGCGGGAACGATGTGAAGTTGAACACTAGTTCGGATGTTTTTACCCTTAAGCCACTATAACAAAGTTCCTTTAACAAATTAATCAATTACATATCATAAAATGACTAAATAAAAATAAAGTTAGTCCAAATGGAAAAAATATGCAAAATTAGTCCTATAAGCACGGGGTGTGGCAAACTTGGTCTAGTAATTAACTATACAGGGTGGCCATTTCGGTCGTCTAACTGTTGAATATAAGCAATTTTCATTCTATTGCATAAGTAACTAATCAACTTTCGTAATTTAATCTATTATCTAAATAAACTAATAATATTTGACAATTTAAATGTTTTAACCAAGTTACCCAATCAATTTATACTAACGACTGAACATTTAATTAATGAAAAAAGAGACATGATATGTTTCAGTAATAGAAAGTTATATAAAACAACTGTTGAACTTTATTTTAGTTTAAACTATTTTTGGCCCTCCATACATTATAACAATCTCAAGTGAAGTAGAATTATAGTATAAAAATTAGGCTAGCGATATTGTCAAAGCACAAAATGTTATTGCCAGAACAATCTTTTAAAATTCTATAATTTGTTTTGGCGGAGTAGTTATGAGGATAAACATTACAGAGATGTACTTTTATAGGAGAAAAAGAATCATATGGAAGAACATTAAAGTTGAGAACAACTAATTTCAATTAATTTGGAGGGAAGTTAGGCATGCAACAGGTGAAGAAGGCTGCTAGGAACATTTATTAGAACTCCATTTATCACAAGAGAGGGCTCATTTTTGACTGTTAGTCATACACTAAGCTGTACAATGCTGGATTTTTACACTCGAAGCTTTGTTTAAGCATCGTCAATAGCGTTAAACCTCTTAACCTGTGCCTCTTTTTACAATGTCACTCCTAATGTATTAAAAAGAGCAACTTACCCCCTAAAGTATGTGAAAATGTGCGATTTGCTCCTTCAAAAAGTTAACTGGGGAATTATTTTGCTGAAGCGTCTCAAGTGTTAATTAAAGGGGCATATTTGTCTCTCATTTTTGAACGTACCCCCTAACCTATTTTGAGCATGGTCATCCCGTTGAACATTGGCACATCCCCTTCAACCTATTGTTGTTGTGTACATTACCCCCTTAGACTTATTTGAATTTTAGCTAGTTGCCCTCAAACATATTTGTAAGTTGAGCACACTACCCCTAACATATTGAAAATTGGGTACTTTACCTCCTATAGGTTTGAGTAATCTAGCACGGCTTTTTCGTTGAACAGAAAAGTAAAAATTAGACATATTCTGCAGAAGTTTTAAGGTTTTGGGAAAGAAACAATACATATTCTTTTTAACATACTTATGTTGATGTGGTATTGATAACATTGAAATAATCCAATTATAACTTTTTGGTTGTGTATTGAATCTTATATATGATGATACCGTGTTATTTTGTTCATCAAAAGTCCGACTGTTAATGTGATTTGAGTATTAGATTAATATCCTTAAAATTATGAGCTAATAGCAGATTAGTTTTAGTTCTCTTTTGTTCGCGTTGTTGGGCCACCGATTAACTCTGGCGGCTTGGTAATCGGGGAAGATGACTTCCCCGAATTTACTTCCTTCTTTTTCTTTTTTTTTTCCTTTTTCGATTAAAAAATAAAAAAAATGTTTTTAAGAATAATTATAAAAATTTAAATAAGTCAAAAAAATCTGATTAAAAAATTCTTTTTCTTTTGTTTTAAAAATTTGAATTACAGATATATATAATTTCTGAAATAAAAAAAAAAGGCTACTTGAGGGTAATTTTGAAATTTCAAGTAATTTTTTTGATAACTTCAAATTTTTCTGTTAGTTTTAACCCCGTAAGGGGTATGTGTAATGACAAACATAAAGTAGGGGTGGTTTGTGTAATTTTCCAAAGATGAGGGGTGACTTGTGTAATTAGCCCATAGTTAAGGGGTAGTTTGTGTAGTTCTCCCTTTTATAAATGAAAATCATTTTTCTTTGTGCAATTTGTAAAAGTAATTCTGTTAAAATTTTAAATAGCTAAGATACTCTTAAAAACACGTTATGGTGCAATTTACAAATGAATTACAACTTAAGAGTGCATAATGGTCAGTTAATGCAATCAATGAGTCAGCAAAAAATTACAATTCAAAGAATCTGTCATTCCCATCCTCAGTTATCATATTTATTATTAGCTTACCTTAATTAATGCCATTAAAATGCAAAATATTATTAGTTAAATGACCATACTTGCCAGTTGCCACACGTACATATTAATGTTAAAACGCAATAATTACAGGATCAAAATTGTCACAAAACATACCTACAAGACCAGTTTTACCATATAAGTTCCATATTCATAGGATTAATTTTGTATTTCTGCCGTCCAAATACTTGATAAGTCAAACATAAAAAAAGGTAAGAAATCAACCAACAAAATAAAATAAATTAATCTATTTACTTATTTAAAATTTGAAACAAAACCCCCCCACCCACTAGATTTGCTCTACTCTCACCCAACGCCCCTTTCCTACTAATTAAGAAGTAAGAATAGGACGGCGAGAAAAATTCAGAGGAAAACTCCAGCCACCCTGTTAGCCCTTATGATAGGATAGCTCATTGTCTATAAAATAACGATAGGATAACAGTTAGTCGGCAATTAATTTGAGGGCAATTATATAAATTACACGTGAAAATAATAATTGTTTCTTATTGTTGTAACACTTGAAATGTACGTAGATAGTTCTTTTTATTCATTAAGCATTAATTATCTTTCATTTAGCTCCTTAGGAAGATAATCTTATAGTCAAGTTGGATAATATGTGTTTAAAACTTTGACTTGTGAGTTGTGAGCTAGTTCTACAAAAAATTGATACAATATAAATATAGCAATATTCGCTTTTGACAACATTGTAATATTCAAACAAAAGGTTGGGGTATATATATATATATATATATATATATATATATAGAGAGAGAGAGAGAGAGAGAGAGAGAGAGAATTGTAATTTAGATAGATAACCTTAATTTTTTTTTCTTTTGTATTATATTTTATTTTAATTTTACGGTATAACAAAACAAGATCCATATTTCAATAAAATATTATTTAATCAATAAAAGAAATGGTCCACTTGATGTAACTTGATACACATTTTGAATTTTAATCTTTGTCGAAACAACACTCGCATGCACATTCCTAGTGATAAAAGATTCTCAACACATTAAGCATAAATTGTGGATAATACACCAAATGTCGAATCGTCGCACGACGCCGGAAAGGCCAACTTGCCCTTCAACAATCCCTAAAATTCCAACTCTGAAGCCAATTGCAACATAAAACAAAGAGCTAATTACTGCAATAAAAGGAACCAAAAATAGACATGACGTAACATCATAAGTTCTAGGGATTTTTGCAAAAATGGTCCCATAACTTAAATCTGTTGATTTTTGGTCCCATAACTGAAATTAATTGCAAAATTGGTCCCTCCGTTAATTGAAACTGACGGAGCTATTTTTCTAAAAAATATATTGATAATGACGCCAAAATGACGTCATGATAAGAGTAACATGTGTGGAATTTTTGCAAAAATGGTACCATAACTTGTCCCTACTGCAAAAATAGTTCCATAACTTATTTTTTTTTGGATTTTGGTCCATAACTAAAAACTAATTGTCAAATTAGTCTTTCGTTCATGGAATATTCGATTTAGTTACCGAAAATTCGAAAACACTTTCAATGACCATACAACAAATAGTCCTACAAAGCACACAATAATTGCGAAATCGTGTTAATACATTACGAAAACAAAAAATCGATCAAGTTAATACAAAGCAATACAAATAAAATTACGACTTCAACCGAGGATAGCAACAAAGACACCAACTACGACTATAATGCCGACCCAAGTTATATAGATCAATTTTTTCAATTCCTCATTTTCCCCCTTCAACTTTTACATCTTATTATCATTTCTTCCATATTCCCGACTTAAGTAATTCTTTGCCCTACACGGCATTAGTAGCCTTACTACTGCGCCTCATGTTAGTTCCTTCAAAACATTCGTCAAGTTTGCGATATCCATTTATAACCATTTATGTTACGTGTTGGTCACGGTGTGGAATCTGAAGTTGCCTCACTTCTATATGAAGAATTAAGCGGGTCTTGCCCTATGAAAAATTTACACGTTGTCTGCAAATTAGTGATGATTAATGGAATCGAATATTCCGTAGAGAAATAGAATTAACGGAAGACTAATTTGGCAATTAGTTTTTAGTCATGGACCAAAATCCAAAAAAAAAAGTTATGGGACTATTTTTGCAATAGGGACAAGTTATGGTACCATTTTTACAAAAATCCACACATGTTACTCTTAACATGACGTCATTTTGGCGTCATTATCAATATATTTTTTTTTAAAAAAAAACTCCGTTAGTTTCAATTAACGGAGGGACCAATTTTGCAATTAATTTTAGTTATGGGATCAAAAATCAACAGATTTAAGTTATGGACTATTTTTGCAAGAGGAAAAAGTTATGGTACCATTTTTGCAAAAATTCCATAAGTTCTATACTCTCCATGTGTAACAAACCATAATATTGCTTTCCAACGCATTTGGGCATCACACGTATGTTGGTTTTGCAAAGTATTGGGTCTTTTGCTTTTCTCATGTTGGTTTTTTAACGCATTCGGGTCAATGACTCACTCCAATACGGATTGTCTCGGCTTTGGATTCTTCTTTCAACTTTGCATTTCCCTATATTTTCTTTGAAAGTGGAATAAATAAAGTCTGGTGCTCCGAAAAAATTTCAAAACATAAGATTAATCCTCCAGGATGAAAAGCTTTAACCGCCGAAGCATGACGATTTTTAGAAAGAAACTAGAACAAATTGTTTTATAGATTATACACCACATCCCCTCCAGTACTTAACCATATATATGTTGTTGCCTTTCAGGTTTCAACTTCTCTTTCTCACTCTCTCTCCGCAAACAATATTTTTCCTACCATTATCATTCTTATCCCACCAAATAACTATATCTAATCCAATCACTTTTTTCCCAGTTGGCCTTCTCTTGTCAAGATCAACCACTGGCACCACAGGATACCAATGTGCATACCAGTCAAATTTCTCCTCCTCCTTTTCGGTTACGATTTTTGGTTCAAGTGGTAAAGATTCTTGAGTTGATGGCGTAGTAGGAGAAATGGCGGCAAAAGTCCTGGAATTTGCTGCTTTCTTGGGCCAAATTAAGGGTGAAAGTGGAGTACTTATTTGTTGAGCTGATGGAAAATGGAAAATGGGTTTTGTGATTAAAACTTTGGGATTTGTTTTTGAGTTCAGTGGGCAGTAGGTTGAAGCAAAGGAGAAAGTTTTGAGAGCTTCCATGGCTTTTGCTGGAGTAGTTATGAGAATAAACACTAGGTTCCAAATTTATTTTTATAGGAGAAATAGTTAGCAAATAATTCAAACGGCAAAACATTAAAGTTGATAACAACTAATTTCAGTTTCGTGTTTTGGAGGGAAGTTAGGGAATAGGTGAAAAAGGCAATTGGTAGTTAAATAGCTTAGTAGTTAATTAGAAGTTAGAGCAGAATATCGTCAACAATAAATGAGGTTTTAATTTTTTATGAATACCAATATTCTAAAAAAAACTACATGGTGTTAATTTGGCCACAAAAACTCACCTATACCCTTATTTGCTCCACTCCCACCCAGCGCCCCTTTCCTAATAACAAATATTAGAATAGCATGCATGGGGAAGAAAATTCAAAGCAAAACTCCAGCCATCCTATTAGCCCTGCCAATCGCCCCCATACTACGAATAGGTCCCAATTAAAGTGATTGCTGCCTGTATTTGATGGAAATTCTAACTAGTTAATGTTTATTAACTTCGTGTATGTGATTTTGCCACATAATATAAGAAGTAACGATGTTAAATACCTTCTATATATAAAACAAAATGATGTTGAATACTTGAAAAATCTTAGATGCGAGTTTTAATACATGAATATTTATGACCTTAAGATAAGGTGTTTCTCATCTACCTCCCTTGAGGTTTTAAATTTTGACAGAGACCCTTTTCCATTCGTTAAACATTAGTCGACGATTAAATTTGACGGCCATTATGAAAATTATATGTAAAATTAATTCATCTTTCTTTTTTATGTAGAATAAATAGTTTCATATTGTTGCAACACATGAAATGCAAATAGTTTTTATTCCATAAAAACTAATTATTTGTTTATTTAGCTCATTAATTAGGAGGATAATCTTATAGTTATTTTTCTTCAATGACTTACCCTGAATTGTAATCCACTTGCTTCTGACTAGGAGTATTTCTTATACTCCTATGACTTTATTTCTCAATAAAATTTTTGTTGGCTGATAAAAAAAAATAAAAAATTATGAAGATTAAACAAACCGAATTAAAAATTTGTATTGACGATTGATGAAAATGTTGATGATTACAAGTTGAAAGATTACATGTAAATTGAGAGAGAGTTTCCCTCAATCTGAAGAGGACGAAAACTTGGAAAAGAAAAAGTAAAAAATTACAGAACTACAACTCCTATTTATACACAGGAGAAACTTACTAATTACGGAAACTAAACTACAACAGCTATAACCGTTTTATGAAAATATTCCAAAAATAGAAACTTAGATTTAATATATTTAAGATCCCCCTCAAGAGGGGCGTGGATATCTTTCATGCCCATCTTGGAGATCATCTTGTTGAAAGGCTGAAGAGACAAGGGCTTTGTGAGGATATCTGCTATTTGAAATTCATTAGAAATGTGCAAAACTTTGAGCAGTTTTTGATGCACTTTCTCTCGAACGAAACGACAGTCTATTTGTATGTGTTTGGTCCGTTCGTGGTGTACTGGATTCATGGCAATACACTGAGCACTTTGGTTGTCTGTGAAGAGTAGGGGAGTGCGAGTAGAAGTGATGAAAAGATCCTGAAGGAGTTGAGTTATCCAAATTACTTCACATGTAGTAGTGGCAATTGCTCTGTATTCGGCTTCAGTTGAAGATCTGCTGACTGTTGGCTGCTTCTTGGCTTTCCAAAAGATCAAGGAATCACCCAGGTACACTGCACAACCAGTTATGCTCCTTCTTGTATCAATGCAAGCTTCCCAATCACTGTCTGAAAAAGCTTTGAATTGCATAAAGTAATCCTTTGCCTGGATTAGATTTCAAGTACCTCAAGACTCTATGTGCAGCAGCAAGGTGAGTAGTGCAGGGCTTAGACATGAACTGAGTAAGACATTGAACACTATAGTTAATGTCAGGTCTTGTAATAGTCAGGTATAAAAGTCTACCAACAAGCCTTCTATAGACAGAAGGATCTTCAAGAAATGGAGGTTCATCTGCTTTGAGTCTATGTGTGGAATCCATTGTTCATCTGCTTTGAGTCTACAGCTAATAAAACCTTGACTGTGGTTAGTTTAGCAACTGGTGAAAAAGTGTCAAAATAATACAATCCTTCCTCTTGAGTATAGCCTTTTGCTACTAGGCGAGCTTTATAACGTTCTATGCTACCATCTGCTTTCACTTTTACTTTATAGACCCATTTACAACCCACACAATTATGGCCTGAAGGTAGATCAGTTAGAATCCAGGTCTGAGTCTTCTCCAGAGCTTCAATCTCTTTTCTCATGGCTAGTTGCCATTCAGTGTGTTTATTTGCTTGAGTAAATGATGCAGGTTCAGCAATTTGAGATACAGCCACAGTGAAAGCTCTATGAGATTGACCAAGGTTATTAGTAGACAAGTGATTCTGAATAGGATATTTAGTATGCAATAAATTGGCTTTATGTAAAGAAGCAGGTAAAGTAACATCATATGATTGTAAGTATGCAGGAGGATGGATATTTCTAGTAGATTTCCTAGGAATAGGAGCTGCAACATCAATGACAGGTGTAGTAGCATTATGCATATTAGAGAGAGGTTCAGAGGTACTTGGTACAGAAGAGTGGTGATTCACAGAATGATGGTGAGGTGAAGTTCCAACACAAGTTGTGTCAGTGTAATCTATATGATGGTGTATATCAGGAGTTTGGACATAAGAGCTACCATCTGAGATCAAGTTCAAGTCCTGAGGAGGAAGAGCTGGAGGCATATTAGTATCAGTAGAATCAAGAGTAATTTTGTGAAATAGAAACTCCTTTTCATAAAAAATAACATTCCTAGAAACCAAAAATTTATTAGATTCCAAGTTTAACAATAAGTAACCCTTGGTTCCTTGTGGATATCCCATAAAAACACATCTCTGTGCTCTTGGTTCAAACTTGTTCCTGTGAGCAGATAAAGTTGAGGCAAAGCAAAGACAACCAAAAGTTCTAAGTAATGAATAATCAGGAACCTTATTATATAAAAGTTCAAAAGGAGTTTTGTTTTGCAAACCAATAGAAGGAAGCCCATTAATAATGAATGTTGCAGTAGCGATGTAATAAGACCAATATTTAAGAGGCATATGAGATTGAAATTTTAGAGATCTAGCTATTTGAAGTAAGTGCTGGTGTTTTCATTCCACAACACCATTCTGCTGTGGCGTTTCAACACAACTGGTTTGATGAATAAGACCATTAGTAGCATAAAACTCCTTGAGTAAAAACTCAGTTCCATTATCAGATCTTAAGACTTTGATCTTAACAGAAAATTGAGATTGAACAAGAAAATAGAACTGCTGCAGATGTTGTTGAACTTCTGAAGTATGTTTGAGAAAGTAAACCCAGGTGCTTCTTGAAAAATCATCAACTATATTCAAGAAATACTTGCAACCATTATGAGTAGGAGTAGAGAAAGGACCCCACAAGTCACAATGTATAATGCCAAAAGAAGCAATAGTTTCAGTAATGCTAATAGGAAATGATAACTTCTTCTGTTTTGCAATATGACATATGTCACAAGGTACAGAAGGTATAGAACTAGATACAGATAAAGATGGAATAGCAGCAAGTCTAGGATATGGAGCATGGCCAAGTCTAGTATGTCAAAGGCTCTTATTACAAATGGTGCTATTATTACAAGCAATCTGAGATGGAAAACAAGGAAGTAAAGGCCATTGGCCTGTCTAGCAAAACCAATCATCTTCCTGGTGTGAAGATCCTGCGAGTTGCATCGAATAGAAGAAAAACACAGCTCAAGATTAGAAGTTTTGGTTAGCTTAGAAACAGAAATCAAGTTGAAGTTAAAATCAGGAACATAATAAGCATCTTTCAACAATAAACCATTCTGTAATGTAATATCTGCAATCATAGTAGCCATAGTGGTTTTAGAGTTTGGTAATGAAATAGGAACACTAATAGATTGAGAACTAGAATGAAACAAACTCTTGTCACAGACCATATGATCTGTGGCACCTGTATCAAGAACCCAAGGAAACTTAAAATAAGATTTAGAACTTGAAGATAATACCAAAGGGATAGAAAATGAACCTATTCCAGTGATAGCTGAAGCAACATATGGTTGAGAAGCAACTGGACCTGAAGGAAGTAGATTGAGCCTTAGAAAAGGCCAGAAACTGCTCAAATACCTTTTGAGCATCATCACTTGAAGAAGCAAACAGGGGAGCATTCTGTGAGTCAGAAGTAGTAACCAGATTAGCTGAAGAAGTGCTTCTGGTTCCTGTAGGACCTGTCCATCCTGGAGGATAACCAATGAGCTGGAAACAACGATCAATAGTGTGGCCATTAAAACCACAATGAGTACATTTGACCTTCTTCTTGTCCTTAGGACCACCAGGTTTCTGAAATTTATTCTGATTCTGATAACCTCCAGAAGGTTTTACAGTAGTGTCTTGAGGATTTTTAGCTCTTGTAAACATGGCCATGGGATCAGCAGAAAAATGAGATGCATGCAAAGATCTCTGATTTTCTTCTTGAAGGAGTAAAGAGTATACTTTGGACAAAGAGGGTAATAGAGAGTTCAATAAAATCTGGCTTCTCAAAGCAGCATAAGTGTCATTGAGACCAACCAAAAATGTCATCACACAATCTGATTGTTGCAGGGCTAGCATATCTTTGTTGACATCACAAGTGCAAAGACCACAAGTGCAACCAATGATAGGTCTATGATTAACATACTCATCCCATAGAGTTCTAAAAGCATTATAAAAGGCAGTAACAGACTGAGAACCCTGAGAGATTGTGGACAAAGATTTCTGCAGATGGAACACCCTAGATCCATCATAACGACCATATCTAGTCTTTAACTCCAACCAAACCTCATGTGCACTAGTGAAATACAACAAACTGTGTCTTATGTCCTTAGAAACTGAATTGAGCAACCAAGACAACACCAAATTATTTGCTCGAATCCAGCAGGTTTTCAACACATCATCATTATCAGGCATAGGTAAAGATCCATCAATAAAACGGATCTTGTTCTTTATATTCAAGGCCATCTCAATGCCTTTAGTCCAAGAAACATAATTCTCTCCATTAAAGACATCACCAACAATAGAGGAACCAGTAAAGTCATGTGTACCGAGAAAAAACACAGAAGTCGAATCTTCAGAAGGATTCCTTGAGCGAACAGGATTAGCAGTAGAATCAAAAGCAGGAGTAGTCATGATCGAACAAAATTGAACAGAGATAATCGGTAGATAACGAAAATAAACGGTGCGATCGACAAAGCAATCGGTACGAACAAAGATCACAAGATATAAACGGTAAAAAACCGATCAATTTCAACAAACAGTGAAATCGCAGATATAGAGAATCAATTTCGATCAAATATCAAAATTGCAGATATAAACCCTAATTTTACGAATCAAAATCGCAAAATTGAACATCAAAGAACTTACAGAGAAGAGATTACAGCGGAAGACGGATCGAGAACTCGGTGACTGATACCATATGAAGATTAAACAAACCGAATCAAAAATTTGTATTGACGATTGATGAAAATGTTGATGATTACAAGTTGAAAGATTACATGTAAATTGAGAGAGAGTTTCTCTCAGTCTGAAGAGGACGAAAACTTGGAAAAGAAAAAGTGAAAAATTACAGAACTACAACTCCTATTTATACATAGGAGAAACTTACTAATTACGGAAACTAAACTACAACGGCTATAACCGTTTTATAAAAATATTCCAAAAAAAGAAACTTAGATTTAATATATTTAAGAATAGTCTAAAATAATTATACTTTCGTTGGATAATTTATGTTTAAAGTTTTGACTGGTGAGAGTTATGCGAAAAATTGATGCGATGCAAATATACAAATATTCCTTTTTAAATATTGTACTATTCAAATTGGTGCATTATGCATTTTGATAATTTTATATATCAAACTTGTAATTTAGAGAGACATTTTTAATACTTGTTTTCTTTTATATAATATATCTTATGTTTATTTCGTAGTATAACAGAATAAGACCAATGTATTAATAATAATAAAATTAATCAATAATAAACATGCTTAGTTAACTAAATATTCGAAAGCACTAGGAAAACAATGCAGGAATTCCAATAAATACAAAAAAGAAAAAAGAAGAAATGGAGTTTTAACCTTATCTAGAGATACAAGAAAAGTATTAATATATTTCATCAACTTATTGTATAACTCACTACAAGAATTATGTGCAATTGCAACCTCCATACAGCAACGGATTTTGAATCCGTTGCAGTGATTTTCTGTACCAACGTCCAAAGACGTTGGTATGTGAAAAGTTAATAAAAAAAAAAAAGAAAAAAAACGCAGCAACGTCAAGGATGTTGCTGCCAGGTATTTGTTTTAAATACTAATTGCAGCAACGTCTAAAGGCGTTGCTGCAATTGAAGCGATAGCTTTGTGACACAAAGATGTCGCATATTTTATTTTTTAAAAAAAAAATATGACAGCAACGTCATTTTTGACGTTGCAGTCATTTTGAGTGCATGCGACAGCTTTGTCTGACACAAAGCTGTAGCTAGCTGTTTATTTTTTTTTAAAAAAATAGTGTTTTAATGCAGCAGCTTAAAAGCTGCTGCTTGATTTAATTTTTTTTTTAAATTAAAAAAAGAATTGGCAGCAACGTTTTTTGACGTTGCTGCCTCATTTAAATGGCAAAGCTGCAGCCTCATTAAAGGCTACAGCACCAACGTCTTCAAGACGTTGGTGCCTAAATTATATGGCAAATTCGCAGCAGTTTTCTGCTGCGAATTTTGCCATTGCGAAAGCTTCGGTTTTTTTTTCTTTCACTAAAACTCACCTAAATCTCACGATTTCAGCTCCAAATTACATTTTTGTTGAAGGTATGTGTTCAATACCTTTAAAATTACGCTTTTACATGTTTTTTTTATAGTTTAATCGGTTAGATTTTGTTATTTAGCATAAATATGATGTTTTTGTTGATTTGATGATGTATTTGTGTTAATTATGTATGATTAATTAAGATATGAGAAGTAATTTTGAACACGGGCACATTCTACCGATCAGGAGGACGAAGGGGACCAGGAAAAAAGTTCGGGTGGCGGTGCTAACGACACTACTGGCTTGGGTGATATGTAATTTGACGAGGATACTCAAATTTAGACTGTTATTTGCTGCTTTTATTTGTATTTGTATAATTATGAACAAACGAGGTTTGTTTTAGCTTGTTTTTATTTATGTTTGCACCTTATATATATTTATGTTTTTATTTATGTTTTTATTTATATTTATAATTCTTATATATGTAATTAATTAGGAGTTGTCCATTCAAACAAGTTCAATTAATTTATTATAAATTAAGATTAGTTTTATTTAATTAGTTCAATTCTAATGTAATGTTGAGTTATCAATTATATTCTTAATTAATTCAAAAAAAATAAAGAGTAGTTTTCCTTGTACGTAGTTCAATTCTTATATATTTAAGAATCATTCATTCATATAACATCTATTCATAATAAAAATCTAGATTAAATCTAAATAATTTAGTTCTTATGTAATATTTATTCAGTAAATTAAGTTAAACTAATTTGACAAAAGTCAAGATTAGTTATATTTAGTTGATTCTTATATATGTAATTAATTAGGAGTTGTCCATTCAAACAAGTTCAATTAATTTATTAAAAATTAAGATTAGTTTATTTAATTAGTTTAATTCTAATGTAATGTTGAGTTATCAATTCTATTCTTAATTAATTCAACAAAAATAAAGAGTACTTTTCCTTGTACTTAGTTCAATTCTTATGTAATTAAGAATCATTCATTCATATAACATCTATTCATAATAAAAATCTAGATTAAATCTAAGTAATTTAGTTCTTATGTAATATTTGTTCAGTAAATTAAGTTAAACTAATTTGACAAAAATCAAGATTAGTTATATTTAGTTGATTCTTATATATGTAATTAATTAGGAGTTGTCCATTCAAACAAGTTCAATTAATTTATTAAAATTTAAGATTAGTTTTGTTTAATTAGTTCAATTCTAATGTCATTATGTTGAGTTATCAATTCTATTCTTAATTAAGTCAACAAAAATAAAGAGTAGTTTTCCTTGTACGTGGTTCAATTCTTATGTAATTACGAGTTATGCACTCAAATAACATCTATTCATAATAAAGATCAAGATTAAATCTAAGTAATTTAGTTCTTATGTAATATTTGTTCACTTAAGTTAAACTAATTTGACAAAAGTCAAGATTCGTTATATTTAGTTGATTCTTATATGTGTAATTAATTAGGAGTTGTCCATTCAAACAAGTTCAATTAATTTTATAAAATTTAAGATTAGTTTTGTTTAATTAGTTCAATTCTAATGTAATTATGTTGAGTTATCAATTCTATTCTTAATTAATTCAACAAAAATAAAGAGTAGTTTTCCTTGTACGTAGTTCAATTCTTATGTAATTAGGAGTTATGCATTCAAATAACTTCTATTCATAATAAAAATCTAGATTAAATCTAAGTAATTTAGTTCTTATGTAATATTTGTTGAATTAAGTTAAACTAATTTGATAAAAGTCAAGATTAGTTATATTTAGTTGATTCTTATATGTGTAATTAATTAGGAGTTGTCCATTCAAACAAGTTCAATTAATTTATTAAAATTTAAGATTAGTTTTGTTTAATTAGTTCAATTCTAATGTAATTATGTTGAGTTATCAATTCTATTCTTAATTAATTCAACAAAAATAAAGAGTAGTATTCCTTGTACGTAGTTCAATTTTTATGTAATTAGGAGTTATGCATTCAAATAACACTATTCATAATAAAAATCAAGATTAAATCTAAGTAATTTAGTTCTTATGTATTATTTGTTGAATTAAGTTAAACTAATTTGATAAAAGTCAAGATTAGTTATATTTAGTTGATTCTTATATGTGTAATTAATTAGGAGTTGTCCATTCAAACAAGTTCAATTAATTTATTAAAATTTAAGATTAGTTTTGTTTAATTAGTTCAATTCTAATGTAATGTTGAGTTATCAATTATATTCTTAATTAATTCAACAAAAATAAAGAGTAGTTTTCCTTGTACGTAGTTCAATTCTTATGTAATTAAGAATTATTCATTCATATAATTTCAGTTTATTTAATGAAAATCAAGAATCGTTATGTTTAGTTTGATTATTATGTAAAGAGAAGTTATTGATCTAATAAACTTAATTAATTTAACAATATCAAGATTAATTCTAATTAGTTCAGTTTTCATATGTTATTAGGATCTTATTCATTCAAATAAGTTCACATATATAGCTATAAATTAATATCAAGATTAGTTCTATTTTCTTATGTAATTAATAATTATTCAATCAAATAAATTTTATTAATTAACTAATTTAACCAAGATCAAGATTAGTTCTATATATTTAGTTCAAATCTCATGTAATTATGATTTACAAGTCATAATTATATATGATCTAAAATGTGTGAAGGAGGAAATATATATAAAACATATTTTTAATAAAGCTATTGCAAGGTCGTAATCCCTTGATATTGCTGCTTTTCTGACACAGTTGCAAGGGAACCCAATTTCCCTTGCAACAGCTTTCTAACAATAGCTTATTGCAAGGGATGTGGACCTTGCTGAAAATTTCAAGAATGAAATTTTTGGCGGAAATTTCAAATTTCCCAAAAAATTTCCTTCCCTCCCACACTACCACTATAAATACCACATTATATCACTCATCCATCCCACTACATTCTCCCTCTCATATTATTATCATCTTCTTCTCCTCTTCTCTCCTTCACTTTATTTTTTTCTTAATTTACTTTGCATCATAATCAACTTTACATCCATGCACCACATCTTCTCCTCCTCTTCTTCTTCACTTTCTTCTTTTTCTTAATTTATTTTACATCTTAATCAACTTATTATATATTATATGTATATATATGGTGTAGAATAATATATAGTTATATGTTACTATATTCTAATAGTGATATATATATATATATATATATTGTACAACTATAATTAATGACATTGTTTTATATATAATTATATATTGTACGTAAAGTTTAGTGTGTGTATGTATATATGTATATATATATCATTATACTTTTTAAAATGTTATCTAAAATTTCTTAATAGTATATATATATATATATATATATATATATATATATATATATATATATATATATATATATATTATATATATATATATGTGTGTGTGTGTGTGTGTGTTTGTCTTATAATTTTACTATAATTAGTACTTTTTTTTGTTACACATACTATACATATATAATATTGAGATTTCAATTAATGTATAATGTGTGTATATATATATTAAAAACCATTTTATTAAAATGTGGCGGTTTTTTGCCGCCACTTTTTTTATACGAAAAAAATTAACAACAGCAACGTCCATAGACGTTGCTGTACGGTGAAAATTAGTGTCAGGAAACTACAGCAACGTCGACTGACGTTGCTGTATGTCAGCTGAAAAAAAACAATTAATAAAACGTGCGAGATTTTAATAAAACGTGCGTATATCAATTGGAATTGATTTTTGTGTCAGATTATGCAGCAACGTCAGTAGACGTTGCTATTTAATTTGTGACTCAGCATCCCAACAGCAAGGTCTACCTTCCCTTGCTATAGGTGTGTGTCAGAAAAGCAACAGCAAGGTCGGATTCCCTTGGTACGCGCAAAATACCTGCACCAACGCCACCTATAGCAAGGGTCCCTACCAACGTCCACATCCCTTGCGATAGATCAATAGCAAGGGAATTTCAAGCTATTGCAATGTTTTTTGACCTTGGTATAGCCCACATTTCTTGTAGTGACTAGCTCGCAAGTCAAAATTTTAAACTTATAAATCCAATCAAAATAGAACCTTATGCTATACAATTATTGTTGTTTCTTGGAAGAACCTAATGTATTAGTTGTTTTAAAAGTACGGAATCAAATTATCTTTTAAAATATTTTGCCAAATTCAACCCTTAAGGTTTCTATAGATATGTGGCATCTACTATATTAGAAGGACTCGCACATTATTGGTCAATTTGATCAGAAACAAAATAAAAGTTTTATTAAAACATCAACAAACATTGATTTCTGTTAAATATATAAGATCGATACTAAGATTTTTTCAATATAATATATTTTGAACAAAATCGTAACTGATAACTCTTAATTTTGTTTGCTAAACAATTTTCTCGTCGGATATAGTTATTCTATCAATATTCATCAAACAACAACAACAACAACAACAACAACAACAACAACAAATTTAACTTTGATATACATCACAATGGTGTCGACTAGACAAACGCATTCGATATTCACATTGAACAATGACAACATAGGCTGACTCGCTTCATTCTTTTAATAAATTATGGAGGGAGTAAGTTTTTCGTTTTTAGTAGTTTAAGCTTTCTGGGAGCTCGAGAAAAACGTCCTCCGTGTATTAAAAACATTTATTTTTCTTGTACTAGAAAATGATGATAAAAAAAAAGGTACGAGAGGCCATCTTTCACCAGATAAACAATACTTCAAAAGGGCTATTAGGTTGTGACAAACGATTCTCTTCCATTTGTGATTAAGATCTGACTTTTATGGAGCTTGAAAACGGATAGAAATGTCATGAATTCAAGCCATGTTGAAGATCAAATCCACTGAGCATACATGGTATCCATTTGTGTTCAAAGTTAGTATTTCTTTACATTGTTATCACGGTCATTGCTTATTAATTTCATTACATTTGTAAGCATGAAATAACATGGTTATTATGTTTCATTTGTCATGATATAATTAAAACTCGGAATCGCATGCTAGTTGGTCATCAACTGGTTTTTCGATATCTTGAATACAGGCTGTATAAGTTTATGTGTAAGCACACTTATAGGCTATTAAATTTATGTATAAGCACACTTATATATGTTGTCAATCATATCTCGACAATTTGGTATTATTTGGTCAAGTAGAATTATATGTATGATGAAATCATTTTGAAATTCCCACTACTTTAATTGAGCATTATGATGTTCCTATTTATGAGTTATCAATACTTGGATGTTTAGAAATTACTTATCAAAATGTTTCCAACAATATAAAAACAAAAAGTTTGGCCGAGAACTGAAGGAGTAATGGCCATTTGAATTCTGGATCAAAATTAAAGTTTGAAAATTGTTAAGGCGACGAACAGTAAAGCGTCATATTGAAGATGCTCAACAAGATATTTGTGATTAGTATCTAAAATACACTTTTTAACCTACTTATTTTATCACTTAATGTTTGTTCTTGTTCATTTTGAATTTTTTAATATTTAATTTCATGTTTTGTAAGTTTAGGAAAGAGTTTTGGCAAGTTATAACTTTTTATGTTTATGTACAGTTCTCATGTTGATGATAAATAGGGCTACTCTTTTTCTCCATGTGAGAGTGTTTGTCTCTCTTAAATGGAAGTCTACGTTCTATGCCAAGACTTTTGTTGAAGAGATAAACTTTTGACTAGTTCTTCTCTCTATTTGTATTTGTGATTTGTTATTATTTGTATTTGTAGTTAGTTCTTGAATAGATGTATTTTCAAATTCCGATTTTATCTTGTTAGCTGTTTATATTTACATACTTCATATATCAATAAATAATTCATCATTCACGTACTATTATATTCACATGGTATCAGTGAATTAATATATTTATTTTTTCTCTTTGTTTCTTCACCATGCCTGATAATACTCCTATCACGCCATGATCATCCCCATCATCTTCAAATCCAATCAAACACGATCCATATTTCAGGACCAAGAAACAAATGACTATTGGTCAGGGTAGTGCTCGCGGTGGTCTCTATTATCTAGATGTTGGTTTTAATTCTGCATTTTCTTTGAAGCGTTGTAATAAGTTTAACTTGTCGCATTCTTGCCTTGGTAATCCATATAGTTATCTTTTCCATTTTCTTGTTAATAATTTTCCAAGTATTATTTCAAATTATAATTTTGTTTGTGATGTTTGTCCACGTGCTAAACAATCACATCTTCTTTTCCTCAAAGTTCATCTTGTTCTTCTCATTGTTTTGAATTAATACATAGGTTCAATTGCTATCACCCCCTATCTTTTGGGGTGTTTTGCAAAGTGCCCTCTAACGTCTCAAAAAGAGTTCTTTGCCCCCTAACGTTTGTAAATTTTTCCCATGAGTCCTTATCTACCGTTCATTTTTGCCACATGGCAATCTTTTCATCCATTAGATTTGGCATCAGGGGCACATTTTTACAAACGTTAGGGGGCAAAGTGCTCTTTTTATAAAATTAAGGGGCACTTCGCAAAACACCCCAAACGTTAAGGGGCAAAACGCAACTGACCCTAATACATATTGATATTTGTGGTTCTTTTTCAATCCTTTCTAAGAATGGATATCGTTTTTTCTTAACAATTGTTGATGATTATTCAAGGTGTACTTGGATATATTTTTTATGAACAAAAATCATAACTTTTCACATGTTGGTTCAATTTTTTAACCAAATAAATCGTCAATTCAAGTCCAAACTCTCTCAAATCAATTCTCGTAATGGGGACATATTTCTTCCCCAACTTCAAACCGTTGGTTCAGATTATGATATTGAATTTCTTTCTAAACAAATGCGAACATGGTTTCATGAACAAGGAATTATTCATCAGCGTAGTTGTGTAGCGACCCCTCAACAAAATGGCATTGTTGAACGTAAGCATCGCCATTTGCTTGATGGTTCTAGAGCTTTTCGATTTCAAGCAAACTTGCCACTTTCTTTTTGGAGTGAATGTATTATCACTATTGTTTTTCTCATAAATAAATTGCCTACCCCTATTCTTCAATATAAATCGCCTCATCAAGTCTTGCTTGGAACTATTCTTTCATACTCAACTCTTCGAGTTTTTGGATGTTTATGCTTTGTTAAAAATATGAATATTCTACATAAATTTGATAACAGAGCTAATCCTGGAATTTTTGTTGGTTATCCATATGGTCAAAAAGGATATTGCATCTATGATATCAAACCTATGTTTCTCGTGACGTTATATTTCATGAATCTATTTTTCCATATCACGATCTTCATTTTCCATCATTTAATAACTTAATATATATTACTCACATTCATGATGGTGGAAGTTTTGATGATAGTCCTTCACCAGTTATTCCTACTGGTATTTGTTCAACTAATTCTACTCATGATTCTCCACAATCAATCTCTCATCGTGTCACTAGCAATTCCGTAGAATCTATTTCACCTATTTCTGAGGATACTCATACATCTCATTCTTCTTGTATAAAACCTAATTCTGTCATGATTAAGCTTCCTCCATGAGATCGTCAACCACCAAGTCATTTAAAGAATTATATATACAATCGAATTTCTTTTTCAACAGATTTTCCGCTAGCTAATTATTTTCATTTGTCATCCTTTAACAACTCTCATCATTCTTTTTTTTTTTAAAATATCATTGAACATAAAGAACCACAATCTTATTCTCAAGCAATGAAATCTGTTGAATAGCGTGATGCCATGGCAAAAGAAATTCGTGCTCTTGAATCAAATAATACGTGGTCTTTAACTTCTCTTCCTGAAAGAAAATCACCAACTGGATGTAGGTCTACAAATTTAAATGCCGATCAGATGGTTCAATTGAGCGATATAAAGCTCGTTTAGTTGCAAAAGGTTATACCGAAGTTAAAGTATAGATTGTCATGATACCTTTGCACATGTTGCAAAATTAGATATTGTTCGTCTTCTTCTTTCTATTGCTGCCATTAAAATTTGGTCTTTGTATCAACTTGATGTCAACAATGCATTTCTCCAATGAGATTTCAATGAAGAATTTTATATCAAGCTTCCTCCTGGCTTCTCATGTAAAAAGGAGACTTGTGTCTACAGATTAAATAAATCTATGTATGGTCTAAAGCTAGCTTCTCGACACTGGTTTTCTAAATTCTCAACCACACTTATACGTTGTGGCTTTCAGCAATCCATTTTCGACTAGTCTTTCCACATATAAGGTCCAAGTTCAATTTTTGCTTTCGTCTATGTTGATGATATAATTATCACTGGCAACAATGATTTTGTCATTTCGAATTTTAAACATTCTCTTGCTCAATTTTTCTCCAGTAAAGATCTTGGCACTCTTTGTTACTTTTTAGTTATTGAAGTGTCACTTTTTAAACAAGTAATATTTATGTGTCAACGAAAATATACTCTTGACATTTTATCTGATTCTGTACATGATTCTAAACCATCCGACTTTCCTATGGAACAAACTCTTCGCTTAAAACCAAGTGATGGTACTCCTCTTCCTGATCTGAAAATTTATCGTCGATGGGTTGTCTTTTATATCTTACCATTACACAACCAGATATTCAATATGTGGTCAATACACTTAGTCAGTTTATGCAATCTCCTCATTCTGCTCATCTTGATGCTGCCAATAAAGTCCTTCGTTATGTTAAAGGTACTATTGGTAAAGGATTATTCCTTTCTGCATCAAGCTCTCTTAATCTTGTCGGATATGCCGACTCTGACTGGGCTAGTTTTCCTACCACACGTCGCTCCACCACTAGTTATCATCCATGTTAGGTTGTAGTCCTATATCTTGGAAAACCAAGAAATAACCAATTGTTTCTCGTTCTTCTGCAGAAGCAAAATACCGTTCACTCGCTGCACTTTGTTTCAAGTTGCAATGAAAATATCTACTTACTGATCTTGGTATCACCCATTCACAAGCCATTATAACTCATTGTGATAGTCAAGCTGCCAATTCGAATTGCTCAAATCATGTTTTTCACGAGCGTACCAAACACATTGATATTGATTGTCATTTTATTCGCAAAAAAAATTCAACAAGGTCTCATTACTCCATCATACCTGCATTCTTGTGAGCAACTAGCAAACATTTTTACCAAGCCACTCGAAGGTGACACCCATCTTCGACTACTTCCCAAGTTGGGTGTTCTTGACGTTTCCATTTCCATTCCCACTCCAACTTGAGAGGGGGGCGGGGGTGTTGAAGAGATAAAGTTTTGACTAGTTCTTCTCTGTATTTGTATCTTTGTGATTGTTCTTATCTGTATTTGCAGTTAGTTCCTAGATAGTGTATTTTCAAATTCTAGTGTTGTCTTGTAAGCTCTATATATTTACCTACTACACATATCAATAAACAATTCATCATTCACGTACTATTATTTTCATAAACTTCCATGCCTCGGTGACGGATGCACCTGTAGAGTTTGAGAGTTTGTCTTCTACTCTCTCTTCTCTATGATTGTTTTCTATTTTGTGGTAAATTTTCCATCTTTTGCTGATGGGAGTTGATATATACAGAGCAAATTCCCTCCTTACAGAGCAATCTTTAGATGTTTACAATTATACCCTTTTCTATATTAGCAATACATTCATTTTCCTTTTAATACCTTTTAATACATACATTCATCTTCCTATTTTAATAATATGCTTTCATAAAAAAGATAAAGAACAAAACAATTATTTTAATTGGTAGCAACCATGCAATTTGTAATGCAATAACCAATTTGAAAGATATTTTCATAACTTACCATCCACATAATTACGTGAAGGTCGGGAAGAAAAGTATATTGAAAAAGTGATTAAACAAGATGCTTATTAGAATTGGTCATCGATTAATATAATATATGTATTAACATATGTATTTACAAATAATAATAAGTTTGAATTCACCTCTTTTCTTTTACAAATTTCATCGAAAAAAAATTGTGATTATACCGTCATAAAAACAGCAAAAATCAAAAGTTTGAAGTAATATATCAATAAATAAAGTAATTATTTATTTCTGTACTAAGTAACTTATTTACATGATTTATCAACTTTTCTTAAACAAAGGAAGATAATCTTTCTATATTATAATTTGGAAAGATGATGTTTTAATTATATTCTTGAAGATTATGCTAATCATTAGAAGGTGCATATTAAAAGGAAAATGAATGTATTGCTAATATAAACAAGGGTATAGTAGTAAACATTCAAAAATTGCTCTGTATTGAGGGATTTTGCTCTGCATATATCATCTCCCTTTGTTGGTTTGTATTTCTTTTTCCTTTCCCACCTTTGTTTTTACTTCATTCCTTTCAGATTCATTAGTTTACAGGCCCAAGAGGTCTTTGATTTTTTTGGACTTCACATTTGATCACTCTCTGAATTTTTTTTCTTTTTACTTGGTTGTGATGGAATCAGAAACTGAGAGACTTGGGGCATAGGTTATCATTTATAGAAGAGGATAAGGCGCCAATCTTAGTGCCAACTACAGTTTGAAACGAGAGAAATAATGCTACAGATCTTGTATTAGTGGACTCCTTACTTCTCGGGGTTGCAATTACAATTAATCTTGCGATCAGAGCAGTGTGGACTCCAGGGAAATGTTCTAATTTGTTCATGTGACCGATAAGAATCGAGCCTTCAATGGATGTCAGTGGTCTTTCGATATGTATATCTTAGTTCTCAATGGACTAGAAACTGATGAAATCCATCACAAGTCAATCTCGACTACTGTAGCTTTTATTTACGATTATATAACATTCCTTTTGCACATAAGACAAAAGAGATAGCTTTGTCGATTGGTTAATAAGCAGGGATTTTTCAATAACTTGATCCTTTTTAGTCTTGGGACATTAGTTAGTATGAGTTTGGAGTTTTTTTTTTAAATAAATAAATATTACACGTCAAACACATCACGAGCACTCTCTGAGATTTTATCTCATAAAATTTTTTCTTGTTTTCCTTTCCTTCCAGACTTAGGTGTAAATCGAGGCAAGACCTTGGGGTGTTGTGAGAGAATCGGTGTTGTTAGGATCCGTGGCATTGTAATTATTTTGATGTAGTTGAAGTTACATTTTATTTAGTTTAGAGATTTTGCTTTTATTCACGCTTTGAAGTGGTTCTTTTTAGGCCCTAAAAGTTATATTTATCCTCTTTACTGCGATCCGTGATCTAACATGTGAAATTTGTTGCTAGGTTCATCACATTTTATATATTTGAGTTCTATCAGCATAAAGTACATCTGACCATATATAATCAAATTATGAATTTTGAGTTTAGATAAATACAGACACTTGCTAATTATATAAGGGAGATCATATAATTCAGGATTTCATTCAATCAATTATCAACTAATTGCCCCTAATTCATCCTATCTATGAAGCTAGATGTTGCATAATCTGACAACATCATGATGTCTAGGTCTAAATTTTGAGTTCTTGACGGCCAGAAGTCTATGAAAGATGGCAGATGGATATCATTATCTTAATGACCATCATTTTGATAAATCTTAAAGATCATACTTTTGCTAACAATATTCACAAATTTCTCCGTAATCAGTGTGCCTAAGTGTATTATACAAATCGAATTTACAAGAATGTAAATAATCTTCATGTCATTGCACCAATGGATTTAGAAAGTTATAACCATCCAATCATGGTGATGTACTACATTCACGAATTTATTCATTTGTAGTTTTCTGAAGTCTAAATGAATACCACCAACCTTTAGTTATGATCCACATAACTCAAAATTCGTTCCTTTAGCATATAACAAATTATAAGTTGAATGTTGCGTCTCATGATATAGTGATCATAGATTTTAAAATCCAACTAAATAATAAAATCAACTGTATTATTGTTGATGTAAATAATTATCAACTATTGAAACACATTTTAATAGATCATAGTTACATCTCAAATATCAAACAAAAGTATTTTCATTTAAAAGTCTTTTCTTCATGCTAAATGTTACACGAGCACCAAACTAATTGTCGGTTTTCTCCCAAGGCACAAATCCGAACAATCTCCCACTTGTAACGTGAAATAACCTTAATGTAGAACACCACTTTTCTGTTGATCCAACAGCTTGCTTATCCATAAATCTCAATACTCATTAGGGTTTAACACTTTTTTCACATTATAACCAAAGATGACAAGCTCTTCTTCTTTCGCTGTTACAACTTGTTTAGATTGCTTTTTAAGGTAGAATAAAGCAAATTTCTACAAAAAAATAGAGAAATATATTTATTTGTAAAATCAAATAATAAAAAAGATAAATTATTAAGTTTTGTTCTAAATAATTTTTTTATTAATTTGATAAAACCAAGTAAATATAAAATTTATATTAAGTAGCTTTTAAAAATTTAAATCAAAACTTTAAAATAAATTTATATTTATAACTAATTAATGATAAAATGGATTGTTTGTTATTATTTTATGATAACTAGAGGACCATGCATTTTTTGATGAAACCCCCATCTCTTCCCCCTCTTTCAACATCCAGTCGGCGTAGCCGCCTCTTTCTCTCATAAGATCAGAGCTGTTTATGAGACTTGGGAGTTTACGAAGGGTGGAACATAAGGCATGGGCCTCAGGCTGGCAGGCGCAAGGATGAATGCATATGGTAAGGGTTTTTTTGAACTTTTCATATCATCATTTTTTTCTTTTTCTTTTTTCAACAAATAGTGAGAGGAGTAGATGAGAAAGACACAACAATGGTGGAATGAATACATAGGGTTAGTATCATGGTGGTGACATCAACAAGGGTACAAGTTTTTTTATTTTTTATAAATTTGAAAATAATAATTTATGGTGATAGACAAAAAATGGTTAGTCATGGTCAGCTAAGGGTGGTGGCTTTGCCCGCAACGACTAAGGTCCACCACAAAAAATATCTCGTATTTCTTTCTAGCAAGGCCTGATATCTGTTGATTTATAAGAGGAGGACATTTCATTGTTTTTCATATTTCAAGAAAAAAAAAATATTACACAAATTTATAGATACAAATGAGCCTTAAATTATTAACTGAACTAGATATCAAATTAAAGTGAGTTACCAATTTCGAATGATTTGTCTATAAATCTAGACTGTGTTTATTGTAGATCTTGATTGAGATGTTAATCTAAAGAATAATTTCATCACAATCAGAAGTTTAAGTATAGTTACATCTATATAATGTATTTTGTAATGACTTTTAGAATTATTATTATTATTGAAAAACAAGATTCATTCGTATTTACAGAACAAAAAAAACTGAAAGTAGAATTATCAAAGATATCAAGCACTCGGTAACAAACAATATCTTAGCGTAAGGCATGATCATAGTCACGGTATCGGAAAGTTTTATAGTTGAAATGCGATAGCCATTTCGAAGCCACGAAGCAAAATACAGCCATCGCAACCAGACTATATAGTGCAGTAACTGATATCATATTCTGTTTATATGCCGCAACTATTCCAATCGAGGCAACAGAGATAACCTGCAACACGATCTCAAGCACGTTGAGACCTTTATACGCAACACTGCAACTACTACAATTCACCGTATGTGACCAATACCTGAAACCAAGCAAAATGGATTGCCATGTAATGCAACATATACATAATTCCTACCATAAATCAAAGTTTCTAAATATTTTTCCGAGAAGTAAAATATACTCTTTTTTATACATATTTTTTAAAACTTCAAGGGTTCTCTTTTTTTTAAAATTTTTGATAGTCTATGTTGGAGTATTTTAATTAAAATATAAACTTGTGTTGATTTAGAGTGGTCAACGCCATTTCATCCCTCAATTTATTCCAAGAGTCCGTTGGTTTTATTATGGTCATTTAAATACATCAGTTTTATTTGAGGCATTAATGCAATAGACAAACGCCTATGTTAAATACCTATTTATTCAAATTGCATTCATTGTTTTCAATATGCATCTTGTAACGGTTAATGGAAAACTTTGAGCCTTGATACAATATAATAAGGACGAGTGATGCTGTTGTGAATAGAGGAAGGAAAAAAAGTGAGAATAAAAGAAAGGAATAAAATATAAATGATATAATTATATTGAGCAAGAGCAAAGTGTCTGGCCAAAGCTTCGTTTCTTTCTAAGGTGCAGTTAGAATAGAAACACAACACTGAGAGTTGGGTTGTTGTCCTGGAGGCTACGCGATAAACCCTAGTGCATATTTCATCATGAACTAGGGGCACAAAATTGTCTTAAAAAGAGCAGTGACTTAGTCCGCGCCTCAGCCCTACCATATACTTTAAGATTCATTGGTAATTAACTAATTACCGATGAAGAGGTAATATTCATCCATTTGGAGCATTGAGGTAATATCTACTCTTTGTTTATTTGAGTTAATTATTATTTGTTTTTCTAATTATATTTTGTGATGTTTGTGAACAGAGGAACAACAGTTTAACTCCAAGGGTTCTCAATATGTTAATATTCAAGGATGAGTTTTTGTAATTAGACGAAAATTTCGGGGTGTAGATATCCTTAAGTTTTAATAAGCTTGAAATACAGTTTCATCAGACAATAGCATATTAATTTTTTTATGTTGATATCTGTTACGTAATATATATATATTTAACTTTCAGATGAGGTGTTCGTTCAACTAATATCATGGTACTGTACTACTGCTAAAAAGAGATCCAACATTCTAATCTCGGTGTAACTACTCAACTTGAAAATATTATAGCCTACATATGATAGCATGTGTTAGAAACTTAAACATCTTAGGTCTCTCGCTTCTACCAACTTGACCTTATAGAGGAGGCAATGGTTTAATAATATGAAACTAAATTCATGAGATACCATCTGCTCAGTAATAAGTTTAAGGGATCAAAAAAATAAGCTAAAAATATGGGAACGAAAATTTGATCTATATAGTTACCGGTCGAATAGCTGATCTCTTGGAGGAGTGGGTGGCAGTAGTCCGCTGAACTTAGTTCCCCAATCAACTTGAGTGCCACCATACTTGTTTAACCACCTTCTGAACGAAATCACGGGTGCCTCCGACGTTGTTGGCACAAAACAAGTTTTATGCCAATTGATAGAGCCAAGTTCCTTAAGTTTTTTCTCCTAAGAGAAAAAGATACATCTCAAACACATCTTTACCAACCATGACATGTAATCAAAAATGATAGTTCACATCAACCAGTAGTAAAAACTTGAAATCGTAAAATCTACTTCATGAAGGTAGAAAGGCTATGTGTGATATTACACTTGAGAAGGCATAGTTGTGTATTGCAGCAACAGCTGGAAACAAAGCTAAGAAGAAAGGGAAGAGCATATATTACCTCAAGGTGAAGAAGATACAAATCTGAATCTAGAATTAAGTTTATTCCAGTATGAAATATCCAACGGGGTAAGATTCTTTCCGCCCAGACTGCAAAGTTTCTCGGAGATGCATATATCAATCTGCTATTACCCGGACTGACTGGAATACAGTAGAAAATCATAAATCTCCGTTTGTTTGGAGGAGGTGGCGCTGTGACCCACTGCATGAACAAAAGAGATATTATTGCTAGCTAGAGAAACGCAGAAGAAAAATACGGATACTGCCTTCAGGAATTATTTCCTTGATAAAGAAAAAGAAGGCAACTACTTACAGATTTCGGCTTAGTAGATGATGCTGAGTCCTCCGTTTGAGTGAAATATCCGTAGTGGAGGCAAGGCGGAACAAAATAACTCTCTCCATAATCGCGCTTTGAGGTGAATCCGTTGATGCCTAGTTTCTTTATGCTTATTTCCAGTGGTCCGCCTCCTTCCCTATCGCCCTTCTCAGTGCAGGACAACTTGCCGTCAGTCACAAGAAGATATAAATATATACATGAAACTGTGAAATAACCACTGGCCAGTATAACAGTACAGATGTACTTATCTTTCAGGTGCGTTTCCAGCTCCCAGTATGCCATAATGAGCGTATGGGACGTGCGCAGGGTCCATAACATTTTCAATCAGAACTTCATACCTGGAGATTTAGATGTAGAAATTAACTTCCAACTCCAGGTGAGTCCCTGGTGAAACTTTGTTACATAATATTTTAATATGTCACGGTTCATGGCCAGAAAGTGACAGAAATAATTTAGCCATGGTTGGTTTCCCGTAATATAGATTTTACATTTCCTCCTCATTTTATAAATAGTAATTAACAGACAACATACAAGTTATTTGGTACAAATGCCTACAAAGGAATTAGCATACCCGTAAGGTAAATCCCTGCACATCAACGAATTGGTATAAGACGGATCATCAAGTTCTGGTATGTGGTGAGGCTTTTTCTTTGAGAATATATCTTTGAAATCTGGATCAGAGTTCGGCCAGAACCAAAGAATGCCATTTTGCACACAACTTGGATAAACAGCGACACATGCTCTCTTGGAAGTGTGGATCTGCACAATTATTGGTAATCAAATACATTATGATTTCAAAATTGAAACTTCCAATTGAATGAAATTATAAGAGAGATTGATTCAGAATATCAAACTTCATTCAAAATCCTTGACCATTTCTGCATGATCAAAGAGACTCAGGAGGACAAGTGAGGACCATGACTGCTATGAGTGCTAAAGTTTCTTTACAACCAAAATAGAATTATAAAAAGGAGACACTAGCTACACGAAGCTTTACATTTTTTTTCCCACCATCTATGAAGAGTTACTATCGATATTTTACTTATGGAAAGGCTTTATGCACTAAAAGGTTCATATTCTCAAGAAACTTGAGTTGTAACAGTTCCATTTGTATGGAGAGCCACAAGAGGTGCTAAGACTTAAATGGATTAGCATTTTCTTTAAAGTTCTTTCGATGGAAAAAAATCATTTTGTCAATCGCAACAGAATTCGCTTGTGTATATGATTTTAAGTGTATCATGACCCTGCTAAAATAAGCACCACACCTTCGATGCTAGGGATATGGCCTTAAATCTATGCATTCCAAAAAGCATCTGGAAAGAATTCTGTTAAAATTGCTTTCATATCTATTGATCAAATTTTGCCGATTCTAGCAACTATTTCTTTTTGCTATCAGGCTTGTTTCCACCTGTGCCATGAACATTTTCCTTTTCATTTTTAACCAACCCCGTGATTATTCTACTTGCTTGTTCTGAGTGGACATGTATGGTTACAAGACTAACAACTCGCTATCGACTACAACTAAAAAATTGATAAAAAAAAAAAAAAAAAAAGATTTGCTCAAACTATCAGCATAGTAAGCCAAATAATCATGCACCAAACTAATGTGAGAATAAGGTCTTAAACTTAGAAGTTAGAACGAATGAATTTTTTTTTTAAGTATATACAGGAGGGCCATCACGCGGTGCTTGGGGTATGAACTTGCAATCACCAGAGCCGCCAAAGCACCAGCCATGGTAGACACACTGCAGCCTGCCCCATTGATCGATTCTCCCTTCGGACAACGGAGCCAATCTGTGAGGACAACTATCTTCAAACACTTTCCATTCATTATCATTCTTATCCCACCAAATCACAATATCTAATCCAATCACTTTCTTCCCAGTTGGCCTTCTCTTGTCAAGATCAGCCACTGGCACCACAGGGTACCAATGTGCATACCAATCAAATTTTTCTTCCTCCTTTTCGGTTAAGATTTCTGGTTCGAGTGGTAAAGATTCTCCGATTGATGGCGTAGTAGGAGAAATGGCGGCAAATGTCCTGAATTTTGCTGCTTTCTTGGTTCGACTTAACGGTGAAGGTGGAGTTATTTGTTGAGCTGATGAAAAGTGCAAAATTGGTTTTTTAGTTAAAATTATGGGATTTCGTAACGAGGTCATTTGACGGTATAATGAGGCAAAGGTGCAAGTTTTGAGAGCTTCCATGGCTTCTGCATGAGTAGTTATGAGACTCATATTTATTTTTATAGGAAAAATAATTAACAAACAATTCAAACGTCTATAGGAGTTCTATGGCGCCAAACGCCCCCATACTACGAATAGGGCCGGGGGCCTATTAAATTGATTGTTGCCTGTATTTGAGGGAAATTTTAAGTACTGGTTGATGTGTATAAACTTTGTGAATATGATTTTGCCACATAATATAAAGAATGATGCAATCGTAGGTATATTGCTCATCTACCTCCATGAGGTTTGAAGTTTTGGCAAAGACCCTCTTCCGTACGGTACAGTTAGTCAAGAATCAACTTAAGGGCAATTATATCAATTACATCTGAGGAAATTAACTGAGCTAATTTGTAATTGGTAAGCGCAATTTGCTTCTAATATGCAGGGATGGTGCTATATGAAAATATGAAATTGTGTAGGTACTTTTCATCCACATCCCCTCAGGTTATTTGGCAAATGTCCCCTGATTGTTTGGCACATACACCATTGTGTCAGTTCACTAACAGTCAAATGTTAAGGTTAGGGATAATTTTGTACAGAACATTCGGCAATTTACCCTCGGGGTTATGCTAATTTGACAAATTACTTCCCTGTGAAAAATAAATTAGCAAATTACTTCTCTGTGATTTTAAAAATTGGCAAATTACCTCCCTATATTGGGAGGTATAGTTCACTTGCTCAAACTTGAGAGTGGAGATAGTTTTTTACACGAAAATAGACATTTATATCATTTTTCTCAACAAATATGTATATCTTTGATTTAATACTTTAACTTGTCAAAAAAATGCAAAAAAAACAAAAAACAAAAACAAACATTTAAAAATAAGTTATGATTTCATAATATGTATGTTTTATAATTTATTTTTTTCTTATAGTTATTCAAAGAAAGGTTAGAATCAAATTTGAAATTATAGAAAATAAATCATTAAAACCAACAAGTGTATTTTGGTCATTAATATAAAAATACACTAAAATATTTATAGGGAGGTGGTATGCCAATTTTTAGAATCATATGGAGGTAATCTGCCTATTTATTTTTCACAGAGATGTAGTTTACCAATTCATCATAACACAGGAGATAAATTGGCAAAAAAACCTTTTGTAAATTACATTGTAACAATTTTTAAAGAAAATTTAAGTGTCAGAATCACTTAAATCCAATCTCCCGGTTCTTTTTCTTTTCAACTCCAAGAGCCCGCGATTCACCTTAAAGAATTCCCCCGTGCTTTTTTCTTAGCATAACGAAATCACATGATATTAGGGTAATTTTCATCCACCTCCCCTGAGGTTTTGTACTTTGGTATATAGCCCCCTGAGGTTTCACTTTTTGGCATATACCCCCCTGAAGTTTCATTCATTGGCATACACCCCCTTGAGGTTTCAATTCTTTTGCATATACCCCCATGAGGTTTCAATTCTTCTGCATATACCTCCCTTCCATCCATTCACCCTTAGTCAACTATCAAAAGTGAGGGTAAATATGTAATTAATTAATACTTTAAAACATAAAAACTCATTTATGATTATTAATGTGTTAGTTAGCTTAAATATAATCTATTAATTCTTATAATCTAAATATCTAAATTAATCATGATTTATTTTTAATTTTATTAGTTAATTAGCAATTTTGAATTTACAAATTTATTTTTTTAGAAGTTTTTTAAGTAGTTAAAAATTAACACGATTAGGAAAATTATAACTAATGGTCATTTGCTTATTTTTAATATTTATAAAAATTTTGCAGCATTTTTACTAGAATTCTGAACATTTTATTCCTAGCTATTGTTGATGATTATATTGATTAAGTGACATTTTATTAAAATGTCGATCTTATTAATATGTTGCATATGTAAAATAAAAAATATAGAATAAAAAGAATATGTCTCTAAATTATATTATTGTTTGGTAGAGAAAAATACGCATATTAATGGACTAATATGATTAAAAAAAAACATACTTAATTTGGATATTTAGACTATAAGAATAAATAGATTATGTATTCTTATAGATTATGGTTAAGTTAATTAATAAATTAATAACCATAAATAAGTTTTGATATTTTTAAGCATAAGAAAATTACATGTTTACCCTCACTTTTGATAGTTGACTAAGGGTCCATGGATGGAAGGGAGGTATATGCAAAATAATTGAAACCTCAGGGGGTATATGCAAAAAAACTGAAACCTCAAGGGGGTGTATGCCATGAATAAAACTTCAGAGGGGTATATACCAAAATATGAAACCTCAGGAGGCTGTATGCCAAAGTAAGAAACCTCAGGAAGGTGGATGAAAATTACCCCATGATATTATACTAAGCAATTTTATTGTTGACATATTATTCTTTTTCTTTTTCTCTACAATAAAGGTCTGGTGATTTTGATTCGTATCTTTTACTTTCTGAGGTGTTAAACACAAGAATGTCTTGTAGTTTGTCAAAAAAGAAAATTTGAAACCATCTTATATTATTTCCTCTTAAACAACTATGGATCATAAAATTTGCTTATTAATAAGTTAACAAAGTAAATACTCTGCTTCTTAAGGGTTAAATTGACTTTTACTTCAATTTGTTGTGAAGGTATGGACGCTGGCGAACTCCTCTGTATCGTCGTCTACTCGTCTTCTTTTGCCGGTTATGTAGGAAGTGGTGGTGTAGGGTTCTGGCTGTGGAGGTGGTTTGACGGTGGTGGCGGAGGCAGTGGTGGTGTGAGGTGGTGCTGTCATTATGGTGGGTGTACTACACTTGTGCCAACCTCCTGAAAAAATATGTGAAAAAGTTAGAGACGGAAAATTCAAATTAGATTACTTATATTAAATGGTGTGTGTTTTGTGTTTTATAAAATTAATCACCACAGGTAATTAAATTAATGACATGTGTCAAAATTTTATAATCATCACAAATACGAATACAAAATAACATAGAGAAGTCCTCATAAGGACAAAACATACTACACAAGTACGTGAATAACAAAGTACAAAATGGCACAGAAGACTCTCGATAAGATCAAAGTATGTAGTGTTATCTAAATTCACAGGACTCGCAACTTAAATTCTTTTTACAATTTTGCTTTTCAACTATTACTACTACCATATGCCTATAGATTTAAAACGGAAAACTATTTTACAACAAAAGATTTGAGATAACAGAGATGGGATATGACTCCCCTATTCTATCGGGAGATGGGTAGGTTTTGATAAAAACGAAATTAAGCTTAATCCCTATCAAATAAAAAATAAGAATTAGCTAAAATAAACAACTCACAACTTGCTAACACATACGATAATGCAAAACATAGTCGTCCATCACAACTCAATATAAAAAGAATAAGTATCCAAAATTTGAAATCAGAAGAAGAATGATTCAAATGCTCATCTTCAAAAGAAGTAGCTTTCAAATTCCTATGTCCATCAAAATTGATTGACGAAAGATTTAAAAAATCACACACACAAAATGTAAACAATAGTCATGCTATGAGTTATACTTATACATAAGCCACATCGGTTTTCAATTTAAACTTGGATTAGTGATATTTGCAAAAGAGATTGAAAAGGGTTTATTAGTTTTGCACTCAGGTTAGCACTTTTGAAGTGTTTGAATTATTAACTCAATTTGAGAATTTGTCTTGAAAAAATAACAATAAAAAGTAAGCTAGACTAGAAGTGTTGGCCGCTAATATTTTGATGTTGTTTTCCAAAGCAAACGACTTCTTTATCTTTTCATATTTCGAATTATTGAGGTTTTGGTAATTTACCCTTTTTTCATGCCAATTTCTTAATTACATCGATACAAAAATTAAATAGGCAAATTATCTCCCGTAATTTAAAAAAACTGATAAATTGCCCTCCTATATAGGAGACGTAGTTCACTTGCTCCAATAGAGTGGGTATAATTTTTTGGGCTGAAAAAGACATATATATCCCGTTTTCTCAAAATATATGTAGATCTATTAGTCTAATATTTTAACTTGTTAAAAAAATGGAAAAATAAAAAATAATATCTAAAAGTAAGTTAAGAGTTCATAATATATATGTTTTATAATATGCTTTTATACTTTCACCTATAATTTTTGAAAGAAATGCTACAATTAAATTTGAATTACAAAAAAAAAATTATTAAAAAACAATATTTTAGTTATTAAATATAAGGGATAATTATAGCTACACCCCTGAGGTTTGGTGTTACTACAGACACCACCCCTTGAGGTTTGAGAAATTACATAGACCACCGTTGAGGTTGCATAAACCTTACAACAAGGTCCATCTCTTTATTTCATGGATGGAAACTTCAGTTTTACCCTTGGTCCATTTCATGTAATATTAAATAAGTATCATACTATAAAGTCTACTAATATTTAAATACCGAAATATGAATTATATTGTTGAAAAAAGCTGAAAAGTAAAAGTACATTATTTTTTAAAGAAAGGCACATGATCTACTTACCTAATCCATTTATTTAAATTTAGTTGTAGATGTTTAAAAACTCATAACATTACTTTTAGTATTTATAAGTTATAGTTTATTCCAATCATTATTAAAAATAAAAGAATACAAAATGCTTAGAACTTCCTCATTCATCTCAACAAAAAATGCACAAAAAGTGAAACAAAAAGGGTTCTTAGACTTTAGTGAAGAGTTAAAGTTTGCACGGGGTTCTTAATTTGAAAATTGAATAATGTTTTGGTATCAAAATCTATTACAACTAAAAAGAAAAAAAAAGTATGACTCATCAAACCAAAAAGAACAAATAAAAATCAATAAGTCTTTTGTAATTAACTTAATCTTTTAGATTCTCTAAAAAATTGTTGAAGGGTATTATTGTCTTTATATGACATAAGCTAGTTAAAGGAGGGGTCTCTGTAATTTCTCAAATCTCAGGGCAGGTCTCTGTAATTATCCCAAATTTCAGGGGAGTGTAACTGTAATTATCCCTAAATATAATACACAAAAAAAAAAAAAATCATAGGAATATAATTTTTTCTATTTATTCTCACATGGGTTTATTTGCTAATTTGCCATAACACATTGGATAAATTCCAAAAATTCTTTAAATTTACACACTAAATCTTTCAAAAAAGCACATTTACACCTCCACCAAAGCTTCTCAAATCTTTCTTTATACTCCATTAAAAAGTCTATAACTTTATAAATTTCATATTATGCAAAATTTAAATTAAAGAAATATTTTCATACTTCAAAATTTACAAACTTACAATACTTCAAAATTATGTTAGATTCATATCAAACAAATACTTTATTACATTTTACTTTTTAGTTTTAAATAACTTTCTAACAAATATTAATTTATTAAAAGAAAAAGATAAAATTCTCATAAAAATTATTTTTTAAGAATCTTCTTTTCGTCTCCCCCCCCCCCCACCATAATCCTACACCCGCAGTTTGCTGAGTCTTTCTTCTTTCCCCCGTTGTTGATGCTCTTCTCAGCCATACTGTCAACAATATTTTGAGTTCACTCAGAAACAAATATATCTACATATTCAATTTTAAAACACCAAGAAATTATGCAAGCAAAAAAGAAAAGATCCATAATCCATCTAAACTCAAAGTACCAAAACGTAAATTCAGAAAGTATACCAACATTAAATAGTTATACAATAACACTAACGTAATATTCAATTCAACCTCCAATAACATCATGATAACTTTTTCGTGTTCAACTACTTCATCCCTCTTTTATTTGTCTCGACGAAATAGAAGCTCGGATTTTTTTTTTCTCTGTATGTTAGTTCTTTTATTTGAAGAACTCGTAGCATTATTTATCCTTTAACTTGAGTGATGTTAATTAAGTCATAATTACATGATGTTACAATATAACCCCATCTAATTTTTAAAAACTAACAGACCGCCCCCTAAATTATCGATACGCGCATTGGATACGTCCTAGGGGCATATCCAATACGCTTATCCTAATTTTACGAATACAAACAAATTAATATGCCACGTGTCGTATCCGATACGTATTCCACAAGTATCCGGTGCGTATCATATCCGATACTGCATTTTGTGATTTTTTTTCAAGTACCCGTGCATCCTAGGAGGCAGGTCTTGGGCAAGAGGTGCTTTCAAAATCAAATTAAACTATGATATTATTTATATTATTATTAACGTGAATACTTATCAATTATTGAAAACATTGTTCTATAAATAAATAAAAAAATTACATTTAAAACGGTTAAAAGAAACTATTTTCATTGAAGTTCTTTATTTAAGTGAAAGGTTACATGAACCTCAAACAATTTGTCGTTTGCATCAAATACACAAATTTTTGAGTCAAATGTCCATGTAAGTTAATGCCTTTTTGAAATAAAAAACAACAAAAAGAAATGCACAATTGCAACTCCGAGATTCGAACTCTGGTCTTTCTTTGCTGGAAAAGAAAGCAATTGTCAAATGAGCAAAAAGCTTAAGGTGGTGTTTGCAAACTCTTAAAAAAACTTACAATTTGTTTTTGGTATCATTTAAGTACTTTTAGGGTGTTCGGTTAACAAGGTAAACTCCAACAATCACTTTCTTAAGCTGAAAATTGTCATAATCTAGAAGTTGTTATTTCTTAGCTTCTAGCTTGTGGTGGTTGATTTTAATAAATTAAAATATATTTTCTTGTGAACTTCTAGATTTTTTTGAAAACACCCATTAACTTATAACTTAAACATATTTCACAAATTTAGCTTAAAATTATGAACTTTTACTTTTTAAAAAGAGTTTGCAACGCCGCCACGTAAGACTGGTCATGTGATTCATGTAAATAAAAAAAAAAAACAAAAACAAATTATTCGTTTTACACCACCCATCATCACTTTTCCATTTCATATTTGTTTTTTTCAAAAAAAAAATTCAAAATCTTTAAACCTCCACCCGCCCCACCCCAATGTATCTCATTTTCTCTCCTTACCGACATTCTTGCATCCTCAAAAATTTCTTTTCCTTCTTCACTACCATATTTTGTTTACAATCTTGTTCCCATTTCTTATTCACACTCCTTTTGTTCTCTTTCCCCCCGTTCCCGACATCCAACCAGCTTCGCCGCCTTTCTCTCTCCATAACTCTTGATTCAACATTACCAACTACCACCAACACCTGCTAGGGGAAATATCGTGCAAGAAAATCCAACGTACAACAAAGATGTCCAGACCATGCTAGTGCTTTTTTATCTTGTGATATATGAGAGTTTCTTTCATATATAGTTGAACTGGCCGTGGAGTTTTTAGCTGCTTACTTTAACGAGTCAGTCTATGCTACAGCATGCACTCACATAATGTGTGGGATCATGTGGGACCCACGAGCATGGGTCACACATGTATGTGAGTGCATGCTGTGATACAGCATGTTGTAGCCAAGACTAAATTTACTTTAACATCTGACTTTCAAATAAGTTCAGCTTATGTAGTGGTAAAAGCTTGAGGACCAAATTTTATTTGTTTTTTACGAAACGATATAAATTTCTGACTACTTCTGAAGATTTCCGCTTGGGGTTCAATTGTTTGATTTCATTTTCAATAACATACGTGGGTTGGTTCGTTCAAACTAGAATACAGTTACCCAAATGAATCTTGATACATAACTTTCACACAATCTATTACATCAAGGTTTTCTCTTTGATATCTATAATCTATTACACAATAAGATAGATTCGTAATTTATTGGAATCAAAAGATGAAAGTTAGATTGCTCTGTGATAGCAATCAATAGGTACACAAACTATATTTTAATGAAAAGCATGATCATAGTCATGATATCGGAAATATTTGTAGATGAAATGCGACAACCATTTTGAAGCCACGAAGCATATTACAGCCGCTGCAGCCAAACTATTTTGTTTATAGACCACGGCCATTCCAATTGAAGCAACGGAGAGAACCTGCAATGCTGTCTCGAGTATGTTGAGACCTTTATACGCGGCACTGCAGCTGCTACAGTTCACCGTATGTGACCAATACCTGCAATAAAACCAAACGAATTACTTGAAATTCAACAAATATGTAATTCCTACTACCCGTCAATAGTACTTAGTTTTTGGTTTAATCAGCTCAAAAGAAGAAGGTAAATTGTAGCTTCATCGAACAACGCCACATTTTTTAAGTTTGTTTCAGTTAGAGATTATAAGTATTTAATTTGATCTCTTTTTTACATGCTTAAGTTTCTTTGATAAGATGGTTTTAATATAGAGCCCTGTGTTCAAATTTCATTAGCACAACAACTTATGAAAAAGGAGCACCAATTAGCTTCCAAAAAGTTATAGCTCTAACTTATGAAAAAGGAGTGACAATTAGCTTGGAAAATCTAAGAGTTTAATCATTTTTGTGTGTTAATATCTGTTACGTAATACAATACTTAATTTCTCTCTTTTTTCACTTCTAACTTTCAGATGAGGTGGTCATTTCAATTTGATACCATGGTACACCTCAAAATAATCCAACATTTGAATCTTATTGACACCTTAGAAATATTATGGCCTTCATGTGATATATAGCAACTGTCAGATATTATAAATATTTAAAGTTTCCCGCTTCTACCAAATTTGCTTATAGACGAGGCAATTGTTTAACATGATTTAACTAAGTTCATGAGATATCATCTGCTTAGTAAGAAGTTTGAGGGGTTAAAAATAAGCTAGAAAGATGGGAATTAAGTTTTGATTTATATATAGTTACCGGTCAAGTAGCTGCTCTCTTGGAGGAGTGGGTGGCAGTGGCAGTAGTCCGCTGAATTTCGTTCCCCAATCAACTTGAGTGCCTCCATACTTGTTTAACCACCTTCTGAATGTAGCCACGAGGGTATCTGACTTTGTTGGCACATAACAAGTTTTATGCCAATTGAAAGATCCAAGTTCCTTAAATTTTCGTTCCTAAGAGAGAATGCATTAAGGGAGTTACATCTCAAACACTAAAATGATAATTCAGATCAACCGCTAAAAACATAGGCCGTATAGTCGTAAATCTACTTCATGAATCTAGAAAAGGCGTGTGTGTATTGCAGCAATAGTTGGAAACAAAGCTAAGAAGAAAGGGAGGAGCTTATATTACCTCGCGGTGAAGAAGATACAAATCTGAATCTAGAATTAAGTGTAGTCCAATATGAAACATCCAACGGGGGAAGATTCTTTCCACCCAGACGGCAAAGTTTCTAGGAGACGAAAATATCAATCTGCTATTACCTGGACTGACTGGAATACAATAGAAGATTGTAAGAAGTCGTTTGTTTGCAGGAATTGGTGGCACTATCCACTGCATGAAACAAAACAGACATAAAAATGCAGAAGACAAAGACAGATAATGAGCAACTTTTACATAATTAAAAGGGCAACTATTTACAGATTTGGACTTGGTAGATGATGTTGACTCTGTAGGAAGAGCGAAATGTCCATAGTAGAGACAAGGCGCAACAAAACGATTCTCCCCATATACTTGCTTTGCGGTGAATCCGTTCATGTCTAGTTTCTCTATACTTATTTCAAGTGGCATGCCTCCTTCCCTGTCAGCCTTCATAGTGCAGGATACTTGCCGTTAGTCGCAAGGAGCTCGAAATATATACATGAAAGGGTGAAATAACCATAATATATATACATGAAACTGGCATGTATAAATGTACTTATCTCTCAGGCACTTTTTCCGTTCTCAAAATGCCATAATGAGCGTATGGAACATGAGCAGGGTCCATGAGATTTTCAATAAGAACTTCATACCTGGGAATTTAGATGAATCAATTAAATAGAACTTCAAGGTGAGTCCGGGCTCAAACTTAGATACATAACATTATAATATGTCGTGATTCATTCCCAGAAATGACAGAAATAATAGGAAGAAATAACAAAACAATGCAGTTTTCGTTTTTCCGTTAGTCTAGATTTTGTACTTGTTGCTCAAAAGTTTTAGATAGTAAATAGCACACAAATACTCTAGTTATTTGGAAGAAGCCGATAAATGAATCACCATACCCATAATTAACAGACAAAATACAAGTTATTTGGTACTAGTGGCGATAAAGGAATTAGCATACCCGTAAGGTACATCCCTGCACATCAACGAATTGGTATACGAAGGGTCATCAAGTTCTGGTATGTAGTGAGGCTTTGTCTTTGAAAATATATCTTTGAACTCCGGATCAGAGTTCGGCCAGAACCAAACAATGCCATTTTGCACACAACTTGGATAAACCGCTACACATGCTCTCTTGGAAGTGTGGATCTGCACGATTAGAGATAACCAAATACATTATGATTTCAAATTTTCAAACCTCCAATTGAACAAAATGATCAGAAAGATTGATTCGGGATATCAAACTAATGTTCGAATAAGGTCTTATTACTTAGAAGTTAGAACAACTGATACTTTAACGGGACCGTAATTACATACCGGAGGGCCATCGCGTGGTGCTTGAGGAATGAACTTGCAATAGCCAGCGCCACCAAAGCACCAGCCATGGTAGACACACTGCAGCCTGCCCCATTGATCGATTCTCCCTTCGGATAACGGAGCCAATCTGTGAGGACAACTATCTTCAAACACTTTCCACTCGTTATCATTCTTGTCCCACCAAATGACAATATCCAAACCAACCACTTTCTTCCCAGTTGGCCTTCTCTTGTCGAGATCAGCCACCGGCACCACAGGGTACCAATGTGCATACCAATCAAATTTCTCCTCCTCCTTTACGGTTACGATTTCTGGTTCGAGTGGTAAGGATTCTTCGATTGACGGGGCAGTAGGAGAAATGGCAGCAAAAGTCCTGAAATTTGGCGCATTCCTGCATTGAAGTGAGGGTAAAAATGGAGTAGTTTTATGAGTTGATGAGAAGTGTAAAATGATTTTTTTAGTTAAAATTTTGGGATTTCTTGTTGATGAGGTGAGTGGGCGGTATAACGAAGTGAAGGTGGAAGTTTTGAGAGCTTCCATAGCTGACAGTTTCTTTTGCCGGAGAAGTTATGAGAATAAACATTAGTGTCGAAATTTATTTTTATAGGAGAAAAAGCAGCAAAAGCAATTCATATGGAAGAACATTAAAGTTGAGAGGAACTAATTTCAATTTCCTGTTTTGGAGGGAAGATAGGCAATAGGTGAAAGGTTGGTTGTTAAATTTGTATCACCAACACTTAATGAGCTTATAGAAAAACTAATGTTTTAAGCAACTCGCCTTTAGTTTTTTGGGCTTACACCCGAAAAGAATTAAAGTTTCTATAATTTATGTATTGATATATCTTCATTTTTATTTCATCCGCCGCGGATATTTTTGACACAACTAACGAATATTAAAAGATGTTTGATATTCTGACCAACCTTTTAAAGTGAGGAATCTCAAAAATTATCTTCTTTTTTGTAGGTTTTTGAAATAGAGATGGAATACATCATCAACCTCTTGTAAAACCTTTTATTTTTTAGTTAATATTTTCAATCTCAGATTTTATCATAACTTATATTGGGAGCTTACAAGAATATCTTTGTGTAGCTTAGTTATGTGGGAAGTAAATTATGTGCGTGTTTTTAAATTTCTTTTATTCTAAAACTTAAAAAATAAAATTCAACCCACGCTATTAGCTCCATCTCCATCTCCATCCTACGGATAGGGCAATAAAAAAAGTAAGAAGCAAAACGCCACCAACCCTATAATTAGCTTCCACGCCCCCAAATTACGATTAGGCCGCCGATTGAATTAATAGCTGAATAATTTGGCTAGGAGTGAATGTTAGAACTTCTCGCCCCTATTTGAGTTGGAGAGGGATTTGTTCCTAAATAAATAAAATTTGGACTGGAATTTCATTAATTGAAAGTTGAAACTCATTATTCTATTATATTCTATTGTTAAAGGACAATTAAATCTATAAGATTTTGAAATTATAAATACTGACTTCTTTATAATCTCATCTAAATTATATATTGACATGAATAATTGTATTATTTGCACTATGGCATTGCATCGTGGTCGCATAAAACATGAAATAGGAAATATGGTTCTACTTTACAATTGATTTTAGGCTAGTGATATTGCCAGAACAACTATTTTTGGTGCCAAAGCAAATTTTAATTTAGCCTAATTTACCTTTCTCAATTAAAGTAAGTATCAATTAAATCTTTAGATTCTCCAAAAACATCATATTCTAATTAATCATTCCTTAATTGCAATAATTCAAACATGTGTTTTAAGTATAAATAAATATACTTAAGATATATTATTGCCTTATTTATTCTAATTACATATTCTCTAATTAATTCTTTCTTGTCGAATCTCTCATTTTAATTGATAAGCTACATATTTATCCAAGATTTACGTTCTTTTGTCTCCATGGTAAAAAAGATCGTCTCCAAATTTCTCAACTGTAAAAATTTTTTAAAAACGAGTGATGCGGGGTATTTTAGTCTGGATACGTGTCCACTTGTCAACACTCCACGTCAGATTGCTTTAGTTCCTTCTGCATGCTTAAGCAGCTTTTGAGTTCGGAACCTGCACTCAACACCACACGTAAACTAAACCGGTGCCTTCTCCGGCGAAGGCACTCCGACGCTCAAGTCAAATGGGTCGGAATATGAGATCTTGTTGAGCAAGGCAACAAGTCGAATGAGCTGGTAAAAATAGGTCGAAATAGTGCACAAGCAATAAGTCGAATGTAAACAATAAACAAGTCGAATGAACTGAGCCAAACAAGTCGAATGAAACAGTCCAAAACAAGTCGAATGAAGGCAAAAATAGGTCGAACTCGAGCTATTGGTGAACAACTCGAATGAGCTTGATGAATAGGTCGAGGTCGACTTATATAACTCGAACTTAGGGCTTGGAAATATGTAAAACGTACCTTGGAATGAGGAATGAGACCCCTTTATATAGGCATAAGAGTCCTTATTCAGCTAGAATTACACTCCAAGTATGACTATGAGTTGAATAAGTCAAACTAGAGCTATTTTGGAATAACTCGAATGACCTTGCAAAATAGCTCGAATGGCCTGCATGAAAATAGCTCGAATGGCCTTGAAACAGCTCGAATTGGGCCTAGAACAACTCGATTTAGGCTTGTGCAATCCAAATTGGGCCCTGAATAACTCGAAATTGGGCATACATGGGCCTAATTTTGAGTTTTGCCTTAAATTGTAATTTTGCATTAAAAAATAATGGTGTTGTCGTGGCATAATATTCCGAAATACGCTCGTGGTATTATATCGAATATTATAACGTGGCGATACCGAAATATGGTACATCAACGAGAAACATAATTTGATTTTTAATTTATGAGTCTCACCCCCACCTTCAGCAATAAATAAGTATGAGTGTATAACATCTTGCAAAATTTAATTTTTGAAAATTTAAATCTTGTTATTTTTGTTTTATCATAAGTAACTCTTTAGTTATGTTTATTCATGAAATTCTTAAAATGTTTGTGAAACGATTCTTTAGTTTTAAAGTTCAATTTACAAGATTTTATAATTATGTATATATATTCTTGACCTATTTTTATTTTTATTAACATCATTATTTAACATTTCAATAACTTTTTAAACCTTTTGTATATATATAAATATATATATATATATATATATATATATATATATATATATATATATATATATATATGAAACTTACGCAGTTAAATTAGTGATTTGAAAATATATCTATTTAAGTAAATCAAATTTATATAACAAAATTCCGACAATTAAGAAGTTATTAATCAAAGAAAACAAGAATTGAAGATAATTTTAAGAGTTTACTTTATATAGGTTTTAATTAAGAAGGATAACTTGGAGAAGTATAATAATTTGCTCGACAAATATTGCTCTGATAATATCGTCGGCATTAATTTTATTCATCAATCGACTCCCTCAAAGTAGTAACATAGATCACTTCCATACATCGCATTTTAAGGGATTACTTTTGTTAGGGAAGATTCCTCATGTTACTTTGAATAGACAAATTCTCTTTCCCAACCCCCCAAATAAATCGACTTGATAAATTTAAAAAAGTTGTAAAATGTCTCTATTTTTATTTTATTTTTTTGTTTGTGTTATCTTTTTAAAGAACACTTGCTAATTTTAATGATCAAAATATCCTATATGTTTCTAATGTTTTTTTTTTTTTTGTTAATTTCAAATGTAGTTGCAGTCTTTCTCTGAAAAAAAGTTATAAGTAAAGTACAAAACAAAATAAAAAGCCGTATTACAAAGTTTTCACTTAATCGCAAATTATAATTTTAATTTTGATATTAAAAGTATAATAACTAAAAGACGTACTTCTTTTAGGGGAACAAAGAAAAGACCCAAAAACCACTACCACTCTTGTTTTGGTGGGTGAATTTCACCTCCCTCTATAGGGGAGAAACATGGCTAGTATTTTATTTTGATTTTCTTTTAAATTTACTTTCCATTCTCTTAAACTTGCAAAATTTTGGGAAGTATGAAATTGAAAACTAAGACTAAAGAAGCCCACCAATTCTTCACACTATTGCGTAAACAATGTAGAAAAACTATCGTTTAGGGTGTTTTGCGAACTGCCCCTAACATTTTAAAAATAGTACTTTGCCCCATAATGTTTGTAAAGTTGCCCCCTAAGTCCTTATCTACCGGTCATTTTTGCCACATGGCTATCTTTTCATCCATTAGATTTGGTATCACGGGGAAAATCGCAAATTTTTACCAACGTTAGGGGGCAAAGTGCTCTTTTTAAAACGCGAGGGGGCACTTCGCAAAACACCCCAAACATTAAGGGGCAAAACACAATTGACCCAAAACTATTTGTTGAATAACCTAATGGATATGTGTTACTCTCTTGTATTAAATTCCTTTTTAGAATATATTCAATAGATTATAGAAGAGCAAAGTTGAATAGAGATAAAACATTTTTTTTTTCATTAGAAAATCACAGATCTCCAATTTTTATTAAATCTTCGTAACAGCCGAGACCTATATTACATCAAACTTATTGTGCGTCGTTAATGTTATTTTTCATTCTTTTGGGCCAAACATATCCGATTTCCTATTTGGAGTTCTTCTAGTTAACCACAAAAATAATTTGTTGGAAAATGTTATCCTCACAGGACTGTACGTGTACAGTCCATTTTTTTCATTTACAAACTTATATAATAAATGGCAACCGGGAGGTTAGGTCAGCTCCAGCTTCTTCAAAATTATCTGAAAAAGCTTTAACTTCTTAGGTATTTAGATTAGGACCCAAAAAATTTCACACTAACATTATCTTTCAAATATTATCTTGTTATGAGGCGATAAATAGCTTTGTTTTCTCTATAAATTAATTTACTTGTGGTAAATTACTAAAACTACCTTGGCTTCATTTTCAGATTGCAGATATTTAAATATGAGATTCAGAACGTTTCTTTTTCTTCTTCTTTTTTTTTTCTTTCAAAAACAATGTTAAACTCTATTTCCCAGGACTTATGATTCTTCCTTCCTACAAGGACTTGGTCAATAAATTGTTGTTCTTATCTGTCAGCTTGGTCTATGGGCTTTTTTAGTTAATTTCTCAAATTAAAGAGGTTAAAGTAAAACTCTATATAATTAAAGAATTCATCGCAATTGTATACCAATAGGACTGTGTGACAGTCCTATTGGTAAACTGTTAGGCTAGCATATCCGTAATTTGTTTGCATGGTTTGGTTTAGCATACATTTTTCTCGTCATATTTATATACATTGGATTCACCAATCATGGACATAATAAAAACATAAAGCAACAAATAAACACATCAGCATCATCTAATGTTAATTGAGTTCATTATGAGTATGTAAAACACCATATTCAAATTCATCAATTCGAAAAAGGAAAAAAAAAAAAAAAACATCTCTTACTCATTCCGATTTTTACTTCACTCTTGATTGGAGTCAAACCAAATCACAGACACACCACACACTTAAAGAAAAGTTCTTGACTTAATTTTGATTATTTTTTGTAATGACCCAAAACTTTATTATAACTTTGGGTGTGTTTATTTGATATTTTGGTCTACCATTTTATTATGAATACGTTAAAAGTTAAATGGCATTTCAAAGCTATCAATAAATAATTTAGTTATATATTATCTTAACCTTTTATGTTTTAGAAAGTAAAGTTGCACTAATCAGCATATTTCAAGTTGCATGGATAAAGATGATTCCTTAACCGAATGATATTTTGTTTGTATGTGTATTGTATAACTACGTACCTTTTTAAGTATTTAAAATATCCTCTACCTATATATATGGGTTTAATAAATTAGTGCTTTTTTTGAAATACAAAAAGTTTACATATGTATTTGAATAAGATTTAGTGCTTAGTCATAAATTATAATTATTGATAATAGAATTGGAGTAAGTTGTTATAGATTCTAAATTCTACCCATTCACGGATATAAAGGTCTCAAATCTTATCTCCTTGCCATTTAAATAATATGTATTTATCTTGTTTCTTTTTTTGTACTTATCTTTTCCTTATTATTGTTACTTGTTTCCTAGTTCAATGGTCATGATTTTGTGTACATATTTGCATACTCGGCTGATGAACAAAAGAAATCAATATTATATTCGTCTTCTTCCTCTCTACTAATTTCATAATTACAGTTAGGACCCATATGTATTAAACCCCATACTTAGAGTATAACCCAATTCTTTCATTAGCCCTTCGTATGATACAAGGCATTCCAACTGCCGTAGCAAAGCATTTAGTAGATTTGTTCAATGATTACGAGTTTTGCCTCGGATACTTAAGTTATCATGCAATTGGAGTTCAAGTAAGTAGTTCTTTGTATTTGCTATTTATTTTTATAACATAAATTATTGTATTTATTCTATTTTGAAGATTGTCATATTTTTGAATACTTTTCAAAGTAGCAAAGAAAATAATTTTATTTTGAAAAAGCAATCGGAGTTATTTTTGAACAACTTGGATCAAGCATATAAAATATTATACTTTTTGAGTTGATATGGGAGAATATTGTTTTTTTGTAAGATTGAACAAGAATAGTAATTGTAAAAGTTCTGAAATCATAAGCTTTGTTTTTAATCCTTGTGTTTTGGAAATTATTGATATTGTTCGAAAGATATTTTGCTTTGGGCCGCCAACGGGTATACAGTTGGAAAATATGTGGGCCGTCAAAGGGCAAACGTTGAAAACTTTAGGGCTGTCAACGAGCAATATCGTTGAATCATGTGGGCCGCCGATCGGCTACTGTTGGCAAACTTTTGGGCCGTCAACGCTCAATATCGTTGAATCATGTGGGCCGCCAACGGGCTACTGTTGGAAAAGTTTTGGGCCGTCAACAGTCAATATCGTTGAATCATGTGGGCCGCCAACGGGCTACTGTTGGAAAACTTTTGGGCTATCAACGGGGAATATCGTTGAATCATGTGGGCCGCCAGGGGGCTACTGTTGGAAAACCTCTGGGCCGCCAGTGGGCTAACGCTGGATTAAAAATATAAAATATGGACAATTACGCGACGCTTGAAAGTGAAATTGTGCTTGATTTTATATTATCTGCATGCGCTATTTTTATAAAGCTTTTCAAAATTGTGCTTGATCCGATAGTTAAGTACTCTGAACTACTTATTGAGTTTGTAACTCACCCCTTGCAATGTTTTATTTTTCAGATTTAGTTTGGCATATTGGGAGCTACGGGTTTGAGCATAAGAATTAAATCGAGTCTCAAGTTTGAAGTCATCCATTAGAGGGAATTGCATAATTTTATCAAGTATCGTTACTTCATTTAATTATCATTGTTCACATTGTATGTATAGTATTTTAGATTTTAAATATTTATTGAAACATTAGATGCTCTGTACCAAAGTTTGTAAATGAGTATTTTCTTAAAGTTTTAAGGTATTAATCTGTTTCATGTTGTTTTAGTCTTGACGCAAGCTTTTAAAATAAATGATTTTTAATTCGAAGCTTCGTGTCGCCTTTTATTCTCTTTTTTGGCGACACGGCCATCACGCCATATTTTCATCTTTTAAAATTTGGGGCGTGACATTTTTACTTAAAATAGTGAAATGATATTCTCTTTTTTGGTGTTGACGTTTTCGTTTTTCGTCTTTTGTCTTCCTTTTGATCAGTTGGGTTTGGTGCTTGTATTGACTTTGGTTTCGGGGACCCGTCTGTTGCTTTTCTAATGAAGTTCTCATTTTGATTCAACTAAAAAACTTAAAAAATAAATTGTTCTCCTTTTAAAATGATAAAATATATTAAAATAACATCTGTTTCCTCTTCCATATTAACCCAAAAAATAATCTCCTAGATAAAACCGTGAAAGTCATACGAAGAAGAAAGAACATGAAGTTATGAACACAAAAATATTGAAAAACTTCTTAGTGCATGAATTTGAGGGATTGCTTGTAATGAGATTAAACGAGGTTAATGACACTTCAACCTTATTCCTTGTTTCCGTTGTTAATTTTCATACACACAAGTGTACATGGAACAATAACAGCAAATTACAAAGCAAATATGAACATGAAGGGTTATAAATAACAACTTCCTACACATAGATGAGAAGATTGGATACATTACAGAATTGAATCCTGAAAAGTTTGAGCTAAGAAAGAAAAGCACCCTCCCTTGGATAAAACGGCGAGGTTTGGTGCCAGATACAGTTAGACAACACTTCCTAGTTCAGTAAATCAATCAGTTTACACTAGCATTCTGCCTCTATTTCTGTCTCTACACTCGTAATCTCACGCCTAAGAGCTAAACTCGATGGGGGTCGATCGACTGAAAGTGTTCCTTCGAGTACCTTCACCACTTCCCCTATCGACGGTCTCAAAAACGGTTGATTTTGCATGCACCAGAAAGAAATTCTTGCAAGCCTTTCTATACCTTCAAGACTATCGCCACCCACAAAATTCGGTTCTTGATTTAGCTTTTCTAGTATTTGCTGCAAATTTTCTTCGGTTACTTCCCTCTTTCGTGCAACAATTTGCAAGAACATTTGTCCTAACATGTACATATCTCTCTCTGATGGAGTCTCGGAAGAAGAAACTGCTTTCTTCACGAGAAAGTTCTCAAGTCCGTATTCTGTCACCTTGGGTACTAAGTTCTCATCAAGCAAGATATTTTCGAGCTTCAAATTTCCATGAGTTATGCATCTTTGACATTCTGAGTGAAGATATGCGACGGCTCGTGCCACCCCAAGAGCAATATCGAGTCTTTGCTGCCAAATTTGTTCGTTGTGGTCTTCTTTTGAGTCAAATAGCCACTTGTCCAGAGAACCGTTTGGTACATACTCGAATAGTAAAATCTTCTTTGCTGGTTCAAAACAAAAGCCTTTAACGGCTGCAAGATTCCGGTGATGTATCCCACTCAACGTAGAAATTGTAACTCGAAACTCCTTCTCTGATACAACATCCTTCAAAACTTTGGCAACAATAGGAGTTTTGTTGGGAAGTATTCCTCGGTAAACAGAAGTTCCAATCTTATCGGAAAAATTGTTTGTCAGTTCCTTAATCTCCTCAATGGATAATCTGATCAGCACACTGTAATGTGGGTTCATTCGAGCATCTTTCCCGAATGGAATCCTAGTCTGAACCTTAAGTTTTCGTCTATGGTAGAGTAGCGAAAAAACTAAAATCTGAATGCTCAATATTACAACCACTGTCAGCAGAACTATCAGTGCTATAGCTCCTAATAACTTCTTACGGCTTACCTTTCCATCTGTAAGCCCATGAGATGTCGATAATGCCCCTGCGTTACCTTGCCTGTTAGAACCTTGAGTTGCGACAGCCTGAGGAACGGAGCATACCTTCAAGAACGAAACGGAAGGGATATACGACGTCTTATAGCCGGTAACAAAAGCAGTTCTTTTGATTGTGCACAAACCTGACCCATCGTTTAATGACGTTGCAGCCAGGCACGCAGTGTCCTTGAAGCAAAATTCTCTACAAGCCGTCTCACTCAAGAACATTTGGACATCTTCTGGAGGATAAAGACCGTAAAGGACCGTTTGCTTCATGGCCTGCATGCTTGGATGCATCCTGCAATTTCCCAAATCCGCCATTCTCCGGCACCCTGAACCGCCAGAATCCACCACGGAACCACCAATTTCCCACTCCGCGTTATCCGAGTACAGACAATCGCATACAGGACCCGAGGAATTATACCCACAAACACTATACAAACCACAAAAACCAAAAACTTTGCATTGATCCTGCACTGCTTGCCATCCAATTTTCCATTTATTACTTACGGAGTCCCACGAGTAAATTCTCAAATTCCCGTCTCGCTCTATCCTAAGGTGTCTCAAAGTCACGGAAGGATCCCCATAATCCTTTGCAGAAACAGACCATACAACCTTGTTATCACCATCATACAGTCCTAAAACACCACTAGAATCGAATCTAGCCTCCTTAACCACCGCATTCGAGATAAACTGACTACTCCAATACGTCACATTGTGTTCCCAAACAAGTGAAAGCTCACCAGACTGACTAATAATGAAACTATAGTAACTATTAATCGATCTAGTCGAAGGGGCTCTCAGATTCTGAGGGTAATGCAGTGATTGGCCTGGAAGCAAAGTGTTTGTGGGACTACTAAAGCTCTCCCACAAAACTTCATCTTTGCCACCCAAAAGAACCAAATTCCCAGTGTTCAAAAGACTCGCCTTTTTAACACCTAGAGTAGAAGTGTTACTACTCCACAGAGTAATCTCACTTGGGTTGTTCATCAAAACTAATCTACCATCCATTTCAAGCATAAGTGTAGAGTTTAATGAGACCTTAAGCCCCCCACCAACAGTCCAAACAGGCAAGTTTGAAGCTCTATCAGCTAAGTTGTACTTAATCCCAACCACATACTCATCAACACCATCAACATCTATCTCCAAGAACCCAAATGAAAAAACCCCATTTTCAGACACCCAGTTCTTATCTTTCTCAAAAGCATTGATTTTGAAACCCAGAGGCACTGATACCATAGCAACATCATCACAAAACCCAACAGCAAAAACAGAACACAACAACAGTAGAAACAGAGGAGCAACAGAGTACCAATTCAAGAAGTACTTTTTACCATTTTCACCATTGTAATTCTTGAGAGATGGCCCACCAAGCAGCTGGCTGAGCCAAGAAAAAACACTCATTTCAGCTACTGGGGTTTTATCAGCTGTGAGAAGCTAATCTGAGGAGAATAAGAAAAAAAAAAGATGGTTGCTTTTGTATCTCTTGAGGCAGAGTACTCTGTTCTTGAGAAAAGAAACAGCAAAGGTGAGAGAAAAAGGATAAAAATTGAATCTTGAAATGAAAAAAGACATGTAATAATGGGAGAGGAGAAAGAAAACAAGATTCAAATTGCTTTTTGAGAGAACCAAGATTCTCATGGGCTGAGTTTGTTCCCACTAACAACAGTGTGAAAAACTACAAAATATTATTATATTAGTGATGCTGAAAAAAATCAAAGACTTAGGCTACAAAAGTTTTTTAAAAATAGTCAAAAAGAAATAGTTTCTTCATGAGTTAAGTCAAATTCAAACGGTTGGGAACTGAATCAATGTCTAGTTTTAGGTAACAAGCACATGGGAACATCATTAGTTTGGGTATAAATGGGCCATCGACGCAAATGAAAATATAACGAAAGGATTTGCTCTCACATAATAATGGGTTTTGCATGGTAATTTTTTTACAAAAAATGTATCTTTCGTTAGATTTGTTTTGAAGCGTAGTATCGTTGTCATCATTATTGCTTTGTAAAGATTGCCACTTAAAGGTATTAAATCGTGTAATGTGGAGAGATTTTTGGAGAGATTTTTGTAGTGTTTGAAAATTGGAAAGGGCTTCTCTTAAAAGTTAAAACTAATAGACGGTAAAAATGTGGATAGGATTTTGATCTCATCTTTATATTATCATTAGCTTATTCTAACTTTGGTTCTTCGCTAAAAGTCTCAAGAAACCTAAATATAATGTTATATAACATAGAGCAGACTTAATTTATTTATTAAGTTTCGGTTAGCATAAATATATTCAGGGGCGGAGCCAGGAATTTGGCTCAGGGGAGCGAGATCACGTGTTTTTATTTTTATTATTGATTATTTTTAATTACTTTCAAAATAACAAAATCATCTTAAAAACATAAGTACCTTAAGAAACTTATGTTAGACTAAAACAAATTATAAAAGTTATATGATTATAGCAAAAATTTATAAAAAGAACTAAAATAAAAACGACATAAATATATATAGAACATGTCATAAAAAACAGATATTTTGCTTGTGTCCTTAGGAGTTTTGTATTATTTATGTCCATTTAGACATTTATAATTGTGTCACATTTTTTTGTTGAGTATTAAACTGTAGCTAAATTTATACCAAAGTATTAAGTGATATCTTCCTTAATATTATGTACTATTAATGAAATATGAAATGAAATAACTTTAGTTTTAATCTATAACTTTGTCTCCACAAATATTTTTATTAAAAAAGTGAACTTCTTTAAAAATGTTTAAGAAAGAAGTTATACATTCAACTGTTATATAAGAAAATCACCATTTTTTTTTTTTCACTAAACAAAAAAAGTAACAGAGATTTAAGAAAATTTAAGAAAGTAATTTAGTGGATTACTGTAAACTAAGAATTGAATCAGTTAAAAGAAAAAAAAAATTGGGTGTAAAATTACAGTAAAGTTTTAGAAGATTTAAAATTGTATTTACAATATCAATATATTATAATATATAAATACAGTTATATATAATATAGTGTATATAATATATACAATATTTATATATGTATATGAATAAGGGGTGGCTGGAGCTGGGGGTGGGGGGGGGGGGGGGGGGTGGGGCTAATGGCCCCCCCTTGGCTCCGCCCCTGAATATATTAATCAAAAAAAGTAAGCATAAATAAAATGTTACTTGTGAATAAGCTTAAAACAATTTAAAATATAAAACAAACATTTTAATAATTTTCTTCAATTCTCGCGTATTAATTTGTATTTACTATTTAAAGTTTCTAAAATTTATTTTAATATTTTAATTGGAAGTTTCTAAAAACTAAGATCTCTTTTAAATTGTCTTTTTTTCCATCAAATTAAGAAATAAATAAATTATAGGTTTTTCTAATTTTTACATGTTTTTACTTGATAAAATAAAAAATAATGTTGCTCTTAGTCCTAATCTTACGATTGTTTAGAATCTAGAACAATGATTAAACTTTAATACATGGAAAAAATAAAAAAAACTAAATTCTTTTAAACTTTTTGGTTCATATCATATTAGATTTGGCAAAGTGTATAGTTATCTTTTTATCAATTTCATTAGTCAATATGTATGACGGTTAGTTTACGAGAAACCGTTTTATTATTCTAAATCTTCGGGAAGGTCTCTAGAACTAGAAAAATTATTTGGTACAACCGCTGCATGATGACGTGGTACAGCATGTAGTGAAGATTTAAGATAATTTATAAATTATAGGGCATTAACTTCTCCACACTAGAACTATAGAAACTTGGCAGGATGTAACATTAATTTTCCCAAATTTTAAATCTACACTTGTTGGTAACATTTTCGAAATTTTGAAATTTAATTTCATCCAAAGAAATTACATACAAACACCAGTCATAAATCATGTGGTCACATGAGCAGAGGACGAGAACCAGAAGAAGTGCATTTTAAGTAAAAGTGAAATGAGAATTAAATGGTGGGGGACCATATCCGGAAATGGCTAAAAGATGAAAGGTGGAAACTGGCTCAAGTACTAAATCTGTGACCCTGCTGTAGATGTAAGTTGAACTGCAAAATCCATGATTTAATTTCTCTTAGCTACTACCCACTAACAATAATTGACATTATGGTTCTTTTGTAAGTTAAAGTAGTAGCTATGTTAGTTCTCCACGAATCAAACGAGGATTAAGAAAATAAAATCTTCGCATGAACTTATGAACGTATTCAGTACCATTTACTAATAGTTTTTTTTTTTTTTTTTTTTTTTTTTTTTTTTGCAATTAACCATTTACTTATAGTTTGATTTTGGTAGTCCTCCGTGGCTAATTATGACTTATGAGAGTACAATGTTATATAATTTGGCTTTTAGTATTTACGTGCCTCAAGATTTACTTATTATGGAAATAAAAAGTAAACAAAATAAATTATAATAATAATAATAATAATAATAATAACAATACAAAAATTTAAAACAAAAACTCCAAAATCAGAGAAAATTCATCAGGACCCAAGAGAAAATACATTAGACAAAAAAATTTAGAACTATACAGTTTTTCTCTCATCTCAATATCACAGTCGGAGTCTTCTCACTAGCAAGACTCCATAATTTACACGTCACCTTATATACGTGATGTAAGGCAAAATATGACACGTCAATATGAAATACAAAAAGAGGACTATATAGGAACTAAGGCCAAATTTCTCCTCTTGGAATGCACAAAATCTTACAATCTATCTCTATAGACATAGAATTTCTCCGGGAGGCCAGTCAATGTCTAATAACTTGAAGTCTCTAAAAAAAGTATTAACTTATAGAGAGATCCTTACATACGTTAACTATTGGCCTCTACCCCACCAATGCATCACATGGTCATAAGACCACTTTTAACAATCTTCACATTGACATTTGACCATTTCACAACCAACTCAACATAATCTTCACAAATTTCAGTATCATTAGAATGCAGTCATGATTTTCAACACTAGATTACATGTTCCACCAAATATATAACCCTCTCGGAATAAGCCTAGTTCAAGCATTTCATGTAAGGCTTGTGTTGAAAATAACCTTGTTATTTATTATGGTGCAACTTTCATGTTGGACTCTCCTGGAAGTCACCATTCAGCAAAAAAAAATTTAAACCACATCTAGCATCAATGTCAAAATAATTCATGTGTCTTGTCTCCACCAATATTAATATAATGTATCAAGACAATTTTAGGGTCTCGTGACATCAAAGTGTGTATGTCGCTAATAAAATATTACTAGGTAAGCAATGATAGTTTCACTGTCAATATCACTGTTGACTAGCTCATAGTCGCTTGTTGAATTAGCTCTATAGTTTAGACAATTTACGTGACTAGGTTGTTCGTATCCCTAACAAACTTTCCTCCTAAAACTCTTCTTTCCACCATTTAAAGCTACTACTGAATTATTTTCATGTGAACCGTCACTGCGAGTAAGCCTCTTCTCTTCGGATAGAAACTTGCCAGTAACTTCAGTGAAATTATTTTTCTCTTTCTCAGTGATCAATATTCGTCATGTGATCGTACCACGTGGAAGAGCCCAGATCAGACTTGGTCTTCATCAATTGAATTTAATAGATTTCTGCTCGAAGATGATTCCGTTAAAAACACTTAGATTATCTGAGATACTCATATCCTCGGTTATTCATATTTCATAATGTATGACATTGCTCATTTGTCTACACGCGATTCGCTGATGCTTTTTGTATGGTATAACCTTTCCTAGTTTTTCTTAGATCACTTTGACATTTGCAAGAATAACTTTAGTCACGCACAGACGAGTCACACTTGTAACTCTCAAATTGACGATTTGGTTGTCATCATATTTCATTGAAGCTCTAATGTCGCACTAAAAAAAATCAATAGTGCTAGTATCACCGCTACTTACAAGGTTAACTCCACCTTTTATAGTTTTTTTTGTAAATACGACTGAATCAACATATCAATGACTTGCAATTTCGCACCGGTGGATTTTAGTTAATTTACGACAAGTCAAAATAGTGTCGAATAAGTAAGATCCACAACCACTTAAGAACCCGTTTTCTTTCAACAGAGCCGCCTTAGACAATATATATTCGTAATTATTATTTCACTAGAACTTCACCCTAGAAAAACTCCACTTCAACCTCATCCAAACTGTATACAATTGTTAGACATTTGATCTGATAAATACACACCATCCGAATTTAACCATTGTGGAAATTTAAGCAAAAGAATAAATAATGACAATGATAATGACATGAAAATTTTATATTGAAACTTCAAATCGAGAGGAAAACCACGAGAACCAAAAGAAACTACACAATGTAAAAACTGCTACAACTACACAATTTTGGCTTCACCTCAATGAAATCCATAAAGCTTCTCACTAGAAGAGATTCTTAAACATATTGAGGTGGTGTTTGTAAACTTTTAAAAAAAGCTATAATCAACTTTTTATCTTAAATAATCACTTTTAGCGTGTTTGGTTAACTAGCTAAAATCACACAAGCACTTTTTTAAAGCTAAAAATGCTCAAAATCTAGAAGTTGTTATTCCCCTGCTTTTAGCTTGTGGCAGTTGTTTTTAATAAATATAATTATAATTTTACCAAGTTTTTAGGAGCTTTTAGATTTTTTTCAAACACCCTCCACTTATGGTGAGCTTTTAGATTATTTTACAAACACGCTCTTATAGCTTAAGCATAATTTTACAACTTTAACTTGAATTATAAATTTCTACCTTTGAAAAAGAGTTTGCAAACGCCAGTTAAAGGTCCCTATCTCACAAATACATCACACGGTCACAAGGCCACTTCTAACATTGGTAAGTTTTGGTTTTAAACTTATTTGTTTATGTAAAAATATTATTTGTTCTAAGATTTAAATATCTTGAAACATAAAAAAATGGCAAAATACTCAAGGTACCATAAAGGATTACTTTGTCATCTCGTTTGATCTCATTTAATCTCATTAAATTACTAAAATAAAAATTAGCTCCAAATTTCAAAATTTGTCATCACATTGAGTCTCATATAAATTCTAAAATCAAAAGTAATTTCAATTTCAAAAACTTATCATTACATTTAGTCTCATGCTCTAATTTATGTCAGGTGTCTACCCCTTCAAAGTACTTCTTGCATGTTGCCTAAACATAGTTTTTGCACTTTGCACCGTGAAACTATGAATCTCATATCTTGAAAGTAAATTAAATTTCTCTTTGTAAAATTATATAGTTACATATTTTAATTTAAAGTTTTAAAATTAAAAAAGAAAATTCGCATTATTATTTTCTATTTACTAGTTAAAATGAATTTTTACATGAAATCTTAATTTTGATTCAGGAAGGGATTTTTTTATGTTTTAAAAAAAAGAATAACTAATATTATTCTTCAATAAACTTTAAAATTATTTTTAACCATAGCCCACATGCCTTTCTCCCAAATCCGTAAAAAAAAATTCGTAGTGAGTATAAAATTAAAGAATAAATTCAAATTTTAAAAGTCTCATTGCTGTGAAGTCAAAGTAAACTTCGTACAACTTTTTTATTTTGATTTACAAATAAAAAGGTTAAATGTGAATATGGAAAATAACCTTGAATAAAAAGATATGGCTTACGAATTTTAAAAAGAGAATTGGAATTGTTACAAATTTAAATTAATTATTTTGGGGTGTAACATTTATTTTGGGGGGTGCGAAATATCAAAAGAAGATAGTTTCAGAATGCAAAGTATCAATCAACCTTAATGTAGAGCTTGCGACCAAATATGATGAGAAGTTCTCTATATCTAGACTACTTTTAATTTTAGTATTCTTACGAGACTAAATATAATGACAAGTTTGAGACAACTTGATTTTAGATTTTTAGTAATTCAATGGTTTCAGAATGCAAAGTATCAATCAACCTTAATGTAGAGCTTGCGACCAAATATGATGAGAAGTTCTCTATATCTAGACTACTTTTAATTTTAGTATTCTTACGAGACTAAATATAATGACAAGTTTGAGACAACTTGATTTTAGATTTTTAGTAATTCAATGGGGTAATGTGATGACGGTAGGTGTGGCCAAAAGTAAATATTGTCCATGAAAATTATAAAAAATACCGACACAATAAGTTGATCAAATACTTAGGTTGAGTTTGCAGCATCCTAAAACCCTAATTCTTTTATATTTTTCTTGAAATTCGTTTGAGATATTTAGAATGCAAAGTAGATGACATTGAGAAATAAGATGTGGGGATATATTTTTGAGGTACCTTATATTTTTTCGAAAATTGTTTTTATAAGTTTTATTCATGTTTAATGTTGCTTATTATTGTTATTATTTTCAATTAACATAATAGAAGTAATGAAAAAGCTTTCATCTCAGAAGTCAAATACAACTTTCTGGATTTTTCTTAAGACAATCACAAATATATGAAAGTGATACAAGCTCTTATTAATCATCTATATGAAATCCCAAATCAAATAATATTATTCTTACAAGCATTAATAGATGCATGCGACTTAAGTTTAGTTTTATGACATTTTAAAAATGTCCGCCAGAAAGATGAATATTAGATGAACTATTGCTCGTATTTTGAGTGTCCCGCTGCATTGATCACTGATCAATGAGGTTATCATAACATCTCGCTAAGTGTATTTGTGTGTAATAAAATAGATGGAGAATTAACATAATACCTTTGAAGTATGGATAAATTATGCAATTCATCTTTCATGTTTGAGAAATTACATGAACTATCTTTATTTTATGTTTGACATTACATTACTCTCTTACAATATTAAATTTTAGGGATAAAACCATTAAACCCCCTATACTATTGCTCCTGTTGCACTTTGCCACCTGTTCTTTTATTTTTTGCGACTTGCCCCCTGTACTATGGATAAATAAGCACTTTGCCCCCTGAGTCACTTTTTCACCATTGGATTTGAATACGTGTCAACATTTTTTGCCGTTGGATTTGGACTCAAGGGGCAAACTGCTTATTTATCCATAGTACATGGGGCAAGTCACAAAAAATAAAAGGACAGGAGGCAAAGTGCAACAGGGGGTATAGTTCAGGGGGTTTAATGCTTTTATCCCTAAATTTTAACAAATATATGATATGTCATCATAAAGTTGACTTGAAATTCCACAGCTACTCTTACTCAACTTTTAAGGAACAGTACTTTTAGGAAAGTCATTATTCTTATAGTTTCATTTAGGGGTGCAAGTGTTACGTGGGTTTTTGATTTAGGGGTTTGATTAACGGGTGCAACTGTTATGATAAATGTCTTTTAGGGTTGTAGTTGCATTTGTGGAAAAATAGTGTTAGAAGTTTGTTTGTTTAGGATTAATTGTTAACAGGAATTATGACAGGTGTAGATTGTGTAACTTTTTTTAAAATAAGAGGTGGTTCGTGTAATTTATCCATAATGTAGTATGTGTAATTCTGTTCAAAATAATTGAGAAACACGCAGTAAAAGCACGTTAGTTAAGGAGGATCCAATGCAGGAAAAGAAAAGAACGGAGGGTTTTTGTGGGGAACAGACTCCAGTTTTAAGATATATATTGAGCAGGAACCGATGTTTTTGTATGTATGCCAATGGACAACTCTATGCAACAGTGTCCTCTTTATGACCACTGCTTGTAGTGGCACCTACCATCTATGCCTATGTCTGTTCTTACATCTTAAGTCAGAGTTCAGCCTAAGATTTGGCCAAGCATCTTTTCACATTAGGCCTTGACTTGGGCTGCTCACTGGGCCAGTTAAAATATTGAGCCCTAAGTTTATACGTACTAAGCCCAAGATATGATTGTCTGTGCATGGTACATTGTGAGTTTTTGTGAGGCAAAGACCATAAATATTCATTACTAGAAGATATTTGGGTGAATATAGGTTGTTTAAAACCATCAGAAAGTAAGGCCACTTTTGAAAGTACTTGATGGTTCATATTATATTTGTTTGGATAATGTAAATCCAACTTAATAGGTTGTTTTGGATTGTAATTTTAATCTAGAGTTGGACCTAATAAAACCGTGCAGTCCAATCTTATGAGTCTCTTATAATCAATCATATGTGAGCAACCTAATAGTCAATCCAAAATAATAGTTCAGTTTATCGAATGTAAATTTAAAACATTGTCGCTAGCTCTTGATAATAGGATTTTTCAAAAATGTCTTTCTTATGTGGATATGAGCCTAACTTTACTTGTAGTAAGCCTATTCTTAAAATGCAATCAAGTGAACCAAATTAAATAAGTCGAAAATCAGGGATTAAATCAACTTATAATATGACGAATCTACAGAATAACGATACATTGAAGCTGACAGTGTATTCAGCATGCCTTATTCTAATCCGTGCTAATTTGACGCAACTTTTCAAAGGAGTAATAAATTTTTTTGTTTGAAAGGCTTTTGTTTGAAAGAATTAACCTTAACGTTTATTGTAAGTCATATTTCTCGTTGGACTGAGCATTTGTGACACTTGTAAAGATTCAATTTGAATTTCATCACCGGTCTCATTTTTTGGTGGACAAGGACAATTCAGCCACTTACGAGTCTTAAAATTAATAGTTAAGTAACAATTACTTCTCTCAGTTCCTATCTCCTGAAATTTTTGAGTCCAGGAAATTCAAGTCTTGTGAAATGAATCTTGACTGAGACCTCGAGTAGATGAAATTATACGCCATTTTAGTTCCAACATTTTCTTTGTACCAAACATTATTTTTTTGTTTGCCAGCCTCATTTTATTCAATGTCTTCAATTTTCTCACAAGGTCAATTACTAGGTAGTGAGAATGTCAACGTTGCTTTTCATACGGAATTGGCTCTCTTCAAATAAAAAGCCAAAGATTGTCAGAGAAAAATCTTGCTTTATTCTACATTTAGATTTGATGTCTCTTCCTACTTGTCGATATTATGCCATCACAAAATCAAGATTCATTGAGTGAATCCCTACCAATAATTGTTACTATAGTATATTTCTCATTGAAAAAGTTACATAGATGCATGCACATAGTACAGTACACAACTCAAGAAAACATGGTTCACAAGGCCAGCAAATCCAAAGTGATATAAAAATACCAACATCCTTAATAATGGCTAAAACCATTCGTATCTCAAAAAACAAGCTAGCTAACTGAACATGATACTTCAGCAATAAATGATTGAGCAATGATGCAAAGATTTTATAAACGTACCAAATAATCATGCAATTATATCATACATCTATTATTTTTTAAATACTTAAATGTGTAAACTAACTAGAAAGCTGCAGGTTATGTTTGGGAATAACTGCACTATTATTCGAAATTCATGAACTGAACCCATGATGTATTTAATTACTGTAGATCTTGACGGATTATATTCTGATACTCAACTTGTCTGTACTTATAACTGTACCTTGTTTTCGATCTCCATGACAGTACAACTGGTTTAACATCAATAATTTGCTCGAAACATTTAATGTCGTCCTTGGATGAGCTAACTAACTAAACAGGAAATTTTAGATTAGATATCATTTATGTTCATGTCTGTACTTTTGCATCTCTTCTGTTATGTTGGCACATAACAAAACAGCTCACTGTTGAACTCCAAAAGTCCTGCCTCTATACCAAACTTAGAAAATGCTAAGTACTTCTTAAATGAGATTAGTAATATTCATTCTTCATTACATCGTTACGAACTTGTTGCATTGCTGTAACAACATAAAACTTAAAAGAAAAGTTCTATAGTACTACTATTAGACGTGTTTTGTAGTATGTTTTCGACTGTTACGCTTTTAAATGAAATCTTTTTTGTTGTTTTATTAGTAGTATAATTGAAACACAAATGTTATACTGGATGTGTAAAAATAAAAGATCAAGATATTAGCAATTAGGTAGAAATAATATATACCGAAGATATTATGCAAAAAGCTTTATGATGGTTTGGTCATTTGAGACGTAATGCACTAATAGACAAGTTAAGGTTCTTTATTAAGGCAAACGTTTTAGAATGCGAAGATGACCGAGTAAAATTTTAGATGGAAGACAAAATGAAAATGTCTTTTACTCCATCGATACTAATATAAGGAAGTTCATGTTAGACTCAACGCGATATTGATTGGATTCCACAATGGATTGTCTAAACTACTTTTTATGTGCCATACTTGGTACCTTATAATCATCCGCCCTTCATGTATAACTACAATTCTTATGTATTAAAAGCCAAAATACGTGTCATCATCACGACTAAATGGCACACAAAAGTAGTATAGAAGACATAGATTGATCTGTATAGAGTACATCAATTAATTGGGATTAAAGCGTTTTGTTTGGTAGCCTTATTCCTCGAATCAGGTACATTAGAAGCACTTATCTTGTTAATGTTTGCAAACTTAATTAAATTAATTGCATCTGCACCCCTGTGATCTATTTAATTATCATCTTGCAGAAAAATATGCAGGACTCTCTGTTACCACTCGGTTTCTTAATGAAGCAAACAGATATGAACCCAAGAAATGGGCAAGAAAATTACATGAATGGTCCCTTACACGGTTTCTGAAACTTGCCCCTCACACAACCAGCATTTGGATAAACAAAAACTTTGACTAAGAAGACTACACAAATAAATATGTTCAAGATCAATGCAGTTGACCCTTAAGGTTGTGTGTTATATTCTACATGATTGAACAAGTCATATTCAACTGTAAAAGCTCAGAAAAATTGAAGCATACTTGTATATGTCAATTTGTCAATGCAAGTATCTTCATGTCAATTTCTTCAATTAAGACCAAAGAAACAAGCTGAAACATTCCTCCATCAATCAAAGGAATAAAAGGAAATATCTTTAGGAAAAAAATGAATCTTTCTTTTTGTATTGCAAGGGTATCAGAACCCACGAAAGTTTACAGTGTGTATCCTGTTTTTTATCCAGGATAAGAAGGAAAAATAAATGGTTTACACTGTAAAAGAAAAAAAAAAGGTCTAATAAGACCTATCAGTAAAGAATATCAAAGAATTCCTATACTATGATTCTCTATTCACAAAAACAAATAATGAATATTTCAAAGAATCATCTACACTTCAGAAGACTTTACATGTGTCGACTGGCTGACTGCTACTGCGGAAAAGACCGCTGCTATTCGGTGTTGATGGCCGAGATGGAAAGTCAAGTCTCAAGCGACGTTGACTTCTTGGAGATAAATTTACTTGCTCCAATGCATGCGACTGAAGCCCTGAAGGGTAGTCTCTCAAACATCCGATTCGGGGTCCGGCTCCTGTACTCCACTTGCAAGATAATTGCTTCCCTAGTTGGAAGGACTTCATTCCTTTGTGGGAATTTATTCTTTGCAAAATGGATTCTTCCGGAATTGTCTCTTCTTTAGCTTCATTGTGTTCTTCGGACTCATTAAGGCTCTTATCAAATGATTCTTTGGGTGTTTGATATACAACGATAGGTGATGCTTTGGGTGTTTGATATCCAATGATAGGTGATTCTATGGGAACGATACTAGGACTTGACTTGTTTCTTTCGGTTTCAGTCTTAAACTGCTCCAGTAAGTCATTTTTACTTGGTATTTGAAGAGTACTTGGTTTGCTTCTGAAGTCCGGAGGTGTTCTTGAGTTAAGCACCTCAACTGCAGCAGCAGGTTCTTCTTTCCCTGAATCTTTAACCTTGTCAGAACTCGAGGCTGTGGCATCATTTGGTTCTATCTCTAAGTCATCTTCAGAGGAGTTGTTTCTCATGTGTACACTTCCCTTCTTTCCATCAGATTCTTCTTCATCATCAATGGGATCGAGCTGAATATGATGATATAAAGATTATTTTAGAACACGAGTTTTGAAATGGCAAAACAGAAAAAGAGGGAAAATGTAATTGACCCACTTTATACCTTAACATCAGTGAGATCCACATTGTTCTCCTTGAGAAATGAAATAAAGTCCTGAAAGTTTTCCGGGGTTGGCCGATAATGACCACTGTGAGGCCAGATTGCCTGTTAACATCAAAAGAGAATCTGTCACGATTATATTATGAAATAAAACAAAATTAGAGCAGCAAATCCAAAATGCACAAGAGCTATCTGTGACAGTTCCTTATTATGAAAATTACCTTTAAGACGCCATTTTCGGCAACTATCCTCCCAGCAGCCAGTGTAGCTCCTCCAGCCAAGAAGCTCGAGTGCTGAAACGAGCCTTTCCTTTTCTTCCCAACATATAAAGTTCTTGAGGTGCTTAGAACAAATATCCACTTACAACCCTTTGGTTCATGAGTGGTGTTCAGAAGCTCTCCTGTTTGCGTGTATAAGAACTTTCCGTCTTTTACTCCAACTTCATATGCCTTTCTTTCCATCTGGGACATCAAATAGAGGAAAAATCAGTATGTATATTCTCCATAAAAGCAAAACTAACTATTTTCCTTCCAAAAGATGAGGGATATAAGAACGCACCGGACCAAGATACTTGATGCACTGTTGCTGAAGCTTTGAACGAGGGCACTTCTCGACAAGATTAACCTCCTTTCCTTCGCCTATGTCTAACCTGCATGATTTCCAATAGTTTAGTGAGCATAATGAGTACAAATGTCATCTTCTATAATATAGTTGTTGTATCGAAGTAAACATATCAAGAACTTCAGATATAATTACCAGTAGAAGAAGGGTTCTTTGCTTTGAGAATGGAACCATTTCACGTAATAGAAATGTAGATTGTGGCCATAACGGTGCCGAGGATCAATCTGCAAACCATCAATTTGATTATATCAGTTTCTTTTTATTTTTCATGATAAATCAACAGAAACTCATAGAAAGTGAAAGATGGCAGATTTACTTACAGCTTCAAGCCAATGTTGCAAAGCAAGTTTCTGAGCTTTGCTATTCTTTGATAAGCCTTTCCCTACCTGCAATAGACAATATAAACTACATTAGCTGGTCAAAGTAATTTCACATGATCAGTCACAAATGATTCAGTCCAAAATTTACCTTGGCAGCCCTCGTTCTTGCTCTTGACCAACGTGACATGGCCGTCTCATGTTTATCAAGATCAAAGAAAGAAATTGAGCTATGCTTGAGCTCCGCAAAATCTAACAACTTCCACCAACTTTGCTCGATAAGAACCGCACAATCAGCTAACTTTCTTCTAGTTCGGAAGCTTTTGTAAACCTTCTGCAACTTTATCGCAGCCTCATGTTTTGGACTGCCTGGATCAAGCATCGGAGAAAGCGGGATTCTCCCGATTGAACTATCTGATCGAGCTAATGGACTAATCGTTTCCTGGTACAGAGCTTTGTCTTCGGCTGGTGTTTCAGGGAATCTCATGGTTTGTGTTTTTCTTGCTCTGAACCTGACGGAACCTTCTAACAACGATTTTCCAGAACCATATGACTGCAACACTGTTGGTTCAGAATCTTTGTCCTCGAAGCTAATTGATCGGTCGGGCTTCTTATGCTTATCATCTCCTAGGCTGTTAGAGTTTTCAACCGCGGATTCAAGCCCGTTTTCTAAGTCACAGAATACGGAAAATGGGCATGAAAAAGATATACCCATGCAAGTTCAAATTAGACTTGATTTGAGTCCTGGACTCCTGCAAATAGAATGAACCACTTTCAATGAATACTATGCACAAGATTAGAAAATCCAAATGATGCCCTTATGAAAGATGCATCATATTACTACCATTAGACAATATCATTACACAAAGATTTCAAAAATAATAGATTGATCTAAGTTACGATAGACAAAGACTTGTCAGCTGAATGAGGTGTACAAGGAATATGAGAAAATTGTCGGCTGCAAATAACTCATAGACACCCATTAAAGCAGCTTACATATGTCATTTGGACAATAATTGTCAGATAACAATGGCATCAACATTCAAAATAACATGACACTGATGAAACTCATTCAAATAATGGGTATCCTTTAAAATGCCAAAAAAGAAGAGACAGAGAGAAAAAAATGAAATCTTTGTTTTTTACCTGAATGCAGAGATTGCTGAAATCTTGGACTAGAGAGAGAGAGATTTGAATTGGTAAGAAGTGAGAAATCCGAAGTAGTGGGATACTACGAGAAGAACGATTCAAAGACAAGACCAAAACCTTTTTTTATTTTCTTTTTTTTTTTAAAGAATTTTGTGTTAAAGTGTGAATGAATGAAATGTGGAAATGCTGATTTGTTCTTCTTCCACTAATGGCTTCTCTGTAGGTATATATACATACATAGAGGGGGACACGGACAGCTTTTGTTGGGGGGGGGGGGGGGGGGGGGGTGGAAGCTCAGCACGTGGAATGGACTTTTGAAGGACGAGGTACTAAGTACTATTGTAAATTTACACGAGCATACTATTATTTCTAACTATAAATAAACAAAATGAAAGAGGATTTTCCATTTCTCGCCAATCGCCATCTTCCTTTTTCTCCATTTTAAATATTCAAAGAGTTTTTACTTATTTTTTTTATTTTAAAGAGGCTCCATTCCCCCCGCCCCCCCCGCCCCCCAAAAAAAAGAAGAATGAAAAGTAAGTACCAATCTCTTCCACCAATATTATGAGAGATTAAAAACCGTAGTACAAAGTTTACATGAATTGGGCATAAGAATAATAGTTTGGAGTTTCGACTCATCTAACTTTAAGTTATTTATATTTAAGGAGCATTCAACAATGTTTAGTAAAGCGATAAATGTGTCAAACACCCCAACCTATGTTGTTATTTTCAATTTGTACCATAATGTATCAAAATGTACAATTTACAACTCAACTCTTAAAAATAGTGCACTTTGCACCATCCGTTGTAAACTAATGGGATATGCCATTTTTGATTCCATCATGTGCAAGTCACGTGAATGAGAGAAGGCCATTATCGTCCGACAATTTTAAAAATCTTATAGCAGTTTCTTAGATTACACCTTATGCTTTTTTCAAAATTATTGTGATATCTAACCTATAGCCATTTATGTCGTGTACACCTTAACGCATTATTCAATGTGTGATGGGCACCCTAACGTATTGTGTGATGTGCGATATGCACCCTAACATATTTACATTGTGCGATATGTTGAATTGAATGGACTATCTTGCCCTTAAGTCTAAGGAAAGTAACAGAAGATTCATTTAAATGCCATTAGTTTGGGACGGATGGTGTAAAGACCACCACCTTTTGATGCGTTAGGATAAACATTAAGAATATGAGCATACGTTAGGGTGTTTGGCGCATTTATCTCTTTTCTTATGATGTATTTCATAACAAACTCAATTTGATATCAATAGATGAAGTTGAAATTAAATTAAATATAATATACTTTCAACAATTTAAAATTATATTTAACCCTTGCTTATGTTGCAAGCTTGTCACTAATACGTTACCAAAATTAATTAGAATGAGTTTAGGGCCACCAATTATATTGATATTGGTTTGATGACGTACTTTTTTATTATGTTAACATCTAATCTGTATTATAAAATGAACAATCACCAATTATATTGACTTTTCTTTCATTATGTACTATTTTATGTTAGGTATAGAGGATATGTACGTGATTAATTGGTAAACATTTAAATTCTATGTCATCGTAAAAAGAAACATTTATACTCTACCGCTTTTGCAAATTTTTGAATAATAAAAGACAAATTTTACATATATGAAAAAGGTACCATATGTATGTAGCTCCAAAACTGTAGAAACTTCCAAGCATTTCTTAGAGGGCGAGTACCCACGAGTTGACCAAACCAGATATACAATCCCATAAAAATAAAGGGTTTGATGAGGTAATAAAAACAAAATGCTCTCTACAAGTCCAAGGTGTCGCACATATTTTTTAATCGAAGTGTTAGCTATGAATCATTAATTGCGAAATAATCACATGTAATCACTTTGGATAAGAACTTTTGTTAGGAAAATTATTGGCTGCTTGGTTTTATATTATTTAAACGATGCATAGACTTTGGTCACACACACATTCACATGTGTATCTGTTTTTTGTATGATATACTATTTTTATCTTTAATGAATTCAGCTTAATTAGACGAGCATTATGTAATTTGATACGCTAATTAAGAACAATAACTATGGGTTTAATGTAAAGAAAGATGCACAATTAATTCTACACATAGTTATGGACAATTGGCAATTAAGATATATTATCACATTCAAGTAGTATATATGTTTAGTAAAAGTATTCAAGACATTGTGTGTGGCTCTGATACACGTTTGGGATATACCTAATAATTTGAAGGGGTGAACACTATAAATAAAATGGGGGATTTGCGAGGTCATTTTGGTTGCCAGCTACCACTCTAGATATTTTTAAAAATCATCTTCCAATGCGTAATTTTCTATTTATAACTTTTTTAAAATATATTTTAATTTTACGACTACGACTGTAAAATTCAATATAATCGATAATATATCACAGCCTGATTGGTAATTTGGTTTAACGGAAATTTAAGAAAAGGTATTTTGGAGAACCCAAACATTTTTATCTTTTATTTGGTTTTATGACAATCTTATGTTAAATAGGGAGAATCACATGTTACAGTGTTACACCTTGCAATAGTCAAACCTAGCTTCCAACTATCTCGTCCCAAAAAAAAAAAAAAGGGACGTAGCTTCCAATCTGTTCGAAGATTCACCTGCCAATATAGTCTTAAACGCTATACGTGGCCAATACCCAACTGAGGCCAAGTCCAAATGTCAATTGGGATGATTTTCTGGATTAGTTTAGCTACATAATTACAATTATTGCCTGTTTTAAACTATAATTAAATTTGATTTGTGGATCTTATAGCTAATAGCTAGGTTGCCTTATCCGTAACCTACAACATTAACAATCACCACATTTCTGGCATACTGGATTCTGAGACTCATCTAGAATTACTAATTTATTTAAGTTTTTGTAAAAACTTTTAACTTATAAGAGCAAAATAGTAATAGCAATTATAAAACAAAAGCTGGAAAAAAGAAAGTAGCTAATAATGCGATCGTTAAACAATTTAAACTCCACTAATTAACTCGTTTTTTGACTTACTTTTTGGATATATTTATGTGTGCATATACACATATATATGTGTGTGTGTGTGTGTACTTTTTATATGTCTAAAAATATATACACACGTAAGTGTGTGTATTAAAATCGTGTGTGAACATATCTCTACTTGTCTTGACACTTTAGATACACATGGCCGCATAAATCATACCACCAAATACTATTATTAATTACCAATTATGCTAATACCATATCCACTTTAGAGAGTTCATTTAGTTTTCACAAGTGTAAAGAGCTAAGTAGCGCGTTCGCCAAAAAACACACACATTAACTGGATCATTTCGAAAGTACCAAATGAGTAATACTTAATAGCATCATTTTTTTTTTTTTTGCAATAAATATACGTATTGATATTTTATATCAGAATTTGACTAATTATGTCTATAAAAGTTTTTCAAAAATCATCTTTCACACAGTCTTGATTTTTTTCATTTCCTTTTTAATGACTAGATGAGGAAAGTTTTAAAACAATATTTATTCATCAAAAAATTATCTATATATCACAGTTAGTGCTATAAAATTCTTTAAAAAGAAATAAGAAATTGAGCCGACAGTAAATTAACGCAAGCGACTCGTGAATAATCCTTTTTATGACGTGATTCGCAAATTATGCGGTAGATTAAAGTTTTAATGTACCATTAATTATTTAATCAGAATTATCAAAAGAAAAGCTTATTTAAACAGAAGACGACGTGGCTTGAAAAGTACCAAGCTGAGCAGTTAACTACTACGCTTTTCAAAACTAAAGCTGTCTGAATATTCGTTCTACTGTTTTTGTATTATTAAATGATTGAATATCCATTTTAGGATGCAAAAGTGTGTGTTGAAACTTGTGGACGCGTTGCCGAAAGACCGACCCACGAAAAGTGGAGTTCAAGCCCAATTCCTAAGTTCGTTGATTTGTCAGAAAAAGATTATTTTTATGGTAATTATTTGTCGGAAAAAGTTATTATGTTACTTGCAAACACATATAAAAGATTAGTCAAAGCGTGCGGACTTGAACGCTACCGACGATATACGGTGGGTGATTGCTAAAGTCTTTCAAAAATCGGCGACCGCTTTTTAAAATTGTGTAGTTTTAGTTTTGCGGTCGCCGATTTTTGAAAGACTTATATATATATCATAAGGTCCTGTTTAAATAAAAAAGAGTTCATTGATAAATTGTTTTTGTAACAATTTGCATGAACACTTTGGGCGATTGTTAGCGGCTTTGAAAAAAAACTATTATGTATTGTTTTACTATGATGGAACTATAATATTTAAATGTCGTATATTTTAATATCTTTAGATAACTAATATGCTGCTGAGCAAAAATGTGAAATTAACACACACAAACATGCAATTAATTATAAATTATAATTCACCACAGTTTGAAATAAAATTCAAATTTTACTAATATAGATCAAAAGATATGCCGATTTCCGTGCATGTTTTTTCTATTGCGAAAATCTCTAAAATTTGGCGCCTCTTGTACTACATCAACCCCTCCTACTTTTGAAAATTTTGATTTAGAGTTAATATTTGTATATGAATTCTCCTTACTTAGAATAATCATCACTTCTTCTCTAAAAGAACTCTTGACATCTGGTCATATCAGTTTTTTTTTTTTCTTGTACTTTATGTATTTTGTCTCGAGCTTTGCTTTAATTTCAACTTGAACATCACAAGTTTCTTTGGTTGCCTTGATATCTTCCTCAAACTCACTTTCATAGTCACCAAAGATTGTAACGAAATATTTGCTGCTTCACTTTTCAAATCCTCCGAGTTTTCAGCTGCATTACCTCGTTCAAAGTTATTACAAATCTTCACCTCAACCTAGTTTTTCGCCAATCATTAGTTTGATAATGAAATCACGTCGGGATTGGTTATTTTCAATAACGCCATGGATGAACGTGGGGTACTTGTTACTTGTTTTAGTCTACTCTCTTTCCAAATCATCACTATTGAATTTATAAAACTCGAGTTTCCCTACTACCCTTTGTTCGCGGACAGGGTTAGAGTGTGGACTGGTGTTTCATATTGTATCTTGATAAGGGTTAGAGTTACGTTTTGATTATCTTGCATGGTGATATGCAAATCTTGAATCACTATCTCCACTCGTTTAAAACCATGTTTAAACTTCTATTTTAACTCATGTCTCAAATCCTCTAGGCATTCATAATTCCTTGACCAACATCATTAGGAAGAACTCTAATTGTGTCAATTACTATTATGAACAAGACAAAATCCTTGCTCTGATCTAATACCGCTTGAAGCAGAAGAAAAGGCGAAAGTAGTGCACAAACGTTTAATTGATAAGAAAAGACCGGAATCCTTTAAAGTTAGGAATAAAATTCTAATTTTATTAATTTATAAATGATCAAAAGATAGGGTTATTTTTGTCTCCATCTTTTGTGTTGCAATAATCTCCAAAGTTTGATGCTACTTGTCCTACATCAGCTCCAGTTGAATAAAATGCAATGGCTAAAGATTTATTTATTTATTTATTTTATTTTTTTTCACGTAAGTGATTTAAGAGCATCAAAGCAATTAATATTTGAATCCACTCCTAAAAGTTATCCGTGTAAGACATTCAAACTCAGATGACAGATGTAAATATTTAACTTCTAGAAAATCAGAATATATAGCGATAAGGGGCAAATCAATTTTGAAATTTTCTTTTATAGATACGATGAAAATACTATAATATGCATATTCGCAAATCATATGACGATTACGTCGTCCTCCCCATCTGTCTGATTTAACTTAGATCTTTATGCAATAAGTTATATGAAATTAGCTGTCGATTTGGACACGCACCTTCCAATAAGAATGTACAACGTGTTGTAATCACATTGAGCCATGAATTCTTGCCTAATAATAATTAATGAATAGTTTCATGCAGAATTGGTTTTGCTATATATATTCACGACGTGTCGATAAAATCCAGAGGTTTTCTGCCCCAAAAAATAAATAAGTAAGAAACATGACCACGGATTATCATTTATTTATCATATAGTAAATCATGTGATGAATTTGTTTATATAAAGTATATCTTTTCGTAAACGTAATTTAAATTAAATTCAGAATATGCAGATCTAGTACTAGTACAGATCGAATAAATAATATTTATTGTAAGTATTCACACTATAATATGCACGGTTCCCATATAAGGGACATTGCAAGTAATTCATTTGTATTAATTCAGAGCAAAATTATTTTCCTCCCCATTGCTATATCTGGGATTGCGAATTCTTGAGTAAATCTATAACTGCATCTTTTTTTGCAATAATAGTCCCGAAAGAATATTTACTTGGTAGCAGATAACTTCAAGAATAAAACGTAGAATGTTTTTCTTCATCTACAATTATGTTATATAGAAAAAACTCACAGTCCAAAAAGAAATGCAACGACGAAATAAAAACTTCCAACCTAAGACACGATTTGATTGTTAGACTTGACACTAAGCCGAAAGAAAATGCAACTACACAATTCATCGTATTAATACTCGTGATTCACAATTTAATTCTCACAACTTATAATTCTACATGAAATGATTAAAAAGTACTAATGTCTTAGTTACTTGACTAAACCAGCGAATGGGACTCGTTTTCTCGTGAAGACACGTAGCACACCGGCTGGAGTGTAGCTGGATAGCACGGGCAAGCTTTAAATTCTCTAATGAATTAATGAACAACCACCACTACTACTATATTACTAATTGACGATTTTTTATTTTTTTTATAAACAATTGACGATTTTCTTTTAATTATATATATATAGGTGCCAAAAAAATTCGTCCACCAAAACGCGGTTTTGATACTAAGAAAATTAATTAATGCTTCGCGCCGACGGAGTATATGCACAGTACGTACGTCAATGGTACAACTCAAGTCAGTCAGCGGATCACTTTGTCCAACTCCAACAACATATATACAAAATCTTCATCGAATTGACCTTTGTCGATTTCCCAATACTTTACGCTGCGACAGCGGCTCATTCTGCCTTAAGACCGGACAATATTTTATTTTCAAGTATCAAAGTCTCAACTTTTAGCCTTGTCGCTTAAGTTTGATTTGAATCAAAAAATTAATGGTGGAGACATGAATGATGTAAGTTCTTGACGATCTTACATATTTGTAGGCATTGACATGCTAACTTAAAAAGGACTGCAACTTTTAATTTTTTTCGTTGTTTCGGACAAGGCATAATAGTTCAATTTAAATCCTCAAATTTTAATTTTGTCAAATGATCCGACGCCGCTGAATTATTAGAACTTTATATTTAATATTTAATTGCACTTATATCGAAGATAAATTGGAGACGTTAAGTTTCATCTAATTGCTTAAATCTTATTACCATCTGATTGTATATTGGTTATACAATTGACGATATAAGATTCTATCATTTAAATAAAATCGACAGTCCTCAATATTGATGAGCTATGCGCGCATGGAATTATTTAACATTAATTAATCCCAACATATATTTTATTAACGACAGACATATAGTCATTAAAAGTTTTAATGATTCTGAATATATCTGCGCCCCATTATTTCCTCGATAGTATGAGATTATTGATATTTTGGTCCTTTACAAGTTATAAGTTTATTAATAATAATCCAACAACGGGGAGTTTCTTAGCTAAGATATTTCCCTGACAATAGATACAAATTTATAATGCTGAAAATATGAGGTACGATGCATCTCCATCAATTGTAGCATCACCTCGCACTAACTTCTATTTTCTCGACAAGATATAACGGGCGGTGCATCAACAACTTCGACAGAATTTAATTGATGATGATGGGTACTTCGAATTCTGTCCATGAAAAAGAAAAAAAAGGAAAAAAAAAATCTGTCCATTTATTTTCAACTAATAGCAGCATACGCGTCATTAAGAAAAGAATTACATGGACTTGTAAAAAGAAGAAAAAAAACTAGTCTAGTCTAAAACGAAAGAGCTTGTCAACCAAGTTCATGCTTCAAATGTCAACCAGACAAGATGAGTATTGTAACTGTTGCAAAAAGTCATTTCATTAGCCTGGGCTTTCGAGCTGAATATTTAGTTGACAATTATCAGTACTAGGTAAAGGTCCATGGGCTTAAAGTCCAAGGAATTCGTCTCGGGTGCCAAATGGACTGTTATCTTTATTCTATTTCCGTATATAAAGTGGCAACTATTGTTTCCACATTCCCCTTTTCCAGCAAGAATTAGCTGACTTTTAATTCTTCGGGACATGTCCGTTTGACATTTTATAGACCTTTTCATGGTCATGGTTATGATGTACAGAAATCTAAAAGGTACTCGTAAGTTGAAATCCACTTCGATTCGTTCCAAAGTCCAATCCGATTTATTTCTCTAAAACTATTTGACAGATACATAGGAAGTATCACACATTGCTAAAAGAAAATGAAGGCGTATTGAACGGGGCATCTCGGTGCAGCACGGGGCTGTGCACCACAGCCCCCTGCTCTCACAATGCATGTGGGGCCCACATGTATGTGAGAGCAGTCTGTGGTGGCTCTTGAGGCACCCCAGACACTCCTGTATTGACGGATGGAGGTTCACAAAACTAAGTGACAAGTATTTGGAGAAATAAATATTTAGAGATCAATAGTCAATACTATATGGAAAACTCGTTAACTTATGTGATAGATAGTGCAAAATATATAAGAAATATGAAGGTAATGATTTTATTAATCACTAAAAGAGTATTTAATATATTTATACAAGATACAACAACCTAAAAATAGATACATCAAAGATAAGAAAAGTCACAAATATATTTACAAGAAAGTATTTTTATTTATAGTAGGAACTATGTCTAATATGTTTTTGCAAAACTGGCGACCGATCAAAAAATATAATTTTGGACCCAGGCAAGAGAAAATGTGCACGAGGCAGCGACTTAATGAGAACAACAACCATTTTAACATAGGAAACTATGAGAGAACCTTTGTTAACAAGGTCCGAACAAAATGAAGATCAACATATATACGCTTCATTCTAGAATAAAGAACCAAATGAAACGATAGAAGAACCGCGCCCAAATTGTCACAAAGAACACGCGGAGGAGTAGGCAACAAAAAATCAAGTTCAGCAAATTAATGTCGAAATCACATAACCCTTTGGTTAGGAAGAAAGCCATTACGAATGGATGACTTGCTAGTTTAACAGCCAACACTTTTTATTGTTTCACAGGGGTTCACCCAATTAGACCCCTTTTAGGCCCAACCAAACATGCATGTACAAGACTTCAGACTCTTATTCTATCAAGCCAGGGGCGGAGCCAGGAATTTAAGTTAGGTGGGGCGAAATAGCACGAAAGAAACTTTTTTTCATAGCTAAGAAAATTCGTATAAATAATTACTTATATTTTTAATAGAAATTAATATTCCATCATGCTAACATAATTACATTTAAGAAAAATTAAACTTATTAGCCCAACTTTAGGTAAGAGACATACATATTCTTATGTATGATATTTAGAAAATGATTAACATAAAAACAAATATATAACTTATAAATAACACATCATAAAAATAGAAATATTGCACATTAATGTGGCCCTTAAACATTTTATTTGAAGGAAAAAAAATGTCTTACTTTGGGAAAACTCAAAAACATACCTAGTGCCGCTCGTTGACTTCGAGGATTTTAATTATTCCATTATAAAGAATACACTCAAATACTATTTTTATTATATTTCATTTTATCTTTATGTTTCATATAAAAAGTAGGATGAGTGTATGACAAATTGCTCCCCACATAGTTTAATAAATAAGTCCTAGGATAAGTTGAAGGGTTTTTGGCAAATTACCCCCCTGTGTTATCTGAAATTGGCAGATTACCCCCCTGTGAAAAGTAAATAAGCAAATTACCCCCCTGTGTATTTTATACTTGGCAAAATACCTCCTTATCTATGCAAGTGTGCTTCACTCGCCTTATAGTGCGAGTGGGGATGTTCTTTTGCCTTCAAAAAGACTTTCTTACCCCTTTTATCTTTAAAAAACACATATATCTTCTAATTTGAAGTCTAAACTAACCATAAAGTCTAAAAAAATTACTTATTCTAAATTTTAAATTACATAATTTTTTTTTTTACCAAATTAAAAGTTGACAAACGCGTTACGTATTAAACTACAATTATTATTATTATTATTATTATTATTATTGACAAATTATAACAATTTTTAGTGTTTTTAATCAACAAGAATATAATTATTATAATACTTAACAAGTTGTCCTTTTTTCCGGAGAAGGGTAAGAAAAGAACATCAATATTATTTTTAGCATTGTTCTAATAATTTTCAGAGGTGATTTTAAAGATAAACAAATTCAAAACTAAAAGATAAAATTGTTGAATATATGATAAGTACCAATATAAATTAAATACAAATCACTTTAAGAACTTCCAACTTCATAACTTCATAACTTCATCAAAATAAATTGTTATCATTACATAATCACCTTCAGGCTTTGTTACACATAAAAACATCCCATGATCAAGTTTATGATATCAAATAGATCAAGTTTATGATATCAAATGATTCAAAAGCAAGTACCACGAATTATCAAACCTAGTTTATCGTGATACATGGAAAGACAAAATATTTTATGAGAAACAACTCATAAGTGTGAAAAGCCTATCAATCATGGTGCCACATCCTTTGCCTTCACCGTTTTAGCACTTTGGACTATATTTTGGCTACATTCAACACGAGGTTGTGCACTTTGAACTCCATCGACGCTCTTCGCTCTTGAACTAAGAGTGGCAGCTGCATATCGTTGTTTTGGAGACTTTTTCGTCGTCTTCCCTTTCTGCAAAGTTGGATCAGCTTTCTTCTGCTTTTTCTGCTGAAAAACAGCAACAACAGCAACAATAAAACCAACAGCAATACAACAACGAATAGCAGCAGTAGCAGAATAATAATAGCACAATCGCAAAACAGAAGCAACACAACAAAATAACAACAATTTCAGCAAATTATCGGCAAAAAAGCGAGCACATATCAACTTCGAAATGACAAATACAGTTGGATAATTTCACCTTGTGCAATTTGGTTTGGGGATGAGTAGGATTGCGACAACTTCCTTTATTATGTCCTACTTGGAGGCAATTGCTACACTTATGAGTGAGTCCCTTTCTTGTAGATCCGCTTCCTTCTTTCTCACCAGGACCTTTTCTTCTCATCTTTTTCGGTCTACCAACTTTAGTTAAGAACTTTGGAGGCCCAAGGGGTTCGATACCAGTAGTAATGTAGTGTTTCTGCCCAGGAACACCATGAATCATGTGCTCATATATTTTCATGTATTTCGGTTTCTTGAAGTAATCATCTACAAAATCTTCAATGTTTGCTCTCTTACGACCTATAGCAGCGATAGCATGGCAACAAGGAATTCCACTTAACTGAAACATTCCACAACTACAAGTTTTCTTATCGAGATCAACCATGTACTTGTCCAGATTTTGGTCAATCTCAAATTCATTGTCGCCACACCACATTGCATTACAACCTCTTGATAACACTGTTTGTCTATCCAACTTCTTCTTCACAATATTTGGACAAATAGTGCCTGTAAAATAAGTAAGAGTTCCAAGTTAAATTATATTATATCTCTAAATTGAACATCTTTGGAAGATAAAGTTAGATGTACTTGTATATTTTTCCATTCCTGATCGCTTTGTTTGTATCCTCGTCATCAACCTCTCTCGAATCCACTCAAACATTGTGATAATTGGCTTGTTTCTTGCCTCAAGGATGTAGCTATTGAATGACTCACATATATTATTCACCAAAGTGTCAGACTTGCAATATGTAGAGAAAAAGGCTCTACACCAATGTTGAGGAGATATGTCTCTCAACCACTCTACAGCAGTTTCAATTTCGGGATCAATCTTTGGATCAAGTTTTTCAATCTCTTTCATGCACAATTCAAACTCCACGATATCAGCAGTAGATGCAGCCCTCCAGAAAAGATCCTTCAGTTTAGGATTTTTAAACTTCTTCTTAAAATTGTCGTACATATGTCTACAACAGAACCGATGTTCACAATTGGGTACCAACTCTCTCAAAGCCTCCACTAAACCCTTTTGCCTATCTGATATGAATGTCCACCAATCTCTTCCTGCGCCTCCTATATCCTCCAATAATTGGCCAACAAACCAAGTCCAATTCTCTCTATTTTCAATAGACACAACCGCCATGGCAATCGGCCACATGTTATCATTCACATCTTTACTTATAGCAACTAAAAGTTGTCCACCATGCATAGTTTTCAAGAAACAACCATCCAAACCAATTAGAGGCCTGCAACCTGACAAGAATCCTTTTTTCATAGCATCCAGACTAAAGTACATTCTTTCAAATATAGGAGGATTCGTATTCTCTACTTTTTTTAGCAATAGTGTACTCCCAGGATTCTTTTTTCTGACTGTTTCACAATAGTCCCATAGTTTGCTATACTGCATGCCGTCTTTACCTCTAATGTTCTCCATGGCATACTTTTTCACTCGATATGCCTTCCATTGACCCACCTCCACATTGCATTTTCTCTTGATTTTCTCTCGTAGTTTATAAATTGCAATATTTGGAGTATCTCTAATGGTACTTTCTAATATTTTGGCAATATATCTTGAATTAGCCAAGCTATTAGTATTCTTTTTTGAACACACATGCACACCTTGGATTGTTTTCACTTGAAAAGTAGGCCCTCCCATGATTGGCGAAGCATGAATTTTCCATGTGCAAGCCTCATTAGAGCATCGTGCTGTAACGCGTGCTTTCTCATTTTTTAAAAACACCAGCTCATATTCATTCCTAACAGCCCAGTCTCTTAGAACTTCTCTGTATTGTTTTGCATCTGCAAACTTTAACCCGCAAATCATTTCAAACTTTTTCATATTCTCACCATTCTTGTAAATAGGATGGCGGGGAGTATCATCATCAGAATCTGACATGCTCAATAACTCATCCTCTTCCCCGGGATCACTATACCAATCCTCTAATTCGATAACTGAAGGCTGCTCAAATTGCTTTTGCGCCAGAGCCATTTTCTTACTATTTCGAATCATCCGATTGAACTTTTGTATCAACTGTTTTCTGCTTTGATTTTTTTCTTGAAGAATATCATCATCGCTCGACCCCTCTACATCTTCGAAAGCAACACTTGCAACATCAGAATCTATCTCTTCACCGTCATCAGAAACATGTGTATCCGATGACTCTGATTGTGGTATGTAATCTGAATCGACTGAATCTTCTTCCGAAGCATATTCACAAATTGGCCGTTTTCCTTTGTCTCGAATAGTTGTCACGTGAGCCATTTCTTCACCAAGTTGTATCGCTGGCAACTCATTACCCATATCATTTTTATCCACTGACAGTGCTCCTTCTGTAACGCTATCCATCTACGTACATAAACGAGAAATATAATTAGTTGGCAGTCAAGAAAAGTCATTTAATCAATCTTCAACAAATGCTGTCAGCAGCAGCTGCTGGTGCAAATGCTGATTTGCAACAGCAGCAACTGCTGGTGCAAATGCTGGTGCAAATTAGCATTGCACCAGCAGCTGCTGCTGACAGCATTTGCTGATGCAAATGCTGATTTGCAACAGCATTTGCACCAGCAGCTGCTGGTGTTGCAAATGCTGATCTAGCATCAACTGCTAGTGCAAATCAGCATTTGCACCAGCAGCATTTGCTGGTGCAAATGCTGATTTGCAACAGCATTTGCACCAGCAGCTGCTGCTGTTGCAAATGCTGATCTGCAACAGCAGCAGCTGCTAGTGCAAATGCTGGTGCAAATCAGCATTTGCAGCTGCTGATGACAACATTTGCAACAACTTCAGTCCAAAATTACCAAACTAAGTTCATTGCAGTATATAAACTAAGTTCTCCAAAATTGTAATGAGCACAAGTTAGTAAAAGAAAAAAACAAAAAGGGTAAATTATTTATTGAAGAATTTATAAGGGAAAAACTACAGTTATGCTTTTTTCCAGTTCAGAGAATGGAAATTAGGAACAGACTAGGATTGAATGCGAAAGAACACAAAAGATTTCCATTGAAAAAACTCATTAAATGAATGATCATTGAGCACTCACTATTCTCTCATCTTTCATTCATGAAACTAGTTAATGAGGATAAAATCAATTGAAAAAGAATGCTCCTTTTCTTGGCAAATGCTCATTTTCTCTCTTAAGCATCCAACAAATACTCTCATCACTCAAACAAGACAAATTAATCAACGCTTCTATATCCGATCCCACATTTAAATCTACACCACAGCAGCTAATTTGATCATTAAAAGATTCAACATTTACATCATCTTCATTAAAAAACAAGTTTTCACTTTCTTCATTACAGAACAAGTCAAAGCTGTTGTCATCAGCCATTAGGGAAAATTCCACCTTTAATCAAATCAAATCAATGTGCTTTATTAAAAAATAAATGATTTTTTTGCATGTTAAAGATTGGCGTTACATTTCTGCCATATCTTTGAAAAAGAGAGGAATGAAGACTTAGAGAATCTGTTGAAAATATGCACCGTGTTGTCCCTCCACAACTCATGTGTGTGTATTTAAAGAGGAGTCACATTCTTTTCTCATTCAAAACACCCTAGCAGCCACCAATTAAAAAGACAAATTCATAATTCTTAATGTATTATTTTACTCTTAACACACATAAACACATAGGACTAGTAATTAAACAAATAGACAAAACTTTCAACCTATTATTTTACTCACAATACAAGGACCACAAACTTAACAAAGCGACAAAAAAGACCCTACTCCTTTCCTTTTAATAGTACATCATGCTTACATTTCACTTTCTTCAAGAACATATATAGGAAAAAGTTACCAATTAGTTCATGTTCAACAATATGTTAGCCAAAAAGTGAGCAGAGAGTTCTTACCTCATCACCAGTGTCAGGTATCTGCATAGCAAAGACTGTCTTTTGGCCGAGCAGACTTGGGTCGATCGATTCTCCAAAGAATCGATTAGTGAACTGTATTTGGAATTTTGAATGAATCTAGGGTTTGCTGAAGCATAGTGTAGATCGATTCTTTTCTCGATTAGTGAAAGAGTACGATGATTCGAACTTCCTACCACGTTCACCGTCGGAAAATGGCCGGAAATGCCGTCGGATTAAGAGGAAACAAAGCAGGGGTGTGTGAAGTGGGTTTGGGAGAGGGGTTTCAGATTTTTCTATCGTGACAAGATTTTGGTCAAAAATGCAAGCAAATTACTGAAGGGTATTTCGGTCATTTCGTACGAAAAATACACCAAAAAACGTAGAGGGGGGCAGTGAGCAAATTTCTAAGAACACAGGGGGGTAATTTGCTTATTTACATTTCACAGGGGGGTAATCTGCCAATTTCAGATAACACAGGGGGGTAATTTGCCAATCTCTCTAAGTTGAAAAACAAAATCAAAGTTCAAGATTTAATCAAGTTTTAGAATTATATAAATACAGTGAAATTTAGATAAACCAACACTAATCCTAATACATGTCATTCCTTTTCTTTTCTTTTTTTTAACTATATTTATGTTCTTTATAAATAGAAAGACACAAAATTTATTGAATATAATCAAGGATTTGAAATACTACAATCAAGGATCTGACCAAATTAAGAAGATTTCGACAAAATTAAAGGGATTAATTATAGCATAATTGTAGGAAACTGTTTCCTTATTTCCTAGAATAAGGACTCTTATAAGCCTTTGTATCTACTGCTAAAAGCCTAACACACGCAGAAAAAAATGTTATATTCTATTATTACAAGTTTTAACAAAATACAATATTTATACACTTATATACCAAGGGTGGGGCTGAGGCTGGGGGGGGGGGGGGGGGGGCGACCGCCCCTAATGGCCCCCTGGCTCCGCCTCTATATCAAGCATAGATGCGTTTGTATATTTCGTTGTTTTTTTTTTTTGATAATCAACCAATTAATCAAAATAGGGGGGGGGGGGGGGGGGGGCTATAATTGGATAGCCCCCATCACAAAATACAGAGTTTGAGATCGAGTTCAAAGGTACAATCCCAGAGAATCTGTTATCCCTAGCCCAACAAGCCAAAAAATGAGTTGCAAAGTTGCAGTGCCTAGGTACAAACTTGAATTTGCATTTAGTCCAAAATAACCATAATTTCCTAATTTCTTCAATCTTCTGCTTTGATCTCCAGTTTGCACAAGCATCTGGTGAGATTATTTGATTCACCACACTCTGATTATCTGTCTCAAGAATGGCTCTTTTAACTTTGCATTGGATAGCCCACTCCGAATGAGCAAAAACATGGATCCATCTGAATTCCTCCAAACTGAGCCCGCAGTTGATTCTTTATTTATTGAAAAGGTTGTATCTGAATTGCTTTTGAACCATATTTTCTTTGGTGAGTCCATGTAACCTCGGTTGAATAGCAAACACGCTCCTTGGTTTTCTCTGTCTGAGCCTTGATATGATGTTGCGTCTAATCATGCACCATTCTGATCAATTCATGTAAGCTGACTTGCCGTTTGTTATGCACCAAATCATTTTGAATCTTTCGATTTCAGTCATAGCACAAGCTGCAAAAAGAGTGAACTCCAGATTGTCATCAATTCCTTCCTCTTTTCTCATCTTCTTGTCTGCACAAAAGGAAAGAAACTCATCCAAAGAACAATCATGAAAATTGAATAAGCTAAGGCTCCATTTAGAGGAGAACCAAAGAATCTCAGCAAAATGACATCTAATGAAGAGATGATCAACTGCTTCATTCTCTAAATCACAAAGGGGACAGAGTAAGTTGTCAATTTTGAAGATGCTATTCAATTTACATCAAGTAGGAAGCACATTGTTAATACATTTCCACCAAAATAGCTTGTGTCTATAATGAATTTCAGCTTTCCAAATGTCACTCCACACCTTAGAAGGGTTACCACTCCTTCTACTTCTGATAATAGTGAGATATGCAATATTAATAGTGAATTTACCAGACTTTGAAGGAAACTAAAGAAGTGGAATTGGTTCTCGGGAATCAGAGATAGGAATTTTAACAATCTATCACTAATTCTGGCAAGAATAAGAACTGAAGCAAAGGTAAATTCCATTCAGATTTCCCTTGCTCCATAAGGTCACTCACACGAGAGCAAATAAGCCGGTGATCAACTTGTTGATCTTTTAAGATAGGGAACCCAGAATCAAAGGATGGAATCCCTGGATCCTCCCGAGTGCTAGAATTTGAGTTTATGGAGAGTTTAACTCTAGTCCCCATCTCTGTAATATCCCTGCATAGAAAAATATATTTAGCAATCCAAGAAATATGAGAAGAAGGCATTTTCATACTGGAAAAGTTTTTATTTTTGACATATTTGTCTCTGAATAAATTTATCCAGAGTTTCTTGTCTTTCACAACAATATTCCAAGTCAACTTTGCAACCAAAGCCTTGTTATAATCTCTCATCTTCCTAAACCCAAGACCTCCCTCATCTTTAGGTAAATAGATGGAGTCCCAACATTTGAGAGGCAACACATTGTGATTCAAATTTTCACCCCACCAAAACCTCATCAACATGCTATCCAAAGATTTAGTTATAAACACAGGAAGAAGGAAATTTGCCATCTGATAAGTTGGCAAGGCTTGAGCCATAACATTAATCATCACCAATCTTTCTGCTTGAGAAAGAGTCCCACTTTTCCACCCTCCAAGTTTATTTCTCATTTTGCTGATCATCTCATTGAATGCTTCCTTCCTTCTCTTAGGCTCGCATAAATGAATACCAAGGTGAAGGGCTTTGTGATTGCATTCCTTGATACCAGATTCATCCAGGACCCATTGTTTATCACAGGCAACAGAGTTGGAGCTAAAATGAATGAAAGACTTGCTTCCATTAATAATCTGACTGCCCCACTTTTCAAACAAGTTTATGATAATAGCATATATATCATCTTGATCATTTCTGCAAAAGATAGTTAAATCATCAGCATAGAATAAGTGGGATATAGGGCTACAACTCTTGGCAATTTTGATTCCAAATAGCTTTCTTTTCATTTCTTCTCTCAATAACAGTCTAGACATGAGCTCTTCATATATGATAAACAAATAAGGAGATATGGGATCTCCTTGTCTCAGGCCCCTTAAAGAATCCAAAAGGAGCACCATCCACTATCACTGAAAAAGGACACAGAGTCAATACAATTGAGAATTCAACCCATGAACACCTCATTAAATCCAAGCTTTTTAAGAATAGTCATGAGTAAAGGACATTCCACTCTGTAATATGCTTTAGACAAATCAACCTTCAAAGCAATGACTTTTTTAAGACCTTTTCTATTGTTAAGAAAATGCATCATCTCATGAGTGATAATGTTATTCTCATGAATCTATCTACCTTGCACAAAAGCAAATTGGAGAGGAGAAATGATTTTATCCAAAAAACCTTTCAATCTATCTGCAATAATTTTATATATAACTTTATACATTGTATTACAGAGACTTATAGGTCTAAAGTTGTCAACCTTGCAAGCCCTGGTAATTTTAGGAGAAAGAGCAATATATGTATGATTAAAATCAGCAGAAAGAGGTCTATTAAGGAAAAAAAGCTTGAACAACTTCAATCATATCTTTGCCCATCACATTCTAAAACTTCTTGTAAAAAAGACCCGAGAAACCATCAGGGCCAGGACTTTTGTTAGAACTGATATTGAAAAACACTTTTTTAATCTCTTTAGCACTAGGAATAGAGGTAGGTTTTTCATTATCCTGATCATTCACAACAAAGGGGAATAAATCATCCAAATCATCAGGAAAAGGAAGATCATTGACATCAAGGTCAGAATCAAATAGATCAGAAAAGTGATCAACAAAACACTTACCTATTTTATGCCATTTAAACAATTTCATACATGAGGAGTTCTTAAAGAACTCAATTCTGTTCACTTTAAGCTCTGATCACGGAAGAGATGTGGAAGAATTTGGTGTTTGCATCTCCCTCTTTAGCCCAATGCTCTTTAGCCCTCTGTCTCCACATCTTTTCTTCTTGTTTAAGAATATCATCAAGCTCCAGTTGAAGTCTGTCCTCTTCCCCTTTCTTATCCTGATCAAACTTCTGGTCTTGGATCCAGCTTATGTTCCTGATAATCTCCTGCTTTTTGGTGGCAATACTGCCAACAACCTTCTTATTCAACACATAAAGAGCTTTCGTAGTGTTTTCTTTATCATCATTCTCTCTAAAGGATGGCAGTGATGATTCTCCTTCCAACTATTGCTAATTACATCAAAACAATCATCTCTCTCAATCCACAAGTTTTCAAATCTAAAAGGTTTTTTCTTAGAATTCACAACATAATCAAGGAACAAAAGAATAGGTTTGTGATCAGATTTTAGAGCAGGCAGATGGTTAATGAACGCTCTAGGAAATTTGATGCACCATTCAACATTTGCAACCCCTCTATCTAATCTCATTTTAATGTTCGCCAACCCTTTCTTTTTATTGTTCCAAGTGAAGATATTACCTGAATATCCCAGATCAATCATGTCCTGCCTGTTAAGATAGATATCCCGAATAAATTTAGACGATGAAGCAGTAGGAAGCCCTCCTAGTTTCTCTCCTTGATTCATCACTTCGTTGAAGTCTCCTATCATCATCCATGCTTCGTTATTACCAGGCTTGATCTCTTCAATGTCTTGCAAGAAATTCTTTTAGTTTTAGACTTGCAAGGACTGTATATCCCTGTACAAAACCATTTATCATCAGTCAAGAAATTAAAGATCGAGCAGTGGATAAACCATCTGCTCGTTCTAAGAACTTTAACATCAAAGCGGTTAGACCAAACAAAACAAAGACCCCCTGTTAAACCCATAGGGTCAAGAAAAACATAAATAAAGACAGGAGAAGAAGAAAGGATTTTTTTCAGAACATCAACGTTGTAAGTTTTTGTTTCAGAAATAAATAAAATATTCGACCTTTTTTCCTTCAGAAGGGATTTGAGCACCCTCACTGTCAAAGGTTTCGTCAAACCTTGATAGTTCCACGCAATGATAGATGGTGTATTCACTGTTGTTCCCCCTCTGGGACCGCGGATTTTGGATTTTGGTGATATCGTCTGTAATATCTTCAATCTGAATGGATCTTGCATTAACAATGTTGTTTTTTCCTTCGGCTAAAAGTTCAAATTCTTTTGATTATAGTAGTTTCAACACAGATTTCCTTCTCCTCCTCCTTAGTTCCATCCAGTTCCTCCAAGCCTTCCTCATCTTTTTGACTTTGATATACTTCGTTTCCCATTTCAGCATCACCATCGGTCTCATCTTCTTCATTGTTTTTCCAAGTTAATTTGAGTCTCTCAAAAATTTCCCGTCAGATATGAGTTTTCAGGCTCCTCCAGCATTTTGGGCCTTTTTCTTTCTTCCAGGCCTTCTTCTTCATTTCTTCTTTTGGACCCGATTATATTTTATTTTTTTTATAAGAGGCATTGGCGTTAGATGTCCTCCTGGGCCCGAGAATCTTTTAAAATTGGAAATCGTCTTAGTTATTTGGACCAGGCCCAAACCTTCTGTCATTTTGACAATAGATTGATCCATCACGTATTTAGTTTGGTTTCCCATCATTGACTCTTGGGTCTGCATATGGGCCAAAGAACAATTCTGGAAATCGACATGACTTCTGCTTGTTGGAAAATGTTGAAATTGTGATGCGACTTGATGCCCGTTGGAGCCAAGGGCAATTTTGTCTTTTCCTTTCTTCGTCACATTTGTGCCTAATTCCACCTGCGAATCAACTCCCGTCATTTCTCCGTCTCGCGCCTCCACTGTCTTTATCTTCTCTAGGAGATTGGAATAGAAATTGATATTTGTCGGTTCTCCTTCATTTGAATCCACCTAGCAATTCATCGGGGCGTAGCCCCTTGCACTTCTATCTCTGGACAATTGGACTTTCACTGCATTACCAGGTCTTCCATAGGGAATTTTTTTGGTTTGTTTCAATCTTCAACCAGGGTCCAAACACTTCAATCAATAGATCCGGTGGTGGGAAGAATAATCCTTCTTCTGGGAAGCATTCATCCCATTTATGTCCTATTTTACCACATCAGTAACAAAACTCCCCAAGCCTCTCGAACTTAATATCACTCACAATAGGGCTTTTACCAGGTATATTGATAATCAATTGGTCCCCTTACGATTTGAACAAATCAATCTCCACTCTAATGCGCAGATCTTTACTCCATTTGCTGGAGCTATCAATTTTGGCATTGATGAATTTTCCCGTAACATTTCCAATAGTTCTGACCATATTTTCCGTCACAAAACAGACTGGGATATTTTGAGCATGAATCCAGAACTCAATTTTGTTCAGCCCCATTTGAGTGAAAGCACAATTTGGATCCCATCTGTTCACAAGTACTTGATGACCTCAAAAATTCCATGGTCCCCTATCAATAATTTTGTCCGCTTCTTTTTTACTTTGGAGAATAACCACAACTGTATTAGTGCCCATATTTATGACTTTAGGGTTACTGTCAATCCCCCAGGCCACGATCAAGCTCTTACTGAGAGCTTGAAAATTAAAAGTTTTTTTGGTTGAGAAAACTTTTGCTATAATAGCAAATTGATTTTCAGCATGTTGTGCCATAACAGAGACAATCTTAAAAGGAAAAGGACGAGAACATAAACACACAACCACATCCCAATAAATCAAACAACAAAAAGAAGGAGAGAAGGAGCAGAGAAAGAGAGAAACAGAGACGAGGAAGAAAGAAAAACAAATGAGAGCAAGAGAAAAGAAACAACACAATGGTCGAAAAAACATAGAGAGCAACGGTCGAAAGTTCACATAGAACGAAAGAGAAATTCCTAGAGAAAGGAAAGATCTTGGACTCCAGAGTTTTTTGTATATTTCGTAATACCTCATGTTTTATACTCTACACATGTCTACAACACATGGTCCATGTAAAATTAATTTGAATTTATTTTTAAAAGCAGATTTTAAGTTGGTTTTGGTAGTTTCATATCAAATTATGTCCCCATCTTTTAAGTTGTATAGGAAAAAAAAAATGACATTTGCAATTTCGCTTTTCAATAACAAACCAAGTATTCACTCTTCAAAAAAAAAAAAAAAAAAAAACCAAGTATTCAACGAATAAACCCAAACACAAATCATAATATTCAAGACTAAACTGAAGTAGAATTACGGCTTCGTTTCCAATTAAGGCTTGTACAATTAGGGTTTTAAGAATTCAGTGTCACTTCCTTGTGATAGTTCAAATCGGGCAAAGAGGATGAGCAACAGCAGCAGCAGCATGATGGTGATGATGTCCGGCGGCGGCGGAGGCAGCGGAAGAGGCGGCGGAAGCAGCGGCGGCGGCGGCGGTCGATCGTGGCCGTCGACGACATCTGTGTCGGCTTCGGGCAAGAGGATACAGAGAGAGATGTCGGAGCTGAGCATGGACCCACCGCCTGACTGCTCCGCCGGCCCTAAAGGCGACAATCTCTACCACTGGGTTGCCACTCTCTTCGGTCCACCTGGTATGTACTTTTGTGTTGTACCTCCTGCTTCATAGCTTGTACCTTTGATGTACTCTGGATTGTAAATGAGTTTTTTTGTTGAATTGTGGTTTTGACAGGGACGCCGTATGAAGGAGGGATATTTTTCCTGGATATCACGTTTCCGCCTGATTATCCGTTTAAACCTCCACAGGTAATGCTGCACAGCTTTTAGATTGTCGATTTTGTTGTGTAGTTGTAGCATATTGTGTGTTTCAGCAGATAAAACGAGTGTTTATCGGATAAACACAACACGAATACTTTGAAAAGGGTTGGTGGTAATACATTATCATTTGTCTCTAAGGTGTTTTGCATAAAGGTCACTAATCAATGTCGGTTGATGACGGTTGGTACATGCGGGAGTTGCTTCTATGAACTCGTGGATATCGTCTAGCTGAGTAAAGTACTAGGACCAAGAAATTGGAAGACGAACTTTTGATTTGTGATGTTTGTAGGCAGGGATTGGTTTGTTTTTCCTCTCACTTTCGGAACATCCTGTGGACCAGTAGGTTTAGGATGAAGTCTGAACTTCAGTTGGTTATATGCCGTTAGGTAGAAATATGAGAATGTTTTTGTATCTGCTTGTCCGACCTGCATGCTTATTCTGTATTTGGATACACATGGCTACTTGGTTGGTAAAATTTTGAAACTTTAGCTCGTGAATCATTGTTTTATGAGTTAAAAAGATATTAAAAAATTGATCTATGAGTTGCTGATTTGTCATATAGTAGAACTGATTTTCTTTGTAGCTCGTAAGAAACAATAATATAGATTGTTAGGGTATCTTTCTTGCATGTAAGTGTAGTATCTTGACTTCGAGATGAACTGTAGATGGTCAGTTAAAGAGTAGCTACCAGTTAAATAGCACAAGTTTCCCTTTGTGTGACTTGCAGCTTCTTTAAGTGCAGTGCCACAGGTGCTGCTTTATCGTTATCTTTCATCTTCTATTCAGCGATAGAAGTACCGAACATTCCCAGTAATTTCTATTACAGAAAATTCCTGGAATTTGATTTGTCGAAATTTAGTGAAGCAAATAGAGATACGTGATCTTTTTTTTTTTCGTTATTAATATTCTGACATTGAGATTGCCCGTTATTTTATCTTCTTCTGTTTTTAACTTTTGAATTCAGGTTTGCAGGTTGTATTTAAAACCCGTATTTACCATTGCAATGTTGATTCTGCTGGCAATGTTAGTTTGGATATATTGAAAGATGGTTGGAGTCCGGCCCTAACAATCTCAAAGGTGTTGCTGGCACTCAGATCAATATTTACCAACCCTGATGCATGTAAGTTTGAAATTGTTCGTCTGTTCCTTCATTTGACCTAATTTGAACAAAAAATCGATGATGATAGTTCATCCTAGTATACATATCTTTTCCTGGCTGCTGTGTTGTTAGAATGTAGTTCATAGGGTCACGGTGCCTTGTTGTTCTCTCTTCCGAGTCGAATGAAATGCCTAAGAACTGGTACTTATAGACATGCCTAAGAAGTGGTACTTATAGACGCCCCTTTTCATTCCATGTCATTCGCGACAGATTTTAAAGGATGCCCTTTCTGGTTTTCCTCAGCAACAGGAGTCTAGTCCCTTGTGAAGCATCTTTTAGCCTAAAATAAAATTTATTCAACTATGTATTTCATGCTGGTTCTTGCAGATAAACCCCTTGTTCCAGGTATCGCCCACTTATACTTGGCTGACAGAACAAAGCATGATGAACTAGCTGCAGAGTGGACTCGTCGATTCGCAAGGTAAATGCGTTGAGGTGATGAAATGATCATCAAGATTTTCAATTCGGCATACAAATGGAGGATACTGAGATCGACTTTGTTTGAAGGGAAACCAACCTCCCAAAATGTGCAAGATTCCATGTCATGATCAACTGTAAATGGCCAATGTGTACAAGTGCCTAGTTTATATGGCATACTTAAAGTCTTTAATGTTTTGAGCTCGACAAACTGGAGGATGATGAAGCAATAGTGTTTCTGTTGTGTATTGTCATCTGTCCTGCAGCTCTTACATGGTGTTAACTCTCCCATATTTACTGTCATTTGGGGGAAGAAAAGGATAAATACTTGGAATACTTATCATTTTGTGAATTTCTTGATATAGATTCGTCAGGGCAGAATGTTACGAGCAATCTTCTATTGCTTTTTCAACCGAGGTCACAGCCACAAGTCACGCCCCAGTGCTATTTCGTTCCCCGAGCGGGGATAGCAAATGGCATGAAAACAATATTATCACTATATTAACAAGGTTCTTTCTCTTCTCTTAATAAGGTTTTGCCTCAAGGCGCAGGAAAGAGACTTAGATTTTAAATGGTATTTTAACTGATCTAAGATCAGTGATGGGTTTGCGATCTACGCTTGTGACATTACGTTATTGAGTTAATACATTTGTGGTGTATTACATTATACACGACATAATCTGGACATTGTAAGCTTTCATTTTATCCTTAATAATAAGTCCGTCCATTCAAGAGCTGTAGTTTTGCAGCTGTAAAACGTTTTCAGAAAGCGAAGATCAGCAATTGACAACAGAGCCCCTTTTTACATATGAGTTACATTGCGAAGTAGGTGCGTTGGGCCATATTTATGCTTTGCTACAGTAAATTCGATAGCGATGTGATGGACCAACCGTTTAATTATTTATTTTATTTTTTAATTGCATAAAAGGAGTCGAGAAAACAAAGATAATTTTTAGAAAAGTAAGATGATAATTTTCGAATAAGTTACTATAAAATAAACAATTCAACATTTCAACGATTAAGTTATTATAAAAACTAAATAATTAATCATGTAAAACAAAATATGTATAAATTATTTTTGAATTTAAATAAAATAAAAATATGTTATACATACATATATATATATATATATATATATATATATATATTATATTGTTATATATTTGATAACAAAATATATATTATTGTATTATTTTATTACTAAAGACATGTATAATGAGGGAGGAGGTAGTGTTGGGGTGGGGTGGGGTGGGGCGGGGGGGGGGGGGGGGGGGGGATCTCTATATGCCTCCCTTCTGCTCCACCACTGATTTTAGGCATATTTATATATCTCAACCATAATTTCTTTCTACGGAAAAATCGCAAAAAAATGAAAGGAAAATCTTAGAGAGCAGAGAAATTACGTGTTATTGTGTAAGTAAAACTTAAAAAGTCGATTACTTAACCAAAAAAAAAAAAAAAAAAACCCCTCTAATTTCTTGTCAGTAGTGAGTTTCATTAAGTAAACAAATTTTAGTAATTATATAAAATAGATTGTTGTAGTTATTAAAGTGAAAAATGAGAAAAGATGAAATAGGTGCCACTGGAGAAGATATATAGGTCCATGAATTTTACCTTTCATCGTTAGAGGTCTTTGAAGGTTTTTTTTTTTCTTTAACTTTAGTCTTAATGAGTTTTAAATCCATCTTTGTTCCTCTATTGAATTGTTCTGCAACTTTGGTATCTTAATAAGTACTGATAATTCATACTTGATCATTTTCTGCAAAAATCATATTTTTTGGCCGGAAAAAGTCACGTGTCGTGTACGTAGTCGCCTTAAGATTGTTCTCATATGGGAAAGAAGTCACGATTCTGAAATCGCACCACCCTTTTGTTATTTTGACAGAGCAAAACGTTTTTCTAAAACAACAAAAGAGGGGTGTAATTTTAGAATCGCGACATCTTTTCCACATGAGAACAATTCTCAGGCGACCACGTGCACAACACGTGACTTTTTTTGGAAAAAAAAAAGAGAATGATTTTGGCAAAAATAAAGACGATTTTGGCAAAAAAGGATCGAGTATGAATTATCAATACTCATTAAGGGACCAAAGTTATAAAAAATTTCAATAGAGGACCAAAGATGGAATCAATACTCATTAAGGGACCAAAGTTGAAAAAAAAACCCCTTTGAAGTGTGCACCTATTAGTAAATAGGGAAAAGTGTTAAACATCCTATATTATGTCGCCTATTTCACTCTGTTATTTATTCTTTTCTTTTTTTAACATGTCATTACACTATTGAAAAATAAACACTTTAACCTCTAAACCGTTGAATTTGAACACATATCTACATTTTTATCCGTTAAATTTAATTTTAGAGGCAAACTTCACATACCTTGTCTTTGTAAACGCTTACTTCAAAGGAGCCTATTTGTGATATTTACTGTTTTGTTTAATTCTAAGAATTCAGAAAGCTATATAATTATTCAAACTATAAAAAGTTTTCCACTTTATTAAACCAAACTTGAAGGACGTATAGGGGCGGAATTATGTAGAGACTGGGGGTGCTATAGCCCCCTAAATTTTTGGCCTAATAGTAGGTGTATTATATGTATATGTATTAATATGTAGGCATAAAATTTTTAAAAAAAGCCTAATATTATGACTAATGAGTTAATTATATATGAAAAGAATATTAAAAAGAGGCCTTATAGAATTATTGAAGTTTATGAGTCCTATTCAAATAAAAGTTGGATATAAAACCCCTTACGGTTCTTCCTATTAATTTTCAAAACCTAATAACAAAACACACTGTCTTCATAAAATAAACTTTAGATTCAAATTTAGCGCATATTTCACTGTTTATGGAAAAATATATTCAAAAAATGTATGAAAATTGTTGTTGTTCTTCTTTCGTGTAATATTTAGTGATTATTTTTAAACTTACCATGCTTTTACATTTGTGTCGTCATTTACAATTCTATATTTTGTTAGATCGCTTTTATGTTAATAATTATATTTTTACTTGTTTTCTTAGATTTTTTCATAATGAATTGTATTGTATTTTGAACTTGTTTTATTATAAGCATGAATCATTTTTCTTATATTTAAATTTGACATTAAATATTAAAAAAACTCATTACAAAATAAAATCCTAATTAGAAGTATAAATTAATTATCTTTATTACACAAGATTCTGATAAGAAGCTCTGTCATGTCATGAATGAATCCTCCATCACGTGTCTCAACTAACAGTTAACAATATAGTTTGTCATCTTTCACTGTTCATCAGCACGTCACATTCTCACTCATTTATATAAATGCAGAGCTAACAGATTTAATTAAATTTAGTAGTTGTGTGAATGGGGAAGAATAAGAGCATAAGTGAGCTAGGAGTTGAAGATTTGGTGAGAGCTGGACTTGCGATTGAAGAAGCAAAACACTTTGATGCACAGCTCAAAGATGCAATTAGCCATGTTGTTGGTACGGTGGAGATTTGGCGTGAGATCACAGCTCGTAATCTTCTGAAACCGTGGCATCCACACGCTCTGCACCAGCTAATCTACTACTCGGTGTACCGTAACTACGATGAGACTCTCCATGGCCCACCTCTCTACTGGTTCCCTTCTCCGTATGTACTAGTATCTACAACTTCACTCACATTCTCGTTAACATATGATATGTGTGTTTTTATGAAAAACCTGATTTAGATTCCTTGTTTGTGCTGATTCTTATCTTATCTTATTATTGCTGAGAGTGTTGAAGCTTGGTTTTTGTAATTTTTTTTATACACAAATCATGTTCTTAAATTAATGGTTTTCACTACTTCGTTTGATTCGGACAACAAAGTATTACTAGCAATATCCATTGGAATTTTGCTAGAATTAGTGAAATGTGATTGTGTCGTGGTGGTGAGAGTAATTCTATGATGATTGTTGTGTCTAATGTGTGTGTTGAACTTCATTTGATCTTAATTGTTCATGAACAATTCTCAGATACCACTGTAGAAGCACAAACTTGGGGCGTATCATGGAATCATACGGTCCAAGGCTTTTAGGGGCTTCATACAAGGACCCTATAACAAGCTTCAGGGACTTTCAACGCTTCTCCGTGCAGCAGTCTGATGTTAGACCTTGTTCACTAGCTTCAAACCTACTTTTACTAAATGATATATATTTTTTTAATTTGTATGATTGTTGTGATTTGGATTCTAGATATATTGGCCGATTATACTGAAGGAGCTCTCAGTGCAATTTTGTGTGCCACCAAAATGCGTCCTGGATACCTCAGACAAATCCAAACCTGGTGGAACGTGGCTGCCTGGTTCGGTACTGAATATTGCTGATTGTTGTCTGCAGCCAAGCAGTCGCATGAAGAAGTATGATGATAGCATAGCAATAGTGTGGAGGGATGAAGACCGCGATGATCGTGATGTCGAGCGTATGACGCTGAAGGAGCTCAGGGAACAAGTAATGTATGCTCGGAATCATCTTGCTTCATCATTAATTCATATTGGTTTGAAATGAACAAACTACGTCTCTTCAAAAAAAAAATGACTAATCAATGACTTGTGGCAGTTCAATGTTAACGTGTATTGCTGCGAATGATGAGACTTTCATTTGATGCACTTCTTTAACTTATGATAAATGTTATCTCATTCAGTGTTACCTTAAGCAAAGCTGCACAATGTAAGTAGCATGAATTGTTAAAGCATCCTTCCCTTCCCTTCAATTAGAGGATGCTCAAGAACGTGGCTAAGCAGATGCTTCCAGAAACCTCCACTTGAACGCATGAGCACTTGCATTTCTTTTTTCTTCGAGTCTTTTACACAAAATATAATTTGGATTCTTTCTTTTTTTTTCATTCCCTTGTAATATATATTTCAAGTTTTGTAGGTTGGTAGCAAACGCACTGGATGCAACATTCTGCAAAGGAGATGCTATTGCAATTGACATGCCAATGACAAGCACTGCAGTTGTTATATATTTGGCAATTATACTTGCAGGATTCGTTGTTGTGTCAATAGCTGACAGCTTCGCACCTAAGGAAATCGCTACTCGCTTACGTGTATCAAAAGCAAAAGCAATTTTCACACAGGTAGTCAGAATCCATTCTGGTAGACTGATAGCCAATTAGCCATACATCACAGGTTGATAAGTGAGATTTGTTCGTGCTTGTGACATCTTGTATGTTTTTTGGGTAATTCACTTTAAATATGGCATGCAATTGAAGGGAACTCTTATTTCTTATTGTGTTTTTCTATGTAAGGCTTTTGACATGGGTAAAAGGCTTATGTAGTTGAAAATCTGTAACAGAAGTTAAGCAATTCTTTTACTGCATTATTTAATGTGGCATATGTATAATAGAGGACTAAAATTTGAGGGAACACTGTGGGAGCAATCATCTTGAGAAAATTGGGTTTGGAGCAGAACTGAGTTAGTGGAAAGAAACAGTTTATTGTCTTTTATACTGAAAAACGGAGTTAAAGCAGAACTGAGTCATAAGTCATCTTCTGGTTACGTGCCTTACCATTTGGATGAGTTAGCCTATAAATGCATTGATAACTTTATAGTTTATATTAAACTCAAACTATTAGCATAGCTGTTCGTTAGTAAATCAGTCCTCTGCATGTATTGAATTGCCAAAGCTATTCACTCCTCAAGAAAAAAATCAAGAATCCTTCCATATCCCTGTTTGTTCCAAACATGCACATTTACTAACAATGCAATTACTATTCTCGAGCTTTTAACATAGCATATGATTTTTCCTTGTTCTGGGAAGTTGTTCTAACTTGTATCTATACCAGGACTTTATAGTACGAGGCGGACGAAGATTTCCTTTATACAGGTAAAGCTTGCATTTGGAATTGTTGAACCTTGATTACTTTTTGCTACCATACTGGAAAGTACAAGGGCATCTGCAGGATTGTCTCATGCGCCTGCCAGTATCACTTTATCGACAAACAATAGGATAAATTCAAGCATGAGATTTTATAATTTATTTATGTCCACTAATTTCAATCGATGAAGGAACTTACTTTCAAGATAATAGTTCTTTATCCATCTCATCATAAAAGTTATCACAACAGTAAGCTGAGATTTTATCATTGATTTATGTCCACTAATTTCAAGTTTTCAATAGAAGATCTGTGCATTATGTGGTCATCACTCACAGAATGTGTAATTCATTCTTTGTGTGGATGAACTGCTAATGTCTGGCTGGATCATTCTCTACATAGAGTACAGCTTGTCCATATGCATTATTTTCTTTTCAAATCTGAAGCACTAACTGATTGCCTACTTCTCTATAGATGAGGTCTGGGTATGCACACATGGTATCTTTTGTCCTGGGTGGGTCACTTCGCCCCGACAAATATTTGCTTGTCTAACCTAGAATATAGAGATATAACAAGGGAACTCATTATGCAAGCTAGTCAAAATTTGTAGAAGACACCTGAATGTTTCTTGAAGATAAAGCAGTAGTTTGACCCAGTTTTCTTTCTGAGTGATTAACACGAGTTGTGTAGTATTACAATATTTCAGCTAAAGAGGTAGTGGTGAATATTCTCTGTTTTAATTTCAAAATGTTTTCCAACTGAGCTTCTGCGGCTGGTGCATGCATCTCAGAGGTCCTGCGCATACGTCTCTTTTGAAATTTTAACAAGTAGCCTGTCTGTGCAGTCGAGTGGTAGAAGCCTCACCAGACAAGATCATAGCCATTCCTGCGACTGGAATGGATTTAGCTGTTCAGTTGAGGAATCAAGACATGTCGTGGAAAGCATTTCTTTCAAGTGTTAGTCACCTAACTAGGTAAAAGAAACTATTTGCATAAATAGTGGTAAAAAGGTCACAGTATCTAGCAGTTAATGGACAATCAATTGACTTCTTATTATTATGACTGTTTTTGCAGACCGAATTATTACTCGCCAATTTACCAACCTATAGACTCTGTGACCAATATCCTATTTTCATCTGGCACCACAGGTTAGGTAGCTATTTTGATCAACCTAGTTTCACTATGTTGTGATTCTTCTATGACATTTTGTACCATATGCCAAATGTCTGTTTACCTTTCAATAGGAGATCCAAAAGCTATACCATGGACTCAACTTTCTCCCATTCGATGTGTTGCTGATTCGTGGGCTCATTTAGATGCTCAATCAGGAGAAGTTTTTTGCTGGCCGACAAATTTAGGATGGGTGATGGGGCCAGTATTACTCTATTCATGTTTCCTGACAGGTGCTACACTAGCTCTCTATCACGGTTCTCCTTTAGGCCGTGGTTTTGGAAAATTTGTCCAGGTAACTTCCTCCTGACTAGTTAAGGTAGCAAGAAATACTTTTATCTCTGTCATTTAAGTCCAGGACCACATAAGTATCTTATTCTTATGTCTTATGAATGCCATAAATTCTTTGACAAGATGATCAGGAACAGTCGGTCAACTTTTGTAGCCAAAGATTCTTAAAGAGTTAAAGAAATAAAGTTTCTCTGAATTGTTGTATTTAGAACCTTTTAGGCCATACTCTAAATTATGCATTTCGTTTGCACAATACCTGCTTGCAGGATGCAGGAGTGACTATTTTAGGGACTGTTCCTAGCTTAGTAAAGACCTGGAAGAGTACACGTTGTATGGAAGGCCTAGATTGGACAAAGATAAGGTAATGCCTGATTTGAGCCTATATCCATGTTCCCTGTATTTGATTGAAGGAATGACTAAAAGAATGCACATGTTACAGAACATTTTCTTCTACTGGGGAAGCATCCAGCGTTGATGATGATCTTTGGCTCTCCTCGCGGGCATTTTACAAGCCAATTATTGAATGCTGCGGAGGAACAGAACTTGCATCATCCTACATCTTTGGGAACCTCTTGCAACCACAGGCCTTTGGAGCTTTTAGCTCTGCCTCGATGGGCACAGGCTTTGTCATTTTTGATGAAAGCGGGATTCCTTATGTAAGAATGTCACCTCTCTGACTTTTATTCGGTTTATTCTCAACTACCATGATATGCAGATAATGTCCGGAATAAATTTATGAAATATCGCTTATCCAATCATATTATGGTATAGGGGTTTATGAAAATTTGCTTGTGTAGTTATGGTGTAGAGTATCTTTCTTGTAGGCTTTTGAATTAAAACTAATATTGTGTCTGGAACTTATTTTCATTTTAAACCCTGGCCTGGTTATTGGTTTCTATAATTTTCGGTTAACTTTTAAATGCTCGTAAGCCAGAAGAATTTCTGATTATTCTTTTGTTGTGACAGCCCGATGATCAACCTTGTGTTGGCGAAGTGGGACTATTTCCTCTTTCCATGGGGTCAACTGATAGACTACTGAACGCTGATCATGATGAGGTTTACTTCAAGGGAATGCCAATTTACAAAGGAAGGGTATGCTATTTATACATTTTAAAAAAATTCATCTACTTATATGTTCAGTATAGGTGCAGATTGTTTTGCAAATTTCTTTTGTGGGGGATATAAATATGAGACTAATAATACCTTTTTGTTGTATTGTCTTGATACCGTGAGTGATTCTGCAATAACTTGTTACTGTGGGTATTAAGAGCTAAACCAACATTTGGCCTCGCAAGCAGTTTTTGGAATCCCGTTGTCATAAAAGGTTTTATAGAGTTTATAGCAAATGGGATTCTACTCTAATGAGCTCGTGAAGCAGAATCTTTTATTGGAAAAAAAAAAAAAAAAAAAAGAATGGAAGATTGTCTAATCCTTCGACTTAATCTATCTATATTCCACAGTTTACAAATATTGATGTCAAATATGTTCTGATGTCTATTTTGATTTTCTCCGCCTTGTAACAAGTCGATGGAAAGGATATACAAAACTTTTAGCGACATGCCTTCATGCGTTCAAGTATAAACTCTACTTTCCATCCATAACGTTGCAGTTGAGTAGCCATATATCTGACATAATTACTGAAACCTATTCCTGGTGTTACGCTTTTAGCAACTTAGGCGACACGGTGACGTCTTAAAGAGAACTGTTGGTGGATTTTTGGTAGTCCAGGGAAGAGCTGATGACACCATGAACCTCGGAGGCATTAAGGTATGTATCCTTCTCTCGGTTTCATCTCATCTTCTTCTTTCTTCTCGCATGGTGGAGGCTTAGTCATATTTACAATAAATATAAATGTATGAATTTACTTAATTCTGGTCGGTATTCTCTATGAATTTTTGGCACCTGTTTTGAGATTTACGGGTGCTATCTAATCATATAAAGAGTGAAAAATAATTATTTTTACACAGATGTGAACCAAAGTCGGGAATCTATAGTCTTGAAAGTTAGCTTTTTTACTCTCTACACCACAATCTTGCTAATCAACTTAAGCTGCGTCGATCATTGTGAATATAGTACTCAGATTTTCCAGGTTTAATTTTTTTTGTAATCGCCAGATTGTAAATTTTCATGAAGTGCTTCGTTACATGCAGACGAGCTCGGTTGAAATAGAGCGCGTGTGCAACAGGGCTGATGAAAGTGTTCTGGAAACCGCTGCAATCGGCGTTGCACCACCAAATGGCGGTCCTCAACAGTTGTCTATATTTGTGGTGCTGAAGACGGGATCCAACGCTGAACCAGATGTGCTAAAGATGAAATTCTCAAAAGCCATACATACCAGCCTTAACCCATTGTTCAAGGTTTGAGCTTTCACTTCTGAGTTTCCCGTTGCTCTATTTCTCCTGTTGGCATTATGGAAAATCTCTCATATGCTTGAATAGACAAAATCATTAGCAGAAACAAGACAATTTTTCTCTCACACAAATAACAAGAAGAGTTGAAAAGAACATAAAAAGATTTCAATCATTTATGAGGACTTACATGACCATTCACGTTAGAATTATTACTGACAATACCAAGTTTAGTTTTTTTAGCTTTCTGATTCATTTGCTAAATAATTGAGCAGGTGCGCTTCGTGAAAATTGTACCAGAGTTCCCTCGAACAGCATCAAATAAGCTATTGCGGAGAGTGTTGAGGGATCAATTGAAGAAGGAGCTTCAGATACAGAGTAGAATTTAAGTCCATTTGTTTTATATGTGCCAATCCTACAAGTAAATTGTTGTGAAGTATTTGAACAGAGAATCCTCTTCCTAAGATTTGCTCATTGTGGAAATAAGAAACAAACGAATTAGAAAACTACAGTAGTAACATATTTAAAGAGAAAAATCACGGGAGCATTGTGAAAATACACTGTGTATTAAATTGTTACAATTACAAAAAAAAAATCATCACCCTACACCCACTAACTAAACTATACCTCAACCTAATATTAGAAATATAATGAGAAAACTAATTGCTCTTTGAATACTTGGACACTAAAGATGGGATACATTACATATTGGCATTTTAGGCAATGCGAGGGTGATAAACCGCCTACTCAATAAATGTGTACATGCACTAATACAAACATGAAGGGATATATGTGCCAATATCCCTTAGTGTTCCTGTCGACAAGGCCATAAAGCCATTTCTTTTAAAATACAGTCGAAACGTAATTATAGTCCTGCATGAAAACCAACCTTTGCTCGTGGAGAATTTGCAAAATAATGATGGATCACAAAATTTGGGAATTTAGTCGATCTTAAAACCAAGTTACCTAGTTATGTTAGATTATTCTTATTGCTGTCCACCTGACAAGGAATGCAGTCAAATTTGGATAGGTTCACCCATTCAGGCCATTTCATTCTGCTATCATTGCTAAGTCACTGTAACTGGAGAATAAATATTGCAGAAATGACTAATCCGTGTGTACTTATTCAGTTATTCTCTTGTATACCGAGTCATGTGCTTGTTTTCTGTTAAAGACGGCAAAAACAACTTTCTAACAAAATTCGACGAATGTATTTTACACTTTGTTTTGCATGGTAATTTAGTGTTGAAGTTGAAGTTTACTGCCACATGTGATAACTGAGATTGTAATTGTTCATGAAAGTTTATGTAATTCACCAATCAGAGGCATAAAAGTAAGAAATCCCTATATACTAAGCCAACGGAAGACTATGAAATCAAACCAAGAGGAAAGCACTAAAACAAAATGAATTACTGCTCCAGTGACTCAGTCTTGGTTCAGTGATACAGACAATTTGAGTATATCATGTTCTTTCCTCTCTCAACGAGGCTTTGATTTAATGAATAATCCAACAATACCTTGCATAAGACGACAGATATCAACTTGCGAATCTATTGAGCCAAACTGATACAAAAATGACTGATGTGAATCTCAATCAATGAATCAAATCCTACTTTGCTAACGGTTGCAACAGCCCATATCATTAACTGAGCATCGTACTGCTGTCAGTTTACACGAAATCACGGTCAGACGGTATTTTACAACACTTACAAGTGGCCCAAAAGCTGCTTCTTGCACTCCACTAAGACTCAATTTACACAGGTACTCTTTTTCCACGGTAACGATCCAAAACCTGCACATATCACAGATCACAGATCACAGATCCAAAGATGTCATGTGAAGTAGCATCAACTTGCATACACGTAATTCACCAAAAACAGAGGTGCAAAAGAGTTCAAGTTTCCACAGAGATAAAAGCAGTTTGTGATGAAGTTGTCTCGGCATAATTAAACAAAACCACCTCCAGCAACCAAACAGGTCACTCTCTTAAACATCTCATTGTGTCTCCAACCTCTTTAGACAAACTTCCACACTCCCTGAACTAAGTTAACTATGTATGATTCAGCTATGAACATTGGTAGACTTAATACAAACCAGAATATGGGACTTATACCTGAGTTCAAAATATAATTTGCCTAAATTAGAGATAAAATGGACCTGGAGAATTCACAAGAACATTACACTTATGAGCAGGTATAGTGTAGATAGGAAAAGAACTCTCAGCAGCAAAACATAGTGTTAGTGTGTGTATCCCAAGATCATCAATCTATTTCTATTAGGTTATAATAAAACAAGAAACCACCAAAGGCAATGAGGCTTAACATGTTTTCATATTCTACAGGCTTCACATATAACTCTTAGACTTACATCTTGGACGTCACGGTATCAAATGAATTGTGATGATTCTAAAATCAAGAGTTGCAAAGCTAAAACTAAGCACAAGACAACCAGCACCATCTTCAATCACAACAAATCTACTATCATAAATCACTACTGACTGAAAACATGATATAAGATGATAAAGCAAACATACCGATCTGACAAAAGGTTGCTGGAATAGCCAACCAAGAATTGGTATCTTCTGCAGAAAAACAGCCAGTGTTGGCCAGAATCCACTGCAACAAATGAGAAAAGAGTAAATACCTCTTGCGAATAAGAAAACGGGAATTAGACTACAGTACAAAACTCAAAGACTATGAATAACCAGCGTCCAACCTGAAAAGTACAATAAATCCATATGCCTCAACAATCATCCCAAGTATGGGCCATCCAATGATGACCAAGAAGAAGCCAACACCAAATGAAACTGTGCCCTGTAATCAATATGACAAACAAACCAAAAACTTATATCAAGTAAATAACACAGGCGCGGACAACAAGAATCATAAAATCTTTGGATATTAAAAAGAAACCTTAAAGTTTGAACGTTTCATAAAGAATTGTGCAGATGATTTGAGTCCAATGGTTAACGTCACCCCTGAAAAGAAGAGAATCTGTTTGGAAAAAATTATAAACATTAGGAATCTTGATAATGAAACAGGCAAACTGTTCTAAGGTAATATACTTACATTTCCCATGGCAAGTAGTCCTTTATCGAAGAAGAAAATGATTCCCAGAAATGAAAAGAAAACTCCAAACCCCGTCAAACCAAGTCCAATTTCTGTTTTCATAACATCCATAGCCAAGATAAAGAACTTGATCATTAACTTACTCCATTACAAACGCCTAACCCAGATAAGCTTAGTGTATTTAGATCATAACAAACAAAGCCAACAGACAATAATAAACCTAACAAACAAAGACTCAAAACGTCATTCGCCATACAGCTTACATTAAAAGTGATACACGAAATTCATGGAAACTCCAATCGAATCACATAGGATGAAGAGAGATTCATTCACTCTCAAAGTAGGTCAGCACCACCAACACAACCACAGCACAACCATAATTTCTCAAACTGTCAATCCGCTTGATTCAGGTAAAATCCGCTCATTTTGCAAAAATCAATCATATTACAATTGTCACGTGATTGATTAATACTCCAAGAAGGTTAACTAGTCTCAGAGCACGTACTAGTGCACTTGTATTGTGATTGATATGATCGATTCGAACAAGGTTCTGCCTCGAATATCACCATTTCAGTTAAACATACATAAATATACATATATATATATATATACATACATATTTACTACACGCAATCATACTACAAAATTAGATGCCGCACGATCAACTGAACCAAAACATGGAAATGGAATCAAAATCGAACTTACTTTTTCGATCGTTCATCTCGAATGACATCATCTTGTCGCCGATTCAGATTCAGCCACAAAATGCAAACTGAAACCCTAAACAAACAAACACACACACAGAAACAAAAACAAAACAGTTAAATTTGCAGCAACAAAGATCGAATTAACCAGCTTCTCGATCCAAATCTACTGAATTTTAATGATTTACAAAGAAAGATGAGTATATTAATTAATATATATACCTTATACAGTATCTGTGTAAAAAAGCGCTACGAGAGATAAAAATAACGAACCTGTATAAAAAGATAATGAGATTGATTTTGATTTGATTATATATATATATTACACTTTCAGCTTGGAAGCGAAGGAAGCAACAGCTATTAGCGCGATGACGTATTTTGCAACCGCTGCCAAAAACAACTCAATGCAACGCGGACGAGTTGACTCAGATAAGATCGTCGAGTTTTGGAATCATCAACAGCAAAAATAAAGTGGGCTGAAATATCTGGGCGGGCCTTGTTAAGTAGCCCGTTCAAATTTGGGTTATTTTATCTTGTGACTAGCCACCAAAGCGCACGCGGTCCGTACTCTTTGGTTCAAAGAATAATTTGTTGTTTAAATTTTTTTTTACATATTTTTTTTGGCATAAAGAATAATGTAAATTAACTTTTTTTTATAAATATTGTATATTAAGAATAAAGTTAACTTGCCTATGGTGCATATATTGTTTATAATATATGGAGGGTAATGGTGCACATATTGTTTATATTGAATTTTGTATGTTGATTTTAGAAGAAAAAGTAGTTAGTAGAAAGCGAACATATTTTATATTTAAATAAATATTTTATTTTACATGAACATTGTCGTTATTCCAAATTTTAATGCCATTAATATGTTCACATCATGGACTGTTTTTCTAACATTGTTATGGAATAAACTTTTGAATAATTTATATAGCCATTTCTTAATGAGATGAAGAGTACTATATTCTACATTGCTATACATTGGTACATGTTGCTAACCCACTAAAAAACATGTTAATCGTAAAATAGCAGAAAAAGTATCATTTACCATAGAATTTAATGTTCATCAAGGTACTAAGGTAATGTTTTACACTTATGAGCAAAAATACATATACATTCATGAGTGAAGATATGGACATTATATTACCAGCTAACGTCATCACCTATACCAATGCGTAGGAGCAGTTCTCAAAGAATTCTATTTCAAGCCAAAAACTGAGACCTGAAAATTTCAAGAAACAAAAGTCAAAACTTATTTTATGAAGATTAGCTATCGTCCAATGAATATAGCATCTTGCTGAAACTTACACATGCATCATTGTAACGATATTTGCACTAAGAATTTGAACGTATGCATGCTAGAATCACATTTCCTCATAATTAGAATTAAGGTGAAGTAGAATAAATACAGAATGGAAAACTGCAGTACCATGTGGACATGTACAAAACAAAAGTAGCATGTACACACATAAATCATAGAACAACTTCGAAAGCTGGCAAAAATACACAAAAGGTAAATAAACATCACATAAGAAAAATTAAAAAAATGTTAGACTCATACATAAAAGTATTACCCTCGCATGATGGAAATTCGTTTACAAATAAATCTCTATCTTAACATCCTCCATTACTTGGACTGCACTCTACATTGAAAACCTCAATGCCTGGCTTTTTCAATCTGCAATTTCGAGATTCGTCTGTAATAAAAAAAAAACTTGCTTTTCAACTCATCAAATAACAAACCTCAATGTACACAATGGTGAAGAGAGCCATAGAAGGACACATCGTTGCACTCGCTCAAATCTATCCTATCTTCCCAAAAATATCATAAAGTAGTAAACACAGATGTTATAAAGTAAAATTCAAAAGAGAGAAACAATATGCACATGTCAGACAAAGAAAACAAAATGTATTCAAATTAGCTTAATCCATACTTACATATTGATTGCCTAAGAAATATACAGATATATCTTATGTTACCTGAATTGAGAAACCGTGACGAAACCTTTTCAATTATGAGATTGATAAGTAAATACCGTGAGTCTAATAAAAAGTGAAAGCATGCTTATTCTGGATTTTGAAGGCAAGAAATGAGGAGAATAGCAAATAACATAGCTATTAGGACTTTGAATTGAAAGTCCATGCTTTATGTGTTGAGTAGCAATGACGATTAATCCCTGCACCCCGTTACACACGATTGTTCCTCCTCCTTCAGGTCCATTTTCGCATCGCATCTCATTGAAGAAACTAAAACAAACCTCACCACCACAGCTCCACAACACATACACACACGCTGTTCTGTATCTATCTACACAAACCCTAATTTTTCTCTGTTTTCTGATCAATCGGTGATTGATTTTCTTTTATAATCATATCTCAAAATAACTCTGGATTAAATCCTGCTACTGGATCCAATTCTTCTTCGTCTTTGGTTAAAAATTCAAGCGAAGATTCTTCATCCGTTTATTTTATCGGATCTCATGATCATACTGGATCATCAATTGTTAGTGACATTTTCAATGGGAAAAACTACATATCTTGGAGCAAATGCGTGATTATGGCGCTGAAAATCAAAAATAAAACTAAGTTCATCGATGGAACATTGCCTAAACTTGATGGATCTGATCAATTGTTGCTCACTTGCTGGATCAGGGCAAATACTCTTGTTCTGTCGTGGTTGCTGAATTTAGTCTCAAAAAATTTGCGTCAGAGCCTTCTTTACTTTGATTTTGCGTTAGATTTGTGGTTAGAGTCGAAGACACGATATGACCGATCGGATGGATCGAGAGTATATCAGTTGCAGAAGTCTCTGTCCACAATTTCTCACGGAAGTAACTCTGTTACTGACTATTATAATGTGTTTCGATCTCCGTGGGATGAATTTGTTACACAACGCCCTATAACTGCTTGTTCTTGTGGTCTCTCTGTTTGTAATGTCAATCAGCATATGGTAGAATTGTAGCAATATGATTGTGTTTTAAAGTTCTTGATCGGATTGAATGATTCATACTCAGCTATTCGTAGCCAGATTCTACTGTTGAACACTTTGCCATCTTTGTCCAAGGTTTACTCTATGCTCTTGCAAGAGTAAAATCAAAGAGACTTGTATGCTACTTCATCTACTATTGTTGATTCTATGGCTATGTTCACAAGGCAGAATACTTATCAAGATTCACAGAATAAGCCTCATTTTCCATAGTAGATGCTTCTAAGTTTGTTAAAGGTTAATGCTTCTAAGTTTGTTAAAGGTCTGAACAACAAGGACAAGCAGAAACTCAGGTGCACCCATTGTGGATACAATGGTCACACTGTGGATAAGTGTTTCCAGATCATAGGGTATCCACCAGGGTTGGATGGCCCTAAAGGGATGAGACAATTTCCTACTAATCATTCTGCTAATTCTGTTATGACCCAGAATGATACTAATGATAATTCTGGTGATGTTCAAGCAAGATCTTCTGTTCCTTCTATTAATCAAGAGTTGTTTGAGCAGTTTATGACTTATAAACATGCACATGAGCAGAAGTCCTTGGCTCCAGTTGCTGATTATTCCCATCATTTTGTTGGTGCAGCAACTACTAGTATCTCTAAAATCTTTGCTTTAAATTCTAGTTCGCTATCATTCATTTTCCTAATAAAACTCATACAATAGCTACTCTTAAAGGCATAATCAGATTATTTCCTAATGTTATTCTTGATGATGTTTTGTATGTTCGTAGCTTTGCTTATAACTTGCTATCTATTTCCAAATTAGCCAAAGTTTCTAAGCTTTCTTTGTTATTCTCATCATCTACATGCATCTTGCAGGACTCACTCACGAGCAAGATGATTGGTTCTGCTGAATTACATGACAACTTATACATACTAGAGAATAGAAACTTGTCTGATGTATTTGCTATTTAAACATGTTCATTGTAATTATGTATTGAGTAATGATTCTCTTTGGCATATTAGACTTGGATACTCCTCTTATGATAAGCTTTCTTTGTATTCCATGTATTGATATACCAAAGTGTAATAAAGACATTCCTTGTGAAATCTGTCATTTGGCAAAGCAAAAGAAATTGCCTTATTCTTTGAGTACCACTTCTACTTCTACTGCTTTTGAGCTATTACAATGTGATGTTTGGGGACCATATTATGTGGTTTCTCATGATGGATTTAGATATTTTTTAATCATTGTTGATGATTACACAAGATGTACTTGGGTATGCATGCTAAAACACAAATCTGATGTGAGAACTCATATGATTCAGTTTTATAAAACGGTTACTAACCAATTTTCTGCTAAAATCAAATTGATCAGAACTGACAATGGAACTGAGTTTATCCTTAAAGGTTTTTATGATTAGTTAGGTATCAATTTTCAAACAAGCTGTGTGGAAACTCCACAACAATATGGAATTATTAAGAGAAAGCATCATCACCTCCTTCAAGTTGATAGGTCTCTTCGTTTTCAATCTAATATTCCTTTACAGTATTGGACTCACTGTATATATACTACATCTTACGTTATCAACATCTTACCATCTCATACCATTGGTAACAAATCCCTTTTTGAAATGCTTTACAATGTTTCACCTGATTACTCTAGCATGAAAGCATTCGGTTGTCTTTGTTTTGCATCCACCTTTAGAGCTGTTAAAAGTATCTTCATTGGTTATCCTAAAGGGACAAAAGGTTATTTGCTGCTTGATTTGAATAGTATGAAAATATTTATCTCGAGAAATGTTCAATTTTATGAACATGTAATTCCTTTTAAAGATAAAACAAATATTCTTTCTACCACTGATGATTCCGCTTAAGCCAAAAGGATCTGTACCGAATCCTTAATTTCTATACAACCTGTTACTACTAATGATGTTTTGGAGGATCAGAATCACAATCACAATGACCTAGCTTTCTCTGATGAAGTTTCTATTAATGCTTCTGATGAATATAGAATACCAGCTACTGGTGATCAACATCAGTCCATGGATAGTTCTTTCACAGTTGATTCTATGCAGCCAGGTGTTGACAATACACAAGAAAATTTCACTATGCAACATTCTAATGTTGCACCAGGTAACTCTAGTATCCCTAGGATTCCTCCAGAACATGTTGCACATATTAGAAGGTCAAGCAGGACCATTACTCCACCTTATTATTTGAGTGTTTATGACTGTGCTCTTCCTAACTCTTTGCATCATTCTAATGTTGCTATTACTCAAGGGAAACATTATCCTATTCTATTACTCTTATTTCTGATCAGCTTGGTAGTGTTCATAAGGCTTTCACTGTTGCTATATCTCAAATTGTTGAGCCTAGAACATATACTCAGGCCAGCAAACATCATGAATGGAGAATTGCTATGCAAAAGGACAGATGCATTAGAGAAGACACAGACTTGGAGATTAACTGAACTTTCTCCAGGACATAATTGCATAGGATGCAAATGGGTTTATAAAGTGAAGTACAAGTCAGATGGGACTATTGAACGCTATTGATGTGGGGTATTTTCGTCTGGATACGTGTCCGCTCTCCAACACTCCACGTCAGACTGCTTTAGTTCTTGCTGGATGCTTAAGCAGCTTTTGAGTTCAGAACCTGCACTCAACACCACACGTAAACTAAGCCGGCGCCTCCTCTGGCGAAGGCACTCCGACGCTCAAGTCAGATAGGTCGGAATTTGAGGTATTGTCGTCAGAGACAATAGCTCGAAATTATAGCTCGAAATATGCCCAAATAGGTCGAATTTGAGCTCTATAGGTCGAATTAGCACACCTCGAAATGGTATCGAGAACCGTGATGAGAAAACCCGAATAGATCGAATTACTCCCAAATAGCTCGAAATACACTCTATATAGGTCGAACAAGAGCTATTGCAATATAGCTCGAATTATTGCTCTATAGCTCGAATTCGATGTATATAGCTCAAAATTAAATGCTAGAAAATAAAAACGTACCTTAGAATGGGCATGGGACCCCCTTATATAGTAATAAGAGTCCTTATTCGTCTAAAAGTGCAATCCAAGTAGAACTATGACTCAAAATAGGTCGAATTAGAGCTATTTTGAAATAGCTCGAATTGGGTCTTCAAATAGGTCGAATTGGGCCTCAAATAGGTCGAATTTGGGCCCATATAGCTCGAAATGGACTCCTGGGCCTCAAATAGATCGGACTTTAGCCCATATAGCTCGAATTGGGCTTTTGGGCCTTCAAATAGATCTTATTTGAGCCCATATAGCTCGGATTGGGCTTGTACAGCTCGAATCGGGCCTTTTCGGGCCCAAATTGATCTTCGCTTGGGCTCAATTTGGGCCTACTTGGGCCGATTTCCGAGTTTTGCCTTGAATTGTAATTTTGCATTAAAAAATAATGATGCTGACGTGGCATAATATGTCCCGTAATACGTTCGTGTATTGTATCGGATATTATGACGTGTCGGTACCGAAATATGGTACATCATGGAGTCCCCCAGTTCGTAAGAGTAATGTGTACAAACATTGGTCATACGAACTAAAAAGAAGTCACATAACCGAGAATCGTGCAACGAGATCGGCGTCGGCGTAAGAAACCAAGAATTTGACAAAAAATATCAAAATTCAAAAATAGGTCGAATGTACTATTTTTGGTAACTCGAATTGGTATAGGTCGAATTTATATTTGAAAAAGACAAATCGAATTCCAAGAAAAATGTTCTGTAAAACAGCTCGAATTTGCAGAAAATAGCTCGAATTTCATATTGGTCGAAATTGCCCTCCAAAAAGATACCTCGAAATTGCTGGAAAAATTTTCTGAAAATAGGTCGAAATTACAAATAGGTCGAATTTAGGGGCATTTTGGTAATTCCCGCATCATTTCGCCTATAAATACCCCACTCCCAGCTTCATTTCCTCATTTCGCGCCTAAGAATTCCTCCAGAGCTCTCGAGAAATAGCTCGAATTATTAGCTCGAATTTGCCAAAAATAGAAAGCGCGCTGAAATAGCTCGAAAAAACCTCCAAATTTAGTAAGTTTGCTAAAATAGCTCGAAAACCTCCAAATAGCTCGAAATTTGTCCTAAATAGATCGAAATTTGCGTGAATAGCTCGAAAAATCCACCAATACGTATATCCTTTGGTGAGTAGCTGATAGCTCGAAAATATAGCTCGAATTTCCTGAGGAAATTCGAGCTATAACACTTAGAAAATTTTTCAGATTTTGAGAAATTCTCAAAATGCTAAAATTTGAATTTTTGCGCAGATTTGTTCACGACGGCGCGACTTCGACGTAACCGGTCTCCACGTCGTCCATCACCTCCACGATCTCACCAACGGGCCTACTATAACGCACGCAATCCATCACGAGATTCGTCACATCGGAATCCTCGTGAATCAAACACCAGGCGTCCATCATCCCCAAATCGTCCTCGGCAACCAGAACCTGCACGAATCCGATTACCGGGCGCTCCAAAACTCTTTGCACCTGCGCAGAGGTCCTACGAGCAAATTCACCCAAACGAAGAAGTTTCAGTAGATCTAGACCCTCGTGCCGGTAAACTTTCCACCTAAACCTCTTTATGACGCGAGTTATTGATCTTGAATCTTCCAGTAGTAGTAGTAGGGAAAATAGTAGTGAGTCGTCTAAGTCATCTAAGGCTAGAGAAAATGCGTCGACTGGCGGTAGTAGTGACGGCTCAAGTGAGGAGACCTCATCTAGTAATGAGAGAAATAGCAATAATAGGGCGTCTGATATGGAGGTAGACGTAGACATCCTAGGAGATGATGAGGCTGAATCAAACCCTCTCCCCATCGTGCCTTATTTACCCCTGCTGACCATGTTCCCATACCTGCCTCTAACTCTCCCGAACAACTTGCTCCGCCCAACTTGATCAATTTTGATCAGTTTCCTTCTTCCTTGCCTCACGACATAGCTTATTACCGTGATACCTATGACATCCCTGATACTTATGAGATTATCGTGCCTGGGCCAGATGATGGGATAAACAACCCACCAGAAGGGTGTCTCACTATCTTTAGTAGCTACCTTCACTGTGGTTTACGTTTTCCCATTTTCCCAATTGTCTTAGAAATCATGTCCTCTCTCAATTCTTCTCCTTCACATTTTACCCCCAACGCATACACATAGATGTATGCTTATGCGATGCTAACCCGCATCTTTGACCTTCCTTACTCTGTAGCCGGTTTTTGGCAACTATTCATAGTGAAATTCCGCAACAGAGGTGTAGACGTCGGGTTCTACTATTTGAGCTCGCGAAAGAAGCAATGCTTCCTATCTGATCTGCAGACGAGCTTCGGGGCTCACTGGAAGAAACAGTGGTTTTTTATCAAGGAATCCAAGCCTCAGGAATTCCGATTCAATCGGCTTTGGACGGATGCCCGTCCATCGCCGAGACGCCCCGATCCTCCTATCTACACCTTGACGGTGGTAAAAAACTTAAAAGAGCATCAATTTGATGCTTTTGAGTTGACCACCACCCCAGTGTTGCGGGCCGGCGGTTATACTTATCATGCAGGCGTTGAGCCTTCTGTCTTTGGTATAACATTATGCGTGTTTTTGTTCTTTTTACTTGTTGATTTTCAATCTTCCTTCGTTATCTTCTAACTTTTGCATTGTTTACGATTTTCAGAGCGAATCGTTATGGACAAGACGAAGAAGAGGCTGGCCGCTATGAAGCGTGGCGCAAACGCTCCTCAGTCCTCAGTGCCTATTCCTGAGAAGACCAGTCGTCGTGGTGCGAAGACGGCTGGTACCAGTTCGAGAGGCGGTAATACTTCTACTCCTTCCACCGCTGCTGTCTCGACTCGAGGGTCGGGACGTGGTAGAGGTTCAGCTCCTGCCCCTGTGCCTGCTCCAGCTTCAGTGCCTGAGACTGTTCCTTCGTAGTCGACCGCTGATACTGCTCCTGGATCACCACCTGGAGGTTCTGAGCCGATCCTTCTGGATCTTTCTCCTTCATCAGCACCTTCGTCTGGAAGAGTGCATATTCCCTCCGTTGCTGAAGCGGCTCGTCGCTTCAATGAGGCCAACCCTGAGGCAGCAACGAGGAAGAGGTCTGCTGCTACTGCTGAGGAGATCCGACGGGGTAAGCGCGTCGCGCAGGACCGAGCCTATGATGGTGACGATCTCGACATTGACATGGAGGAGATCGTGCGAGCTTCAGTCGAATCAGGGCAGTTCACACTGAAAGACACTACTGCCCTTCGACTTGTCAAAGGATTCATGCCTGACTTCGATCGTCAGCTCTATTACCAAGCGATGGGCCATGAGAAACTAGTCAGTCGCACTGCCTTGTCTCTGTGTGAGGTATGTGCATTTATGAGCTTTCCTTGATCTTTGTCTTATATCTATACTTGAATATCACTAACTTTTTCCCTCTTTTGTAGTTCTTCGTCAATTTCCATACCATGGCTGAGAATTTCAACATGGTGATGACGACTCAGGATCAGCAGAGAGCTCTGATGGATAGGCACCATTCTTCGGCCTTGCAGGCTCAACGGCTGGAGAAACAAGCCAAGGAGGCAAAGGCTGAAGTGGAGAAGCATCTCGTCGCCGCTGTTGACGAGCTGTAAGCAGTGCAGGCTGAGCTGCAAGCCTTGAAAGCAGCGAAAGCTACCGTTGACAAGGAGCTTGCCGAGGAAAAACGATTATCCAGCCAGCTCACCACCGACTGCCAGCATGCCACTGCCCTTGTTGGCGATCACGTTGACACTATCCGGACGATGAAGGATGCTGCTGCTGTTGCTGAGGCAGAAGGTTTGAGGCTGGAGGCTGAGCTGGCTGACGCACAAGCTCGCCTCGCGACTGCTGAAGAGGATGGCTACAACAGGGCCATGACTTAGGTATTCCTATTATACTTGACTTTATTTCTTTTTCCTTGAGATTTGTGTGTTACGTACTTACTTTTCCTCTACTTGTTTCGTAGGAGCTCCCCGACGAAGACAAGGTGATGGTGGCCATCGAGTTCTTCCGCTCAGCCACATGGGAGCAGATTGCTATGGAGCGGGGCGGTTTTGATACGACCAAGGGCTACAACATGGCCCTTGATGACATCATCGCCCGCGGTGCTCTTGCTCCTGGGTTCAAGAGGGAGGACTTCAATGTCCTCAATTGCCTGAATGAGGATGACACAGAAGTCGGCGAATCCTCTAGTGCCGCTGCTGCGGATCCTACTCTGGCCGATCCTCCTTCTGGTGAACCTGCTGCGACTGTGGTCGATGATGAGCCAAAGCATGATCCCTTCACCTCCTTTTATCCTCTTCGGCAGGTATGGCTCTCTGACTTTGCCGACGAGCTGCCATCCACGTCCACTGCCGCTGCTGCTGCTGGTGCTGCTCCAGATGAGCCCTTGGAGGAGGGTGAGATGGGTTTCGACCCTCAGGTCTTGGATCAGCATGCTGACGGCGATCAACCCATGCCTGACGCTACAGTTGCCGCTCCTGCTCCTCGTCAGATTTCCCCTATCGATGATACTGGGCCCCTGAACGAGTCTTTTGCTGATATCCAAGAGCAGAGCGAGGGTGCCGTGAAGGCTCTTGGGCTGGATCTGCTGCCTTGATCTTTTAGAGTGGCCTGCGTGCCCTTATTTTTGGCTTCTGTGCCTTGTCATTAACATTCTTGAACATCTTTACTTTCCATATATAACCTTAGCTTTAGTACATTCTTTCCGTACAGTATATGTTGCTGACATTTGCGCGATTTTAGCGCTTTATCGCTTGCTAGTACAGTTTTGACTTGAAAAGTCTTTTGAATGTCTTTATTCTGTCTCGTTACATCTTCACTCATATGTGTCTACTTTTTAAGTTTAAATTTGGTACTTGTTAAAATACTTAAGTTTTATAAACAAGTATTTGTGAGAGTGCGAGAACTTGTGCTCGACTCTACGAGGCTTGTGCTCGTTGTGCGAAGCTAATGTTCGCGTTTGCGAAGCTATGTTCGCGGGAATACGAGAGCTTGTGCTCGATTCCACGAGGCTTGTGCTTGTTGTGCAAAGCTATGTTTGCGCTTGCGAAGCTATGTTCGTGGGAATACGAGAACTTGTGCTCGATTCCACGAGGCTTGTGCTCGTTGTGCAAAGCTATGTTTGCGCTTGCGAAGCTGTGTTCGCGGGAGTACGAGGACTTGTGCTCGACTCCATGAGGCTTGTGCTCGTTGTGCAAAGCTATGTTTGCGCTTGCGAAGCTATGTTCGCGGGAGTGAAAGGACTTGTGCTTGACTCCACGAGGCTAGTGCTCGTTATACGAAGCTAACGTTTGTTTTGATTAAGTTTTTAAACTTAAAGTTTGTAGACAGTATGAGTTCATCTTCATGTTTCTTGATAGATTGTAATCTTGCGGATAAATAGTAGGCAACGGCTAAACTTGAATAAAATAAGAGATTTTATTAGTTTTGGGACTGAGCTCGAGTAACTTCCGAGTTGCCTACGTATCCCGCCGTATATAGGTTGGCTAGGAATCAAGTCCCCGTAGTTCGCTGCTAACTATTACAATGAGAATCCACGTAGAGGGACTCGTAATTCGTAAAAGAATAAGCGAATGAAGTATTGAAACTATGGTCCTAGGGTGCAACAAGGCCATTAGAAAACTAGTGTTCTAACTATAAAACCTTCGTAAGTTCTTGACGTTCCAGGGGCGTGACAAAGTCCTTCCACCCAATTCTTGTAAGTAATAATATCCTTTTGAGCTTGCTTTTTCCACTCTGTAAGGTCCTTCCCAGTTCGGCTTCAATTTTCCAACATGCTTGGTAGCTTCAACTTTTCTAAGTACCAAGTCCCCCACTTGAAAGTTCCTGAAACGAACTTTGTTGTCATATGCTTTCGCCATCATAGATTTGTATGCTTGAGTACGTTGGTATGCTGCTTCTCTAGTTGCTCCGATCAACTCCAAATCCATTTGTCTTGCCCTTAACGCTTGCTCCTCATCATATGTTACAATACGATAAGTTGGCATCCCAATCTCAGCGGGTATCACTGCTTCAGATCCATATGTCAATAAGTATGGAGTTTCTCCTGTAGAGGTACGAGGAGTTGTGCGATATGCCCATAATATCCCTGGCAACTCATCCGCCCAATTTCCTCCTTCTCCCTCCAGCCTTTTCTCCAAACTCTTCACTAATGTGTTGTTAGTGGCCTCCACTTGCCCATTTTTGATTCGGGATGCGTAACAGATGTAAAACGTTGCTCAATTTTCATGTCTTTGCACCAGTCTTGAATCTTAAAACCTTGGAATTGCCTTCCGTTGTCGGAAATTAAGACCCTTGGTATTCCAAATCGACAAACGATGTTCTTCCAAATGAATTGTTTCACATTAGCCTCCGTAATGTTTACAAGTGCTTCAGCTTCAACCCACTTCGTATAGTACTCGACTGCCACCAATAACCATTTTCTACCTCCCGTAGCCTTAGGCATTGGTCCAACTATATCTATTCCCCATTGATCAAATGGACATCCATAACTCACAGTTGTCATACGTTGTGCAGGTGTATGAATGATCTTCGCATGCAGTTGACAACTTCTACACTTCCTTGAATAGTCCATAGCATCTCTCATAATAGTTGGCCAGAAATATCCTTGTCGGAGTATTTTCTGGGCCAAAGATCGTCCTCTTGAATGATTTCCGCAACTCCCTTCATGAATTTCTTGTAAGACTTGTTTTGCCTGTGTGGGAGATAGGCATCTCAAGAGTGGTCCCTCGAAAGACCGCTTATAAAGTTCGCTGTTGAACATAGTAAATCTTGCAGATTTGTACTTGAGCCTTCTGATCGCTTGAGGATCATTAGGTAAGTTCCCGTTCTGAAGATAATCCACAATCTCATCCTTCCAACATGCCTCTATTTCTACTGGCAGAACGTAATCCAATGATTGCGTTGGTTTTAACTCAACTTCCTTGCCGATAGAGGGCTGTTCTGAAGCCAATAGAGTTGCTCGCCTTTCAAAAAACACTTCGGCGGTACTTGCAAATCGTGACAAAGAGTCAGCGCGTTCATTCTCTGCTCGAGGGATCTGCGAGATAGAAAAAGTATCGAAGTTTGATGTCGCCTCCTTCAATTTTTCGAGATACTTTACTATTGCAGCTTCTTTCGCCTCATATCTTCCATCAAATTGATTAGCAATCAATTGTGAATCCGTGAATGCTACAAGGTTCGTTATACCTAACGATTTTGCCATTTGGATGCCAGCAAGCATAGCCTCATACTCCGCTTGATTGTTGGTCACTTGAAAATTTAGCCTTATTGCATAGTCGAATTCTCTACCATCCGCCGATTTTAGGTAAATTCCTGCACCTCCAGCGTCATTTGTGGACGATCCATCCACATGCAGAGTCCAAGTTCCCCTTGCAACTATAGGTTTGTCACTTTTGACCTCTTCCGTCACCATTGCTACATCAAGCGCTTGCTCCGCCTCTGAGATAGTTTCAGCCACGAAGTCCGCTAGTCTTTGTGCTTTGATCGCCGTTTTTGGCATGTACTCCAAGCCATATTCTCCTAACTTGATCGCCCACTTCACTAATCTCCCAGATGTCTCCGGTTTTGCCATAACTTGTTTCAGTGGTTGACTAGTTAAGACAGTAACCGGATGTGATTGAAAGTATGGTCTTAACTTTCGTGCAGTTATCACAAGTGCGTATGCTAACTTTTCGATTTCCAGGTAATTCACCTCTGCCCCATTCAGCACTTTGCTAACATAGTAGATAGGCAAATGTTTCCTGTCTTCCTCGCGCACCAATACTGTACTTAGTGAATTCTTCGTTATGGCCAAGTAAAGATATAGCATCTCATTGTCCTTGGGCTTAGATAGTAATGGTGGTGTCGTAAGGTACACCTTCAATTGGTGAAAAGCCTCTTCACAATCATCAGTCCATACGAACTTAGGTGTCTTGCGTAACTTCTTGAAAAAGGGTAAACTCTTTTCTGCAGAATGCGATATGAATCGACTAAGTGTCGTGATCCTCCCCACCAATCGTTGCACCTCTCGAACGGATTTGGGGGATGGTAAATCCATTATAGCTTTAATTTTGTCAGGGTTGGCTTCGATTCCTCTCTCATTGACCATGTACCCAGAAATTTTCCAGCCTTAACATGCACTTCTTAGGATTTAGCTTCATCCCGTATTGTTTCATGATACCAAAAGCCTCTTCCAAATGTTTCACGTGATCTTCCGCCTTTAGGCTTTTGATAAGCATGTCATCAATGTAAACCTCCATAGTCTTGCCGATTTGATGATAAAACATCTTGGCAACCACCCTCTGAAAGGTTGCTCCTGCATTCTTGAGACCAAACGGCATCACCTTGTAACAGTATATACCTCTGTTAGTAATAAAGGCCGTTTTATGTTGATCCTTTACTGACATTAGTATTTGGTGAAAACCGCTCTGCGCATCACAAAGACTTAGCAGCGCACACCCTGCAGTAGAATCCACTACGAGATCAATCCTTGGCAAAGGAAAAGGATCTCGAGGGCAATGTTTGTTCAAGTCGGTGTAGTCTACGCACATTCTCCATACGGTCAGCTTCTTTGGGACAAGTACAACGTTGCTTAGCCATTCAGAGTATCGTACTTCAAATATATGGCCTGCAGCAAGCTTTGTTTGTAGTTCCAACTCCGCAGCCTTGTTCTTTTCTTCACTAAAGTGTCTCTTCTTCTGTCGAATGGGTTTAGCATTTGGGTTAACATTCAGGTGATGTACCGCAACTCGAGGATCTATCCCCTTCAAGTCCGAGTCCGTCCATGCGAATACATCAAAGTTTCTTCGCAAGCATTCCAACAGTGCATTCTCAACCTCCGAAGTCAACTCGCTTCCAATTTTAATGATCTTGTCAGGCTCGTCTTTTGACAAAATCACCTCCTTAAACTCTCCCGAAGGTTTCAGACGCTCCCATTCCATCTTCTTTTTATAGCGCAATGTCGTTTTGTCTTCTTTCTCCTCTTCCACCTTCTTCAAGGAGTCCTCAATACTGGAGGAGTCGAATCCTCCTGTGCCATCTCTTGGTCTACATGCGTAGCAAGCACCATCTCCGTATCAACTTGTTTTCCTATTTCAGGCGTCTCCAATGGATATATGTCAATCATCGCGATATTTGGATCTGTTTTTGCCTTGATAGGTTTAGTCGATGTAACATAACAACTCCAAGAATCACGATAGTTCGTAACGAGTTCAGCAACTCCACCAGGCGTTGGAAATTTGACCTTCTGATGCACCGTAGAGATGATCATAGCAAAGGCCGTTATCCCAGGTCTTCCGATTAGCACGTTGTATGCAAACGGCATGTCAACGATAAGATATTCCACATTCAGTGTTCTCCTCCTTGGATTCACGCCAAAAGACGTTGGCAACATGATCCTTCCAATGGGTTTAACTTCACTTCCACCAAATCCCACTAATGGTGAGTTAACATCAGTGATCTCGTATTGTCCAAGCTTCATTTGTTGTAAAGCATCCATGAAGATGATATTGGACGAGCATCCAGTGTCAATCATTATCCTCTTTACCCCGTGATTTGCAATCACTGCGGAAACCACCATAGGGCAATTCAAATATTGCGCTTCCTTAGCTTGTGGAGACAAGCTGTCGAAATCGCAATCGTCAAATGTGATTCTTGTATCCAACTTGTCCACCGCAAAGACAAGATCTATCTCAGGACGCTTCAGTCGTTCATTGTATATGTCCCGTGAGATGCGTTTTCTACTTTTGGCTGAGTCTGCGCCAGTAGGTCCGCCAGCTATCACATTGATTCCATTCTCGATATCATCATTCCCATTTCCCCTTTTACGCTTTGGTTCATCCTTCTTCCCGTGTGGAGATCTATCTCGCTTGCGTCCAGATGACGCATTCTCTTCACGTGACTCTCTATTCTCAAGGATGTACTCGATTAGTTTCCCCCCTTGAATGAGTCGTTCGATCTCGTTCTTTAGAGCCTTGCATTCGTTAGTAAAATGCCCATTCTGCCTGTGGAACTTACAATATTTCTTCGATACCTTAGTCTCCTCCGTCTCTCGGAACGGTTTAGGGGTTCTCAGCAACCCGCTATCTTTCTCTATGGCGTAGATTTCGCCAATTTGTTTCCTCAGCGGAGTATAATTGTCAAATTTCTTAAAGGGTTGTCGATTGCGATCACGATCTTTTCCCCTTAACTCCTTCCTCCAATCTCTATCTTTATTCTCCTTGCCCCCATGAATTCTCGGCGAGTCCATCAACCCTTGATTCATGGTTGCCTCCTCTACTTCAATGACCTTACTAGCGAGGTCCATCACTTGCTCAATGGAATCAGGTGTGTTCCATGTTATCACTTCTATAAGCTTCTTACTCCGGCAACGATGCTCCAATACAGAGATGACCAGGTCGACATTGGGAGCATTCACTCTACCAATCTCCAGATTCAAACGCTCGATATACCTCCCCAAAGGTTCATCAGGTCCTCTATAGATATTAAACATCGTGCTTGGAGATTTCTTCTTTATGCGATAAGTAGCAAACTTCTTTACGAACATGGTCCTAAACTGTTCAGATGATTCAATTGATCCCGAATGTAAGTTTTTGAACCATTCCTTTGCTGGACCTCTCAAACTGAGCGAAATAAGTTTCGCCCTCATATTCTCTGCATACCCCAAGACCTGCAAATCTCCATCTAACTCACCATAATGTGCAACTGGATTGGTATTTTCATCATACTTCTTCAAAACAGGAAGATTAGTTCCTTCCTTCAACGTCAAATTACTGATCGCCTCACAAAAGGGGTTTGGCCTCTCCCTTAGTGGAATATGTTCTGCTACAACAGGTTCCAATCTTGGTGCGATTCTCTCAGGCAAGTCCCTATCTCTTCCAGCTGTTTGACTTACTGCAGGTCGATGATCAGGAACTCTTTGCCTAGAATTCACCTCTCCATCCCTTACTTCCCTATCTCGACCAGTTGCTCGACTGGGAGCTCTGTTAGCATTAGTCCTCACTGAACGAGGATTCCTCCTTTCAAGCGAGGGAGATGGATCCCTTAGCCTTGTCATCCTAGTTTGCGTATAATGCCTTGAGTCATCACGACGCTGGGTCAGATGAGTCCTTCCTTGCTGCGGTGCCGCAAGCTGTGTTGCTAGTTGTTGTGCTATTGGAGCTTGAACATTCTGTAAAACAGAAGTGTTAGCCAATTGCTGCACAATCATTGGGACCATAGTCCTTTGGAATGTCGCCATGATTTGATCCAACTGAGCGGAATTCAATAGCTGTTGTTCCGTGTGAGGAACTTCAGGTTGATTCGCTGTGTGAGTTGGAGGATCAAGGGGAGTGATGTGCGTTGCCACTGATGTTCGCTCAGAAGCATCAGGTGCCCGATTATCATCCTCCATCTGTGATCTAGTCCTTCCTGCCATTCCATTGTTATCTGTTGCTCTCCATTGAGCCATTGAGTGTCAGTGTTTGTTACTAAGTGCATATAGAGGTTCCCACAGACGGCGCCACTGATGTGGGGTATTTTCGTCTGGATACGTGTCCGCTCTCCAACACTCCACGTCAGACTGCTTTAGTTTCTGCTGGATGCTTAAGCAGCTTTTGAGTTCAGAACCTGCACTCAACACCACACGTAAACTAAGCCGGTGCCTCCTCCGGCGAAGGCACTCCAACGCTCAAGTCAGATAGGTCGGAATTTGAGGTATTGTCGTCAGAGACAATAGCTCGAAATTATAGCTCGAAATATGCCCAAATAGGTCGAATTTGAGCTCTATAGGTCGAATTAGCACACCTCGAAATGGTATCGAGAACCGTGATGAGAAAACCCGAATAGATCGAATTACTCTCAAATAGCTCGAAATACACTCTATATAGGTCGAACAAGAGCTATTGCAATATAGCTCGAATTATTGCTCTATAGCTCGAATTCGATGTATATAGCTCAAAATTAAATGCTAGAAAATAAAAACGTACCTTAGAATGAGGCATGGGACCCCCTTATATAGTAATAAGAGTCCGTATTCGTCTAAAAGTGCAATCCAAGTAGAACTATGACTCAAAATAGGTCGAATTAGAGCTATTTTGAAATAGCTCGAATTGGGTCTTCAAATAGGTCGAATTGGGCCTCAAATAGGTCGAATTTGGACCCATATAGCTCGAACTGGACTCCTGGGCCTCAAATAGATCGGACTTTAGCCCATATAGCTCGAATTGGGCTTTTGGGCCTTCAAATAGATCTTATTTGAGCCCATATAGCTCGGATTGGGCTTGTACAGCTCGAATCGGGCCTTTTCGGGCCCAAATTGATCTTCGCTTGGGCTCTATTTGGGCCTACTTGGGCCGATTTCCGAGTTTTGCCTTGAATTGTAATTTTGCATTAAAAAATAATGATGCTGACGTGGCATAATATGTCCCGAAATACGTTCGTGTATTGTATCGGATATTATGACGTGTCGGTACCGAAATATGGTACATCAGCTATAAAGCTCGGTTAGTTCCCAAGGGTTACACCCAAGAAGAGAGCCTTGACTATTTCGACACTTTCTCCCCTGTGGCAAAGCTAACTACTGTCAGAGTTGTCCTTGCTTTAGTTGCTTCCGGAAATTGGCATCTACATCAACTAGATGTAAACCATGCCTTTCTACATGGTGATTTAGAGGAGGAAATTTAAAAAGTAAACTATGGCAAATAATTATTTTGAATTTGACATGAGAAAAGTATACATAATTTTATTAAGATTATTCACATTAAAATATGCAAACAGGGAAAAAAGAGTATTTTACTTCGTAGAAAGGTAAAACTATTAAAGAGTGCATGAGATACAAAAGAATCTTAAAATAAATAGTTAATTAACGAAGTGGAATAAACCAACAATTCACAATTTGTATAGGTTTTTAGAGTTTTTTTTCATATTTTATTTTGCATAGATGTATAATTGCTTATGTATGCCCGTGTGCATATATATTTCTCATAAGTCCGTTCACCTATTTCATAAAAGCTAAATTAAACATAAATTAACTTGATAATTTGTTATAAAAATTCAATGTTATTAAAATCGGACCGGACCGGCCGGTCGGCTCTGTTCAACCGCTGACCGACCGTGCGTGCGGTCCGGAGAAGGGAACAGAACCGTTTTCACACAGGACGGTCGAAACCGCTGAAAAAAACGATTGGACCGGATTGGACTGGTCAACAGGACCGGTTCGCGAACCGGTTCATCTTCTTCTTCTTCTTTTTCTCTTTTTTTTTTTTTTTTCTTTTTGGTGGGGTTGTCTGCTTCACCACTCCCACTTTGCTTGAAAATGGAGGAAACCTACCATCAAGCAAAGGTGAAAGCAACTTTGGTGCATAGACATGTGAATTAAGAAGTGAGAGAATTAATAAATAATTTAGAAACTTATTACAAAAATATAAGCAAAATAAAAAGAAGCAAAAGAAATACAAAGAGATGATTGGAGTAGTGGGAGAATTGAGAGATGATCTTGAAACTTAAAAAGATAACCAGAAGACAAATAAAAACTTAAAAAGAAGCCACAAAGAAGGAGTACTAAAAGTTTGGAGTGGGGAGAGAGAAATTAAAGAGAAAAAGAAGGGATAAGTGAAAATACACAAGAGTGGGCCTTGAAAATAGGAAATGAATCAAAACAAATTAAAATTAATGAATAGTCCTTGAAAATAGGTAACTGATCAAGACATATTAAAATTAAAGTGAGTGGGTGCCTTGAATAATGGAATTGAAAGAAATCCTAATTTGTTTTTTAAAAAAAAACATGAGAGAAGAAATGGTGGGTCTAAACTTTAATGCTACTTCAATTATTTTATTTCTTTAAGTTTATTGAACAAAATTTATAAACAAAAATTGTATTTATGTGATATAAAAGGTATTTATTAAATTAATTTAGTTTAATATTTGATGTGATCATTTAGTGTTTGGGTTTAGATATATTATTTTATGTATGTGATTTAATACTTTGAGGTGATTCTGAAAATATATATTTGTGATTTGAATTTATTAAAATATATGTAACCGGTTCGACCAGTAATTAAACCGATTAAACCGATCGAACCTGTAACCAGTAAGGTCACCGGTTCTATGTACGGTCCGGTTCTGAAAACATTGGTTATATTCTTGGTTAACTCTAATTGTTCTATTTTAAGTAACTTTAATTGAATATATAATCAGTTGATGATTTATTTGCAAAGATTCTAGAGAGAGGCAAAAGAACCTTTTTAAGGAATAATCATAAATTTAGGAACTTAAAGAATAATAGATTCTTGAAGTATTTATCACAAGGGTAAAAGAGAAAAATCAATAATTTTGCTCCGTAATTAGGAAAATTCACCTGACTTATCATTTGCCAAAGAGTAAAGGGGTAGTTTGTAGTGGTAGGGGAGTTGTGTATCAGGCTCAAGAATAAACACAGTATTCTCTCTCCTAATTTCAAGGTTTTGCTCTTTGTTCCAGAAAAAAAAAATCTATGTTCTAGCTCAAAATAATAAAAAATTACAAAAATCTTTAAAATTAATAAAACTCAAAATCATGCTGAAAATAATAATTGACTTTTTGACCCTGAATCTTTCGAATTTTGCTAAAATCTTTGCGTCTTGTTTGGATGCCGTTTCCACTTGAAAAAGCGGTAGGATCCCCTCCTGCATAATATCCAACATCTTCTCCTACACTATCCGGATGATTGCCACGTGTCATTTTTAGAATACACAAGAAATACACAATTAATATTAAATCTCTCTTCTCTCTCCAAAATTACGGCTCCCTTTCCATTTCCAATTTTTTTCCTTTTTACCAAATATAATTCATCACGTGAAGATTTTGTCCTTTTATCACGTGAACTTTTTTTATTATCAAATATGAATATTTTCTTTTATGAACTGAAGATTTTCTTTTTATCCTCTAATTTATTAATATTTTTTTATTAGTTATTCTTCATATCAAAGATTTTCAATATCGCCTTATCCTCTTATTTTGTTTTTTCCTTTTATCACATGAATATTTCTTTCATTATCAAATATGAATATTTTTATTTACTTTTCACTATATTTTTAACAAAATAAAAATCGTGAAACATAAGTACCTTAATAAGCATATGTATATATATATATATATATATATATATATATATATATATATATATATATATATGAAATAAAAATTAACTATGAGTAACACAACTATAGCTAAAATTTATTAATATTTCAAATTGAATTGAAATTGAATTGAAATTAAATATACACGAAAAATATGTCATGAAAATATTATATACGCTCCTAAAAATTTTCTATTGTTTATATCCACTTAAGTCTCTAATCATTTTGACACTTCTAATTTTACTAAGACGATATTAAAATGAAATATTAAATGTTTTTCAAGTCATTTAATTTTACTACACGGAAAGAGTAAGAGACGATTAAGTAAAATTTTAAATTAGTATAACAAATTATGAATTATGAAAATAAATAACTGAACAAATAAAAGGAAATGGAACAAAGTTTTTGGGTATTTACTTAGTGAGAGAAAAACTGATTTAATTGGGTGCCGCAATTTTGGTAGAAAGGAAAACAATTGGGGATGGAAAGGGAGCCGTAATTTTGGAGAGAGAAGAGAGATTGAAGTTTAATTCATGTGTTATTTGTGTATGCTAAAAACGACACGTGTAATTTTGGAGAGAGAAGAGAGATTGAAGTTTAATTGTGTGTTATTTGTGTATGCTAAAAAAGAACATATCAATCATCCAAATAGTGTAGGAGAAGATGTTAGATATTATGTATGAGATGATCCTAACCGTTGAAAAAGTGGTATCATTTGTTGAAAATGTGCTCCATTGATTTTTTGGTCAAACTTCGATAAATCTTGACTTTTAACTCTTTTGGATAGTAAAATCTCCATCTTGTTGCACCGCATCAGATATGGATGAATCATGCTAAACTTTTTGTTACGTTTAGAACAACACTACAAAACGTGTGTGCTAAAACACTGCCTTCTCCCATTTGCTAGTTTAAATTTCTTTTTTCAATTAAGCACAACTATCAGGTTATTAATGGTAAATGGGGATATTGGCATGATAGTATAGGAGGAATTATTTGTTGCAACGGCTGCACCACGTCATCAAGTTAGATGTGGTGCAGCAAACCAACCATATCCTTCCATTTGGAACAAAAATCTGACATGGCACAATACTCATTTTTAATTTATTTTACTACCTTACACATCACTCCCCCGTCCCATGGTCCCATCTCTCTGTTATCATCGATTTCATCTTTCTTTCTTACTCATCCATTATCACTTCATTTGATTGTCTGTAAATTGTACTTTATAGCAAATAACAATTTGAAGTGAATAGAGTTTTTGGGAAGAAGACCCCATTTGTTTAATTTTATTTTTCTAGATCCAGAATTTGTGGGAGGAAATTTTCATTTGTAAAAGAAATTGAGGAATAGAATTAACTAATTATTGGTCTTCAAGTACGAATTCTCTCAAAGAAGGTATCTAGTTTCAGTTTTTCAGCAAAATCAAGAGGTTCTCAAAGAAGGTTTTAGTTTCAGTGTTTTCAATTTAAGAAGAAATCGTTTTGCCAGTTAATTTTCGTCTGCCATTTGTTGAAAGTTGGAATATGATCCAATTTCTACACCAGAAAGAGACGAAATTGTAAATAACAGAGTTACATAGATGGGGCAGAAGAAGTTACGTGTAGGGAGTTAAATAAAAAAAAAAAAAAAAGGTGTTGTGCCATGTCAGATTTTTGTTCCAAATGGAAGGATGTGATTGGTTTGCTGCACCACATTTGATTTGATGACGTGGTGCAGCCGTTGCAACAAATAATTTCTCGATAGTATAGACTGTTCTCCACTTGCATTGTAATGTTATTTTTTTTTAATCAAAAGCATAAAATATGTTATATGTCATAGTCGAATGTTAGTAAGAAATTTGTTTCTTTCAATAATTTTTCCCTAAAGTTTGGCGATGAAAATGAATTATGGTACGTGTTGTGCTGCTTTTCTTAGTAGAAAGATTCATTTGAGATTTAGTTCTGAAAGTATTTAATCTGACTATTAGAATAGCTTTTGAAATTCATATCCTAACAAGGGATAAATACATAAATTTATAGACAATGTGCTTCTTTTTTTTTTTTATGTACAGAGGAGGGGGAAACTGCGAAGAAAACACAAGGCTAGTCTGCAATCATATGGTAGCTAATACCACCAACAAGATCGAATAAAAGGGAGGATGCGGCAGCCGAATGAGGATGATCAAAGATTTCGACTCCAAAAGGGAGAGAGTGACCGAGGCGTGCAAGCTTGTCCGCTACTACATTAGTTTTTGGGAAATCGTGTAAGACGAAGCAACTTTGGAACTGAGACATGAGACCTTTACAAGTTGCCACCAAATTGGCATGAGGATGACTGTCGGGGATATAGGATGGAGAAGACAAACCACAATCTTGGAGTCACAAGATAAGAGAACTTGCTGAAATTTTTTGTTCAAAGCAACGGATAGACCGTGAAAGACGCCCCAGAGTTCCGCCGACGTGATGCTATCAAAACCCAGATTAGCCGCAAAGCCCAACAGCCAATTCCCGCAATGGTCAAGCGCAATGCCACCGCAAGAAAGGAGATCCGGGTTACCTTTCGCACTACCATCAACGTTGATTTTAACGGTACCAAAGTCGGGGGCAGACCAGCCCAAAGAATGCAACACTTTAAGTTTACCAAGATGAAGCAGAAATTGGAGTTTATTCCATGCCAGAAAATCATCATTTGCATGCTGTTGGATCTAGCGACAAGCCCGAGACGTATCGAGATTCTCATTTTAAAACACTTTTTTACAATGCCATGCCCAAATCTTCCAACAAGCTATGGCAAAAAGAGTCGCCCAAGGTGCAGAATGATCATTGTTGGAGTTAGTGATTGGCAGAATTTTACAAAGCCAATCGAAAAGATTATCGCAGAAAAAAGTTTGCACGTGATTAATGGGTAAAAGCCGAGACCAAATAGATCTACTAACCAGGCAATCACGGAGAACATGGAGCAAGGATTCATGAGCATCCGAGCACGCGGGCAAGATGGATCATCCGTTAAATGGCGTTGGACCCGTCGCGTGTTGGTGAGAAGTTTGTCATGGAATACTAACTGCATGAAGAGACGAATATGCTGCTTAGTTCACAATTTCCAAGCAAAACCCCGATGCGAGCAACAGGCAATATCGTGTTATTAAGCATATTACTAGCTGATTTCACAGAAAAATTACCATCATTTGATAACCCCAAGAAGGGGAATCATGAGTAATCCCATGCTTATTAACAAGAACGCTGGCAATTTCGGCAATTTTTTGAAACGGGAGGAGGTGTTGAAAGGAAGACCATAACCATTGATTCCTGACTGCGGTAATCGGTAACTCTTAAGTCCCTGATATTGGGAGAAATAATGTGCGGCTAATGAAGAGAAAGAGGACGGTTACGTTTTAACCCACCAATCGTCCCAAAATTTCACATTACGACCGTTATGGGCAATCCACTTACCCCGCTGAAAAGTATCAATGCAAGAGTGGATTTGACGCCAAAGTGGAGAGCAAGAAGATCATTTTTTAGCAGACAACAAATCCCCATTGCTGAAATATTTGGCCTTGATAATGCGAATCCAAAGAGAGGGTTTATTCTTCAAGAAATCCCACGCAAGCTTCATGGTTATCGAGGAATTAACGTTATCCATACTTGGGAGACCCAAAACACCTTGATCTTTTGGTAAGCAGACGGTGCGCCAATTCACAAGGTGGATCTGCCTTTTCCTATCAATACTACCCCAAAGAAAGTCACGGTTAATATGATCAAGACGTCGTAGTTTCTTTAGGTAGTTTATAGTTTTGCATTGAGTGAAGGGGAATGGTGAAAGAGATAGACTTGATGAGAGTGTGTCGGCCAGCGAGGGAGAAGAAGCGATTGCGAAATGAGAATATCCTTTTTTCGACCCGTTCAATCACCTTGGCGAAGATATGTTTGAGATACGGCCATCGCAAGTGCGAATACCGAGATAGTTGCCCAGCTTAAAGGTGATCGCTGATTTTCACTCCCTTTAATTTTCGGAACAAACTCAACAACCAGAGCAAAGTCAATCTCGATCAATGACGCTTTGTATTTAAAGTCAGACTGAGTACATTCCAATCCCATATTCACAACCAAAGGCGCCGTGCAACATAAATAAATAACATTATACTTATGTAATAGATTATGGTGGCCTTTTCATCTCCATCCTAGACTTTCTGTACTAAAATGTAGGCAATTTTTTGTTTAGTCATTAAATTTTAGATAAGCGCAAATGTAAACAACCTATAATATTATTCATCTGATTTTAAAACTGCGTACCGACCATGTAATAAAAATCCGAATTAGTAATGTTGTTACTAGCTTCGCAAACAAATTTTGTCCCAAAGATGAATTGCTCAATTAATCCCACCAACCCAACGGTTGGCAAGTGCATGCTCCACGTCACCTTGTCCAAACCAATAATTAAAGTTAACAAAATTTAGACACCTCTACACGAAAATTCATCCACCAAACCAAACCAAACCAAATGCAAATGCAAGTCTCCGTCAAAGAAACCGCCGTGATCCGCCCCGCCAAGCCACCGTCCGATCACGATCACGTCCTCTCTCTCTCCCACATCGACACCGACCGCAACCTCGACGTCGTACTCCGCTACCTTCGTGTCTACGCCAACCACAACAACCAACTTAATTCAGACCCCTTCCACGTCATCACCACCACACTCTCCGCCGCACTCGTCCACTTCTACCCATTCGCCGGAACTCTCCGCCGCCGCCACTCCGACGGCCGCCTCGAGCTGCATTGCCACGTGGACGACGGGGTTCCAGTCACTAACGCCGCCGTCAACTATGACTTGAGTCTTCTCGACTACCTCGATGCTGACTTGGACGAAAACTTTCTCGACCAGCTGGTCCCGGATCCGGGTTCGGGTCCGACCCGACCCATGATGCTGCAGGTGACGAGGTTTGAGTGTGGCGGGTTTGTTCTCGGGGCGGCCGTGCACCATGCGATATGCGATGGTCTTGGAGCGACTTTGCTTTTTAGTGCCATGGCTGAGCTGGCACGTGGGGCGGGTCAGATTTCGATTGATCCGGTTTGGGATCGGGTCGCGTTGCTGGGCCCGAGGGATCCGGTCCGGGTCGAGTTTCCTATTGGGGAGTGTTTGAGTTTGGATAGAGATTTCTCGCCTTATGTGGGTTCGGGCAAACGGGTCGTTAGGGAGTTTTTTGATGTGAAAGAGGAGTGGTTGGATCAGCTCAAGAGATTTTTGCACGACCAATCCGGGTTGAAATTTACCACTTTTGAAGCCTTGGGCGCTGTAATATGGCGAGCAAGGTAATGGAGGAACTATTAGTACTTCAATTAATTTCGTTTACTATAATTTGATTTGTTTCACTAGAGGAAAAGAAAAACCTTAACTTGGTACACTGAAAAATGGTTTCGAAGCAAAGCTTATTCTATTACATGTGGCCCGAGGAGTCGAACTATTATATAAAAGATCCCATTAGAAATTGATAATTTTTTTTACATTTCTATACTTTTTTGTAAAACCTGTGTCTTTACTTTTATACCAAACCTTATGGATGATCTTTAATTATTCAAATTTTAGAAAGAGATTCTTGAATTAGATCAAATTTTTAAGTGTACAAACATAATTATTCCAAAAATTGTACTCGAATTGGGCACATGAGATGGGAGGCACGATAAATTGTTTGTTTTGGGGACACTAAGTATAATCTACCCCCTCTGAAGTTTTGTCTATTTTCAAAACAATTATACTGTTCTAGAAGTTTAGAATATTAACCATCAAATGGTCTATCTGTATTGTTTTTCAAATTATGACATGTTATTTTAATCGTTCAAATCTGAGGGAGGCTATTGTACTTTTATAAAATTCATGAATGAGTGATTTTGCAGTTATTGTATCAATGTGAATGTTTATGCTATTAAACAAAACCTCACTGATGTAAATTTATGTTATTACTGTCGAAAGTTTGAGACTATATCATATCCATTGGGAGCAGGACTAAAGCGTATGGAGTCCCTGCAGAAGAGAAAGTAACTTTTGCATACTCAATCAACATCAGAAAGCTACTAAACCCGCCATTGCCAAACGGCTACTGGGGCAACGGCTGCGTCCCAATGTACGTCCATCTCACGGCCAAAGAGCTCCTCGAGCAACCCATCTGGAAAACCATCGAATTAATCAGAAAAAGTAAGTACAATGCCACCGACGAATACGTGCGCTCGTTTATCGATTTTCAGGAGTTGCATTACTCACAAGGCATCACAGCTGGGCGAGGAGTTAGTGGATTCACTGATTGGCGGCACTTGGGCCACTCGTCATTGGATTTCGGGTGGGGTGGTCCTGTTGCGGTGGTGCCACTGTCTAAACACTTGTTGGGGAGCGTCGTGCCTTGTTTTTTCTTGCCGGGGAAAGAGGGGATGATAAAGGTTTTGCTGCATTTGGAGGAAGATAGAGTTGGTGCTTTTAGAGAGGAAGTGGAGAAGTTGAGAGATCAAGAGAATGGATTTCAGTCTGCTTTGTAGTTGGTGTGATTTTAGTGGATTTGCTTGAAGCCTATGGAAATTTTCTAAATTGTGCTGTGCCATATTGAATGAGGTGTTACAATAAATTGTGAAGCTCTTGCTGTGTCTATAGTTGTATACTGGAATTATAGGTACTGCTGGCCTGGAAGTAACAAGTAATTTTAGTTGGTCTGCCCTTACAATCTTTTTCACTTGATAGTGTAAAAATTGAAATGATCTATATGCTTTCGTGGAATACCTTATTTAGATGATATGAGAAGAAGTCCCTTTATGTAACATATTACTTCATGTGTGAATACATAATATTTCCTTCATCTGATCAAGTAAGTCACTAACCCAGTATTTATTTTTTTATTGTAAGACTCCATTAATGCCATCTAGCAAATTGAAGTATCTTTATTGTTTTATTCGAAAGTCTTAGTGAAATAAAACCAGAATACTAATTATATACTTTATCTGAAAGTGTTAAAGTGACCTGACATATATCAGCAGATGGCATCCTTTAAACTATACAAAAGTTCTCTAATATAAAATCTATAAAAGTGCCGTTAGAAACTAATAAAATTACCACTATATTCAGGAAAGTTCATCCCGAAAGTGTCATGAGCGTGCACCAAAACTCGGCCCTTCCTTAGAATCTGATATGGAGAACTCCTCAACTGGGCCTTAGACAATGGAATTAGTGGCTTAGAACAACACCAATCTTTCTAAATCCAATGACAGCCCAACCAGCAGAATAACCATCCCCCCCCTCCCAGTCACCCAGTGGCAGCCCAAAGGGATATCAAGTATAAGTTTTTATAGCTGAAAATAATGTGCTTAAACTATATGATGGGTCTTATAAGCCACTTTGCGTATTAATTTCATGTGCCTAATAATCAATCATTCTCCATATATTAAGATTTAAAGTATATGCCGTCATTACAATTAAATAACATGTGAAGTGACGCACAAAATGACTTAAATATCATTAGTTATCCAAACTACCTTATCCAAAAACTAACTCATAGTTCATAGATTGCATCTGCACCTCCACAATTTTGTCTAATAATAAATTGTCATCATGCAATTTGATTAACTATACAGAAATACCTAATGAAGATATGATTTCAAATATCTGAAAAAGTAGGAAGTCTGTATGTAATGTTTTTCGAACTTCATGAGGTTTTTCTATAGTTATTCGAGCCTCACGCGAATCTATTCTTTATGTTTTTCAAAATTTTAAGAGTTAATATGTCATTATTCAAACAATATATGAAGTTCTTACAATTGGATCACAGTTGTACAAATGTAATTATCCATAGTACAGAACTCAACAAGAAACACAAGATGTGGTTATTCTTTGACACACATTATCTATCATGAGAATTAATATAGGAAAACGAGAGTGATCAGATATATATATATTCTAGGAAAGAACCATATACGATGCCAAATTTATGACGCCACCGAAGGTGTTTCAAATAGGCCATTCAATTTGAAGGTCCCCGCGTGCAGAAGCGGACAAACCATAGTTATGTGCCCATATTTCAAAGATGGAGCTTTCAGCTGTTGCTGACTAGTTCTACTATATATTGGTCTTTGGTTCTATTATGGGTTGTTAATTTGGTTCCTGGTTTTTAGAGTCAATATTGATGTAACTTGAGATTTTTTCAAGTTAAGATCGATCGACACTTCGATTTTCCAACATTCGATAATAAGCTTGAATGAAAGTGAACCAATATAATGGCTTTCGTACAAAATACTAATAGCGTTGCGAGCTTCATCGTTTCATCTTCTTTTCCTCTTCCCAGTCAAGTTCAAATACTACTAATTTCACGTATAATAATAATAATAATAATAATAATAATAATAATTATTATTATTATTATGTTACTACCCTAATATAAAACACTAATACAAAATATTATTTGCTTTGACAATGTCATTATATTAATACAAACACTCATGCATCTAACACTTATGCGACGAATCTTTCAATGCCAAAGGACGCAAATATCTCGTATCTGATTTGCAAGGATCTCGAATTTTTCTTGATTGAAAAGGCCAATAAGGTCATATTGTATTCGTCGTTTGATAAAGGAATTGGAATAGGAAAAAGACTAAATTAGGTTGCGATCACGAATGAACTTTATTCCGATTAAAAATTAGTTATTTGGTCGAATGTTAATTAACAGTAATATAATACAACTAGCAGACCTCGTGCATTATCTTGTTAGATAGCTTAACCAGATGGAAGAATGAATCACATAATAAATTAAAAACCTTATTAGTATCTTGCAAATGACCGGTCACAAAGTGGCAGAAATTAGTTGCTTGCACGCAGGAAAGTTGACATACCAATGTGTTTCCAATTATTTTGCAGTGGCACTGAAGCTTTGCTTTCAAGGCATATATTTTCTCTCAAGTCCCAACTCCCAGTAATCAAATATATAAAAATGATGATCTGAAATCAAAAGCAATAAGCCTCTCATTTTTCTTATTAAGAACTCTACACCTAATTATATTACTTTCACTTTATGATGTTGACATACTAAGCAAATGTTAGGTGAAACATCCTTTTCATTCTCATTTAAGAAAAGACAAAGAAAGGATTGGTACATCTTTATGTCTAAGGCCTTTTTACATACAATAATAACAATAATAATTTATGACAAGCTAATCAAGAAAAACTATTACATTTTTTCAGCCTGTGTTGACTTTTCCCATAACCAATGGCACACTGCTGACTGCTCCCTTGTCCCATTCCACATAATTCAAAGTCCCAAATTCTACAACTTTTTTCTTCACATTTCTCTTTCATTTAAGAAAAAAAAAAAACACAAAAAACATTCATATCTCTTCCTCAATTTCAACCCTTCTGAACCTCATCCACCCTTTGGACTTACAATACTTCATCAAAAAATACCACCCAATCCCACCAACAGTCATCACCCCACTCACCAAGTACACAACTTTAGTAGCAATCACCATTATCAAAACCAAAAACGCAGAAGGAATCAAGCACATGATCACCAATCCAGGCACATTCAAAGGCACCCTATAAGGCCTCTTCATCTGAGGCAACTTCCACCTCAACCAAACAAAAGAAGCAAACTCCAAAAGCATCCCCAAACTATACAAGAAGTTCGCAGACGAAACGATGTCCGTGTAGCTCATGTAAGACACCCCAAGCGCAATGGCAGTCGAAACGACAATCCCGACCCATGGAGTGTTAAACCTCTTGGACCGCAAAGCGAAGAATCTCGGCAAGAAGGCCAAATCAGCCATACCCAGAATCTGATAGGCGCTACTACTCAACTGGGCCTCAAAAAGCCCAATTGCGGACAAAACAGCCCCAATCTCAATCCAGAACTTGAGCCATTTGCCGGATATAATCTCGGCCGCATCAGCCATAAAACCCGCCTCCCATTTATCCTGATCAACCACAACGGCACCAGTAACCGCCACGAGGGGGATTATATACCCCAAACAAGTGAAGATCACCGCGCAAAAGAGCGCTAAAGGGAACGTCTTCTGCGGCTTATCGACCTCACCCGCCATAGTACTAACATTGTCCCAGAAATTCAAGTTCCAAAAAAGTGTGTTAAAGAACAAGTTCCAATCTTTTTTAACACCCTTTTGGCCCAAGCTGAGCCACCTATGAGGACGGATTTGCGGGATGGCTATCAACGACATCAACACGAAAGGGGCTAGAGAAACAACCCCTAATCCAACGGCTACGTACCCGACTATGCTCAGGCCTGTGTAGTTCAAAAACGAGAGCGCTAAAGTCGAGAACAAAATGGCCAATGTTCTCGGCAGCCCAGATGAGAAAATGGGGAATATTCGCTTTAAATAGTCTATGCAAAGAGCTGGAAAAGCGGCGATGTTGATGACGCCGCTCAAGAACTTCCATGTGCCCATTAAGGATCCGAAGAATGGGCCGAAGGCTGTGTCGGCCCATATGACGAAGCCGCCGTTGCCGGGCAGGGCCGTGGAGAGTTCGGCGGTGATTAGGGCCTCGGGTATGCTCCATATGAAGGGGAATATGAGGAAGCCCAGTATGGCGAGTAGTGGGCCGGCGGCTTGGACGGCGGGCTCTTCGCCGTAGGGCCCACCGGCGACTTCGAAGTAGATGAGGAAGATTAGGGGGATAAGGGTTAGTTTCTTGTTGGAGGGGGCGGGGGTGGGGTGGGTGGTTGTGGGTAGGGTGTCGGGTGGTGGTGGTGTTTTTGTGTCTTCTGAGTGCATGATTGTTGTTGGTTGGTGTAAGAATGGGACTGAGATTGGCGAATGATTATTGTTATTATTATGATGATGAATCATAGGAAAATGAATCAAATGATGATTCTTTTTTATGTAATAGTTGGAAAGAGACAATTGGGATTGGTATTAATTTATTAATGTGGACGGTATGGAGATCAGGGGCAGACATATTTTGACCGGATATGGCTGGCGATTGATTTAAAGTATTCATTATTTTGGTAATGAGGAGTGGGGGCTGAATTGTCTTTTAGCAACACTATTAGGTTGGAATTATCCCTTTCTTACACGTTCAATAAGATTTTTATGGCAAATTGCATCTTCGAATTAGATTTAATGAATCAGAAGTTGGGGTATGACTTAAATTAGAAGATAAATTATACTATAGCGCAGCAAAGTGGGCGTTCCCATGTACAAAGCAAGATTTTTATTTGGGCCTTAAGGTCTCATATTCCTTGATGGAAACAACACGATTACTAGTACAACAAGAGAATTATTTTTTTGGTAACTTTAGTACAAGATTTTTATTTTGGACTTCAGAATTAATAAAGTTAATAAATTAGAGAGAATCCTCCTAAAAATATATCACCCATCACCTCGGTTTAGTGGCTTTATTCTATAGTGTAGATACTAAAAGTTACTTATAAGTTGGGGAACCAAATTCTCCGTGCTGTCAGAGGCAATAAATTCAGTTACTTTCAATTCAACCACTAGAGAAATGGTAGTAGTACATAATGCATCCATTTAGATAATAGTACGAATAAATAAATGTTATCCGAAATACATGAATTATTTCGTCAAATCTTGATATTCAAAGATGAAAAATATATGAGAAAATAAAACTATCCCACTAAATTTTAACATCAAAGGTATGTAAATAAATATTCTATGAAATTTCAAGAGAATGAAATAATATTTCATTAAATTATATATTTTACTTTGAGAGATTGAATAGCAAATCACAACCCTCCATCTCACCTCTGGCTCAAATCTTTCCACAGCTATAATAAAGATTTTTACCAAAGAGAAAAGTAATTGAAATATTTGTCTGGAGATTATTTACTGAGTTTAAAACATATTATATAGACTATGAAATCCATAACAGTAAAACATGTTTTGACGGGATGACTTTAGAGGCGGAGCCCGGGGCACATATAGAGCATATAGAGATGGATTATTAGTTAAAATGTCAACATTTGTACTTGATGTGGGGGTATTTTCGTCTGTATACGTGTCCACTCTCAAACACTCCACGTCAGACTGCTTTAGTTCCTGCTGGATGCTTAAGCAGCTTTTGAGTTCAGAACCTGCACTCAACACCACACGTAAACTAAGCCGGTGCCTCCTCCGGCGAAGGCACTCCGACGCTCAAGTCAGATAGGTCGGAATTTGAGGTATTGTCGTCAGAGACAATAGCTCGAAATGATAGCTCGAAATTACTCAAATATGTCGAATTTGAGCTCTATAGGTCGAATTAGCACACCTCAAAATGGTATTGAGAACCGTGATGAGGAAACCCGAATAGATCGAATTACCCTCAAATAGCTCGAAATACACTCTATATAGATCGAACAAGAGCTATTGCAATATAGCTCGAATTATTGCTCTATAGCTCGAATTCGATGTATATAGCTCGAAATTAGATGCTAGAAAATAAAAACGTACCTTAGAATGAGGCATGAGACCCCCTTATATAGTAATAAGAGTTCTTATTCGTCTAAAAGTGCAATCCAAGTAGAACTATGACTCAAAATAGGTCGAATTAGAGCTATTTTGAAATAGATCGAATTGGGCCTTCAAATAGGTCGAATTGGGCCTCAAATAGGTCGAATTTGGGCCCATATAGCTCGAACTGGACTCATGGTCCTCAAATAGATCGGACTTTAGCCCATATAGCTCGAATTGGGCTTTTGGCCCTTCAAATAGATCTTATTTGAGCCCATATAGCTCGGATTGGACTTGTATAGCTCGAATCGGGCCTTTTCGGGCCCAAATTGATCTCGCTTGGGCTCAATTTGGGCCTACTTGGGCCGATTTCCGAGTTTTGCCTTGAATTGTAATTTTGCATTAAAAAATAATGATGTTGACGTGGCATAATATGTCCCCAAATACGTTCGTGTATTGTATCGGATATTATGACGTGGCGGTACCGAAATATGGTACATCATAGAGTCCCCCAGTTCGTAAGAGTAATGTGTACAAACATTGGTCATACGAACTAAAAAGAAGTCACATAACCGAGAATCGTGCAACGAGATCGGTGTCGGCGTAAAAAACCAAGAATTTGACCAAAAATATCAAATTTCAAAAATAGGTCGAATTTACTATTTTTGGTAACTCGAATTGGTATAGGTCGAATTTATCGTTGAAAAAGACAACTCGAATGCCAGAAAAAAATTTCCGTAAAATAGCTCGAATTTTACTTAAAATAGCTCGAATTTCATATTGGTCAAAATTGCCCTCCAAAAAGATACCTCGAATTTGCCGAAAAAATTTGCTGAAAATAGGTCGAATTTAGGGGCATTTTGGTAATTCCCGCATCATTTCGCCTATAAATACCCCACTCCCAGCTTCATTTCCTCATTTAGCGCCTAAGCATTCCTCCAGAACTCTCGAGAAATAGCTCGAATTTATAGCTCGAAATTACCAAATTTAGTAAGTGCGCTGAAATAACTAGAAATTGCTCCCAAAATAGTAAGTGTAGCATTATAGCTCGAAAAACCTCCAAATAGCTCGAAAAATCCCTCAAATAGATCGAAATTTGACGGAATAGCTCGAAAAATCTACCAATACTTATATCCATTGGTAAGTTGCGTATAGATCGAAAATATAGCTCGAATTTCCTGAGGAAATTTGAGCTATAACACTTAGAAAATTTTTCAATTTTTTGAAAAATTTTGAAAAATGCTAAAATTCAAATTTTTTGCGCAGATTTGTTCACGACGGCGCGACTTTGACGTAACCGGTCTCCACGTCGTCCATCACCACCACGATCTCACCAACGGGCCTACTATAACGCACGCAATCCATCACGAGATTCGTCATATCGGAATCCTCGTGAATCAAACACAAGGCGTCCATCATCCCCAATTCGTCCTTGGCAACCAGAACCTGCCCGAGTCCGATTACCTGGCGCTCCAAAGCTATTTGCACCTGCGCAGAGGTCTTACGAGCAAATCCACCCAAACGAAGAAGTTTCTGTAGATCTAGACCCTCGTGCCGGTAATCTTTCAACCTAAACCTCTTTATGACGCGAGTTATTGATCTTGAGTCTTCCAGTAGTAGTAGGGAAAGTAGTAATGAGTCGTCTAAGTCGTCTAAGGCTAAAGAAAATGCGTCGACTAGCGGTAGTAGTAACGACTCAAGTGACGAGACCTCATCTAGCAATGAGAGAAATAGCGATGATAGGGTGTCTGATATGGAGGTAGACGTAGACATCCTAGGAGATGACGAGGCTGAATCGAACCCTCTCCCCATCGTGCCTTATTTACCTCCTGCTGACAATGTTCCCATACATGCCGCTAACTCTCCCGAACAACTTGCTCCTCCAAACTTGATTAATTTTGATCAGTTTCCTTCTTCCCTGCCTCACGACATAGCTTATTATCGTGATACCTATGACATCCCTGATACTTATGAGATTATCGTGCCTGGGCCAGATGATAGGATAAACAACCCGCCAGAAGGGCGTCTCACTATATTTAGTAGCTACCTTCACTGTGGTTTACGTTTTCCTATTTTCCCTATTGTCTCAGAAATCATGTCCTCTCTCAATTCTTCTCCTTCACATTTTACCCCCAACGCATACACACAGATGTATGCTTATGTGATGCTAACCCGCATCTTTGACCTCCCTTGCTCTGTAGCCGGTTTTTGGCAATTATTCATAGTGGAATTCCGAAACAGAGGTGTAGACGTCGGGGTTCTACTATTTGAGCTCGCGAAAGAAGCAATGCTTCCTATCTGAGCTGCAGACGAGCTTCGGGGCTCACTGGAAGAAACAGTGGTTTTTTATCAAGGAATCCAAGCCTCAGGAATTCCGATTCAAGCGGCTTTGGACGGACGCCCGTTCATCGCCGAGACGCCTCGATCCTCATATCTACACCCTGACGGTGGTTAAAAACTTGAAAGAGCATCAATTTGATGCTTTTAAGTTGACCACCACCCCAGTGTTGCGGGCCGACGGTTATACTTATCATGCAGGCGTTGAGCCTTCTGTCTTTGGTATAACATTATGCATGTTTTTGTTCTTTTTACTTGTTGATTTTTAGTCTTCCTTCGTTGTCTTCTAACCTTTGCATTGTTTGCGATTTTCAGAGCGAATCGTTATGGACAAGACGAAGAAGAGGCTGGCCGCTATGAAGCGTGGCGCAAACGCTCCTCAGTCCTTAGTGCCCATTCCTGAGAAGACCAGTCGTCGTGGTGCGAAGACGGCTGGTACCAGTTCGAGAGGCGGCAATGCTCCTACTCCTTCCACCGCTGCTGTCTCGACTCGAGGGTCGGGACGTGGTAGGGGTTCAGCTCCTGCCCCTGTTCCTGCTCTAGCTCCAGTGCCTGAGACTGTTCCTTCTCAGTCGACTACTGAGGCTGCTCCTGGATCACCACCTGGCGGTTCTGAGCCGATCCTTCCGGATCTTTTTCCTTCATCGGCACCTTCGACTGGAAGAGTGCATCTTCCCTCCGTTGCTGAAGCGGCTCGTCGCTTCAATGAGTCCAACCCTGAGGCAGCAACTAGGAAGAGGTCTGCTACTGCTGAGGAGATTCGTCGGGGTAAGCGCGTCGCGCAGGACCGAGCCTATGATGGTGACGATCTCGACATTGACGTGGAGGAGATCGTGCGAGCTTCGGTCGAATCAGGGCAGTTCACCCTGAAGGACACTACTGCCCTTCGACTTATCAAAGGATTCATGCCTGACTTCGACCGTCAGCTCTATTACCAGGCGATGGGCCATGAGAAGCTAGTCAGTCGCACTGCCTTGTCTTTGTGCGAGGTATGTGAATTTATAAGCTTTCCTTGATCTCTATTTTATACCTGTACTTGAATATCACTGACCTTTTCCCTCTTTTGTAGTTCTTCGTCAATTTTCAGACCATGGCGAAGAATTTCAACATGGTGATGACGACTCAAGATCAGCAGAGGGCTCTGATGGATAGGCACCACTCTTCAGCCTTGCAAGCTCAACGACTGAAGAAACAAGCCAGAAGGCGAAGGCTGAAGTTGAGAAGCATCTCGTCGCCGCTGTTGACGAACTGAAGGCAGTGCAGGCTGAGCTGGAAGCCTTGAAAACAGCTAAAGCTGTCGTTGATAAGGAGCTCGCCGAGGAGAAACGACTGTCCAGCCAGCTCACCACCGACTGCCAGCATGACACGACCCTTGTTGACGATCACGTTGACACTATCCGGACGATGAAGGATGCCGCTGCTGCTGCTGAGGCAGAACGTTTGAGACTCGAGGCTGAGCTAGCTGATGCACAAGCTCGCCTCGCGACTGCTGAAGAGGATGGCTACAACAGGGCCATGACTGAGGTATTCCTATTGTACTTGACTTGATTTCTTTTTCCTTGAGATTTTGTGTTACGTACTTACTTTTCCTTTACTTGGTTCGTAAGAGCTTCCTGATGAAGACAAGGTGATGGTGGCCATCGAGTTCTTCCGCTCAGCCACATGGGAGCAGATTGCTATGGAGAGGGGCGGTTTTGATACGACCAAGGGCTACAACATAGCCCTTGATGACATCGTCGCCCGAGGTGCCCTTGCTCCTGGGTTCAAGAGGGAGGATTTCAATGTCCTCAACTGCCTGAATGAGGATGACACGGAGGTCGGCGAATCCTCTAGTGCTGCCGCTGCAGATCCTACTCTTGCTGATCCGCCTTCTGTTGAACCTGCTACGACTGTGGACGGTGATGAGCCGAAGCATGATCCCTTCACCTCCTTCTATCCTCTCCGGCAGGTATGGCTCTCTGACTTTGCCGACGAGCAGCCATCCACGTCCACTGCCGGTGCTGCTCCAGATGAGCCCCTGGAGGAGGGTGAAATGGGTTTCGACCCTCAGGTCTTGGATCAGCCTGCTGATAGCGATCAACCTATGCCTGATGCTACTGTTGCCGCTCCTGCTCCTCGTCAGATTTCCCCTATTGATGACACTGGCCCCTGAACGAGTCTTTTGCTGATATCCAAGAGCAAAGCGTGGGTGCCGTGAAGTCCCTTGGGCTGAATCTGCTGCCTTGATCTCTCAGAGTGGCCTGCGTGCCCTTATTTTTGGCGTCTGTGCCTTGTTTTAGGTATTTTTGAACATCTTTTGTTTCCGTACAGAACATTAGTACATTCTTTCCGTACAATATATCTTGCTAACATTTGCGCGAATTTAGCGCTTATTCCTTGCTAGTACAGTTTTGACTCGAAAAGTCTTTTGAATGTCTTTACTCTGTCTCGTTACATCTTCACTCATATGTGTCAACTTTTTAAGTTTAAATTTGTTACTTGCTAAAACACTTAAGTTTTATGAACAAGTTTGTGTGAGAGTGCGAGAACTTGTGCTCAACTCTACGAGGCTTGTGCTCGTTGTGCGAAGCTAATGTTCGCACTTGCGAAGCTAAGTTCGCGGGAATTCGAGAACTTGTGCTCGATTCCACGAGGCTTGTGCTCGTTGTGCAAAACTGTGTTTGCGCTTGCGAAGCTATGTTCGCGGGAGTACGAGGACTTGTGCTTGACTCCACGAGGCTTGTGCTCGTTGTGCAAAGCTATGTTTGTGCTTGGGAAGCTATGTTCGCGGGAGTGCAAGGACTTGTGCTTGACTCCACGAGGCTAGTGCTCGTTCTGCAAAGCTATGTTTGCGCTTGCGAAGCTATGTTCGCGGGAGTTCAAGGACTTGTGCTTGACTCCACGAGGCTAGTGCTCGTTGTGCAAAGCTATGTTTGCGCTTGCAAAGCTATGTTCGCGGGAGTTCAAGGACTAGTGCTTGACTCCACGAGGCTAGTGCTCGTTGTACGAAGCTAAGTTCGTTTTGATTAAGTTTTTAAACTTAAAGTTTGTAGACAGTATGAGTTTATCTTCATGTTTCTTGATAGATTGTAATCTTGCGGGTAAATTGTAGGCAACGGCTAAACTTGAATAAAATAAGAGATTTTATTAGTTTTGGGACTGAGCTCGAGTAACTTCCGAGTTGCCTACGTATCCCGCCGTATATAGGTTGGCTAGGAATCAAGTCCCCGTAGTTCGCTGCTAACTATTACAATGAGAATCCACGTAGAGGGACTCGTAATTCGTAAAAGAATAAGCGAATGAAGTATTGAAACTACGGTCCTATGGTGCCACAAGGCCATTAGAAAACTAGTGTTCTAACTATAAAACCTTCGTAAGTTCTTGACTTTCCAAGGGCGTGACAAAGTCCTTCCACCCAATTCTTGCAAGTAATAATATCCTTTTGAGCTTGCTTTTTCCACTCTGTAAGGTCCTTCCCAGTTCAGCTTCATCTTTCCAACATGCTTGGTAGCTTCAACTTTTCTAAGTACCAAGTCCCCCACTTGAAAGTTCCTGAAACGAACTTTGTTGTCATATGCTTTCGCCATCATAGATTTATACGCTTGAGTGCGTTGGTATGCTGCTTCCCTTGCTGCTCCGATCAACTCCAAATCCATTTGTCTTGCCCTTAATGCTTGCTCCTCATCATATGTAACAATACGATACGTTGGCATTCCAATCTCAGCGGGTATCACTACTTCGGATCCATATGTTAATAAGTATGGAGTTTCTCCTGTAGAGGTACGAGGAGTTGTGCGATATGCCCATAATATTCCTGGTAGCTCATCCGCCCAGTTTCCTCCTTCTCCCTCCAGCCTTTTCTCCAAACTCTTCACTAATGTGTTGTTAGTGGCCTCCACTTGCCCATTTGCTTCGGGATGTGTAACGGATGTAAAACGTTGCTCAATTTTCATGTCTTTGCACCAGTCTTGAATCTTAAAACCTTGGAACTGTCTTCCATTGTCGGAAATTAAGACCCTTGGTATTCCAAATCGACAAACGATGTTCTTCCAGATGAATTGTTTCACATTAGCCTCAGTAATGTTTACAAGTGCTTCAGCTTCAACCCACTTCGTATAGTACTCGACTGCCACCAATAACCATTTTCTACCCCCCGTAGCCTTAGGCATTGGTCCAACGATATCTATTCCCCATTGATCAAACGGACATCCATAACTCACCGTTGTCATAGGTTGTGCAGGTGTATGAATGATCTTTGCATGCAATTGACAGCTTCTACACTTCCTAGAGTAATCGATAGCATCTCTCATAATAGTTGGCCAGAAATATCCTTGTCGAAGTATTTTCTGAGCCAAAGATCGTCCTCCTGAGTGATTTCCGCAACTTCCTTCATGAATTTCTCGTAAAACTTGTTTTGCCTGTGAGGGAGATAGGCATCTCAAGAGTGGTCCCTCGAAAGACCGTTTGTACAGTTCGCCACTGAACATAGTAAATCTTGCAGATTTGTACTTGGGCCTTCTGATCGCTTGAGGATCATCAGGTAAGTTCCCGTTCTGAAGATAATCAATAATCTCATCCTTCCAACACGCCTCTATCTCTACTGGCAGAGCGTAGTCCAATGCTTGCGTTGGTTTTGACTCAACTCCTTTGCCGATAGAGGGCTGCTCCGAAGCCAATAGAGTTACTCGCCTTTCAACAAACACTTCGGCGGTACTTGCAAATCGTGACAAAGAGTCAGCGCGTTCATTCTCGGATCGAGGGATCTGCAAGATAGAGAAAGTATCGAAGTTTGATGTCGCCTCCTTCAATTTTTCGAGATACTTTACTATTGTAGCCTCTTTCGCCTCATATCTTCCTTCAAATTGATTAGCAATCAATTGTGAATCCGTGAATGCTACAAGGTTCGTTATACCCAACGATTTTGTCATTTGGATGCCAGCAAGCATAGCCTCATACTCCGCTTGATTGTTCGTCACTTGAAAATTTAGCCTTATTGCATAGTCGAATTCTCTACCATCCGCCGATTTTAGGTAAATTCCTGCACCTCCAGCGTCATTTGTGGACGATCCATCTACATGAAAAGTCCAAGTTCCCCTTGCAACTATAGGTTTGTCACTTTTGACCTCTTCCATTACCATTGCTACATCAAGTGCTTGCTCCGCCTCTGAGATAGTTTGAGCCACAAAGTCCGCTAATCTTTGTGCTTTGATCGCTGTTTTCGGCATGTACTCCAAGCCATATTCTCCTAACTCAATTGCCCACTTCACCAGTCTCCCAGATGTCTCCGGTTTTGCCATAACTTGTTTCAGTGGTTGATTAGTTAAGACAGTTACCGAATGTGATTGAAAATATGGTCTTAACTTTCGTGCAGTTATCACATGCGCGTATGCTAGCTTTTCAATCTCCAGATAATTCACCTCTGCCCCATTCAACACTTTGCTAACATAGTAGATAGGCAAATGTTTCTTGTCTTCCTCGCGCACCAATACTGTGCTTAGTGAATTCTTCGTTATGGCCAAGTAAAGATATAGCATCTCATTGTCCTTGGGCTTAGATAGTAACGGTGGTGTCGTAAGGTACACCTTCAATTGGCGATAAGCCTCTTCACAATCATCAGTCCAGACGAACTTAGGTGTCTTACGTAACTTCTTGAAAAAAGGTAAACTCTTTTCTGCAGAATGCGATATGAATCGACTAAGTGTCGTGATCCTCCCCACCAATCGTTGCACCTCTCGAACGGACTTGGGGGATGGTAAATCCATTATAGCTTTAATCTTGTCAGGGTTAGCTTCGATTCCTCTCTCATTGACCATGTACCCCAGAAATTTTCCAGCCTTAACACCAAAAGTGCACTTCTTTGGATTTAGCTTCATCCCGTATTGTTTCATGATACCAAAAGCCTCTTCCAAATGTTTTACATGATCTTCCGCCTTTAGGCTTTTGATAAGCATGTCATCAATGTAAACCTCCATAGTCTTGCCGATTTGATGATAAAACATCTTAGCAACCAACCTCTGAAAGGTTGCTCCTGCATTCTTCAGTCCAAACGGCATCACCTTGTAACAGTATATCCCTCTGTCAGTGATAAAGGCCGTTTTATGTTGATCCTTTACTGCCATTAGTATTTGGTGGAAACCGCTCTGCGCATCACAAAGACTTAGCAGCGCACACCCTGCTGTAGAGTCAACTACGAGATCAATCCTTGGCAAAGGAAAAGGATCTCGTGGGCAATGTTTGTTCAAGTCGGTGTAGTCCACGCACATCCTCCATACGGTCGGCTTCTTTGGAACTAGTACAACGTTGCTTAGCCATTCAGAGTATCGCACTTCGAATATATGGCCTGCAGCAAGCTTTGTTTGTACTTCAAACTCCGCAGCCTTGTTCTTTTCATCACTAAAATGTCTCTTCTTCTGTCGGATGGGTTTAGCATTTGGGTTAACATTCAGGTGATGTACCGCAACTCGAGGATCTATCCCCTTTAAGTCCGAGTCCGTCCATGCGAATACATCAAAGTTTCTTCGCAGGCATTCCAACAGTGCCTTCTCAATCTCCGGAGTCAACTCGCTTCCAATTTTAATGATCTTGTCAGGCTCATCATTCGACAAAATCACCTCCTTAAACTCTCCCGAAGGTTTCAGACGCTCCATCTCCATCTTTTTTTTATAGCGCAACATCGTTTTGTCCTCTTTTTCTTCCTCCATCTTCTTCAAGGAGTCCTCAATACTGGGAGGAGTAGGATCCTCCTGCATCATCTCTTGGTCCACTTGCGTAGCAAGCACCATCTCCGTATCAACTTGTTTTCCTATTTCAGGCGTCTCCACTTGATGTATGTCAATCATCGCGACATTTGGATCCGTTTTTGCCTTGATAGGTTTAGTCGATGTAACATAACAACTCCAAGAATCACGATAGTTTGTAGTGAGTTCAGCAACTCCACCAGGCGTTGGAAATTTGACCTTCTGATGCACCGTAGAGATTATCATAGCAAATGTCGTTATCCCAGGCCTTCCAATCAGCACGTTGTATGCAAAAGGTATGTCAACGATAAGATATTCCACATTCAGTGTTCTCCTCTTCGGATTCACGCCAAAAGATGTTGGCAACATGAACCTTCCAATGGGTTTAATTTCCCTTCCATCAAATCCCATTAGTGGTGAGTTAACATCAGTGATCTCGTATTGTCCAAGCTTCATATGTTGTAAAGCATCCATGAAGATGATGTTGGACGAACATCAATTATCAATCATTATCCTCTTTACCCCGTGATTTGCAATCACCGCGGAAACCACCATAGGGCAATTCAAGTATTGCGCTTCCTTAGCTTGTGAAGACAAGCTGTCAAAATCGCTATCATCGAATGTGATTCTTATATCCAATTTGTCCACTGCAAAGACAAGATCTATCTCAGGACATTTCAATCGTTCATTGTATATGTCTCGTGAGATGCGTTTTCTACTTTTGACCGAGTCTGCGCCAGTAGGTCCGCCAGCAATCACATTGACTCCATTCTCGATGTCATCATTCCCATTACCCCTTTTACGCTTTGGTTCATCCTTCTTCTCGTGCGGGGATCTATCTCGCTTGCGTCCAGATGACGCCTTCTCTTGACGTGACTCTCTATTCTCAAAGATGTACTCAATGAGTTTCCCCTCTTGAATGAGTCGTTCAATCTCGTTCTTTAGAGCCTTGCATTCATTAGTAAAATGCCCATTCTGCCTGTGGAACTTGCAATATTTCTTCGATATTTTGGTCTCCTCCGTCTCTCGGAACGGTTTAGGGGTTCTCAGCAACCCGCTATCTTTCTCTATGGCGTAGATTTCGCCAATTTGCTTCCTCAGCGGAGTATAATTGTCAAATTTCTTAAAGGGTTGTCGATTGCGATCACGATCTTTGCTCCTTAACTCCTTCCTCCAATCTCTATCTTTGTTCTCCTTGCCCCCATGAATTCTCGGCGAGTCCATCAACCCTTGATTCATGGTTACCTCCTCTACTTCAATGACCTTACTAGCGAGGTCCATCACTTGCTCAATGGAATCAGGTGTGTTCCATGTTATCACTTCTATCAGCTTCTTGCTCCGGCAACGATGCTCCAATACAGAGATGACCAGGTCAACATTGGGAGCATTTACTCTACCAATCTCCAGATTCAAACGCTCGATATACCTCCCCAAAGGTTCATCAGGTCCTCTATAGATATTAAACAGCGTGCTTGAAGATTTCTTCTTTATCCGATAAGTAGCAAACTTCTTTACGAACATGGTCCTAAATTGTTCAGATGATTCAATTGAACCCGAGCTTAAGTTTTTGAACCATTCCTTTGTTGGACCTCTCAAACTGAGCGAAATAAGTTTCGCCCTCATATTCTCTGCATACCCCAAGACCTGCAAATCTCCATCTAACTCATCATAATGTGCTACTGGATCGGTATTTCCATCATACTTCTTCAAAACAGGAAGATTAGTTCATTCCTTCAACGTCAAATTACTGATCGCCTCACAAAAGGGGTTTGGCCTCTCCCGTAGTGGAATATGTTGTGCAACAACAGGTTCTAATCTTGGTGCAACTCTCTCAGGTAAGTCCCTATCTCTTCCGGCAGTTCGACTTGCTGCAGGTCGATGATCAGGAATTCTCTGCCTAGAATTCACCTCTCCATCCCTTACTTCTCTATCTCGACCAGTTGCTTGACTGGGAGCTCTGTTAGCATTAGTCCTCACTGAACGAGGATTCCTCCTTTCAAGCGAGGGAGATGGATCCCTTGGCCTTGTCATCCTAGTTTGCGTATAATGCCTTGAGTCATCACGACGCTGGGTCGAATAAGTCCTTCCTTGCTGCGGTGCCGCAGGCTGTGTTGCTGGTTGTTGTGCTATTGGAGCCTGAACATTCAGTAGGACAGAAGTGTTAGCCAATTGCTGCACAATCATTGGGACCATAGTCCTTTGGAATGCCGCCATGATTTGATCCAACTGAGCGGAATTCAATAGCCGTTGTTCCGTGGGAGGAACTTCAGGTTGATTCGCTGTTTGAGTTGGAAGATCGAGGGGAGTGCTGGGCGCTGCCACTGATGTTCGCTCAGAAGCATCAGGTGCCCGATTATCATCCTCCTTCTGTGATCTAGTCCTTCCTGCCATTCCATTCTTATCCGTTGCTCTTCGTTGAGCCATTGAGTGTCAGTGTTTGTTACTAAATGCGTATAGAGGTTCCCACAGACGGCGCCACAGATGTGGGGTATTTTCGTCTGGATACGTGTCCGCTCTCCAACACTCCACGTCAGACTGCTTTAGTTCCTGCTGGATGCTTAAGCAGCTTTTGAGTTCAGAACCTGCACTCAACACCACACGTAAACTAAGCCGGTGCCTCCTCCGGCGAAGGCACTCCGACGCTCAAGTCAGATAGGTCGGAATTTGAGGTATTGTCGTCAGAGACAATAGCTCGAAATTATAGCTCGAAATTACTCAAATATGTCGAATTTGAGCTCTATAGGTCGAATTAGCACACCTCGAAATGGTATTGAGAACCGTGATGAGGAAACCCGAATAGATCGAATTACCCTCAAATAGCTCGAAATACACTCTATATAGATCGAACAAGAGCTATTGCAATATAGCTCGAATTATTGCTCTATAGCTCGAATTCGATGTATATAGCTCGAAATTAGATCTTAGAAAATAAAAACGTACCTTAGAATGAGGCATGGGACCCCCTTATATAGTAATAAGAGTCCTTATTCGTCTAAAAGTGCAATCCAAGTAGAACTATGACTCAAAATAGGTCGAATTAGAGCTATTTTGAAATAGATCGAATTGGGCCTTCAAATAGGTCGAATTGGGCCTCAAATAGGTCGAATTTGGGCCCATATAGCTCGAACTGGACTCCTGGTCCTCAAATAGATCGGACTTTAGCCCATATAGCTCGAATTGGGCTTTTGGGCCTTCAAATAGATCTTATTTGAGCCCATATAGCTCGGATTGGGCTTGTATAGCTCGAATCGGGCCTTTTCGAGCCCAAATTGATCTCGCTTGGGCTCAAATTGGGCCTACTTGGGCCGATTTCCGAGTTTTGCCTTGAATTGTAATTTTGCATTAGAAAATAATGATGTTGACGTGGCATAATATGTCCCGAAATACGTTGGTGTATTGTATCGGATATTATGACGTGGCGGTACCGAAATATGGTACATCAGTACTAATAATAAATGAAGTGATATTGGACAGTTTGTGGCACCAAACTTTTTATTTTCAGGTTTAACCTTATAATTTATGTTCCACTATGACATTTTATTATTAGTTTCTCAATTTAACCCTACAATTCAAGTTAAATAAAATTAACTATACCATTTACTAACAAGGATGATTTAGTTTCCTCAGAATTCATATTCTTTGAATGTTCTTTTCATTATACTCCAATGATGATTCACTATCCCACTAATTCAAACTCTTTTCATCTAGGCAAATCTTTTTTCTTGTTCTTTTTTCTTAGATTTAGTTTTTTCTCATAGTTGATTATTAGCATATAGCTTTCAAAAAATATATGAACATATAGTACTTTACACTATAAAATAATCAATGTGCGCGGGGCTCCACTTGATCCTGTTTTTAGTATTTATATAAATAAATGTATATATATATCACAATTTTTATTAGCTTAGGAAATATCTGTTAGAGTGAGAAAAAGAAGTAAACTTTGTACTGATAGAAGATTGGGTTTTCATAATGTAAGAGCAATAAATTAAGAAATATATGGCATAAAGAGAATTTGGAGATCTAATTAAAGTTTATAGTGTTTGAGTATGAAGGACTACTTGGAAAGTTTAAAAGAATTGTTCTACCTGTAACATCCGTTTTTTTCTCGGAACCTCAATAGATTTATATTAAGTTATGTCATATGATATCAGTAGTATAGTATAGAGATCTAGGATAGACATGTTTTTATTAGAATGTAGATGACTAAATATATACTTCATTAAAGAAATGGTGTTGGATTGTTTCTCTCAATTTAAATATTCTGTAACAAACTAGTTTACTATTGTCTACAGTACTACTAGATTTCCGATAAGTGGACATAACGTGTAATGAAATTTTAATGCATATGGGATGGTGCATCGAGAGATAAATATTATATATAAACTTTAATTATTGCACATTGCATGAATATAGCGATGATACATAAAATGCATGATACGCCATTCCGGTACAAGGAGATTTATAGGTGGCTTTTTCAACACCCTTACGATGTGGCCAATAGGACTTGACATTTTTTCAATTTGTACTTTATAGTTATATTCTTGTGTGTATAGGTTAAATTTATAAGTAAAATTTGTAATAGAATTTAACAATATTACGAACATTTTTAATACCATAATAAATTGGCCTCAAGATCCTAAACTTTTTACAAAATATATTTTACCTGTTGGAGTTTGATAAGATACATTTATAGATCTTTAGGTCTAATACTTTACGTTTTAAGCAGTAGTTGCGATACTTAGTCTAGACAGATAAGTAAGACAGGTATAAAAGACAGTAAAGTAAGACAACAGATTTTAACGTGGTTCGGACTATGTCCTACATCCACGAGGCAAACTTCTTTCAACGGACAAAAGTTATTACACCAACTGGTTTTACTCTAACACCGAATCCCTCAAATGTTGATACCACCGGAACCTTTTTCGCGTCTACTCCGTTTGACCCGTAAGACCAAAACTCCCGTAGTGATTTTCTTATAAGAAAGCTTCCAAGCGAACTGCACGTACATATAGATCCCTCTAACTGGCACAATCCTTTCCCGTTGAACTCCCTTCAACTCTCGTCGGCTTCTCACGTTCTTGATGTAACTCAAGAGGGCGAAAACTAAGAAATCAAAATAAAAGAGAACACCTAAAGATGTATATTTTGTTACACGAGTGTTCTACATTGATTCCTAGGATTTTTACTATTTATAGGATAGCTCTCCTGAAAGATCTCCTTGAATCTCGGTCAGTCTCCATATCCAGTCGAGACAGGATCTTTTCAAATATATCCGAATTTTTCCATGATAAGGCGATTCTTTCTTTTGATAAGTCTTTGTTTCCGTTTGATAAGATCTTCATGATCTTCGTATATCCTGCACACCAAAGACAAAGAAGGACTCCACAAGGAATAAATTACTAAAGGATATAATAAAGAGTTTGATAAAGATTAACTTTTCATAAGATAAGATACTATAAGATCAAGATAAATCTTTACAAACTTACCTAACCATTCACTCGTCTAAAACAAGATAATTACCATATAATTAAGAGCGAATAATTAAGTAAATAAATCAAAGTAAATAAAACCGAATTTTCCTTTAAAATAATTTTGCAAACAAGGAAATAAAATCTAATTGGACCTGGCAGTCCTGACTGTTCAATCGAGTTTGAATCGTGTTGGACTTGCGGTCCTAACAATCTCCCCCAATTGACTTGTTTGGCAAAAAACACTTTTAAATCCCAAGGAAAATGTAGACATGCTGAAATAAAATAAGTTAGTAAGAGATAGGCACATAAATCAACTAACTAGTCTTAACAGCAATAAAAACATATTGCAACAGCGGTGCAACACTCCGCAAAACAACTTAATAAAATAAGCAGTTAAAAGCAATTGTTCTTAAGCGGAAATAAAAACAAAACAAAATAAAAACATAAGATAAACATCAGCAGCCGAAAAGATCTCCCCCATTCTTCAAAACTCCCCCATTCTACATATTCTGTTTACTCCCCCATTTTGCTAGAACTAGTTAAGGCTTTGCCGCTAATTGGGCAAGGGACTGATTCATGGACTCCAACAATGTAATGACCTGGGCAAGTTGCGACTGTATGTTGTCGAGACTGCCCTGGGGAACAGACGGTCCAGCTTCATTGTCCCTGGCAGTTGGGACAGGTCGCCGGATCGGAGAACCAAGAAGAGCTTGAACAAGGTGACTCGGGGCATGATAAGGCTTAGGGCGGCTCGTCATCTTATCCTTCGTGACCCGGATATCCATTTGAGATGTGAGCGTGCGGTAGATCAAGGATGGACAGCCTATGGTCATCTTCATCTTGTGGTCGAATGCTTCAAGTTGTATGCACCCAAAGACCAGTTTCCCAGGATTAATGGGAGCATTCGGACCAATACGGAACAGGACAGAAGCAGTTACCGGACTAACAGTAGAAGTATGGGACATAGGAAACCAATTTCTTACCATTATACCGTAGATCAGACCATACCATGGAAGAAGGGAACCTCGTTGTAGATTTCCATTCTTTGGCCACTTCATGGGTTGGTCGGTTATGGTTGACGCGACTGCATCCATGTCTGCCTCTAGTTCCAGCTCGGAGCCACGACAGGTTTATACGTCTGGAGACCCCAACTGCATGTTCAGGATCTGAGGACTGATCTTGTAGATAAACTTCCTCACATACGCTGAATGTTCCTTGGCAGAGCCTGGAACGCCTAGTTGAGTATCCAGATTGGCATAGAACTCGTGCACAATCTGGGTTACAAACGGTTGCACCCTGCGAGTGGATTCAAGAAACCCTCGCCCTTCCAAAAACTCGATAATATTCGTACCCTCATAAGAATCGTCATGAATTTGGACTTCACGAACCGAATGCGGCCAGTGAGAGGAGTATACCTGAGTTTGGCATGAGTGGTGTAAAACCTGTCGGAGATAGCCTTCTTCACCCTGAAAGGCTCATCGGACGGTAAGACACGGGGAGGGTCTGCGTAACCTCCTTCAGCTTCTTCTTCAGTCTGGCGTGGCTGCCTTCCTCAGAGGCCGACTGGTCGCCTGACTGGTTGTCCTGATCAGACAAGGACCGAGCTGGTCGTTTCTGCTGTTTGCGGACAGGGCTGGAATCTGAGTCAGAGACCTCGATTGGAGCATAGTCCGAGGCAGCAGTAGTGGATCGGGGACGTTTGGAAATAGGAGTCTTGGTATGTGTCCCGACTCGGCTCGCGACACCCTCTGCAACAGGTTTGGACTTTTGGCGAGCAGATGGGGTGCGCTTTGGAGGTTGAGCCTTCTGTTTCCCTTTGGCCGCGGCGGTGTGGCGGCGAGAGGATACAGGAACAGGTGCAGGTGACGGCGAAGCGTCTTTCGGCAGTGGAACAGAATGAGAGTCATCCAAAGGAGGAGAGAACTCTCGTGCCTGAGGAGAAGTGGCACAGGGTGGTGACTCTATTGCCGGTGGCGGGGTGTGGTGTCTTGCGGCGGTTGTGGCGCATCGGAAGATGGCGGTGGAACATAGTCCGTCGGAATTTTGATTGAGAGCGGCATCGGTTGCAAGACTTGGGACAACTCGTTGCCCGTGGAGGATGCACTATCATGGTCGACTGGTGGGGTCGACTGAGAAGGTTCTCCTGTTGACTTAGTTTTCACCATGTTAAATATTTTCTTGAGAAACGTAGGTGGGAAAGAAGACATAAAGAAAACCACACACCAAAAATAAACACAAGAGAGAGAGAGATAGTAGGATTGCGTGAGATATGATAATAAGGTAAGACATATAAATAGATGAAATCAAATCAATGTCATATCTTCCATAATCATTATCCACAACTTCCCATAAGTGATAGGACTCTTACCAAGACTAATCAAGGAAAGATTCCAACAATGACACGCAACTCAATCTCTACTAAACAATACGCGGCAAATAATAGGCGGGAAACGAATCATGCCAAAATTAAACATATCGCGTTTTTTAAAGACAAAATAAAAATAAAAAATGCACCCGTTTAATAAAATAAAAATAAAAATAAATTAAAACACAAAATAAAAGAAACAAACAGAAAGTAACTTAGCAAATTACTCACATAACTTACCGAGGACCGATTCAACTGGTGTAAGTGGATGTCGAGACACCCTGTCATGACAGACTATAAGACTGAGTATAAAACAGGTCGGAATTGAAGCATACTCATGAACCAGATGAATACATTAAAATGTGTGTGTGTGAATTCTCATATGATAAACAGATGAAAGGGAAGAGAATTTGAAAGGGGCAAAAATCGTTTTGCAAGATATCTCTTTTCAAACAATACAATTGCACCTTGTACACACACTTTGAGCCTTTTGCATAGAGGTAGCTTTCGCACATAACTTTATATAGAATATGGTAGCTCTTTTCAATTTTGTGATGACCGTGAAATATGAATTGAATGCTTTCACACATATTCATTGAGTTTAGGCAGCTTTTTCCTTCATATATTTTTCTTTTGAAGCACTTTTTCTTTTGGCTCATGCTCTCTTTGTTCTTTTCTTTTCATAACTCTTTTGTACACTCATACTTTTCTTTTCATGCTCAATCCTTCTGTTTTTAAAGTGATGAGGTAGCAAAAGTGGACAATATCCATGTCAAAGAGATTATAAAAACAAAATAAAAACAAAAATTGCCCGTGGCAAAATCCTTCGATTTCACTGATTTAACTGAGGGAATGATGTGCACTGTGTATCAATGCAGTTCTAAGTACGCTCCAGAACCGGCTGTCCAACAGGTGTGCAAGTAAGTCATGACAGTTAGTTCAACAAATAAAAACATCTCAGTTAAATCGGGCACGCGACCAGCGCTTAGTGGAGACAAAAGCTGAGAGACTTTCTGAGGGTCTCAAAGCTTTGTGAAACAAGTTTCTTCATAAAAATAACAGCAGTTTGTCTTCCAGTCGCGACATGCTTAATGACAACACATTCATTATCGCCTAAATCACATATGAGATGGTGCCATAAATCCGTGTGCTGTGTGCATAAGTGCTTAACGTGATTATGAGCAATGATAATAGCACAGTTGTGGTTACTAAAGACCAACACATCACTTTGCACAAAAACAAAATTCTTAAGCATGTGATCAACCCAACCAATATCAAGTAATATGACAAGATTATGCATAGTTAGGTAGAGATGACTTCCTGTTCCAAAAGTGGAGAAACTGAGGTCTATGAAGTTGCCTCTTGTCTCATTGACAACCCATGTAGAAGTTGCCACAGGAATCATCGACTGTTCTGCAGTTTCAAGATCAAGGTCCTTGATAGGATATTGAACGCACTTGGATTGATCTATGACCAATCTGTTGGCTCCTTGACTGACATGCGAACCATAAAGACATATTAGTTCACTAACTAAAGGAGAAATAGGTCTGTTTGAAACAGAGTTTGTGAACTGTTCTGTAGGGAGTCGTGACTGCTTTAGAGTATAGCAATTTTCAGCAGTCCGATTTCCTGAAAAAACACAAAACTTTTGGTTATCAAACACATGACATTCATCTTGTGTAAACATGACAACCATCTTTTGATCGCATTATGCTAATCAAATTCTGCTCAAGTCCATTAACATGGAACACATCGTTAAGTATATGACACCCGTTAAGAATGAGTGTTTCTTTTGCAACCATTTGACCCTTTTTTGCCATTTCCGAACTGAACTGTTCCACTTGGACCAGTAACATAGTTAGTCAAAAGGTTTTTGTTCCCTGTCATGTGATGTGAGAACTGCGAAGAGTTTTCTGAACAAGTTTGGACTCACTGTACTCATCACCGAGGAGGAAGGCTTCATTTGCAATGTCTCTAAGTTTGGCATTGTATTGAGCTATTGTTTCATGATCCTCCATTTTGAGTTCCTCAAACCGTGTACCAAGGATTTGTCTTTTGGATCTTTTCACGGATGACCTTCATGGGCAACGCAGAGGGCGTTCCATGCATCTTTGGCCGATTAACACTTTGAGATCAGTTTGAACTGATTTAGGTCGACTCCATTTAAAATTGCATTGATTGCAATAGGGTTGTAGCTCGCGTCGAGATCTTCTGCGTCAGACCAGTCGAGCTCCAGCTTCGGCTTTCCATCGTTATCTAGTGGTGGAGTCCATCCTTTGAGAATGCTTTTCCACGCTTTCAGATTTTCCCTTTTGATGAAAGCTGTCATGCGGACCTTCCAGTATGAATAGTTGAATTCATTTAAGAGCGGCGGCTTTGATGATGATGATCCCTCAACGTTTTGTGCCATAAAATCTGCAAGATCTAAATAAAACCAGAATCTCACCAATGTAAGTAGGTGATAGGCTCTTGATGCCAATTGATAGATCTTTAGGTCTAATACTTTACGTTTTAAGCAGTAGTTGCGATACCTAGTTTAGACAGATAAGTAAGACAGGTATAAAAGACAGTAAAGTAAGACAGCAGATTTTAACGTGGTTCGGACTATGTCCTACATCCACGAGGCAAACTTCTTTCAACGGACAAAAGTTATTACACCAACTGGTTTTACTCTAACACCGAATCCCTCAAATGTTGATACCACCGGAACCTTTTTCGCGTCTACTCCGTTTGACCCGTAAGACCAAAACTCCCGTAGTGATCTTCTTATGAGAAAGCTTCCAAGCGAACTGCACGTACGTATAGATCCCTCTAACTGGCACAATCCTTTCCCGTTGAACTCCCTTCAACTCTCGTCGGCTTCTCACGTTCTTGATGTAACTCAAGAGGGCGAAAACTAAGAAATCAAAATAAAAGAGAACACCTAAAGATGTATATTTTGTTACACGAGTGTTCTACATTGATTCCTAGGATTTCTACTATTTATAGGATAGCTCTCTTGAAAGATCTCCTTGAATCTCAATCAGTCTCCATATCCAGTCGAGACAGGATCTTTCCAAATATATCCGAATCTTTCCATGATAAGGCGATTCTTCCTTTTGATAAGTCTTTGTTTCCGTTTGATAAGATCTTCATGATCTTCGTATATCCTGCACATTAAAGACAAAGAAGAACTCCACAAGGAATAAATTACTAAAGGATATAATAAAGAGTTTGATAAAGATTAACTTTCCATAACATAAGATACTATAAGATCAAGTTAAATCTTTACAAACTTACCTAACCATTCACTCGTCTAAAACAAGATAATTACCAAATAATTAAGAGCGAATAATTAAGTAAATAAATCAAAGTAAATAAAACCGAATTTTCCTTTAAAATAATTTTACAAAAAAGGAAATAAAATCTAGTTGGACCTGGCAGTCCTGATTGTTCAATCGAGTTTGAATCGTGTTGGACTTGCGGTCCTAACATACATGTCTAACTTGGATTAGGGTATATGGTCTGCTAAAAAAATACTTCGAGGATCCTAGTGTTTCTTCTTTTTCTTTTGTTAGTTTTAGTGATTGGATTTTCTACTTTGTTACAATCTAAAGTGCAAAAGGCAACTCATGCAAAAAAAAAAAAAAAGTGAGAAAGACCTTGGGTAAATTGATGTCATAAACTTGATCTTATATTGCCCGGAGTATAGTGATTAAACAATATTTCCCCGTTGGATCTTAATTTTGAATGGAAGCTGGATTTTAATTTTGAATGGGCTTCCAGAGATATACACTACAACAAAACAGAGTTTTAGAGACAAAACATTAGGGACAGATTACAAATATGTCCGTATTAACAAGTATAGGGACACATTTATATTTGTCCCTATAGGTTCGGCACCTATAGGGACAGAAAATTCTGTCCCCAAAGCTAAATCAGTATAATAAAACTAAAAAAGTGTAATAGTGACGGAAAGATCTGTCTAATTTTGGCGAATTACTAGGGACAGAAATATATGTCCCTAGCACTTCCGAACCTGTAGGGACAAAAAAATCCGTCCCTAAAGGCTCGATTTATTTTAGATTTGTGTATTTATTTACATATTGTAACTATGATAATTTATGTTAACTTCAAATTTTTATATAGTTTTGCATTGTAGTATGTATTATACTTGAGTCAATTGCCAAAATAACTTGCTATTAAAAGATAATTGTCAAACTATCATGTTTCAAAATATAATTACCACAATATTATCACAAATATAAATGACGCTTAATCATAAATCATATTTTTAACTTTCACTTTGGAGGGCGTTTGATTGTATAAACAACTCTTATATTTGAAAGTAATTCATGTTCATACACAAAATATTCTAATATAACTTATATATAAATAATATCATTAATGATTTATTACCTAAATTGACTTTAAAAATAGTAATCACGTATATTATATATGTAGAGGAACTTCAATTTTTTAGTTTCTTATAATAAAAAATAAAAAAAAATAAAAATTGGGAATATAGACTTCAAGAGAGATTGTGAGTGACAAGTCAAGAATAAGTTATTTAACACTAATATACAAAATAATAGTAAAATAAGTATATTATTACCTAATTTAAATTGAATAAATGAAATGAAGTATCAATTAAGAGCGTGATTAACATCAGAATTTGGGTTGGGATTAACATGTGCATAACAAATCAATTTTTTCGTGAAACAACTCATGAAACTCATTTGTTTTCCTTTAATTTAAGAAGATTACAACATATAACAAAAAATGTTACATTAGCTTTTACTAATCATCTAAGTTCACATCTTAGAGATTGGATTTTCTACTTTATTACAATCTAAAGTGCAAAAGGCAACTCATGCAAAAAAAGTGAGAAAGAACTTGGGCAAATTGATGTTAATAAACTTGAGCTTATATTCCCCGGAATATAGTGATTAAACAATATTTCCCCGTTGGATTTTAATTTTGAATGGGCTTCCAGAAATATACACAACAACAAAACAGAGTTTTAGAGACAAAACATTAGGGACAGATTACAATTTGTCCCTATTAACAAGTATAGACACACACACACACAAATATATATATATATATATATATATATATATATATATATATATATATATATATATATATGTGTTCCTATAGGTTCTACACCTATAGGGACAGAAAATTCTGTCCCCAAAGCTAAATCAGTATAATAAAACTAAAAAAAGTGTAATATGGACGGAAACATTTGTCCCTAATTTTGGCGAATTACTAGGGACAGAAAGTAATTCATGTTCATGCACAAAATATTCTAATATAACTTGTAGATAAATAATATCATTAATGATTTATTACCTAAATTGACTTTAAAAAATAGTAATCACGTATATTAGTATATATGTAGAGGAACATCAATTTTTTAGTTTCTTATAGTAAAAAAATAAATAAATTGGATATATAGACTTCAAGAGAGTGTGTGAGTGACAAGTAAAGAAAAATTATTTAACACTAATATACAAAATAATAGTAAAATAAGTATATTATTACCTAATTTAAATTGAATAAATGAAATAAAGAATCAATTAAGAGCGTGATTAACATGTGCATAACAAATAAATTGGTTTGCGAAACAACTCATGAAACTCATTTGTTTTCCCTTAATTTAAGGAGATTACAACATATAACAAGAAATGTTACATTAGCTTTTTCTAATCATCTGAGTTCACATCTTCATCTTCATCTCCATACAATTCTTCATCTTCAGATTCAACAAGCTCAAACACAGAACCTGCAAATTGAACTGGAATATTAGGATTTTTGCCAACAAGAGCAGAAATTAATAACGGATCGTTATCCTGATATATATTCTAAATAATTTCATCATATTCTAAATAATTGCGGTTGCCACATCTTTTACAAGGACACTTAGATCTGGAACCGTTTGACAACTGACTTTTAGAAAATGTAAACTCCATAAACATTTGGACACCATTCACAAAATGTTGGTTTAGAAGACCTGACGTGCTCAATCTGTCATACATCCAACTCCTATCTTCGTTTGATGACATTTTTATTTGCGCTCCACGTAAAGATGGACTAATTATTAGAATCTACCAAAACTTCAACAGTGATATACTAATTAAAATGGATGAATCATAAAGTTTAATTTGTCTTTAATAACTAATAAACTAACATAATTTGACATAATTACCTTTTGAGTTGTATATGCTAGCTACTCCGCAATTATTCTACAAATACAAAAGCATAGTAACCATTTAACTAATAATAACAAAATAATTTTAGGCTATTAAAAAAAAATTTACCACAACTAGAAAATATTAGATGAAATCTATACCTTTTCGATTTCGCCTTTGAAAAAAGTTGCAATATTTTTATTTTGTGAATTTTTCTGTATGATAAGTCAGGTGTTGATGAATAAATGTTGAATAAAGAAAAAAAACAAGAGAATTGGATTTGAGATGAAGAAGATAAAAAATTCGTAGATTTAAAGCTCTAAAAGTAGAGACAGATCGTGATCCAGATTTGGTTGTCCCTATTGATTTGCTAACCAATAGGGACATATTTGCTGTCCCTATCGGTCCCCTAAACTAGCGAACCAATAGGGACAACCCTATTGGTTCGCAACCAATAGTTCCAGACTAATCTGTCCGTACTCGTTCGCTGGCTTCATTTACAACCTTCTCACACCTTAAATTAAAATATCTCCCCACAATCCATTCTAACTCCATATTTTCTACAAGTTCTTCTTCAAACTTTAAGTAAGTTTTTTTTTTCTTCATACAATGGATATGTAGTTTATACACATTTTGTTGTTAACTTACATGATTTAGAGTTTATGCTATTTTACTATTTTTATTATGTTGGTTTTGTTATTATGTTGTATTATTTTTGTTATTTTGTTGTATTGTTTTTGTTATTATGTTGTTGTATTATCTTTGGTATTATGTTGTTGTATTAATTTTATAACTACGTGGTATTATCTTTTTTATTATGTTATTATATTAATTTTATAACTATGTTGTATTATTTTAGATTATTGTTGACTCACTTGATATTTTGTTGATGTTAATAGTCACTTTTGTAGTTTATTCATGAATAATTTCATACTTTATTAATTATCTTATGGCATATGTAATTATCTTTTATGACAGAAAATAAAAATTCTCATAATTATTATTTTTTCGCGCCTTTTTTTTGTGATATTTTTGGATATCATTAGGGACAGATACTTTTGTCCCTACTGGTTCCCGCTTTTTTTTGGCAAATTTTTTTTTCGCCGCTTTTTTTTTTTTTAAAAGACAACAATAGGGACCGAACTATTTGTCTCTAACGTCTATCCCTAATCAATAGGGACAAAAATATTTGTCTCTAATTAGGGACATATACGTCTGTCCATATTGATTAGGGACGCGGTCGGTAGGGACAGATCTAGGGACATAAATATATGTCCCTAGAAAATCAATAGGGACGGATTATGGTCTTTAGGGACATATTTTTCTGTCACAAATTTGATGTTTTGTTGTAGTGATAGTTTCCCTCGTAGTAATTTCATCTCCAACCTTTTCTTTGATGTTTTTTAATATTGAACAACTGAAATTACTTTTGTTAAACGGCCTTGTAAATCTTGAAATTTTTAACATGCATCACAATATTTGAAATTAGTATGTAGAGTTAGTGCTTACTGCTTATATTAATGAACCGATTGTTTTTGAAAAATAACGAAGATTATTTGTATTTTCAATAAAAGAAATTGATTTCGAAATAATTTTGTAGTTTAAAATTATGGTGGTAAAGGTATAATTATCCTAGAATCTATTACACGGAAAAAATAAATCATCATGTATGTATTAAATAAATAAATGACTTGAAAAATAATCATGTACGTGTTAGTTAACTGATGTCGCCCATATTATTTTCGACTGAAAGTATAAAAAGTAAAAAGAGCTCGAAACTAAAGTGGCTCTCAAGATGTATGAGAAAGTCTGTAGTGGAAGATTGATGAAGATTCATAATATATGACCAAAATGAGATGGTATCTTAGATAACAAAAAATAAAATTTACCCGACTCGTCGGATGAAAATACGATATTCACAATAATTGACAAAATGAGATCAGATCTTAGAGGACAAAACATAAAATTCAGCTGACTCATATGATGAAAATGTAATACTCACGTAACTCGGGCTAGAAGGTTGAAGTTCATGGGATTCAAAATACCTTCGGGATTTAATACACATTCTGGTACACAAGAGCACCTAGAAGAAATATGTATAGTGTAAGAATATTTTAGACTGAATTGGAGTTTCTAGGATTAGAATACATCTACAAATGTATAAGACTTTCACCGTGACTGTTACATCAAAGTGATTCCAACGGTCGTATTATAAATTGATTATTGGATAGTTTATTAATTCATTAATAACTTAAAGATTTATCTTAAACAATGTTAAAAATATTCCTTTGTTCATTCTATTATCCCTTTATACATCTTTGTAATCTTTAACATGGTTGTGTGATACTATTTATGAATTTATACAATGACCACTAATCATCGTAAGACTTAAAAACCATCAAATACTTTTCTAGGTGATTTTGAAACCATCACATAGGCGTCGTATGTAAAAATATGTGTAACAAAATCATCGAGAAAGATATTTTCGACGGATTAAGAATCATTACAAATATTCATTTTGTTCTTTTGTTATTCAACCAACAAGTATAATACAATACTCTCAATACCAAAATACATAGTAAGACCGATCAATCACTACAGAGTCAAGCAAGCAATCCCAGTTTATTTGTTGCAATAAGCATTAGGCTAATCTTACAGTCGACTGTAAGATCTGAGCAAGCAACTGACTGTAGATGGCCTTTTAGGATTAACTATTAAGAAAGAAAAGAAAGTGTCATTATCTATTAATTTATTTCCCAAACTATAGCTGGAAAAGAATGTTTAAGAATCACTGACTGATTAAATCCAAACAAGTAACGATCAATTTTTATTTTGACAAATGAATAAAATGTAATAAGGAGCAAATTAAATGACCCACTGTCATTATATTATATATTTCTCAATTGTAAAAAATAATGTAAAAAACAATGTCATTTCTAACTTTGTGAAATTTAGTTTATCGCATGCATCTCTTGATTTTTTTTTATATATTTTAAATTACATAAATGAGAATACCACATATATTTTTTGACTTTTTGTTGATTGAAGTTTAATTATTTACGATTCACTTCCCATGTATATTTCTAATGTGCTTAAAGCTTTTCAAATTTGTAGTAATATTTTATGGATAAAATGCATTAAAACCCTCAACCTAATGGAATGTGCGGTTTGTCCCCCAACCTATGAAAAGTTTCAACAGCCCCCCCCCCCCCCCCCCCCCCCCAACCTTTCAAAAAGTGTACAAATTGCCCCCTGAATAGTTGATCAACCGTCCAACTTGGAAACGTTTCTACATTTTCAGCAATTAGATTTGGTCTCGGGGGGCACTTCACACATTTTGAATAGGTTGGGGTATGTTCCAACTTTTCATAGGTTGGGGGGTTTGATGCATATAACCCTATTTATTTTTAAGAAAATAAAGAATATCGTACACAATGTTTGGCTATAGAAAAATGCAAAATAAGAAAACCACAACACGTGCAAAACAAAATTTGGAAGATTTTTATTATAAATAAACTTAATGAAAAATCTTATGTTTTACTAAAGTTAGACTTTTTCAGTCGGTTGCCCACTTATATTAAGTGTGAAAAGAAGGCACCCATAAACAAGGAAAACTGTATATTTAGCCGCCCAGGCTTTCCACCAACCATACTTTAGCCACCCAAGTTTGAAAATTGGTCTACTTGGTCACTGTGGTTTAAGGAAAGATGCAAAGCAAGTCACCAAAACTAGTTGAATTAATGGTTGACCATGAACTTTAACGGAGAACATCCCAACTTTAACTCCAAAATGCGTAGGTCAGTTTGGATTCTTCAAAATCACACAAAAAATTGAGAAAATACAAAATAGGTCAATTTTCGGAGATGATTTTGGAATTTCTTCATTCTTCTTCCAATTAGAGGCGCTCACACACCTAAATAGTGAGTTTAGCTTGGCTGAAATTGGTCGCAATTTCGGGAGGAAGTCATAGTCTATCACGATTTACTTCCAATCATATAATCTTGTGTTGCTTTTGTGTGATTTGGGTGTTAGAGAGTTTCAACTCCAACTATTTGGATAGACCTTCTTCTCGACAATTCTCGGACAGGTCATCAAAAGCATCACAACAGAATCAAGTTGTTCTCAACTTTAGACTTTAAAACTGATACGCCTTGCGTATCGAATTTTCCTACTTCGAGTGAGGAAGAACTCCTAAGAATTGGAGATGAGAGGGTTTAGAGATAAATAAAATAAATACTTTTCATTGATTGAATTTGGCAGAACTTGTCATGCCATATTTAAAGGAATACAACCCACTAACCCACTAATTATGTGCTGACTACTAAAATTAAGGAAACAACTTTAACAGAATTTAAAATAATCAAACAATTGGAATTTAAATAAAGAAATGACTAAATAAAATAATTAAGATAAACTACAAACTAATTAGGTCCGTATCAATCCATCCTCCTTGAAAATGATCTTGTCCTCAAGATCCATAAGTGATTGTAAATGATGGCAAAGTTTGCAGATTCTCCACTAATCTCCAAAAAATGTTCCAATCTTTGAAAAGTTGCCACAACGAATTGGAAGACTGAAGGGGCTGCAATTTTCTTGTATTTGCATTGTTTTCCCCTATCTTTGGGAAAGGCAACCAATCTCAGTCTCAAAATACAAATACTTACTAATATTCCAACTTTGTGTAGCAGTAGAAAAGCTTGGACATCCATATGTAACTCATCAAGATTAAACGTGAATTCTTCAATTTTAATTGTCTTTTCTACCTTAATAATCTTCCCACAAATTTCTCTTGACTTTTTCAATGGATGTCTACGCTTCTCAATTTTCTGAAATTGTTTTGCTCGTTGAAGTTTCTGCGATGAATAGATTCTTGTGGGTATTTGCGACGGCGTTGGTGGTGGTGGCAATGGCGTGAACTTAGATGACGTAGACTTGTTGGAGATTTTCTCAATTTGATAGGACATATTGTCAAGGTATTTGGAAATTATTTCATTACTTTGTTGCATTTGTTGAACTAATACCATCATTCTATCCAAGAAAGCGTCTTGAAAGTGAATATAATGGAATGGTAGGGGAGACATGGTGAATGCTCTCAATGAAAGCACCAATGATAAGCCTTGCGTATCGAATTTCCGTACTTCGAGTGAGGAAGAACTCCTAAGAATTGGAGATGAGAGGGTTTAGAGATAAATAAAATAAATACTTTTCATTGATTGAATTTGGCAGAACTTGTCATGCCATATTTAAAGGAATACAACCCACTAACCCACTAATTATGTGCTGACTACTAAAATTAAAGAAACAACTTTAACAGAATTTGAAATAATCAAACAATTGGAATTTAAATAAAGAAATGACTAAATGAAATAATTAAGATAAACTACAAACTAATTTCCGTATCAAAAACTGGTGCTCAAGACACTACCATCATACGCGAATCAATGCCATCTCTAGTAGTACATGGCAGGACTCTACCGCAAAGAAGGCATATAATTTGAGTTAAGAATAGGGAATATCCTACCACAGAGATACTCTAATCCCCACCATCCATAACTCCATTTTATAATATGTCTAGTGTTGAAACCAATCAAAAGGACTTGAGGCTCATCTGCGACTCGAAAAGACATTGTACACGAAGTCCATGTAAAGAACTTTTGTTCTGAAGCGAGATGGGTTGGTAGTCAGAACCACGGCTTAAAGTCAGTGCAAAGACCGTCACTTAGGAATCAATTAGTTGATCCTTTGCAATCTCTTGAATCAGCGACCAACAGGTTGAGCTCCCAATCTTATGTGTATATGTCCTCTCTTACAAACCTCTTCACTCACACCCATTTGGTGCTTGAAAAATGTCAAAATGAGTTTAATACAAAGATTCTTTAACTTTCCCTCATGAATAATGGTGACCCTAGAGCACAAAACGTCCACCAAGAACTCCATATGTTGTATGTTTTCCTGTAGAATACTGAATACATAACTGCTCTAGTGCTCAAGACTTACATTTGTATCAATATTACTAATATGACAAAAAGGCATTGTGTTGCAATATATCTGTTGGCGGGAATATTTGTCTCAAGATTGTTGCAGATTATATTCGAAGCCCGACATCGAAAACAATGTTGCAACAGTGACGATGTTCTCCACAATATAGACCTGCAATTATAAAATTGAAACAATGCAAGTCTCTCATAAGCTCTCCTTAAGACAACATTCACCCCCAACAAGTGCAAATAACTTGCAGCGAGTTTGTCTTACGATATAATGGAGCCTAGTCTTTAGACTATTGCTTGCCTAGAGTTTCACTTTTGAAGACAAACTATATACTTAATTCGTGAGCCTAAGACTTTTGCGGGAAAATATAAAAATTATTATCCTTTAAAGACCAGTAAATGCAGCAACTGAACAAACAAAAAAATTGTCATCTTCCTTTATAAGATACTTTCAAAATGTTTTAGAAAAGACGCAATTTTTAAAATGTATTATGCATACATTATTTCAAGGAATTATTTAATTAATTCAAAAACCAATAGACATGTATCTGAAAAGAAGCATTGGTTCAATGAAAATAACTCTTCATTTGAAATGTTTCACATGTATTACTATGAAAATGTTCCAAAACATTTAGCTTTTATATGTACATGTTCATATTTCTTGGTATAATTTAGAATAAATCTCTACATAATCAATTTTTTTTTTGTCCACAATACAATTGAGAAGTTAGTCTCTTACCTTTTAATTTTACATGTGAATTCACAAACATTGTACCTTTAGATCTAGTAAGTAATTCTTACTTAAATTGAATTTATAAATTATGTTGCTATAATTCTTTTATGTCACCAAGAAACTGTGATATTGAATACACACCATGCGTCTCCACACATTAATAGCAATAATTACTAAATTTACATACACTCGAAGCGGACTTCAGTACCATTCTGTGCATCACTTCAGGTACATCATAGTTATAAAATCGTCAAGTGTCCCTTTTGAAATTACATGCATATTCATGATTATGTGCACAAAAGATGATACACAACAGGATTTGCTAAGCATACTTTATTCTTTATATTTATCGGCATAAATGTTGCAAGAAAGTTGGGATCTTTTGAAAATTGAAGAGAATCCTCTCAGTAGAAATAGTTTAATAGGTAGATCAACCAACATAAAGAAGCGTTTGAATCTAAATAAAGTGAAGTTCTATTTCTACCTCACCCTAATTCTTTGAATATTTGCATATGTTCAGCGTATAAGGTTTTCAACTGTCTTCATCATTTTTTTCGAACTTGCTGAATAAGGTTGTGTTGTATTATCGTTTTTTTGAATTGGAGTATGATTTGATAATTTCAAAAGTCGAATCATTTGTCGGATTAAACCAATTCGTTACGATTCTGTGATTACCGAGCCTAGTTTTGTAATTATCAAATAATTAGGTATTTTTGCCGAACTATTAAACTATTTTTTACAAAAATATAAAAAAAAAAATCAACAATATAACGCCTTAAAAATCAAGTATAAAGTGATAAAACCCTATAACAAACAAGACAAGACAAATGTATCAATCATTATTCATCGTTAGCAATACAAGAAACTAAATAGCACGAAATAAAGTGAAAACAGCCATTACGAAATATCATGGCCTAGTAATTTTTTATTTTTCATTCGCTCTCAGTATTTGTTATAACTAGATGTAAATGTTTTGAAACCATAAATACGAGTAATATTAATCACACGGAAGTTAGTAAAGGAACTTTATTAAAACATGAATATCATAAGTAGCATGTTTATGTTTATGAAGCATTAAGCAAGATAAAATCAATAATATTTTCGATAAATTAGTTTTTCACTTTATGAGAGATGTGATCTTGTACAACAGATACAATTTTATCTAAATAGAAAAATAGCACTAAAGTATTTGTAGGTTGAGTTTACATCATTTTCAAATTTTGGTGGCGACTTTTATTGAGCATTGTTTTTTGTGGTTTTTAAAAAACATACTACAAAGTCGATTAGTTTAAAAAATTTTCGCATAACTGATCTTAAATGGCCCAAAATTATTTACTAACTGATAAATGAAATATAAATACGTAACAGAAAATTATTCCCACGTTGGATTTTAGTTTTTAAAATGGGCTCTTAAAATATATTTGTCTAGTAGTGATTTCATCCGGCCTGCTTAAATTTTAAAGGCTTTGGCAATTTACCCCTTGTATTATGACTAAATGGCAAATAACTCCCATGTGAAAAATATATAGGTAAATTATTCTCTTATACTTTAAAATGTTCCATACCGCCTACTGCATGTGAATTTTTTGTTGTATTTGTTGTATTTGTTATATTTAATGACCAATACCTTTGTTATTTCTAATATTATTCTTTCTATATTTCTAAATTTAATCAAAGCCTTTCTAAAAAAAACTGTGGTTAAAAGTATAATATATATACATATATATGTGTGTATATAAACACATTTATTATAAAACTTTAACTTATTCTTAAATTTTTGTTTTTTTTAATATCTTTTTAACAATGTAAAATATTAAAACAAACCATATACATGTTGTTTTTATTAAGAAAATGACTATAGTTGTCTTTTTGTGTTCAAAACATTACCCCCACTCTCAACTTTGAAAGGGAACTACACTTTTCTAATAAGGGAGTAATCTGTTTTTTTTTTTTTTTTTGGATAATTACAGCTACATCCCTGAGGTTTGGTGTAAAAGTAAAAGTAAATTTTCTAAAAGAAAGGCATGTCTACTTAATTAATCCATTTATTTAAACTTCATTGTAAATATTTTAAAAAATCAAAATATTATTTTTAATATTTATAAATTATAGTTTATTCCAATAATATAACAAATAAAAGAATACAATATGCTTAGAACTTCCTCATTCATCTCGATAAAAAATACATAAAAAATTTAACAACATAGTTTTTATAATTTGCAAATTGAATAATATTTGGGTATCAAAATTTATTACACAGAAAAGGATAAATAAAAAAAGGGAGAGCTCATCAAACCAAAGAGAAAAAAGAAAAATCAACAAGTCTTTTGTAATTGACTTAATCTCTTAGATTTTTTAACAAAAACAATGAAGGGCATTATTGTCTTTTATATGACATAAGTTAGTTATATGGGAAGTCTCTGTAATTTCTCAAACCTCAACAGAGGTATGTGTAATTACACCAAACCTCGGGGGTGTAGCTGTAATTATCCCTTTTTTTTGTTGAAATTACATATTTATTTTTCGCTTGAGGTAATTTATCGATTTTGCGTAACACCCGAGGTAAATTACCTAGACCTTTAAATTTTAATATCTTTCCACATCGAAACAACTGAAATCGCTCATGTAAATTGGCAACTTATACATAACTCATGCGTCTTATTCATCACTTGTGATATTTTTTAAAACATCCCAAGATATTAGAAATTATCAGCTTCTTAGATGAATTTTATGAGAAAAAATGGAGTCCGTCTCTTCACAAATTCTGATCCCTTCGACTCGTACGAGATTCCCCTCAATTTATTCGACAAACCCACTTCGAACAAAAGGTTTTCGGACAAATTTTGGCTACTTCCCACTCGTTATCCGTTCGAAGAAATCCAATTATCAAGGTACTATACTGAGCATGTTTAATGACCCCTTCTTTTCTAAATCATGAAAAAAGATTCGATTTTTATGTATGGGATTTTACTGGTTTTAAGTTTGATAGTAAATCCAAACAAGAAGGACTTAAAAAGAGAATATGGGTTGCTTTTATCTTGTTTACAATTGTTTAAGAATGATTAGCATTCAGATTATAATTTTAATAGTAATTGCTGACTGTTGTCTGTTTAGATTTAAATTTATTTTGTTTTAATTTGGCTATATGATTTGATATTCCTCATTGCTTTTGAGCGGCTTATATTTTATTGTTTCTCTGTTACCACAAGTCCATAACTAATTCACGAACATTATGTTGAACTTGGCATTTAAAGATTGTGATTTGAGTTGCTTTATGTTAAAGGTGGGGTCAGGATTATGTGGAAAGTGTAGGAATAATTTTTGGAGTATGAATATGTGGATTGTTAATGTCCATTTGACTACTTTCATGATTTGAGTTTAGAGAAACTTGTCGGTATGTTTTTCCACTGAGCGCGTTTTGATATCGTCGGAATGTTATGTTACGGCTTTAAAAATGTGATCACTTATAGTATTCACTCTTTACTAATATGCAGAGTCTCCTGCCCGATTTTATGAAAAATGATCCATTGTTAGTAATTCGCAATTGAAAGATCAAATGTATGACATTCTTTTCTTTGGCCGGCACACAGTTCCCTTTGTACATTTACTGATGTACTTTCACTTAACGACAGCCAATTTTAGATTTTCAGGAATATGCAAAACCTTTACGACTTTTACCAGCCACGGAAGTGAAAGTTTGCAGAGATGCTATTGTTGAGAACGTGGTTACCTCATTCATGCCCAAAAAATCCGAATCTTTGTACAAAATCAAGCTACAAACAAGTAACATGTATGGATCAGGTCTCACTGACATAAACTCTGGAGTTCTTGTGTGTTTGATTGATGAAAATGGATCCTCAATTTTACAAAGATTACCTGCTACTTCGATTGGAACTGATAAATCGTCAGAAGACAAGGTTACCTATGATAATTTGCACTTTCAAAGAGGTGGCATTGATGAGTTCGCTTTTGGAGGACCTAAACTTGGGACAATTGTAGCAATTTGGATCAGCTTGGAATCAGGTAATGTATTGTGAAATTTTGATTCATAACCGCATGATTCCTCGGGTATTTGCATTTTTCTATCAAAGCGTTGCACGAGGACAAGCAAAGCATCATTATGAAAGATTCTTTAAGCTGGCGGATGTTCATCTTACTGAGTTTTTGTCAGTCTTGTTTAAGTCCTCCTTAGCCTATGTAGGCTTTAATTCCACAAATGTAGATTCTTTAGGTGCCCCCTTGATGTATCTTGGTTTTTAGTAAAATGAACTAATTTCATTACCAAATAAGAAAAGATCTGTCTCTATCCCCTATTTGTCACGTGAAAACGGTTACACAGACCAACTGCCTAACAGGTTTTCAGAAAGTGTTTATGTTTGGTTATCAGAATTCAATCAAAAAAAAGGAATTTCTATCTTTTTTATTGGTGCTAACATTTTTTTAGTTAATTGGTTTCCCATTTGGCCGCTGATAAACATCCCTGGTGTTTAACACATTGTTATATTCTCTGGATTGGAAAACTTGATTCTGCACAAGCTCATTAGTTGGCAGGTCAATACAGTGTCATCAACATAAGTTGCTGGTGATCAATAGTAATGGAATATTTAGTCAAAAACAAACAATCAACAATCAGTTACTTCTGACCGAGTATTTTAAGAGAATATTTGGCTGGAAAAAAACAAAATCAAATATGCTTAGAATATTAATCAGCCCAGTAACTTATCCGGAAAATGAGGTGGTGCGTATGGACATGATGACTATGTTAAAATGACAATTTCCTTGATCTATCAGTAGACTTACAGTAGGGGATTTGATTTTAAAAGAAAATTACCTGGTCACCCACTCATGGTGACTTGAATCCATGACCTCTCGGTTAGAGGTGAAGCGTCTTAGCAACGGACTTCGTTTTGTTCGTCAGACTTACACTAGGTGATGAGGAACATGATGGATCCTATGAGAAATGTGATTTGTCCTGATGTAGATCGGATTGGTCCACTATGTTTGTTGATTGTTTTTATATTAATTTGACACTTGATGCATTCCTTAACCCCACTCTTGCTGCAAATGCCAGGTCAATGGAGACTCGGGGGCCTAAGTTTGACTGTTATTTGTCAGTATCTACCTTCATCAGTAGATAATAGCCAAGAAAACAAACAACAAGCTGGTTTGCACTACAACTTTGAGGTTGAGGATATCTTGCTTGGGGAGAAAAGTGAAGCTTCTATGGTGGAATTCAGACCTTACTCTGTTACACCATTTTCTACAAATGACTTTGCTTCGTTCAGTGAAAAATCCTTAACTGGACCTTCACTTAGCAGCAACCCCATCTCAAATGAAGAAAGCATGAAGGATTATGCAGACTTGAAATACTCTTTATTATTGTATGATGCGACACTTATCCTTGCCGGCTGCTCAATTACATCTCTTACAGCTGGGGAAAATAGTCCATATGCATTCTTAACCGGAGGAACGTGCGGGTTTCTTTATCTACTATTGTTGCAAAAGTCGATCGACGAACTCCCAGCACCAGAGCTCATTCCAGGTGATGGAAAAGGAAGTTTAAGTCAAATTTTTGGAAGACTAAAGGGTCCTATTGCGATTCTGGTATTGGCATTTGCATTTGCTATTATAATGGTGAAATACGCCTCGGGTGAGGATGCTGTTAAGTTGACACCAGAAGACCTTATCTTTGGGATGATGGGATTTCTTATGTGTAAAGTTTCTGTGGTATTGGCAGCTTTTAAGCCATTGCCACTGAGTTTAAGAGATAACAAATAGAGGCTATAGTTTATTGTACTTGTATAGATATTGTACATAATTAAATCCAAGGTTAACAGTGAGAAGTAAGAACTGATAATGCTGATATGATACTTCATACTACAGAGGAAAGTTGAACTTCTTTGCTGCAAAAGTTTCGTCGAAAAAAATGTTAGTAAATGCATGCATCATATTTCATGTCTACAAACTTTCTTTTGTTAATGCAATTCTATAATTTGGTTTTCCATTATGAAACTGAAAATAGCTGAGTTTTTAGGTTACTATATAATAATATTTGCGCAAACAAAAAAGCAGGGTTTGAGTCTGCCGGGAGTCGAACCCGGGTCTATTGCTTGGAAGGCAATTATCCTAACCGTTGGACTACAAACGCAATTGCTACATTTGATGATAATCTATATAGTATTTCTTGAAAAGAGTATAGAAGCATCATGATGTGGTTTTGCCTTTTTTTTTTTGAATGAATAAGCCTAATATGATTAGAAATTAAGAATATAAGAAAATTTCATAGTTTGAGTACCTTGTGTAAATCTATTCAGTCTAAATAATTAAATCCCTTTTTTTTATTTTATCAAATTCTCATAATCACGTCCCAAAATCAACTTTCCTAGTCCTAACCACGTTTCATATATAGCACAAAACTCAAGTCATCACAATTACACCAGCTTTAAGAACATATGTCAACGCAAAAGTTGGATCCTTCCCAGCTCTTTTTATCAAAGCACAAAGCTTGTTTTACTCAATGTCTTGATAGTTAAAATCAACACGTTAGTTCTAGATAGTCAAATGAATACTTCACATATATCATATATGTTAGAGCCTTGTTTACACTTAATCCAACTGAGCTTGTATTCAGCTATTATAATCTATTTTTCTTGTTTGTTGTTTAATTGCTCCACTAGATATACGACATTGCAATCCTGCCTTTCAGATTCATGAAGAAGCTATGAGATTTGATGACAGTTTCGTGAAGGAGCTAGGAGGCTTCACTTGGTAACAATTTCTCATAGATGGAAATATTATAAGAAGACAAATTGCCAACATTTTGTTGTTTTTCAAGCTAATATGTTTAATCAATATCTGAGGTAGTCTCAAAAACAAGCTAGAAGTATATTAGCCCTCTGTATATTAATGACATCTCATCTCCCTCTAATAAGGTGATGTAGGTGGTAGGGAAAGCGCGAAGATGAGAAAATACACAAACCAAAACTTTATTGATTTCGCAGAATACATGGAGTTCGACAAGAAACTGAGAAAACTCTCAGAAATCTTATTCAATAATCACAAGAGACAACAATATGTAGGTAATAGACAAAATTTAACATCTAGAAATCAACACAAGCCCGTCCTAGCTACAGTTAAACGCATATATTGCATTGTATCCACGTAAAAAGGCAACGAGGGGAGAAGTCATTCATGCAAAGCCAGTATCAGCAATTTACGTGTGTTAACACTTACATGTCGAAAGTTGAATAAAAAGACCTAACTTACTTTCTAAAGGCTAATGCACAAATGATTTCCAACTGCAAGGAGAGAAAAATCAATGAGATAATACGTTGAAGTATATGTTTAATTATCAGAATGTCCATCTAAATTATTAAAATTAAGTAATTATCATGTTAAATCATTTATAAGTTTAGATAAAGAATATTAAAAAATAATCCAATTAATGCATTAAAACAAAATTTTATAACTGAAATCGGCTATTTTTTGGTGTTACAAAGCATTTCACAAAAATTATGATTTTTAATTTATAAGAAAATTTTAGTTTGGCAATTGGTAGTAGTCAAAAACAACATATGACTTAAAATAGAATAAGCATATACAAAGACAAAAAAAATAAAATAAAAAATTGTGGTTTGAATTAACTTTGTTAAATCGTTTAGAATTTCATTTTAAAAAGTAAAGTTTAAGTAAAAATCCAGGTGTGGTTATCCTTTAAATTAATTTATTATTATTATTAAAAAAATTGGATGTTACACACACCACTACAAGAATTATGTGCAATTGCAACCTCCATACAGCAACGGATTTTGAATCCGTTGCAGTGATTTTCTATACCAACGTCCAAAGACGTTGGTATGTGAAAAGTTAATAAATAAAAAAAAAATAAAAAAAAAAAAAAAAAAAAACGCAGCTACGTCAAGGATGTTGCTGCCAGGTATTTGTTTTAAATACTAATTGCAGCAACGTCTAAAGGCGTTGCTGCAATTGAAGCGACAGCTTTGTGACACAAAGCTGTCGCATATTTTATTTTAAAAAAAAAAAAAATATGACAGCAACGTCATTTTTGACGTTGCAGTCATTTTGAGTGCATGCGACAGCTTTGTCTGACACAAAGCTGTCGCTAGCTGTTTATTTTTTTAAAAAAAAATAGTGTTTTAATGCAGCAGCTTAAAAGCTGCTGCTTGATTTAATTTTTTTTTTAAATTAAAAAAAGAATTGGCAGCAACGTTTTTTGACGTTGCTGCCTCATTTAAATGGCAAAGCTGCAGCCTCATTAAAGGCTACAGCACCAACGTCTTCAAGACGTTGGTGCCTAAATTATATGGCAAATTCGCAGCAGTTTTCTGCTGCGAATTTTGCCATTGCAAAAGCTTCGGTGCTAACGACACTACTGGCTTGGGTGATATGTAATTTGACGAGGATACACAAATTTAGACTGTTATTTGCTGTTTTTATTTGTATTTGTATAATTATGAACAAACGAGGTTTGTTTTAGCTTGTTTTTATTTATGTTTGCACCTTATATATATTTATGTTTTTATTTATGTTTTTATTTATATTTATAATTCTTATATATGTAATTAATTAGGAGTTGTCCATTCAAACAAGTTCAATTAATTTATTATAAATTAAGATTAGTTTTATTTAATTAGTTCAATTCTAATGTAATGTTGAGTTATCAATTATATTCTTAATTAATTCAAAAAAAATAAAGAGTAGTTTTCCTTGTACATAGTTTAATTCTTATATAATTAAGAATCATTCATTCATATAACATCTATTCATAATAAAAATCTAGATTAAATCTAAGTAATTTAGTTCTTATGTAATATTTGTTCAGTAAATTAAGTTAAACTAATTTGACAAAAGTCAAGATTAGTTATATTTAGTTGATTCTTATATATGTAATTAATTAGGAGTTGTCCATTCAAACAAGTTCAATTAATTTATTAAAAATTAAGATTAGTTTATTTAATTAGTTCAATTCTAATGTAATGTTGAGTTATCAATTCTATTCTTAATTAATTCAACAAAAATAAAGAGTACTTTTCCTTGTACTTAGTTCAATTCTTATGTAATTAAGAATCACTCATTCATATAACATCTATTCATAATAAAAATCTAGATTAAATCTAAGTAATTTAGTTCTTATGTAATATTTGTTCAGTAAATTAAGTTAAACTAATTTGACAAAAATCAAGATTAGTTATATTTAGTTGATTCCTATATATGTAATTAATTAGGAGTTGTCCATTCAAACAAGTTCAATTAATTTATTAAAATTTAAGATTAGTTTTGTTTAATTAGTTCAATATGTTGAGTTATCAATTCTATTCTTAATTAAGTCAACAAAAATAAAGAGTAGTTTTCCTTGTACGTGGTTCAATTCTTATGTAATTACGAGTTATGCACTCAAATAACATCTATTCATAATAAAGATCAAGATTAAATCTAAGTAATTTAGTTCTTATGTAATATTTGTTCACTTAAGTTCAACTAATTTGACAAAAGTCAAGATTCGTTATATTTAGTTGATTCTTATATGTGTAATTAATTAGGAGTTGTCCATTCAAACAAGTTCAATTAATTTATTAAAATTTAAGATTAGTTTTGTTTAATTAGTTCAATTCTAATGTAATTATGTTGAGTTATCAAATCTATTCTTAATTAATTCAACAAAAACAAAGAGTAGTTTTCCTTGTACGTAGTTCAATTCTTATGTAATTAGGAGTTATGCATTCAAATAACTTCTATTCATAATAAAAATCTAGATTAAATCTAAGTAATTTAGTTCTTATGTAATATTTGTTGAATTAAGTTTGATGTGGGGTATTTTCGTCTGGATACGTGTCCGCTCTCCAACACTCCACGTCAGACTGCTTCAGTTCCTACTGGATGCTTAAGCAGCTTTTGAGTTCGGAACCTGCACTCAACACCACACGTAAACTAAGCCGGTGCCTCCTCCGGCGAAGGCACTCCGACGCTCAAGTCAGATAGGTCGGAATTTGAGGTATTGTCGTCTGAGACAATAGCTCGAAATTATAGCTCGAAAATAGGTCGAATATATAGGTCGAAATAAGCCCAAATAGGTCGAATTTAGGCCCTATAGGTCGAATTAGCACACCTCGAAATGGTATTGAAAACCGTGATGAGAAAACCCGAATAGATCGAATTACTCTCAAATAGCTCGAAATACACTCTATATAGATCGAACAAGAGCTATTGCAAAATAGCTCGAATTATTGCTCTATAGCTCGAATTCGATGTATATAGCTCGAAATTAAATGCTAGAAAAATAAAAACGTACCTTAGAATGAGGCATGGGACCCCCTTATATAGTAATAAGAGTCCTTATTCGTCTAAAAGTGCAATCCAAGTAGAACTATGACTCAAAATAGGTCGAATTAGAGCTATTTTGAAATAGCTCGAATTGGTCCTTCAAATAGGTCGAACTGGGCCAATATAGCTCTTACTTGACTCCTGGGCCTCAAATAGATCGAATTTGGGCTCATATAGCTCGAATTTGGCTTTTGGGCCTCAAATAGATCGAATTTGGGCTCATATAGCTCGAATTTGGCTTTTGGGCCTCAAATAGATCGAATTTGAGCCCATATAGCTCGGATTGGGCTTGATATAGCTCAAATCGGGCCTTTTCGGGCCCAAATAGGTCTCGCTTGGGCTCTATTTGGGCCTACTTGGGCCGATTTCCGCGTTTTGCCTTGAATTGTAATTTTGCATTAAAAAATAATGGTGCTGACGTGGCATAATATGTCCCGAAATACGTTCGGGTACTGTATCGGATATTATGACGTGGCGGGTACCGAAATATGGTACATCATGGAGTCCCCCAGTTCGTAAGAGTAATGTGTACTAACATTGATCATATGAACTATAAAGAAGTCACATAACCGAGAATCGTGCAACGAGATCGGCGTCGTAATAAAAAACCAAAAATGTGACCAAAAATATAAAAATTCGAAAATAAGTCGAATTTACTATGTTTGGTAGCTCGAATTGGTATAGGTCGAATTTATCTTGGGAAAAGATAACTCGAAGTCCATAAAAAAATTTTCTGTAAAATAGCTCGAATTTGCCAGAAAATAGCTCGAATTTGCCTGAAAATAGCTCGAAATCTATATTGGTCGAATTGAGCCTCCAAAAATATACATCGAAATTTTCAGAAAAATTTTCTGAAAATAGCTCGAAATTAGAAATAGCTCGAATTTAAGGGCATTTTGGTAATTCCCGCATCATTTCTCCTATAAATACCCCACTCCCAGCTTCATTTCCTCATTTCGCGCCTAAGAATCATTTCAGAGCTCTCAAAAAATAGCTCGAAATAATAGCTCGAAATTACCAAAAATAGAAAGTTGACTGAAAATAGCTCGAAAAGACCTCCAAGTTTAGTAAGTGTGAGAAAATAGCTCGAAAGCCTCAATATAGCTCGAAATTTACCCTTAATAGATCGAAATTTTCGTGAATAACTCGAAAAACTCTTCTGCTACTTATCTCCTTGGGTGAGTGTTGAATAGCTCGAAAATATAACTCGAATTTCATGGTGAAATTCGAGCTATAGTACTTAGAGAAATTTTGAATTTTTTGAAAAATTCTGAAAATATTTGAAAAATGCTAATAAATCACTTTTGCAGATTCATTCACAACGGCGCGACTCCGACGTAACCGTTCTCCACGTCGTCCATCACCACCACGATCACACCAACGAGCCTATTATAACGCTCGCAATCCGTCACGAGAGTCATCATATCGAGCTCCTCGTAAATCAAACACACGACGTCCATCATCTCCAAATCGTCCTCGTCAACCAGAACCTGCACGAATCCGATTACCAGGCGCTCCGAAACTCTTTGCCCCTGCACAGAGGTCCTACGAGCAAATTCACCCAAACGAAGAAGTTTCAGTAGATCTAGATCCTCGTGCCGGTAAACTCTCCACCTAACCTTCTTTATGACGCGAGTTATTGACCTTGAATCTTTCAGTAGTAGTAGTAGGGAAGATAGTAGTGAGTCATCTAAGGTATCTAAAGCTAGAGAGAATGCGTCGACTAGCGATAGTAGTAACGACTCGAGTGACGATAGCTCATCTAGTAATGAGAGAAACAGCAAGGATAGGGTGTCTGATATGGAAGTAGACGTAGACATCTTAGGAGATGACGAGGCTGAATCGAACCCTCTTCCCATAGTGCCTTATTTACCGTCGTCTGAGAACGTTCCCATTCCTTCCTCTAACTCTCCCGAACAACTTGCTCCGCCTAATTTGATCAATTTTGATCAGTTCCCTTCCTCGTTACCTCATGACATAGATTATTACCGCGATACGTTTGACATTCCCGACACTTATGAAATTATCGTTCCTGGGCCAGACGATAGGATGAACAACCCACCAGAGGGGTGTCTTACTATCTTTAGTGGTTATCTGCAGTGTGGTTTACGTTTTCCTATTTTCCCAATTGTCTCAGAAATCATGTCCTCTCTCAACTCTTGTCCTTCACATTTTACCCCTAATGCATACACTCAAATGTATGCTTATGCGATGCTAACCCGCATCTTTGACTTGCCTTGCTCTGTTGCCGGTTTCTGGCAACTGTTTATAGTGAAGTTCCGCAACAGAGGTGTAGACGCCGGGTTCTATTATCTGAGCTCACGAAAGAAGCAATGCTTCTTATCTGATTTGCAAACGAGTTTCGGGGCCCACTGGAAGAAGCAGTGGTTTTATATAAAAGAATCCAAGCCGCAGGAATTTCGATTCAAGCGGCTTTGGACTGATGCCCGTCCTTCACCGAGACGCCCCGATCCTCCAGTCTACACCTTGGCGGTCGTAAAAAACTTGAAAGAGCACGAATTTGATGCCTTTGAGTTGACCACTACCCCAGTGTTGCGGGCCGGCGGTTATACTTATCATGCAGGCGTTGAGCCTTCTGTCTTTGGTATAATATTATGCATGTTTTCATTCTTTTTACGCATTTATTTTATCGTTCTTTGTTGTCTTCTAACCTCTGCGTTGTTCATGATTTTCAGAACGAATTGTGATGGACAAGACAAAGAAAAGGCTGGCCGCGATGAAGCGTGGCGCCAACGCTCCTCAATCCTCAGTGCCCATTCCTGAGAAGACCAGTCGTCGGGGTGCGAAGACGGCTGGTACCAGTTCAAGAAGCGGTAATGCTTCTACTGCCTCGACACGAGGAGCGGGGCGTGGTAGAGGCGCCGCTCCTGTCCCTGTTCCTACTCCAGCACCAGTGCCTGAGACTGTTCCTTCTCAGTCGACTGCTGACACTGCTCCCGCTTCACCCCCTGGCGGTTCTGAGCCCATCCTTCCGGACGTTTCTCCTTCATCTGCACCTTCATCTGGACGAGTTCATCTTCCCTCAGTTGCTGAAGCGGCTCGTCGCTTCAATGAAGCCAACCCTGAAGCAGCAACGAGGAAGAGGTCTGCTGCTACTGCTGAGGAGATCCGACGTGGTAAACGCGTCGCGCAGGAACGAGCATATGATGCTGATGACGTCGATATTGACGTGGAGGAGATCGTCCGAGCTTCAGTCGAGTCGGGGCAGTTCACTTTGAAAGACACTACTGCCCTTCGACTCGTCAAGGGATTCATGCCGGACTTTGATCGTCAGGCCTATTATCAGGCGATGGGCCACGAGAAGCTGGTCAGTCGCACTGCCTTGGCTTTGTGTGAGGTATGTGGTTTTAGAGCTTTCACTTATCTTTGTTTTATGTTCATACTTGACTATCACTAACGTTTTTTCTTTCTTGTAGTTCTTCGTCAACGTCCAGACCATGGCTGAGAACTTCAACATGGTCATGACGACTCAGGATCAGCAAAGGGCCTTGATGGATAGGCACCACTCTTCGGCCTTGCAAGCCCAACGGCTGGAGAAACAGGCCAAGGAAGCGAAGGCTGAGGTGGAGAAACATCTGGTCGCTGCCGTTGATGAGCTGAAGGCAGTACAGGCGGAGCTTGAAGCCTTGAAGACAGCGAAAGCCGCCGTCGATCGAGAGCTTGCTGAGGAAAGGCGCCTATCCAGTCAGCTCACCACCGACTGCCAGCATGCCACTGCCCTTGTCGACGATCATGTCGACACCATCCGGACGATGAAGGATGCTGCTGCTGCTGCTGAGGCCGAACGTCTGAGACTTGAGGCTGAGCTGGCTGATGCACAAGCTCGCCTAGCGACTGCTGAGGAGGATGGCTACAACAGGGCCATGACTGAGGTATTCATTTGAAACTTGATTTTATTTCTTTTTCCTTGAAATTTGCATATTACACTCTTACATTTCCTCTACTTGTTTCGTAGGAGCTCCCTGATGAGGACAAAGTGATGGTGGCCATCGAATTCTTCCGCTCAGCCACCTGGGAGCAGATTTCCATGGAGCGGGGTGGTTTTGATACGACCAAGGGCTACAACATGGCCCTTGATGACATCATTGCCCGCGGTGCTCTCGCCCCTGGGTTCAAGAGGGAGGACTTCAATGTCCTCAATTGCCTGAACGAGGACGACACTGAAGTCGGCGAGTCCTCTAGTGCTGCTGCTGCAGATCCTGCTCTGGCCGATCCTCCTTCTGGCGAACCTGCAGCGACTGTGGTTGACGACGAGCCGAAGCATGACCCCTTCACCTCCTTTTATCCTCTGCGGCAGGTATGGCTCTCCGACTTTGCCGACGAGCTTCCCTCTACGTCCACTGTTGCTGCTGCTTCTGGTGCTGCTCTAGACGATCCTCCGGAGGAGGGTGAGATGGGGTTCGATCCACAGATCTTGGATCAGCCTGCTGATGGCGATCAGCCTATGCCTGACGCCCCTGCTGCCGCTGCTGCTCCTCGTCAGATCTCTCCTCTCGATGATACTGGGCCCTTGAACGAGTCTTTTGCCGATATCCAGGAGCAGAGTGAGGGTGCGGTGAAGGCTCTTGGGTTGAATTTGCTGCCTTGATCTTTAGAGTGGCCTGCGTGCCCTTATCTTTGGCATTTGTGCCTTGCTTTCAATATTTTTAGAACATTTTTACTTTCCGTATATACATTTAGTTCTAGTACATTCTTTCCGTACAGTATTTGTTGCTAACGTTTGCGCGATTTTAGCGCTCTTGACAATTGCTTAGTACAGTTTTGACTTGCAAAATCTTTTGAATGTCTTTGTTTTGTCTTGTTACATCTTTTCTCATATGTGTCTACTCTTTAAGTTTAAATTTAATACTTGTTAAAACACTTAAGTTTTATAAACAAGTGTCTATGAGAGTACGAGAACTTGTGCTCGACTCCACGAGGCTTGTGCTCGTTATGCGAAGCTAATGTTCGCGCTAGCGAAGCTATGTTCGCGGGAATACGAGAACTTGTGCTCGATTCCACGAGGCTTGTGCTCGTTGTGCGAAGCTAATGTTCGCGCTAGCGAAGCTATATTCGCGGGAATACGAGAACTTGTGCTCGATTCCACGAGGCTTGTGCTCGTTGTGCAAAGTTATGTTTGCGCTTGCGAAGCTATGTTCGCGGGAGTACAAGGACTTGTGCTTGACTCCATGAGGCTAGTGCTCGTAATACGAAGCTAATGTTCGTTTTGATTAAGTTTTTAAACTTAAAATTAGTAGACAATTTGAGTTCATCTTCATGTTTCTTGATAGATTGTAATCGTGCGGATAAATAGTAGGCAACAGCTGAACTAGAATAAAATAAGAGATTTTATTAGTTTTGGGACTGAGCTCGAGTAACTTCCGAGTTGCCTACGTATCCCGCCGTATCTAGGTTGGCTAGGAATCAAGTCCTCGTAGTTCGCTGCTAACTATTACAATGAGAATCCACGTAGAGGGACTCGTAATTCGTAAAAGAATAAGCGAATGAAGTACTGTAACTACGATCCTATTGTGCCACAAGGCCATTAGAAAACTAGTGTTCTAACTATAAAACCTTCGTAAGTTCTTGACATTCCAGGGGCGTGACAAAGTCCTTCCACCCAATTCTTGTAAGTAATAATATCCTTTTGAGCTTGCTTTCTCCACTCTGTAAGGTCCTTCCCAGTTCGGCTTCAATTTACCAACATGCTTAGTAGCTTCCACTTTCCTGAGTACCAAGTCCCCCACTTGAAAGTTCCTGAAACGGACTTTGTTATCATATGCTTTCGCCATCATGGATTTGTACGCTTGAGTACGTTGGTATGCTGCTTCCCTAGTTGCTCCAATCAATTCCAAATCCATTTGTCTTGCCCTCAATGCTTGCTCCTCATCATAAGTAACAATTCGATAAGTTAGCATTCCAATCTCAGCGGGTATCACTGCTTCAGATCCATATGTCAATAAGTATGGGGTTTCTCCTGTTGAGGTACGAGGAGTTGTGCGATATGCCCATAATATCCCTGGTAACTCATCCGCCCAGTTTCCTCCTTCTCCTTCCAGCCTTTTCTCCAAACTCTTCACTAATGTATTGTTAGTGGCCTCCACTTGTCCATTTGCTTCTGGATGCGTAACAGATGTAAAACGTTGCTCAATCTTCATGTCCCTACACCAGTCTTGAATCTTAAAACCTTGGAATTGCCTTCCGTTGTCGGAAATTAAGACTCTTGGTATTCCAAATCGACAAACGATGTTCTTCCAAATGAATTGCTTCACATTAGCCTCTGTAATGTTTACAAGTGCTTCAGCTTCAACCCACTTCGTATAGTACTCGACAGCCACCAATAACCATTTTCTACCTCCTGTAGCCTTAGGCATTGGTCCAACTATATCTATTCCCCATTGATCAAACGGACATCCATAACTCACTGTTGTCATAGGTTGAGCAGGTGTATGAATGATCTTCGCATGCAGTTGACAACTTCTACACTTCCTTGAGTAATCCATAGCATCTCTCATAACAGTTGGCCAGAAATATCCTTGTCGGAGTATTTTCTGGGCCAAAGATCGTCCTCCTGAATGATTTCCGCAACTCCCTTCATGAATTTCGCGCAAGACTTGTTTTGCCTGTGTGGGAGATAGGCATCTCAAGAGTGGTCCCTCGAATGACCGTTTGTACAGTTCGCCATTGAACATAGTAAATCTTGCAGATTTATACTTGAGCCTTCTGATCGCTTGAGGATCATTAGGTAAGTTCCCGTTCTGAAGATAATCGATTATCTCATCCTTCCAACAAGCCTCTATGTCTACTGGCAGAACGTAATCCAATGCTTGCGCCTGTTTTGACTCAACTACCTTGCCTATAGAGGGCTGTTCTGAAGCCAAAAGAGTTACCCGCCTTTCAATAAACACTTCAGCGGTACTAGCAAATCGTGACAAGGAGTCAGCGCGTTCATTCTCTGATCGAGGGATCTGCGAAATAGAGAAAGTATCGAAATTTGATGTCACTTCCTTCAGTTTTTCGAGATACTTTACTATTGCAGCATCTTTCGCCTCATATCTTCCTTCAAATTGATTGGCGATCAACTGTGAATCCGTGAATGCTACAAGGTTCATTATACCTAACGATTTTGCCATTTGTATGCCAGCAAGCATAGCCTCATACTCCGCTTGATTGTTGGTCACTTGAAAATTTAGCCTTATTGCATAGTCGAATTCTCTACCATCCGCCGATTTTAGGTAAATTCCTGCACCTCCAGCGTCATTTGTGGACGACCCATCTACATGCAGAGTCCAAGTTCCCTTTGTAACTATAGGTTTGTCACTTTTGACCTCTTCAGTCACCATTGCTACATCAAGCGCTTGCTCCGCCTCCGAGATAGTTTCAGCCACGAAGTCCGCTAGTCTTTGTGCTTTGATCGCTGTTTTTGGCATATACTCCAAGCCATATTCTCCTAACTCGATCGCCCATTTCACTAATCTCCCAGATGTCTCCGGTTTTGCCATAACTTGTTTCAGTGGTTGACTAGTTAAGACAGTAACCGGATGTGATTGAAAATATGGTCTTAACTTTCGTGCGGTTATCACAAGTGCGTATGCTAACTTCTCGATCTCCAAGTAATTCACCTCTGCTCCATTTAGCACTTTGCTAACATAGTAGATAGGCAAATGTTTCTTGTCTTCCTCGCGCACCAATACTGTGCTTAATGAATTCTTCGTTACGGCCAAGTAGAGATACAGCATCTCATTGTCCTTGGGCTTAGATAGTAATGGTGGTGTCGTAAGGTACACCTTCAATTGGCGAAAAGCCTCTTCACAATCATCAGTCCATACGAACTTAGGTGTCTTGCGTAACTTCTTGAAAAAAGGTAAACTCTTTTCAGCAGAATGCGATATGAATCGACTAAGTGCCGTAATCCTCCCCACCAATCGTTGCACCTCTCGAACGGATTTGGGGGATGGTAAATCCATTATAGCCTTAATTTTGTCCGGGTTAGCTTCGATTCCTCTCTCATTGACCATGAACCCCAGAAATTTTCCGGCCTTAACACCAAATGTGCACTTCTTAGGATTTAGTTTCATCCCATATTGTTTCATGATACCAAAAGCCTCTTCCAAATGTTTCACGTGATCTTCTGCCTTCAGGCTCTTGATGAGCATGTCGTCAATATAAACTTCCATTGTCTTGCCGATTTGATGATAAAACATCTTGGCAACTAACCTCTGAAAGGTCGCTCCCGCATTCTTTAGACCAAACGGCATCACTTTGTAACAGTATATCCCCCTGTCAGTGATGAAGGCCGTTTTATGTTGATCCTTTACTGCCATTAGTATTTGGTGGAAACCGCTCTGCGCATCACAAAGACTTAGCAAGGCACAGCCTGCTGTAGAGTCAACTACGAGATCAATCCTGGGTAACGGGAAAGGATCTCGCGGGCAATGTTTGTTCAAGTCGGTGTAGTCCACGCACATCCTCCACACGGTCGGCTTCTTTGGGACTAGCACAACGTTGCTTAGCCATTCAGAGTATCGAACTTCAAATATATGGCCTGCAGCAAGCTTTGTTTGTACTTCCAACTCCGCAGCCTTGTTCTTTTCATCGCTAAAGTGTCTTTTCTTTTGTCGGATGGGTTTAGCATTTGGGTTAACATTCAGATGATGTACCGCAACTCGAGGATCTATTCCCTTCAAGTCCGAGTCCGTCCATGCGAATACATCAAAGTTTCTTCGCAAGCATTCCAATAATGCCTTCTCAACCTCCGAAGTCAACTCGCTACCAATTTTAATTATCTTGTCAGGCTCATCTTTTGACAAAATCACCTCCTTAAACTTCCCGAAGGTTTCAGACGCTCCATTTCCATCTTCTTTTTGTATCGCAATGTCGTCTTGTCTTCTTTTTCTTCATCCAGTTTCTTCGAAGTGTCCTCTATATTGGAGGGAGTATGATCCTCCTGCATCATCTCTTGGTCCACTTGCGCAACAAGCACCATCTCAGTATCAACTTGTTTCCCTATTTCAGACGTCTCCTTTGGATGTATGTCAACTATCGCGACATTTAGATCCGTTTTTGCCTTGATAGGTTTAGTCGATGTAACGTAACAACTCCACGAATCACGATAGTTTGTAGTGAGTTCTGCAATTCCACCAGGCGTTGGAAATTTGACCTTCTGATGAATCGTTGAAATGATCATAGCAAATGCCGTTATTCCGGGCCTTCCAATCAGTACGTTATATGCGAACGGTATATCAACGATGAGATATTCCACGTTCAGTGTTCTCCTTTTCGGATTTACGCCAAAGGATGTGGGCAACAAGATCCTTCCTATGGGTTTTACTTCACTTCCACCAAATCCCACTAGTGGTGAATTAACATCCGTGATCTCATATTGTCCAAGTTTCATTTGTTGCAAAGCATCCATGAAGATTATGTTGGACGAACATCCATTATCAATCATTATCCTCTTTACCCCGTGATTTGCAATCACCGCGGAAACCACCATAGGGCAATTCAAGTATTGCGCTTCCTTAGCTTGTGGAGACAAGCTGTCGAAATCGCTATCATCGAATGTGATTCTTGTATCCAACTTATCCACCGCAAAGACAAGATCTATCTCAGGACGTTTCAGTCGTTCATTGTATATGTCTCGTGAAATGCGTTTTCTACTTTTGACCGAGTCTGCACCAGTAGGTCCGCCAGCAATCACGTTGATTCCATTCTCGATTTCATCATTCCCATTTCCCCGTTTACGCTTTGGTTCATCCTTCTTTTCATTTGGGGATCTATCCCGCTTGCGTCCAGCTGACGCCTTTTCTTCTCGTGACTCTCTATTCTCAAGGATGTACTCGATGAGTTTCCCCCCTTGAATGAGTCGTTCGATCTCGTTCCTTAGAGCCTTGCATTCGTTGGTAAAATGCCCATTCTGCCTGTGGAACTTACAATATTTCTTCGATCCTTTAGTCTCTTCAGTCTCTCGAAACGGTTTTGGAGTTCTCAGCAATCCGCTATCTTTCTCTATGGCGTAGATTTCACCAATTTGTTTCCTCAGAGGAGTATAGTTCTCAAACTTCTTGAAAGGTTGTCGATTGCGATCTCGATCTTTTCCCCTTTGCTCCTTCCTCCAATCTCTATCTTTATTCTCTTTGCCTCCATGAATTCTTGGCGAGTCCATTAATCCTTGATTCATGGTTGCCTCCTCTACTTCAATGACCTTACTAGCTAGGTCCATTACTTGCTCAATGGAATCAGGAGTGTTCCATGTTATCACTTCTATAAGCTTTTTACTCCGGCAACGATGCTCCAATACAGATATGACCAGGTCGACAGTGGGAGCATTCACTCTACCGATCTCCAGATTCAAACGCTCAATATACCTCCCCAAAGGTTCATCAGGTCCTCTATAGATATTAAACAGCGTGCTCGGAGATTTCTTCTTTACGCGATAAGTAGCAAACTTTTTTACGAACATGGTCCTAAACTGTTCAGATGATTCGATTGATCCCGAACGCAAGTTTTTGAACCATTCCTTTGCTGGACCTCTCAGACTGAGCGAAATAAGTTTCGCCCTCATATTCTCTCCATACCCCAAAACCTGCAAATCTCCATCTAATTCATCATAGTGTGCAACTGGATCAGTATTTCCATCATACTTCTTCAGAACAGGAAGATTAGTTCCTTCCTTCAACGTCAAGTTACTGATCGCCTCACAAAAGGGGTTTGACCTCTCCCTTAGTGGAATGTGTTCCGCTACAACAGGTTCCAATCTTGGTGCGACTCTCTCAGGCAAGTCCCTATCTCTTCCGGCAGTTCGACTTGCTGCAGGTCGATGATCAGGAACCCTTTGCCTAGAATTCACCTCTGCATCCCTTCCTTCTCTATCTCGACCAGTTGCCCGACTGGGAGCTCGGTTAGCATTGGTCCTCACTGAACGAGGATTCCTCCTTTTAGGCGAGGGAGATGGATCCCTTGGCCTTGTCATCCTAGTTTGCGTATACTGCCTCGAATCACGACGCTGGGTCGGATGAGTCCTTCCTTGCTGCGGTGGCGCAGGCTGTGTTGCTGGTTGTTGTGCTATTGGAACTTGAACATTCTGTAGAACAGAAGTGTTAGCCAATTGCTGCACAATCATTGGGACCATAGTCCTTTGGAATGCCGCCATTATTTGATCCAACTGAGCGGAATTCAATAGCTGTTGTTCCGTGGGAGGAACTTCAGGTTGATTCGCTGTTTGAGTTGGAGGATCAAGGGGAGTGCTAGGTGCTGCCACTGATGTTCGCTCAGAAGCATCATGTGCCCGATTATCATCCTCCCTCTGTGATCTAGTCCTTCCTGCCATTCCATTCTTCTCCGTTGCCCTTCGTTGAGCCATTGAGTGTTAGTGTTTGTTACTAAGTGCGTATAGAGGTTCCCACAGACGGCGCCACTGATGTGGGGTATTTTCGTCTGGATACGTGTCCGCTCTCCAACACTCCACGTCAGACTGCTTCAGTTCCTACTGGATGCTTAAGCAGCTTTTGAGTTCGGAACCTGCACTCAACACCACACGTAAACTAAGCCGGTGCCTCCTCCGGCGAAGGCACTCCGACGCTCAAGTCAGATAGGTCGGAATTTGAGGTATTGTCGTCTGAGACAATAGCTCGAAATTATAGCTCGAAAATAGGTCGAATATATAGGTCGAAATAAGCCCAAATAGGTCGAATTTAGGCCTTATAGGTCGAATTAGCACACCTCGAAATGGTATTGAAAACCGTGATGAGAAAACCCGAATAGATCGAATTACTCTCAAATAGCTCGAAATACACTCTATATAGATCGAACAAGAGCTATTGCAAAACAGCTCGAATTATTGCTCTATAGCTCGAATTCGATGTATATAGCTCAAAATTAAATGCTAGAAAAATAAAAACGTACCTTAGAATGAGGCATGGGACCCCCTTATATAGTAATAAGAGTCCTTATTCGTCTAAAAGTGCAATCCAAGTAGAACTATGACTCAAAATAGGTCGAATTAGAGCTATTTTGAAATAGCTCGAATTGGTCCTTCAAATAGGTCGAACTGGGCCAATATAGCTCTTACTTGACTCCTGGGCCTCAAATAGATCGAATTTGGGCTCATATAGCTCGAATTTGGCTTTTGGGCCTCAAATAGATCGAATTTGGGCTCATATAGCTCGAATTTGAGCCCATATAGCTCGGATTGGGCTTGATATAGCTCAAATTGGGCCTTTTCGGGCCCAAATAGGTCTCGCTTGGGCTCTATTTGGGCCTACTTGGGCCGATTTCCGCGTTTTGCCTTGAATTGTAATTTTGCATTAAAAAATAATGGTGCTGACGTGGCATAATATGTCCCGAAATACGTTCGTGTACTGTATCGGATATTATGACGTGGCGGTACCGAAATATGGTACATCAAAATTAAACTAATTTGACAAAAGTCAAGATTAGTTATATTTAGTTGATTCTTATATGTGTAATTAATTAGGAGTTGTCCATTCAAACAAGTTCAATTAATTTATTAAAATTTAAGATTAGTTTTGTTTAATTAGTTCAATTCTAATGTAATTATGTTGAGTTATCAATTCTATTCTTAATTAATTCAACAAAAATAAAGAGTAGTATTCCTTGTACGTAGTTCAATTTTTATGTAATTAGGAGTTATGCATTCAAATAACACTATTCATAATAAAAATCAAGATTAAATCTAAGTAATTTAGTTCTTATGTATTATTTGTTGAATTAAGTTAAACTAATTTGATAAAAGTCGAGATTAGTTATATTTAGTTGATTCTTATATGTGTAATTAATTAGGAGTTGTCCATTCAAACAAGTTCAATTAATTTATTAAAATTTAAGATTAGTTTTGTTTAATTAGTTCAATTCTAATGTAATGTTGAGTTATCAATTATATTCTTAATTAATTCAACAAAAATAAAGAGTAGTTTTCCTTGTACGTAGTTCAATTCTTATGTAATTAAGAATTATTCATTCATATAATTTCAGTTTATTTAATGAAAATCAAGAATCGTTATGTTTAGTTTGATTATTATGTAAAGAGAAGTTATTGATCTAATAAACTTAATTAATTTAACAATATCAAGATTAATTCTAATTAGTTCAGTTTTCATATGTTATTAGGATCTTATTCATTCAAATAAGTTCACATATATAGCTATAAATTAATATCAAGATTAGTTCTATTTTCTTATGTAATTAATAATTATTCAATCAAATAAATTTTATTAATTAACTAATTTAACCAAGATCAAGAATTAGTTCTATATATTTAGTTCAAATCTCATGTAATTATGATTTACAAGTCATAATTATATATGATCTAAAATGTGTGAAGGAGGAAATATATATAAAACATATTTTTAATAAAGCTATTGCAAGGTCGTAATCCCTTGCTATTACTGCTTTTCTGACACAGTTGCAAGGGAACCCAATTCCCCTTGCCACAGCTTTCTGACAATAGCCTATTGCAAGGAATGTGGACCTTGCTGAAAATTTCAAGAATGAAATTTTGGCGGAAATTTCAAATTTCCCAAAAATTTTCCTTCCCTCCCACACTACCACTATAAATACCACACTATATCACTCATCCATCCCACTACATTCTCCCTCTCATATTATTATCATCTTCTTCTCCTCTTCTCTCCTTCACTTTATTTTTTTCTTAATTTACTTTGCATCATAATCAACTTTACATCCATGCACCACATCTTCTCCTCCTCTTCTTCTTCACTTTCTTCTTTTTCTTAATTTATTTTGCATCTTAATCAACTTATTATATATTATATGTATATATATGGTGTAGAATAATATATAGTTATATGTTACTATATTCTAATAGTGATATATATATTGTACAACTATAATTAATGACATTGTTTTATATATAATTATACATTGTACGTAAAGTTTAGTGTGTGTATGTATATATGTATATATATATCATTATACTTTTTAAAATGTTATCTAAAATTTTTTAATAGTATATATATATATATATATATATATATATATGTGTGTGTGTGTGTGTGTGTGTGTGTGTGTGTATCTTATAATTTTACTATAATTAGTACTTTTTTTTGTTACACATACTATACATATATAATATTGAGATTTCAATTAATGTATAATGTGTGTATATATATATTAAAAACCATTTTATTAAAATGTGGCGGTTTTTTACCGCCACTTTTTTTATACGAAAAAAATTAACAACAGCAACGTCCATAGACGTTGCTGTACTGTGAAATTATTAAAAAAAAAAAAAAAAAACTTTCAGCAACGTTTGTGGACGTTGCTGAAAATTAGTGTCAGGAAACTACAGCAACGTCGACTGACGTTGCTGTATGTCAGCTGGAAAAAAAAACAATTAATAAAACGTGCGAGATTTTAATAAAACGTGCGTATATCAATTGTAATTGATTTTTGTGTCAAATTATGCAGCAACGTCAGTAGACGTTGCTATTTAATTTGTGACTCAGCATCCCAACAGCAAGGTCTACCTTCCCTTGCTATAGGTGTGTGTCAGAAAAACAACAGCAAGGTCGGATTCCCTTGGTACGCGCAAAATACCTGCACCAACGCCACCTATAGCAAGGGTCCCTACCAACGTTCACATCCCTTGCGACAGATCAATAGCAAGGGAATTTCAAGCTATTGCAATGTTTTTTGACCTTGGTATAGCCCACATTTCTTGTAGTGCATGACAAAAACCAAGAGCTGGAGACAAATTTTAACCCAAAACTGAGGCCGGCCCTGTTTGGAAGTAATTTCACTTGTTTGGCTCCCTCGATTTTTATTTGAATGTTCTGGAGATTATCTTGAAAAACGTGCAAAACCTTGAAATATAGTTTGGATGTAAGTGTAGTGTATGTAGTCTGTATTTTAGATGTATAGTATTTTCATTTTTATATATTAGGTGTAGTACGTGCATTTTTAGGTGTTTCAAGTATAGTGTTTATTTTCTAGGTGATTAGATTTTATTGTGTGTCTTTTAGGTGATTCATGTTATAGGTGTAGTGCATGTCATTTTTCAGGCATTTTAATGTAATGTGTATTTTTTAGGTGATTTAAGTTTTGTATCTTTAAGTGTAGTTAATGTGGCGCGTATGTATATATTCTTTTTAGGTGATTAGGCCTTTTGTGTGTTTTATCTTCAAGACAAACCATCTATAAATTGCGGCATTGTATGATTTCTTTCAACGCAAAAACCAAAGCAGAATTTATCTCCAGCAGCAATCATCAAATCTGAAACCTGTAAACTCAGTTTCTAGATTTTTGCCAAGGTAAATTTTATGATTTTTATTGCTTTACCGATAGAATCGTTGGCGACATTCATGCTTTCAGACTTAACTCTTTATTCTTAATAGGATTTCCTGGTCGTAAATCGACAAACCATAATTCGTTTACCTTTCTAGGTTTTTCTAATAGGAAATCAATAGGACTTTCACTTATTTTGGGTGATGAAATATAGCTTTTTATTATATCTCGGTGAACAACTGATATTTCTTATTCTAGATATTATTCTTGTTAAATTTGCATAATGTATTTGTTTAATTCACTCAACAGATTTGTAGCATGCACAAGGTAAAAACAATTCTTGATCCTGCTTCTGTTTGGGCGAGTTAGTGTGTTTAGGGTTGGGTTTGTTACCCGAATCGGTACTAAAAATTCTCAAAAACCTTTTAAGAATATCTTTTCCATGAAAAGGTGGAGTCCGAGGTATTGTCAACGACAGACATCCTAATTAGGTTGACACTCTCGGAACGCAAAACAGTTAACGTTCGGTGCTCATATATCATTAAAAACCACAATCGAAAGATGTACATAAAGTTAACGATATCAGAAAATACTCTATTACAATAATCATAATTAACCGAATTAAAGACGTACATAAAGATTTTTTAAGAATGGAAACTTGTAGTCATAAAATACTATTAACTACAAAAGGTTGCCGTACATTTATTTGTTAATTTAATTGATACAGTATAAATACAGTTGGATTGAAACAAACATTTGCATGGAACTCGCGCAGCGTGGAAAGGAAGTGACAAGAACAAGAAAAATAGTATTACACTCCATGCAGTACATCCATAGGGTGAGTCAATGTGGAGTGGTTTCACAAGTACGTGTCTGTGTGTGTCATGTGTGTGTGAGAGAGAGAGAGAGTAATTATAAGTTTATAACTGGATTAAGTGGTAATGCCGTGGGTTTGTAGATAAAGCAGCTATTTGACCTTCCAAAAGCTGCCAAAAGGTTAAGTTCATTTCTTGGTTATTGATCGCTATGCATGACCTAAATTATTAATTGATTCTACCAAATCCTTGTCATTAGCAAAGACACCCTTTCTGAAAAATATTTAGGGAATATTATCTTTACATCCCATCAAATTAGTCTAATTATGTAAACCCCCTTCACCATTTAAATGGCTGCAAAAGCACGCACTAATTTAAATATAATAGTGATAGAATAACATAGTTTATATTATTTATATTATTATTTTTATGTAATTTAAGTATTCCTTACTAGAGTAGCTCTACTAGAAAACCTCTGGTAATCTACAAATACTTGTAATTACTCTTGTCAATATTCAAACAAATACAGGAACACCTCCTGAAGTTTGAAAACTATTACAGTTGACCTTTTTATTTTGTAATGTTTTTAAAACTATAAGAAGTATTTCAATAATTCTTTAATATATTAAAGCGGACTTTATTAATAGATATAATTTTAATAAGTCTCGACAAAATTATATGTCGAGAACTAATATATAGGAACATGCATACATATGCATGTATATAGCATGAAACAGACTGCAGGATAAGCATCAACGTTGGAAGCAACAACTTAACTTATAATGTGAATATAAGTTACTTAAAATAATATAATCAAATGTGTGATGGAACTGTATTCACCAAATATGAATTATTCACATTCAGCAGTAATTTTCATGGTATAAAGAATAGCCATAGGGTAGTGATGACTAATTTAGGTTGATGACCTAATGAAGAAATCTATTTCAATGAGTTTACCTAAAATAATTAATGACAAATTATGTGGCCGGCTCATAATTAAGTGATGAGAATTGGTCCCCTGTCCCCTTTGCATTACGAAACAAAAGAGCTTTTTCCATGGACAATAAATTACTAGCTGGTCGATTTGACCAATTAAAGTAATAATATCTGGAAAAATCGTCTTTTCAATATTGACAAAAATGCAGTAGTTTTTCCTTTTTCCACACCATTCAGTGAAGGAAATTAATGCCGCAATGAATTAGCCTTTTCTTTCTTTATATTAATTTTTTTATTACTTTTAAATAAAAATACGTAACTTATCTCAACAAACCAGTAAAAGTTTTTTTACCATGAGAACTTTGATTTAATTAGTTAGAGCACTTTTCTTGGTGCATTTAGGTAGAGACATTCATGGAGGAGGAAGACTGTCTCTATCAAATTAATTATGTTGCCTTTGTAATTGGGTTTTTATAGCACTAGAGTATATGTAGACCTGCAGAGGAGTATAATTTTTTCTTTATTCCAATCTTAATTAATTCCTATTCAGGTGTTTATTTTTTAATGTCGAATTTATGACTCTAAACTTATAAACCGCGAGCTAAAATTACTTTAAAAGTTATTCATATTGTTCAAATAAAAAAAAAAGTTATACCTATTGTTATATTTTTCTCAGTAGAATTTGTGGAGTCTAAATCAAAATTATGACTTTGTGAACGTTGCTGGGGTCTATGAGCCCATTACTCCTTATTTCTAAGGTTCAAAATCATTTAAGAAGTTCCTAAGAATTATTTTCTGTAGTATCTTTTAAATATCTCCGGTATGATGGAATAGGACCCATGAGAGGTCTAGAGCATTTATTTCGATAAATATCTTAAATCAAAACAAGTTATTTACATCTCATGAATTTTGAATGAACAAACTTTAGGTTTGCTCCTACCTATCCCAAAATTCCACTTAATAGTATCTTCAAATAACACAATATTAATTGGTCAAAACATGTACAAATCTACAGTCCACAACTAACAAAGCACGAGGAATACCAAATCATGTCAATCATCTCTATTGCATCAATTCTTTAATGTAATATATCAAAAATTCAAAATATTGGGGATACTTAGTCAGAATTTATTTAATTTTCAATTCCAAGTTTGTTTACAATTATTCCCATTAGGTCAAACCCAACCAACCCAATCCTCACCTCCCTTTCTCTCACACACACACATTTGCTTATTTAATGCTCACATTGGAAAAATCTGTACACCTTTTCTTGTCCTCAGCTAGACAATTAATTAATTAATTGATTACATGACATATACAACACAACATCTTAGGTGGTTATAAATTAATAATAATATTCTGTATTAACTAGAAAATCTGCAGAGTAAATAAAATCCATGTTTGTTTGACACTAAAGACAATGGGTCCAGCTGTAAATCTTCAGTTAGCATTTTTTTTTTTAAGTGAGAGAAACAAAAACAACAGTGTGTATTTGTGGAATGTAGAGAGAGAAACCTGACAAATAGATGCCCCCCTTCACGTTTTTGAAGTAGCTGCTGTAGAATCCTAACTCCCAAGCACAAATTTTTTTTTTTTTTTTTATTGTTTAATTTGTTTGCAGTTGCAGAGCTTAAAAAAAGGGTCCCCCATAAAGAAAGACTCTTTTTTTTGGGGGGCTTGGGGATTTTTTTGTTCCTTTTTCTGTTCTTTTTGGTGTTATCAAGATTTCAACTTTTTTCTCTCATAAATTACTCGAGATTTTTAAGAAGCTTTTGGGAGTGTTCTTGATCTGGGTTTTGTTGAGAAAATTGTGTGCTCATTGTAATTTATATATGTATGTGAGAGTTCAGGTTGATATTTAAAATGGAGCAAACAATTGAGAGGTCTCCAAATGCACACAGGGGTTTCAGAGTTCAGGCTCCACTGGTGAGTACATCATGATCTTTGAGATTTTGTTTTTTCATTTTGATGTGTTGAGTTTAATTGTTTGTGAAGAGGGTCAGATGCAGTTTTGGTTAAATGTGGGGTCTTGTGTGTAAATTTTTGGTATTTGAGGAGTGTATGTGTTGTGGGTCTTTCCTTTTTGGATTTTGTATTGTTGGTGTTTTGGTTTTCATGATTTTTCTTGCATATGACATGCTGAAGTTATGGAGAAAGTTGTGGTTTTTAATGATTGTTTGACTTTAGCCACCATTGATTTTGTCTGTGCAATTCTGTTTCTTGGGCTTCAGCATTCATAGAGGGTCTATTGCTGCACAAATGCCATCTGTTTGATGATTTTTTACGTAAGAGCTCGATGAACGTAGTACACTCACCGTGGAAGATATCGGTTTCTTCTTTGGTGTAGTTATTGTGTTGAAAAGTTGGTTGTTGGGCAATTGTTTTAATTTGCCTGGTTACAAAGTATAAGAGAAAATGTGTGGCTGAATTGGAAACTGAGGGGTTTCAAAGATGTATGTCTCAGTCAGTTTTTCTGGGAAATGGGGACCTAATCTGATGATAAGATATCTTATATCTAGATAAAGGTTTTACTTGTGTGAGTATTTGCTGGTCCAATTCTGTTATCAAGCTCTTTAAGAGTTAGAGCTAAAGCTTGTCCAAGAGAGATTGATTCCGGTATTAATCTGGATCTGTTATTTGTGTGGAAGTGATATGATCTCACCTTTGAAGTGTTACGGTTGACCCCAAACCTCCTTTTTGTTTTCAAAATTGACTCAAGGCCCCTTTGTATAATGTGTTTTCTGGCATTCTCTTATGAGTTCTATATGTATAAGTCTACATAAATTGATGACAGTTCTCATTGTAGATTCTGTACTTGAGTCGGAAACTTCGACCCTTATCCTGTAGGGAGTGGTCTGAGTCCCAGATAAACCTAGTGTGGAACTAAATTTCAAATACATGGATTGGAATTTAAATAAGTGTATAGGAAAGAAGATCCAAGCACTTGAGTTGATATGAGTAGCTGCGAAACGTATTACTTGTGTATTAGCAGGCTTGTAAATGAGTTAGGTTTAAAAATTAAAGAATGCTTAAACATAAAGACATCCATGTTACATTTTAAATTGTCAATGAACCAGTTGAGCAGACCGAGATATTGTCACTTTCTTCTAAGTCATTCGTTAGAGGGAAGGTCAGAACTGGTTCTTGTGATAGACTTACGCTTACCAATTTGAAATGGTGGTAGTTCAAGAATAAATGTTTCTGAATTTTCCCATATTATGAGAAAACATCAATCTTATGAAGTAAAAAAGATTAGCTTTAATATCTGCCTTACCCCCTTATGTCCAACCTATCTCTCTTAGAGTACAAATCAGGGGAGAAGCTTACATATTGACTCGGGTGTGGATATTCGAATTGAGGTGAACTATCAAACTGTATGACCTTGTCTTTGGGCAAAATGATAATATTCGTATGTGGGATTGCTGTAAAGATATTCCTCATATATTGTGATTCCATCAGAAGAAGTCAACGGTGCCTTTTAAGCATGTATGTTCTTCTGGAAAGTTGTTCTCTAGAGAAAATACTATTAAGTTCTTATTATAGGTTAGTGTTTATGAACCAAACGAGAATAACAATGATTTGAACACTTCCACTCATTTCTTATTTAAATGTAATTACAGTAAAAATGACTGGACTTTGTATCACATGCTGGCAGGCAGAGTTATGAGGTTTCTGTCCAAACATTATGTATTCAATATCATATTGGACATATTTGCAGCATGACTGACAAACAATTAGTGTAACATATGATAAACACCAAGCTGTCATTATCTTGTGCTAAACCTCACTGTCATCCTTACTGTTATCACCACTTGATACTTTTCGTCTGCAAATTGTAACGACAAAATCTTCTACAGGTTGATTCTGTATCATGCTATTGCAAGGTTGATTCGGGGTTGAAAACTGTTGTTGGAGCAAGAAAATTTGTCCCAGGATCTAAACTATGTATCCAACCCGACATTAATCCCCGTGCGCACAAGTCGAAAAACTCTCGTAGAGAGCGTACCCGGGTACAACCGCCACTTCTCCCTGGCCTCCCAGACGATCTCGCCATCGCATGTCTAATTCGTGTTCCTCGTGTCGAACACAATAAACTACGCTTAGTTTGCAAAAGATGGTACAAACTCCTTGCTGGAAATTTCTTTTATTCTCTCAGAAGAAATCTCGGAATGGCTGAAGAATGGGTATACGTAATAAAAAGAGACCGCGATGGCCGGATTTCATGGCATGCTTTCGACCCCACATACCAAATGTGGCAGCCTCTTCCACCTGTTCCGGGGGAATATAGTGCGGCTCTCGGATTCGGCTGTGCTGTTCTAAGCGGTTGTCACCTTTACTTATTCGGTGGAAAAGATCCGCTTAGAGGGTCCATGAGACGAGTGATTTTTTACAGTGCTCGAACAAATAAATGGCATAGGGCTCCTGACATGCTTCGCAAAAGGCACTTCTTTGGTGCCTGCGTCGTTAACAACTGTCTTTATGTTGCTGGCGGTGAATGTGAAGGGATCCAAAGAACTCTTCGCTCGGCTGAAGTTTACGATCCTAATAGAAACCGATGGAGTTTTATTTCCGATATGAGCACTGCAATGGTCCCATTTATAGGAGTAGTTTACGCTGGTAAGTGGTTTTTGAAAGGGCTTGGAGCGCACCGCGAAGTTTTGAGCGAAGCCTATACCCCAGAAACAAATTCCTGGAGTCCAATCAATGACGGGATGGTTTCTGGTTGGCGGAATCCGAGTGTTTCGATGAACGGGAGGCTTTATGCTGTTGATTGCCGCGATGGGTGCAAGTTAAGGGTATATGATGAGGGAACTAGTTCTTGGAGTAGATTTATTGATAGTAAGCTTCACCTTGGGAACTCTCGTGCTCTGGAGGCCGCGGCTCTTGTTCCAGTAAATGGTAAGCTTTGTATAATTCGTAATAATATGAGTATCAGTATGGTTGATATCTCAAATCCGGAGAAAGAGGTGGAGAGTAACCCTGGTATTTGGGAGAATATAGTGAGTAGAAGTCATTTCAGGACACTTTTCACAAATTTATGGTCGAGTATTGCTGGAAGAAGTGGATTGAAGAGCCACATTGTGCACTGTCAGGTGCTTCAAGCATGAAATGTGCTTCATTGAAAGTTTACTTGGTTTTTTTGTTCTGATGTCCAAGATCTTGTCTGTTGTTGGTGGGGTACATGCGACATTCATGGAAGCGTGGTGGGGATTGGGGTGGGGCGGGGCGGGGGAAAGAGGGGTTGTTCTTGCCTAAGACGGGTCTATGAAAGTTTCGAGATAGACCTTTGATGTGATATGATATATATTTACATTAATTCATGCAAAACAGAGCAGATATAGCTTTTGAACTGGTGTAAATTTTTGTTATTTCACTTGGTAGATTCATGCATGTTTTTTGTCTTAAGTAGCATATGTAATCTTGGAGAATTTATGTGTATATAAGGTGGGCAGGGCAAGTAACATTAGACAACATTGTTCCTGCATATCAAATGCTTGTTTCTTGCTCACTTTTGTGTTACTACACTTGTTTAAAGGGATGGGCTTCAGGAAATAGAATGAATGTTTAAATTGGTAAACATGCTATAATTGCTCTAAACTACTGCTTGTCAATTGCCAAGCAATGTATTTGCTGAGTTGCTACTTGCTAGTCCTTGGTCGAATCCTTTATAATTTTGGTTCAAATTGTCTGAATGACTGCATCACAAGAGGTACTAATTTGTATGCCATCTCGAGATTTATAAAATATGCATAGGGATAGAGGTGGCTGTTGATTGAATATTCTCATTAAAAAATCTAAAACACACGATGACATATATAATATTGATCAAAATGTATCACAAATTAATTGTAAATCTTGAAAATAATTAGATAAAGTATAATTACATCTAAAACATAGATTACACACATAATAAATCAACAAAAAAAAAAAAACGTATTGCACCCAAAAAAGTTCAAAAACTACTACGGTACGACTTACCCACCTCACCATACCTATCCACCCGTCCCCCAACATCTACGATACCTTTTTATTCATTTATAAAGGTATATAAAAATAGAAAGTACAAATCGTATTTATATTTATAAATTTTGGAATTTTCTCACTGTCAAGGTCATCGACTAAACACTTTTGAAATCTCTCGTGAAATTTCTTGAATACATTAGAAAATTTCTAAGTTCCATTATTTATTCGTCCAATAAAAAATTAATAAAGTAATAAAAAAGTTTTTTTTTCTATTTATTGTAAGGTATAACTTGTATTTGTTTGTGATTTAGGTTAGTGTGTGTTTTAGGTGAAGACTAGCGTTTTGAGATTAGATATAGTGTCTTTTTAGGTGAATGCATGTTTTTTTGTGATATAGAGTGTATTTTTTTTCTTTTTTCCACTGACGTGTAATGTGTATTTCAGGCGCAGTGTGTGTGTGTGTGTTTTTTTTTATATATAAAAATGTAGTGTGTGCTTTAGGTATAAGTATAACATGATTTTTAGTCTTTTTGTGACTTAAGTGTAGTGTAGTGTATCTATTTGCCGATTTAAGTGTATTGTTTGTTTTAGTTTTTTTTTTCTTTTTGGTGATTAAAGTGTAGTGTTTATTTTATTGCGTGATTCAAGTGTAATGTGTATTTTATTAAGTAATTCACGTGTAATGTGCATTTTTGTTGCAACGATTCTCATTAAGGATGAAAGAACAAGTTTGGGCTCTACACACGGTCTTCATAGGGAGACCCAATCTCCTTGACACTTTTTCTTTTGACAACTGAATTCATATCAAATGAATTGGGTTAACTCTATTTGTGACATTGGATGATGTATTTTCACACATATGGAGGTACGTTAACAGTCATCTTGCATTTTCAAATGATTGCATTATTTTTATTCAAGGTGTATCTAGGTTTCTCAAAATATTGAAGAATTATACTAATCTTAAAAGACTGATTTGAGCAGGAGCTGCTTTGTGTAGAAATATTGAGCTAGTACCTAGTTGATTGATGACTTCAAAGATGTTACATGATATTCACATGGACAACTCCAGCTTAATAATTTGGGTTGTTTCGCTTTATAATGATCCTAAGAAAGTCATTTACTTTAAAGGATCAATTGCGATCACCCCTAGCGTTTAGGGTATTTTGCGAGTGCCCCATAACGTTTTGAAAAGAGCACTTTGTCCCTTAACATTTGTAATTTTTTCCTTGAGTCATTGATCTACCGTATATTTTAGCCATGTAGCTATCTTTTCATCCATTAGATTTGGCATCATGGGCAAATTACACATTTTTATAAACGTTAGGGGGCAAAGTGCTTCTTTTGAAATGTTAGAGGGCACTTCGCACAATACCCCAAACGTTAACGCGCACACAATTGACCCTATTTTAAGTGATGAACCTTATCTAATGAGGGAAAAGCAAACATCTTATAATTATAGAGTGTTTGAATCGTAATAAGAGTTTTTTAAGTTCAATTATGTGGAAATTGTGGTGGTGAATCATGAGAAGTTAAGAGTTTTTATGGGCTAAGTTAACGAGGGAGTTAGTACTGCAAAAGAAAGAAAATATTGATTGTATTACCCGAAATTACTAAAAAGTTTCTGATCATACAAGCACATATCTTTTGTATTATTAACAGTGGAGATGTCATATCACGACACGACCACTAATTTGGTAATGGTTCTCTTATTCTAAATAACCAACAGCCAGCAAATAAAATGGTTAAGGGGTGTGATTTATGAAGTGAAGATGGGTGGTGTTCGCCTCGATTTGGTGCAACATTGTTGAATGATATTGGAACAGATGAAGACTATAAGCTTTGATGATGGAGAAAAGGATATATCGGACTGAAAATTAACAAAGAAAAGAACCCTATAAATGGTACATCGACATCACTAGCACAAATACTTACTTCCTTCGATCTAGTCTTTTTGTGGCATTTTACAAATGATTTGATTCCAGTTGATGGGAGATGATTGAAAAAAAAAAAAAAGATGATTACAGTTTTAAATGTGAATGTTGTGAAGTTTTTGTAAGATAGCCTGTGAAGTTTGGGACCATTCTCTTAGTTTCTTTCTTATTATCATGCCTTTTGAGTTAGACTAGAGAAATATTTTAAATCTTTGGATTAGCTCAAACGGTTGGTTAAATCAAGCCACAATAGATTGACTCACTGCCCTTGTACTTTGGAAGAAAATTAAATTATTTTAAATTTTCACTTCAATACTTGAACTGTTCGAATAATACCTTGAATCCGAATATTTTGAAAAAGTTGCAATTTCCAAAATAACTTTTTAATCCGCAAAAATATTTTATCAACACGTCATTGGTCTAAACGTAATTGTATCATGTTAAAAGTAATATACTTATCATAAATATCATTTTTAAGTGGACTTCTCCTTTTTTTAAAGGTAATTATTGGCTATTGTTCTTGTCCAAGTATAAATCAAATAAAAATATAAACTTTTTCACCGTGAATTTTTATAATCTTTGAAACACTAATTTCAACTCTCTTTAGCTTGGAAGTTTTTTAAAGTTATTAAGATTAAGGTAAAAGTTTTAAACCTTAATTATCTCAATTTCTTGTAAAAATATTATATTCTAAAGTGTTATATGCATAAATTAAATTATAATTAATATTTATTTAACTAAATATGAAATACAACTATTATACGGTCAAAACTGGAATTCGTCTAAACATCTGGTATATAGAAAGAAAATTTAAAAATAAAAGTTGGATATGCATAATTAACATTTCACATGGTGTGTCTATAAAATAAATCTCATTCGTCAACATTTTTCTCACATCATTCCACTCAGAATTAGCTTCCACTCTCTTCTGGAAACTTTCTCCCTTGATAATCGAGATTATTAGAAATTTTATTCCACCCCTTTAAAGCCTTCTTATTCTTTCTTAAAAATCCTCAAAATTGAGTTCTATCAAAATTGTCAGTTTTGGTGCAGAAACTTTTGAAGTCCAACGACCATATCAAAAATTCTTAATTATGTATGAAATTATAACCACGTACTGCCATTGATATAAGCTAAGTGCACCTTCTTCTGCCAAAATGTTTTTAGGGGCCTAAAGTAGGTAAGTATCTACCATTATCCCAAAAATCCATAAATAACTCCTAACTTTCATGTGACACATTACCCATGGTGTTTAGAATCAAAAATCTCAATCAATTTCGGAACACCAAACATTTTCAAAGTTTGTTTTAAAGTAAAACCGAGACCACTATAGTTTTCAGCCCTAGATTTGCTTTCTTTTTTGTCTCACCAATTTGGGATAAAAAGTTAATCAAATCCATAAATTGATCATTTATATGTACTAATTACATGATTATATGGTGTAAAGGGTAATTTATAAATATCTAAAACTATATTTAACGTTATCCATGAACTTTACAACCTTTAGATGACATATATATGTGGTATTATTTCATGCTTAATCTTTCAATTACTTCACTTTAAGTGAGTTATCGTATTTATCTTATGATCTAACCATCTATTCTAGCTATTTAGTATAATTTTAATATACTGAAAAAGTTAGTTTGATTGGATAGACATATTTATAGTTTATATGAATTGCTATAAATAATATATGCAATATTATATAATTTTATATCAATAACTATAAACAAATGATTTTACCAAGATTATACATGTGATATGATTTTGTTCAAGGGTTTGATGAAATATTTGTCTGATGTTATAACCATGGTGAAATTTTGGATTAAAATCATTATTTACGAAGGATTTTATATGAACTTTGTTAAAAATATATGTCTGAAAGGTTAGTATGCATCAGAAGTATAAAAGCTTATTAATCCTAATATTTTTATTGATTATTTAAATAAAATTACATGGTAATATTAGCAATGTGAAATTTTTATGAGGTTCGGGTATATATTTCTATTTTTGAAAATGAAATTTCTTGATACTTAATATGTAGTTATTAAAATAGAAATAAATATCTCAATAATAATTAAGTGTTGATTTTAGTTTCCAACCTTACTATTTGTTATTTTTAAGTGAGTTAGTTTAGTGTTGGGCTTAGACCTCCATTTATAGTTGTAGAAAAGATTTCAGTCACTATCTCGTAATGAGGTTGAAGGTTAAGATTGACTCTTCAATATAGAAGATATAATTTGAGGAAATAATTATTTCCATTTGTAGAATATTGAGACTTGATGGAGAATTATTTACTTCTCTCGAGATTTGGTGAAATTTTGTTTCCTCTTATATATTCCATACCTTAAATATTGAGTTTTGATGGAATATTAATTTTCTTCAAACTAAAAAATGATTTAGACACAAAATATGTGTCTATAAGCGCTTTGAAGAGGGATAATTTCCAGAGTTTCTTCTTTTCAAATATAATATATGTCTGCGATAAATTTTCTTTTAACGAAGACCTCTATTTATGAGTGTAGAAGTAGAGTTTATAAGAGATCAATTGCTGAGATGGCAACAAATGATTGATTTCTCTACTCTTCAAGATTAATACGAATTATTGACTATATTTATCGAGAAGCATTTTGATTGACTAAAACATGTCATGTTTTGTATGTGACTTGATTTGACTGGCCACAAAAATTTCACTGATATGATGGCTGGAACGCCTCACTTTGACGTTTGCATCCATTTAATTCACCAACATAAATATTAGAAAATTAATTAAATTAACTAATTTCTATAAAAATTTAATTAGTGAAATTCTAAATTTAAATAGCAAAAATAAAATTAATTTCCAATTAACAATATATGCATTTATTTAATTAGGATGAAATTTTAGGTGTCTATAATTCATTTTCTGCTATTATTTTCTATTGACTGCCAAAATCTGCCACCAAACAATCTACTCACATTTTGTCCTTTACTACTTCCTTCAACCTAATCCAACCTCTTCACTTCTTTATACTTTCCTCTCTTACATTGTTTTCTTCGCCTTTTCTTTCTCTCAGAGTTCTCACAAGTAAGTTCTGAAGTTTGTGTAAGTGTTTATTTTATGAATGTTATATTTTTGTTCATAAATGTTTCTTCCCTTTTCTACCATCGATTGTTGATTCTGTTGAGCTTGTTTTGAACTACGGAAAGTCTTCATATAAAAATTCAATATTTGTCTAGTTCAGGAATTCACAAGGTTTTTCGATATGTTTTAGCGTTTGCAAGTTTTTATCTACAAAGTCTTGTTAGCCGTTCTAGATCTATCTTGTTTTCTTATTATTTCCCTATTTCAAATTATTATTTCTCTACATTTGTTTTTTTCGTTTAATATCTGGACTTTTCTTGTAAATCCTCTACTTGTTGAGTTTTACCATTCCCTTGTTAGCGAGATTCAAACACTTAAATCAGTGATACTTTGAAACATCACTGGGTTTAATTCGGAATGTCTAAACATTTTTGGAAGCATTCCATAAGAATGTGATTAACGTGTAGGTGTTCCTAAACCAATTTATAAGATGGATACAAATAGATAAATTTCTTGATTACATCTCTGCAATTTTTGGTCTTTTTTCTTTCCTCTATGTTAACTTGAAGATGACTCTAAATCAATTTTCTTGTTATTAATATATCAATCATACAAGAAATACATATGAGTGATAGAAGGATTCTCATTGAAGCTTTTTTGTTTCTTGTTGAAATTATCCTTAATTTTTCAGTAAGGTAAATATAAAACATTCAATGTAATATATATTTCTGGAAATTTTTTGAGAGGCCATAGATTGATGGAGGCAAAACCATCGCCTAAAAATCCAACGCCCATTACGACCCGTTTCTCTAACCCTTCACGTCCTGCGCCCGAGGAGGTGTTTCTCACTATCTATTTGTGTTCATGTGTTTGTAGATAACTTTTATCCCAAATAAATTTTTATTTGATTATTCACGAAAGAGTTTCATGTTTGATCTAGAGGTTTGGAAATTCTATAAGGCAAAGCTCGAGTTTCACGACGCCGGGCCATCTCCCACAAAAAAGAAACAATACAATGACATCAACAAAAACTGGCAAACATTTTGTGTGTGAGCCTATTGTAGTTCTCGCACTAGAAGCCCCTAAACATGGTAAAGCTGGCCCTCCAGCTGTATTTGATCTAAATTGTGCCTTGGATGCAAATGTTAATTAGTTTTGGGGCTTGAATGACAATTAAGTACGATGCTTTGTTTAGCTGTTTGGGATAAGAGTTCTTATGAATTACTAAAAGTAGCTTCTTCATGAATAATTGTTTATGTTGATGATAATACCTATGATATTATTCTATAAATTAGATTTTGAAACTCCATGATCATTGAGATATGAAACTCATCATTCTACATATTAGTTGTTATATGCAACATGAATGGATCGCGAGTTCAATGAATGTTAGCCAAACAATTAATGACACTCAATTGTGGTTTCAGAACTTAAGATGAATTAAATCGTGAATGTTGTACATCTTCAAAAATGAATGAGTAAATCTTTCTGGATCTACAAATGTACATTTGGATGTTTGCATTCTACACTAATTATTTGTGTGAAGGATTAAAGCACGACCGCTAAAAGAGAGATTTTTGAATGCCATTAATAAATGATATCTACTTTAACTATTGGTCAAATTTGTGGTCGTGAATACGATAATCTTAATCTGTCATCACTCATGGATAAAGAGAAATAGAAAAGCCAAGCACATAAACCAATAAATTCATATACGAAATAATAAGTTTGGGATTGTAACGTAAAAGAAAGTGATGAAAAAAAGGTGAAGATTCAAAGGAAAGAGCATAGAAAACAAAAGTATTTGCTAAAAAGAAATGCATTGAGAAGAAGAGTGAGAAATTATATATATAAAATAAAAAAAAAAGAAAAAGGGAAAAATTGAAAATATAGAGAAAAAGAAACAAAACAAGTCGAGTTTATAAAATCTTTTAGCATTGTAATGCCATATCCTTTGTTTTTTAAGCCCAGCCTAACATTCCATATTTATTAAAACTTATAGATATTTGACGAATCTCATCTACATTATCGGAGAGACGGTGTGAATCTCACCAACTTGGTGTTTTAGTTTTTTTTTTTTTTTTTAACTTTTTCTTTCATCAAAAGTAAGAATAAAACCATTTGCACTTATTAACTTTAAAATATAAAATTTGTAGATTTAATGTTAAAAAAGTTAAGAAACAATGGCTTTGGAAAGTAAATATTAAAATTTTAACAAATATTTTTTTGTTAAATTTAAAAAATAAATTAACATGCTCGTCTACACGTACAAAATTATTTACAATGACTTGAATACAAGATTATGAAACAATGAATTATACTTAATTGTGATACTTTTAAAAGTTCAATTGAAAAATTAACATAATTGTCTAAATATATTTGAATATATGCATTTCACAAATCTAATATTGTGAATCCATAAACTATTGAACTTGTATTTTAACTTTTTTTTTTAATATTTACAAATGATAATTCACTAGAAATTGATAAGAAAAAAATAAGAATCACAAGCCTAGTAAATTATGTGGAATGGTAAGACTCAAATTTTTATTATACATATGTTGAAGTCTGAACTTCAAAGAACTAATAAACTAAAGGAAGATGATATAGACAGAGCAAGAGCAATAATTTGAATGTTCTTTAATATACCTTTTGCAAAATATTAGTACAATCATTTTCCTTTCTAATACTTGTCAATAGTTAGCAAAACCTAAAGAACCTTAATTACTCTAACACACTTATAACATAATTATGGAACCTTTCTTTAAATATGTTATAATTATGTCGGATTTTAATAACATAAATACGCACTACACATAACACACTTAGAATGTCGGATTTTAATAAAGCCCTCATTGCTAAGTTGGCTTGGAAAATGATCACCAACCATAATTGTCTTTGGGTGAACATTTTTAAAGCCAAGTATTTGAGATCTTGTAATTTTTTTGATGCTAATCCTAATATTCAGCAGGCCTCTTGGATTTGGAGAGATATCCTCAAAGCTAGAACTCTTATCTCTCAAGGTGTTTGCTTCCTGATTGATCTTGACTCAAGGCTTATCACCTTTGAACAACCTTGGATTCCATCTATCCCACTTTTCATTCCTAAGCCGAGAGATCCCCATAGCCCCCTTCTGTTGCAGCATTACCTCGTCAAGAGCTTCATTAATCATTCGACCTCTTCTTGGGACGAGAACAAAATTTCTTCGATTTTTGACGAAGAAACTACTCATGAAATCCTCAAAATTCAGATTAATTCTGAAAATTCGAGCAGTCTACCGCTTTGGATCCCCTCCAAGTCAGGGAAATTCTCCACCAAAAGCGCGTATCTCACTGATCAATCCCTTAGGTTTGGCCCTTTAAATAATGCCGACTCTTTCCTCTTCAAAAACATTTGGTCGGCTAGACTTCATAACCGTCACAAGCACTTCCTTTGGAAGTTGATCCACGGTGCCCACCCTTCAAAAGCTAGACTCAATAGACTGTTTTCTATTGCCGACACTAGCTGCTCGGTGTGCAACTCCGGGGAGGAAACTATGGACCACCTACTTCTCAAATGCCCCTTTACAGCCCAACTTTGGATTCTTTCTCATTGGCACATTAATCTTAACCCTTTTAAAGATTGGACTCTTAAGGAGTGGCTGAAGATGATTTTTCTTAGAACAGGGAGTCTCTTTAACTCGGTTGATATGCGTGATGAATTCCTCATTTTCTTTTGTGTTATTATGAATTTCTCTGGATTAACCGTAACGCTATCACTCATGGTAAACCATCTTTTGATTTACAGGTTTTACTCCAGTTGGCTGAACCTAAAGCAAAGGAGCATTGGACTGCTCAAAAAAAGAAAAAATCTGCTCAATCCATTTCCCTCTCGGCTGCTTGGATTCGGCCTCCCCAAAACTGGACTAAAATCAATTGTGATGCTGCTTTTCATGAAGGCAAAGCTGCCACAGCCTTCCTCATTAGAAACTCTAATGGTTCCATTATTTTTGCTGCGGCAAAGCTGAAGCTTTGTATGAGTGCTCTTGTTGCTGAAGCGTTGGCTGTCCTTCAAGCCTGCCAATGTATTAACGAGGCGAGACTCCGTCAAGCTATTTTTGAATCGGATAGCCTCACCCTTATTGATGCCATTACTGACTTCCATGGTGAAATTCCATGGTCCATCAAGCCGTTGGTGATCGCAATCCGGAAAACTTGGTCCTTTTGGCCAAAATGGCGATTTAGGCATACGTTTAGGAATGCTAATCAAGCTAGCCATAATCGTGGCCGTTGGGCTTTTTTGAATTCTTGGAACTCACATTTTACAGCCTCCAATCTTCCTACTTCTTGTTTTTGTGATGGAGGATATCCTTTAATGAACTATTGTGACTCCTTTGGTCACCCTTTTTGTTGTTAATGTTAAAAAAAAAAAAAAAGAACTAGATTTAATTTACTATTGTTATTTCTTTCTAAAAAAAAAAAATCATGACCGCATTTTGATTAGATTTTCAAAAAATGTCTCATCTATTAATTAGAGTTACCTCTAAAATATAATCTAAACGCTTAAATTTAATATCAACCTATCTAAGGTCATGGAATAACAAAATATATTCTTAAAACTTACATTAACAAAACAATAGCTTAAATTTTAATCATAGAATCTCATTGATATCTTTTCCTTTAAAACAATCTTGAACGCACTTCACACTTCTTTAACTTGTTTTGTATATCCATATCTCATGTAATGTAAGTAATTATAGAAAGAAATCAAAACCTGCCTTAATTTTTACAAAATACACATTTATTTATTTTTAAAAAATAGGTACTAAACTAATAAAAATGATAATTACATTTTCAAGAGTAGCGTAAAACTCACACACACCCCTAATTAACAAATGCTATAAAAAGCAGAGAGGTTCCTCATTCTAGGGTTTTTCTCCAAACCCCCGCCACGCTCTCTCTTTCTCTCTCTCTCTCTCTCTCACTCTTTGGAGAATTTACAGTCTATCCGTAGCAAAAACACAGAATTTTAACAGCACTTAGCTTTTCCTAATCTCAACTTCGAAATGGTAATCTTTTTGTTCCTTTTTTATCTTCATTTGATGTGCGATATGTGTAGTGTGTGTTTATGATTATACTGTTGTTCGATTTTTGTATTAATTTTGATCCAAGGAGATAGTGTAGCTGTGAATTTTTGTTGGTTTTGATACGTTCGGTGTTCTAAGTTTGTTGAATAAAATGGTACTGATGGTTGAATTAGTGTTAGATTCCTATTTCTGCGTATTTTTGTCTGTATTTAGCATGGCCAAAAGTCTTCCGATTGCAGGGCATGTAGCATGTATCGTTATCGTATGTTTTCATGATTGGTCACTCTCACTGATGTTTTACAATTACTTGGCAAGTGTATAATAGTTTTTCATTTGGTTAATCGAGTCGTTGGGAATTCTGGTTTTGGTATTGTGACTGGTGTCTCGTTGGTGAGGGTTATTTGCTTCGGTCTTGAGGTAGGCTTGGGTTTGTGTTGGAATTGTAGCATATTAGGAAATTTAATCGTAAATTGGGATTTGGTAGCAACTTGCAAGTCATATCCGTTTTCCCGCACTAAGAGAAATGTATAACATGGTGTATCAATTTGGTCTATCCTAAATGCATTATGGTGGTATCATTTTCGGCCAGTTTTTTCTAACATTTTGCTAGTGTATTTGTGTGTTGTTGCTTCGTCTGATTTTACACTCATTTGTTGCGTAAGTGAGAAATTCTGATAATTTAGATATATTTCCTTACCTTACGCATGTGGCTGTGCAAGATTTATAGTTTCTATGTTTCATTTTTAGTGTGAAGTGGCACATTCTAATAATGATAATTCATATTTCAGGCTGCCAGGCCAAAGGGACAGGCAAAGAAAGCTGCTGCTGCAGAAGATGAGGGCATGGATCCAACGGTAGGTGTAACTTTTAATTTTTATCTTTTTCTGGTCTTTTTCACCTTTTATCTTGCAGTGTATGATATGGAGTACTGTGATGATGCTGAATGTGAGGTTTTTCTTGCAGCAATATTTTGAAAATAGGCTGAAAGCTCTAGCAGCTCAGAAGGCTGAGGGAAAAAATCCATATCCCCACAAATTTGAAGCTAACTTGACAATTCCTGAATATGTGAAGAAATATGAAGGTTTAAACAGTGGGGATCATCTTGAGGATGTTGAAGAAAGAATAGCTGGTATAGCAGATTCTAAATACGATAATTTGTTTTGTTATGAACCAAATATTACTCTTGGTTAATGGTATAATGTTTTTTTTTTTTTGATATAATGTTAATGGTATAATGTTGTTTATGGCAGGTCGCCTCATGAACAAAAGATCATCATCAGCAAAACTATTCTTTTACGACCTACATGGCAGTGGTGCTAAAGTTCAAGTTATGACTGATGCAAAGTAATTGCTCATCTAAGTCAACATTTTACTGAAGATAGCCGCTTCACATATACTTTCATGATTTTTCTTCTATAGGTCTACCAATTTATGTCCATGCATAAGTTTGGATAGCAAAGTTTATCTATAATGCTGTATACTTAAGACATGAGATACTTAATAATATCTCGTGGATTTTTCTTATAATTTTGAATCCTCACACACTGTCTTAGGTATATGATAAGAAGTCGGTGCAGCAATGTTATATGAGTCTTAAATGATAATTGCATCACATAAATCTATAAGAGAAGTTGTGTAGCAGTGATGAGCTTAGCATCGTAGGCAAATTTTAGCAGCCCTTATTACCTGGTATTAGAACTCAACCCTTTACATTCCTCTCCTTAACTAAGTTTATTTTTGAGTGGTCTTTCATGGTTAGAGCATAAAAGTTATATCCGCGGAAAAAAGGATAAGTATGTCAAAGGTTGTTTAATGTTTACTGTCTCCCTATTACATGAAAAGTTGGTTCATATGCTGAGGGATTTTCGATATAAATTAAATATCCAAGTAATTGCTTCGTTTTATATAATTTACCTGCTACATTTTTTCTCGCGACACTCTTGCATCTTATTGTTTGATTGTGCGATGTTCCTATTCTGTCTTCATGGAACTATCAAATTGATGTTTATGCAGGAAATCGGATATGGAAGAAGAAGAATTCACTAGATTTCATTCTTCAGTTAAGCGAGGAGATATTGTTGGAATCATTGGATTTCCAGGTTTGTGTACTTTGGTTTAAGAGAACAAGTTATAATACACAGTAAACAATAACTTATAATGCCCATCGGTGGTGAATCTCATTTTAATATTCAAACTCTGTCTTCATTTGAATTTGACATCACATGTAGGAAGTTAGTTTTTATGGAGTTTGACTTAGTTCATATGAAATCGAATTAGGATGCTTTAGGTGTCTTCATTTTGTAATGTATATGTGTTTTCTTTTTACTTCATTCACCAGTACTGTTAAAACCCAGAAATTAATGTATATGCCGGGTATGTTCCACTTGGGTGGTGACTCATCTATGTTTGTTAGGACTTGTAGATGGCAACCAACTCCATTCCTTGTTTTTCTTGGTTATCATGTTTTTGCTAAAATTATAAACACAGTGCTACGGATTATGCTATACCAGAATAATCCCATCTAAACTGGTTTATCGTCTGCATGGTTTTGGACCTTTTCCTTATCTTGCATGATTTTAACATGTTAAAAAACCACCTCTTGTTGTTTCTCATTTCCTAGGTAAAAGTAAGAGAGGCGAGCTGAGTATCTTCCCGAAAACATTTATAGTGCTTTCACACTGTCTTCACATGATGCCGCGACAAAAAGTTGGTCCAGGATCAGACAATACTAAGGTGACTTGTCTTTGTTGCTGAATATGCACTCTTTGACGCCTTTATTGATATTTAATTACTTTGGTCAGATAGTTAATGCTTGGGTCCCAGGAAGCGGAAGAAATCCCGAGACTTACATTTTGAAGGATCAGGTACTATACAATTATTTCCATTACGTAACTTCTTCATGTCTGTGCAATGCAAGTATATGCATATGTCGGTGTGGCCGTGTGTTCCTTGTGTTAGCTATTGAAATGGCAAAAAATGATTTCTCCATTTACTCTTCTGTATAAATTAAATCTTCTTGATATATAAACATGTTATATATATCGTATCAGGAAACACGTTACAGGCAGCGGTATTTGGATTTGATGGTGAACCCTGAAGTTCGAGAAATATTTAGGACCAGATCAAGAGTTATCTCATACGTCAGAAGGTTCCTCGATGAAAAAGAGTTTTTGGAGGTTGATTCCGTTATTGAATTTTGATAGGTCATTTATTTGCAAGTAGCTATTACCTGCTTGTTACCAGCTTTTTCGTCTATAAAAAATTTGCTTGTTTAATTTCCTCTTTACAAGGTTGAGACTCCCATGATGAACATGATTGCTGGGGGAGCTGCTGCCCGACCATTTGTGACACATCACAATGACCTCAACATGAGACTGTTTATGCGCATTGCCCCCGAACTGTATCTCAAGGAACTAGTCGTGGGGGGCTTAGACCGTGTGTACGAAATCGGAAAACAGTTCAGGAATGAGGGAATTGACTTAACGCACAACCCTGAGTTTACGACCTGCGAGTTCTACATGGCATTTGCTGATTACAATGACCTCATGAAGCTCACTGAAGATATGCTCAGTGGTGAGTGCAAAAAAGTGCATACTTCTATCATATTAACCAAATAGGTTGTCTTGGTTAGTAATTTTTAACAAATTAATACGTCCTCAGGTATGGTGAAGGAGCTAACCGGGGGCTATAAAATTGTATATCATGCCGATGGGTTGAATAAAGACCCTATTGAGATAGACTTTACTCCTCCGTTCAGGTTTTTAGTCTTGTTTATTTGAAATGTTAACATTTCACTTATGTGATACTGACTTTTACTAAGTCAAATTACTTTGATTTTCAGGCGGATTGACATGATAGATGAACTGGAAAAGATTGCAAACCTGAGTATACCCAAGGATCTTGCCAGTGAAGAAGCTAATAAGTATTTAGTAGATGCATGCTTGAAGTTTGATGTTAAATGCCCCCCTCCTCAAACAACAACGAGGTTATTAGACAAAGTAAGACGTCATGTTTCTTATATTTCTCTGTGCTATCTTTGGATGGACTTTCGAATGTATTCACTTGGCTTGTTTTTTATCCATACCCCTTTGTTCATATCTTTGTAGTTCGCAGTTTTAAACACTCACACCGTAAGAACAGTTGATTTCCTGTTCTGCCTCCTCTATTTTAATTAGGTTCGACTCTAGAGCCCAGGAGAAGGTGTAGAAAAACTGTCTGGTGGGTCTTAGACTGAGATGTCAATCTGATCTTGGGTTTTCCATCACATAACTATTTCTCTATTACTCTTTCCTATTCTATTAAACTTTAAGCTGCATCCCTCAGGTTCAATACAAGGGTCATTGAAATTTATTTTACTGAATGTTCATTGAATGAACCTGCTTTTGTATCTCTCCCCTCCTCCCATTGTGTGTGTGTGTCCGTTGCCAGGATCCTCACTGTCTTCAGATGCTATGGTTGTGATGGTTACAGCTTGTAGGTCACTTCCTTGAGGAGACATGTGTGAACCCTACTTTTATCATCAACCATCCAGAGATCATGAGTCCACTAGCAAAGTGGCATAGGTCAAAACCAGGCCTAACGGAAAGATTTGAGTTGTTCATCAACAAACATGAAGTATGTAACTTTCCAACTTTTGTATTTATCTCTTTCCCTTTCACATGTCTTGTTCTTGCCTTGTGCTTTTCTCAAATCTGAACTCTTAACTTTGACAGCTTTGCAATGCATACACCGAGTTGAATGACCCTGTTGTGCAACGACAGCGTTTTGCTGAACAACTCAAGGTACTTGTAACGTTGCTAGCTTTATGATTATATACTTGCAATAATCGTGTAAAGTTGTCAATAATGGTTTCTCGGGGGGAATTTTTGATTATATGCTGAATACATTTGGAACTGAAACCAGGACCGAGCATCTGGTGATGATGAAGCTATGGCATTTGATGAATCATTCTGTACAGCTCTTGAATATGGTTTACCCCCAACTGGTGGTTGGGGCTTGGGCATTGATAGATTTGCAATGTTGTTAACTGACTCGCAGAATATAAAGGTTAATGATGGCACCTGTTTTGTTTTAATTATTCAATTTATTTTTAAATTTCTTTATTGCAGTTAGTAAGTCATTGTATTAACAACCACTTCTCAAGTTGGTCCACCCTACAAGCTTATGCAATATATCCTCGTTTCTCAAGCTTAATATTTTTTATTATGAACAGGAAGTTTTGCTTTTCCCAGCAATGAAACCCCAAGATGACCCTTCGACCAAGGAAAGGTAAAGATCATGTTCTTTAGACTCTATTGGCATTATTTTTTCATTACTGAACTATAAAAGTGAAGTTTAAGTAACATTGTTCCGTATATCTGAGGTGGACTAGTTATTTCCCCCAAAATGCTTGGTTGTGATTTTGGCTCAAGAATGCTTGGGAGGGAAATGATTTTAGTGATGGAATATTACACATAAGATGACATGAGATAATGGTATGAGTGTGAGGCAGACCACGCGTGTATGGATGAAACGAATCAGACCTATTCAAACCTTCCATTTATGGATGACTTGCCTTTAGAATTATGTTCAACTTCTCATAGCGACTTTTTAATGCTAAGGCCTCTGTATCTATTTATTCCATTTATTAACTGTTTAATATTCTATCATCACTCATGGGTATTTCTTTAATTTCTTACCAGCAGCAAGAAACCTGAGGATGCACCTCTCGCTCAAGGTGTGTAAAATAGTATGTTACTCAGATTTATACTTAAGTATGCTATTATGTTCCTGCTCATTGATCCAATGAGGGGCAATGTACTATATGTTTATTTTTCAACTCCATTATTTTTACAAATGCAGAGCTTGAAAAGGTCGTGACAATATCTTGAGGATCCTCCATATCTGGCAACCATATAATAGAAGTTTCCTCGTTTCTGGGTTAAAGAGAACTATGATTTACAGTTAACATTACTCTATATTTTTCATATCTGGACTAAACTTTCAGCCCATAGAATTTTTTGGCAGTTTCGTCTGTACACATTTTATGTGCATGCACGGCATGCGGACTCATGCTCAATCGTTAATTTAAATATTATGTTTCTGAGAAAAAACGGTGACCGGTGGCAGGCCTATAAAGGTGTTAACTTCATTGCCTTTTTCTCTGTTGATCTAGAATTGTAATCCATGAATCAGACTACGCACGGAGAGTTGACCACCATCATTCATCATAGCTAGAGTCTTTAACTATATCATTTGTCGAGATACCTTGCAGAAATGAATGTTTGTGGGCTTCTAGTGGAGATTTTGCAAGGAGTAATGACATGAAATTGTCTTTTGGGGTTCTTTAGATACCCAACGTTTATACCAAAGCATCCTACACGCATATACCGTCTTCATTTTTATATGGGAAACAACGTAATTTCAGTTTCTTTTTAACAGGGTTGACTTTAAACAAATTGTGATTAGCGGTACCAAGTGTAAATCTAATCACCAAGTTTTGATATCCATCGCTAAAACTGATTATTCTCGATACATTCATAAAAGAGACTTGAATATTGGAGGATTGAAACAACAATGTTACCCTATCGATTCAAATAAATAACCAGCTTTTGCCTGCTATAACTTTGCGTAGGCATCAAGTTAAATGTTGTCCCTTACTCAAAGAGTGAAGGTCTTTGGTATCCCACCACCTAAAACTTGAAGCAGATCATGTTTTAATGAAGATCTATAGCTGATCTTCATCGTCATTAAATTCATGTCTAACATAATGTTAGGGTAAAATGCATCAAATACTCTAACCTATACCTTATTTACAAGTTGCAATTTAACTTTTTTTTACAACTAGCCCCCAACCTATTGGAAAATGTGCGAAGTGTCCTTTGAAGCCAAATTCAACGGACAGAAATGCAAAAACATGGTCAAGTTCAACGGTTGGATTTGGGTTCACGGGCCAATTTGCACATTTTTCAATATGCTTGGGAGGTTAATTATGAAAAATAATAGGTTACGTGGGAATTTGCAAAAATCAGTATAGGTTGAGGGGTTTAGTGGGATTTACCCTATAATGTTACGTGATCGTTGATGTAACAAGATAACAATCAATAAGAGAAAACTCCATAAAACCATCCAGAAGAATAACAAGAAAAACCAACCAAACATGCAACTCGCTGCAGGTACTTATAGTGCCACAGAAACAAGTTAGTTTATTCAGACATATTTGAATCGGAAAACACCACGTTTCTTAGTTTTCTATTAGTTCCCTCGAGATATAGCTTCACGACGTCGTTTAAGGGATTCTTCGCGCTGGAATCTGAGCTGCTTCCTGAAGTTGGTGATAAAATCATCAGCTTTTTTGTTCACGTCCTCCACCACAAACTCTCTGCGGTAGCTCACTTTATCTCTCTTAGCATCACCTATCTTTCTGATGCTGACATTTGAACAATCTTGTTGATGATGGTCCATTAATTAATGCAGGAACTTCTCTAAGCTTAAACTCGTTTTTCCCTTTTTTTTTTGGTAAAATTGTTTGGGATTACAATGAGTTCAATAGTTAAGAGTACATGGTATTTGTAGTGGCCATGTAAAGCCTTCAAATTTTGAACTTAAGTTTTTTAGAGACGTTTTCCACGTGAAGGAAAGTTGAGGTTGGGGAAAGTGTAAAGAAAATGGGTGCCGGATGAGTGTAAGCATCGTTGGCTTCCAATAAAAGGATATATAAGAACATGCTTGCTTTTGTTTTAACGCGATTACTTTTCTTCATTATTATTATAATTGGCAGGCTGCAATAGTTAGAGGTTCATCAATTAATTAATTTACTTTCGTTTCATGGTTTATGTTGCCTAATTATATTGGAGTTAAAAGACAAAAACCACCCTTGTGTTCTATCTAATTGGCAAAAAACCCCTTGCGCTTCTTTACAAACGTTAGGGGGCAAAGTGCTCTTTTTGAAACGTTAGGGGACATTTTGCAAAACACCCCAAACGATAGGGGGGTGATCGCACTTGACCCTATATATATATATATATATATATATATATATATATATATAAGATAGAAAACCACAAATAATGAACTCAATTAATCAATATCAAGATGTAGATGCCACTATTAATGTGGTGTCAATTCTGAGATCTCTTCTAACAATAATGGTTGCTAAATTGGACTCGCAAACTAAGTAAAATGATATCACTCTATCTAACATAAAGATGCTAAACAAACAAGCTAAAATTAAAATTTAAAACATCCTTAACAATTGAATCAATCCAATATTTTGAGAAATTATGGCTGGAGGTGAAGTTTGAAGGATTTAGATATGGGTAAACCATCCGTAAAGCCTATCACGTCCTAGTTAGCCGTTATATTTACCGACTTTTCAACACATTCGATATTTACATCATTACCGAATTACATATTCAAATATAACAAAAGGATAACAATTGATTTTGCGTAGCTATATGGGAAACTAAGCATAATACGTACATAACGACATCAAGGAAAATGAAACAAAGATAAAGAAATTGAATTGATCGCGAGTTTTGGTACATTCTCAATATCAAACCAAGCTCTCATAAACAGTTTTCAGCTGTTAATTGTTGAACTACATATTACACAAAAACCAACCTTATAATTCATAAAAAAAAAAAAAAACTAATTTGGTACTTGATTGGCACGAACGATACTTACTTTGATATAAGGACCGCGATTCCCTTCTACGAACTCACAAATGCATGTATCAGCCTTTTTAACAAAGTTGCTCTTGCAAAAACTACTCCATCCTTTGCGATAACTTATTCGCCCATCACTCCATTTTTTGTATTGTATCTTCCACTCCCCGTCATTTGGATCAACAAGGTAAGTCACTTTTTCATAATTAATGCCATAATTCTTGAGAAAATCCGTAGGGACGTTCTTGAGATAAAATTATAACTATGTCAGAATAGTGCCTTGAGAATGAACTCTTAAAATACGACTTAATTAGATATAAATATGTGAAAGTCAAAAATATATATTCTATCACAGCGAGAAAGATGTACACATCAAATTAACAAGATACATAGATATATACTTACCAAATCACTCTTTCTTTTTGTGGTCCTTGTTACAAAATAGGGATTCTTGGGTCGAATTGCAAGCCCAGATCGGAAGAGCTCTACACCGTATATGTTACTAATTCTCTTCTGGCGAGATGTTTCAACAAGAACACCTTCGCCTACAACACCCTCACCTCCAATCTCTATATTCGCTTCTTCCTCAATATCTGCATCATCCTTATCGACCACATCCACGTTCTCTTCCTGCATCTCTTCTATCCTAACATTCATCTCCTTATTTTGTCCCTTGATCTCTACATTTGATGATGAGGTAATAAATACGAAAGGAGAATGAATAAATAAAATAGGAGGTCCACAATATGAAACCCTATTGTTGTGGTTTAATATAAAAACAAAGTTCGTCTTTTGCCATAATATTAGGACTTGCTCTATGGTCGATAACCAGGTTCTCAAAAAAAAAAAAAAAACCGATAAAAGCATAAAACCTCATATACTATACCCCTTGTTTGGCAACTTGCCCTTTGTACTCTGGATAAATAAGTACTTTGCCCCCTCATCGGTTGACCGATCGATTTTTTTTGTCGAAAAGTTCATTTTTTCCGGAACATGGGGGTTAATCACGATTTAACCTCAAAATTCAATAAGGTGCGCTCTATTCACTTCAGTTTTTGTTATATTTTTTTAATTCTCAAACCCTAAATTTTGATAATTAAATTAGGGTTTGAAAATTAAGAAAATGTGCAAAATGAAGGAAAAAGATGGCATCTTATTGAACTTGAGGTTAAATCGGGATGAACCTCCATATTCATGTTTCAAATTCCAGAAAAATAAATTTTCGGTGAAAAAATTCGGACGGATTGTTGACCAGGGGCAAAGTGTTTATTTATCCATAGTACAAGGAAAATTGCCAAAAACAAAATTATAGAGGGCGAAGTGCAATCGGGGGTATACTATAGGGGGATTGATGCTTTTATCCCCCAAAACAAAAAAAGCAGGAATACAAATAAGAAAATAAACTAAGTCATATTCTAGGTAAAAACCTGGACCCATTGTGTCTGAGACACGATCTCACGGCTTTAGGGCGGCTGGAGCACTTTAAGAAGCCTGACAATTTTCTAATTCGCGAAAAAGAAGAAGAAGAAACTCGATAGTTGAAGGTGCTTTAACGGGTGGACTTTATCGGATCTCAAGTTGATTGTTGAGAAATGGAGGATTGAAGTTCACAACGAGCGTCCACAATCTCAAACAGCAAGTGCGAGCTAGCTTCTTAAAAGTGAGAATAAATGAGAATACTTCAGAAGACAAACTATTATAAGTTGACAGGTGAAAGGACAAACAACGGCGGATGGAGATAGATTTTAGGGTTTACCCTCTCAACACTCAAACTGTAGTTAAGTTGATAATGTTACTAGCCAAATGGGCCGATGAAATATTACTTAGCACGCTCACGCACATGAATTAGTGCCTACCATATTGGGCCTCGTCTCTTAATGAATGTCATGTCTTCTTAGGTCTAGATGGTCTATATATGTAGCGCGCAATCATAATAGGAGAAAACTTTATCAATCGACACTGCTAATTTAGTGTACAATAGCTTATAACTACATGTAGTTCTATTCTTTCCAAATATTTTAACCACGTGTATCTCGAACAGATCATTCATATATAAATTTAATAAAAACTTTGGGAAAATGATAAAAATAATTTTTTTTTAATAAAAGATACTCTATGACTCTCTATTTAATCATTAGCAAAATTCATAGACAACTCACTTTTCGTTTTAAAATATATTGATTGAAACCAGTGTTGTTAAAGGCGTCGGGCGTAAGCGGGATGTTTTATATGTTTAGAGGGGTGGCGTAAGCCCCACAAATTTTAAAATTTATTATTTTCTAAATATATTAATAATTGAAAAGACTAAAAGAAGGAGTTAATATGTTAATATGAAATATTTGTGTTCTTATAAAGTCATATAACAAATTTTAGTTTACACATTTATATAAAATGCATAAAAATATATTTCTAAACTCTTAATAAATTCTAAATATTATGAAATTAATTGATCATATTAAAGAAAAACACAAAGCCGCAAATAAATGATAATAAGTTAAAATATTATCATTGGAAGCTATAAAAAGATACATTTGAGTTTTAAGAAATATTATTTAAAAATATCATAACAATATTAAATATCTTTCAATTTTATATACCCATTGGTTATGCCAAATTTGTTTTCTAAAATAAATATAAATATAAAATTATAGAAAAATAAACAAAATAAATCTACATATATTTATCTTTGGGTCCAATAGTTTGGGGTGCAAAAGACGTGTTTTTTGCCTTGGGGCGTACGCCCTAAATTACCGGGCGTAAGCCCCGTGAAAGTTAAGCCCCAAAGTAAAGTCTCTGGGCGTTTTGGGGTCAAAAACGTCTTGGGCGAGTCCCGGACAAGCCCCGAGGCGAGTTTTTAACTACACTGATTGAAACCATCAAAAGGTTAGGATCAACTTGAAAGGAAAAACTCTACTTTCCTATTTACGATATTAATGGAAGTTTATCTTTGATGTAAATTAAGATACTGAGTAATTCATATGAATAACGTACTAATCAAAGACAAAAAATAAGGAAATCAAACCTATTATGTGTTTAAAATAATAATAGTTTGTGATTTATATCAAGAATAAGACATAGTGAGAGGAGATGAGATGCACATTGCAAAATTTATAATCATAGAGCAATTTTTTATTTTTTACTATAATACCTTTTCAAATTTATTGTCACATCAATGATTAGCATAATCTTTGAAAATTAATTAGAATGTTCTTCTTTCCAATTTGTGAAATTAAAGATTATCTGTACTTATCTAAAGATAATAATTAACTCATATATTTAGTTAACAAAATCCTGTCTTATAGTTTAATTTGCACCATGCACCTAAACATATTTGAGCTTTGACTACATCGAAAATGACCAAATTGCACTTATATAAACCCTCAAAGTATCTTACAGAAGCCAACCGTTTAATTACAAGAAATTTATCATCTTCACCATAAGAAAAGTAGAATTAACCTAATATTCTCTGATCTCAAACTCACAATAACAGTCCGTATTAAGGTTTTTCACCTTCTTTTTTCTGTTTTCCTGTCTTCAAATGTGATTTTATCTTTGTTTTCGAATTAATTCATCAAATTTCAACATTATATGATTCATAAATTCTTGTATCAATTCTTAATTTCACTATTTTCTTATAAAAAAAAAATGGAACTCTTTATGAGGCATTGTTAGTAATTTTGAGATAAAAAATAAAAGGAATCTGTTCATGGTCAACCACGGTTTTTGATGAACAACGTGTAATTTCATTTTCTTCTTTTGGAATTTTTGTGACTATGACGGAATAAAGAAAATATGATTCTGTTTTGTTAAAAGAAACAAGGGCAAAATGAAGTCCAGAATTGAGTCCAAGCTGCATTAGGTGCGCGTGAATTGCAATTTGAATTTGGAGGGGATATTTGGCTTTATAGCATTGGGAGTTTTGCCTATTAAAATAACATAAGGTCTTTTTTGCCAATTAGATATAACACAGGGGTAGGTTTTGCTATTACCCCAATTATATTGCCAGCTTCTGATAAAGAAAAAAATTATATTGCCAGCTGGTTACGGCAGATTCATAAATTTTATTGGTGCCAAATTGAATTTAAGTGAGATAATTATCACGGTATATCCTACATATAGAAACGTTTTCTTGATTTTAAGGGAGATTATTTCCATATTCTTAATATTTCGAAATATCTTTCTTTCTCATAAAAGAGAGCACGGTAACGCGGACTTGAATTTGGTGCATCGAAATTCAAATTTAAAATGCAAATAAAGAAACATAATCATCACACAAAAGCTACAAGAATTTATGTCGACATAATTGGTTTCATTAATATTTGGACATTGCATATATATCCAGGAGAACAAAGTAACTTCTCCATGACAACTGTTTGAAAAACAAATAAAAATAAGAGGTTACACCGAGAATATCTTTTAAGAGTGATACGGCGAGAATAATTTTGCAAGAGTGATGTTTAATTTAAGTCTCTAAATTTTTAATGGAAGTGGGGTAACGAATTAATTGTTCGTTGTTTACAAAACGATATTATCAATAAAAAAAGCATATCTTGGAGTGTCACGTGAACATTCACGAAGATTCGCGGAGCCAAGATTATTAATATGACTGTCGGATATGCCTTTCTCATAGGGCAACCGATTTCATACACTGATTTATCATAGTTATGAACCGTCAAATGAGGTTAGTTGTTTATTCAATATGTGCATCACATTAGTTTCATTAAATATTTAAATATTATTTAGGGCGTTTCTGTTGTTTTAAATTTAAGTTACATCTATAACTTTTGACTTTCATTCCAATTCTCGTGAGAGACATAATTATGTACTCCCATTTATCCTATGCGATCACGCAGAATCTCCATAGCTTTTCAGAACCTCATCAGCAGCCATAATTATGAATATCTATTATTTTTGCCCTAAAATTACCAAAAATAGAAAACATACACGCAAACTACAAAAATAGCATAAAGTAAAAAACATCAAGCAACAATAATTTAAGAAGAATACTTTCAATGCGTGGCCAATGTTTTTTAAGTACGAATTTCAGTCTTTTCAAGGTAAAGACACAAAAATCTAAAGATGAAGTTAGTGAGCTAGCAATTAAAATAACATTGGAGTTATCTGTTTTTTTTTTTCTTTTCACATTGAGATTCTTTTTCTATTGAGCATGTCACACCAACTTTCTGCTATTGACTCCAAAAACTATTTTTAACGAATCTTCACTGATGGACAATGATATTATATTTATTCAGCATTAGAATTATCTATTTTGTAGTTATTGGAAAACTTAGATTCTTAGTTTGATTAATGTAAAAGCTTTTAATCAAACATGTGTTTAGAAAGGATGATTGTATCATATATTTTAATAACAATAATCTCAGAATTTCTTTGACAACAAAGAACACATTGTGGTGTGCAAAACTGATGTCTTGTCGGGTGCGTAACATACATGGAGAAAATGAAAAAACCCCGTGGTTCTAAAAAAGTTGCATAAAATTCTCTTGTAATTTATAAATTTCGTGCATAATCTTTTTTATGTTTAACTCTTTTAGAGAGTGATGTACAATATACATTTCCTCTATGTAGGGGTCGAATTGTTTTTTGTGTAGTTTTTCTTTTGAAAAATTGATTATATCTATATTTCATAGATACTTCTAAAAATCACATGATTCAGTGTTTGATGCATATTGTATTAGATATTGCTTAGATACTCCTTAAATTCATGTCGGACGTGGCACGTGAGATATCTTATAATTAAAATAAGATAAAATTACGGGATACCCATATCAGATTCTAATCTTAGATGTCTTCAAATTTTTCTAACACATCGTATATCTATTATATTTTTGAATTTAATGGTAATTAGAATAATAAAAATTATAAAACGAGAGGAATTACGATGTTTCTATACTAGATGTAATTCTCTTCAGGGGCGGATCCAGGTAGGGGCTGTAGCCCGGGGTAGTTTTTACAACTTCTTCATTATCTACATATATATATCAATCAACCAAATTCAGTTTTCTTATCTTTGTTAATGATTTGGTTTTATCTCTTCTCTTATTTGTAAATATCTTTTCCCTTATTTATAGTTTATGTTTCCTAGTTTAGAGGATTTGCTTGTGTTTATATATACGTACAAGTTAATGAATAGAGTAAGCAGTTTACACTTCCGTCTGTTTTAATTGTTGCATATCACTTTAGTTAGCCCTATATTCTTTACTTGCTGTATATCCTTTTTTTTTTTTTTTGTCAGATTTTCCTTTTTATCTTTGCTAGACTACAATATAGCCCGTGTATAGATATATTTTTTCTTCATATTTTCACAACTTAGCAAAAGTGTAGGAAAGCATTGAAAAAAGGGTCATATTTGCTTTTATTTTGCTTTATGTTTATGAGTTTGAAAATTGATTAATTGTATGCATCAAGGAGAGCACATACACTGGATGAATGATGATAAATAAGATACCTAGATAATATGTTACAAATCAAATGAAAGAAGGGAACCAATTAATTACTCACTAATGTCAAAAATAAATACTTGAAGCTATTGTAATGATATTTTTTCATTACATTTACTGTTACATTGTTTATAAATAAATAATCTTATTTAGTTGAAAACATATCCAAAAATATAAATTTATTTTTAAGCAACAATTGGTTATTTTTGAAGCCATCTTTGGTAAAAAAAAAAAAAAAACAAGTGCTAGTGATTTCTCTTCAACATAAGGTTTTAATTAATATTGTTTTATTTGTTGCAAGAGAATGTGCATACTTAAATCGTATTTGAAATTATTTTTAACTCATTGTGACTCTAAGTTATTTTTACTTTGGCTAGCCCAGGGTTAACTAATTTCCTAGGTCCGCCCCTGATTCTCTTAGTTGAAGTTGCGACGACATTCCCAATTTTATATTTTTCTTTCCGAATGTTTCATTGCTAGAAGCAGTATGTAAGATTTATTTTTTATTTACAATTTTAAAATATGGTTATATCTTTGTATATTCTAGTTATACGGTACTACGCTCAAATTTCTTACGTTAGGACCTTATAAAAAATATAATTATATAAATAATTACATGCATATCCATCTCGTATGGTATCCTAATTTCTTCAAAAATCTGTATCTTATTATATCATTTTTTTTGTACCTATGCAACATAGGTACAAAAAACTATTGTGGTTTGTTAACTATACTCAAACCCCTATTTTCATTTATTTATTATAAAGGTAATACATGAATATTGTCTTTTACGTATCAAAAAAAATATTGTCTTTGAAATTCTCAAAAAATAAAATATCATGTAAATAACACAAATTTATTAAAAATGAAGTAAAGGCATTTAACTGTCTAATAATAAAAAAATTATCAAAATTACTTGAAATTTGAAAGAATTTTGCACAATGTATATTGGATAAAAATGGAGTTTTAGATAATTAACAAATTACATAGAAATTGCAGATTCAAAAAACCATCTAGAGATTTTAGTTTGAAATCCCATGATACATATTCTGATGGGATTTCAATAAAATTATTTATGAAATTCAGGACGATGCAACGTGATTTATGAAGTCAGGTGGTCTCCTAAAAGTAATCTATGTTCAAGAGTAAAAGTGAGAAACTGTTCATAGTCCACAAGGCAAATTTGTAATCTCTAATAATTTTGTTATTATAATATTTATTAAGGTTTAAAGTATCAAACATCTCAATCCATCTGTTCAACAAGCTGACACTTAATATTGAAAAGTTACAACTAATACTCCAATTTATTGAAAATATACAAACTACTTCTCGAGTCGTTGATCAACCATTTGATATGGACATTATTCAATATTTTCATCTGCTAAATTTGACACCAAGAGACAGTTTACACATTTTTCAATAGGTTAGGTTGTTAGTTATACACTTAAAATGTTAAACAGTAGCTCACCAACGAGGCATAGGTCGGGGGTTTTAAGTTTTTTAACCTATACATTTATTGTAACGTGTCGTAATTCATATTTGTTTCTTAAATTGCACTCTCTTACTTCACATCAAGACCTAAGGTCCTCTTTGGTCATTGTTATAAAATCATGTGACCTATTTGTATTTATGGTTAATTGCAGCAAACCATCTAATCCAGTTAAGTATGTTGCACTTTGCCCCATAATCAATAAAATGTGTGATATGCCTCCTAACTTATTGTGCGATTTGCCTCCCATGTTACCTATCCACCTTTCATTTTGGACCCATTTTTTTAGTTTTCATCCGTCAGATTTGGCATCAAGAGCAGATCACACAAAAATCAATAGGTTGTGGAGCATTACCGCACATTTTCATTGATTAGCGGATATAGTGCAACAAACCTCATAGGGTTGGGGGGGTTTGCTGCAATTATCCCTTGTATTTAACATGTAACTTTTACACCAATGGGTCTCAATATTTAGTATCTTTCCTTTCTAAACTAGACGGATCACAGTCAATTTACTCCCTGCTCACGTTTGGTTCGACTGCAACATAGAGTTTTGTCAAAGTTCTCACTTCTCATGATTTTCAAATTCAGCCAACACATTAGAACGAATACAAATAGTAATGAGTAAACTCTTTTCATAAACTGCAGAGTCTTCTCATAAGTATTCCACAACTCGTATCTTGAATGCAGTGGAATCAGAGTACAGTACAAGTACAACTTCAAAGATTGTGCTATACAATTATACTCACCACACAGAGTCCCATACTTCCAAGCGAATATGTTCTGGCTGAGGCGTGGCAGAATTTGAATACGATGATTCTACTAGGTTACAAGCATTGGGATATCATCAACAGGAGTTGGAAGCTGCATTAAAACGAAGGAAGATGAATTCAGCGGAAACAAGGAATTTAACAATCCGCCCTCACTTAGATCGTGACATTTAGCAACATGAATAAAATTTTACTAGGTTTGGCATAATTCATATGTCGCAAGCAAGCCTATAACTTCATTACTTCAAGTTTTACCTGATTTGAGTAATTTTGCATATGTACTCAAATTTGCTTAATGCAGTATCACATGATTTCTATGCAGCTTCCGAAACTAAACAAACAACCAAGAAAGTTTACGCTTAATCGCCCTACATTCACCATTCAAACTTCTTCGATACATTGTGGCAACTAAAGTACATTCCTTCCAGTACAAACTTTACAGAATTCAAGACTATCAAATGAAAAATAGGCGCAAGTCGCAGAAGAATTCACTATAATTATAGAATACGATCTATCCTAACCACACACTTCCCTCCAATTTTCCAGTTTTACTGCAGTTAACCATCCAATTTTGTATTTCATGGTAGTCTTACATTTTGACCACTATAATCTGTGTTTTCCTAACTGAGCCATGAAACAATTAAGGCCGAATTACAAAGGCAGTCATTTGAAGTTATAGTATCAAGAGACTCATACCTTAATACATGAGCTCGTGTAAGAACCAGCGATGGCTTAATTTCTACATAAACTCGTGTATCAACTAGCGGTGGCTTAATTTCTATAAGATGAAATGGAAATCTGTAGAAAGTAGAATTTTTTTATTGTTCCACTTAAATTGCATTATTAAGGATGGAGAAGTTTTTTATCCACATGACTGAGAGAAGCACAATAAACATGATTCTTCTTTTTTCCTGAATGTTAAGTTATTCTCTTTTCTTCCGCATAGTTCGACATTTAATCATTCTACTCATGCAGAGACCAACAAAGGGCATACTAAAACTATTCTTCAATGCTGGACTCTCAAGTTAATAATCCTTACAGAGAGCATTTCCTATAAACAATCTCCATCACAAATTACACAAACAAACCTCCTCTCATTCGACAACATACATAAAACAACAAATATCCAAAATGTTCACAAGCTTAATCTCTTATTGATGGTACAACATTCATTACCTCTATCCAGAACTAAGTAATACTTTCTGCTGTTCAACCAGTCATCAGGACTATATAAGTAAACGCAATTTTGACCAATTTAATAAAATTTGTTGGAATTTATCCCACATTGCTTAGAAACAAACCTGGACCTAAGTTTATAAAGGATGACACCCTCTCCCTCTAATAAACACCTTTAGAGGAAATACGAGCGGCTCCTAATTTCTACAACAATAAATTAATTAACATACTAGTTTAAAATATTGATTCTACCTGAACAATCTGCTGCTTCAAAATCTCAGCCTTATCTTTACAAGAACGAACAGTCAAGAACTGATCCACGTCAAGCTCCTTATTAATCATCCCGACAGTGAAATAAATGGTATCTGATGGCGGCAAGTCAACTCTAATCTCATCAACATCGAACCACAAAATATAGAATCTTTGCACCTGAATCCCCTTCAGCTCCGTGATCGAACCCAAACCCAATTTCCCAGTAATCTTTTCCTCGTAATAAACGGTGTAGTCGAATTTAATGTAACATGGTTTGTCCAAATAGACCTCAAAGTGTCCATCTTCGGACAGGGTGTAGTTGGTGACAGAGTCTGGCAGAAGTCCACTTGGGAGTCCGAATTCGGGCAGGAGTTCGTGCACCGTTGGATTTGGAGATGATGATGAATAATGGAGGTTTATGAGAGAGAAGAGAAGGAGAATGTGGTAGAGGAGTTTGGTGTTGAAAGCCATTAATATGGAATTTTTTAGAGTTTGGTTTTTGATTGTTCTATGATATTTATATGGCAAAAAGACTATCAAATGTTATTTTGAATTGTCAAATAAGTCGATAGTACCCTACCCTTTTGTAATTTTATTGGCAAGTAAAAATAGGAATTGTGAAGTTTAAAACTATTTATTGCACTGATTTAATGCATAAAGAGTTAATGTTATTTAAATTGAATTTTATATACCTTTACAATAAACAAGTTGAGAAATATATTAACTTTAGAGATCAGTAACAAAAAAAATTCAAATGGAATAGTTTCATTGTATTATGTTTTTCTATTCATTGTGTTTTTAGTGATTACAAAAAAAAACCTCGAATATTTTTTTTAAAGCTTGTACAGTTTAGTTGAACAAAAGAAAATTATAAAAAGTGTCTAGTTATACAAACAACTTAAAATATGGTAGTAAGTGGGTGTTTGCTAATTTTTAATATTCGCCGGAGGACAGTTTATTGATAAATTTACAGAAGGGTTATATGCCAATTAAAAGCAAATAGGGGCTAATTTTTACATGATCCTTTTTTGTTTTTTGGTGGTTTAATTTATTGCCGTTTTAGTTTTACGTCTCGTGGTTCACTCTTTTACATTATATATTTGTTTCACTTGAACGTGATATATTAAATAATGTTTAGATGATTTTTTTTTATTATAAGAAAACAGTTCGACATTAAGAAGCTAATTAATCAACTTGACGCATTTTTGTTGTCGTCAACTCTATTTGCGAAAATTTCCAATGTCCCCTTCAGACAAACAAAACAATTTTCTCTTCTTAAGCTCGTAGCGAGTAATTAGCTTCAAGTAAACTACCTTTAACAGATAAACTGTAAATGAGAAAACAATGTAATTAAAGTAGAAAAGTAAACAGCTTAATGCAAGGCTTATTTTTTTGATAGTTAATTGCTTCAAGACATGTCGGGAACGTGAGAAATTTCTTGGAAACTGCAGATTTTGTCTTTTGGTGGAGGTGACACTTTTCTCACCTAAAGGGTGACATCTGGATTATTGAGAAAGGGCGAAAAATTGGATAACATTAATTATATCGTTAGAAGTTAGAACAGTTGATGCTCCCTGAATATTCATATGGAATTTATAGCTTAGAATTTAAAATAAATTATCATATTATGTAGGGATAATTACAGCTACACCCCTTGAGGTTTGGTGTAATTACAGATACCTCCTATGTGGTTTGAGAAATTATAATGACCTCCCATGAGGTTTGAAACCTTGCACATACCTCCCCTCTACAATTTAAAGATTGTCTGGGATGTGAGTCATGATAAAATTATACTTATTATACTTACACCCCTAAAGTTTGGTATATTTATAAAAATAATCCTTGATGTTAGAAAAATTAAAATTAAATACTCCAAATGGTTTTAAAACCTACTATATTATTAGCTAAAATATAAAAAAGTATTTAAATTTAAATTTAAATTTAAAAATAAGTTAATTTAATCCAAAATATATTTTTGAATCAAAACACTTAACTTTTAGTTTTTTTTTTTTAAAAACAATTCCAGTAAATCTCAGTCAAAACTTAACTAACTACTCATCTTTATGCCTTTATCCTAGTTGCAATTTTAAACTAACAATTATTTTAGTTATAGAAGAAGATAACACACCGAAATTTGGTTTCAGTAAATACAGTGCATTTAGGTTGTTTATTTTGCCAAAAAGTTCAACAAAACTCGCTACCTAAAACCAGTGACCATGTCTGAGATGAAGGATGATAATTCTATTGTCAGTGTTGCTAGTAATTTTGTCATTATTCTTCTTTTTGAAAATGGGTTGTGAAAATCTTGATTATTCTGTTATATTTGTTAATTTTCATTGAGAATGAGAGTTTTTACAATTGAGTTTTCTGTTTCTTGTCTTTTTTTTTTTTTTGGAGATTGCATAGATATGTTATTCTTTTACCAAATGCTTCTTTTCTTGTTGTGATAAACTGATAATTCCGTGGGACGAGTAATTGTATTTAATATGGAACTATAATGAAATTTATGAGATTATTACGAGTAAAATAAAAATGAAAAATTAAAAAAACAAAAACATAAAATTAAATATTTTTACAAAATAATAAAAATATTCAGATTAGATTAAAATTTAAACTATAATTTTAAAAAAAATTATATTTTTAGTTAGTCATATAGTAGTTATTTTCTAAAATTATTTGGAGCATTTAATTTAATTTTTCTAACATCAAGGATTACTTTTATAAATATACAAAACTTTAGGGGTGTAAGTAGAATAAGCATAATTTTATCATGACTTACACCCATACAACCCTTAAATTGTAGAGAGGAGGTATGTGTAAGGTTTCAAACCTCAGGGGAGGTCATTGTAATTTCTCAAACCATAGGGGAGGTATCTGTAATTACACCAAACCTCAAGGGGTGTAGCTGTAATTATCCCTATTATGTATCTTAATATTAAAATTTGCAAATATTTTCATAAAGTAATAATTTTAATATCAAAGTTAAAAATATGTTCATAGATTATTAAAGGAAAGAAATCTTAAACCATGTTTTTAAGCAAACAATATTTTGCTGACAGTTTTCTTGGGGTGAAAATTGAACGCTTGAGTTGGTAATCAGTAGCAAGGGCTTATTCCTCAGCGATGGAGATATCGAGAGGGGGCAATATGCGGGAGTATATTCCAAAACTGATCTAAGAAATTTTGTTGAGGCTAAAACAATTTTTTATTGGGAGTTAGATATTTCGGAGCGAGTATTTTGCTTTGTGTATACATATGATTAAGTATATACAACTTTAATACAAGGTGTAACGCGGGTCTCGCTGACCCATCGCGTTATTTGATTTGGGTTGCCCCAATACGTCATGTTTCTCGAATTAGCCCATTTTAAGTTGTGGCCGACCCTTCATGGTTTTAAAATTAGGTTGAAGAGGCCTAGACCACTAGGCCAATTCGGGGTTGCCTCTTGTTGATACTAGAGCAAGGAGTGCCCGATGCCACTTAAGACACTTTCTATTCCTAAGCATTCTAGTACTATAAAGATCCTCCACCCATTTCATTTTTAACCACACAACTCTTAAGAAATTGCATTTTTGATATCCTAACTTGGCAGATCACGATTTTGGTAATTTAATTTGGCAATTTTTTCAATTTTGGTATCCCGACGGCGACGATTTTAAAATCTTGCCGAAATTTTCCACGTGGAACTAAGTTTGGAGATTTGATCCCAATCAACCTCCCAACTCTCCCATTTGCCATATTAAACGCCTTGTGGAAGAAAATAAGAAGATCAAATAAAATAACAAAAAGACAAAATCCAAGGTGCAAGTGGGTGAGTTGAGAGTTTGGCTGATGGCCAAAACCCCCAAATTTAGCCTCACGTGAAAAATTACGGCAAAATTTTGAAATCGCCGCCGTCGGGTACCAGAATTGAAAAAATTGCCAAATTAGGATACCAAAATCGTGATCTGCCAAGTTAAAATATGAGAAAAGAAATGGTGCCAAATTAGGGCACAAATGCAATTTTCTCACACAACTATCTTACTTCTACAATCTCTCCACTCTATTAAAAAATCTCTAAATTTTATTTCATATTGTCCAATCTCTTGTTATTTATTTAATTACTCTCTTTTCAATATCATATCAAACGCATGAGCACCCAACTCTGGTCGATATCCATCATCACTATATTATCCTGATCATTCACAACACCTCCTCTCGATTGGTTCATATTTCGTGGTTTACTAGCCACTCAAATGTCTACAGAGTCTTGCTTTGGTGTTAGATAACGCGTGATTATGGATAGAAGGAATCGATTACCTCCACAAACTATTAAATCTTGTATGGTTTTGAAGGTTGAACACGATCAACAACTTCAGAAAAAAACATTGATACATGTGCTAATATACTTCTCTATGAGTATGACGAAGGGGAAAACTCCATTATTCATCGTTTTGATGAAAATTTGAGTATTTTGTGATTTTCTTAAGCTTACCTTTATATCTTTTTTGAACAATATTTTTAAGTTTACCTTTATGTTTTTTTTTTTTTCGCACTTACAAATCCAATGTGGACAAATGTTTTTCAAGAAGTTGCAATCGCTTTGTTTGAGTTGAGATAAAAATAGGTGTTGATTAAAGACAAGATCATACATTCCAAATTCATGAACATGGATACTATTGTATTTTGATTTATTGGTCATTCGTCAAGATTTACCCTACATTTAATTCAATAGAAAAAAAGGGGAGTGAAACTCCCTTGGGTCCATTCTTGGATAAGAGTCCATAAAATAAGAGAACCTCTCAAAGCATAAAAGAAAAAAAGAAAAAGTTTCGTGCATAAGAGGAAGAGCATTTTTTAGGGCCGGGTCCAAAAAGTGATCTTTAATAGGTTCTTGGGGAGTGACATTAGGTCCTTTCCATTTGTGACTCGAATTGTTGCACAAAGAGGAGCGAACAATCATGGAACCTCTTCAAGATGCATAAAGCAATTAGGTTAACATTACACTTATACGAAATAACTTCTCACTTATTAGATGCGACAGTAAGGAGTCTAATCATTGAGGTCATATTGGAACGAGCTTATTCTTTTGCACGACAGCAACAACAAAATTTATTTTTCCTTCACAGACTTAAACAAGTTCAGAATTATTAGCCTACACCTCCCTATTATTACAATCTTGTAACCAAAATAAAGCTGGGCATAAAGGAAAATCACGCAGCAAACCCCGAAAAAAAATATAAAAAGAAAATAGAACGCACAACACAAGGAGAAATGTCTTTTTCAAAAACCATAATTAAAGATTGTGACCCACAGCCATGGTAAGTAGGAGGCCTGAGACCATTTCAATTAATGACAATCTCTTTCTGATTCTTCCTCCATCGTTTGCTAGATTAGCGCCTGTTCTTCTTCCAGTCGATGATGTTGCTGTAATGATAACATGTTAAAAGGGTGACAAAATAAGTAGAATCAAAAATAACAATTTTTTTGTGAATTGTGTTGTTTGAACTTTTACAATGCATATATATCATGTTTTAAGAGCAAAGAAATAATTGAAACATGATTTCAATGCAAAAACTGAAACTTCGGAGCAAAATCTCATTAGATTTTTATGTATTTAAAAACCATTCCAAAATAATTGCTTTTTTTAAGAGCATATAAAAATCTTATTTTCTTCAAATATTTTTGTGCCTCTTACCGGTAGCGGCGGCAGTAGGTGCAGTTGCGGTACTTTTGTTAGCACTGTTTGCAAAATCCTCAAACACCTTTGCATCTGGTGAATTTGGTGCCAAATGCAATAGAGCTGCACAATATTTCCGGAGTACATAATTATAACCATAGTCATAAACATAAGGAATTGTAACGAAAAAATTATAATAAAATGAATCAAGTAAAAATTATAACTAGATATCCTAAGGTTTTGGTATAGTAACAATGCCTCACAGACTAATTTGAAAATTAGAAACTCTTTTTTTGAAACTTAAAAAAAGATAACATGTAACAACATTTCCCAAACTTTAAGGAGGTACCTCTGCAATTATCAAAATCTTACTAGGATATATGTGTTTTTCTTAAGTTCCCCTGCGGCGTTCATGTAATTGTTCAAAAACACAAAAGTCTCAATTATCAGACCAGATCTTAGGGTGTGAATATCAAAATTAATAAAACTAATAAAAAAAACTTCAAGTTTCTATTTCAATAATGGTGGCGTTGGTTTGGAGAGGTTGAGAGATGCGCATCAGCATATATATAATTATATATATACATATACCTCAGCATATTAATTTGAAAATCCCATCACCGATACATATTAACTTCCAAATATTTCTCTAAATTTAATTTCAAAATTTAAAATAACGGTATGCTTATGCAATATTGCAATTATTCAAACTGTCTCAGCTCGATAATCGTAACATAAACAAAAATAGTGATATTTAAACTTATACCTCTAAATTAATTGAGACTTTTTGTAACCCATATCAGTAACAAATACTTTGGATATCCATTACCATCACCTTTTGTCTGACCGGTTTTGCGGCCCTTTGAGATCGAAAAGCGGTCACGGGAGCACACCACCCTTACGATGACCCGATATTGACTAGGAAACAGTCACAAGAGCATATCAACCGTAGGTCACGAAAAATCAATGTGACTGATTTTCAGTTTTTCATGACTACTTGTCACGGATGCTCCTTTTATCATAGTGAGTTTTAATAATATGAGACACCTCTAAAACTTTTTAAAAAAATTATTAACTAGGAGATCTATCCTGAAAATATTTTTAGAAGCGAAAAGGATATCAGTTAGTGATAAAATAATCTAGAAGATTTTTCAGTTTTTTTCTTTTTGGTAATTAGAAGATTTTTCAGTTAATTCTTAGCATAAGGAGTGTTATAAACAGTGTACCCTATTAGCAAATATTAGCCAAAGCTCTCGCATGTTGATTTAATTGTTACGCGCACGCGAGAAAATCAAAATTTCCTTCTTGCTCAAACACACTCATATGACACACGCGTGTATAAACTTCGCGATCACAACTTACTCGGACAGTCATTGATGCCTAGACCTCCAGTCGGCGTCTTGCATAGGGTCGGAAGACTAAGCGCACGCGTCGCGTTAATACGAATGCCAACGCTTGGATCATTCCTATCCTTCACCAACACACAAATGCACTCGGGGCTCTTTGCAAACACTTGTTTGAACCCGTTGCAACAGTCGATCGCGGGCGCATTAGCCTCGTCGCTAACAAACGGAAGGCACGTTGCTAGCCCCACCACTTGATTCGCACATCTTTGCTTATCTTGGTTTACGTCACATGTTGCAAGACCAAAAAATAGTACCATGAGAATCAAGAGAAGTTGCCCTAAAGATACATGTAATTTGGATGACTTCATTTTTTTTTTTTTTTTTTGTAATAGAAAAGAGGTTGTAAGAGAGACAAGGAGGGATGGGTAATGTAGTTGTTCCATGCTTTATATTATATGCTTACATTATTGAAATTGGAATGTGAGAGTGATTGAAATTGAGAGGTGGGGGTGGAGGGAGTTGGAAAATAAATTCTGTTGGTTGATATTTATGACTGACTTATAAGGGTCGAGTCATATCAATATTGATCAACGAATTAATTTTTCCAGCGAATACGTTTGAAAAAAGGTTACTAAAGTTGGTGTCAGATTGTACCTTTTGTTAAGTATAAAAAAAAAACCCAAAAAGAAAAAAAAAACTTGTGTACTACTAATTAACCAGAACAACTTGGGTAGATGACGAATTAATTAGTGCTAGGAAATTATATATGTGTGCGGTAACGTGAAAAGGAATAATGAAGTTTCGTTCATTACTTGGAGATGCTAAATACGAGTATACGAGTGAGCTAACCGTGATTATGAAGGAAATAAGTAAATTCTAATGTCCTAAAATTGGCTAATGATATGTGTGTGTGTGCTGGTTTAACGGTGTGAGGGGCAAATGAACTTTAATTTACTACTATTATATATAGCGTATTTTGAGGATAATTATATCTACATCACATGAGGTTTAATCTAATTTCAAAAGATCCCCCTTTAAGTTTTAATAATTATAAAGATGCATCCTAGAATTTACAGAAAAAAGGAGGTAAAAAATAGGAAGCCTACGTATAACTTAATTCTTTCGAAGTTCTTTACACTACTTGGGATGAATCCGTAATTATCCAAACAGTATTAGTTTTTATTTTATTCTTGTTAGAAAAAAAACAATTAGACGATAGTACTGAATTGAATCCCGTGATAATTGCATCTTGATTGCAACTCACTTCGCATTCATGCAATGTTATATTAAGGCTCGTGATGGATTCGCATATCCCGTGATAGTATACAGCTAGTGATGTGTTTTGTATGATTAGGCAGTCTCAAACTCTCAAGTGGATAATGGTTTAGTTGTTAATACTTAATATCAATGTTTTAGATATTTGCCTTATTTAACTTCAAAATGACATGAGTCGATTCTTCAAAATTCTGCCCAGGACTCCCTCAGTGCTTCATTTCATGAATTTCTTAATACTTGTCTTTATAATACTTATTTTGTTTTTCTTGATCATAAATATTGATTTTAAAAAATTAAATATCAAAATTTTGGGTTATGTTCCGTGTCTCAAGGCTTAAAACACACATCTAATCGAGCCGATTGTCAAACTAACACTCTTAAAAAAATAATTACTAAAGTGTAGCTCTTAAACATATAATATTCACAATCTAACCTCTTCCCTTGCCAAATAATTACCAAAATAATACTAAACTAGTTGATGAGTACTATATAACAAAAACAGCAACAAATTTACAGCAAAAAAATAATTAGAAATATAAGTAAGTCTAAAAGAAAGATACTTATTTGATGCTCCATAAAATCTCACACTTTATAATTCATTAATTAGATATATAAATAAAATATATTTTGAATTTTAAATGTGATGTTTCCAAATTTGTAATTTATTTAAAGTTTCTAAACATATTTGTATCTTTTACACTTATCCATTAAACAAGAAACAGCTACGTGCAAAAGTTTGTCTTTTAAAACTAATTTCTACTCAGATTACATTAATTAAAAAAAAAAATACTTGTCTTCCTTACCCAATCCAATCCACCCTAACCCCACGGCTGCCAAACCACTTGCACGGCGGAGTCAAGATTTTGGCATAGGTTGGGGGGCGGGGGGAGAACTGACATGATATATTTTTTCTTTTATACATACATATACATTTTTTTATTGATTATTTTTAATTACTTTATATAATAATAAGTTATTCTAAAATATAAGTACTTTAAAAAGCATATATTTGATTTTTTTTAAATATAAAAGCAACTACAAAGTAGCAAAGTTATAGCTAAAACTTGTAAAAGAATTAAATTAAAACTATATAAATAAACATGTCAAACGAATAGAGAGATTGCTTACATTCATAAGAGTTTTTTATTATTTATGTTTATATAAATATTTATAAATGTGTCGCATCCTTTAAGAGGATTTTAAATTAGAATTAAACTAATATATGAGTAATATATTTCTTAATATTGTGTATTGTAACATTAGTTTTAATCTATGACTTTCTCTCCACAAATACTTTTATCAGAAAAATGATACTTAATTGTAAAGAATGTCTAAGAAAAAGTAGTACAATCAGGTATTATATTGGATTTTCACTTTTTTTTATTCACCACACATAATGAGTAAGAGAGGTTTAAATCATTATAAAAGTAAGAGAAAAAAATTGAATCTTAGCCATCTAGTAACATTGCAAAAGTCCGTCACGTAATAATTAGTTTCAACTTTCAACGTTACATTTTGAAATGACATCTCTTATTTCAAGATTTTTTATGAGCCCCAATTAATCTAATAAAATGGCAAAATTTGGACTTATAATAGCTCTAGTATTACGTTTAATCACATTACATTGCTAAAATAAAACTTAGTTCCAATTTCTGAAACTTGTCATTACATTCAATCACATAAGTAATATAAAACTTAAAAATAGTCTAAATTTTTTAAAATTGTCTTCACATTAAATCCCAAGCTAAAACTTATATTAAGTGTCATTTACATTTTTCATTCTTAAAATATTATCTTTTGACACTTTGCACAAAATCATATTTATTCCACTTATACCCCCTGATTAAAATATTAATGTCAAATGGATAAGCTATAATATTTAATTAAACCTTTTAAAAATAAAATATGTTTTATATAATCAAAAAACTATTACTTTGTTATTTATTAATTGAAATAAAATGTTATACGCGACTTTAGTTTGAATTTATTAAAAAAAAAAATCCAATTTACTTTCATTGTGTTTTAGAACTTCTTGGGTTGGGTTGGGTTGGGTTGGGTTGGGGAAGAAGTTATAATGAAATGGGGGTTCAGGTGCCTTCTAGAAGATGGCACATGACATATGGTGCGGTGGTTACTGAAGAAGGTAGAGGGGTGTCGTGCGTTGGGGAAGAATATATATATTTGGCAGTAAACTTAACAATAAAAAATATATAAAATATTTAATAATATTAAAAATTCATTGTATGAATTTGAAAGATTTCACATAACGTTTTATTTCAGTCAATGAAAAAGAAGGTAATATTGTGACTATTAAAAATATAAATATATATTTGGCAGTAAACTTAACAATTAAAAATATATAGAGTATTTTAAAATATTAAAAAATCTTTTTATGAATTTGAAAGATTCCGCATAACATATTTCGATACTGCCACGTCATAACGTTCGATACGGTGCTACAAGTGCATCTCGGACTGCGTTATGACACGTCGACATCATTATTTTTTAATGCTAAATTACAATTCAAGGCAAAACTCAAATTAAGCCCATGCAGGTCCAACTTCGAGTTATACCAGGGCCCAATTCGAGTTGTTTCCCGCCCAGTTCGAGCTATTCAAAGCCCAATTCGAGTTGTTTTATAACCTCAATTCGAGTTATCTAAATAGCTCTAATTCGATTTACTTCAACTCTTAATTGTACTTTAACTACAATTCTAGCTGAATAGAGACTCTTATTACTATATATATGGGTCCCACTCGCCATTCTAAGATACGTTTTTTCATAATTTTTAAGCCTTAACCTCGAGTTATATTGATCGAATTCGACCTATTTGTGAGTCTGATCCGACTTGTGAAAATAGCTCTCATTCGACTAATAATAGTCTGCATTTCGAGTTATTTGAGTGTCCAATTCGACTTGTTTTGATCACTCAGTTCGACTTGTTCGTAGGCTCAATCCGACCTATTTGCTTAATTCGACTTGTTGTCACGCAGAACGAGATCTCATATTCCGGCTTATCTGACTTAAGCATCGGAGTGCCTTCGCCGGGAAGGCCCCGACTTAGTTTACGTGTGGTGTTGAGTGTAGGTTTAGAACTCAAATGCTGCTTAAGGATCCAACATGGACTAAAGTAGTATGACGTAGAGTGTTGGCAAGTGGACAGGTATCCAGACGAAAATACCCCACATCCGAAAGTAATATTGTGACTATTAAAAATATACATATATTTTTGTATTATTTAAATATACACATATAAGCTTATGTTTTTGAAAAGACAAATTTATTTTTTAAAACCTAAACTTAATAATTTGCAGATGCAATTCCTAAAAAAAAAAGAACAATCTTTTGAGGATGCAAAGTGTCAATGATCACCTCTACCATTAATTAGAGCTTAGGGATCTAATACGATGACAAGTTTTATAAATTAGAATTATATATGTCTTATTCTAGTATTTTCATGTGATCAAATGTGACGACAAGTTTTAAAAATTAAGAATACTTTTTGATAATGGTCTAAGCAATCTACGACCCATGGACCGTTACGATGACTAACAAAGGAGTAATCATTGATGCTACGACACAGATATCGAACCGATACCAAAGAAGATTTGATATAACGAAGGACCCAGTATCGGACCGCACTCACTATGGAGGATAACGACCAGTCACCAAAAGACAAGACCATCGGAGGCAGAAAGTACTATGCAATTCACCTCGTCTCTGATACACGCATTTGTTGACATCCAGAACCTCGGTGTCGGGGCATGTCGGCCATTAACTGACAGATAATTATATCCGACCATTGACGTAGGCAACTCGTAAATATGACCATTATGACCTTTAACAAGCAGAGTATTTGACGAAGTTGTCGTCAATGCTTCTATAAATGAGTGTTGAACGAAACACTTGTAATTGAGGGACCGCCACATGTCCAAATTCGGTGGCCTATATATACTACGATCGTTAGAATTGATTCACAAAGAAAACATAACACACAACAACGTTGGAAAAGAAGAGTTTTCAGGTACTCGCTCAGTTCCGATCGAGGTGTATTTCGTAGAAATACTTAATTTCAAGAAAGAGAACGTTCACTTTTTTTACCCATAACTCACCATCCCATGAATTTCACCTTAGTAAGACATCAAACTAAATAACTTTCATCACTTTTATTTTAGTAATCAATGAATATCAGACTAAAACTATAGGGCCAAATGTAAAACTTTATTATTTTATAATATATATATATATATATATATATATATATATATATATATATATATATATATATATATATATGTTATAAAATAAAATTATATTAACAAATGTATGGAAGGAGTTCGTGAATGCATGATGACCAACATATGGAAGTCTGGAAAGCGATAACATGATGAAGCAAGATTCTAATAGATCTCATACCGGAATGTTTTGTTTTTCAAAATTGTGGAAACAAAAGTATTAACGTTTTCTACTTTCGCTATAATAACTATTTCTATGTTTTTTTTAAACTCACAAAAAAAATCTCGAAATTTTTTTAAGGCATTATAAGTGACCAGAATATTAAAAAAAATGTTTGATTCATGGATAAGATCCAACTTAGGTGCGGACAATTTTCTCCGCAACACATTATTTCTCTATGGTCGATGAATTCATCTTAAGTTTCCGTTAGACTTAATTATTCTTCTAAGAATCCTTTTTTTTTTTTTTTTTTTGATGAGAATCCTTTAGGCTAGAAGCCAATACATAAATGTACATAGGCCCTATATATGTTGCCGTCGCCGTGTAGGACATTAGTAGTGGTATAATTGCAGACTATAGCTGGCATGAGCGACGGTGTCTTTGGTTTAAAATTTAAGTTCCATTAAAAAATCTAATTCTCACGTGCGAAATTTCTTTATTTTATACTACCATTCGCGGACACAATTGTTTGTTTATACTTTATGAACTAAAATTAACAGTTATAGTATCTCATAGATTTAATGGATTAAAAGCGTCAAACTTCTCGTTCTATATTACTGTTGCACTTCGTTTCTATTTTTTTTTTAATCATAATTTATCCATGAACTATAGATAAATAAATTTTGCTCCCTGTTTAAATTTCTGACAAAAATGTTATCGAAACTTGAAACATGAATATAGGGGTCCATCACAATTAACTTCAAATTCGATTAAATGCCCTCTTTTTCCTTCAAAATTTGGTACATTTTCTTTTTTTTCAAACTCTAGTTTAATTATCAAAATTTGGGGTTTAAAATTAAGGAAATATAACCAAAATTAAAATGAAAAGACGAAATTTTATTGACCTTGAGGTTAAATCGTGATGAAACTCATGTTCACATTTCAAATTTTGGCGAAAATAAACTTTCCGACCAAATGTTGTTACCAATCAGTGATTAGGGGGCAAAATGTGTACTTATCCATAGTATACGGGGCAAGTTGCTAAAATAAAAGTATAGGAAGAAAGTGCGATAAGGGTTTAGTACATGGGGTTTACGTACGCTTTTATCCCTAATTAATATTACAACTATTAAAATAATATAGTCAACTATAACATAAAGCCTTTCAAAAAAAAAAAAAAAAAAAAACTATAGCATAAAGCCTGTAAATTTGATTTCGGAAAAAATCACTCTTCACGAATTAACTAACAAATTATTCAAACTAAGGAAAATTAAGTCGTGCCGTTCAAAACTCACCGACAAACAATAAACATCACATAAAGTAATAAATGGAGTTAATTACTTTCTTATTATACATCAAGTTACATACTTCGAATAAATTACGAAATTAAAATATACTTGCTGTGTAATAACAACCTAAAATTCCTTGTATAATAAACTAAAATTCCTTAGAGCGTATTTAGTATTAACAACTTTTGAATTCGAATTTATGGAATTCCTCATACGGATTATCAATCATGATGAAGTGCATTTTGCTTCCCACTTTTAAATCTTATTTGGACAAATTAGATTATTACTAAAAATATTTGTTATATAATCAGAATAACGCTAGCTATATACTGCTAGTTCTCTTCCTTTCCTTGCTGTAGAAGATAAGTAAGTGAGAATGTGAATATAATTAAATTTTAATTACTACAAGTACTTATGATGAAGCTAAAGATCGACTCAAACCATGTTAATTTATGTAAGAGAGATTACATTAATTAAGATATCTTTTGATACGACAGTTGGAGAATTTTTCCCGTTTATATAAAAAAATTTAACTCCAATATTATTTATTATTCATGATGAGATGTCATTTTACATTCGAAAGTGTAGTTCACGTAATTGAGTATATATATATATATATATATATATATATATATATATATATATATATATATATATATATATATATATATATATATATATATATATATATATAATCAAAAGTAAGGAATTGATTAATATTTGAGAAATTGGACTAATTTGGTTAACGAGTGAATATACTTTATGTAGTTCAATTTTACTCATTAAGATGTGATACGTTGAAAATAAACAGAAGTTGGTATATTGCCTTTTGAAATTAAAAAAAGAAGAAGATAAATTTGCTATATTTTCTTATAGTCTACATGCTCGTATCTATATATTATTTATTACCAACTCTTACATGTAAAACGGATTTAATGTAACTTTACCCCTATGTTATATAAATAAACACACTATCCCCTATTCCCCTTTAAAAAATATATATGCAGATTCTCCATCTAATTTGTGTTAAATAAAGCACGTTGTCTTGTTGTGATATTAAAAGTAGGCAAATTACCCTCTTTTATTAAAAATAGAAATAACTATTTGCCCAACGACCCCTAACACTTAGTGCATGAGAGGGGTATTGTAAAACCCCAATTTTTTTATATGTTTTTCTTTTATTATTTTCTCATTCGAGAAAATCAATTTCATTTAATCATAAAACATAAAGTTGTTTAAATCTTGGCAATTTCATTTAATCATAAAACATAAAGTTGTTTAAATCTTGGCTGTATTTTAATAGGAGTATTTCCTATATTTGAGGTCCTAATTGTATTAGAGTTTTTCTTTCTTTAGGACTCTCTATTTTTTTTAATGCCTTTAATTGTTTTAGGTTTATTCTTTTCTCTCAAATAAAACATCAGAATAGGGTTTAGACGATTTGTACTTTCACCACAATCCACATGCTTCTTCTTTCTTCAAACGTCATCGCCGACCTTTTTTTCGTGTAACTCTCGGTAAATTCCATTCTCTATTACATGTAATTGTTTGTATTTCATCCCAATCATTGTCAAAGTTATTGTTTTGTGTTGTTAAAAAAAAAAAAAGTTATTGTTTTGTGGAATTGAGTAGTCCGATTGTTTATTCTTAAAAGTGGGAGTTGGTTGGCTGCTTAGCCATCTTAGATTAATTAATGACATGGGATTTGCTTAGAGTTAGGATAGTATAGTTTATATATAAGAATTATGGTGGGGGTTTGATGCAGATCACTTTGAAATCAAAAATATGTAAAGTAGATACTAGAAACAGGGGACTTAAGTGTGGAATTGCTGTTGATGGTTGTTTAAGGTTTTCTGGTATGTTTTGCTAATACAAGATAATGAGGATTCGTACATACCTGTCTGAACTCGTACATACTGGTGTTATAATTGATTTTGGTGGCTATAGTTTACTCTTTTATAGATAATTTGGGGAAAGGCTTATGAAAATTATTCCAAATTTTGGGATTTAGGTTCTGTACTTGATTTAATGTGCAAAAACTCAATCTATGATTGCATATACTTGACATTTAAATGTATGATGATTCTCTGTTCTTTTCCTAAAACTTACAACTTGAGATTATCTTGGTTAAATGAAAACAAAACATTAAGTGTATACTTATTTCATGATGAAACCGTAGGATACATGTGCTTATTTGTATATGTATAGTTATAGCTTGAGATTAGTGCTACTTGTTAGATTTTGATTTGGTTAGGCTAGAATTAGAGATCATTAGTAGGCTTATTGAGATTTTACTTGTTAATAGGTGAATCCAGCTAGCATTCTGCATACGGTATTTTTGTGCAATTATTACTCCAGGTGAGTGTTCGTAAACCGATACTTACTTTTGAAAAACTGGAAGGATGCATGTATATATGTACGACTGTAATATGTATGTATTAGTTACTCAAATGTTTTATGAAAGCATGTGACATGTTAAAGTTTCTGAAAAGTAATTGCTTCACTTATGATGATTATGTCCCGTCTGTTCTGTTTTGTTCCGTTCTGTTCTGTTAGTTGGATCCAACTTTAGCTTGGGTGTGCTTGGGGTGAGATCGGGCAGCAGAGGGCTCGCGGTTGAGTCTCAAGTCCCCATGGCCCATTCCCTCTTAGATACAACGGGAGGTCGTTGTTATCTTTGTTGGGTCGTAGGTTTTACACATGAACCATGGCATGTGATTCTGTCTGATTGTAAGGTCGCTCCTTACACGGGGTGATAAGGCAATGATTCTGGAAATGGTTGTAAGGGTGGTCTGCATCAGCAAATAAACGGGGACGCTCATCATCATAAGTGCCAATATTTTAGTGAAAGTTATTATAAGTTAAATACTTGTGTTTTTCTGAATTAATATGATTGCATGTTTCGTCTTATTTTTCCTGTTCAAATGTTTTCAAAGTAAAAGTTCTATCATGAAAAGCACAATTTGCACACATTCATGAACACTCACTGAGATTTTTATCTCATAAGTTTTAAATTTTCCTTCTTCCAGATTTAGATAATGACTCGGGTGTACCATCAGGAGGGGAGTTTGCAGAAGAATAGCATATTATGATCATTTCTCAACATTAGTAGTTCTTTAGAATTTCTGGATCTTTTGGAGTTATTACTTTCTTTTAGAATTTATGTCTGGTCTATGAATGTTTAGTTGGTTATTGTTTTTGACCTTAAAATTGAGGATTGTTGATATCTTTAGTTTCTGGACGCCTGTGCGCGAGTTTCAGTTTTGTTATGTTGTCGTAGTTCATGACTCTGGATTTGCATTTATATATTTCTTCTATATTTTGAGGCTGTTATAGTTGGTATCAGAGCCTGGGTTAACACCTAGGCTCGCCAGGATAGGATCTTCGGACTTAGTTAGATTGTGATCGAGTGACTATAGGTTAAGCTTCCGCATAAGTTACAAGTTCTGCTTTGTACCATGGGTTGATGGATTATTCTCGGGTGGCCGACCTTTTATAATCCATCGCGAACCAAGGTGTTGAGCATGAGTCTATGGATAGAGTTATTATTAGTAGGATTCAATCTAGAATAGAGATAAATCTCTGAGCCTCTATATCAATCTTCTTCAGTGTTTGTCTTTTGCTTATTTCGACTTGAAGTGTGTATGATTATGTTGTTTTATCTTTTATTAAAGAATAATATTATAGTACACGAGTTTAATAGGTAATGGGCGATTCTTATTTTCAGACTATTACTTATATTACTATGGCAAACGAATGTGGACGAGATGGAGGCGTTCCAATACCCCGAGGGTTCAGCCTGATGATGAACCACTTGCCTCTTACCGTCGAGGCACTGGTAACAGAACTGGAGAACAAGCACCACCACTCGCAGCACCTCAAGGATCACAAGTGTTTGGAAATGAGTATGTAAACCAAATTGTGGAGGCTATGCAACAATTCACACAGGCAGTGCAGAATCAGGGAAGGGGCAGAGAAGATCAAACACTAGAAAGGTTCCCGCGATTCCAACCAAAACGCTTTGATGGCGAGCCAGATGATCAGAAAGCTGAGTTATGGCTAGAAAGTATCCAAAACATTTACAGTGTATTGGATTACTCAGAGGATCAGAAGGTGAAACTTGGTACCTTCTTGTTTGATGGAGCAGCACGTCACTGGTGGAATTCAGTGGAGATGAGATGGAGCATCAGGAAACCGCCAAGACTTGGGAGAACTTCTGCAACGAGTTCAACGACAAGTACATTCCAAGAACAGTTAGGGAACCCAGGGAAGATGAGTTTAATGCCTTGCAACAAGGAAATCTTTCAGTTGCTCAATATGATGCAGAATTCACTAGACTTATAAAATATGTGCCTCACATGCAAACTGACATGGCGAGGTGTGTCAGAAAGTTCTTGAGAGGGCTTCGTCCGGGTATTCAGAGAGGTCTCCTACCAATGGATATCCCAAATTACACTACCGCAGTAGAGAAAGCCTTGAAGATGGAAATGGGATTAGCAGAGTTAGAAGTTGTCTACAGGCCGGATAAGAGAGCTCGTACAACTCCAAGTCAAGTGACAAAACCCTTACAGCAACAGAAGACGAACTTGCATAATTCCACTAACCAGGTGGCAGTATCAGGAAATTTTGGGCAACAAAATGGCCAGGTATGTGGATTCTGTGGAAGAATTGGACATCATGAAGACAAGTGCTACAAAAAGATGGGTCGTTGCATGGGTTGTGGTAGTGATAAACACTTCATCCGTGATTGCCCGAAAAAGAAACCACAAGCAGAAAATTTGTCATTTGGGGGTAACAACCAGAAAGGAGCAAGTAACCAGGGAAACACCAACAAACCAAAGGTTCAGGCTAGGGTCTATTCTATGGAAGGTGGAGAGATGCCTGACTCTAACACAGTTGTGGAAGGTACAATTCTCATCGCACATAAAAATGGGAAAGCTTTATTTGATCCCGGAGCCACTCACTCTTTTATTTCTGTTAAATTTGCTAAGTCATTGGATTTGTCTTTTAAGCAATTACCTTACAATTTGGAAGTTTGTGCCTCTATGGGTGCTAGTGTAATGTCGGATCAGTACTGTAAGGATTGCAATATTAGTGTGCACAATAGGGATTTTCCTGGTGATCTAATTCTTCTACCTATCAAGGGATACGACATCATCCTGGGTATGGATTGGTTAACTAAATATCACGCTCAACTAGATTGTCGTGCTAAGATTGTCACACTGGGTGAGCCTGGAGAGCCTCTAATAAAAAATTTTGGGGATCATGGGCCAAGAGAAATCACATTCATTTCGTCTATCAAAGCAAGGAAAGCTTTAATGAATGGTGCAACTGGCTATCTGGCATTTTTTATGAACAAGCCAAGGGATCAAGTTAAGATCGAAGAGGTTCCAGTGGTGGGCGACTTCCATGATGTATTTCCCGAGGAGTTAACTTCTTTACCTCCAGATCGTGATTTAGAGTTTATCACTGAAGTATTACCAGGAACTACTCCAGTATCTAAAGCACCATATCGAATGGCTCCAGCAGAATTGAAAGAGCTCAAAACTCAGCTAGAAGAATTGCTTGATCAGGGATACATTAGACCCAGCACATCGCCTTGGGGAGCACCAGTACTTTTTGTAAAGAAAAAGGATGGAAGCCTCAGAATGTGTATTGATTATCGGGGGCTAAATAATGTCACTATCAAGAACAAGTGCCCTCTGCCCCGAATAGAGGAACTTTTTGACCAATTACAAGGGTCTCAAGTATACTCAAAGTTGGACCTTCGACAACGGTATTACCAATTGAAGGTTAGGGAAGAGGATGTGTCTAAAACGGCATTCAACACTCGTTAAGGGCATTTTGAATTTGCAGTAATGCCATTTGGGCTAACAAATGCACCAGCAGCATTTATGGATCTTATGCATCGGGTGTTCCAACCTTACTTGGATCAATTCGTGGTTGTGTTTATCGATGACATCCTGGTTTATTCAAAATCAGAAGAAGAGCACAAGAAACACTTACAGACCGTGTTGCAGATACTCCGAGAAAATAAACTTTATGCAAAGTTCAGTAAGTGTGAGTTTTGGTTATATAAGGTGGCCTTTCTCGGACATATAATATCTGGAGAAGGAGTCACAGTTGATCCCTCAAAAATTGAAGCTGTGCTAAGCTGGAAGAGACCAGAATCAGTGACATAAATCAGAAGTTTCTTGGGTTTAGCTGGATACTATCGAAGATTTGTTCAGGATTTCTCTAAAATAGCAGGACCACTATGTGCTCTAACCTAGAAGGGTACAAAATTTACTTGGACAGAAAAATGTGAGGCTAGTTTTCAAGAGCTAAAGAAGAGGTTGACCTCGGCACCTATATTGGCACTTCCACAGGGACCAGAGAATTTTATTGTCTATACAGATGCATCAAAGGAAGGCTTGGGGTGTGTTTTGATGCAGAGAGAAAGCGTAATTGCTTATGCTTCGAGGAAATTAAAAGCCCATGAGCAAAACTATCCTACACATGATTTGAAACTGGCGGCAATAGTTTTTGCTTTGGCTAAGTGGAGGCATTACCTTTATGGTGTCAAGTTTGTGGTTTTCACAGACCACAAAAGCCTGAAGTACCTATTCTCTCAAAAAGACCTTAATATGAGACAACGTCATTGGATGGAATTCTTGGAAGACTACGAATGCTCTATTCAGTACCATCCTGGCAAGGCCAATGTGGTGGCAGATGCTCTAAGCCGTAAAGTACATCTATCAAACCTCATAACTCAAGATTACAGTTACATTCAAGGTAGTGAACACAAAGTTATTGAGGATTCTAGAGTTACTTCTATAACGATCCTCTTTGCTAATATTACTCTCCGGCCAGAGATATTCCAGAGAATCAAAGAAGCTCAGGGAAGTGATGATACCCTCCAAGAGATCATAAGCAACTTGTCAAACTCTTCTTATGACAAGTACTCAGTTGATCGAGATGGGGCCTTAAGGTATAAAGGTCGAGTATGTATACCAAGTATTGGGGATATCAGGCGAGAGATTTTGGAAGAAGCTCACAATTCCAAGTATGCAGTTCACCGAGGCGGGAATAAGATGTATCAAGACCTGAAGAGGCACTATTGGTGGAATAATATGAAGAAAGATGTTGCTGACTTCGTACGGAAGTGTTTCACGTGTCAACAAGTTAAAGCAGAACATCAGCGACCAGGTGGTCTACTCCAACCATTAGAGATACCTAGATGGAAGTGGGAGATGATAACCATGGTTTTTGTCACAAGGTTACCGAAGGCTAGAGGAGGTTATGACAGCATTTGGGTAATAATTGATCGTCTGACTAAGTCGGCTCATTTCTTACAAGTCAAGACAACTTATACAGTGGAGACTTTAGCTCAAGTTTATCAAGATCAGATCGTGCGACTGCATGGAGTTCCCATTAGTATACTGTCTGATCGAGATCCTAAGTTTGTCTCTAGATTATGGAGGCAGATACAAGAAAGCTTGGGGACAAAACTAAATTTTAGCACGACAGCTCACCCTCAAACAGATGGCCAATCAGAACGAACTATACAGTTGTTGGAGGACATGCTAAGAGCTTGTGTGCTAGATTATGGGGATCAATGGATTAAACACCTCCCATTGATCGAATTTGCTTACAATAACAACTATCAAACTACTATTCAGATGGCACCATATGAAGCTTTGTATGGCAGGAAATGTCGATCACCGTTGCATGGGGATTTGGATGAGCACCAAACAGTAGCGTTCCAAGGAAAAGGTGGAGTGATTAAACCCGAATTCATACAAGACACCAGAGACAAAATTCATATAATTAAGCAAAGGATGCGAGCTGCTCAAAGTAGACAAAAGAGTTATGCAGATAACAGGAGGAAGGATTTGGAATTTCAAGTTGGGGACAAAGTGTTCCTAAAAGTGAACCCAAGAAAGGGGTTTGCAAGGATCAGAAAAGGAGGGAAGTTGAGTCCCCGATTCGTAGGACCTTTTGAAATATTGGAAAGGATCGGGGTGGTGGCTTACAAACTATGTCTACCACAAAACCTTGGGAGACTCCATAATGTTTTTCACGTGTCTCAACTGAAAAAGTACCACCCAGACCCATCGCATGTTACTCACTGCGAATAACTACCTCTCCAAGCAGATCTATCTTATGTGGAACGTCCCGTTCAAATCTTAGATCGAAAGATGAAACAACTCCGTATGAAACAGATACCCTTAGTAAAGGTGTTATGGATGAACCACAACCTTGAAGAGGCAACATGGGAGCGGGAGGACGAGAAGCGTAGTCGTTATCCCGAACTATTCGTCAATCAAGGTTAGAATTTGGGGACCAAATTCTTTTAAGGGGGTTGGATTGTAAAATCCCAATTTTTTTATATGTTTTTCTTTTATTATTTTCTCATTCGAGAAAATCAATTTCATTTAATCATAAAACATAAAGTTGTTTAAATCTTGACTGTATTTTAATAGGAGTATTTCCTATATTTGAGGTCCTAATTGTATTAGAGTTTTTCTTTCTTTAGGACTCTCTATTTTTTTAATGCCTTTAATTGTTTTAGGTTTATTCTTTTCTCTCAAATAAAACATCAGAATAGGGTTTAGACGATTTGTACTTTCACCACAATCAACCTGCTTCTTCTTCCTTCAAACGTCATCGCCGACCTTTTTTCGTGTAACTCTCGGTAAATTCCATTCTCTATTACATGTAATTGTTTGTATTTCATCCCAATCATTGTCAAAGTTATTGTTTTGTGGAATTGAGTAGTCCGATTGTTTATTCTTAAAAGTGGGAGTTGGTTGGCTGCTTAGCCATCTTAGATTAATTAATGACATGGGATTTGCTTAGAGTTAGGATAGTATAGTTTATATATAAGAATTATGGTGGGGGTTTGATGCAGATCCCTTTGAAATAAAAAATATGTAAAGTAGATACTAGAAACAGGGGACTTAAGTGTGGAATTGCTGTTGATGGTTGTTTAAGGTTTTCTGGTATGTTTTGCTAATACAAGATAATGAGGATTCGTACATACCTGTCTGAACTCGTACATACTGGTGTTATAATTGATTTTGGTGGCTATAGTTTACTCTTTTATAGATAATTTGGGGAAAGGCTTATGAAAATTATTCCAAGTTTTGGGATTTAGGTTCTGTACTTGATTTAATGTGCAAAAACTCAATCTATGATTGCATATACTTGACATTTAAATGTATGATGATTCTCTGTTCTTTTCCTAAAACTTACAACTTGAGATTATCTTGGTTAAATGAAAACAAAACATTAAGTGTATACTTATTTCATGATGAAACCGTAGGATACATGTGCTTATTTGTATATGTATAGTAATAGCTTGAGATTAGTGCTACTTGTTAGATTTTGATTTGGTTAGGCTAGAATTAGAGATCATTAGTAGGCTTATTGAGATTTTACTTGTTAATAGGTGAATCCAGCTGGCGTTCTGCATACGGTATTTTTGTGCAATTATTACTCCAGGTGAGTGTTCGTAAACCGATACTTACTTTTGAAAAACTGGAAGGATGCATGTATATATGTACGACTGTAATATGTATGTATTAGTTACTCAAATGTTTTATGAAAGCATGTGACAGGTTAAAGTTTCTGAAAAGTAATTGCTTCACTTATGATGATTATGTCCCGTCTGTTCTGTTTTGTTCCGTTCTGTTCTGTTAGTTGGATCCAACTTTAGCTTGGGTGTGCTTGGGGTGAGACCGAGCAGCAGAGGGCTCGCCGGTTGAGTCTCAAGTCCCCATGGCCCATTCCCTCTTAGATACAACGGGAGGTCGTTGTTATCTTTGTTGGGTCGTAGGTTTTACACATGAACCATGGCATGTAATTCTGTCTGATTGTAAGGTCGCTCCTTACACGGGGTGATAAGACAATGATTCTGGAAATGGTTGTAAGGGTGGTCTGCATCAGCAAATAAACGGGGACGCTCATCATTATAAGTGCCAATATTTTAGTGAAAGTTATTATAAGTTAAATACTTGTGTTTTTCAGAATTAATATGATTGCATGTTTCGTCTTATTTTTCCTGTTCAAATGTTTTCAAAGTAAAAGTTCTATCATGAAAAGCACAATTTGCACACATTCATGAACACTCACTGAGATTTTTATCTCATAAGTTTTAAATTTTCCTTCTTCCAGATTTAGATAATGACTCAGGTGTACCATCAGGAGGGGAGTTTGCAGAAGAATAGCATATTATGATCATTTCTCAACATTAGTAGTACTTTAGAATTTCTGGATCTTTTGGAGTTATTACTTTCTTTTAGAATTTATGTCTGGTCTATGAATGTTTAGTTGGTTATTGTTTTTGACCTTAAAATTGAGGATTGTTGCTATCTTTAATTTCTGGACGCATGTGCGCGAGTTTCAGTTTTGTTATGTTGTCGTAGTTCATGACTCTGGATTTGCATTTATATATTTCTTCTTTATTTTGGGGCTGTTACAGGTATTTTGTAATGAACAAAAATAATTAGGAAGGTAATGTGCATTACAGTGTATATATAATAACATAACACTAAGAGGTAATTTGCCTATTTATTACATACATTTCTTGTGCCTGTTTTAATATAACACATAGGGGTGATTTGTATGTTAGCTTTATATGATTTAATGTGTTTATTTCGTATAAGACGGTAGTGTGGTGCCAAAAACCCTATAAAATAATAACCGCACAATGAAAGTGACAATACAAAACTATTAGTACTAACTAAGTAAAATTACTTGTTCGAATAAGTGACTTTTGGTTGGGCTTATTTTGCACACTCAACTTCCAACTGTACACATGCATTTATGAGTTACTGGTAACTGCATATTCATTAAATTATTCAAAACATGTCGCATTTGAGACCACTCATATGGAGTGCAAGAAACGTCTCTTTCTAATAGCCAGCAATTCTAGTTAAGTCTAACTAGAGACAACCTCATTTAAATGCATTTTAATTGACATCTGATATTGAAACCACATGGGAAAGGTAACACACTGAAGAAGATTTTCACACTTTAATTTGAAGACTTGAGAGAGAAAATAACGATAGTCATTATTATTATGATTTATGACATAAGATGTCTGTTTTTCCTCAAACTATGCCACGTTCAGCTAACTTTAATCTTCCCAATAATAATCGTCCTCTGACACTCTTACCTAAGCAAATAATATAACAAGACCTCAAGTTAGTACAAATAGTTTTAAATGACTAATTTAGATTTGTGACCACTTTGAAGGATTTTTTCTTAAAATTCCCGATATTTACCTTTTCATAATTAATTACTTTATAACAATTATGTATTTATATTATCAATCATTGTATGTAAACGGCTGCATAAAATAATTCCTCAGAAATATTTACTTTGATTTGTTTTGAAAAAAGAAAAAGAAACACGTTAGATAAATAATTTTAAAAAATGAGTTTAATAAAAGTTATACAGTGATTTGCTTAAGTTAGAAAAGTCTCCATTGTTCACTAAACAGTCCCACGATGGCTTTTTCCTAGTTAACGTCAGATTCATTTTCTAAAGGCATTTTGTGAATTATTCCCTCTAACATGTTTAATTGACATTTTGCTATCTGTAAAAGACATTAGCAAAGAGTCTCACAAGTTCAATTTTATTGGAAACGTGTGCGTGTAATAAGACTAGTAGTGACATGTTTTCTGTTAAACGACAAATACTCTCTCCAAAATCATAAACAATGTATAGAACTATTAGGCCCCTTTTCGATTATTGAACGAGTATAGTGCTTCGACCACATGCAGTAGAACCGTAGGTTCAATCTACGGGATATCATGTCGCTCTACAACGGCGGTTTTTTATTTTGTGGGGCTGCATGGCATCGAGTGAGAGTTGTACTTGTTACTTGTTACAAGGATGGGCAGTGGTCCACTGGTCCTTGTTGGGAGGTGGGTGAAACGGGGGTCGGGAGGAGAGGAACAAGTGGTGCAAAAGAAGATTGTTGGGATTTATTAGGTGTTAGAGCTCGAAAGTACTGTAAATCAAGGCTCATCTCTAGGTGATACTTTATAAGGTGGTGGTGGTGAAATTTTTGGGGTACTTTAGGCAGTTTACGTAAAATTATGATTAAGGTTGTTTCTAACATAAATAGTTTTATCGTATGTAGTTTTAACACTTATTCATCATAATTGTGAAAAGCCTGGCTTGACGGTGTCTTTAGACATAGTATTTCTGATAAATTAAGTAAACAAGTAATGTGTTTTTTTTTTCGATTTTCGTGTGTATACTTCTTACCATGCATCATGATTTTGACGTAGCTGAATTTGTTATACCAATAAATATTTCGCATTGTATACGAAGGTATATCATAAAGGATGCATTTCACATGAGAGAGCAATCCGTGAGAAGTTTACGTCTTACAAGAAAGTTAACTACAAGCAAATTCTCTAGTTCATCGCACGAAGTATAAAACCCTTGGTTGAATTAACATATGATGGTACAATTTTTGTATCTTATGCGTTTTGGATAATTTTGGTTTAAATTCAAATATTTATTGAAAAAGAGTTGAGTTGATACTTGGTTAAACAAAAAAATATTGAAAATGAGTTCATTATACAAGTTGCGCTTTTCTTTAGAGAACGTGTAAAGTGAATAAATACTAATTGTTTGGTGATACTAATTTCACGCAGAAATAAAATACTAATCTTATTTAAGTGTTTTACTAAAAGTTGTTGTAATACAGTGAATTGTAACACAACGAGTCATAACTGAAAAACAACAATGCGGAAAAGTAAAACTAATACACAGTGATAAAATAATACGCGGGGTTTTACATGTGCTTCGATCTAATTAGACCTAGTTCACGAGGTGTTTTGTCCAATTTTGAATCTAACTTTTTCACAATAGAGGAACTTACACATGCCTATAAACAAAAACTAAAACTCCCTCTTTGAGTTTTTGATGCTTCTAGTAATTCTTCACTTTACTTTTTAACCTAGAATTCCCTTCTATCGGGCTAAGAATAGTTCTTTATGTCCTTCATCTAAAACACCATTCTAACTTAGCATATGTTTTCTTTTCTTTCTTTTTTTAAATTATTACCGGAACAAATCTCTCGAAAAATTAGACTTTTCATCTTTAAGACTCTCTAATTGATATTTTTTAGATACTTTAAATCTTCAAGTAGTTTTGCGATTTATGCAAAGGTGCAGTTGGGAAAGACTTTAATCGAGTTGCAGCAACTTGCAATCAAATCAATCATCGGATAGCATCTTGTAAAATTTAAGCTTCAATTGCACAAGATTGAATTAATTTTCCGAATTGAATAATGATCTTCACGCAAAATGAATATATGTTAATTCAGTTGACATAAATGATTAGGAGATATATGATACGAAATCAAGATATTGAAGAATCTTCACTGAATATTTGATCCTTGATCTCAGCTAGATATTCTCCACAAAAAGGCGGCTAAATCCCATTCAACAATTAGATAATTTATCATATAATGTCACAAGATACCATAACAATAAATGTAAACTAATTAGTTAAATATAAGACCAAAACCGGTCTTAACAAGGTGCAATGATTTGGTAAAGAAAACCACTGCATCGTTATCGTTTGTCTGCCCCGCCACGCGTGTTTAAATATTTAACTTAATTTTTAAAATACAAAAATCGCAGACAAATGGCTGAACGTTTTTAAATGTTCAACTGAGTTTGATGGGTACAAGACACCAACATACAGTACTAATTATCTTTATTATGCTTAGAAATAATTTCAAAAAGTCTAGGAAAAATCATAAGAAAACTTACACTATTCAGTTTAATAAAAGCACGCGTTTGATAAAAAAAAATACATTAATCCATAAAAAAACGAAGTTATCGATACTGTCAACTTAAAATATAATGGTACGATTTTTTTGCCAATTTATAAATTTTACAGGTGGGTATTTGCTAATAGTACAAGTCACGCGTGGCCATTATTGTTAATTAGGAATAACATGGGGGTAATTTTTGCAATTACCCCTTTTTTCCTCAGTTAATTTGTAGTTGTATACTTGTATGTTGTCTCCGAAGATATTGAATCGAAGTATTTTCCAAATATAATGCTGAAACTCTGGGTTAACTTTTTTTCAAAATGTATCGTCCATGTGAAATTTTTAAAGTTCTACTGAAAGTTATCAGTTTAGTCTTTATTTTTATTTTCTTTTGTGGTAGTTAAGTAATCACATTAGTCAAATATACTGTTAAATTATCTACTGGATTATGACTTGGACTATTCTCAGTTTGGACCTATATTTCACTAACAAAAACAAGAAACTTAGGCTTGTTTGTGGACCTTCGGCTTTCCTTTGGCTTTAGCAAGAAAAGTTGGAAAAAAAATATTCATTTGAAGCAAAATATACATTTTTCTTCGAAGTTTTTCTCACTGAATTCTATTTTCCAAAATTTTAGCGCAAGGTATCTTAATAGGCAACATAGAAAATTAGAACGTTTTATAGATGGTTCAAGCCCGCGAGAACGAAGTAGCGATACTATTGAATCGGGTCTGTCTGTTGTCTTGGGTTAAGAGTTTGTTACGATACTGTCCATGGTACTACGCAGAAGCCTGAAGTCACCATCTAGCAATTCGTTACATAAATTAAAAATTAAGGCATTTTTTTTTGTTTTGCTAGTTCGGAGTTAATTCTCAATGATTCTTTTAATCTCGTTTATTATTGCCTCAGCCTTGAAATGAAGCATTGTCAGACAGACCATCCTTCTTCGAGGTGAATCCGACGAACAATAGCAATATATAAATTTTAATGGTCATGTTATGCGCCGTAATAGTTTTACGCCGCAATAATTTTTACTCAGGTGCAAACTTGTCATTAGTGTTAGTTAAACACTCTTTTCTCTTTTTAGTCTTTTAGTTGTCTTCTTATATATATAATTTCTGTTACAAAATCCTAATACTTTTGGATTCATTATTTTGTATAACTCCCCTATCTTTGTTATTCCTTTTGAATGTCATGTTTTAAATCTTTACAAGGCATCAAAGCCAGATCTCCAATTCGACTGGTAGACGGCACAACGACAACATATCAACCCCGCATGTATGTTCTACGGGGGTCGTAAATTTCATTTACGAATTGATGCTTACATGCTAACAATCAGGTCTTCAAAATTGTTGGTTTTGTAGCCTTAGTGTAAATGGTCAAGAACATGAAAAGAGAGAACTTCTCAGATGGAATAAGTTTTTACCAAATACGGTCAATTTTTAAAGGAACAATCTTAATGCTACTTGCATAAATATGACTACGTTACTTTTGCTGCGCATAACCCTCCGTACGACATTTCAAAAATACAGGGTTATCTCATACATGGCATTGTTGATATATACAAATGACAGATTCATACAGTTAGTGAAAACCTTGAAACTGTAAAATACACTATGAATGCTCATACAGAAGGACCAGATCTGAGCACCCTTTCTAGTCTCTCAGCCTTGGCATAATCGTTTTCTGTAAGAGGGCCAGCAGGAAAAGGCGTAATTTCCACAATCAGGTGAGGAGTCGGGAGTTCATCAAACAAGGCGCGGACATTGTTACAGCAGACGCTTTCTCCATGAGCATTTTCCCTCCTTATTTGACATCCCTGAAGGAACAAAACATAATAAACACAAACTAATGAGGATCAAAACCAAATCCTTCTTTCTTGGAGAAAGGATGGAAGCAACACATTCTATCGACACAAAATGACAAAGTACTGAAACTGAAAAATGTTTCACTATCATGATAACCTTATGTGATGTTGCATCTCTAAACTGATCGTCATCTGACAATAAGGATGCAACAGCTCTAAGAAGACGCATTCCCTCAGATTTCGATTGGATTCTGTAGTTGCGCCTTAGTGTACCTTTGGTTGTAGGATGCCATTTGCTCACTAATTTTCTTCTGTCAGCTGCCTCTTTTTCTGCATAGAGAATATAAAAAGGATTATTGATCTTTAAACATCAACATTTGAAACCAATTGACCGTATCACTGCATTTCATACACATGGTAAATTTTATGTAGCGACTAGCAAAGATTGTTCCAGCACGCTAGAATATTCTCAAAGCAAAAAAAGGATAACTGTTGTAATCACTAGACATTTATCCGAAGCGTATAGTAAAATAATTTCCATCTGATTCGTGATACACTCTTCGAATATTTTCATATGGGTGGTTACTTTGAAACACACCAACAAACTAGTATGCAGAATTTGAGATGATTTCCACATTTTAGCTTTTTGCTTTCTTGCTACTTTGATCCACTACTTTCGACTTGAGATCTGAATCGGTTAGATTATAGCATGTTTGCACGAAACAATTGCTTTCATTTATGGGTTACAAGTATTTGACTCTATGCCCGACATAAAGTTCGTTTTGTGCACGGATAAGATTAACGGTTCCAGCTTTAGTCCCAAATTCTAAAACAGCACTTGTTCAAGATGGAAAGAAAGAAAACAGGAAAACTAATCGCCTCTTCTATTAAAAAAAGAAAGAAGCATGGTTCATATAGCATAAGTCAGAGTAAAACAATAAGCTTCTACAATTTTTGAAGAGAACAAGTTCATCAAACGAGACTAATCACATTTACAACTACTCCTGGTCATCGTTTATCTTCCAAAATATAGACAAACATAGAAGTACCTTTCTTTGGATCCCACATACTATAAAGGTTACCAAAGTATTTAAAAAACTTCCAATGGTTGGATCTGAGCAAATTGAGTGCTAGAAGACAACAAAGAGGTGCCCTTCAAGCACAAAAACTAGATAAAGTTATTGCTAGATATGCTCTGTAACCTGATAGGTAGCCTTCTATAACTCAACCTAATTGCTTTCATACGCAACATCTCGCAATGATACAAGGAGAAAGTAAAGTTACGCATCGCTCACTCATGATCCAAACACTTCAAGCCAAAATAGCCCAATCTTGCAATGGCCATGCACACACACACACATTTGAAAATGAAAATCTGACATTTAAAAATTAAAATCTAAAATTTGTCACACAGCCCAGTCCACCCTTAACCAATAATTCCAGCACTAAAATCCCACAGTATTTATCGAATACCTCCGCAACGTAAGATTCACTTGCTAATGAATGATCATAGAGAACATTTTCCCACACCAAACAAAACATCCATCTCAACTAAAACCCAAAAAAAAACAGAGCATTTCAAGAAGAAAGCCCAAATACCTGGTTTGCTCAACTCCTGGAACCACTTGGAGAAACCCAAATCATTCTCAGCTCCACTTTCCATTTCTACAAAACACAACAAACAAACAAAAAACCCTTATAATAGTACTTGCATCAAAACAAAAAAGAGGGACTAAAGACTAAATCTTTTTACCAGAAACAAGTGGATTAGCAGGGGATCCAGCCAAACCAGCTTTGAGCAGAGCATAGTAAATGCAGAGGCGCCCAGCCCACAAAACAGGGGCCTCCAGCAGAGTTGCACGTGGTGGGTTTAGTGCTCTAGCTTTACTGTTATAGAGTGAAGTGTTTGTTGATCTTTTGCTACTCACGAGATAATAAAACCTGTTGTAGTCGAGTAGTGGCAAAAACAGAGTCTTGGGTGTTGAAAAGTTACAGTCTTTAATCGGGTTCTTGTGAGATGGTGCGGCGAAGGCGGCGGTGGAGGTGGTGCTTTGCAGAAGCATTTTGTGTTCAGTGAGTGTAAGAATTTGGAGCTGGGGTTTTTTGTGTGATTCTTGGATCTAGTTCTTGATGATGACGATGATCAACTATGGTTATGATACGACGTCGTCGGTTGAATGATGTTTTTAAATTCAGGAGATATTTTCACGTGGGACAGTATAGTGGATATAAGGATAAGGTTCAAGTATTGATTGGGGATGGGACTTTTGAACTTAAGCTTAAGCGTGATGACTATCACGTGCAAGTTTTTGTTCCTTTCTCCTTCGTTTTTGTTCTCGTGTTCGTGTTTGGGGCGATGAAATTTTGAGTTTACTGTATTAAAACATATAATTATGAATATGTCATAAGATATTAGTTGCATGTTTTTTGTTACACGAGTCACGAGAGATACATTTTAATCACTCAAAAGAAAAATATAATCACGAAGTACAACATAACCAAAATGAATGCCGGACGAAGATCTTCAACAGAGTTGAAGCAATCTGCTAGAGAGAGATACTGTTAAGTGATACGATTGTCTTTAGCTGTACCAAGGATGTTTCTTAGAAAAAAATCAAGCGTTGTCATCAGCCAATTTGATTAGCACTCAACTCATTTAGTCAAGTGAGACTAAAGGATTCAAGCGCCTAAAATCACCACAATCGACTACAAGACTGGAACCCTCAATAACCCAGAGAACACTTACGCCAACTACGGTGAAATCTTTAAGAATTTTTTTGAAACGGCCTAGTATTCATTTCATTTGTTGCAAAGGGAACACAAACAAAAAGAAGAAAGAAACAATATACATTTTCTGATGCACGAAACTTTTGTTTAGTCTCAACCTCACTACTCAAAAAATTTCCTGCATTCAATAGACCTACTAAAATATTCACTACAGTCTACAGAGCTCAATATTACATTGGCGTCATCAAGATACAACTACACAATATACAATCTGTGTAACTATCTAGGTTAACCAGGAATCCAGGAACCAACGATGAAGTTCCCTCAAATCTTGACAAATCGAACGTCGCTTTGTCCAAATGCAGTTCCACAACCAGGGCACTTGCGATGGCGGATCTCTAAATTCCTTTGTATGCATTGATTGCAAAATAGATGGAAGCATTTCACAATTACAACCTACCAAAATTGAAGATGAACCACTATTACCAACTACTAACAAAGAACAAATACAAATTCTTCCTAGAACAATATGCAGTCAACAATCTCTAAAGTGCTTTAAGGCAAAAGAAGATGCATCATGGAAAAAGAATACAGACAAAACATATATGTGACATTATGCCTTTAACATTTACGGGTTAAGATGGATAACAAGGTAATACCTCCTTAGGTCGATCGAAACACACTCCACATTTGAGTATAGCCTTGCAGTCTTTGATCTCTTCCTGGAGCTTCTGTATTGCTGCCTCTCCAGTTTCAGCAGTCAGTTCAGCAACTGTTCTATTCAACTCCATCAGTTCTTCATCAATCTTTTTTCGCTCGTTCCTGTAATGTGACGCGTTTGTAAAACATATGAGTGACTTAGGCATACCCATATTCATATTATTTAATTTAATACAAGACAGTATCTAAATACATGAAAACAAATAACTTGAGTTGGTCAAACAGAATATTTGTACAATACGTACATGCAAGTAAATATTAGCTCTATGTATCCGCCACATACCAGAGGCAAATATTTAAGGTGTAGCACAACTTAAGTATACAAATTAATGAGTTGATTCGAGATCATCTTCAAATAATAAAAAATGAAGGTATAGACATAACTGAATTGCAGTAGTAGAGATAATTATATAACAATCTAATCTGTTGAAGTTCCCACAATCATATGCATCTGCCATTGACCAGCAAAAAAAGTAGTACAGGTAGACCATAAAGAGTAGGCATATCTCAAGCTAGGCATCAATTAAGTTTGTCTTCCTGAGCTAAAATAAATTTAGGCACTAAAATAACACAAGTTTGCAGTTGGACATGAACAACAAATTTAACCTACGAATATCTTTGCCCATCCTATTAGTTCTTTATGTTTCTGGACCACTCCAACCGTGCCTTACTACCCTGAGAACTTGTGGTACTACATTGTTTACGTAAAGCTCTACATTCTTAGAGCCAAATAATAGAAATGCTTCAGCAAAGTCTCAAATATATATACTACAAGTATACGAAAAAATATGAAATTAGTTAACAGATTAGTCAAGTTCTCTTCTTTGAGAAAAGGGACTTTCCTTGGTTTACTACAGCTTCTTACTACTGAAAGAATGCCAAACTATTGGAAATCTCATGTAAATTGACATAGTAATACAGTAAAGAAGTTACCTTTCACTATCTAACTCCTTCTGGATATCATCAATTTTTCGCTGGATCTGCTCATGTTCTTTCTCTGATGACGATACGTATGATTTCAACATCCTCAATTCCTTTTCAGCATCTGCTAGTTCCCATTTTGAAGCTTCTAGGTTTAATGTCATGTGCCTGTCTTCTTGAATAGAACTCAAAGCTTCTGGATGGTTAAGTTTCATCTGCAGTTCTTACCTCGATTACGATGCAGTAATTATAGACGAATAAGATTGCTTAGTCCGGAAAATTGTTACCTGCTCCTCACTTTGAGAGATTCTCAACTTCAAAGATTCAAGTGATTCATTAAGCTGTTGAAGTTGCTTTGCTAACTCCTGCTTCTCAGAGATTAATACGTTCTGTGATTGCTTTGCTTTAACACTCTCAGAAACCAGCTATAAAAGAAACCCCAAAAGATATTGTATAAGTTTCATCAATCGCAAAGAACAAGTGGAATGTAAATAAAAAAAGCAATCAAGAAATGAACCATCTGGATTCTTCAACCAGACCTTAATATTGTATTCATCCCTTTCAGTCACTTGCTGCAACAGATGCTGGTTCTGAGTCTGCATGTCTTCATAAGCTTGACCAATACTCTGCGCTCAGATTAGTATAATCTAAGAAAAGCACCAAAAAGATGCTAGGAAAGCGGAAAAAGGGAGACACCATATGATCTATAAATTAAACATTGTATTAAATTCCAGTGTAGCCAAACTGACACCTCAATCTCAGATATATAAGATTCTGCTTCTCCTTCTTTAATCTGGATAGCTTCCTTGAGCTCTAAAACATCTCTGTATGTTAAGTGACAGAAAAATTGTCAGGAATAAACAGTGAGACCTTGCAATTCAAGTGATGAAGTAGATTTTAAAACCAAAATACCAATTCCTGTTATTTGGACGATTACCCTCCTTGTTTTTACTTTCTTTATTTTTTCCCAAAAGGAATACAGGTGGATTTAGAGGGTGGCAAGGACCTACTGATAAATTTACATTTTAAAATGGTTAAGCACGTCAAAATCTTCGAAGGAGGACCTATAGACACAGCAAGGATACTGTATTTAAATGCCACTAAGATGTGGGACCAAACCTTAAGGTGTCCACCCACTTACAAATGCTAATGGGCAGGCTGATATGAAAAAGGTCATTAGTATGAAACAAAAAACTTTAAATTCATCATATTACTTTTAATCAATTCCTCACATCTGAAACTGAAGGAAATATTGTGTAGTCTTTTTTATTTACTTTCATATAAGAGTACCTTCTGGAGCTAAAACATTACTACTACAACACTATGAGAAGGGTGAAGACGGGAACCTGTCAGAAGCATCTAATTCGGCTCTCAGTTCAGCTATTTCAGCTTCAGCAACAGCAAGCCTCTGTTGGCACGCTGCCTCAGCTTCATAAGCTGCTCTGACTCTCAATTCAAAGCTATGTTCATCTAGAGCATTCTTCAAGGTTTCAGCTTGCAAGTGGGCTCTATGTTCTGATTCCTTAATCTCAGTCAAATCTCTTCCTCGAGAAAAATAATAGATCAACATTTATACATATAAACTGATTAATTTAGATGCTAGCCAAATATGATTTCGTGTAGACTAAGTACATATCGAATGATTGTCAACAAATGACAAGCCTCCTATAATTCTTCAAATGCCTGAACTAAAAGATAAAGTTACCTGGTATCATAAATTTGCTGACCCAGCATATCCAAGAAAATTTCCAGCTCTTGTTTTTCCTTCTGCATCTTCTCAGTCTGAATAATGGGACACCCTAAGTCAGTGATTATATATTCCTAAATAGGCATATGAGATATCTAACAGGAACAGACACACGTACGATGTCCTTTAGGGACTTGATCTCCCCCATCTGTTGAGAACATTCATCAGCCAAATTCTTCAATTCAGTAGTCTGCCAGCAAGAGCAACTGTTTTCAACCGAGAATAATGAACGGAATTCCATTGGAAATAAAGCTAATCACGTAAAGAAATTAAAAACATGGAAGATAAACAAAAAATTGACTTGTCAGGAGGCGACTTGCGTGCAACTTCTAGGAATCAATATGATCCTACTCCAGTAAAACTTTTGGGCCTTCTTCATGATGTCACTAAAACCCCTTTTATCTGGACTTGACACTAAAAAATGAATCAAGAAGTAAAAGGAGCACGAATTGTTATGACACTACCAAATTTAATTCCAAAGAACTAGAACCACTCAAGAACTTGTTACTGAGCAAGCACAGCAAAATGTTAAGTCAACAATGGAACTTGTCGAAACACAGTGCAACTGAGTAATGGGCTTTAATATAAGCCACCACTTAGCGTGCTTGTTAATATATATTTGAAGTTGAATTCTTAGGTATTTCTTGTTTCTTTAGTTTAGAAATTGTTTCTCAGCTCTACTTCCTAATGGTAGGCTGAATCATGCTGGACTTTCAAGTAACAGAAACAAACTAGGAAATAAGCAGAGAAATGTATTTAAAAAAGAAAAAGAAAAAAAGAAGAGTTGTGTGTCCCTTCATCTAACTTCATCTGAACATCTGCCTAGGTACGTAACCCAAGGAAACCAGATAAATTATTTGTTACGCAGATTTGATTAAAGCAGAACACTATATCATTGGCAAGAGAAAACCTTTATGTCCAGTAAAGCACTGAATGATTGGGCTTTCTCGCGCAAGGAGAGTGCCTCTTCAGCTGTTGTTTTCCACCTATTCAACTGGCTTTCCATCATCCTCATTTCTTTTGACAAAGCTGAAGACATTACCTGAAATTCTTCCTTGATATCATTTCTTCCTGCAAATGTATGAGTCATACTGTGAACATATCCATTCATGAAAAAAAGGAATTCCACGCGATAGCAAATCAACCTGAATCTTGGATAGCTCCTTCCATTTGTATTTCCAATTCATTCTTCTCAATGACACACTTCTGCAGTCGATGCTGAAGTTCTTCGACCTTTGACTCAGAATTATCAGTTGCATTTCTTGCAGCATCTAGGGATTCTGCTTTTACAACCAAGTCTTTCTCCCTTCGCACAATGAAAGGCCTTTCAGCCTAAAATGTCGCTTTTAGCAAACGCTAGGCAGTTGGAAAGTGTATCAGATTGTATTATAAAATAGCTTACGTGCAAAGACTCTGTCAGCATTCTATAACGCTCTGCCTCGGCATTCCAGTGCTGGAGCTGATCATTCAGTAAGGAGAAAGGGCGAGAGGAATAGATATGCTTGTCCTCCTTCAATTCATTCTACATTACCAGAAGCGCAGTTTAGACAATAACACCATAAATAATAAATCTGTTTGTAGGTCAAAGAACTTTTAAAAACCTGAAGATCCTGCAGCTGCTTTGACAAAATTACATTGTCTTCCTTTGCATCTTGAAGCTCAGAAAGGCGATCTTCAGCTAGTACCTACATCACGTTCAACTTAAATAAACCATGCCCATAATGTAATCCATTAACATAAAGTACTTGAGAAGGCAACCGAGGGTGCGTGGTTTAGTCAATTATACCTTTATCTCCTCGATGGATTCTTTTAGTTCTCGTAAGCGCTTTGACCTCTCGGCAGGCTTCTCCGGAGACACAGTTCCATTTAAATAATTTGGAACTATAACAGGAACAGGGATTGGAACGTGCATTCCAGAAACCCCATCTTTCTGCATTTTCAGATTAATTAGTTTTCTTCTACTTTCTTCAAGTTCCGCCATGCTTTCTTCAAGCTCCCCTTTGAAAAATAAATATGCACACTTAGAACACAATCATATATAGCTCCAAGTTCAAAATGTTAAAAAATTGATACAGATATATCCATTCATGCAGGTAAAAACTAGTACAAGTTGCAGCTAAAAATTGTACTATCTCCACAGCACATTTGTTCGTAAGTAAGCAAAGAGAATCTACTACCAGCAAGGCGTTTCATCTCTAACTGGTCAACTGAATGGTTGTCAATGCAGGTCTGAATCTCATCAGCATACTGTTTGTGTTTAGATTGAAGATAATCAACCACCTCATGCAGCTGGCTGGCCTCCTCCCTTATCAAATCATCAAGTTTACGCAACTGGATAATAGCATCTGAAATACCAAGAGTAAGATACATTGACCACATTAAGTATATTTGTGAGGGTATAGAGTCACTCGTGCATGTTTATGCATCATTTGAGAAAATAAAAACAAAAACAAGACAGACTCCTAGGACTCTAACAACCTTCTGAAGATGGTCTTCCTAGCACAACCTGAGCTATGTCCTCAACTTTAGCTCTCTGAGAATGAATAGCATCTTCCAGTAATCTCATCAACTCCTCAGTAGAAGTACGCCGTGATGTAAGGGCTTCTCTAACATAACCACAGGGCCCATCAGTTTCACTTCTTTCAATAACATTTGTTTGTAGCAGCCTACAAAGAAACATATCTTCCGCAGGACATGACGGGATAGAGCCTGAAGGGAGGTTAGTATCTTGAGAATCGATTTCACATCTTTTAACAGTCAGGAAAATGGCAAAATCTAAACATTACCTCGAGATGATTCTGCATGATCCAAATTTTTTAAAGCACATTGGCCAGCACCCGCTTGTACTCCAAGTAATATTATATCGTCAGTTAACTACAAAATGTCATCAATTCAACTACTAACGGATGTACAATTGTGCAAGAACAAAGAAAGTAAGATATGATGAGTAACCTGGTTCCAGAGTCGGTTCACTGTTATCAACATGTCATCATATGAAGATTGTTTCTCTTTCAATTCTTTGATTTTGGATTCAAGATCATGCAAGTCTTGTTTCTGCGTTTCTAATTGTTGAACAAGTTTCTGGTTCTGGTACTGAAGAACTGCAGCATCAACCTATCAAAGATGAGATATCAGCATTTTGTGTTTGGTTTTTATAGAATCCAAGATAAAAAGATAATTTAATTGTCAGATATCTTACAAATAACTTGAGTATAAGGTGCAACAGAGGCAGACATTTCCATATGAGCTCTACACATAAGACTTTGAGAAGAATGCCAAAAATCAATTACATGAGGGAGCTAGATTATAAAGACAACACAACTTGTGATGCAAACAGAAACATGGCACTCAACCATCGCCTGACCGACATTATCTGAAGTACATACATTCGGTCGTCAATGATAAAATATATTCACTATATGAGAAAAAGGGTATGTGAAACGAATTTGTAGATTGTATGTCTTTCCATCATGTAACATGTGGTCTACATGAATTATATGTTGTCAATGGGGTATTGAAAGTGTCCACAAATCAAAGCCTTTGGCATTTTCAACAAACTTATGCAAACAAAATGTGAACTAATCCTTTAAATCGAGCAATGTCATTACTTTTCATGAGGAACTATAGAGAACACATGAAGGAATTCCCTTGGTCCTATCCTAAATCAGAAGAGAATGATATAAACAGTCAATAAGAGTCATTATCCTAACTTTGACTCTACTGCAACTTCGACATGAAAAATGCCACAATTTTCTAGTTTCCTGCAGTCGGATATTTGTTATATGACTTAGAACAACACTCAGCTAAGGCTTCAATCCTAATTAATCAGGTAATCTATATAGAAACGATAACCATGTTGAGTAACCAACTCTCCATATCTCTCATTCCAGTGGAGCACAGTGTCTTCACCTTCTTCCAGGTAGTCTTCAATAATCTCTTAATTCTTTTGACTTACCCTAAGTTGAGAAGTTCCTTTCGTTTATCTACATGAATTACTAAAAGATAAACCAGAGACTAAAAACCCCACTTTTCAATAAAAAAAGGCTCCGTCGACAAGATTCAAAGAAAATTCCAGGATTGACCAAAGCTCTTAGAGCAAATTAACCTCTCTTTTACAAGATTTTTCCAAAAGCCACTACCTTTATAACTGAAGAATAAAATTCAGTAGATATTTTCATCATATATTTTTTCCTCATAATTAACAATTAGTATCTATAACCCTAATTAACAATCCTTTTCAAAACAGGAGCCCAAGAGTAACAATTAATTTCATCATCGTGTTTCACTAGGTTTTGAAACAAAGCTAACACACTCTTGCACATCAAAAAAAATGCCCCAAATCAGCTACTATCACAATCCCACTAGAACCCTAATTTTTAAAAACCAAAAGCAACCCACTCACAAAACCCTAATCAAAAACTAACATTTCAACTCCAACACAACACCAAACCAAAAAAAAAAAAAGGATTAAACAGTATTATAATCCACAAACAAATAACTGAAACTAAAGATAACAATAACAATGCATAATCGAAAAAAGCACAAAATTTTACAGGCTTGTTGTCATCTGGAGGAGGAGAAGAAGAGTGACGAGCCATGTTGATGTTGATGTTGTTGTTGAGATGAGGGCGCTTTTGCTGTGGCTCTTCTTCTTCAGATTCCATTTAAAAAACTATCAACACTTGTTCACTAATAATACTCCCACTCTGTGCAATTGCCTCAACCATTACATGTAAATGTTTCGATTTGTAAAACCCCCAAAGTCACACAAGAAGTAGTAGTAGTGGTTTTTTATGAGTGTTTTATTATATTTTATTTGTTAGTGGTGAAATGGTGATGGCTGGATATATATAGGAGTGAATTGCAAATAATTGCTTATGTGACTTTTATTAACAAGTACCCCTATAAAAATTTACAAATTGATAAAGAAAACTCCTATTTACTTGAAAATTGAAATACATGCATGTATTAAAGTTCATAGGAAAGTTGAGTTTTGTTATGTTTATTTAATGTATAAATGGTTAGTATTTGTTCAAACTGGATTGTATTTATATTGGCTTTAAGAATTTTTGAGGAAGAATTAAATTTTAGGTTTATATAAACAAAACAAGAAATAATGAAATTTATCTGAACTATTTCAAAATCTCAAAGAGTTATAAGAAAACTTATAATACAATTGAATATAAAATGTTAGTTATTACTAATTTGGTCAACTTGAACAATAATATTAGTGAGTATTCTTGACTCTAAAATTTTACACAATATCAATGTTTTAAAAGGTGTAAGTATAAGCGGGGCAATTTTACCTCCTTATAGCGGAGGTGTTCTAGTCGTGTCATGTCCTGTAATTATTAAAAATTCATGTCGCGGTGTTCGTGTCATGTCCGTATTGTATTCGTATCCGTACATTAGAACTTGCATGTGATTCGGCATACACTACAAATGGTGTTTGTGTGATGAGATACATATATAAGAGTGATTGTGTAATATCAAACATGGGGAGTGTCCCGACCCTACCTCAAGGTGTTTGTATAATTCTCACGATAAAATATAAAAATCTAATATTTTCTTTCAATTGCTACTTAGATGTTAAAAGGTATGATATCACCTTTATGACGTCAAATAAAATAAGATATAGAACTTCACATAAAATACATGGTATATATGAGGGATAAAACTATTTTTTCATACCATAAGTTGACAAGATTTTTAATTTTATACCTGAATTTGTCACTCATCAATTCACATACCATATGTTGCAGATATTCTTTGCATTGGATACTCTAATGCTCGAAAAGTACAAGCTGGCATCCCTTGACCCTGGATTTGGGAATTTTGACCAATTTTAACCACGTCAGTACTCCACCTCATTAATTTTCCATGTCAACACTCTGTTTTGTGGTGGATATGGAATATTTTAGCAATTAGAAACGAAGAGGATAATTTAGGGTTTAAAAATTAAGAAAATATAACAAAAATAAAAGAGGGCAATTTATTGAATTTGAGGTTGAATCCTGATGAACCCCCACGTTCATGTTTCAAATTCCAGCGAAAGTAAACTTTTGGGGCAATTTTTTTTTACTAGTCAATAGATGAGGGGGCAAAGTGCTTATTTACTCATAATACATGGGGCAAGTTGCGGGAAAAAAAAAAAAAAAAAAAAAGAGGATAGAGGGAAAGTGCTAATTTAACCATAATATAGATGGCAAGTTGTCAAGAAAAAGAGAATATGGGGGCAAAAATGTAACACCGGGTATAGTACTGGATGTTTGATGCTTTTATTGTTTTAAAAATTTTGTTTGTAATTTAAAGTTTTGAGCATTTGTTATTAACAGACTAAGTCATTCATAATTCCTGAATTTGATAAATTAAAATTGAGAACAATATGTGATTGAATATAGTTGAAGGGTTCTCGAATTTCGTGATTATGGTCTTATTTTTTTAAGGTGAAAATAACTTTCATAGCAACCATCACAAGAAAATAGTTCATACAAAAACGTAAATCGCAAAAAAAAAAAAAAGAAAAAAAAAAGAAGAAGAAACAAACAAACAAACAGAGAACACCAAGAAACCAGAAAAATTCTCAAATTTATCGTGACCTCTTCCATTTTTCTCATGTCTAAATAATGAAATAGTTAATTATTTTACATATACTTATATTTTTAAAGTATATATTATATTCTAGATGAAAAAGGGAGAAGACTAAAAACAATCCCATACGGGGTGTCCCGCGTTACAGTTGAGCTCAATTGTTTTAATTTTATTTTTATATTATTCCTATAACCTAATTAAACTCAATTCAGTTTGGTATTTAATTTATCTCATAAATTTAAGTTATTCAATTCCAAATTGTAATTTCTTTTCTTATGAAATTAATAATTTTATAATTTCTTATTCAAATAAGAATACCATTTAACCTCGTGAGTTTACAAACTTTTATTAATTGTATTTACCAAGATAATTGATTAAATTTATTCAAATGACTAATCTGAAGAATAAATATTATTTATAAATACATTCAATTAATTTGCAATAAGTAATGTACCTCGTACATGCTACTAAAGAGAGGGGGCATCGAGTACACCCACAAATCCTATTTGTAGTGTCCCAAATTAACTTAATAACTATTGTTCCATTAATTCGTCTATGAATATTAAGATACGTCCATTGAATGTCTAATACTGAACTCTCATCACGTAGATATTTAGTCACTCAAAGTTATTTCTAAGTATCCATTGATATAGTCAATTTTAATCAAGCTAATCATTCTTACTATGATAGATGATCTATTAGGTAATAATATGTTAATCAGTTACAACTTATATCCTTGACTTTTACCAGCCTTAAGTGCCATTTACTATACTCATAACAAAAGTCAAAATATGAATTGGGCACTCAGATAAGGACAAGTACTTCTGAATTGCAACAAGTGCATATGATTTAAGATTCCATCTAATTCAGTCACGTAACGTTCGCAACTACTCGCCAAAGCTAGATGCTTTGGGGTTCTCATAACATCCCAAAGTCTAAGTTAAAAAAGAATTCAACGGCGAGTAGAAGTCTATGAATGATGATAATTTGAGATTAAAGGTTTAATGGCCATCAATTTTGACAACTGTTGAAAATATAAATTATTTGTTAATGAGATTCACAAATCTCTCTTTCCAAATACGTGCTATAGTCTTTTATACAAACGATTTGTATAATAATACAAACATCTAATAATGAAGATCAACTCATCTAATAATGATGTACTACATCATGATTTAATTCATTCATAGGCTCCTTAAATACGAATGCATGTTGTTGAGTGCTATGTTATGATCTAGTGATCTCAAAATTCAGTTTTACGATGTAACATTTACTTAATTAACTATTTATCGGATCTTACTTTAAACTCATAATGATACAATAAAATTATTAACACAATAACATTGCACATGCTCGCTCGCGTACAACATTATCATTGGCAGATATGAAATTATTTGATTTTAAAGATAATGCAAAATAAGTAAGTGCATTAATGCTTCGAATCTTTGACAAAACTCCACAGGCATCATGGATAAAAAATTCGGTCCGTTTCTTACGAAACGGCAGAAATATTTCGTCTTTTGGAATGAATGAAACGAACAACACATGAACTTTTGAAACCACATTATTTTGTTGAAAATCGCGCAGCTTCTTTGTTCGTTTCATAGAAAATGAGTAGTTGTCATATCTAATGCACTTTGGATGTCGATGCAGTTTTTTTACATATTTTTGCACATTTACTGCTTTAACATTTGACTTTGTTTAATTTTCTTTTATATAGTGTGTACGTAATGCAATTGAATTGCCATCTCTATGGAATATTAAATCAAAACCTTCTTTTAAAGAATATGAACATTGTTAGATAAGCCATGGATAAATTGTGGACTTCAAATATAATGTTTGTGAATTAAATCTTATGATAATTTTATCCAGTATAATTGACTTTATTGGTTGTTCTCGTATGTGATAGATAAAAATTATAAAAACTATGATTCTTAACTAATAAGATAATTAGCTTTTTTTATTTGAATATTTTTATAAATTTTATATCATAGATTGTTTTGTCCGAAACTTTTCGAAATGTTCCCAATAATTAGTTACCAAAACTTTGATCCATGCTAAGCATATTGGTTTGAACTTCGAAACGAACATACATAAACACATCTTTGGGCTTCCTTTTCATGAACATTGGCCCAATCACCCCCTACGTAAATAAATGTTGTAAATAGTTCCAATTTTATGGTGAAAGCTCAATTTATAGAATGACTCACATAACTACTGTTCAACGGCATAAATCAACAATTTGTAGTTGAATACATAGACCAATTTGAATGTGTTCAATGTGAGAAGGAATATTATAGTTAAATAATTATTTGATATACGATAACATCAATATATTTTAATATTTTGCATATTGTGATTAGTTATGCACCGATTGTTAAGTGATACCGTTGTGACCTACTTGTGAACCCACAGACTTCAATTTCTTATATACTATTTCGTGGATGTAGGGAAAAAATGCATAAAACTCACATTATTTAGAAACTACGCGAAATTCACTTGTGGTTTGATAATTATTTAGAATCTTCTATAGTTTCAAAGACTCAGAACAAAAACCATTGTAGATTTAAAAACTACACAAAAAACCCCTTTATGGTATTATAAACTCCATACATAATCCCCTTTTCCATCTAGCTAATTCCGTTAGAAAGTCGCGTACACTTGCTCTATAAGGACTGAACATGATTTATATGTACTTTTTCTATTTTGTAAAGTCTATTATACTCTTTTGGACTTTTAAGATAAAACATCTTTGTGATTTGGAAACTTGCAAGAAACCCTCTTATGGTTTAGAGGAATTTCTGCACGAAACCTTCACTTTAATTTGTTTCTTGTAGAATAGTATGTATAATTATTTTACTGTCCCTTATAAATCAAACAAGTTCTTTGTTTAGCAATTAAAAAAATAACATTATATATAAAAATTGAAGTAAAAGCATTTTAGTCAATAAACAAAAAAGATTTACAAAATTGCTTTAAACATAACAAAGGGAAGTTTGTGTTGAGCGTTGAAAGCACAATGGGGTCTTGGATAATTAACGAACCTCATGACAATTTTGTGAGGTTTACAGAATCACATAGGGGTTTTAGGTTGATATCACTAGATGTAGGTGAACAACCAGAACCCATAACTTAAACTTTATTTCTTTGTCTCTCCAATTACATTTTAATTTATAGAAATTAACATTTTTAGTCAATATGACGGAATTCTTTCTTTGAATATCGACAACTAACATGTGAAAGTGTATTGGTAAATTCGCAAGTATACGAAACAAGTAATAAAGTGATAAGTGAAGTTACCGATCCCACGAGGATTAAATAGTTAAGTACCAAAATTGATCAACTCTAATGTTATTTGAGAATCCGAATCTTGAGAATGTTTAAATGAAAAGATGACAATGTAACTAAGTGGAACGATAGGTAAATAATTATGACAGTTAAAACAGAGACTAACAATAATATTGGCCGAGTAAAATAAGTATGACAGGTAAAATAAAGTACAATTAAGAGTGAATTGCCAAACTAACACTATTGAAAAAAATAATTCCCAAACTAACACTCTTGAAATAATAATTTACAAAATATCACTCCCAAACAAAATATACCTATTCTAACCTTTTCCTTTTGTCAAGTAATTAGTTACTAAAACAATACTAAATTATAAGTCACGTTTATATACTAATTATATGTAAATCATATAACAAAAATTAATTTTGAAATGCAAACTTCATACAAAAGAAAAAATAGAAGATAGTTTGTCTTTCCCGCTTAACCCCTCGTGACTCTCCCCCCACTACACCCCCCCTCCCCTCCATGGTTGCAGGCGGCAAGCTGATCGGGTCATTCACAACCATCTGCAACTTTCAATTCTAATTCTTATTCCCTTGTTAACAATCCAAAAACCCATCTATTTTTTTATTTTTTTTACAGTTTCCAATAATATCAATCCAAAAAATAAAGAACTTTTTCTCTTCCAGATCTTATTGCTGTGATTTAAATGAAAAGTTATGAAAAAACAAGAATTTCTGATCCAAATTATGTGATTCAAAAGGCAGGAGGATAATAACTCCTGGAATTGCTTTCTAATGCTCTGGGTTACCATCACTTGCACACTAATATCAGAAAAATGAAATGCCATTTCAAATATGAACCCTAAATTGTTATATCTGTTGCTATCAAATTTCAAGTCCTTAAATTTAAATAAAAGACAAGAAAAATTAGAACAAATAAAAATTTATATATATTCAAAAAAGAATATGGGTTACAATCTCAATAATCCTCTGATTCTTTTCTAGAACATATGAACTTAAAAAAACTTGGTAGACTTCAATGTGGAGTTGATTTTGATCTCTTCCACGTGGCTTTAGTTTGAACTTCGATTCAAGGGCGTTTGAGTTTGATCTTGAATTAAAGTTGAAATTGACTTGAAGCTCGCGACGAACAATATGATCTTTGCCTTGAGACTTTTGAATTTGTTGAATATATCGAGGTTTGATCTCCTTTAGCAGAAGTCCGATCCTCAAAAACAGTTTTCCAACGGCTTTGCAGCTTGATGTTGAATTAAAGGGAGTTTTTATTTAATCCTCGTGAAGAACAATCTTGATCCTCGCAAAGAACGTCTTGAAAATGATAAATTTGAGGGCGATTTCCACAGCTTTAATCAAAGGGAGAATTTCCACAGCTTTAATCCTCGTGAAGAACGATCCTGATTCCCGCGAAGAACTCCTCGAAATGATGAACTTGATTGAGAATTTCCAGAGCTCTCCTCTTCAAAATATGATATTTCGTGTTGTGAATTTTCCTTGAGTGAAGACCTTTATTTATAGGTGTAGAAGTAGAGTCTTGATAAGATCGACTGCTGAAGTGGAACCATACTATAGGTTCTTCCATTTTCAAGATAAATACAAAATAAATTTGTATTTATCGAGAGGTATTAAATAAAACACATCATATTTGACACTTGTCACCATTTAATTGGTTAACAAAATATATTAGAAAATTAATTAATTTAACTATCTTTTATTGGAATTTAATTTAGTAAAATTCCAAATTAAAATAGTAAAAATTAAGTTAATCTCTAATGCATTTATTTAATTAGGCACAAAATTTAGGTGCCTACAATATCAACACTTGCATTTTTCCTCTGGACCCAACAAACAATCCATTGTTGGTGTTTTCTAATTAAACTTGCAGTCTTTTGAATCCAACAATGTTTTTTTTTTCTCCAAATAATGTCGATACCATTTGCTTTTGGAGCTGCAACAATAGTCAGAGATTGGGAAGAGGATGGTTTTGTGGGCTGGGCAACGAAGGTGAATTGTTTTATTTTAATAGTAGTTTCAATCGAATTTGTTTTTACATTTAATGAATGTTTGTTATATATATATATATTTATGGGATGTGTATATACAAAGTTGTTTTACATTTAAACACCAATCGGAAATTAGGATTATTTTGGTGGTTAATTGACAAATTTAGAAGGACAAAATAGGTATATTTTGTTTGAGAGTGATATTTTGGACATTATTTTTTCAAGAGTGTTAGTTTGGGAATTATTTTTTTCAATAGTGTTAGTTTGGCGATTCACTCGTACAATTAAACAGATGATATTACGAGAACTGCGAATGATGATTTCACCGTCATTAGTCTGATCTAACGTTAGTTAAACATATTGACATGATCTTTATGTTTGAAACCGTTGTTGGTTAATTACTCCCTTATTTTACGTACTCTTTCTCAAGTTATACGTAAATTCTATACTTTCACTACTAAAAAATGAGTCTAGTTGCAAAAGTATGTATTTTATACTTCAAGGTAATTTTCTCAACCACATGAAAAAAATAGACATATTTCTATTCTATCCAAAAATTCATGGTATTTATTTCAAAGCTTTGTCACAAAAATCTCCTCTCGATTTCATTTTGATCCTTAGGTCATCCGTAATTTGGCCAGAATTTCAGAAGCACTGCGTTAAGAAATAAATACTCTTTTGATCATTATAACTAGGCTACGTCATATTCCTAGTAAAGTTTAATTAGCACATAATAACAATAAAAATAACACTATAAAATAAACATGCCATTACTAAAATTAGGAGAGTTTAGAGATTGTTACAGATTTGATTCCGAGAAACCTCAAAGTACACTGAAAGAACTCCAAAAGGATGTCACCGTTAGAACTCCAAAGTGACTCCCCCGAAGAACTCCAAACTATTCTTCTAATATTACAAACTACTTGCTAAAACTATAACTATAAAGAAACTATTATTTAGAGAGATGATCAGTGAGAAGAAAGGTGTGTTTAAATGAGGCAATTTTGGCCTCTATTTATAGGAGAACAAAAACCATAAGATTGCATCTTGATCATCCATCTCAATTTTAATCTAAAGGCTAGAAACTAGTCTTAGATGGTGTGCTTGAACACATTAATCTTGGAAGACTTTGACCATCAGATTTGCTTGGTTTTGATCAAGGGATAGATTGTGATTGTTGTAGTGATCCAACGGTCGAAAGTCGTGCGTATTTTGCAGCAAAATTTCGGCTTTGCTTGGCTTTAGTTTTGGCCATAACTCTTTCTATTGAAGTCAAAATTGCAAACCACTTTTTGAGTTGAAAACTAGGCATCTTCGGCTTTTCAGTGATATATTGCATGCCTCCTAATTCATTTTGCACAAGTGCCAGTAAGTTTTCAAAGTTTTGTCTCTTCTTTCCAAGTTCACTTCTAATGTACGAAACATGAAAACAAACATAAAAATACCACATAACCATCAAGAATATAAAATTAAATAAGGAAAACTATGATACTTATGAGTGATATTGCACACTCATCAGAAAGTTACGATTAACTGCTTCTTCATAGTTTATTTCTTCCTTTATTTTCTTCTGAGGCGAGTTGAAATGTTGTACTAGTTCAAGGGGCCGCTGCATGTCAAAAGTTGCTAAGTGGATTTTTATCAGGAGAATACCACATCACAACACAAACTTTTTACTCTTCAATAAAAGGGATCTAGTATTTTAGGTTGTATTTAACTTTTAACTAATCGCCAATCAAAAGCGGCAATGGATCTTCTATCCCACTTTTATATGTCACTCCATGTTTCATTTAATCTCCACCTTTCATGTTTTAATATCAAAGACACGTGTCATCTACTCACCCCCATGGATTAAGATTAAGGGCACATATCCTCACCGCAAACAATGGGAAATGGAGTGGCACACAAAAGTGGGACAGAGAATCCATGCCATCAAAGACATATATGGATTGCACAAGGTGATCAAATTATTGTAAAGCAAATTTCAAAATTTTCAATTTTCAAGCTTCATTAGGTAATAAAAGCTGTAAGAGTGATGATAAACCAATTTATTACATACAGGGAATGTTGGTGTCTTGTCTAGCAAAATAAAGGCATTTTTTGGAGAACACAAGCCAAAGGAATTACTTAAAATCTTCCCCCTTTGCCCAACAATAATTATCTATATCTAACAACTACATATTGTCCACCTAAAGTCTTTTATTCCATAAAAAGAAGAAGGGGAATAATAGCTGCTTTTTTTCACTGAACATAATATTAGCTTAAGAGAATTCTGTGACTGAGGCATATAATGTGATTGCATTGTCATGTGAACATGGATTAAGGAGTTGTTACTAAGATTAAAGGACTCACGCCTGAATCATATGACACAACAAAATATAGATGCATTAAATTGAGCAACAAAAAATACGAGTGGACGGACCACTGAAGCATAAAATTCTTGTTAGTAAACAAATAGCCGGATAAATTCATCTCAACATAGGTTGAAAGTATTCTGCAGCTTGTAAGTCAAATACCGTAGGTTAAAGACTGATCTTATTAGTGGTTTATGTAAGAACTGAGCCAGTGAAGGATACCCAAGAAAACCTAACTTCGTTAAGTGAACAAAAGATCGAGAATAAACCCAGAGGAGAGATAACAGTTTAAATCAGATTGCACAACAATTCTCAAACCCAGAGGTGAGATAACAGTTTAAATCAGATTGCACAACAATTCTTTGGTGAGGTAGCATCTTTTTAACTTGCTTCTGCACAATTTCTGTATTTCAAACCATCTCACTGTGAAACACAAACCCACTATATTGCAAATAGCTAACCTTTTGATATTAACACATGCATACATCAGTCTAGTTCACAGTTCAGTCCTCCCATAAGTTCATAAATTACAAATATCACAATAAACCAATTGGGAATGTGATTCACTAGAAGCCACAGGTTGATTCAGACACACCTCCTGAGTAAATTCACTTGTCCCGCAGCTCATATCCTAACTAACTTCTTGCAACAATAGTTCTTCACTAAAAAAGAAGGGGAAAAGGCAACATAAAAACATTTATGATATAGAGATCGCTCAATGATTTAGTAATTTAAAAACACGATCATAACATAGCACATTTCTGGAGCAACCGGATATGCACAAAAACCATTCCACCCAAGAGACTACCAAAAACCAGTGGTGAAAATCCTCTAAGTAGCATGTCAAGTGCTTTAAAGCAGAGTGCATGAATAAATGCCCATTAACAAGAAGTAATAACACAAGATAAGTGCATATAATCTAAGATCTTTTGTCAGCATTATACTAAATTATTCATATCTTTGAGTGAACGAAAATGAGATCTAGTTTAACATTTCCCATGACTGAGACACGAGTCTCGTTCGACGAATTCATTTGCAAACAAAAGATTGCAAGTAATATCCTAATTTGAGGTGTGAACTAAGTCAATCTTGGAGAGACTGAGAATTGTGTTGCAGATATAACAGTATAGTTTGGTGTATCAGTTGTTGATACTTGAATCTCTTTTTGTTTTTGAACACGAAGTACAATGCATAGGCCTTCCAGAGATTGAAAAAATCAAAGGAGAATAGAGAATGATGAACGATTGAATATATGAAGAGAGTTGAATGATTATACATTGTGATCTTTACAAATGAATTGAGTGAGTTAAAAACCCTACATACGCCTCTATTTAAATAGTCGGATAACTAACTACAACTAACTCAACTTTCTTGAACTGGAAAGCTGAATGTTTAACTGACGAACCATTTTTTAAATTGTTACTAAAAATAGTAACTTTTGCTAAATGTAATTTAACATCCCCCTTAAGATGGACATGTAAGCCCACCTTGGAAGTCATGAAGTTGAAAGGCTTGAGTGAATAGTTTTGTACGCACATCAACTACTTGGTGCTCATTTTTAATGTTGACTACTTTGATCAGGCCTTGGTTTACCTTTTCTCTGACAAGAAGCAATCTATTTGGATGTGTTTGGTTCTTTCATGATGAACCGGGTTGTTTGTTATACAATAAGAACTCATATTTTTGGTGAATATGAGTGTTCTTTTTGGTTGAGAGATGAAGATGTGTTCTTTTTGGTTGGAAAATGAAGAGGTCTGTGAGTAGTTGCTTGAGTCAAATAACCTAACAACTCACAAGTAGTAGATGAAACAACTTTGTATTCTGCTTCAGTTGAAGACTCGCTGACTATAGGTTGCTTCTTTACTTTCCAAGCAATGAGTGAGTCTCCTAGATTGATAGCATACTATATTACACATATCTTTGTATTTGGAGATGTCGCCAATCACTATCACAAAAAGCTTTGTGTGAGGTTCAGAATTGTAAGAATAGAACAGTCATTTTCCTGGATTATGCTTGATGAAGCGCAACACTCTGTGAGCTGCTTCTATATGAAGTTGAGTTGGTTAAGCCATGTGTTGTGTCAAGGACTTTATACTATACATAGTTTAGATATGGTCTTATGATAGTCAAGTAAAGTAATCGACCTACTAATCTCCTATAGGCTATATGATCTTCTAAAAGAGAACAATCTGCATTCTGGAGCTTTGTAAGGAATTCATAGATGTATTAATTGGTTTGCATCCAGTGTATCTTGAGTCTAAGAGAATATCTAGGGCATATTTCCTTTGACATAGTGAAATTCCTTGTTTGCTCCTTGTGATCTAAATTTCAAATATGTACTTGAGGTTGCCTAAGTATTTTATAGTGAACTTAAGATCAAGTTGTTGCTTTATGAAGTCAATTTCTTCTTAATTATTACCGGTGTGGATAATTTCATCTTTGTATGCACATAAAGTAATAAATGAATCATTAGTTATGAAGTCAATTTCTTCTTGATTATTACATGTGAGGATAATTTCATCTACGCATACACATAAAGCAGTAAATGAGTCATTAGTTCTTTTGACAAAAAGAGAACAATCTAAGATAGCATGTTTGTAACCAAAAGAGACAAGAAATGTGGCTAAGTTAATGTTACATTGCCTTGAAGCTTGCTTCAAACTATAGAGGTTTTTTTTTTTTTTTTTCTTTTTTTTTTTTTTCAGTAGGCATACTCTCTTGTCATCTAGTTTATATTACCTGATGGAGGAGTCGTGTAGATCTCTTCATTAAGATACCCTTGAGAAAAAATGTATTTACATCAAGTTGCTGAAGTAACCAGTTGCTAGAAGCTGCTCAGGCTAATAAAACTCTAACTTGCTAATGGTGAAAGGGTATCGAAATAATTGCTAATGGTGAAAGGGTATCGAAATAATCTAACCCTTCCTCCTCAATGTAGTTCTTTGTTACCAGTCTTGCTTTGTATCTTTCAGTAGAGCCATCAGCTTTATGTTTCATGTTATATACTGATTTACACTCTATGCAATGATGACCTGCTGAAAATTTAGTTAATATCCAAGTCTTTGTTTTACATAAACATCTAGTTATGTTTTCATGGTTTGTTGCCACTCGGGAACTTTATTTGCTAGAGGATATATTTTAAGTTCAGTTATTGCTATAGCGGGAGATTTGTTAGAGATACCAAGTGTAATACCCCGATTCGTTTTTCTTCTAAATAATAAATAATTTAACTTCAAATCTCATTAATGAGTTGTTGTGTAATTCTCTAAATCTTTTCTGATTAATAAGTTATTAGTCTAGTTTATTTGTAGAACTTGAATTATTAATAATTAATCATCTAATTTGATTTAGGTACTAAAAGTGAAGGTTTTACTCAAATATTTAAAGCCCAAATAGTAGCTCATATTTTATTTTTTAAAACAATATCAGTAATAAACCTATTACATTAAATTATAATTTAGGTTTCTTTAGTTCATTTGAACGCGTCATCTCTTTTTGTTCTTCAAATTCTTCCTATCGTCGTTTCCCTGCTTCTGATCACATGTATTATTTTTCTTGCTTTTGTATCTGATAGAGATCGTGAACTTGTGCGAAGAGAGATTAGAGAAATAGGGAGAAGAAATAGAATTCAGAGGGATTAGAGAATGAATAAGAATAAGATGAAAAAGAGACAGAAAGTAGGGAGAAAATTGTAAACATCAATCATATAAATCAATTCATCGTAACTTTTCTTCAATAATAAGACTTACCCTCTATTATAGGCTAAGCAAATAAAACCTACCAAAGCTAGAACTCATAATAAAGTAATAAAATAAACTAGGAAATAAACTAGAATCCTAACCAAACTAGAAAATAAATAAACCTAATAACTCAAGAACTATAATAATTCTACAATTCTAATTAACTTGGACTCTTGATTTCCATCATTCTTCCCGGCTTGAAAAAAACTCGCCTCCGGAGAGTTTGTTTCAAAGTACTCGCAAGAAGGTGCGGAAATCAGCAGTGAATGCAACAATCAAATTTCCAAGTTATGCAATCTGAATGCCCTTTCCATCAAACCAAATACATAAATTGTCCATCTCCAACTTTGCTTCTATCATAGACTTCCTTCAGGATTAACAATTGTATCGAAAGTAGCCTAGGCACCAAGTAGCAAAACCACCTGTAGCAGTAGCAGAAAATTTGGGAGGCTCAAGAATGCCTCGAGAGTCAGTCAAATCCTTACTATTCATTAAATTAGAAGGCAAGTCTCGCAAACATGCATTAGAGCCAACCTCTTTTAAAACACAAAAACGTCCTGAGGTTTTAGTAAAAAGCTTTTCAAAAGCATAGTTTAAAGAATTTTCAGAACAAATTTTGATCATCAAATAATCACCTTTATTCAACTTTAATTTATCACAGTGCATATCAATAGCCAATTTATAATCATCATTACTTTGTGCAAATTTTGGTTGCAAATCGACATGCAAATCATGTTCAGTAGATGGTGAAATGCAAGGCTCAACTTCCTTTTCACAATTAGTCTCTGAACGCAACTCTTCACTAGAAGTCTCATAAGTAGAAAGTTCTCGATTATCCTCATTAGACACCAAATGCTGACAACTAGAGGACAAATAATCAATTTCGTGATATTTATCACACACAATTTCTTCGTCGTTGCCTTGAGAGGACTTGAAAAAATTAGTAGACTCTTCAGATGAGACAATCTTCAGTTGCATAGACTACCCGACTTGAAAAGTCGAACTACCTGAATAAATTGATGACCTTTGGTGTTTCTCATATATTAGAGCTCTTATGTATGCATGAAACAGAGTCTCAGATCTCCAAAAATCAACTTGTTTCTTAAGATCATCCTTAACCCATTAATAAATCTCATGGTTGTGACAAATTCTTCTTCTTGAATGTTGCATCTTTTCTTCAAGTTATTAAATTTATCAAAGTTGATGTGGGGTATTTTCGTCTGGATACGTGTCCGCTCTCCAACACTCCACGTCAGACTGCTTTAGTTCCTGCTGGATGCTTAAGCAGCTTTTGAGTTCGGAACCTGCACTCAACACCACACGTAAACTAAGTCGGTGCCTCCTCCGGCGAAGGCACTCCGACGCTCAAGTCAGATAGGTCGGAATTTGAGGTATTGTCGTCAGAGACAATAGCTCGAATTATGCCCAAATAGGTCGAATTTAGGCTCTATAGGTCGAATTAGCACACCTCGAAATGGTATTGAGAACCGTGATGAGAAAACCCGAATAGATCGAATTACTCTCAAATAGCTCGAAATACACTCTATATAGATCGAACAAGAGCTATTGCAATATAGCTCGAATTATTGCTCTATAGCTCGAATTCGATGTATATAGCTCGAAATTAGATGCTAGAAAATAAAAACGTACCTTAGAATGAGGCATGAGACCCCCTTATATAGTAATAAGAGTCCTTATTCGTCTAAAAGTGCAATCCAAGTAGAACTATAACTCAAAATAGGTCGAATTAGAGCTATTTTGAAATAGCTCGAATTGGGCCTTCAAATAGGTCGAATTGGGCCTCAAATAGGTCGAATTTGGGCCCATATAGCTCTTACTTGACTCCTGGGCCTCAAATAGATCGGATTTGAGCCCATATAGCTCGAATTTGGCTTTTGGGCCTCAAATAGATCGAATTTGAGCCCATATAGCTCGAATTGGGCTCTTAGGCCTCAAATAGATCGAATTTGAGCCCATATAGCTCGAACTGGGCTTTTGGGCCTCAAATAGATTGAATTTGAGCCCATATAGCTCGGATTGGGCTTGATATAGCTCGAATCGGGCCTTTTCGGGCCCAAATAGATCTCGCTTGGGCTCAATTTGGGCCTACTTGGGCCGATTTCCGCGTTTTGCCTTGAATTGTAATTTTGCATTAAAAAATAATGGTGCTGACGTGGCATAATATGTCCCGAAATACGTTCGTGTACTGTATCGGATATTATGACGTGGCGGTACCGAAATATGGTACATCATGGAGTCCCCCAGTTCGTAAGAGTAATGTGTACAAACATTGGTCATACGAACTATAAAGAAGTCACATAACCGAGAATCGTGCAACGAGATCGGCGTCGTCATAAAAAACCAAGAAAGTGACCAAAAATATCAAAATTCGAAAATAGGTCGAATTTACTATTTTTGGTAACTCGAATTGGTATAGGTCGAATTTATCTTTGTAAAAGACAACTCGAAGTCCATAAATTTTTTTCCGTAAAATAGCTCGAATTTGACAGAAAATAGCTCGAATTTCATATTGGTCGAAATTACCCTCCACAAAGATACCTCGAAATTGTTGAAAAAATTTTCTGAAAATAGGTCGAAATTAGAAATAGGTCGAATTTAGGGGCATTTTGGTAATTCCCGCATCATTTCGCCTATAAATACCCCACTCCCAGCTTCATTTCCTCATTTCGCGCCTAAGAATTGCTCCAGAGCTCCCAAGAAATAGCTCGAATTATTAGCTCGAATTTGCCAAAAATAGAAAGCTCACTGAAATAGCTCGAAAAAACCTCCAAATTTAGTAAGTTTGCGAAAATAGCTCGAAATTTATCCTAAATAGATCGAAATTGGCGTGAATAGCTCGAAAAATACCCCAACACGTGTATCCTTTGGTGAGTGGCTGATAGATCGAACATATAGCTCGAATTTCCTGAGGAAATTCGAGCTATAACACTTAGAAAAAATTTTCAAATTTCTGAAAAATTTTGAAAAATGCTAATATTCGAATTTTTTGCGCAGATTTGTTCACGACGGCGCGACTTCGACGTAACCGATCTCCACGTCGTCCATCACCACCACGATCGCACCAACGAGCCTATTATAACGCACGCAATCCATCACGAGATTCGTCATATCGGCATCCTCGTGAATCAAACACACGGCGTCCATCATCCCCAAATCGTCCTCGTCAGCCAGAACCTGCACGAATCCGATTACCGGACGCTTCAAAACTCTTTGCACCTGCGCAGAGGTCCTACGAGCAAATTCACCCAAACGAAGAAGTTTCAGTAGATCTAGATCCTCGTGCCGGTAAACTTTCCACCTAAACCTCTTTATGACGCGAGTTATTGATCTTGAATCTTCCAGTAGTAGTAGTAGAGAAAATAGTAGTGAGTCGTCTATGGCATCTAAAGCTAGAGAGAATGCGTCAACTAGCGGTAGTAGTAACGACTCAAGTGACGAGAGCTCATCTAGTAATGAGAGAAACAGCAATGATAGGGTGTCTGATATGGAGGTAGACGTAGACATCCTAGGAGATGACGAGGCTGAATCGAACCCTCTCCCCATTGTGCCTTATTTACCTCCTGCTGACCATGCTCCCATACCTGCCTCTAACTCTCCCGAACAACTTGCTCCGCCCAATTTGATTAACTTTGATCAATTTCCGTCTTCACCTTACGATATAGCGTACTATCGTGATACTTACGACATTCCTGAGACCTATGAAATTGTCATTCCTGGCCCAGACGATAGGATGAACAACCCACCTGAAGGGTGTCTCACTATATTTAGTAGCTATCTACATTGTGGGTTACGTTTTCCCATTTTCCCTATAGTCTCTGAAATAATGTCTTCGCTCAATTCCTCTCCTTCACATTTTACTCCCAACGCATACACACAGATGTATGCTTATGCGATGCTGGCTCGCGTATTTAATCTCCCGTGCTCTGTGGCCGGGTTTTGGCAATTATTTATAGTAAAATTTCGTAACAGAGGTGTAGACGCCGGATTTTACTATCTAAGCTCGCGAAAGAAGCAATGCTTCTTATCTGATTTACAGACGAGCTTCGGGGTTCACTGGAAGAAACAGTGGTTTTACATCAAGGAATCCAAGCCGCAGGAATTTCGATTCAAGCGGCTTTGGACGGACGCCCGTCCATCGCCGCGACGCCCCGATCCTCCTGTCTACACCCTGACGGCGATTAAAAACCTGAAAGATCATCAATTTGATGCCTTTGAGTTGACCACCACCCCAGTGTTGCGGGTCGGCGGTTATACTTATCATGCAGGCGTTGAGCCTTCTGTCTTTGGTATAATATTATGCATGTTTTCGTTCTTTTTACTCATTGATTTTTATCTTCCTTCGATGTCTTCTAACCTTTGCATTGTTTACGATTTTCAGAGCGAATCGTGATGGACAAGACGAAGAAGAGGCTGGCCGCTATGAAGCGTGGCGCAAACGCTCCTCAGTCCTCAGTGCCCATTCCTGAGAAGACCAGTCGTCGTGGTGCGAAGACGGCTGGTACCAGTTCGAGAAGCGGTAATGCTCCTGCTACCGTCTCGACTCGAGGGTCGGGACGTGGTAGAGGTTCAGCTCCTGCCCCTGTTCCTGCTCCTGCTCCAGCTCCAGTGCCTGAGATTGTTCCTTCTCAGTTGACCGCTGATACTGCTCCGGGATCACCACCTGGCGGTTCTGAGCCGATCCTTCCGGACCTTTCTCCTTCATCAGCACCTTCGTCTGGAAGAGTGCATCTTCCCTCCGTTGCTGAAGCGGCTCGTCGCTTCAATGAGGCCAACCCTGAGGCAGCAACGAGGAAGAGGTCTGCTGCTACTGCTGAGGAGATCCGACGGGGTAAGCGTGTCGTGCAGGACCGAGCATATGATGGTGACGATCTCGATATCGACGTGGAGGAGATCGTGCGAGCTTCAGTCGAGTCGGGGCAGTTCACTCTGAAAGACACTACTGCCCTTCGACTTGTCAAAGGATTCATGCCTGACTTCGACCGTCAGCTCTATTACCAGGCGATGGGCCACGAGAAGCTAGTCAGTCGCACTGCCTTGTCGCTGTGTGAGGTTTGTGGATTTAGAGCTTTCCTTTATCTTTGTTTTATGTACATACTTGAATATCATTAACGTTTTTTCTCTCTTGTAGTTCTTCGTCAATTTCCAGACTATGGCTGAGAACTTCAACATGGTGATGACGACTCAGGATCAGCAGAGGGCTCTGATGGATAGGCACCATTCTTCGGCCTTGCAGGCTCAACGGCTGGAGAAACAAGTCAAGGAGGCGAAGGCTGAAGTGGAGAAACATCTCGTCGCTGCTGTTGATGAGCTGAAGGCAGTACAGGGGAGCTTGAAGCCTTGAAGGCAGCGAAAGGTGCCGTTGACAGGGAGCTTGCCGAGGAAAGACGCCTATCCAGCCAGCATGCCACCGCCCTTGTTGACGATCATGTTGACACCATCCGGACGATGAAGGATGCTGCTGCTGCTGCTGAGGCCGAACGTCTGAGGCTTGAGGCTGAGCTGGCTGATGCACAAGCTCGCCTTGCGACTGCTGAGGAGGATGGCTATAACAGGGCCATGACTGAGGTATTCCTATGATACTTTATTTCTTTTTCCTTGAAATTTGCGTGTTACATACTTACATTTCCTCTACTTGTTTCGTAGGAGCTCCCCGATGAAGACAAGGTGATGGTGGCCATCGAATTCTTCCGCTCAGCCACCTGGGAGCAGATTGCTATGGAGCGGGGCGGTTTTGATACGACCAAGGGCTACAACATGGCCCTTGATGACATCATTGCCCGCGGTGCTCTTGCTCCTGGGTTCAAGAGGGAGGACTTCAATGTCCTCAATTGCCTGAATGAGGATGACACGGAAGTCGGCGAATCCTCTAGTGCCGCTGCTGCGGATCCTACTCCGGCCGATCCTCCTTCTGGTGAACCTGCTGCGACTGTGGGTAATGAAGAGCCAAAGCATGATCCCTTCACCACCTTTTATCCTCTTCGGCAGGTATGGCTCTCTGACTTTGCCGACGAGCTGCCTCCCTCGTCCGCTGCCGCTGCTGCTTCTGATGCTGCTCCAGATGAGCTTCCAGAGGAGGGTGAGATGGGTTTCGACCCTCAGATCTTGGACCAGCCTGCTGATGGCGATCAACCTATGCCTGATGCTCATGTTGCCGCTGCTGCTCCTCGTCAGATTTCCCCTATTGATGACACTGGGCCTCTGAACGAGTCTTTTGCTGATATCCAAGAGCAGAGCGAGGGTGCGGTGAAGGCTCTTGGGTTGAATCTGCTGCCTTGATCATCTAGAGTGGCCTGCGTGCCTTTATTTTTGGCATTTGTGCCTTGTCGTTAATATTCTTGAACATCTTTACTTTCCGTATATAACATTAGTCCTAGTGCATTCTTTCCGTACAGTATATGTTGCTAACATTCGCGCGATTTTAGCGCTCTATCAATTGCTAGTATAGTTTTGACTTGAAAAATCTTTTGACTGTCTTTGTTTTGTCTCGTTACATCTTCACTCATATGTGTCTACTTTTTAAGTTTAGATTTGGTACTTGTTAAAACACTTAAGTTTTATAAACAAGTTTTTATGAGAGTACGAGAACTTGTGCTCGACTCTACGAGGCTTGTGCTCGTTGTGCGAAGCTAATGTTCGCGCTTGCGAAGCTATGTTCGCGGGAATACGAGAACTTGTGCTCGATTCCACGAGGCTTGTGCTCGTTGTGCAAAGCTGTGTTTGCGCTTGCGAAGCTATGTTCGCGGGAGTACGAGGACTTGTGCTCGACTCCACGAGGCTTGTGCTCGTTGTGCAAAGCTATGTTTGCGCTTGCGAAGCTATGTTCGCGGGAGTGCAAGGACTTGTGCTTGACTCCACGAGGCTAGTGCTCGTTATACGAAGCTAATGTTCGTTTTGATTAAGTTTTTAAACTTAAAGTTTGTAGACAGTATGAGTTCATCTTCATGTTTCTTGATAGATTGTAATCTTGCGGATAAATAGTAGGCAACAGCTAAACTAGAATAAAATGAGAGATTTTATTAGTTTTGGGACTGAGCTCGAGTAACTTCCGAGTTGCCTACGTATCCCGCCGTATATAGGTTGGCTAGGAATCAAGTCCTCGTAGTTCGCTGCTAACTATTACAATGAGAATCCACGTAGAGGGACTCGTAATTCGTAAAAGAATAAGCGAATGAAGTATTGAAACTACGATCCTATTGTGCCACAAGGCCATTAGAAAACTAGTGTTCTAACTATAAAACCTTCGTAAGTTCTTGACGTTCCAGGGGCGTGACAAAGTCCTTCCACCCAATTCTTGCAAGTAATAATATCCTTTTGAGCTTGCTTTCTCCACTCTGTAAGGTCCTTCCCAGTTCGGCTTCAATTTTCCAACATGCTTAGTAGCTTCAACTTTCCTGAGTACCAAGTCCCCCACTTGAAAGTTCCTAAAACGGACTTTGTTGTCATATGCTTTCGCCATCATAGATTTGTACGCTTGAGTACGTTGGTATGCTGCTTCCCTAGTTGCTCCGATCAATTCCAAATCCATTTGTCTAGCCCTTAATGCTTGCTCCTCATCATATGTCACAATACGATAAGTTGGTATTCCAATCTCAGCGGGTATCACTGCTTCAGATCCATATGTTAATAAGTATGGAGTTTCTCCTGTAGAGGCACGAGGAGTTGTGCGATATGCCCATAATATCCCTGGTAACTCATCCTCCCAATTTCCTCCTTCTCCCTCCAGCCTTTTCTCCAAACTCTTCACTAATGTATTGTTAGTGGCCTCCACTTGTCCATTTGCTTCGGGATGCGTAACAGATGTAAAACGTTGCTCAATTGTCATGTCTCTACACCAGTCTTGAATCTTAAAACCTTGGAATTGCCTTCCATTGTCGGAAATTAAAACTCTTGGTATTCCAAATCGACAAACGATGTTCTTCCAAATGAATTGTTTCACATTAGCCTCCGTGATGTTTACAAGTGCTTCAGCTTCAACCCACTTCGTATAGTACTCGACTGCCACCAATAACCATTTTCTACCTCCCGTAGCCTTAGGCATTGGTCCAACTATATCTATTCCCCATTGATCAAATGGACATCCATAACTCACAGTTGTCATAGGTTGTGCAGGTGTATGAATGATCATCGCATGCAGTTGACAACTTCTACATTTCCTTGAGTAATCCATAGCATCTCTCATAACAGTTGGCCAGAAATATCCTTGTCGGAGTATTTTCTGGGCCAAAGACCGTCCTCCTGAATGATTTCCGCAACTCCCTTCATGAATTTCTCGTAAGACTTGTTTTGCCTGCGTGAGAGATAGGCATCTCAGGAGTGGTCCCTCGAATGACCGTTTATAAAGTTCGCCATTGAACATAGTAAATCTTGCAGATTTGTACTTGAGCCTTCTAATTGCTTGAGGATCATTAGGTAAGTTCCCATTCTGAAGATAATCGATAATCTCATCCTTCCAACATGCCTTTATTTCTACTGGCATAACGTAGTCCAACGCTTGCGTTGGTTTTGACTCAACTACCTTGCCGATAGAGGGCTGTTCTGAAGCCAATAGAGTTACCCGCCTTTCAACAAACACTTCGGCGGTACTAGCAAATCGTGACAAGGAGTCAGCGCGTTCATTCTCTGATCGAGGAATCTGCGAGATAGAAAAAGTATCGAAATTTGATGTCACTTCCTTCAGTTTTTCGAGATACTTTACTATTGCAGCCTCTTTCGCCTCATATCTTCCTTCAAATTGATTAGCAATCAACTGTGAATCCGTGAATGCTACAAGGTTCGTTATACCCAACGATTTTGCCATTTGTATGCCAGCAAGCATAGCTTCATACTCCGCTTGATTGTTGGTCACTTGAAAATTTAGCCTTATTGCATAGTCAAATTCTCTATCATCCGCCGATTTTAGGTAAACTCCTGCACCTCCAGCGTCGTTTGTAGACGATCCATCCACATGCAGAGTCCAAGTTCCCCTTGCAACTATAGGTTTGTCCTTTTTGTCCTCTTCCGTCACCATTGCTACATCAAGCGCTTGCTCCGCCTCTGAGATAGTTTCAGCCACGAAGTCCGCTAATCTTTGTGCTTTGATCGCTGTTTTTGGCATATACTCCAAGCCATATTCTCCTAACTCGATCGCCCACTTTACTAATCTCCCAGACGTCTCCGGTTTTGCCATAACTTGTTTCAGTGGTTGACTAGTTAAGACAGTAACCGGATGTGATTGAAAGTATGGTCTTAACTTTCGTGCTGTTATCACAAGTGCGTATGCTAACTTTTCGATCTCCAGGTAATTCACCTCTGCCCCATTCAGCACTTTGCTAACATAGTAGATAGGCAAATGTTTCTTGTCTTCCTCGAAAACCAATACTGTGCTTAGTGAATTCTTTGTTATGGCCAAGTAAAGATATAGCATCTCATTGTCCTTGGGCTTAGATAGTAATGGCGGTGTCGTAAGATACACCTTTAATTGGCAAAAAACCTCTTCACAATCATCAGTCCAGACGAACTTAGGCGTCTTGCGTAACTTCTTGAAAAAGGGTAAACTCTTTTCTGCAGAATGCGATATGAATCGACTAAGTGCCGTGATCCTCCCCACCAATCGTTGCACCTCTCGGACGGATTTGGGGGATGGTAAGTCCATTATTGCTTTAATTTTGTCAGGATTAGCTTCGATTCCTCTTTCATTGACCATGAACCCCAGAAATTTTCCGGCCTTAACACCAAAAGTGCACTTCTTAGGATTTAGCTTCATCCCATATTGCTTCATGATACCAAAAGCCTCTTCCAAATGTTTCACGTGATCTTCTGCCTTTAGGCTTTTGATAAGCATGTCATCAATGTATACCTCCATTGTCTTGCCGATTTGATGATAAAACATCTTGGCAACTAACCTCTGAAAGGTTGCTCCTGCATTCTTTAGACCAAACGGCATCACCTTGTAACAGTATATCCCTCTGTCAGTGATAAAGGCCGTTTTATGTTGATCCTTTACTGCCATTAGTATTTGGTGGAAACCGCTCTGTGCATCACAAAGACTCAGCAACGCACACCCTGCTGTAGAGTCAACTACGAGATCGATCCTGGGCAACGGGAAAGGATCTCGTGGGCAATGTTTGTTCAGGTCGGTGTAGTCCACGCACATCCTCCATACGGTCGACTTCTTTGGGACAAGTACAACGTTGCTTAGCCATTCAGAGTATCGAACTTCAAATATATGGCCTGCAGCAAGCTTTGTTTGTACTTCCAACTCCGCAGCCTTGTTCTTTTCATTGCTAAAGTGTCTCTTCTTCTGTCGAATGGGTTTAGCATTTGGGTTAACATTCAGGTGATGTACCGCAACTCGAGGATCTATCCCCTTCAAGTCCGAGTCCGTCCATGCGAATACATCAAAGTTTCTTCGCAAACATTCCAACAATGCCTTCTCAACCTCCGAAGTCAACTCGCTACCAATTTAAATTATCTTGTCAGGCTCATCTTTTGACAAAATCACCTCCTTAAACTCTCCCGAAGGTTTCAGACGCTCCATTTCCATCTTCTTTTTATAGCGCAATGTCGTTTTGTCTTCTTTTTCTTCTTCAACCTTCTTCAAGGAGTCCTCAATACTGGGAGAGGTATGATCCTCCTGCATCATCTCTTGGTCCATTTGCGTAGCAAGCACCATCTCTGTATCAACTTGTTTTCCTATTTCAGGCGTCTCCCCTGGATGTATGTCAACTATCGCGACATTTGGATCCGTTTTTGCCTTGATAGGTTTAGTTGATGTAACATAACAACTCCACGAATCACGATAGTTTGTAGTGAGTTCAGCAACTCCACCAGGCGTTGGAAATTTAACCTTCTGATGCACCGTAGAGATGATCATAGCAAATGCCGTTATTCCTGGCCTTCCAATCAGTATATTGTATGCAAATGGTATGTCAACGATAAGATATTCCACGTTCAGTGTTCTCCTCTTCGGATTTACGCCAAAGGATGTTGGCAACAAGATCCTTCCAATGGGTTTTACTTCACTTCCACCAAATCCCACTAGTGGTGAGTTAACATCCGTGATCTCGTATTGTCCAAGTTTCATTTGTTGTAAAGCATCCATGAAAATTATGTTGGACGAACATCCATTATCAATCATTATCCTCTTTACCCCGTGATTTGCAATCACCGCAGAAACCACCATAGGACAATTCAAGTATTGCGCTTCCTTAGCTTGTGGAGACAAGCTGTCGAAATCGCTATCATCGAATGTGATTCTTGTATCCAACTCGTCTACCGCAAAGACAAGATCTATCTCAGGACGCTTCAGTCGTTCATTGTATATGTCTCGTGAGATACGTTTTCTACTTTTGGCTGAGTCTGCGCCAGTAGGTCCGCCAGCAATCACATTGATTCCATTCTCGATATCATCATTCCCATTTCTCCGTTTACGCTTTGGTTCTTCCTTCTTCTCATGTGGGGATCTATCTCGCTTGCGTCCAGATGACACCTTCTCTTCACGTGACTCTCTATTCTCAAGGATGTACTCGATGAGTTTCCCCCCTTGAATGAGTCGTTCAATCTCGTTCTTTAGAGCCTTGCATTCGTTAGTAAAATGCCCATTCTGCATGTGGAACTTACAATATTTCTTTGATACCTTAGTCTCCTCCGTCTCTCGGAACGGTTTAGGGGTTCTCAGCAACCCGCTATCTTTCTCTATGGCATAGATTTCACCAATTTGTTTCTTCAGCGGAGTATAGTTGTCAAACTTCTTAAAAGGTTGTCGGTTGCGATCACGATCTTTGCCTCTTAAGTCCTTCCTCCAATCTCTATCTTTATTCTCCTTGCCCCCATGAATTCTTGGCGAGTCCATCAACCCCTGATTCATGGTTGCCTCCTCTACTTCAATGACCTTACTAGCGAGGTCCATCACTTGCTCAATGGAATCAGGTGTGTTCCATGTTATCACTTCTATAAGCTTTTTACTCCGGCAACGATGCTCCAATACAGATATGACCAGGTCGACATTGGGAGCATTCACTCTACCAATCTCCAGATTCAAACGCTCGATATACCTCCCCAAAGGTTCATCAGGTCCTCTATAAAATATTAAACAGCGTGCTTGGAGATTTCTTCTTTACGCGATAAGTAGCAAACTTCTTTACGAACATGGTCCTAAACTGTTCAGATGATTCAATTGATCCCGAACGTAAGTTTTTGAACCATTCCTTTGCTGGACCTCTGAGACTGAGCGAAATAAGTTTCGCCCTCATATTCTCTGCATACCCCAAAACCTGCAAATCTCCATCTAATTCATCATAATGTGCAACTGGATCAGTATTTCCATCATACTTCTTCAGAACAGGAAGATTAGTTCCTTCCTTCAACGTCAAATTACTGATCGCCTCACAAAAGGGGTTTGACCTCTCCCTTAGTGGAATATGTTCTGCTACAACAGGCTCCAATCTGGGTGCGACTCTCTCAGGCAAGTCCCTATCTCTTCCGGCAGTTCGACTTGCTGCAGGTCGATGATCAGGAACTCTCTGCCTAGAATTCACCTCTCCATCCCTTCCTTCTCTATCTCGACCAGTTGCCCGACTGGGAGCTCGGTTAGCATTGGTCCTCACTGAACGAGGATTCCTCCTTTCAGGCGAGGGAGATGGATCCCTTGGCCTTGCCATCCTAGTTTGCGTATACTGCCTTGAATCATCACGACGCTGGGTCGGATGAGTCCTTCCTCGCTGCGGTGCCGCAGGCTGTGTTGCCGGTTGTTGTGCTATTGGAGCTTGAACATTCTGTAAAACAGAAGTGTTAGCCAATTGCTGCACAATCATTGGGACCATAGTCCTTTGGAATGCCGCCATGATTTGATCCAACTGAGCGGAATTCAATAGCTGTTGTTCCGTGGGAGGAACTTCAGGTTGATTCGCTGTGTGAGTTGGAGGATCAAGGGGATTGCTGGGCGCTGCCACTGATGTTCGCTCAGAAGCATCAGGTGCACGATTATCATCCTCCCTCTGTGATCTAGTCCTTCTCGCCATTCCATTCTTCTCCGTTGCTCTCCGTTGAGCCATTGAGTGTCAGTGTTTGTTACTAAGTGCGTATAGAGGTTCCCACAGACGGCGCCACTGATGTGGGGTATTTTCGTCTGGATACGTGTCCGCTCTCCAACACTCCACGTCAGACTGCTTTAGTTCCTGCTGGATGCTTAAGCAGCTTTTGAGTTCGGAACCTGCACTCAACACCACACGTAAACTAAGCCGGTGCCTCCTCCGGCGAAGGCACTCCGACGCTCAAGTCAGATAGGTCGGAATTTGAGGTATTGTCGTCAGAGACAATAGCTCGAAATTATAGCTCGAATTATGCCCAAATAGGTCGAATTTAGGCTCTATAGGTCAAATTAGCACACCTCGAAATGGTATTGAGAACCGTGATGAGAAAACCCGAATAGATCGAATTACTCTCAAATAGCTCGAAATACACTCTATATAGATCGAACAAGAGCTATTGCAATATAGCTCGAATTATTGCTCTATAGCTCGAATTCGATGTATATAGCTCGAAATTAGATGCTAGAAAATAAAAACGTACCTTAGAATGAGGCATGGGACCCCCTTAGATAGTAATAAGAGTCCTTATTCGTCTAAAAGTGCAATCCAAGTAGAACTATAACTCAAAATAGGTTGAATTAGAGCTATTTTGAAATAGCTCGAATTGGGCCTTCAAATAGGTCGAATTGGGCCTCAAATAGGTCGAATTTGGGCCCATATAGCTCTTACTTGACTCCTGGGCCTCAAATAGATCGGATTTGAGCCCATATAGCTCGAATTTGGCTTTTGGGCCTCAAATAGATCGAATTTGAGCCCATATAGCTCGAATTGGGCTCTTAGGCCTCAAATAGATCGAATTTGAGCCCATATAGCTCGAACTGGGCTTTTGGGCCTCAAATAGATCGAATTTGAGCCCATATAGCTCGGATTAGGCTTGATATAGCTCGAATCGGGCCTTTTCGGGCCCAAATAGATCTCGCTTGGGCTCAATTTGGGCCTACTTGGGCCGATTTCCGCGTTTTGCCTTGAATTGTAATTTTGCATTAAAAAATAATGGTGCTGACGTGGCATAATATGTCCCGAAATACGTTCGTGTACTGTATCGAATATTATGACGTGGCGGTACCGAAATATGGTACATCAAAAGTATTCACTCACACTTGAAGACAATTGTTTTAAATTCAACCACTCACTCAATAATTGCATTCTATAGAAAGAATATGAATATTTTTCTCTCAACATATATTTCATCTCTTTCCACAAAGTAATTGGTGGTTTATAGTCTTGCTCACGCTTCATCCCAATTGATGGAAATCAAGAATTAAATAATATTAGAATTATAGTTTAATTAGAATTATTCCTTATCAGGAGTTTATTTAGATTATGAGTCTTATTTATTTATTTATTTATTTATTTATTATTATTTCATATTTATCTTGTTTAAGAGTTTAGTTTTGGTAGGTTTTATATTCTTTATTATAAATAGAGGTTTATGGTTCTTTTGTAAGACGTTTTATGATGAATTGATTATTATATTGTTGATTGCAATTCTCTCTTCTAAATTCTGTCTTCTCTTCCATCTTATTCTTCTAATTCTTTCTCTAATCCCTCTGAAATCTATTTCTTCTCTCTATTTCTCTAATCTCTATTCTCACGAGTACTCGATCTCTATCACCAATACTTTGCCAATATTTTCTAGCAGACCCTTTTAATTTTGTTTTAGCAAAATAAATTTTATACATGTATGTCATGCCATAATATTCAAAGTAGCCTTCTAAACACTTCATCCACTCATCAAAGGAAATATAACCATACATCCCATCAAATTCAGGAATGTTATTAAAAGACAAGTACATAGGGTACCCAAAATCGTGCTTACTGGGTAATGTTCATACTCTCTGTATCGGTCGTGATTGTAGACGTGATATGAACGATGATTATACTCCATGGATGAACTCATATTATTCTAACATGATTTATTTGCCGAAATCAAATTCAAATTCACAAGTAAATCAACTATAGACTAGCTTGAAATTCACCAGGACAAATAAACCTTGAAAGATAATTATTTGACTTCTAACAGAAAACCTTTTTCTTTTTCTTTTTTAATAATAAGCTTTATGCAATAAGCTAAACTTGCCAACTAATAATAAAGAGTCCACAAATCAATAGAAAGAAGTGATTTTACCGATTAGATGGCGGCGGATCTGATGATGGCTCAAAGTTTGCAAATTAGTGCTTGATGCTGATGCCGATGCAAATCTGACAGAATTGTTTTTGGGGATTTTTCTAACAAAGGAATCAAAATTTGAGAAATATAACTTGAAAGATTTTTTTTTTTTTTTTTTGTTTTAAAACAAGAAAGAATGATGCAGCAGAAAAGAAAGGATAAGTATTGCTCTGGTGCCAAATTGATAGAGATCGGGAACTTGTGAGAAGAGAGATTAGAGAAATAGAGAGAAGAAATAGAATTCAGAGGGATTAGAGAAAGAATCAGAATAATAAGATAGAAAAGAGACAGAAAGTAGGGAGAAAATTGAAAACATCAATCATATAAATCAATTCATCATAACTTCTCTTCAATAACAAGACTTATCCTCTATTTATAGGCTAAGCAAATAAAACTTACCAAAGCTAGAACTCATAATAAAGTAATAAAATAAACTACGAAATAAACAAGACTAGGAAATAAACTAGAATCCTAACCAAACTAGGAAATAAATAAACATAATAACGCAAGAACTATAATAGTTCTATAATTCTAATTAACTTGGACTCTTGATTTCCATCAGTATCTATTTTGTGGGTTTCATCCTGATGTCCATAATAAGCCATAGGTTCAATACTTGTAATATTATAATGCCTTTATTGGTGACAATAAAAAAATATGGCCATGATGCAATTAAAAGAACTTGTGGTTTGCTGTAATCTTCCATGATTAGTATACTGATAGGCCTTGGAATATGTGATGGACTATAATATTATGAACAGTGTTGTTTGATGCAAAATATATGTGTTCGTGTATATGTGTAAGTTTGACTTATGTATATTTATATGTGAAGTGTCTAAATAGAGTTAAATTTAATATCATATAATATGATGATTTATGTGCAATAATTACGTTATATTATCCATGCGTAGTGTGTGGTGTGTGTATGAATTGAGTTAAAGAGGAAAAGAAAGGAATTTACTATGTACGTTATGACTTATGTTATTTAGAATTCATGCGTACATATGATAAATTATATTTTATCTTATTACCATAAAATTGTTTTAACGTGAGCATCAAATGTGTTGTATTACGTGCATATATATATATATATATATAGTATGTTGTAATATATAAGCATGAATAATAAATAAGGTGTATAGTATGTATCTGTATTATTTATACATTTTAAAGTAAATTAAGATTAGTTGTCTTTGTTTGTGTATTATTTTGCTTATAAGAGGGGCTTTCTAGTTGAATAGTGATTGGTTTAACTTTTTTTTTTGGTCAGTAGGTAGTTCGGATTAGTATTCGGGTATTCTATCCTCTCCACATGGTGATTCAGTGAGTGTTCCAAAACTCTATTTATTTTGCAAAACTGGAAGAAATGCTTGTAATATATATATATATATATATATATGTATGTATATCACTTAGAAGAGTACCATTACACTGCTTTGGTAAATTAAGCAAAATGTTTGATTTTAAATTGTAAAAGAAATTAAGTTGGTTATGATGATCACATCTTCAGATATGTTCTGTTCAGTTATTAGTTAGTTGGATCCAGCTTGGCTTGGGTAGGGATGGAGTATTGCTGGGCGACACAAGGTCGTCTCTGTTGCTTCATGTCTCCTTGCCCTTTCTTCTTAGGCACGTTGTGTCTCTGGAGATCATTCACTATGCATGTACCATAGCATGTGATTAGTTTTCAGGGTAGCTCATTGGACGGGGCGATAAGGAATGTTCGTGTGGGGCGATAAGATTGACTACAACAGCTAATTCGTTGATTATCTTAATTAATTAAAATAATAGTATGCATGTCTTAAGTTATTATTATTTGGTACCAACCTTCTTTGTTTTATAAAATTATGATTTTTTCTCGTTTTGTATTGTTCGTAATTCTGAACTTGAAATAAATTATTGGTACCTAATTATAAAAATTCTTGAGTCACAAAAAGCATAATTTGCATGTATAGTTTAGTATGTTTTGAAAGAAAATGGTAATGCACTTTCACACACATCGAGCACTCACTGTATAGTTTTGTGTTTTTCCTTCCTTTCAGACTCATGAAACCTTCAGGGCAAAACTCAAATACTTAGGTGTTTGGACTTAACCAGTTCGGATTATAGACTAGAGTAATGCATGTAAGATTTGTTGTACTTGTTAGTTTGACTCTCGGTTATTATGTCAATTATCTTTTTCTTTTTTAAATAGTTTAGTTATTTTTTGTGTTGTTTTATTTATGCTTGAATTTTAGGGCTGTTACACCAACTCTATTACTAGATACATAAGAGGTAACATGATACTTGGTAGTGTGAGCATTATTAGCTTTATGTAAAGAAACAGGTAGTTTGTAGTCATAAGCATTGAGATACGTCGGACTAGTGATATTTTTGCTAGATTTTCTAACAAGTACAAGATAATTTTGAATAGGTATAATATCATTGTCAACAGTAGCAGTAGTATTATTGGAAGAGTGAGTAAAAGGGTTACTTGACACTTCATTATGAAGGCAAGGAGACTCACCTGTGAGTATCAATCATTTTTATTTTTTTAAATTGTGTGAGTATTAATATGCTTCTGTATTTTTGGTTGCTGATGAATGTCAAGAGTATCTATATGAGAGCTCATGTCATCATGAATATTTTTGTGCATCAAGATTCAACTCTTGCTGTGATGCATTTGGAATAACAGGTTCCTACAAAGTTATAAAAGGAATATGTGCAAATAGAGGGATTAATAGTACAATCTAATCCTATTGTACCAGATTGACTTATGGACTTGAAAGGAAACTCATTTAAAATGTAACATCTTTATAAATGAATTTTGATTATTAGAACAATTTAACAGCAAATATCCTTTTGTTCCACAAGGATAACTTATGAAGACACATTGTTGAGATCTAGGACCAAACTTGTTCCTATTAGCAGTCAAAGTTGTTGCTTAGCATAGATAACCAAAGTTTCTCACTAAGATGTAATCAGAAGGTCTATTCCACAATCTTTGAGAGGGTGTCTTGTTATCAATGACTTTTGAGGGCAACCTATTTATCAAGAAAGCTTATGTTGTAATGCAGTTAGTCAAGAACTCAGTAGATATGTTTGACTGAGATCTAAGCGATTGAACTACCTGAGAAAAGATACTGATGTTTTCGTTCAATCAACCTATTTTGCTCAGGTGTTTCAACACAGTTTGTCATGTGTATGATGCCTTTATTTTTATAAAATATTTCATGAAGAGCTCTATTCCATTATCAATTCTTATTACTTTAACATTGAAATTGAACCGATTGAAAACTAAGTTATAAAACTCATTAACGTGTGTTGAAACCTCTAATTTATTCTTTAAAAAATATATCCAATGCATTTAGAATATTCATCAACAATGGTTAAAAAGTATATCACAATGCACAAGGTCAAAAATAGAACCAATTACAAATATACAGGGGAAAAAGCTCTTTGCAGTTTAGCTAAATGATATGAATCACAAGAAGTTTTTATTAAGCATTCAGAAGTAACCATTTGAGCAATACGTATATTCTTTTTTTTAGAAGGATGTCCTAGTCTACAATTCCATAAGGTTGGTAGCAGCATTACAACGTGATATGAATACGAACATGCTTCAATTGCAACCATCAAATATCATTGAGTTCCTAAGTGGGATTAAATAGTTCTTATTCTGCCATTAGAAGCCAAATTATGTTGGTATCTCCACTCCCTTCTCTGTCAAAAGTATACTCGACTAACTCAAATTTCCTGTATTGGAAAGATGAATGTTTAATTAACTAACCATTTTTCAAATTGTTACCAAAAATAGTAAAATTTGCTAAATGTAATTTAACAGGCCTTTCAACCAAAGGTAATGGTTCAATGCTAGGGATCGGGCTTTGAATAACATCGTACTTGTTGTTTAAACTCATCAAAAATTGCATCACTATTTAAAGAGGTAAACTCAACAGAGTGTCGAGCAATATTCCAAGTGCAGATGGTTGCTGGTTCACAATGACAAGAAACCGCAAGAATGAGGCAACAGAGTTCGTCCTATAGTCCTTTCAACTAGTTAGTGCACCACTGAGATAAGATTGAAGGTCCTTACGAAATTGAAGGAATCTCTAATTGTAATTGGTAGAGTAAGGGGCCATTGTTAGACCTTAATGAGTCTCCAGCTTCTATAGATATGAACCAGATGTAGCATACATAAACTAAATCTTTGTAAATAGAATTAAAAATCCAAGCAGTGACCATGCATACAATCAACATGCACCCAATATTCATAGTTTGGATATGATTTACCAGATTTGCTAACCAATCCAGTAATGAGACCAAGTTTCCTGGACGCACGAAGCGAGATTTTAATGGAGGAACTCCAAGGAAGATGATTTTGACTACCAATACATATGAAGGATTAGGAATCATGTTATCAATATAAAAAGTAGAAATCAAAAAAAAATTCTTAGGAAAAGAAGAAATATAGATTGTGAATTTGTGATCATGTGAAGTTAACAATATGAGAGAACCGAGCTCTCCTTCATGCTGAAAAATAGAACAGAACAATTTATTTGTATGAAGAAGGAGATACAGAACGAGCTAAAAGCATACTCTAAAGGCTAAGCTAACAGACTTGGAAGGCCAAAATTCTGGTACACCTTAGTAACTGAAATGAAAACATATAATTACATAGAGGACCATGTACTAATAAATGTTTCAACATATATAGCTCGTATTTTAACTTTACTTAGGGTTGTTGCTGATATTAAAAAGTCTTTTTATGTCTAAAATTCGCAAAAAAGAAAAAGAAAATTAAATTGTCTGCGGATAATCTTTTTACAAAAGACAAAAGTACTAATAATTGAAAAACAGTGTGTATTTTGCACCAAATTTCCTTAACCTCCCTGACATTTTAGTAATATTCGTGGAAATAAAATTCTCAGGAGTGTGTGTTTTTTACGCGGTATTTGAAGTGTATTTAACTCAGAAAATGCTAAGATTGTAATTGAATTTTTTTCTTGGAAATATATATTTATTTTTACACTTTAAATACAAAAAATAACAAGCACTTTTGTTTCGATTATATGTATAAGAATGAGCTATTTTAGTCAAGTAACTAAAAATTATACAAAGGTGTAATCATTACAAGTAAATACATGAAAACATGAATAGATAGCAGCAAAATATAATTTTCAAATCACACAATTTTTTTTTTTAATGACCTAACGTATGAGTTTAATATGATAATAGCTATTCTTTTTATAAAAAGAGATGCCCAATTCAAACGATTTTATGAAGTATCGCATATACCAATTTTTATGTAAGGTAATTTATTGGTTAATGACTGGCTTTTGTTTTTACAAGTAACGTATGGTACCTTCTTGAGAGTAATTTGAGATATGTACGTCGTGTATTTTTCAGTGAACTTCCTTCTCATTTACGATAAACTAAACTTCAAGGCTTGAACTTCAATAATTAATTACTTCACCTCTGAATTATAAATTTCTATCTCCGCAAGCCTTTACGATATATATTGAGTAATATTATATTCTTGCATCCATAAATTATGCAATACTTCATCCAAAGCAACTAGCAAGTTGCAATCTTTAACTTATACATGCATGAGAAACGCACGCTTTCTAATGCTTGCTTAATTATCAGATTATAGTAATTAAATAAATAGGCAATTGATTTATTGAGTGATCGTATCTATCTTAGCTTGCAGAATCTGTATGGAATATGTTATCTCCAAACAAACTCAGAACTATTATCCTTATTGTCAAACGAATCACTATCAAAGCAATTAAAAATTGCTTTATTTGATTAAGATAAACAAAAATCATTTTCTCTCACTCTTAGTTCTATGAACAAGACATTCATATCCCATCTTAGTGCACACCAATTGATGCTCATTTCTCTTCCACAAGCACAAGAGTTGGTGGGTTTGCACTCTTTTACCTTATTTTATATACTTTATGCGAACATGACTTTTTGGTTTTTTTACGTATATTGTTTCGGGTGATTGAAATAAGAACGTCGCGAAATATATTAACTATGAATTTGAGAGTTTGACATATGAATTGATGATGATCTTTTGAGTTTATGAGGTCCTATTTGGCGGAGAAATTATTTCATGCAATTAATGCATTGAGATGGTGAATATAATTAAATTATTGGTGTGAATGGACGATAGCGATGGGAAGTTTAATCTACGACTAATTTGATGATTAATTTTTCATTTATAAAATAATCAGACTAGGCTATAATATATCTTTATGCGTGATTGGAAAAAGGTAATATACATATCAACAATATAAGAAATAAAAACAAATTAAAAAAAAAAAGAACAAGTAATACATAATAATATGGAAATGATCATATAGCACAACGACAAAATTAAATAAAGGCAAAAAGATGAAAAATAATACATGATAAATAGAATATTGCTAAACAACGCAAAAGAATAATTGAAAAGCTGAGTTTATGTAAATAGAACTTTTATATACTATTTGGGTTTTTCCATACTATTAGAATTTCAAACTACTTCAAATTTTTACTTTCTTTTTTCTTCTGTTTAGTTAATTATTCGATTATATATAATGGATTCTCAATTTGTTAGGAGCCGATACGATTCACTAAGCAACATTATCTTAATTGATGTTTCTCTATTGCGTCTAATTCACAAAAAAAAAAAAAAAATGTACGCTTAAATGTTACATTTACAATAACGCGTATAGTGCTACCAACAGCTTCATTAATATATCGCTACCCATTTTCACAAAAAAGAATTAAATTAAGTTATATATAAGGAGCTCTTTGCATTACTTTTCTTTTAACCCTTTTAGGCCCTATCACCTATCCCACTTTCAGCGTATCGATATTAATAAGTATTGGCTGGTCCCGACTCCTGATATTAATCCAATCAACTATTGACACACTGGATAAGTTTAATTTGCAGTAGAGGGATCAATCTAATAAATAGTTATACACTTTTATAATTTCAAATGGTCATTAATATTATGCAATGAATGACGCCAACTAATTATTGCTTATCCAATATACAACGTTGCGGGCCCGATATGACAAATTTAAAAATCAGTTGATATCAATATGGATTTCGGAATGTTCACCAACGAATTTGTCTTTGAGTTCACGGCACGGCAGCTTTGGGGGCTTGACGCCAGCGCGACCATCTCAATCTTTTAAGAAAAATGGCTATCTTATTAAGTAGTTAACTATATATTTAATTCGGATAATTTGAATAAACAGAACTAGAATCATATATATATATATATATATATATATGTGTGTGTGTGTGTGTGTGTGTGTGTGTGTGTCAACTGGATTTGAATTTCAAGCAATTATATTAGTACACCAAAAATTGTTTTCTTTCAAGTCGATAAAAATACATTTTCATGTACCGCTATTTTTGGATATTGGTAGAACAGATTAAGTAAGTTATATATATATATATCATCCTTCTATAGCCCTCTACTAAGCTTCTTAAGAGTTAAAGGAGTAAACATCTAATGTACTGCCCTCTACTAAGCTTCTTAAAAGTTAAAGGAGTAGACATTTAATGTACTCAATAGGCAAAATTATTCGATAAACATGAAATGTTATGATATGTAAGTATGTGCGGTGTACGCATGTTACGTGGTATAGTCACACTTATTAGCAGTATGTATCTCGTACAACTAAAGATTTGCACAGAGCATATTGCGTGGTGTTTGCAAGCATGGATCAGAATTTTGTTTCGACAATATGTTTCGGTGTTTTAAATATTATAAACTTTTTGCAATGTTTCGAGATCTTTTCAATATGTTTCGGAAATTTCGTAAAAATTGTGCGCACAATAGATGTAAAAAATAATGTACGTTTCTTTTCCATAGTGTCGGAAATTGAAACGTTTAGGTAATTTTCGAGTAAAAGAAAAGAAACTTTGATCCATATTTGCAAGAGTTTGTTCACTACTTTTGCTTAAAAGCAGTTAAATGACTTTTGACAAAATGTCGGAAGTGCTTGCAATTTTTCTTTTTAAAAAGCTACTTAAAACATTAATTAGGTGCTTGCAAAAATTAATGAGAAGTGACTTTTCCTTTTAAAAATAACCTATTTTCAAAAGCAGTTGCAGAAGCACCCTAGCCGTGCTTTTGCGGCTTGTGCTTTTTTTTGACTTTTTTTAGACAAGCAGAAGCAAAAGTCAATGTTGCCAACACTAAAAATGTGCTTTTGCGGCTGCAAAAACCAATAAGCTCATTTTATAAGAATTCGAAAACACCACCCAATCAGAGTATTAATTAGGTGGTATTTGCAAACTCTTAAAAAAAAAACTAAAAACAGCTTTTGATTTAAATTAAGCTGTTTGGGGTGTTTGTTAATCTAGTTTATATGGTTTGAAAACTTTTTTTAAGCTAAAAACTCTCACAATCTTGAAGGTGCTAAAAGGGTACTTCTAGCTTATAGTAGCATTTTCTTTAAAATATATTAAATTTTATTTATCCATTTATACCCTTATCGTCTATTATCAAATAACACAACATATTCAATAAAGTTAAATGTTAATTGAAGGAGCTTAGGGTCTTCATTCTATGGGGAAAAAAAACCTTATCATTCTAGAAATGATTTACAAGTTCTTTTTAGTTATTTCGATTATTTTCTATAAAAAAAAAAAATTGTTCTTCGAGAATTCTATCAAATCATGTTGACAAGTATAATTATTTAGCGATTCATCAAAATGAGTTTTCAAATGGATACTTTCAAATTTAGTTCATTCTTGTAATTTTTTAATAAAATAGAAACTTCTAGTTCAATATTTTAAAATTGCAATTATTTTTTATGGCATTACATTTAAATGTTGATAATGTATAAGTTAAGGGTATCATAGTCAAATTATAAGAAAATCAGTGGAATCACTTTTTATCTTGCAAACACTTTACGATGAAAAATTCAGCTTTTAGATCGTTTTTCAAACACTTTTAGCTTATGACTTAAAGCAGTTTTTTGAGCTTGAACTTGAATTTTGAACTTGTGCTATTTGAGAAGAGTTTGCAAACACCACCTTAGTGCTTCTAGCTTCCACAATACTAATAAGGTAAAGACCTTGTTAACAGATCTCTATAATAAATATGACGGGAGATGACATGCTATTCCTATTGAAGTAACATTTTTTCGTTAAATGGGTCATGGTGAGATTTGATTACAATACTTTTTATTTTGGCTCTAATATTTATGACGTATTTAACTCCGTAAATCCAAATTGAAACGAGGAACAATCATTCGTAAACAAACATTTTACTATCAAATCAAATCGAGAAGAATTTTGATATAAATGAATTGAGGAAAATGATTATGGGAAAAGTCGAGAGGTATGTATGGGAGCGCCTAATCTAACTAATCAAACTAATTAAGTGAGTGTGTGAAGTACAACGCATGTGTTTATATATACAAACTAATTCCTAACATAAATTACTATAAATAGAAGGCCGAAGTCAGTAACGACTAACTAATTTTTAAAATATTTTTATAAATGTTTCTCAATGCTAAGAGCTCCCCTCAAAATGGGCATGAATGTTGAGAATTCCCATCTTGGATGTCGTGCGATTAAATGGACCAGATACCAAGGGTTTTTGTCAAGATGTCCACGACTTAGTGTGTATTAGAGAAATGCATGATTTTCAGTTGGTTGTGGTGAACTTTCTCTCGCACGAAGTGACAATCAAGTTGTATGTGCTTTGTGATTTCATGGTGCACATGATTGTCGGTGATGATGTATGCACTCTTATTGTCTTAAAATAAGATAGGTGTTTTGATTTGGACAACATTGAGATCAGTTAGGAGTTGTCGAAGCCATAGGGTTTCACAGGTAGTGGAGGCGATGTCTTTATACTCAGCCTCGATAGAGGATCGACTTATAGTTTGTTGCTTAACTTGCATCCCATGAGATGAGAGAGTCTCCGAGGTATATTGGAAATCGAGTAATACTTTTCCTTGCATCAATACAACCAACCCAATCACTACACAAAATAACTCGAGACGAGAATCTGAAGTGGAGCTTATAATCCTCGCCGGGTGTTGCTTGAAGGTCTATGTTTTCAAAAGCGGAGCACACGTTAAAGCAACAACCTAATTGGTTACAGGTTCGTGTGGTTCGATCGGTTCAACCAATAGTCGAACCAGTATGTTGTAAGCTAAATTGTAATTCTAAAATATTTATTTTTTAATTAGTGTTACTACCTCTCCATAATATAAAAAATGGCTTATAAAATAATTTCTCTTCATAATTTAGTAAAAGATTCTAGTAAATATAGCAAATCAATTTAAAGAACGTAATGTACCAACGTCCAAATATCCAATATAAAATCTTCTACTTCTATTTTTCGGTAAACATTCCAATAGAATCATATATTTTTCAATCTAATCATTCAAACTTACAAACTAACTAAAATATTTGATTAAATAAGGTAATGAAATGGATGAATAAATATTATATACATAATAAGAATAGTTACCTTAACTACTTTTACGTGCCAAAAGGTAATAGAAACTTCTATAGTCTATCAAATACTTAAATAGAATGTTGAACTTAATTACTTATACATGACTATTGAATTTTTCAATCAAGAACCATTAATTGGCGTTGATTAATACATACAATTAACCTCTACAATTTCCAAAATCAATCTCACCTCACTATTTACTCCGAAATCAACAACTTTTATTCTCTTCAATAATTTTCTCCCATTTTCTTTTATTCCATTTTTTTTTCAATCTTTCAATACTAGTTTGTTGTCATTTATTTGTCTTTCACTAGCCACTTTATAGAAGTATGTTTATCCCTAACCCCTCCCAAAACTCGTAAGAAAGACGATGAGAATAAGGACGACACAATCTAGTGAAGGAGAAAAGGGACAACGAGATGATCCTTGTAATTTTAGAGTTCTAAGTTTCAGAAAAAGAACAACGATTGAGTTGGACACTTCAGCTGTCATCCGACCAGCCGAGTCACCAATTCTACCCGTTCCACACCGGTCTATGTAAAGGCTGGCCAAAACGTGTTGTTGTGGCCATAATGGCCATCGATTTGCGGTTCGAACAGTTGAACCGTCTGATCCGGGCCACTTTTGGAAACAAAATTTAAGGTACCTTAGAACAGGTGAGCTGCTGCCAAGTACGTTGTTGTGGGTTTGGGGCCATGTCTTGTGTGAGGCACTGGATACTATAATTGAGGTCAGGCCGAATAGTTATATGATAAAGTAGCCTACCTACTAGTCATCTATAAATTGCAGGTTCATCAAGTAGAGTAGCATTTGATTCATGTAATTTAATTTTTGATTCAATTGGTGTTGTGCTAGGTTTGCAACCAAGATATCCTATTTTAAGGATATCTAAGGCATATTGTCGTCAGCAAATGCTGATGCATGCATCACTTCTTGCTACTTCATTACCCAAGATATACTTCAACTTTCCAAAATCTTTTATAGTGAATTTGCTACCTAGATGTTGTTAGATATTTTTGATTTCTTGGATGTCATTTCCTGCAATGATAATGTCATCAACGTAGATAAGTGGTTATGGTACTGTCTGTTTGTTAATAAAGAGCAATTGATGGTTTGTTTGTAGCCATATGATAAAAGACAGTTGGTTAGTCTGGTGAACCATTGTCTGGAGACTTGTTTTAAGCCATATAATTTTTTTCCAAGTAAGAACACTCTATTGTTATTAGCAGGACAAAATTCGGAGGAGGTTTTATATGAATCTTCTCATCTAAGTCACCATGTATGAAGGAGCTATTCACATCCAATTGGTGTAAAGTCACTTAAATAAAGTTGTTAAGGCCAAAATAAATCTAGCCGTGGTTAACTTAGCTAAGAGAAAAATGTATCAAAATAGTCCAAACATTTCTCTTGTGTGTACCCTTTAGCCACTAATCTCGCTTTATATCTTTCTAAAGAATCATGAGATTTACATTTGATTTTGTATACCCATTTGCAGCCTATACAATGTTGACCAAGAGGAAGACTAGGAAGTTGCATAGTATTAGTCTTTTCTAAAGCATCAAGTTATTTCTGCATAGCTACTCTCCACTCATGGACTTTATCATCTTGAATATAGGTTCCAACTTCTGTTATTTGAGTGATGGCAGTTGTGAAAGCTTTGTGAATAGGTGCAAGTTTTTCAGTCGAAAGATAATCATTGTTAGGATAACCATAATTCTTAGGTGCAAATTTTCTAATAGAAAAATTAGACTTGTGTAAGGAATTAGGTAAAGTGTGATTATATATATTCAAAAATGTAAGAGGGCAGTTAATCTACTAGATTTTCTCTCACAAGTGGAATATCAGGAGGTTAGGGAAGCTGATGCAACATCTGAGTGTTGCACAAGTTAGTTTTTTGGTTCAGAATCCTGAGTGCTTACTAAGTAGTTACTTCTTCTTTGTGTTGGTGGTTTACCATTGGTGTTGAATCAGTTGTAACTGAACTTTCTAACTCTATGGAATAGCTACAATCATGAGTTTTAGCCATATGGTATCCTCGATCATTGCCTGAGTTGTTTGTAGATATAGAAGGAGTTGCTGGTTCAAGAGCTGGATGGATATCCTGATGTACCTGTTGCATTGGATTAATGAAGGAATTAGTACATAAATTATGTTGATCAGAATTAGTATTGTGTGTCTGTGTTATGAAGTTTATAGATTGTTTGAATGGAAAAATGGTTTCATAGAACATCGCATTCCTAGAAACAAGCACTTTCATGCTCGTAAGATTAAGCAACAGGTAACCTTTCGTTCCCCTTGGGTATCCCAGGAAATCTTTTTAGTAACTCTTGAATCAAACTTCAATCTGTGTGCAGTAAGTGTAGAAGCATAACATAAACAACCAGTAGCCCTCAAGAAAGTATAGTCATAAGGTTTGCTATAAAGTAACGCATACATAGATTTGTTAGCCAACACAGAAAAAGGTAACCTATTAATAAGGTATGCAATTGTGTAAATGCAGTTAGACCAGTACTCAATAGGGATGTTTCATTAAATTTTAAAGGATGAGCAACCTGAATTAAGTTTTGATGTTTGTGTTGTGCAAGCTCATTTTTTAAGAGTCTCAACACAACTAATTTTATGTAAGATTCCTAACTTAACATAGAAATGTTTTAATATAAATTTGGTACCATTGTCGGTACAAGTTATTTAAATTTTGAAAGAAAAAATGTGTTTGAACTAAACTAGTGGATTGTATGAAATGAAACCTTACATCAGATTTTTGTTTAAGCATTGCAAACCCTAGTGCATCTAGTCATCAACAATAGTGATAAAATACCTAAAACAATCGTGGTAAATAGTAGGAAAAAAAAAAGCCTCATACATCACATTCAAAAGTAGAAGAAGAAACAGTTGTGTTGGTAGGATATAGTAACCTCATTGTTTTAAGCTAAATAAAAAAATCTCACAATTATTGATTCTTATTACAAGAGAAACATTATCATCAAAAAGAGAAAGATTCTTATCAGCAGATGGGTGGTCTGGTCTTATATGCCACAAAGTATCAAAAACTTTAACAAAATTACAATGAGATGGACAGCATTAGTGTTGTCAAGAATGTAAAGGCTTTCTTGAAATCTAGCATAACTAATCATCTTTCTCGTGATTGAGTCCTGCAAATATATATGGATGAAGAAAAGAATAAGAAAGTATGAGATGATGTGGTTAGCTTAGAGATGGAGAGAAGATTATATGTAAAGGTAGTGACGCGTAATACATTCCCCTAAGATAATGTTTGGAAACAAATAACCTCTTCTTATATGAGTAGCTAAAGTTGTTGATTTATTTGGTACATGAATGACAACATTAATAGGTGTATGATTTTGAATAAACCAATATTCCTAACAAATCATATGATCAGTAGCACATGTATCAAAATCCCAAGAAAAACTATTTGCAGCTTTATAAATAGTTTGAACATTAAAAACAGTAAGATTTTCAATTACATAGGCTGTTGTGGCAGCAGGTGAGATGTCAGATTAGCAGGAGGAACAGATGGCATCTGGTCGTGAGCTTGCTTGAATTCCATGTCTGATCAATTAATTCCTTGGTCAGTGTTGCGTTAGATTTTGCTGCAACCTGTGAATCACAAAAAGGTGAATCTTGTTCTGGAACAAGAGTAGAGCTAGCAGAATGCATAAGGTGTTGTCTTTTTCCTTTAGGTCCTTCCTAGCCTGAGGGGTATCCAATTAACTGGAAACACTTATCAACTATACGACCCAAAAAACCACAATGTATGCATCTAAGCTTTTCTTATCCATTGAATCTGACTTATAAAACTTGGGACTTACACCTTGAGGCACAATAGGTTTAAGCTGAGAATATTGATAAGAATTTTGCCTAGAGAACATGGCTAACATATCAGTGGTGTTAGAAGTTGAATATTAGGTCTCCTTTTGAAGCATCATAGAATAGACTTTAAACAAGGTAGACAAGGGAGAAAACAAGAGTATTTGACTACGCAAGGCAAAGTAGGAATAATTCAAGCCAATCAAGAATTTCAACACACAATCATATTGTTGTAACTCGATCATATGCTTATTCACATTGCAAATACACAAACCACATGAGAGCAACCCATAAAGCACGAAAAGAGTTATAGGATTCAGTAATCGAAAGACTTCCTTGAGCAATGATGGCGAGAGGATTCTGAAGTTGAGACTCTCGAGATCAATCTGTATGATCATATTGAGTCTTCAACTCTAACCAAAGATCATTACCATATTCAAAATGTAACAGTCTCTGGCATAATTTGTTTGAGACTGAATTCAATAACAAGGACAAAACTAAACTATTTGTCCTATTTCAACAAGTAGCTAAACTTGAGTCAGAATTAGTAGGTTGAGGAAGCGACCCGCCTACAAATCTAACTTTGTTTAACTTTGAGTGCCATGATAATTTCTTTGCTCCACGAGATATAAATTTTTTTGGTGAGAATATCATAAATAATAGAGGATTCAGTGCGATCTTGTGATCCTAAAAAGTAGACTAACACAAAATCCTCAAATACTAAATTTAAACCAACGCACAAGCAGAAGCTGAATTGGTAGACATGATTTGAAGACAGAAATAGCATACCGAATTGAATTGATCAAAAAGCAAAAAAGTGCAATCAAATGTTTTCCAGAGAAGACAATAATGCAGAAGAGAATCAAGTAACTTGGTCAATTGACACTATCTTAGCTTTGTAGATCTAAATTGAAATGAAGAACAATCAATTATAAGCGAATGTTTTATTATTATAGCAAATTGAGAAGAATTCGGATGCAATTGAATTGAGAAGAATGATCCGGAAAAAGTTGAGAGGAATGTGTTAAGAGCATCTAATTTAATTTAATCGAAATGATTATCTGTGTTTGTTGAAGTAGTGTGTGTGTGTGTGTGTGTGTGTGTGTGTGTTTTAATATATATAGTAACTAGTACCTAACGTGAATTACTATAAATAGAAGACCGAAGTCACCAACGACTAACTAATTTTAAAAATATTTCCATAAATGATATATTCTCTCATCATGGATAGAATCACCTCTCAAGTTTTTAATCAATTGTGTTTGAGTAAGTCTTGTGAAAGTGTAGAAAGTGTGTTGCATATAAGTGTAAATTCTTTCTTTAGATTGTAGAAATTGGTAGTATTTATATGGAATTTTGCAAAAAATGTCATCTAACTTGTCCTCATTGCAACAATAGTTCTCTAACTTAAATTTGTCGAATTTGGGCCCTTGTACTAAAATTATTTGCAATTTTAGTCGTCCATAAATGGAATATTTACATTTTACCCTATAGTCGTTAATAGAGGACTAAATTTGCGAATAATTTTATTTAGAGGACTGAAATTGACAAATTTAAGTTAGAAAACGATTTTAGCATGGAGGACAAGTTAGAGGACCATTTTTGTAACCGGCTTTACTGCATATTGAAACAAAACGACCAAGTCTTTTACAAAAATGATCATCTAAATTGTCCTCCATGCAGCTATGGTCCTCTAATTTAATTTTTTTTTCTTCAGATTTTGGTCCTTAAACTTAAATCAATTTTAGTCCTCCTTTAATGGAATATTGAATTTATTTATGTAATATTCAATTTCCGTTAGCAGAGGACTTTGCAAATAGTTTTAGTTAAAGAACCCAAAATTCGACAAATATTTATTAGGGGACAATTATTACATGGAGGACAAGTTAGATGGCCATTTTTGCAAAAATAAAAAATAAATAAAAAATTGTATATATCTCTTAGTGGAAGATGTGAGAAAGTGACCTAGAGTGAGTGTCAGAGTCTTGTAGCGGGTGTAGAGACTTGGTCTAGAGGAGAAAGAAGACCCCCTTTTATAAGAGATCTTCTTGGTTTGTGCATGTGTTACAAGTGTGGAAAGTGTGGTACCACTTGTTAAGTATAGTAAATGTGTTACAAGTGTAGGTGATGTAAATGGCAATTGTTGGAAGGGTGGTGAACACAAGTCATTCCCTTTTTTACCATGCGTTGGTGAATATTTTAATTAAGGGTGTATTTAGCTTATAATTTGATGAACAAATATTAGTTATAAATAAGCAATCATATAAATAATCTTTTGTCGGCAAAGAAAAGTTTATTATTAAAAGGAGATACTCCAAGAAGGTTACAAAATGAGTGCAGTTCAAACTACAAACACGAAGAAGGGAGAGACTACACCAATTGATGAAAGGATAACAAAGTCTTTATTTTTTATTTTTATACAAAACTAGGTTCTAACATTCACTAAATCCACAGTTTTTTCAATGTTAAATGTCGAATCATTTACCGAACCACCGAACCCGTATTTCTTGTAGTGAAATATACTTTATCATCTATATTAAATTATTGTTTCGTTAAAAAACAAAATTTTAAGAGAAATTAGAAATTATATATTTGTATATATTATCAACAATTTCTAAATAAGATTTGAGAGCCACTTAGTTAGCTGCGAATTTGCCGTGGCGTATCAAGATTCAAATCTATAATTAATAATTAAACTTTTCCAGTGCAGATAACCATTGTAACTTGTAAGTCGAATGGTTTTCGTTTTCAACGTGCCAAAGAATATTATGGAAGACAAATCATAAAAGTCCCAAACACCCTATAGAATATTAGGTGGCTGCATGTAATTAAAGTATTAAACCATTAAAAAAATACAACCAAATCGTGCTGACATCCGGAATATATCTATATATATATATATGGGAAAAGATAAGCTTTATAATTTCTGGCTTTCAAGAAACAAGGCATCAAGAAATTTTAACAACTGCCTTAATCACTTTTCTTGAAATGATCATGTGTACATACAAACACAGGGATAATGACCCCCAACAAGCGAATTATAACAAATGTATATATCAAACCAAACAATACCACACACTTTCTTTTTTCTCTCCCAGCTTGTGACATTTTAACTTATTATTTTTTCACTAAGCCAACACTTTTGCTGGCTTAATCTATCAAACAAAGCTAAACCCTCTAAACCAAATATTTTTGACTGATCTTGTTTATAAACAAATCTATAGACATTGAAACTATAATTCTGTCATGTATTTGTTTTTGTATTTTTCAAATAACGAGACAGAATTGTAGCCCTACGTCTATAACTTTTTCTAAACTTTGCATAAACTAGAACAAATGACCTAATAGTTTTTACAAGTGTCTAACCAATCCATCAATCGCCCTTTCACCTTCTACCTTTCGATGTCCATAGGGGCAAATGATCTCCCAATCTGTACAAAGCTCTTAGCATCTCCTACCTTATTATTCTCTTTCTTTTGTGCCTCAACATCATCGTCCTCATTTTCCTCGTCTTGCAATTCGAATTTCGACAACGTTTGATACTCGACCTTTTCGGAGTACATTTTGACCATAAATAAATAAAGTGTCACGGCAAAAACAATCACCCCAACTACGTACCAACTAAATTGAATATTCACCAATGATTTTGCACGTTCTAATGCCTCGTCCCCGTGGCACCGCACCACTTTGTGACCTTCTTCCAAGTTCATAAAGCAACCCTTAGGGATCAAACTCGGGGTCCATAACATGAACCCCATGACCATAAGCCAAACCCCTTGGAACAATATACTAATTGACCTCACAAAACTATTCAAGAAGCTCTTGTAATAATTAATGCCTAAGAGGGTTGTGACAAGTGATATAAAAATAGCTATTTGTAGTAGCCAGTGGTATTGGCCCTCAACCCCCATGTGATCGGCGGAGTGGAGGTGGAAGATGAGGAGTTGCTGCCCGAAAGCTACCCCACCGAGCAAGTAGGTCAACCCGTGTTTCGCGGGCGGGGCAAGTTTATCAAGTATTATTGAGAATAATGCATAGAGAAAGAAAGTTAGGGAAATATTAGAATGTTCAAAGTTGTGGAGATGGTTGGAAGGGATTGTGCCATCCGGGTCGAGGGGTTGGTGGCGATCAGGCCCTATAAAGAGCTCCATGGCTATGGACATGGAGCTACACATCATGATCAAGTAGAGCTCCATATACTTGATTCTTGAAGTGCGAAACCATGGTGAAGAAGTGTAGGATTTTGGGTTGAGGGCATGGAGTTTAATATGGTTGATAAGGTGCCATAATCCAAAGATAAAGAAGCCAAATCCTGGTGCCACATGACCTACAAGAGTTCCCATGTTAATATTTTTTCTTGGAGCTAGGAAATATTTTTTGTTGTTTGGTTGGTTTTGTGTTTGGTGGAGGAAATTAGATGTAAATGAGAGGGAAAGAAAATGCAAAGTTGATGGAAAAAGATAGGGATTATGGGGTTCTTTATATTTGAGGGGAGTGATAAAAAAATATTAAATTTTAATGAGATCCAGAGGCTTCCAAGGGGTTAGAAAGTTTGAAAATTAGGAGGGTATTCAATATTAATGTCATTCAATTAATGATGAAAAAGGAAAATTCAATTAGGTTTCTCAGCTATGGGAGGAGGCTTGGGGAATAAGATTAAGAAGAGTTGACTACTAGAAAAAAGTTTAGTTCTTAGCTATGAGATGAGGTGGGCAGTTTAATATTCTAGAAACCCACGAGAAAGAGGAGGCCAATTGGATTTTGCCTTATAAATTGAAATCTTTTGAGAAAGTCATAAGCATCCATTTAATTAATTATTAGTTTAATATTACCTCAAAGATGAATTAATTAGTAAGTACCAAACGACACTCAATACAATCTAAGAGGCCGGTGGGGGTAGGGAGAGCAGGACATTGAGGTTACAAGCATTAAAGGGTAAATATTCGATTATATTGGCAATAGTGATTTTTTTTTTTGTTAAACTTGGCAATAGTGATTGATGAGCTAGCATGTGAACGAGTTCTACTTCATGTTAATAAGAAGCTATGAATTACGTCTAATCTCCTAGATTTTCTTTATTTTCCTGCAGTTATGTGGAAAGTAATTAATAGAACCCAAGACGTTGTAGTAAACATTTCAAATTACTTTTCAATCCCACAAAGCACTAATTTTTGGCAATTGGTGATAGGCACGTGTCAGAAAGAGGAACCTCGTGTCGATCAGCTTGACGGAAAAGAAAAGGAGCAAAACAATCTTCATGTAAAGTGAAACCTTTGTGAAACAAAAGTTGAATTCCCACTGTAAATATGTTGGTCAATGTTTTGTTTTGCTGAACATATGTAAAGTCAAAATTGAGATATGGTGGATTTGGTGATTTCCTTTATTTCTATACGATATCACTTTCAAGTATAAAATATATTAAGCCGCCGTGAATATTAAAATTTATCTCAGTGTACTAACCCAAATCTTGAGATTCTAATCAGTATCTTTGTACATCGTAAGGTACTTGCTGTAAAAATGGTTTTCAAAATACATTTGACCAATTAGTAAAATGGCTTTTGATTATTGAAATTGTTTCTTTAGATTAATGTTATTTATGTTTAATTTGTTTTGGCAGATTTAATTCATTACTAAAAATCATTTTAAGGTGATGGAGAAATTAAATGTAAAACTTACTTATTTGAAATAAATGTGCTTGTAAACAAACTAATTGGTATCAATCATTAACAACGTGCGAGGCAATATTATCTTTAGAATAAAGAGATCAACTCTCGCCCAGACAAAAATATTATTCATTTTTTGAATCTCACCATTAGCACCAATAATTTTAATACAATTCCTTGTAATTTGAGAAAATGCTGACATTCGCTTTGGTACACAAGGGTGAGAAATCAAAATAGTTTTTGGTATGATTTTAAGAGATGGCAACAGAAGAAGTTGTTATACACCAAGACCTTGAATCTGTTGAGGATCCCGACCGAGATGCTCCTATTGAGATTTATAACGTAGGTGCAGATTTAAATTTGTTTTAGACTTGTGCAACATTTACATGAAATAAAGAGACTGAAATAAGAAGAGTTTCATATGACTATTTGAAATGAAATTTCTTCCTGATTTTTGAAAATTATTTCAATAATTGATTTATATTCACATCTATAATAATATAGTTGATAACATTATTTAATGAAACTTAAAAAATCCTTTAATAAATCATGAAACGCAATATTCAAAACATAAGTCGTTATGTGCAAGCGGAATGAATAGTATGCTTAGTGGCCATGAAAGACAACCATCGACTTCCACTTATAGTTCAAGATTCTTTAAATGATGTAAGTCGTGAATTTAGTAGATCTTCGTAATTTAATGGCAAGAGTATCACAGATCAAGTGATGAAGTGCAAATAGTTTGTATGACGGACAATGGCTCAAATAAATTATTTTTCTATAAATTTATCAAATTGATGGTCATTAAGATGTTGATCTAGATCCATTATCTTTCATAGATACATGTTTGTCACTAACTCTTGATTGACTTATATACAATGATATTGTCAGATTCCACAACATTTAGTATCCTATTCTTAGCAATTAGGATGAACAGCTCAAGAGACGGGCCGGTGGGACTTGGTGGAGGTTAAGAGGTTGTTTTGTGAGGAAGATTCTAAGTTTATCCTCTCTATTCCACTAAGTGATCAGGATAATTTTGATAGACAAGTATGGTATTATTGTAAGAATGGTTTATTCACGATTAAAAGCGTGCACCACATTATTGTGACCCTTGGACTACTTAATAAAGGAGAGGTGGCGTCGTGTAGTTCTTCAGCAGCTTTTGGGTAGCGCAGACTTTGGAAAATAGTTGTTCCATTAAAGTTAAAATCTTCTTATGGCGTGGTCTCAAGAATATCCTTCTGACGTTTGTTGAATGTGGTTGGGGATTGTGTTATTTACTGGTGAGGGGTGGAGAATACGCGACATAGTTTTCATTTTGTCATGTTACTCGTCAAGTTTGGGCGTTTCTTTCCATTCCACTTGATTTTCTTGCGGGAGAATGAAGATTTTGAACACTGGATGAAGAGAGTTTTTTTATGCGGCTGACTCAAGTTTACTGCACCGAATTGTTACAGGGAGCTGGGCACTATGGGAAGTCTCAATAGGATTGTTACTGGACCGGGAGACCAAACAAGCAAATCGCACCATTCGTCTCCCCGATACGACAGTAGAACGATGCAAAGACTGCTCCGTCAGGAGACGAACGATAGCGATCTGCTGGTTTGGTCTCCTCTAGGGGACGGGTGGCTTAAAGTTAAATTTGATAACGCAAAGTTCAATCTGCATTGTGCAGCGGAACTTGGAGTTATTGCTCAAAATTTTAGAGGAGCGTGTGTCGCGTGGGCTCAACAATTTATTCCTGAATTACTTGAACCCAAAGCCTTGGCAGTGAAACTTGCTTCTACAATATTGGCACTCAAGCTTGGCTTCTTGAAGGTGGTTGTGGAGGGTGACTGCTTGGAGGTCATTCTCGATTGCTCTAATCTGGAAGAGGTTAGTAAGGAGTATGATCGACTTGTTCAAGATGTGTGTCGCACTACTCGGAGGATCGGTATGGTGGTGTTTATCTGGGTTCGTAGGGAAGTAAACTATGCATTGCACTCTTTTGCTCCCCATGTGGGTCGTGATCGTGAATGGACTGCCCTTTGTAGTGGTGTGGGTTGATCTCCACTGGGGTTGATTGATTTCTTGTTCTTTTGTCCTGTTTCTTATTTTTTGGTTTTTGGACTCTGTTCCATTGACTGTTGCTCTTGCACTTTCCAGCTTTGTAAACTCTTTGGTGTCGCATTTTGACGCTTTTGTTGCTATGGGAGATGATCCTTGTTTGATTCAAACAAAAACAAAAATTCATTGCATTTTATAATGGTGAGAAATTTGTTAGAAAACTGGAAAAAAAAAATACAAGAAAAAAGAAAGGCATCGGGCCTAACTTGTCAACTGTTTTGGGCCTAACTAGTGTTAATGGAATCCATCGATGCTACCCGGCTCGTAGTGCAGGTAGCTTGTGATGGATTTTGCAATTAAAACCCTTAGAACCTCATATAATACTTTAGGTCCTCAGAATTTATAAAATGTAGTAATTTTAGTTCTACATAAATTATAAATTATACAGTTAATAAATTTAATATTCAATAATTGAGAATGTTAAAACATACTATATATTTTCTTATTCTTTTGCAAACACTTATGTTTTTGTTTTTACGCTTAACAAAAAATTAAATAAATTCCTTTTGCGAATATGTGCTTAAAGTTACCATGATTAGTAAAATAAAAGATACCAACAAAAAAATGATAAAAAACTATACCTTTAACAGAATTTTCCTCATCTTCCTGTTTTGAGATACTTTTTGTTTAGATTTCTCTTTGATTATATCATTCTTATGTTGGAATCTTTTATGTTTACTAATCATGGTAATTTTAAGTATTAATTTGAGCAAAAAAATATTTGTGTTGTTATGTGTAAAAACAAAAATACAAGTGTTTCACAAAAGCACGAGAGAAAATATTGCAAAAGTGTAAAAAAATTTAATTATTAATTACATGTATTAAACCTATTAACTATATAATTTATGTAGAACTAAAATTACTACATTTTATAAATTCTGGGGACCTAAAATATTATATGAGATTCTAAGGGCTTTAATTGCAAAATCCATCACAAGCTACCCGCACTACCAGCCGGGTAGCATCGATGGATTCGTGTTAATGGACCACTAGAAATTAATGTGGCCCAATTATTAAAGTTATGATCAAAATAAAATGTATATACTGGTAATTGGGTTCTCCAATCACTTAACCTTAATCTAATAACTTTTCTATCTTACATTTGTCGTTTAAAACACCATGATGTAATATCCAATTCGCTCGTAAAATAGTTTGTGTATTGTCTATTAACTGTATTAAAAAAAAAATGAGAAGTTTTGAAAATAATTTTGAAAATAGTTCTTGTTATAAGCTTTTAATGTATCTTTAGATTTCATTTTCGAGAAATTTGTCAACTGTTTTGATATTTTTCGGAGAAAAGTTTCTTTATATCTTTCTCATTTGGTGAAATGACAAATTTACCATGTGATCTAGTTGTCAATTCAATTACAAGAATGAGATATAAATATTTCAAATTAAAAAAATCACAGCTGATCCGCGGACGAAATTTACTCCGGAAAAAATTAGAGATTGTATATTGATAAGCAACCGACAGATTATGAATATCCGAAATAAAGGTTTTGCTTTAAAAAACATAGGCGTAAAAAGCAATAAAATTATTATATTTATATTCCTGAAATTCGATTTGATTATATAATTTCCCATACTGTTTGAATAGCTAAAACTAAAACACTCCTTAAAGTTAGGGGAAACATCACATATATACATGGTCTTATGGGATTAGATATAATTACAAGCCATCCATACAATTTGAAAAATCAAATATAACTCATTGATAATCTCTCTATTGTTTTTCATGATTTAAGCTTTATGCAGCGTCTTTGAAATTAATTAAATTAAAAAATTCTGTAATTTAGTCAACTTTCAAGTTTCAACAGTGATGCCCGATGTACACGCGCTGCATGCACAAATTTTCAGAAGAAATTGTGTGGAGTAGACAGAAAGATTGTTTTCTTTACTTTCCCAAACCATGTTTGCTTTGTCGTCAAGCTAATGCATTTCTTTTCGCTTCTTTTAGGAACAACAAACAATTACAAACATAAGTTTTTATTCAAACATGTTACTTCTGACGCATGTCGGCAGAAATGAATCATTATTGAGGAAAAATGATTCACTAATCTTGAATTTTCTTTTAAATTTACTCAGGTTTGTGGAAACTTTTTGGTTCCACTTTCTTTTTATGTACTAAAATTTGTAATTCTAGTATTTAATATATTTTATATCGCAAATTTACAACTCAAACTCTAAAGACCGGTAGATAATAATTGTTCGAGACTTTGATTGCGTTTCAAATACTTCTTCGAGATAGAAAGTTGTTGCAGATTTTATGTTATTTTATTTTGTTATGAAGACTGAGAGCCGTGTTTGGATTGGGTTCTTTGAAGAACGTGTTTACTTTCCGACTGGTGTCAAATTATTTTTTCTCGTTTAAGTGGGTATAAAACTAATAAAATGTAGGATTTGTTAATACAAAGAGGATATAACTTTAGTTGACAGTGTCTTAAATATACTTTTAAAGCTTCAAAAAAAAAATTACCTAATAAATGAAAGGTTTGAATAACTTTAAAAAATGTTGATTTCAGAGTGAATTTGTACTTTTCAATTTTTATGGGATAATAAAGTTTCGTATCTGCCAACGCTATGTAAGAGAAGACTGGTGAGTGCTCTTAAAATATGGAATTAATACACTATTCTAAACTTATTAAGAGTAAACTAATGAATGGTTGATCAATAAATCAAGTAAAATTAGCATGAAAAGAATGATTATTAAAGTCATTCTTTTAAAAAATTAAAGTAAATTGAGACAATAATTCTTGTATTTTACTTTTATTTAATTCATTCAGTGTAGGTAGTGTACTAACTTCAGATCATTAAAAATACTTAATCTAATAATATGACAAATGTGTCCACCTCGATTCCCCAGCTTTTCCCCATAAAGGAAGTAGGTTGGTCCAGCAAATGAAAGTGGACCTAATCACCTAACTACTACCACATTTCCCAGATTCCTCATTTCAAAATTCAAAGCAAAGATGGAAAGACTTTTTAAGTTTTTCTATGTGGAAAAAGAACATCGCTTGACCATTGTGCTTCAAAAAGCATACCCTATTTCATTCTCTCCTTTTTTAGCTAGTTAAATATCCAAACGTCATTGTCACCGTTGATTCGATAAATTAACAAATGTTTCTAACATAATAATGACCGTTGGTATAATAAATCGTATATAAAAGACCTATTAACACCTCATAAAGCTTCTATGAATATGAACCAAACATCCACAATATATATATGCTCCTTTCCTAGCTAGTTTTTAAAACGATATCCATTTACACTAAACTAAGCTCTCTCTCCCTCTCTCATTATATTTACTATCAATACAAAACTTTCAAACCATAACCATGGCTACAATTCTCGAAAGTTTATTATTTCCTATTCTCACAATTTCAATCCTCCTTTCTTCCATCTCTTACCAAGCCAACGGAGAACTCGACGACGACTTTCTAGTCGAGCTCGATCAAAAGCCGATGAAAGAAAAGCTTAGTCGCTTTCGCGTATATTGGCACGACATAGTTAGCGGTCATGCCCCTACATCGGTACTAGTCGTCAAACCACCTACCAACATGTCCGCCTTCGGGATGGTTAGCATGATCGACAATCCACTAACCTTGGGGCCCGAATTGAGCTCCAAAGTTGTTGGAAGAGCGCAAGGCTTTTATGCATTGGCTTCACAAGAAGAAGTTGGTCTACTAATGGCCATGAACTTTATTTTCATAGAGGGCAAGTACAACGGTAGCACGATCACGATACTAGGGAGGAACGCGGTTTTGAACAAGGTGAGGGAGATGCCGGTGGTAGGCGGAAGCGGGCTTTTCCGATTTGCTAGGGGTTATGCTCAGGCCCGAACGCACACGTTTGATCTAAAGACGGGAGATGCAACCGTGGAGTATAGTGTCTATGTCATGCATTATTGAATTGTTAGGTGAAATATTTGTTGTCTTTGTTTAGACATATTATTATCTATCATGAGGAATCATAGTTTTCAATATGTCGGCTTATAATTATGTCTAATTTATTTTCATGTGGTTTACGTGTACGTGAAGCCGGGGCGACAGATTTGGAGTGTTGCTGTGATATTAGGTTATGAAGATCTAAAATTTTGCTTTTAATAATAATGTGTTCTACTTTTTATGGTAATGCATGATGCTTATATATTATTCATTGGTTGTCATTTTGGGGCCGGTGGCGTTTGGGTTGCAATTTCCGAACCTGGGCTAACACAATTTCTAGCAGATGGGTTAATCCTGATTAGTGGGCCGATGTGAACCCAACCTATATGGGCCATGGTGCAAATAATGTACGTATTACTAGGCGACCAGATGAGCTGATTCGTTGATTTTAAAAAGTGAACCCAAAGTATCACTAACTCAAAAGATGTATTTGCATGTATCACTAACCCTTTTAAAAAAAAAAAAAAAAGTTCATATGGCTAGTCGACCAACTTGTTGCAGAAGAACATTTTTATGGTGGTCCGAGGAGCCAGATTCTATAGCAGTCGTGTTTCCTTTCTATCACAAAAAATGTTATAGGAGGTAAATAGGGGATTTAGTATTTTATGATGAATTTTTGTGGTTATTATAAGTATTCCCCATCTTTTTGTGGATGCACACTTTTAAGAAACTAAAAGTTATTTGCTAATTCATTTTATATCATCAAATAATGTTTTGTTCCAGATGCCACAATTAGATTTAGGTTAAATATATTTAATGTAATAAAATATTATCGTACCAGGTAGTGGTCAGCTAGAAAAGTAATTATATATATTATACCTTATACTAAGTAAGCTTGGTGTGCATCTGTCAATAAGTGACAGCATAAATGGATGTCGTGAACGCGTCGTTATATCGTAAATCAAATTCACATTTGCTAGTATTTAAAAAAAAAAAAAAAATATCACATTTGCTAGCAAGTTAGTGTATATGAAAGCCATGTGTCTTCAACCAAAATTCTCATAACGCTAAAATCTAGATACGTAATAGACGGTAAGTATGAAATGTGCTCTCATTAAAGACTTTTTTTTTTTCAAAGTAAAATACTCTTCATCCTTAGTAAGGGTCACTTTTCCACTTTGGGGAAAAGTGTTAAACCGACAAAAATTGCAGAAACAATAGACACTAAATGAGAATAAGCTAGAAAACTAGTTAAAGGATATATAAGTACCTTTTCTGCGTGCAAATTCAAAAATAATCCAAATTCTATAATTCTAGGATTTTCTGGTCTTGAGAAACTCTGATCGTGTTCGATACAGAACTCCTACTGATCGAGATCTCCCAACAATCATGGAGCTCTTGAGGATTACAGATAGAACTTTCAAGGATATTTTCTAAAATATATGTTACGTGATTATTGTTTTCTCATTCACATTGCTGAGTAGCTATTATAAATTAACCTGAACATAAAAATGATAGTATTTCAAAAACATCTTCTGACTGATGTATATTATCTGAACCAATCGTCCAACTTTTTAATTTTTGTCCTTGCTTTTTTATTTTATTTTTAACGAACGTCTAATTGTAATTTGCTGTTAGCCTGTTACTAAGTTCAACTTCATAACCCTCAAGTGTGAGAGTGACAATCGCACGTTGAATAAAAGCTACACGATGCATTCAAGAAAGTAATAATAGTTTGAGAACGAGATTTAGCAAATATTCATTTACATGTAATAATAATATAATTATTTTATTCATTTAAGAAATGTACTTTCAGAGGTGGGGTCAAAATTTGAAATTAAGTTTATGCCTTCTAGTTATGGCAGTAACTGTGGAAGAATATATATTAAATTAAGTTTTACCATGACATGAAGATAAAATTTTAATCACAAATTTATAATTAGACGTATGCATGTACGAGTAAAAGGTCAAAGACCCATACCATTTATTTATCAACTTGCCAACTTTACCTTCAATACACCCTAAGCTTTTCCTACAATATATTCCTCTCAAATAATGTTGCCCATGGTCGGTTGATCGACTACCATACACGAGGAATCCCGAAAAAGTAGGATTGGATTTATGCGAATGGATTCCCGAAAAAGTAGGATCACTCCATTCTGTTCTACAAGTTTCTTAACTTCGGTTTCCATGACAAACGTTATAATTTTTTGAAACATATTCAATAAATGAATTTTTAAAGAAAAAAAAAAATCTTAGTGTCACTCACTGCCTTAATTCTAACCAATAAACCATCTAGTAATATTACACAATTTTTATAGCAGCATGACATCTAATAGCAAATTAATTTTTATAATCATTTATGTTTTAACCTATAGTATGATATAGACTCTCATGCGTATTTCAATGCATGGCTAAATACCCCCAACTCAAAAAACTGAGAAATGTGGTTGAATTTTTGGTTACAAAAGACACTACAAGTATGAGAAGTGAACTATAATTAGGACCCTAAATCAGATTTGCAAGAATGAACTAATTTGTTCAACAGAAAATAAATTTAATAGGGTGCAGTTCACTCATCACAGTAAAAATGCATTAAAAGATATAAGAAGACAGTGGTTCTATTACTAATTTTTAATTTGTTTTTCACACTGGTCAATTTATCTATTCGAGAAAACATAAGAGATTATATGTAATTAACTCTTAATCTAACTGGGTTCACCTTAATCGCTAATGACCTGCGACCTTAATCCCTTCTCCTTTGGTCCTAATTTACCTTTCAGTAAACCTTCTATTAATTGCTAAAAAGATTCATGCAGGCAGCGTTCAACATCAAAAATGAATCTGCCCTTAACTTATGCTTTTCCCTTAAAGCAACCCAGTTGATTCCAGAATACTTCCATCAACACACTTTCATCTCTTTCACTCCAACAATATCTCCTATATAAACACACACACACCATTAATACATCTCACTCATTCCAGCTCAGTTTCTCTAAAATGGCTAGATACTACAACACTTCATACCATGAGTACCTCCAATATCTCTCATTACCAATCCACTTCTTCTTCTTCCTTGCCGTAATTTTCTTCGTCTTGGCTCTCACTTGGTACATAAACTATGAGTACATGTTTGAGGACTTTATGGACAATCTCAAGTTCACTCTCATGGTGTTTCCAGTGCTTCTGCTCCTTGTCCTGCACTGGCTGTCAAATGATGGTCGAGAGAGAGTCCCGTTTTCCCTGTCGTTTCCCGAGAAAGATTCATTCTATAGGGTGGGAGGGTCTCCACTGGGGGTGGGAATTCTTTTGGTGTTTCTGATGTTTATGAGCTATCATCACAGCTCCCTGCATGAAAGATGGTTTCCCTTGTTTTATAGACGACGATGACATGTGTGTAAGAGTCGAAAGAATTTTTTGCTTAGTATGTATAGAGCAGGATGATATACTTTTCTATGGCAATCAAGAGAGTGCTTGTTGTAGCAAAATAACACCCAAGTTTCATCTATTACTTTGCTTTGTGTTCCGTTTCACCTTTACATTATGTAACTGAAAATAGTGTGTGAGCAGAGACGTCTAAGCGTGCACATAACACAGACTGGAACTGAAATTTAGTATTCCATAACTTTCTTATAGTTTGAATTCTTAACTCAAACATAGGGCCAGAAGCAGTGAGAGCAACACCCAGGACGGACCAATCTAGAAGACAAGAATCAAAGGATTGCGTCAAACAGTGTCGTGTACCACATCAAACAATTATAATTGACTATTCAAGAAGATATTGTTATGTAGAACGATGGTTTTCATCAAGTAACAGCATAAAACTTGACGCTCTTGTATATGTTGTTTTAGGACTTGAACTAGCTTCAGTGATGCACCATCAAAATGGTGGCGAGAGGTTCTGGCTGAGCTTAAATTTTTCTTGAAGCTAAGTATTTCATCGGAGTCACTAATCGATCCATCTAGATATAATCTTAACAAGTCCGCAAAACTTGTAACTTGCAAAATTTGAGGGAGAAAACTTTATGAACAAACAAAAAGAATGGATAAGAAGAATAGGATGTGAGGACAGGTAAAACTAACTCGGATTCTTATCTTCACATGACACCCAACAACACCCACACATCTAAAGGTATGACACTCAGAGAAAATGCTTGGATACCTTGTGAACTTGAGCAACTAACAAAATGACAATAAGAGAGGTGGATAATGCATATAGACAGCATACCACAGTAGCAGATTTAAGATTAAGTAAACATACCCTTTATCTTCGAAGAAACCAATTTCACCAACTAATTTTGCAGACGATTGGAGGTCTTGAAAATTTGTCTGGCCAAATGAGATTCAGCACAATGAGTATTTTAGCGATTCATCCATGGATGACACACAAGTTAGAAAAGTTTTTAGACTCAAGTTTTTAGACTCCTACTACAAAAACAAAAGATGGTTGCGCTCATCACTTGTCCGTCAATTCACGAACCCCGTGATAGTCATATTTATGTATTACTAGATAGGGAAAATATGATTAAATCTAAATAAAGTTACCTTATCATGAACAGAAAAATATCAGACAAGCAATAAATATTAGTGAAAATCACTGAGCATATGAAAAAACCTGCATCGCTCCTTTTGAAACTATGTCTTCACAAAAGACGGTTGGAGTTGCGTACTAGATTATTGAGAGCACCTGCAGCATTTGCTTTAGTATTGTCCTCCTCAGACCAGCGAATTTGTTAGCTGAGGAATCGCTCTTCTTAGTTCATCATATAAAGAGTCATTATGATAAGCAGCATTCCTGACCTGGAGAACAGACACGTGCATCAACATGTCTACTTCTACCTTTCTTCGTCAGAGCTCAGATACAGTGCAACAAATTATAGGAGAACTTATAGCAAAACCAGCAAATTTCCTCGTTCTTTTGTCAGGATCAGTGCATCGATCAGTAAGGACACCAACGATATATGATTTTCGCCTTCAAAAAAGAAATCAGAACAGTCTAGAGTAACCATGAAAAATTGACTAGAAAACGTGAAACACCAATATGGAGTATCAAAAAAGCACCAGAAAATAAAAACCGTTTTTTATTGTAAGAAAGGCTTCTGCAGTAATCAGAAGTCAAAATCAATTCATAAGCTAAGGAGATAAGAAGGGAATTTTCTTCTTTACCAGTAAACTGTAAAAGTAGGAGCTGTGGCGGCACATGTTACCAATTGCACTGGAGGCCTTGCCACTCACATTGGGATCTTCGTGTGTTAGGAATTGCTTCAGAGCCTCCAAGATGTCTGCTAAAATAGCTGCATGTAAGTTCGCAGTTAGAAACGTCTCAACAGATCCTTATTAACAAAATAACATAAGCATTCTCAGAGGATCACTCAAAAGGTCAGTAGAAATGATAAAAAAAGCATAATGCTTTGTTAGGACAGATGGCTAAGAGGTGAGTTTTGAGAAAGAATATTTACAGTTTATGCTCAGTTACAACTGCGACACGAGGAAAAAAAAAAAAAGAAACAGTGACACTGAAAAGATATCCCTCTATAGAGAATCAAAGCATGAAATTGGCCCAATATAATAATAAGATTCCTGTAATGATGAAATGGGGAGCAGCAGACCACCTAAATTATCACATCTTTTTACAACTCTCACCATATGTGCCTCTCGGATTAATATGGCTCTTGCACGTCATATTAGTTTGTAGTGTTCAATGCATATTTTTCCTCATTATACTAATATCTGTCTCAAGTCTCAACATAGAACACATCAAGAGTTCAAAAACATATAACAGATACTAGTGTTCTTCAGTGAAGTGCCTTTGACTTTAGTTGTTTGATTTGATGATATGCAAGCCATCGGCAGCTATAAAAAAACCCGAATAAGTTTTACTAGATAGCACATTCAACCACAACTTATAATTATTGGAACCAAATGTGTAGAAATGCAGCATGCGTTGCATTCTCTTATCCATTCGGGCTAAATCTGAAACAATCATAAGAAAATCCACGGTGACTTCTCTAGGACTGGAAGAATTAAGCAACCTTTTCACTCTACTAGGATCCAACAATCCTTTGCCCACAAGTTGCAAAGAAACTGGTTGTTGGGTTGACAACTTGGCGATAAATGCTACAGATCGGGAAATATCTTTCAAATCCAAGTAGTCCAAGCATCGGAGAATGATGGTTGGCACTTCAACCTATGAAATCTAAAAGCAATATCAAACAATATAGCCAGAACATTTGTTGCCCTCACAATAGTTTGAACAAATGTCACGAGTGAAGTTCAAGCACCATTAAGTGCAGCACCGGTTGCTTACTTGCACAAAAAAAGCATAATATCCACTATATAGAAAGGAACTACAAAAAAAAGTTACGGTATCCAGGCATGGCAACTAGTCTCTATGCAATTTTATCTTTGATCAATATAACTTGCAATTCTGAATTACCTTTTACAGGAAATGAAAATATTCTGTAAACTCCCATCTTATGTATTATGAGTGTTCCAAGTTTGCGTCTCCACAGTGAACGTAATACAGCTCAAGAAGAGAATACTTCAACATTTAAGATTCCCGATGACCACATATCGATCTTATGAAATAAAGTCGTGAATTGACAACCTGACCTAAACAAGTTAAGTTCAAAAAATAAAGTGGCTACGGCCAATATGTTGAAACAAATAACATGAAACAAGAAATAGAAACCTGCAAGATAGTGTCTAAAACTTGAAGAATAAGACCAAGATCAGAAACAAAGCCTAACCTCCAGAAGAATCTGAATATATTTTGTCATATTTGCCTGTATCGTTTTTATCAAGTCTTTGTCTTCCGAACAAACTTTCGCAGGAGAACCCATATTTAGAAGGAAACCGCTGTTCACTGAAGCATTAGCAGACAGCGGACCAGGTCTACTTTGTACAGCTACAAAAGGAAACGCTAAGAGGTCAACCACGGGCATGGATTGTATCTCTGACACCGTATTTCCCTCCACAAGATCTAGTCCGAGATCTGACAAGCTTCAGATGTGCATCAGATATCATATCAGTGATGCACTTTATGTGTTCTGTCCTCGGCAAAATCTGGCGAAATGTTGAAACTCCGCCAGATAGGCATTGACAAGTAGAAGAGATAGTCCATACAACTCGCACTGGCGATAAACCAATTTGATCTCGCGTGCAGATGGGTACTTTTTGAGGAGCATTTGGGATGTTGTCAGCCAATAAATCAATAAGTAGCTGAGGAGCACTACTAGCACATAACTGTTGTACAGCCAAAGGTCCTCCTCAATGCAGTCTAGCTTCCACCAGCCCAATACAGCCATCCCTGATGCCATGCCAAAACAGGAGCATGCCCTTCAGCGTGTTATTATTCATTAAATTTTTGTCAGTTGCTGGACCTCGGAGGTGATCACACAGAGTTGCTGTTCGTGGAATTAAAGGAAGAGCCATCTCAGAAATGGTGTTTTCAACTAAACTTTCCACTGAGAGAGAGAGCGAATCGATGCAAGTGCAAGCATTGCAGCTGCACAAGAAGGTTGTAATGAGGACTGCATTCTTTCATCTGAAGAAATATGGTGCGCAAGGATAGAGAGCCTAGCAAATGGCTTATTGGAAGATGTTGTCAATATAAAAAGTGCAGAATTTCTTCCAGATGTTTTCAAGCACCACGCCATTGTGGCAAGGGCAAGGCAGGAGTGCATAACTAAGCCATGTATATCCACGACTTTGATTCTCGAATTACCTGCTTCTCCTCCATTTTCTTTATCTGAAGCAGCACAAAATGATAGTATTGAAAAGATTTCTGAAACTACTGTGCCATCTCCACCACCACTCACAACTGTTGTTATGGGTAGTTTAGTAGGCAACCGGCAGAGTACATTTGTAACAACTTCACAATGCATGCAACATCTCAAGATAAGCTGCAGTAAAGAAATTTCTAATTTCTTGCAGAAATAGCTCCCAGTTGCTATCTAATTTCTAATCATCATTAAAGTTCACATATATGGTTCATTTCTTTTCATAGAGAAGTGATCAATTTGGTAATTTGATAATATGTTACAAAGCCTTTCTGTCATCATTGCATAACAAGAAAGAAACAATATATGTGAACTTTAATGATAATTAGAAATTAAGATAGCAACTGGGGGCTATTTCTGCAAGAACCTATGGATTAATTTTTGCATGTGTAATACAAAAATGCTTGCCTAAATTGCTTCATATCTTTCAACCTATGATTAAGAGCAGCTGCCAGAGTAAGAAAGCCAGGAGATGGCTTCATATGACTTGGGATCCAAAACTTCACCCCAAAAAACTAAGAAAAGCTTATGCAGGTCTAAGGAGCGACAAAGTAAACTAAAAACTTGACTTTCAAACCGAAAAAGGTACGAGGACAACAATCCCAACCCCTAGTACTAGGGAAGCATATCTAAGGTACATGTCTTAAAGTGTATTCCAGCAAATGCGGTTACTAAATCTAGATCATGAAAGATGGGAAAAAGCTTGGATCCCTTGTTATTCAAGGTTTCTCATTAACTTCTGAACATAATCAATAGAGTAATATAACCTAGTGCAGCAACGCATGGGTTCAACCCTTTCAAAAAAATGAGACGAGCGTAATATTTAACTATAAAATTTTGACACATCAATCAATTGATATTGGATGCACCTCTTACATTCCAGAAGTAAAGAAGCATAGAGATGTCTAAAGAAAGGGAAAAAGGACAATACCTGCATCCCAGCTGAGAGACCACTCTCATGCCGTAGGTGAAGACAAAAATACAAAGCAACCTGCACAGCTTTCGACTTCAGAAATGCTTTTGTCATTGCATCAGTGACTTCTCCTGAATCTGTTCTATGCCCCAGTCCTTCATCATGGCCCTTAATATCAACTCAGGACAGAGAATGGCTCCACAAAGTGTTTAGAGGAAATAATCCACTACCTCTCATGTAGAGAAGTTCAAATGCATCAATGAGTGACCAAATTGCTCTGCATGCTCACAAGCAGCTCGCAACAAATTCGTAGAGCCTGATAGGAGACTTAAGCCTGAAGATTCTAGGCACAAACACAAGCAATCCACTAAATCCGAAGATTTAGCATGGTCCAAGATTTGTTGAAGAGTTTTATTGACCCCTGATGGGGCGGGCAGAAGCTTCCGCTTTGATAAAAGCAACTGTAGATGCTCTGACAGATGATGCTGTTTGAGATGACATTACTGCAATACACGTGGTGCATTCCTAAAGAACTCTTCCAGATGTTTCATCGCTGCAACCTGCAACCTGCAGATTTGATAACTATGAAAGCTAAAAGCAAATACATTTGATTTTTCCAACAAGACAAATGCAATTTCAGAGTAAAGAAGATAACCTGTCGATACAACCCAAGTATGGTAATCCATTGCCTGTAATAAGAATCACCAATACTACCTCCACAGCTATCTGCCAATCTTTTCACAAGTGAGAAGATCTTTCCCGGAAAAATGAGAAGTCTTCAAACACCAGCTTCAAGCTTTTGACGAAACCCATGAACAAATATGATTTCATGGATAAGCTGACTCTTTAACTCTTTCTCTCTAAATAAGTCATGAGAAGTCCGACAACTAAAGGAAGTCATCCAAATGACCAACTAGGTCTCTGGCTATCCTATGAGTTAGAATCAAATCAGATCACTGACGAAGAAGCATGTTACTCATGCTCATAAAACCTACTTTCATCCAAAAAAAATCCTTGAATCTCAACCTCACTTAACAGTAGAAAGAAACAAGTAGCATAAAGACGGTTTCATATCTCTTAGCCTTGTTACCCATTCTTTCCAAATATCAACCACAAATTCTTCAGTCATGAGGAACGCTTTTATCTCTTAAGCCTTCTCATTCTGGCAGAACATAAGTTAATACCAAAATGAGGTTAGCAATCCCTATAACATAAGTATTATCCTATGGCCTCCTCACCAAAGCCCTTCTGGTCAACACCAGAAGGCAGCACCCAACTGGAACCGGGAAACTTCTTCAAGCCTTTTACTTTCATGTAGTTTCTCATGTTGCCAATACCATTACAATCTCCAGCCACAGGGAATACAGAGGCCGCAAGTACATAGTTTGCTCCAATATCAGGCTCTATTTTGAGAAGAAGTTGCATTAGATGCTGGTCTACAAAAAGAACACGGCCGTGGTGTTTACAAGCACTTAGGTAACTCCTTAAGATAATAGAATTAGGCTCCATTGGCATGCTCATGATAATCTGGTAAGCTTCTTCAATCCTTCCAGCCCGTCCAAATAAGTCAACCATGCATCCATAGTGCTCCATCGTTGGCATGATATTATACTCGTTAACCATTTTCTCAAAGAGCTCTTGTCCTTCCAGAAGAAGGCCTTTGTGACTACATGCAGAAAGTATTGCTGAAAACGACACACTGTCAGGCCTAAAGCCAGCTTCTGTCATCCTGGAAAACAAAGATATAGCTTCTTCTCCATGGCCATAGTCTGCAAGACATGAAATCATGACTGTCCAACACTGCAGGTTTCTCTCACTGATGGAATTAAAGATATGGAAGGCTTCCTCTAAGTGACCAGATTTTGCATACATATTCAGAAGGGCAGTCTCCAAACCAACATGCAGTTCAATACCATTAACGAGAGTATACGTGTGAATCGATTTTCCAAGTCTGACGTTGACAAGATTGGTGCAAGCAGCGAGCAGACTAACCACAGTCACCAAATTCGGCTTCACATTTGCTATCTTCATATCATTGAACACCCCAAGAGCATCCAAATCAAGATCACTGCAGGTATTCAAAGGTAAAGCAACATCACAACAGTATTAAGAGCAATTTAAACTAAATCAATATTAAACTAATTTTCGTATTAACAGAAAAACAGAACACGATAACCATACCAATTAACATAAGCTGCAATCATCGAAGTCCAAGACACCACATCCCTCTCAAGCATTTCATCAAACACCTTCCTCGAATACTCGATCACCCCACACCCACCGTACATCGTCAAGAGGGTGTTATTCACATGCGAATCCAGACCAAGACCAACCTTCATCACCACCGCGTGCAGCGATCCACCAACACCCAACATCGAACAACGGCCACACGCCTTGATAACAAAAGGGTACGTAAATTTGTCAGGTCTGAGCTCGGAACCTGTTCGATGTAATTCCCCAAAGAGTTTGATCGACTCTAATGGTGTAGGTGAGTTGCTGGAGTATGCTCTGATCAACGTGTTCCACGCAAAGAGTGGCGGAGGAGTAATGGCAGAACCATCGAAGAGTTTTCGAGCATGGTGAACGGACATTGAGGCGGCGGAGAGAACGAGCTGAGAGAAGAAATACTCGTGGTGGTCGAGGGAAGTTTTGAGGAGATAACAATGGAGTTGGAGGATTTCTGTGGAGTTTTTCGACCGTTGGAACAGAGTTTGAATTTGGCGGCAACTCATAGCGAGATTTGTAATTAACCAGTAAATTTTATCTGAATCACTAGGATGTATGATTAAAACTAATACAGTACTCGAATGTGACGCGCGAAAAATTCTTGTTCAAACTGTAAATTTAGAATTTTAAAAAGTAATTCAGAATGTAATCTTGCAGCTATCTTACGATTTATATGCTATCTTTAGGATGATATATATCACATATTTTTGTTTTAAAAAAAAAAAATATTTGGAAGTTGAAGTTTTGGAATTGCTGGCCCAAATGGAAATTCAAGTTCATCAGCCGAAACGCTAATTCGGCTTCTCATAACTTAGTACAATGGGCATATAAAAACAATTATTTTGATCACTTTGCCCCCTCAAGCATCCCTGTTGCTTGCTTTTGTGACGGGGGTATCCCATTTTAAACTTCTGTAACTCTTTCCTTTTTTAATGCATTTCGATCTGACTTATCAAAAAATAAAAAATATATCACATATTTTTGTAAATATATCACATATTTTTGTAAAATATATTTGATAAGAGAAGTCTGAATGAAGCGGGTGGGATTGGACAAGAAGAGGGATTTTCGCAAAAATAGTCTTCTAACTTTTCTCTTTTGCAAAATTAGTCTTTTAATTATATTAATAGCAGTTTTAGTCACATATCTTAGCACTCTTTGCAATTTATACCCTCAGGTGGCGGAATATTCTAATATTCGCCGGAAAGTGACATGTGGCCTGAATATGAGAGAATTTTTGCAATAATCGTCCTATAAATTGACACTTTTGTAAAATTGGTCCTCTATTTTTTATTTGCAATTTTCGTCCTCTATATTGTCACGAGTTGCAATTTCAGTCCTCCGTCAGTATATCTGTCAGGTTAACCGTTAGCTCCCTATTTCTTTTTAAAATTTCTATTTAATTTTATTCTTTTAACTCGTGAGCTTGCGGAAGATGGATACTCGGGGTAGAGGTCATAGTGACTCCCATGAGAACTTAGATCATCATTTGTGTTTTTGTTGTGGAGAAGAGGTTTAGGTTCACAGACAATAGTGTGGAGTTGTACGAGGGGAAGGTTAACACACCATGAGCCTTTGCGTCATTGCTCAAGCCGAGTCTCTCTGTTACAAGCTCCTTGGTGGCCTTGCTAATAGAAGATAATGAATTTGTCTATACTTGTAAGGAAATAGGGAGCTTACAATCAATCTGACAAAAATATTGACAGAGGACTAAAATTGCAACTTGTGACACTATAGAGGACGAAAAATGCAAATAAAAGAATAGAGGACCAATTTTGCAAAAGTGTCAACTTATAGGACGATTATTGCAAAAATTCTCTCATGTCCAGGCACGTGTCACTTTCCGATGAATATTAGAATATTCCGTCACCTGAGGGTATAAATTGCAAAGGATGCTAAGATAGAGGACTAAAATTGCTATTAATATAATTAAAGCACGAATTTTGCAAAAGCGAAAAGTTAGAGGACTAATTTTGCAAAAAACCCGACAAGAAGACACGACCTCTTTTTATGCAAGATTTTATATATATGTGTGTGTGTGTGTGTGTGTGTGTGTGTGTGTGTGTGTGTGTGTGTGTGTGTGTGTGTGTGTGTGTGTGTGAAATATATCTTTTAGTTCAATGCGTAAAGTTATGAGAAAAGATAAAATGAAAACAAGAAATTTATGAATAAGTTACAATTTCGTAATAAATGTGCTTTTAATTTGTTTTATACATTGCTTACTCTCTTCAAAGAAATCTACAATAAAAATTGAGATTGTAAAAGAATATATAAATAGCAAGGATCTTCGTGGTCATTCAAGATAGCAAATACACTATAAAGTACCACGGGAAGCAGGAGGCAATGAGCAACTTTTGATATAAAAGAGGGGATAAATTGCCAATAACAATCTTTGAAAAGGAAAAAAAAAAAAGAGTAGTACATACCATTTAATCGCAATTTTGAAATGTCAATAAAAACTAAAATTGGAAATTAATTACATGACCTCAATATCAACTGAAAAACACCTATAGATATGTACAAGTCCCCGAAAACATGAGTACAAATTTGCATTGCAGATGTTCAAACAAATCATGGATCGGTAAGTGCTCTAACTGGTAAGGAAACTGGTACGCCCTAAGTCACATAAAGCGAATGCGTGTGCGAGGGCGGGAGCGAGAGCGTGTGCGCCAGTGCGCCAAATTTAAAATTTCGTAAATTTGAGTGAGCCTTAATGCGTTTATTAAAAATAATTAAAAATATATATTTATATGAATATAAATGATAAAAGTAGTTAATAAGTAATTATAATGAATTAAATCGAACATATATAATTCATCATTATCACTATCAACATTGCAAGTGTTTAAACGACTAATAGTTCAATCTTTTGTTTCTATAATTTTCTGTGATTTTGAGCAATTATTCATTTTGCAAACTTGCTTTTGTTCACTCTTATTTCAGTTCTCGACTTTTTGCAATTATTTTGTTCTCTAGTTTTATTTAGTCTAATTATTTCCTCAATCTAGTCGAAGGATAAAGTACTAGACGCATGGAGTAGATTAGATGTGAAATAAAATGTAGAATTGAATGTGTAAAATATGAATTCTCATTACAATAACTAAGATTTCTTAGTGCGAGAACTAAGAATTCTTAGTTCGAGAACTAAGGATTCTTAAATCGTCTTAGTTCGGAGCACAGGCACTCAAGTCGCGAGAGCGCGACTAGTGCGTTGACAAGTGGAGAATTATGTGACTTAGGATACGCCTTGACAAAATAGAAAACCAAACACCACAGCAAACGAAAATGTCTCAAATTGCATAAATTAATTCTAAGATTGATACATGGCAAATGATCAAATATACAACACCACAAAAAATAGTTCAAAGTAATATAAAGTTGGTTCAGCCGAAAAAATCTAGTCCTAGAATAAATAAGAATAGATCAAATTCAATGAATTCTGATTAAGTACATAACATATCAACATAAATCTGGGGAAGGAATATCATCGCTCATCATCGGGAAATTATCAGGCAAGGTGAGAAGTGGGACATCTTCAGATAAACCTCTTGCAGCCAGAGCAAGAGAAAACCCCAATGCTCGTGCTACAGGCACCGCAACGGCATTACCCACCTGAGTGTATCTAAAATAAAGACCACAAGAAAAAGTTAGCAAAAACAAGTAATGCTAACCAAATAAATTGGACAGAACAAGCCATATAAGGTAAGGGTTAGGTAAAATGTATATATTTTGCTGAAAATTACAAAAATATAGTTGATACAGTAAACTTAATCTTACCTTTCTTTAATTGGGCCCACAAGTTTGTAATAGTCAGGGAAGCCTTGAAGTCTGGCATTCTCACGAATGGATAGAACACGGTTTTGAATTGGATGTATTATCACCTGAAAACAATTTATGTTAATTACACGACAAAAATAAACAAACTGAGATTAATAGATTAGAATAAAAGAGGTGTTACTTGGTTGTGGGGCTCTGCACGTGTAACAACCGTTGGCACGGTTTCATCCCACCATAGTCGTCCAAATGGCCTGTATAGATAGAAAAATAATTACATAATAAAGAAAAACTTTACTAATGGAAGATATATGATTGACCAAAAAACATGAATGCTACTTTACTTTGATGAAGTTCCATTGCAAAAGCTCATGGCATAATCTGGGACCTGTCCAATGAAGAAACATGTTTCATCAGGCTTCAAAGAAGGAAAGGGTAGAAATTTGAAGAACTAATAATTACCAGAGGCTTGCCGGAAGTCAGTTTTATCCTTCCTACATTAGGATCCCACTCGACTTTGTTATCAGGCCGAACTCTCACACCTGGCAAATTTCTAAAATTTGCCCCCTGTACCAGAAGAAATCAATTTATACAAATGAAGTATACAACTCTGTATTTCCTACAAATTTACCAATGACCATTCTCATGACACAAGTAGAAAGTGATCTCACCTTTTCCTTAGGAATTTGACAAACTCGCTCATAATCATCATTATTTAGGCGAAGAGGGCGATGATCACACAAATTGTGAGGCAAAACTTCAGACTTGAACATCAAGGAGCCAGGCATCTCTGCATACAAGTTGTACAGCATATTGAATTTACGAAAAGTTAGCTGAACTGACAAGGTCTGGTAAGCAACTAAAAACAAAGAGAACTCGCCATGTCAAAAACAAATTGATCTGATATTACAATCCAAGCCATTCATTTTATACATACTGATTTATCATGTGTACCCTAAACCAAGCATAAAAACAGTATCAAGTTCATAAGATAAGGCTAACAGAGACTGCCAACAGCACACCTGACCAGGATTCTGTTAAAAGTAGTTTGAATGTATATGCCAACTCTTTAATTTTTCATACATACAGTCCTAAATTTTTTGGCAGAGGATATTTTAGGACAAGAAAGAAAAATGATATAATGCCTGGGACTGAGAAAAAGGTTACAACTAAGAATGGTTGAGGTTAAAAAAAGTAGGTGAATCCAGGATAAGTAGAATTTTGATTCAACAAGGAAAACTAAACCATATTAACTAGGGAGTCAAGGTGTTGAGCTACTTCATTTAGAGGAAGCACAACAGCGAGGGGTCACAAAATGGACATGACAAAATCTGGGGAAATGGCCAGTAGCCATAAACATAATTGTTTTGGGTTAAAATTAGAAATTTGGAATATAGTTCTGGAAAGAAGCATAATTACTTAATTTTAAAAAGGCATTCACATTGTAGATTCAGTTTGATCTTATTTCCTGATTCATATCAGGGATTATGATTAATATTAGATAAAAAGAAACCTTAAATAAATTTTGTTGATCATTTTGAATTGGAAAACAAAATAAATGTGAGCTAAAGAGAAACCTTTGAAAATTGGTTTAATTCTCAAAAACAGACAACTGATTTGCACTTTAGATGATAGTGTTCTTTATTATCAGTGGTTTCTTGTCTACAGTGCTAAATTTACAAGCTAATGTTTAGGTAAAGTTAACAAACTTGGTATTCTTACATATGAAACTGGATACATGGAAGTAGGAAATAGGCATGAACTTAAACTTAAGAGTAAATTCAGAGATAACATTCAGACGCTCACCATCTCGTCTTAACCTTATGAACCGCTGAAATTCTGTTCGAGCTTCAGAAGTGTATGGCATTTCATCACGATGCTCATTGTTCTCAACCTAAATGATGAATGATCAATATATAATCAAAGAGAATAATGTAAAAGAAGCCAAAAGAGACAATGCATATGATCAAAATGCTGAAAAATACATACATCGGGGAGGTCAGATATTGCATCACCAAGATAAAGAGCGCTTTTGAGATTAACTTCACAACCTTCATCAAAAGCAACTGCATTTGACTGCATACAGAAAGAAAATTGAGTATGCTGAAGCCTGAAACAATATAGTCCACACAATAAAATTGAATAGAGGATTAAGTCTCAGAAAATCTAACCTCAAACTCTGTTGGAACATTTCCTCTGACTACAACTTTATGAGTTGGCAGCGGGTACTGGGGTAACCTCTATTTTAGGATACACAAAAACAAGAAAATGACAAAGGCAATGTTAATAAATATTTGATGTCACTAGATTCTTGATGTTAATAACTTGATGTAGGACTAGGAAAAAAACTATAAACAACTAAGTTCACCTCTGTTGGAAGAGCTCCCCACATAAACATTCGCATGCGAAACTGTGGTAGGCCATAGGCACCAGCAGCCATCAATCCCATCCTTGCCTGATAGTTCATGGAAACAAGTCTACCGAGTGCATATCTTCCTAGGAAACCACCTTTAAACCTGAGAATATCAACCACATTCTCCATCAAGACGAACTTTGGCTTCAGATAGTCCACTATATCCATGAAAACTATCAGTTGTTCATTTTTAGGATCTTCAAGAGGCTTTTCCTTATTTCTAAACCTATTGAACCCACTCATGCCTTGACAAGGTGGGCCCCCACATATGACATCAACCATGCCCTGCACGACCCAAGCAGATAGCCATTAAGTTGAAGCAGTAAAATTAGTATATTTAATAACTGGCTAAAAACAGCTAAAGCTCACAGGCAATGGCAAGATCTTGGCCTCGCATCCTCTTGATACAAATTCCTTCAGCTTTTCTTGGCATGAACTAGCAAGTACGCATTAATACAGGTCAATTAGTAACATAAATATCATTAGAATAAGAAGCCTAATAGGGTAACAGGTTTATTATACCTCAAACCCTCCAAGGGTTCCCATGTATCCTCTTCGGGGCCATACCCTTTCCACCTTATCTAATCAAAATTAAAAACAGAAATACGTAACACAAAACAAACATCATAGATAGGAATCCATAAGATAAGCCCCAATATGTTAGAAAAAAGATATAAAGTGATATAAGCATATCAAGTTGAATAGTTTTGAAACATAAAATAAACATCAATCAGAAAAAGTTATTACATCGAGATATGGTTTATTGTACAGAGTTTAAATGATACGTACATTAAAATTTGACATGAATGTTTGAAAAAAAAAAAAGAAATTTCAAATTTATTCAGGATACTATCTTCTTTTTAAAAGAATGCAATAAGATCCAAAAGAATTGTTCATGAATTATCAACTAGTAAGTGGATCATTAATTAATGTTTCTCTATATGTATAATCATACTGTTTTGATATTTTAATCAAATGAACAATTTTTTCATGTTAAACAGGTGGTTTGAACTTCAATAAGAAAGTGGATTTTGTCAATTAAAATTATTTTTCCAAAATTGGTGCTCCATATAATTACAAGACCAATTATGTTATATCTCCAAAGTTATAGAACTAGTTTTGCATGTTTGCATCGTCACAGATATATTAATGATTGAGGCCCTCTTCAGTTTAACCATAATATACACACATGTGAGCTACTAATACAAGGTAAGATTATTGTTTAGTTCCAGATTTGTAATCATAAAAGGTTTCTAGAGCAACAAGGACATGCAATATTATCAAAAAAAAAACTACCTTAAAATGAAGTGCAGGTTTCCCATTCTTATTGGGATCGCCATAACACATTTTCAAGATCTCTGCAACTTCGTAAACTTCAGGCTCTTCTTCACCAGAATCATCCTCTTCATCACTGTCATCACCGCCGTGATCACCAACTAAACCATTTTCTGATAAAATGGAAGTAGAAAGCTTCTCCCACTCCTTAATCAGGTTCAGGAAATCCGCTGCTGATTCATGTCTCACCTGAAATTACAAAGAATTGTGAGAAAACAATAAAAGGATAAAACTTGATGCACACATAAAACGTGATTACTTAAACCTGTGTCTCAGGATGATTCAGCATGAGACTTTCACACGCAGGTCCATTCATATCAACAGCCCATTTCTATATATTCAGAGAAACCAAGATATTGTGCATTAATGATATTGATTGTCAAAATAATTGCCTTTCCAAGAGAGCAAATCTCACTAAAAGAGTAGGTAACCATCAAATGACGAAAAAAAGAAACTTACAGTAACAAGTTTAACTCCAGAACTGTTGGCACCGAGACACAGCCCAGTAGACATGGCACCACAGCCCGAGTACAGGTCAAGCAACGTTCTTTCACTGGTTTGCTGGTGTACTTCTGAAAATCCAGCAACTGCAGCATCAGCATCACTGGAGATGGTAGAATCAGATTCATCACTGCTATCTGTAGTATTATCTGTGGACAGAAATATATAATTAATCTCAATATATCCAACTCTTTTATAAATCCATATAAACATTTTAAGAGGGAAGAATAGAAAGATGTTTAGCTTAATAAATATCAAGTAAAAAGTACCTGATGGTAAGTTCACAAAAGAAGTAAATGGGAGCAAGTACATTTTATCATAGTAAAAGTCACATGTTGATCTAATTTTTTCCTTCACAGCAGCATCTGCCTGTAAATAAGTAATAAACCGAATCATTAAGATATTTTCTGAAAATATGTAAGAAATTATATAATGGCATCAGACATACATTTGGAGGTAAAACGGCAATTTGGAGTTTCTTAACAAGGCAATCAAGAGGGTTGTCATCTTTGACTTCAGAAAAGAATATATACTTGTCGTCAATAAGATTGCCATGGATTTGGATGACCTAGAGAAGAGAAAAAACACTGGATTAGAATAATTGCAGATCTAAAATTGCTATGGAAATATTTGTACAATGTCTTACAGTGTCATTGGCTCGGTAATACCATTGAGCAGTAAAATTGTGGGAGCCGTCAACTGCTTGAAACATCTCTATTATCTTGCAGATGTAATTGTCTTTACCAGGTTCAGCCTAACCAACATAATGTTGTCCAGGTCAGGTGGCAGACTAATTCCACTATATATAGTTCCAATAGTATAGCTTTAAAAGAGTTACGTCGTCCAGTGTCCATGTAAGGGAACTCTTCACCATATTTATCATGTGCAAGTATGCATATAGAAAGGAATATCAAAGCTTGCTAGGCACACAAAATTATTTTAATTAGCACAACAATTGGATTTTCACCATACACATACTAGAATAAACATGATAACAAAAATGGCAATAAAACATAAAATGCCTAACGTATGATCACCCATATCTAGTAAGAGAATAAAAAATGTTAATGCTACTACAATAGAGTATCATCGATTTGTTGCATGAAGTGCTTGAAGATACGACCACAATGTCAAGTATACATAAAGATAAAGGCAAAAGAGATCATAGAATCAAGTAAAGTATTTTCAGGAAGTATCAAAACTAGTCAATGAATTTCTGTGTGAGCTATAATACATATGAAGATAACCAATAGGCTTCACCTTTACAAAGGCATTGTCTTCAAGGAAAAACACTTGTCCATCAACCTCAGCCTGACCGAAGTGACATCTAGCTTGAACGGCTTCCTACGATCATCCACGAGCCACAATTGAAAAAACAAAGTTTGTTTCACAAGTTTCCAAAATGGATGGTAAAAGATACGTGTAAAGCATGCTGAATTACAATGAGAAAGCAAAAAATGGGGGGCAGGGGCAGAGGCGGAGCAAGCAAGATGCAAATCAAACTTCCTAAAGCAGAGTCCGTTACATGTATTGTTATTTTGAATCGTCTAAACATATATATGCTGCACCTCCTTATTTGTTAACAATGAAAGTTTGGAGTCCCAAAATATTTCTAAGACCCCTAAACAAGTTTAAAGTTTGAAATGTAAGTTTTAAATATCAGGAGTTCATCCTCTGAGCTCAATGGAGCCTTATCACCATACTTCTAATTTGAATCACATCCATGGAACATGATCAAGAATAACAACCCATTAAATGAAAACCAAGACTAACTGAAATGGACTGTCTGAACAGTGAATAGAAAACAACTTAGTTTTAGCACTTGTTAAGAATTTCTTTTGTGAAATACATGAAAACTTTAGTGCAGAAAAGGGATTGAGCGGGGTTAAAAAACAAGAAAAGGGAAAAGAAATGGAATATAGAAAGCGCATGTGAATGAAAACGTGTACTTAAAGAAGGTTTGTGAGTTTTCAACTTTATATTCATATATTATTATAGATTAAAAAACATAAATTCATGTTGAAATATGGCATGACAGGCTGATCATATCCTTGTAACTATGTGAAAAATAAACATTATAAATGCAAAACGAGGATAACAATATATAAAATAAAAAAAATAAAAAAAAAATTCATTCATAAAATAAAATAAAAATTGTTTGAATTATTAATGCATGACATACTAGTGGCCGCAAAATTTATTATACAGAGAATTAATTTCACAAAGTTTTCACTTGCAACTACAAGACATGTTCAAACGTTTTCCTGATTAAATTGCAAAAATGAAACAATAACTCCTCCTGGGATTTTCTTCACTAATTGACAGCATAATCAGATATGGCACTTATAGTGCATATATTTTACCATTAGATTCCCTGAACTTTTAGACCCAATGCCTAGGATATGTAGGATATGTAGGGGCAATCATCCAAAATTTAATTTAATCTTACACTAAAGTTTTGTTCTAATTTCATTAATCCATTATATGCTTAATTTAATCATAATTTCTCATTCTACTCGTTAAGTTTTATCAGTATTGTGTTAGCTCTTTCTATCTAGCAAATAAACAAAGTAACATCTAACATAAAAATTTGAGTATATATTATGATATTAGGATGATTTAATATTTATAAAAAACTTAAAAGAGCGAGAACTTATATTTTTGAATAATAAAAGTGTTGAAGACAACATTATAAACTAAAGCTGAAGATGATTACCTAAATAATAAATAATACAATTCAAATATAAGTTAGTATTATTACAAAGAATATGACATAGTTAAAGTGGTCAAGTAAAAATAAATAATTAAAAAACCCATAGGGCGTACGTCCAATATTTCTAAATTCTGTGACATGTCTTTATTCAATTATGTAAAGTATTTTAATTCGTTTACAAATTATAGCCCCAGTTTTGTAATCTAAGAGTTAGGCTATAACTTTGTTATCTTAAAATATATTATTCTTAGGGTACTTTCATTTTTTTTCCTTCAAATTATTGCTTTTAATGAATTAAAAGTAACTAGTTTAAGAATAATATTTATATTTGTATATAAAAGAAAAATGATTGGGCAACAGTGTTTGGTCCATTCAGCTACAATTATGGCTCTGCCCTACATATAACACCACATCAGAGTCTATTGACTAATTTATTTCGACAAAAAGAGCTTCATGATTGGTGAATACAAAAAGCTCAATGCTATTTCATTAATAGATATTAACTGCATAAACTGGATTAATAATCAATTGAACAGACATCAATGAGCAAGCTGTCGCATATAGAGCAGAGTTCATCACCAAACACAAAACACATTCGAAATCCACAATGCATAAATGGCTAAAAACGAACACGATAACACAACAATGCGTATAAAAAAATAAATCGTAAAAAAAATTAATATATACCGAATCCTTCTGGTACCGCTTCGGCCACCGCTGTTTAGCTTCCTCATCGGCGAACGGTTCACCAACAAAACTAGCCGACGATTCGTCGTCGCCTTCTTCGTCCACAATCTCTTCGTCGCGAACCGGACTTTTTATCTCCGGTTGCTCCACCGCCGTCGCTTCCGGCTTAATCTCGCCGCTAACGCTCTCCAAAATCTCCTCATCCACCGGAGGAATATCTTCACCGGATTCCGATGAAACTCGCTGTTTAGATCTGCGATTCTCTTCAACCGCCGCTGGATCTGTCCTCGTCGCCGTGGATTTTCGTTTGATAGGCATATTTAGCAGATTTGTGTACGTGAGTGTTGGTGTTTTAGTGCGTGAAGAGTGTACTGTAGTGAGAGAGTGAGAGAGAGAGAGAGTGTATTGTAGAGAGAGGGAGAGTGTGTGATAGGGTTCTTAAGGGCGTGAATTTGAAATTTTTGAAGAAAGTGGGGAAAATGGGGGGGCGGGAGTGCGGAATTATGGGGGAGGATTGAACTGTAATTGATAGTGTGGCGTGAGATCCGGTACTATTTTTATAAGTGAACGTTGTGAAAATGGGGAAATACTTTTTTAATGCCGTTTGAAATAATATATTTTATAAGTTTGTCCCTTTTTTTCTGAAATTTGTGTTCTTTTATACTCGTTGATGAAAGTTTTGCATTTAATTTATTTCTAAGAAAAAGGGTTTGATATTTGAGTAAGATTTTGACTCGAATCAGTAGTTAAAATTATTCAAATTAAGGATCATCGGTTCATTTAGCAATTTAAGTAAGATACTTATTTGAACATATATAGTATCCATAAATCTTTTATTAAACTATTCTATTTCCACTGCAGTACATTGCTACATATATTGAATGCAACATAATGGGGAAAGGTTTTAAATAACTGGGATGCTGTCTGTATTTGGAAATTTAATGAATACCAAAATGGAATCTCCTTCAATGCTCGGCTTGATTTCAAAGAAAAATGGGGAAAGGTAAAACAAAAATAAGGGAAGATTTTATTTTTTAGGTAATTGGCAACTTGATAATTTTACCAAAAATAAAGATAATCTCTAGAAAAGATAGAAAAATACTTTTGATTCTCCTCCTACATAATGGGTAGAAAATATTAACAAAATCTCAAACTTCTTATCTTCTTCCTACAAATATAGGAGGAATTCATCTTTTTTTTAATATTTTCATAAAACTTTTCAACTTCATCTTTCCACCAATATGAAAATGAAAGACTTAAATTCAAACTCCATGTACATAATCCTAAGAACAATAAATTTTATATTGTCTACCAACTTGTAAAAAATAATTATTATGTTAATTTATCTTTCTTATTTGTTAAATTCATCATCTCTATTAAGACATGAATGGCTTACTCTGCATTCTATTAACGTATTCTATTTTTCCTTTATCGTACTCTATTATACGGCAAGCCAAAATAAAATGACCCATTGTTTCGTAAAACAATCACATGACTTGGATATTTATAAAAGCATTTTTAATAGTATAATATGAAACTTTCTATTAGGTTAATTTGTGGCGGTGAGTCATGAATGCTTATGAATGTGGGGAGGCTCTTGAATCATTCATGTATCATAATTACGTAGTATCATAGTCATCGAAATTTGTCTCACTGTTTGCTGTATAATTTGAAACTAATCTTCAATAATCTCGATTTAACCAATTGGGCATCTTTAAGAAGCCTTTCAAATGAAAACTAGAGGACTCTTCTATTTTTAATATTATTGGATATGGAATATATGTGACATATTGAGTATTTGTGTGATTATAACTATCTTGTTTAGTGCTCCGAATAGGTGGTTGTCATTGTCTCAAAAATTAATTCTATAATTCGAATTTGGGTAGAGAAAAAAGTTGATTCCGTTATACAGAAAATGATAAAGGAGATTCCATTATGCAGAAAACGACAATGAGCATTAAAGGAAAAACCGATGATCACTATTGAGATGAAATGATAAGGGAGATTCCGTTATGCAGAAAACGACAATGAGCATTAAAGGAAAACTCGATGTTTAGTATTGAGATGCTTTGGAGTGAATGATGCTTTCATTACGTAAGTAAAATGCTAGCCACATTTACTAGTGTTATCATTTGTATACTTCTTTAAACACGGATGAGCATAGATAATGTGTTATAGATAATATCGCAAACCAAAATAAAATGACCCATTGTTTCGTAAAACAATCACATGACTTGGATATTTATAAAAGCATTTTTAATAGTATAATATAAAACATTTTATTAGGTTAATTTGTGGTGGTGAGTCGTGAATGCTTATGAATGTGGGGAGGCTCTTGAATCATTCATGTATCATAATTACATAGTATCATAGTCATCGAAATTTGTCTCAGTGTTTGCCGTATATTTGAAATTAATCTTGAATAATCTCGATTTAACCAATTGGGCATCTTTAAGAAGCCTTTCAAGTGAAAACTAGAGGACTCTTCTAATATTATTAGATATAGAATATATGTGACATGTTGAGTATTGTGTGATTACAAGTATCTTGTTTAGTGCTCCGAATAGGTGGTTGTCATTATCTTGAAACTAATTCTATAATTCGAATTTGGGTACAGAAAAAAGTTGATTCCATTACACAGAAAAATGATAAGGGAGATTCCGTTATACAGAAAATGACAATGAGCATTAAAGGGAAACTCAATGATCAGTATTGAGAGTCTTACAACAATTTTGTAACTTTTGCAATAGTTCTTGACCCTCGATACAAACTCAAGTTTGTTTAACCAACTTGGTGGAGGCATATATTTAAACAAAGTCGGGAAGTTAAAGATTCGAATGCAAGAGATATTTGATTAATACTTGCATGCATCACCTACAACTTCACGACAAATTTCATTTGCTAGTGAAGGCCACAATTTAATGCATTATTATATGATAGATGTAAGTATATTTTTTGCGTACCTTTTTTTTTTCCGCTTTTGAATACCTATTTTAATATTAGTAAAAATATGTAGAAACTCAATGCTACTCGATGGGAAGATGGTGTTGCATGTGTCCGATATCAACTGAAAACTTACTTGGTAGAAGTTCTAATAAATCAAAAACAATTTGGAAGCTATAAAGAATTAGAGTATTGGAGGGGTAATCTCCAAAATATCACGAGTAAGCACTAATGCCGTGTGAGATTTTTAGCATTCCAATCACCATTTTTGCATACGAGTCAGCATTTAGTTATGGTCGTCAACTACTAAAAAAATTTGAAGTTCCCTTTTGTCAAAATAGCCGAAGCACACTTATGTAGATTGTGATTGGCTTGCAGGTTTTATTGGTATTTCACTTCTAAAGATTATATGTCGTTGTGTGATTATATCTGTCACACGTGTATTTTTTATATTATTGTATGTTTCTTTCTTTAATTTTTGATTATGAAGATGAAAAGGTTGAGGAAGACTTTCCACTATTGAGAACTTGGTTGCACAAGTTGGAAGTACATTGATTGGTTCTTAACCGCATTTCAATAAGATTGGTCAAACTTTGTTATACATTGTCATATTTTATGTTCAATGATTCTATTTATGCGCTAATTTGTAGTCTCTTTTGTTTCGTTGTTGCTTGTACATGTAAAGTAGGGTTGTGCGTAAAATGGTATCATGATCTGGCGAATTACGTCCCTGTTGTCATTTTCCATTCGTGATGTCATTGGAATTTGTTGTTCATGTGTGACAATATTTCATAATTTTTGGTGTCTTAGTATTAATTGCATTAAACCCCTCAACTATGTGTACTGTTGCTATGTCTCCCCCAACTCATTAAAATGCGGGACTTCCCTAAAATATGCTAAAGTGAACGAGTCGCCTATCACGACAAATTTAACGGTCGAAAATATAGACATGTCTCTAAAATGCACGATTGATTAAGGACTCGGGTCCATTCACACATTTTTCAATAGGTTAATGGCAATTCGTACATCTTAATAGGTTAGGGGGCACATTTCTAAATGCACCATATTTGAGGGGGTTTAACACAATTGGTCCATTGAAAAGAAGAGATTTGAAATCAAACAACTCCTTACAGAAAGAAGTTATACCTCCCTCTCGTGTTTCCCATCTCAAATGAAATACAACTATGGACTTTAGAATCTCAAAACCCCAATTGTATTTTCAAGAGCTTTGGTCAGTCTCTATATCAAGGAACTATTCAACAAAGCTCCTTGTGTGTGGGTTGGGACTTCTTCCTCAAAAACTAGCAATCATTTGCTATAGTTGGCTAAAAGCATCATCTCTTTGCTACCAAGTACGCCAAATATCCAAATGAGAAACTTGAGTTGCTAAAAAAGTAATAAAGCAAATTTCAATTATGAGGGAACTTCATTCTCTTAGTGAAGACAATATTTACACTTGTGCTTGGTGATTACTCATACACATCCATCTCCTCAAAGGACGCTAGAATGCTTGAGTTCAATTTAATGCAACGATTATCTAAAATACTTAAGTCTATAAACTTCTGGCATACTCTCCTACATTTTACATAATTATAAAAAGTCCTCAAAACTTGTATGAATTCAGGGAGTCACCCCACAACTTCCTGAATTCAGTTCTTTGCCCCTAGAGATGGTTGATATTGCATTTTTTTCCGAAAGGCAGTCTCAGTTTGGTGCAAGCCTCTTGGCCTTGCATGGATTTCATAAGGATCCTGTGTAACTTTATAGAGTCTCAGTTAGCAGCAAAGGTGAACGCAGACAGAACGTCACATGCCAAAGTCGGTCATTATATTCTTTTGAGTATACGTCTTCTTCATTGTGCTCCACCTCCCTCTTGTTTCCAGTTGTCGTATGTTATATTTGTTTATTCTTAATACATGCATCTTCAGTCGGGGGCATTCCTCCTGTATACAACAACAACATCAACTCTGGACAGTACAATTCAATTATTTCTCCTTACCTATTCTAAGTACTCGTGTCCATTCTGCTATTGCCTCTTATAACAGCAATAATCTGCAGAGCAATCACTAATTCCTTGATCAGATGCCATCAGTCTTGTCAATATCATTTGCGTTTAAGATGAAGAGTATTAAGTATAAATGCAGTATTTCAGTTCGTCATATATAAAAGCAACTAGGTTTCCCACACTAAAAATATTTCATTTGTTGGAAAATACAAGATTATTTATAACTCCAATCATCAAGAAAAGCATGAACCCATCGTTATTGAGTTCTAATGTCCTTTTCCTATACATAAAAATCATCAGAACAACTGTGTTACAGTATATCTGCAACAATGACTGGTTTCCGGAGTATTATGTGCAGTTAAACTAAAGGACTGTTTTCCAAGTTGTTTTCAAGACGCAAGAACATGCTTCTATAATGCCAACTCTCTGACTCGTTAAGTAAAAGAAAGATAATCAAGGATCGCTGTTGGGCAGCTTGCTGAGAACAGAGTGCTCTGGTTTGTGATCACATTCATAATCAAGATGAACAAATGCCCTTTCAACTTCAGTGAGTTTTTCGATCTTCATCTGTAGAGTTTCCCCAATGGTGTGAGCCTCTTTTAAGGGAAGATTTTCAGGCAGCTCAATATCAACCTAATGCACCACACAATCAAGTTAGACTTTTGTCAAATTGAGACAATATAAATAATTATCCACGTGACCATGCAAATGAAAATAGTATTGCTAGTAATGAAGATTTTCACGTAACTGACCTCAACAAAATACAGAACTCCGAAGGTGTAGGCACGGACTGTGTCAATCCGCTTGACCTGAGGGTGGCGTATCACGAGATACGTCAATTTCTGCAGTATTTCAGGAGGAGCAGATTGTCCCACTAGTGACACTGAACAGACGAAACAACCAACTTAGACAGAATGCCTTGTGAAGTTACGCACACAAAAGTGAATATTTCCTATTTAATAAAATTGTCACCTATCGCTTCTAATAATAATTTGCATGCAGCTACTGCATGTGACTTGGTGCAACAAATACAGCTACTATTTGACATATGAGGTAGAAATGGATGATGGAATACGTAGTGACCTATAATATAGGAAGGTTAGCAATTTTAATGGTTTGTTATATACAACGGTTGCATGAAATAATTTTCCCCATTCTCGAGAACATAACCTGATAGTGTCTTCTTCCAGGAGCTTCACTGTTACCTAATGAGGCAATGGCATTACCATTTCGTATTGATGGAACTAGGGATAACACTTTCACATGGAACATCCCCCCCCCCCCCCCCCCCAGATTGGGGGGGTCATCAGATGCAAAGTGATGAACAGAAATATTACAGAACCACACAAAACAAACTCAAAAAATATACTATATGTACATAAATAGTAAAAACTCGAGATTAAATACCCATTGAAGAAGAGTGTATAAGCAAAGAGCTAATAGCAAAAAAGCCCCTTGTGCCATGAATGAGCATAAAAAAAAAAGAAAAGAAAAAAGAAACCATGCAAAAAGAGAACAGAGAGGTAAAAAGCCTCTGTGTTTTGTGATAGTGACAAAATATCAGGTGAAAGATAAGTAGGAAAAAAAGAACCATGTGGTTTTCAAATTGTGCGCAAAAAATTCACCTCTTATTTTTATACGCAAGTTTTTTTTGCTAGGCCTATTTATCTTTCACTGGGGGTTTCTCCACTCCTGACACATAATTTATGGTGTTTTTCAGTTTGCCTCTCATATAAAACAGAGAAGTTTTTGCAAAAAGTTTAAAAGAAATGCAAGTAGTACTCATTAACCCGAGTTGTTTAAACTGGGAACATGATCATGTTCCAAACAGATACTTGTTTGGGAGATCTTGGATTCTCGAATCTGAGTTTGAACTGTATTTCAAATCTGGTTAGAAACGTGTCTACTTCACACTACTTGATTCTTTTAAATTCAGTTGACTAAAGATAAGGCCGCAAAATATAACAAAACCATGACGAGGTTAAGTATTTACCTGCATTCTCAAGAACTGTTTTAGACCAATTTGTAATCGTGTAAATTGCAAGGATCATAGCACCAGCTGGGTCAATCCACCAGAAGAACTTATCAGCAAGGACAGCTGCAACTAATCCAACCACATTTGTTACCACGTCAAAATAATGATCCTGATAAAGTGCTAGACATGTTAGGCTCAGTAGGCTGTCTAACTAAGAGCTCAAAGCTTAATTAATCGAATACCTCTGCATAGGCACGGACAATTTTGTTTCTAGAACTTCGGCAGTAAAACCACAGAGCAAGTTTAACTACAGTAGCAGTGATCATGACTGCATACAGCCATAGCAGCTCCTCTGAAGTCATTTTTTCAGAATGGTTGTCCTCAAATAGTTGTTCTACAGCCTGGATCAACACTTGGAAACCTGAAGTAAATGCATGCCAAAATTGTTGTTTCTTTAAAGCAGATATCACATTTCCAAAAAGTGAAAATACAACTTTACTCATTAACCAACATTTCTGCACTAGTTACATAATCATCCTATAAGTAGCCTTCTTCATTCCAAAAGTGAAAACTATGTGGTAGTCTGGTGGATTGGTTCTTTTCATGAAGTATTCAACTTCGAGTATCTAAACTTTGATTATGGAGTTACTCTTTCCACTTCAAATTAAAGTATCACCCTCTTTGGGTTGCTACGTGAAGTCAGGTACCCTGGAATATTATCTTTCTATATGCCCCATAAGAGACCAACTTAACTCATTCTGTTTAAGATCCTAAATTGCGTAAGGTAGTTCTCAAAACCACAAGGCTTCAAAGTTTTGTTCAGCAAAACAAATCTTCGTATCTTTTCCTTCCATGGGAGAACATACATCTAAAAATTGCTTCTTTACTCAAGCTTACGAAGCCACAAACGTGATTGAGGGCTTGAGCAAGAATAACAGTAAAATATGCAATATCACATTGAGTACGCTACATGAGGCGGAAATAACGGTTTTCAAACGAGATGTACTTACCAAGTGTAGCCATGATAGCAGCAAAAACAATAATGCCAACGGGCTGCACCCTCAACTTTCCAATGGGATATCTGTAGATGTTGACATTTTTCATCGAGAGGTGGGTAAACCAGAGTATGCCTCCAGCCATGAGATCAAGTAAGGAATCCAGGGTCGACGCAGCAATCGCTAAAGATCCACTCTTTATCGTGACATATATCTGTGTAGCACAAAATACATGTTTTCATTAGTCAGAAAGAGAGAAGAAAACCCCCCCAGCCGTTGAATCTTTCAGACAAAAGCAGCAGAATTGGTTAGCTAACATCTCACCTTAAGAGCGAGAAGTAAAATATTAGCGTAGTTAGAGATCCTCATAGCCCTCTCTTGTTGTAATTGTTCTTCTAGATCTTCCTCAAATACGACATCTTCAGATGCCACCACGGAATCCACCTCCTCAAACGATTTCAACGTCGCAAATTGTTTTTCATAATACTCCTTTTCTCCTAAAGACATTAAAACCTCCAAGTAAGCAAATAAAACAGCAACGACACAACGTTTAAATTCTTAGCCAGTCCAGGCGGCACAACGTTAAATTCTTAGTCAGTCCCTCACAAACTAATTCTTACACAAGTTACACGTCTCATTCACAAACGCAAACGAAGCATAGTATTCTGTTAGCTCCAAGGATCCATATTTGTCAGAGCTCGCTAAGAACCACTCCAACTTAACTTCATATCTTAATGGCATAAACAAACTATAACAAAATAAACCATGACAATGATCATACATACAATACATACATACATACATACATACATACATACATACATACATACTGGTTACTGAATAAGTACCAACTGAATTTAATTTTCTCATAAACCAAACGACAAAATTGAAATTCAATTCTCAAACAAATAATTTCATAAATTCCTATTTCAAAATTATAAATAAATAAATACCTATTGTTAAGGCTTGGGTTTTGGGGAGATGAATGAGAGAATTGTTTTCAGGATCAACGGCGGAGAGGACCTTATCGGGCAGCCTCGCCATAAAATCGGTTCGGAGCGAGTTCACCGAGTTCCGGCGGCTCAGTCGCCGGACCAGCCGCCTACTGCCGCCACGTGGCGACTCCTCCAACAACGGAGATTTGTTACTATTGTCATTTTCAGCTTCCATTAAGAACTATGAATAATAATAATTCAGTCCTTATATTTATTTTTTCAGTAGCGTTTAATAGTTACGCGATGATCACTGCATTAAACATGATTTAGTTTAGGATATTATGATAGAATTTTGTGATAATGACGTTTTTCTTTTTTGATGAGTTAGTGACGTATTTTTCATATAGTTATTACTTATGGAATTAGATATTGAATTGAGCGGCATGGATTGTTACACCACACCAAATTTGATACAATTTTTGCTATTGACTTTTTATTATTTTTTTAAAAAAATTATCCCAAAGTCCTAACTTATTGGTCTCATCTTTTGGGAAATATTTAAGATTTATGTGTTTAACAGTTTTTTTATTTATATTATTATTTAAATATTACTAATGTCGCACAAGCATGATCACTTCTAGATATTATGGAAAACCTTCGCAAAAACTATTAACGATTTATTTTAAAAGCAAGGATATTATCAGTAAATTAAATAAGCTTATTAATCTAAATCACTGTGTTCTCATATTTCATCAAGATTTTATATTTTGTTCTTATTTCATATTACACGAATAGCGTGTATATAGACTTTGGAAGAAAAGATTAAGCATTCTTTTTATGAGGAAGAGGAATTTAGGTCATGTGAAGAAGAACTTCAACTTGTTTTTCTCAAACGAAAATAAGGTCATGCAATTACTTTTGATGATATGTATGCATAAGCATTTTTCTATCCAATCATTAAATTTGTAAACTGAAGCACCAGCGATTTTCTCTAGTTGTGGGTATTTTCCTTATAAAATAAGCGTCTTCCAAGATGAGTAAAAATAAAAAGAAAGTGAAAATGTTATAAGTTATATTTAACAATAAGCAAAGTCTCTCCAATATCAAACAACCGTCGACGTTTCTGGCTTTTAGGAAGAAGAAGAAACATGATATATATTATGAAAACTATTATATTTCATAGTTTTGATTAGTTGGATGGTAAAATTATCAATTAAAGCAAGAACAGAAATTTTACATTTATTTTAAAAATTATGCAAGAGAGCTATCACACATATTTGGTGTAGACATGCAAAATTTATAAAATATATTTTAGAAATTAATTTGATTTATACTATTTGAATTTTGGGATTTTACTAAATTAAATTTCAAAATAAAATAGTTAAGTTAATTAATTGTTTAATATATTTTGTTGGCCAATTAAATGGTGACAAATGTTAAAGATGATGTGTTTTTTTTTTTTTTTTTTAATACCTCTTGATAAATACAAATTTATTTTGTATTTATCTTGAGAATGGAAGAACCAATAGTAGACCTCCACCTCAGCAGTCGATCTTATCAAGTCTCTACTTCTACACCTATAAACAGACGTCTTTACTCAATAGAAATTCACAACACAAATATCATATTTGAAGAGGAGAAGCTCTGGAAATTCTCACTCAAGTTCATCATATTCTAGGAGTTCTTCGCGGAGATCAGGATCGTTCTTCACAAGGATTAAAGCTGTGGAAATTCTTCATTTGATTAAAGCTGTGGAAATCGCCCTCAAATTTATCATCTTCAAGGCGTTCTTCGCGAGGATCAAGATTGTTCTTCACGAGAATTAAATAAAACTCCATTTGATTTAACATCAAGCTGCAAAGCCGTTGGAAAACTGTTTCTGAGGATCAGACTTCTGCTAAAGGAGATCAAACCTCAATATATTCAACAAATTCAAAAGAACTCAAGGCGAAGATCATATTGTTCGTCGCGAGCTTCAAGTCAAGTTTAACTTTAATTCAAGATAAGCTCAAACGCCCTTGAATCGAAGTTCAAATCAAAGCCACGTGGAAGAGATCAAAATCAACTCCACTCTCAAGTCTACCAAGTTTTTTCAAGTTCATATGTTCTAGAAAAGAATCAGAGGATTATTGAGATTGTAGCCCATATTCTTTTTGAATATATATAAATTTTATTTGTTCTAATTTTTCTTGTCTTTTATTTTAAGGACTCGAAATTTCATAGCAACAAATTTTATATTGTAGGCCGCTTTTTGAAGAACAACGAGACCGTGAAAACAGATTCCGTGGCAAGCTTCATTCAAGATTTAAACTCAAATTATCTCTTGTTTGTGCGAGTTTTGGTGAAGTAATTCGAAGCATTGACCTTTCACTTGAAGAGTTTTGCAGCAACTTGGGGGTATGATCCGGAGCTTTTTGCTCGTGTCTAGGAGATTCAAAAACTTGGGAAGTACATGTGGACTTTTTTGCTCGTGTCCAGACTTGAAGACTTGAAAAACATGTGAACCTTTTAGCTCGTGCCCAGGAGATTTGAAAACTTGAGGAATTTGCAGACCTTCTTGCTCGTGTCCAGGAGACTTGAAGACTTGAAAAATATGTGGACATTTTAGCTCGTGCCCAGGAGACTTGAAAACTTGAGGAATTTGCAGACCTTTTTGCTCGTGTCCAGGAGACTTGAAGATTCGACCATCGCCAGTGAGTCATGATATTTTTATTTTTTATTTTTTATTTTTTTATTTTTTTTATGTAAACAGTTTATACTCATGTTAAGGAGTTTGTTGATAATTTATGCTCTTATCAAGGAGTACATGAAGAGACATTTAATTTGAGGATTTTAGATAGTTTAAGCTCGTATCAAGGAGCATATTGGCAGAGATAAAATCTGATGTCTCGCCCTCTTTCTCACCATATTTAGCTATATCATCATCTTCAGTATTAAGGATATAACTTGAATGTTCTTCTTTTGCAGATTTTAAACTTATCTCGATGTCATGCGCTCGAGTTGCCAGTTCTTCAAAGTTCTTTGGCTTGATTCCTTGAAGGATATAAGAAAGAGCCCAATTCATCCCTTGAATGCATATTTCAATGGCAGAAGTTTGAGACAACTTTTCTTTGCAGCTCCAAGACAAATTTCTCCATCTATTGACATATTCAATCACTGACTCATGTTCTTTTTGATGTGCATTGGCAAGCTCAGTCATGCTTACAGTGCGGCGAGTGCTATAAAAGCGGTCGAAGAACTTAGTTAGCAAATCTTTCCAGCTATCAATGGAGTTTGGCCCAAGGCCAATGTACCAGTCAAAAGCAAAACCTTATAAGGATCGCACAAATTGTTTAACAAGAAGATCTCCATCGGTTCCAGCACTGCTGCATGTTTCGATGAAATGAGCAACATGTTGTCGCGGATCTCCCTTCCCATCAAATATTTGAAATTTCGGAGGTTGATAACTTTCAGGCATTTGCAATTGCTCAATCCTTTGAGTATATGGCTTCATGTAAGATTTGAATATTTTAGGTTGAGGTTTATAGTTCTTTGCAACTTCTTTGACATAATTTTTCAATTGATCAACAGAAACAAGACCTTGGGAAGAGACTTGGATTCCGTGGCTTGGGATCACTTCGGCCTCTAAAGCAGCTCCTTTAAGATCAAAGCTCAAACGCCCTTGAATCAAAGTTCAAATCAAAGCCACGTGGAAGAGATCAAAATCAACTCCACTCTCAAGTCTACCAAGTTTTTTTCAAGTTCATATGTTCTAGAAAAGAATCAGAGGATTATTGAGATTGTAGCCCATATTCTTTTTGAATATATATAAATTTTATTTGTTCTAATTTTTCTTGTCTTTTATTTTAAGGACTCGAAATTTCATAGCAACATTTGGTAACATTGATAAACTATGAAAGAAAGAGTCTAACTTCACTTCTGAAGTTATATCCACATATTACTTACTGAGATATAAATCTTAATGTTGTTGTTCATAGGAACAAAAATGACAATACTTACAGAATTTTGACAAACTATACTCTTTTATGAGTATGGACAAATGTATACGAATGAAAATAAAATAATACTACTTTCGGAGTTCAGTTCAATGAGAATTTTATAATTAGAAAGTAAAGTCGAAAATCGTGAAGGGACAAAAAGATTGCTAGAACTCAGAAGTTTCACACTTTCTTATAATTATTTCACAAAATAAGGAAGAAGTATCTATCTTTACACAGTTAAGTCGATTCTGATTGATGAAAAATATTGTGAATATTTAATATAAACTTATAATCAAACACAGTAGCTAAATCTAGATAAATATATAATTTACTGGAGGTTAAAGTTTGACTTGTTATGTGCTAACTCTTTCACTACAACCCAAATTTCAAATAGAGAAAGAGGGCAAATTTCCCTAAAGAAGAACTGGAGTGACATCCTAAATATAAAGAAATTACTGTGCCAACAAACATAACTTTGCAGGATTTCCCAGTCTCACTCAACCTTCATCACAGATACCTCAATCTTGCAATCTTGCAGAAATACAGCCGAAGAGGAACGAAGAATGCCGCCGCCTTTTACTTGAAAGCAAATCCAATTTCCTTTACTTGGTAGTTGCACCACTTCCCTTTGATTAAGAAAGTTGGTCATGATTCACTGTAAATTTAATCCTGCCATAAACTTCCTTTTTTACTCCATGGATAACTGCAGCTCGAGTTTTGTCCACAAATGGAACTGCATGATATGTTCAGCACATAACCCGATCAGCAGTAAATGAGCCTGCATTTTCGACGTTCAATATTATCTGAAGCACGAGGGAAAACTATTCTCGAGACCTTCTATTCTGATTACGATGGAGAGAGTGCCCATTTTGAGCTAATCATAATCGAACTTGCATGAGAAACTCAGTAGTGAGAGTATAAGACTGACCTAATATTGAGCCATTGGAGTTGGAGCTATGTCAACATTCAAGAGTTGATGCAATTGTTGTACCCGTCAAATTTGAATCTCACTGTTAATGGCGTGAGGCATGATTTTGTTCAATTGCTGGGTTTGCTCTTCTTTCCAGGTTGGTTCTTCTTACTTCGTGCTCGGTCAGCTTTGGAGACGATTTCTGAGACTGTAAAACCAGCAACCTCAAAGTTGTGTGATCTTTGAGGAAGCAAATCATTTCAAACAATTACATCGACTCCATCATATGTCCAAACGCCTAATAGAGCCTCTCCCTTTAATCCAATGGCAAACCAACCAAGACCAGCAGCGGCAATGTCCACAAAACTTGATTCCCACCAGTTGCCAAAAACCCGATATTCCCTATTCACCCATTTCCCGAGCTCCTCAACTCTCCCATCTCCAATAGGAGGCTTGAAACAAGGAAATTTCACAAGATAAATCATTTATTTGTGCATTGAGAAAAATGCTAAAACGTGGTAACATAAATCAACGGATAATTACATCTACACCCCTGACATTTGGTCTAATTACAGAAAGCTTCCTTCCAGTTTGAATTATTAAGGATACAGCCCCTGAAGTTTAAACGTGTAAAACTAGGGGGTGCATTTGTTATGTTCCTTTCAATTACAAGGTGTGTTCTAGTAATTACCCAAACAGTGGGGGCGTTTCTATATTTAATAGATGTAATTCTCCGTAAATCAAATAATAAACAATGGGTATATCATTCTGGCAACGGTATATATCATACCGGCAACTGGCGGCCAAAATGTTTTTCCACCAGCGTGCAAGCGTTTTCTGTCTATCCCATATGCAAAGGGAGCAGAGAAGAAGCCCATATGGTAACATATATAGAATCTACTGATGATTCTTCTATGTCCAACCTCAAGAGTCCACCAATATGAATGGAATTTCCTGCCTGCCAGCATCAGAAAATAGAAGATCATTCAAAGTATATTTTGCTTGAAAAAGCAATCAGAAAGAAATAAAACGAAGAAACACATGTATATAGAGTTCAAGAAAAAGGGGGCATTGATGTTACATGAAGTTAAAACAAAAAATAGAAACAATTGAGCAAGTAAAGTTAAGCACTAAAATCTGTTTCATTTATGACATATTCAATTAAGATTCTAATATGCCAACTCTAAAACAGACGATAGGCTTCGCGCATTCCAAACAAAAGAGCCAAGTAAAAAGTGAAGCAAATTTCTATGGTAAATTTTGTGTTTACATTCTCATCTTGCCACCAGGTAAAGCCTCTTACAGAAGCTGTTTAACTGAACCTAATGAAAAAGAAAATGTGTTGCTTTTTGTTTGTGTCTGGCTTTTACAGAAAGAAGAAGAAAATTACTAGTTCGGTGCAAAGCAAGCTCTGTCTCCACACTCTTCTGATATTCTCTTATTACATTGAGTTAAAAGGAAGTCCACATGAAATGATTCCTGGATGGTACCACGGAACAAATCCTTACAGCAAACAATATGCATAGGGAGCCATGAATTTTAGAAAACAAAAATAGACACTGTCCAGATAGCTATGATGACCATGATGTTTATTGAAAAGAAATTATTTCAGTATTCCAGTAGCTATCAAAAAAAACCAAATTAATAGATATCTAACAAGAAACAATATTAATCTATGATTTAAGGCATCAAACCCCCCACAGCTATAGTAATAACAGCAGAAAGTACACTGCTAAGCTTATGGTTTTCTACGCTCAAATATATGGTTTTAGAATTAACTGAAAATAACTACTGAGAAAGCCAAAGCAAGAATTTAACAGGTTTAAGGGAATGCCAAAAAAAGAGAAATTTATGGCAGTAACAAGCAAAGGCAACCAAACAAGAACTCATTCTCAGCATATTTTACCTATGAGCTAAGAAAAATGTAAAGCATTGATTATAGAGCAGTAACTCAATCCACAGAGTTATTCACCAAAAGGGAAGACTAACTTTGATTCTATAAGTCCTGGGCTTCAACTCCTTCTTGATTAAGTTTGCTGGGCAGAGAGGAAGTGTGTGGGCAGTGGGGGCGCAGAATGCTGGAAAAAGTACATTGATTAATGCAATAGGGAAGTGTGTTGGTACAAAGGTTACTCATTTAACGGAGGCACCAGTGCCCGGTACTACATTGGGAATTCTGAGGGTAGAGGGAGTGCTTCCGGGAAAAGCTAAGCTGTTTGATACTCCAGGACTGTTGCATCCTCATCAGATTACGACTAGATTGACAATGGCGTCCACCTAAGTTTTCACCCCTCAATCTCTCACAGCACCGACCAAGTGCACACCAGACAACTTCCCTGCACCACCTTCCCTTGCTCGTGTTCTTACCCAATGCTCAAGCCCGGTCGGTGATATGCTGCTTGGCAAGAGATCAATCTTGGTAACCACTAACAGCAACCTCGGCACATTTCCGGACTTCCCTTCCTTCCACGACCGTTCATTCTCGTCAATTCTTAGACACCAAATTTGCTACCTTCTTAGGAAATGAACCATCAAAATCCGTAGCATCAACCACCAGCAAAACCACAGTTCTGGCCCCACATCAACCTCCTCCCAACGGTGTGATCAAAATCAAAATCCGGTAACAAGTTCTCGACACTCTGGTCCGCCACCTTGGCATAGTGTCTCAAACTGTGACACCTCGCACAAATTATTGGCTTCCCACTACTCTTCTCCTCATTTAGGACATTTTATCAAACCCCTCATGATCAGTTTCAGAGTTCTCAAGTCTTTCAACGTCTATCATCTCATTCGCAAAGCCCCTCTTCAGGGAATCTGAAATTTCAGACTCATCGAAAATGGGAGTCATTTTTTTGAACTTTTTGTAGTTGGAGTCTTTGTTTGCGGGCTTAACAAAAAACCCAGGTTGTTTAGGGTCAACATCTTGCATATTGGGAAGGCTTGTTCTTCGTAATTTCCATCTCTTGTCAAGGGTAAAACTGGTAAAGATTGGTTTTTTATCGGTTGAGAGGAGAAATAATTGGTGGAGAACATCGATAGTGCAAGGTTTTAGTAGGGTGGGTGAAAAATGGAGGGATGAAGAGAGTTAGATACAGCAGATGTTGTGTATGTATAAGTAGCAGCAAGAGAAGCCTTTTGATCCTTTATCGTGGGAGAAAATGTCGTTTGTATGGTTTAGGTTTATCGAACTTACACTAGTTCTATGGTTGCTTCATAGGTCAGTCAGTGTGGCATTTCGTCGAGTATGTTGAGCGTGTCGTTCTTGCCACATACTAGATTTGCAATTGGAAACAGTGTGTGGAGACGTGAATATTGAACAAAACTGAGGTGAAAAGGTGTTTTTCTGTTGCTTCAGGCATGGTGACAATTTGAGAAAGTTATGAGACCGGCGTGTATCAATTAGAGTTGTTTCATCAGGCACGCCATACTTAAGAATAGGGTCAATTGCAATTACACGTGCAATTTGTACTCGCAAAATCTAATAGATGAAAAAAATAAAATGTCAAAAATTAAGAACCCAAGGAGCAAATTGCACATTTTTACAAACAACTTTAGAGAACAAATTGCTCTTTTTCCAAATATTAAAACGTTGCAAAACGGATCAAACGTTTAAGGGGTGATCGGAATCCACCCTTAACAATACTTCAAAAACATTCTAAACACAAACTTTGTGGCTAATTTAAAGAATACTTGTCTTTCGTCACTTCAAAATCAAAATAAAAACACTTAAATTTTTAAATCCACACTCAACTGACGTAACAGATTATGAGCATCAGAAAAATAATTTGCTTTTGCAAACAAAACAAATAAACAACTATGACCAAATTAATTGAAGTATGAACCCCACGAAAATCACACAAAATCAAAGACACAAATCCTACTATTTTTCCCCCTTTCCCGCTCATTTTGATTGAGAAAAGCGTTTTCATCTGTACTTTGGCAATTATATATATATCATTCCCTATATATAAAACCCGTTTTTGCTAAACTCCTGCAGAACACTTTGTTGTTATAAGAGACCAGCATGTAATAAAGGTTAATTAGTCTGTAAATCTAACACCATCCCACATCACTAATGTAGTTCATTTATAGATAAATAAAAAGGAAAAAAAAGATCCAACTATCACGGGTTTTAGTCACATTTATATGTTGTTTCTCTGCCCGAAAACGCAGGAAAAAGATGCAACGAGATTGAAATAATTAGTTTCCTCTATGCTTGTCTTTCCATATTCTTCCAGCCACTTTCAGCTTCAGCTTTTGCCTGTTCCCTCCAGAGAAGAACAATGCCATGCTTCTCTGAATAATCAGCCCATCCATACTGTCCCTAACTTTCAAATGACCGTCGCGAATGCTTCGAGGGACTCCTTGCCACGTTAGCTTTCTCCCGCCTGTACCAACTTCCAAGCTATAACTGAACTTTCTTGCATCATCGTCGTCGCCCATGAAACGAATGAATGCCATGTAAACTGGTGCTGTTCCCATATTGAAAGCCTCAAAGTGCAAGCAGAACTGGTGGCCAAAACAGTTGAAAAGCTGCAAACAGATTGGAGAAGTAAGCGATTTTCTGCCATCGGCCTCTAATCTATAGTCGAATAGGCTGAAATGACTAATCATTAGGAACGCTAAGAATTTGCTTTAGTTACCAGTAACCACTATCATTGGGATTTACACAACCCCTCTTACCCCACCATAATGGCGATTCTTAACCAAACCACGTCTATAGACATTTGTGTTCAATATTCTGCCACATCATTCAAAACAATTATGATACTAAATGTATGGTATGATTGCGAAGCCTTCTTTAAATACATTTGTGTCGGCCAATCGAAGTGAAAGGTAGGAGCGAAAATCCGGCTCGGTTGACGAATTCCTATTCTGGAAGAGAAATTGGGCTCTTTATTGGGGGATAATCCCAGTATGAGAACTATATAAACCTAACATATGTAAGAAATTCCCCAAAATACTCTCTGGTGAATGAAGAGGCTCACATATTCGCATGTTAAGAAACAATATGGATAATAACATCTTAGCCCTTAATGTTTGGCCTAAACAGAAACTCTCTAAGGAAGGAGTACAGCATCCATTGAGATTTGAACAAACATACGGTAGATCCTACATCAAGGATGTCTAGTACAACATTTCTGTAAATTCAAGTGGTGTTTCTGTAATTATTTATATCTCATTGGCTAACCACATGGATACTTCAGCTGAATATAAAAAAGAATCGTGTCTACTTGTCGAACCAGATAAAGTGGTAAGATTACTACATAACTTCTAAAGTATTGAATGTTAAATTCTTTGTTAATTGGCGTTCATCCTTTCAAACGACCAGGTGCACATAATAGTGAAATAGAGACGAGATTATCAAAGTCAGTGCACTTACAGTGGGCATCCATGTAGCATTTTCGACGTCTTGAGGATTGGACTTCACATATCTGTGGTTAAAAGTAGAGCCGTCGTGCATATCAACCTTGTGATCGCTCTTGAGATGTCCCACAAGATACGGAATATCTCCAGTCACTGGGCATTCAGCACCAGAGTAAGGGCAATTGTAGTGACGGAACCTGCAGGTCTGTTCATGCCTCAGCCTGGTCTGATAGGGGAATATGTCTTGACAGCCAAGAGTCTGGTATCGGCATGGCAGCTCAAGTGATTCGGCAACTCGTTCCAGAGCCAAACACCTAATGTTCCCGAGCTCATGACGGCAAATTGGGCAACGGCGTACTTTGGGCTGGCATTTTGAACATAAAGTATGGCCATTTGGGCACTACAATGCCAAAATTGTGAAGAGTTAATGTCAGCTACGGTTAGAGTATCTTACAGATAGTAAATATTATAGGTGAAATTAAAAAAAAAAAAGATCAGGATGCCATAACGCACATTTTCTTTTTATGCGCCTTAATGTGGTTAATGCAATAAAATTTAATACAACAAACCTGTTTCGAAGGTGCATTAAGGGAGAGTATAAAGTGATGCAAGGTATATTCATATTTTCTACTAAACAAAAAGCAGTTAATAATTTAACACAATTGCTTGTTCTTCTGCTATTCAAATGAAAATCTTTGACGCAATTTACTTTCAAAGAAAATAACACAATCAGCAACATAAATTTAGACGTAAATCTAAATTTTACATTGTAAGAAAACTATTTCAGCTAATCAAAGAAGAATAACCTTGTATTTACTACTACAGGTTACAAAAAAAAAAAACACGATTCAAATATTTATCTATTTATCTCCTGTACTACCATATTAATATCTGAATCCTCCATTACAACAAAAGGTATTTTTTACACATCAAAAATTGACCTTAACATTCCGGGTTCCAAACATAAGTCAGACCACTTGACAGGAATAGACTGCAAATTCAAGTTTCTCGAAATGCACACTTGTACAATACTTCCTCTATCTCATTGATTACACATTCAAAGAAATCTTTCAGCATTTATCCAATTGGTGACTTAAATAAAGATAATTCACATTAGATCTAACACTTAGCACCACGAAAAGGTATCACTCTGGAAGTGAAATTATTCACTGAGCCATGGATGATTTAAGTCAATTTAAAGCTATAATCAGAATCAACTTAATTGCTTCGCATGCATATATATAAGTACAGAAGATCTATAGAACCACATGAGATGAATTAAAAGAAAAAATTACCTGGTGAATAGGAGGATACATCTCATTCATACAAACAGGGCATTCAAGCAGTTCATGCACAGCACTATTTGAGACTGTGGCTGTGCCACGCTTTGTACTTTTATTCTTCCTAATAGGAGATGCTCTAAATTCAACAGTTTCTGGCACCAGACCATACTCTGCACTACGAGTAGCTATTATGCCTTCAAAATTGCTACCTCCAGGCGTCATGATTCCTTGCCAAATGCTACCACGCCAAGATCCTGTCAGAATAGCAGTAATAGGCGAACTCAATTAAATGGGAACAGCATAGCTGAATCTGTAGTTATTGAAGTAGGTGAGACAATGCAGAACATTATAACAAAAAACACTTGAATCAAACACGCCTTTATGATATTATATGATTTCAAATTAGGTTCCTCTTAAATATTTATTACAAATAAGATTAAAGCCTAAAGGAAAGGCTAATCGTTTTTCCAAAAACTCAACAACTATTATAAGACATTTGTGTAAAATACTCAAAAAGTATGAGAAATTTTTGTAATTTGAGTGAACCTCAGGGCTTCTTGATGTAATTATCCCTTGAAAAATAGCCAAAAAACGTTATGCTGGTTGTGAAAGAAATAATAGCACTCCTTTCACAAAGTTCTCATAGAGGAAACACATCGGAAGCTCAGTTGAGATGTATCAACATTATAGGCAATAAAGTGATACTCGCATGGAGATGGTAAATCTCAGCACAGGAATTTCTTTTGAGAAACAATGAAAAAGGTGAAAAATTGGACTAGATAAAATCGCACATAATGACTCCATGCAGATCTACCGGAGACAATCCGGATGTATCAAAGAGTTTGAGAAAGAACTTAATTACTTAAACGGGGATCTTTTCGTAAGTCTAATAAAGACAAGAAAGGTAATTATAAGAATCTGAAATAGCTAGGATAGGACGGTTCAGGTAAATCAAAGAGAAGAAAAAATAGTAATGCAAATAATACATCAACCTTAACAACATCTCTCGGATAGAATTTCAAGAATGTTTTAATTCTACAAACAACTAGCTTACAGACAATTTCCCTTTTTCTTTTCAACTTCTACAGCTGAAGTGGTAAACCTGGCAAAAAGACCAAATCCGTTTGTTTCAAAGAGCGTATGTAATACAACCTATATGACGTCTAGTTATTATACTGCATTGACTGACATTCTAATGCAAAGTAACATTATTAGGTTGGAAGTTGTGCTAATGAAGTTTTTAATATTCAATGTATATCGTAGATCATGTGAATAAAATCAATAGTGATTCATTACCCTGCCAAAACAACATTTTGTGAACCAATTTTTTGTCTTCTACTTAGACGACTCCAAACCCCGCTAGTGAATTTTTACTGCCTGTCACTAACTAGGATAAAGAAGGAGGGTTGTAGTAGGCATGCTATAACCAACGTAAAAACTACCTCACCACATGAGCTATGCTATGAGTTTTGTTTGGGCGTTTCCTACTAAGCAACACGATGCAATGAACTCTAGGTGTTATGATAGATGACGAGGGTCAACTTTTCATTTGTTAAATGTGACATTTTGGTTTGGTTCATATGGCATACCTCACTTAATTGTGATTCAAGATTTGGTTGTTTGTTTGCTTACTTAGATGACTCCACCAATGTCTGGTATCGTTCAAAAGATAACTCAGTCATCTCCTAGTCCTACAGCATTTTGCATCTCTTCTCACCCAATAGTCCTCCACCATCTGTTTTATGGACTTGCTCACCCAATAGATTCAAATTCTAACAAGGAAACCTACAAATATGTATTTCTCATCCATTTATTAAAAATGGGACTTTTCAAAAGGAGTTCACTTAAGAAGCTTTTATCAATGGAAAAGGAAAAATTTCTTTACACAGAGAGGCCCATGTCACATCTTAAGCCTTCTGAGATAATTCTCAACACATTTCCTCACCTATGGGCCTGTAACGACTTCGATATCATCATGAGCTCTGATATGATGTAGAAACAAAAGGCCAAGTACTTTCCTAAACACGACTTCAATAAAGGAAAATACGAGCCTCTTTAGAAAAAAAAACCTACAAAATTTTTCCTTTGAATTACTTGGTCCCTCCAACTCTAATAGAAAAAAATAAAGTTTTGTTTCTTATAACAAGAGCTTGTTTACTAAGCTCTACTAACCTGTATTAACCCACTTCGATTCAGTCAATATGAGTTGGTACTTAAATTTGTTACCATGGATTTACAGGAATCTGGTTGGTTTTCGCAAATGACTTATTACAATCCACTCTTTCCCTTCATATTCATAATTTGGCCTTATGGATTAACCCTGACAGAAAGTGAATACTACATTTTCTCATAAATATTGCTATATCCATTTACCACAAAGCCCTTTGGCAATGTTGCAAAGAAAATATTAAATAGGAGAAGCAAGCCCTAGATTGATTAAACTAATCTAGAACATAATTTAAAATTGTAACAGGCCAATCAGCAAAGCGAACGTGCTCTGAGGGAATCCCACATATCCTATCGATGATAATGGCCAATCACTTGGGGAGGAGATGTCAAAGAAAATGTATTTTTCTTGATACCTCTGTCCTATAACAACCAAAAGTACTAAGAAAGTTTAACGGTAAATTAATTTACTAAAAGAAGTCTATGTTACTAAATATGCATACAACAGGGAGAGAAAAATAGCCATCAAACTCCCAGGAGATTGTGGATTATTGTGTTAGTTAATTTCCACTGCAATAAATAACAAATACTCCGTTAGACACTAGAAGATAAAATCTGTTACAAAGATATGCTGAGTTCTAACCAAAGTTGCAAGAGATACACGTGTCATGTTCCAAGATTAAATGAGTTCAACACATGAATTATTTTCCTATTCGGCAAGAAACAAGCAGAAAAGTCCAATAATCTAGGAGCACACCAATTTATAATATACGATCAAAGATCAACACACGTGCAGAACTTTGTCTAGATCCACGCCGTCATGCCTCGGTTTGCTTACATTATACAAGATATCAAGAGAAAATTTTGAAAAGACGGCGCAATGAGTACTATCAGATTGTGCATCAATAAAGTTGGCATTGTCAAGTGAAGAAGTAATTGAGCACAAATAATGAAGTAACTTCAATGTGCATACTTTAAACAAGAGCAACTTGCTAGGGATTATAATATACCGTACATAACACCATTCGGAATCTCACGATTGCCTTATAAAGCGTTATTTGTAACTAAGGCACATAATCGACAAGAAAAACATATTTATACATCTAGGCTAAGCCAAGACACACTACCTTATTTTTTCAAAAGAGGAGAAAAGTTTTTTTTACCGTTACCAATTCATATGAATTTCCAATAGAATCCACAATCCCTAGGGATCATAAACAGATCTCAATGAGTTACGACCATAAAATACCACCGACCGAGAAATGGAAATTTATGGTAAAGATCAAAAAGAAAACGCCAAAAGATGAATCAATTAATCATGAAATCTCTCCAACCCCTGAACCAATAAATACAATGTCATTTTAAGCCAAGGGAGATAAAGCCACGTCAAAATTTCCCGCGAAATCCCTACCAGAAAAAAGCCGTTGCACAAGCCAAGACTACAATTTAGGGCATACACAATACAATAATTCAGCCACATTAAAGCAAGAGCTTTCACATTATAATACACTAATACTAGAAAATGACCACAACCAAACAATGCAAAATCAAATGTTCCACACTTAAAAAAAGGGCTTTTGATAAATCATAGACTCGCAATCGAAAGCCACAAACAAGACCATCATAACAAAAACCAGTGTGTACAATAAGACTTCCATTCAAAATTCAAATCTTTGTGCCTACATTTGCCACAATTAACATCAAAAAACAAGAAAATCCCAACAAGAACAGCCAGTAAATTAGAGTCAACCCCTGATCCTCACAAAACCTACAAAATCGAAATAAATTGAATTTGTTCCTCAACTAGCAAACTCAACTATCCAGTAAACAAATAATTAACTCAAAAAAGTACCAAAGACTGCACCTTTAGACAACAAAATGAACAGGGCACCAAACAAAAATTAGAGAGAGCGAGAAGAGAAAGAAACTAACCAAGAAAGTAAAATAACCCACAAGTGGATTTTTTTTTGGGCAATAATTAAAAGTTGGCTGAAATAGTAATCAGCCAATGTTGTAATAATTCAATAATTGGACCCCAAAAATACCAAAATTATTCCAACGAGACAAAGCACAAGGGATTGTATTTGTTGAAGTGGAGCTCAATCCTTAAAATCCGCTCTGCCTAATTTGGACTTATTTACGACTCTCTATCTCTCTCTCTACTTTCTCTCTCTACTGTAACTCTTGTTGCTGTTTTTGAGTCAAAGATCTAAATGTTTTAAATGCCCCATTATAGTTAGAAGGTGAGGCATGGTAAGTGTTTTTGTTTTGTAGATTCATGTGATTTGTCATTTATATCTAAGTTTCAAACTTTTTTCCACTTCTTGGTTTAATTGTTTAATCAGGAAAAAACTCAGGTTTACTTTTGGCCAATCAATGTACCTTAGTAAGGTCAATAAATGAAATTAAATGAGGAACTCTACATTTCAAATTTTGAGATGAATAAATTAGATTCGGCGTTTTGAATATCTTTCTGAGTTTCTATTAGTTTGTTGGATTAATAACACGTTTAATTTATTAAATAATATTTCATTCTCCCCAAATCAAATAATAAACAATGGGTATATCATACTTGCAACTGGCGGCCAAAATGTTCTTCCACCATTGCGCAAGCGTTTTCTCTCTTTCCCATATGCAAGGGGAGCAGAGAAGATGCCCATATGGTAACATATATAGAATCTACTGATGATTCTTCTATGTCCAACCTCAAGAGTCCACCAATATGAATGGAATTTCCTGCCTGCCAACATCAGATAATAGATGATTCTAGTATATTTTGCTTGGAAAAGCAATCAGAAAGAAATAAAACAAGGATACACATGTATGTAGTGTTGGAGAACATTTAAATTCGTATTTAAACCATTTTAGTGGGTGTGAATTAAATTGGTATTGAGACCAATTTAGTGGGGTGACCAAAATCCCATAATTACAAGACAAAATTCATTGTCTTGTAATGATGAAATTATTCTCCACTTAATGAGTGTAATGGCCTTCTCAATTGTGAAGCCTATAAATAGAGCTCTATAGGCTGAAGCAAATATCATCCAAAAACACAAACTTTTCTGCATAAAATTCATAGCATACACATTGAAAATTTTGCAAGTATCACGGTTCGAAGGGGCGAGTAGACTACGCTTCCAGCTGCTGCCAGTGGAACGTTGTACCTTAAGAACTCGTTCGAAGAGGCTTGAAGCAGATAGCCAACAAACTGAGTTTAAGGGCAAGAGGTCAAACTTCTTCCTCGTCCAAATCCTTGAAAGATTTCCGGAAATTCATCGTTGAGGTCCAATTTTTTTTCTGTTGTTATTTGCTGTTCATTTTTAGTACTTGTAATCTGTTCAAGTGTTTAAATCTGCCTTGTTGCCTTGAATCTGTCTCTGTTTATGTTATAATAATTCTGGAAATTTGTGTTGAGTACTGCTTTGAGATTTCTGTTTTATAACACTATGTCTAACAATCTTAAACTCAATTTTCGTTAGTTGGATGATTTTCTTCAGTTTATAGAGCTCTATTTATAGGCTTCAAAAATGTAAGAGTCATTATACTCATTAAGTGGAAAATAATTTCATCATTACAAGACAATGAATTTTGTCTTGTAACGATTTTCCCATTATGGGATTTTTAATAACCCCACGAAATTGGTCTCATACCAATTTAATTTTCACCCACTAAATTGGTCAATACCAATTTAAATTTTCTCCAACATGTAGACCTTAAAAACAAAGGGCATTGATCTCCCATGATGTTAAACAAAAATAGAAACAATTGAGCAAGTAAAGTTAAGCACACAAATCTGTTTTATGTATGACATATTCAATTAAGATTCGAAACATGCCAACACTAAAACAGACGATAGGCTTCATGCATTTTAAACAAAAGAGCAACATAAAACGTGAAGCAAATTCCTATGGTTAGTTTTGTGTTTACATTCTCATCTTGCAACCACGTAAACCCTCTGACTAAAGCTGTTCAATTCAACCTTATGAAAAAGAAAATGTGTTGCGTTTTGTTTGTGTCTGGCCTTTTACAGAAAGAAGAAGGAAATTACAAGGTCGGTGCAAAGCAAGCTCTGTCTCCACACTCTTCTGATATTCTCTTATTACATTGAATTAAAAGGAAGTTCAAAAAAGAAATGATTCCTGGATAGTAGCACGGAACAAATCTTTACAGCAAACAATATGCCAAGGGAGCCATGAATTTTAGGAAACAAAAATAGACACTAAGTAGCTATAAAAGACATGGTGTTTATTGAAAAAATTATATTTCATTATTCCAGTAGCTACTAAAAACATTAACCGCAATTAATAGATGTCTAACAAGAAACAATATCAAATTTTCGTAAGTCATCAAACCCCACACCTATAGTTATAACAGCAGAAAATAGACTGCTAAGCTTTAGTTTTCTGAGCTCAAATATATGGTTCTAGAATTAATTGGAAAGAACTACTAAGACAGCCAAAACAAGCATTTAACAAGTGTAGAGAGTGCCAACAAACAGAAATTTAAAGCAGTACCAAGCAAAGGCAACCAAACAGGAACTCATTCTCAGCATATCTCACTTATTAGCTAAGAAAATTGTAAAGCATTGAATAGAGAGCATTAAAATAAATCCACTGAATCATTCACCAAAAGGGAAGACTAACTTTGATTCTGTAAGTCCTGGGCTTCAACTCCTTCCTGATATGAATTAGCTTCTGCTCCTCCATTGTCAATCTAGTCGTAATCTGATGAGGATGCAACAGTCCCGGAGATCAAACAGCTTAGCTTTTCCTGGAAGCACTCCCTCTAACCTCAGAATTCCCAATGTCGTGCCAGGAACTGGAGCCTCCGTTAAATGAGTAACCTTTTTATCGACACACTTCCCTATAGCAATAATCAATGTGCTTTTTCCAGCATTCTGCGCCCCCACTGCCCACACACTTCCTCTCTGCCCAGCAAACTTAATCACGTCGTCCACCAAAGTCTTCACCCCCCAATCTCTCACTGCACTGACCAAGTGCACACTAGTCAACTTCCCTGCACCACCTTCCCTTGCTCGTGTTCTTACCCAATGCTCAAGCCCAGTCGGTGAAATACTGCTTGGCAAAAGATCAATCTTGGTAACCACCATCAGCAACCTCGGCACATTTCCCGAGTTCCCTTCCTCCCACGACCGTCCATTCTCGTCAATTGTCTTAGACACCAAATTTGCTACCTTCTTAGGAAACGAACCATCAAAATCCGTGGCTTCAACCACAGTTCTTGCCCCACTTATGGACATCAACCTCCTCCCAACAGTGTGATCGAAATCAAAATCCGGCAACAAGTTCTCAACACTCTGGTCAGCCACCTTATCATAGTGCCTCAAATTGTGACACCTCGAACAGACAACGGGTTTCCCACTACTCTTCTCCTCATTTAGGCTCCCAAGATTATGATCAGTTTTAGAGTTCTCAAATCCTTCATCGTCTATCATCTCATTTGCAAAGCCCCTCTACAGGGAATCTGAAATCTCAGACTCATAAAAATTGGGAGTCATTTTTCTGAACTTTTTGTAGTTGGGGTCTTTGTTTGAGGGCTTAACAAAAAAGCCAGGTTTTTTGGGGTCAACATCTTGCATGGAGATACCACATCCTGGGCATATTGGGAAGGCTTGTTCTTCGTAATTTCCATCTCTGGTCAAGGGTAAAACTGGTAAAAATTGGTTTTTTTTATCGGTTGAGAGGAGAAAGAATTGGTGCAGAACAGATGATAGTGCAGGGTTTTGGGAAAAAGGGTGAAATGGAGAGAGTTAGATACAGCAGCAGGTGTTGTGTATGTATAAGTGGCAGCAAGAGAAGATGGAGAGAGAAGCCTTTTGATCCTTGATCGTGAGAGAACTCTCACAACCATTGTCGTGTTGTTTGTTTGGTTTAGGTTTATCGAACTTGCACTAGTTCTATCATTGGTTGCTTCATAGATAGATCACAGTGGCATTTCGTCGAGCATGTTGAGCGTGTCCCAATTCTAAACAAGTGCGTGGAGACAGACGTGCAAAATTGAAGTGAAAAGGTGTTTTTGTTGCTTATTTATTTTTTGCGTTTTTCTTTTGTTTTTAAGTTTTAACTACATTGTCGGTTTAGAATGAAATGGTGATAAAATATACACGCATCATTCATTAAGGACTCAATGAGCAGCACACTTTTACAAATGTAGAAGGTGAATTGCTTTTTTTTTTTTAATAATGTTAAAAGACATTGCAAAACGGATCAACACTTAGCAGTGATCGGAATTTGACCCTTAACAATATTTAAAAACATTCAAACTCAAACTTTGTGGCAAATTTAAAGAATATTCGTCTTTAGTCACTTCAAAATCAAAATATAAACACTTAAATTTTTAAATCCACACTCAACTGACGTAACAGATTATGAGCATCAGAAAAATAATTTGCTTTTGCAAACAAAACAAATAAACAACTATGACCAATTAATTGAAGTATGAACCGCACGAAAATCACACCAAATCAAAGACATAATAAATCCTACTCTTTTTCCCCCTTTCCCGCTCATTTTGATTGAGAAAAGCGTTTTCATCTGTACTTTGGCAATTATATCATTCCCTATAAAACCCGTTTTTGCTAAACTCATGCAGAACACTTTGTTCTAATAAGAGACCAGCATGTTATAAGGTCAATTAGTCTGTAAATCTAACACCATCCCACATCACTATGTAGTTCATTTATAGATAAAATAAAAAGGAAAAAAGGATCCAACTATCACGGGTTTTAGTCACATTTATAGGTTGTTTCTCTGCCTGAAAACGCAGGAAAAAGATGCAACGAGATCGAAATAATTAGTTTCCTCTATGCTTGTTCTTTCCATATTCTTCCGGCCACTTTCAGCTTCAGCTCTTGCCTGTTCCCTCCAGAGAAGAACAATGCCATGCTCCTCTGAATAATCAGCCCATCCATACTGTCCCTAACTTTCAAATGACCGTCGCGAATGCTTCGAGGGATTCCTTGCCACGTTAGCTTTCTCCCGCCTGTACCAACTTCCAAGCTATAACTGAACTTTCTTGCATCATCGTCGTCGCCCATGAAACGAATGAATGCCATGTAAACTGGCGCCGTTCCAATATTGAAAGCCTCAAAGTGCAAGCAGAATTGGTGGCCAAAACAGTTGAAAAGCTGCAGACAGATTGGAGAAGTAAGCGATTTTCTGCTATCGGCCTCTACTCTATAGGCGAATAGGCTGGAATGACTAATCATTAGGAACGCTAAGAATTTGCTTTTTAGTTACCAGTAACCACTATCCTTGGGATTCACACAACCACCCTTACCCCACCATAATGGCAATTCTTAACCAAACCGACGCCTATAGACTTTTGTGTTCAATATTCTGCCACATCATTCAAAACAATTGTAATACTAAATGTATGGTATGATCGCAACACCTTCTTTAAATACATGAAAGAATTGTGTCGATGAGATCTATATAAAACTAACATAAGTAAGAAATTCCCCCAAATACTGTCTGGTGAATGAAGATGCTCTCATTTTCGCATGCTAAGAAAAAATACTGATAATAACATCTTAGTCCTTAATGTTTGGCCTAAACAGAAACTCTCTAAGGAAGGAGTACAGCATCCATTGAGATTTGAACAAACATATGGCAGATCATACATTAAGGATGTCTAAAGCAACATTTCTGCAAATTCAAGTGGTGTTTCTGTAATTATTTATATCTCATTGGGTGTTTCTGCAGTTAGACCAAACCTCAAAGTAGTGTATATATAATTATCCCCAAAGCTAATCTTGAGCGGCTAACCACATGGATACTTCAGCTGAATATAAAAAAGAATCGTGTCTACTTGTCGAACCAGTTAAAGTGGTAAGATTACTACATAACTTCTAAAATATTGAATGTTAAATTCTTTGTTAATTGGCGTTCATCCTTTCAAACGACCAAGTGCACATAATAGTGAAATAGAGACGAGATTATCAAAGTCAGTGCACTTACAGTGAGCATCCACGTAGCATTTTCGACGTCTTGAGGATTGGACTTCACATATCTGTGGTTAAAAGTAGAGCCGTCGTGCATATCAACCTTGTGATCGCTCTTGAGATGTCCCACAAGATATGGAATATCTCCAGTCACTGGGCATTCAGCACCAGAGTAAGGGCAATTGTAGTGACGGAACCTGCAGGTCTGTTCATGCCTCAGCCTGGTCTGATAGGGGAATATGTCTTGACAGCCAAGAGTCTGGTATCGGCATGGCAGCTCAAGTGATTCGGCAACTCGTTCCAGAGCCAAACACCTAATGTTCCCGAGCTCGTGACGGCAAATTGGGCAACGGCGTACTTTGGGCTGGCATTTTGAACATAAAGTATGGCCATTTGGGCACTACAATCCAAAATTGTGAAGAGTCAATGTCAGCTACGGTCAGAGTATCTTACAGATAGTAAATATTATAGATGCAATTTAAAAAAAAAGGGTTCAGGATGCCATAGCGCACATTTTCTTTTTATGCGCCTTAGTGTGGTTAATGCAATAAGATTTAGGGATAATAGCGTTAAACCCCCTATACTATACCCCCTATGCACTTTGCCCCCTGTCCTTTTATTTTCTGCGACTTGCCCCCTGTACTACGGATAAATAAGCACTTTGCCCCCTCTACTATGGATAAATAAGCACTTTGCCCCCTGAGTCCAAATCCAACGGCAAAAGATGTTGACACGTATTCAAATCCAATGGTGAAAAAGTGACTCAGGGGGCAAAGTGTTTATTTATCCATAGTACAAGGGGCAAGTCGCAAAAAATAAAAGGACAGGGGGCAAAGTGCAACATGGGGGTATAGTATAGGGGGTTTAATGCTTTTATCCCTAAGATTTAATACAACAAACCTGTTTCGAAGGTGCATTAAGGGAGAGTATACAGTGACGCAAGGTATATTCATATTTTTCTACTAAACAAAAACCAGTTAATAATTTAACATAATTGCTTGTTCTTCTGCTATTCGAATGAAAATCTTTGACGCAATTTACTTTCAAAGAAAATAACACTATCAGCAACATAAATTTAGACGTAAATCTAAATTTTACATTGTAAGAAAACTATTTCAGCTAATCAAAGAAGAATAACCTTGTATTTACTACTACAAGTTATAGAAAGAAGAACACGATTCAAATCTTTATCTATTTATCTCCTGTACTGCCATATTAATATCTGAATCCTCCATTACAATGTATTTTTTACACATCAAAAATTGACCTTAATATTTCGGGTTCCAGCCATAAGTCAGACCACTTGACAGGAATATAGACTGCAAATTCAAGTTTCTCGAAATGCACACTAGTTTAATACTTCCTCTATCTCATTGATCACACATTCAAAGAAATCTTTCAGCATTTATCCAGTTGGTGACTTAAATAAAGATAATTCACATAAGATCTAACACTTCGGCACCACGAAAAGGTATCACTCTGGAAGTAAAATTATTCACTGAGCCATGGATGATTTATGTCAAATTAAAGCTATAATCAGAATCACCTTAATTGCTTCGTATGCATATATATAAGTACAGAAGATCTATAGAACCGCATGAGCTGAATTAAAAGAAAACATTACCTGGTGAATAGGAGGATACATCTCATTCATACAAATAGGGCATTCAAGCAGTTCATGCACAGCACTATTTGAGACTGTGGCTGTGCCACGCTTTGTACTGTTATTCTTCCTAACAGGAGATGCTCTAAATTCAACAGCTTCTGGCACCAGACCATAATCTGCACTACGAGTAGCTATTATGCCTTCAAAATTGCTACCTCCAGGCGTCATGATTCTTTGCCAAATGCTACCACGCCAAGATCCTGTCAGAATAGCAGTAATAGGCGAACTCAATTAAATGGGAAAAGCGTAGCTGAATCTGTAGTTATTGAATTAGGTGAGACAATGCAGAACATTATAACAAAAAAACACTTGAATCAAACAGCCTTTATGGTAATATATGATTTCAAATAAGGTCCCTCTTACACATTTATTACAAATAAGATTAAAGCCTAAAGGAAATGCTAATTATATTTTCCAAAAACTCAACAACTATTATAAGACATTTCGTCGTTAATAGACTTTGAACTTTTCTATACTCTTCAATGTTTAAAGAAACTATTAACACGCACAGATTAACACGGAATGTTAAGATACAGGAATTAAAATAGGGGATAATTACATTTTCACCCACGCGGTTTGGTTTAATTACAGAAATATACCCTACTGTTTGAAGAATTACACAAACACCCCTTGAATTCTGAAAAGAAAAAAGAACATCGGAGATAGACCCATTTGAGGTTTAAATAATGACAAAGACACCTTCCGAAGTTTGAAAAATAATACTGATGGACCCCCTATTTTACATGTTTTTGAAACACTAGGGCGTGTGTAAAATACTCAAAAAGTATGAGAGATTTTTGTAATTTGAGTGAATATCAGGGGTTCTTGATGTCATTATCCCTTGAAAAATAGCCAAAAAACGTTATGCTGATTGTGAAAGAAATAATAGCACTCCTTTCACAAAGTTCTCAGAGAGGAAACACATGTGAAGCTCAGTTGAGATGTATCAACATTATAGGCAATAAGGTGATACTCGCATGGAGATGGTAAACTCAGCACAGGAGTTACTTTTGAGAAACAATGAAAGGTGAAAAACTGGACTAGATAAAATCGCACATAATGACTCCATACAGATCTACCGGAGACAATCCGGATGTATCAAAGAGTTTGAGAAACAAATTAATTACTTCAAAGGGGAGCTTTTCGTAAGTCTAATGAAGACAAGAAAGGTAATTATAAGAATCTGAAATAGCTAGGATAGGACGGTTCAGGTAAATCAAGGAGAAGAAAAAATAGTAATGCAAATAATACATCAACCTTAACAAAATCTCTATGATAGAATTTCAAGAGTGTTATAATTCTACAAACAACTAGCTTACAGACTATTTCTTTTGTTCTTTCTTCAACTTCTACAGCTGAAGTGGTAAACCTGGCAAAAAGACCAAATCCGTTTGTTTCAAAGAGCGTATGTAATACAACCTATATGACGTATAGTTATTATACTGCATTAACTGACATTCTAATGCAAAGTCACATTATTAGGTTGGAACTAGTGCTTATGAAGTTTTTAATATTTAATGTATATCGTAGATCATGTGAAATCAATAGTGATTCATTACCCTTCCAAAACAACATTTTGTGAACCAATTTTTTGTCTTCTACTTAGACGACTCCAAACCCTGCTAGTGAACTTTTACTGCCTGTCACTAACTAGGATAGAGAAGGAGGGTTGTAGTACGCGTGCTATAACCAACGTAAAAACTCCCTCACCATGTGAGCTATGCTATGAGTTTTGTTTGGGCGTTTCCTACTAAGCAACACGATGCAATAAACTCTAGGTGTTATGATAGATGGACGAGGGTCAACTTTTCATGTGTTAAACGTGACATTTTGGTTTGGTTCATATGGCATAGCTCAATTAATTGCGATTCAAGATTTGGTTGTTTGTTTGCTTACTTAGATGACTCCACCAATGTCTGGTATCGTTCAAAAGATAACTAAGTCATCTCCTAGTCCTACGGCATTTTGCATCTCTTCTCACCCAATAGTCCCCAACCATCTGTTTTATGGACTAGCTCATCCAATAGAATCCAATTCCAACAAGGAAACCACAAACATGAATTTCTCATCCATTTACTAAAAATGGGACTTTTCAAAAGGAGTTCCCTTAAGAAGCTTTTATCAATGGAAAAGGAAAACTTTCTTTACACAGAGAGGCCCATGTCAGATCTTAAGCCTTATGAGATAATTCTCAACACATTTCCTCACCTATGGGCCTGAAACGACTTCGATATCATCATGAGCTATGATATGGCTTAGAAACTAAAGGCCAATTACTTTCCTTAACACGACTTCAGTAAAGGAAAATACAAGTCTCTTTTAAAAAAAAAAAACTACAAAATCTTTCCATTGAATTACTTGGTCCCCTTTTGTTTCTTATAACAAGAGCTTGTTTACTAAGCTCTACTAACCTGTATTAACCCACTTCGATTCAGTCAATATGAGTTGGTACTTAAATTTGTTACCATGGATTTACAGGAATCTGGTTGGTTTTCGCAAATGACTTATTACAATCCACTCTTTCCCTTCATATTCATAATTTGGCCTTATGGGTTAACCCTGACAGAAAGTGAATAATACCTTTTCTCATAAATATTGCTATATCCATTTACCACAAAGCCCTTTGGCAATGTTCAAAGAAAGTATTAAAAAGGAGAAGCAAGCCCTAGATTGATTAAACAAATATAGAACATAATCTAAAATTTAACAGTCCAATCAGCAAAGCGAATTAGTGAACGTGCTCTGAGTGAATCACACATATCCTATCGATGATAGTGGCCAATCACTTGGGGAGGAGATGTCAAAGAAAATGTATTTTTCTTGATAGCTGTGTCCTATAACAACCAAAAGTACGAAGAAAGTTTAACGGTAAATTAATTTACTAAAAGAAGTCTATGTTACTAAATATGCATACAACAGGGAGAGAAAAATAGCCATCAAACTCCCAGGAGATTGTGGATTATTGTTAGTTAATTTCCACTGCAATAAATAACAAATACTCCATTAGACACTAGCAGATAAAACTTGTTACAAAGATATGCTGAGTTCTAACCAAAGTTGCAAGAGATACACGTGTCGTGTTCCAAGATTAAATGAGTTCAACACATGAATTATTTTCCTATTCGGCAAGAAACAAGCAGAAAAGTCCAATAATCTAGGAGCACACCAATTTATAATATACGATCAAAGACCAACACACGTGCTGAACTTTGTCGAGATCCACGTCTTCATAGCTCAGTTAGCCTACATTATACAAGATATCAAGAGCAAATTTTGAAAAGACGGCGCCGTGAGTACTATCAGATTGTCCTCGAATAAAGTTGGCATTGTCAAGTGAAGAAGTAATTGAACACAAATAATGAAGTAACTTCAACGTGCATACTTTAAACAAGTGCAATTTGCTAGGGATTATTATATACCGTACATAACACCATTTGGAATCTCATGATTGCCTTATAAAGCGTTATTTGGAACTAAGGCACATAATCGACAAGAAAAACATATGTATACATCTAGGCTAAACCAAGACACACTACCTCATTTTTCCAAAAGAGGAGAAAAGTGTTTTTTACCGTTACGAATTCATATGAATTTCCAATAGAATCCACAATCCCAAGGGATCATATCAATGAGTTACGATCATAAAATACCACCGACCGAGATATGGAAATTTATAGTAAAGAACAAAAAGTAAACGCAAAAGATGAATCAATTAATCATGAAATCTCTCAAACCCCTGAACCAATAAATGCAATGTCATTTTAAGCCAAGGACATAAAGCCACATCAAAATTTCCCGCGAAATCCGTACCAGAAAAAAGTCGTTGCACGAGCCAAGACTATAATTTAGGGCATACGCAAACAACAATTCAGCCACACTAAAGCAAGATCTTTCACATTACAATGCACTAAAACTAGAAAATGACCACAGCCAAACAATGCAAAATCAAATGTTCCACACCATAAAAGGGCTTTTGATAAATCATAGACTCGGAATCGAAAGCCACAAACAAGACCATCATAACAAAAATCAGTGTCCACAACAAGACTTCCATTCAAAATTCAAATCTTTGTGCCTACATTTGCCACAATTAACATAAAAAAAACATAAAAATCCCAACAAGAACAGCCAGTAAATTAGAGTCAACCCCTGATCCTCACAAAACCTACAAAATCTACATAAATTGAATTTGTTCCTCAACTAGCAAACTCAACTATTCAGTAAAACAAACAATTAACTCAAAAAAAAGTACCAAAGACTGCACCTTTAGACAACAAAATGAACAGGGCACCAAACAAAAATTAGAGAGAGCGAGAAGAGAAAGAAACTAACCAAGAAAAGCAAAATAACCCACAAGTGGATTTTTGTTGGGCAAGAATTAAAATTTGGCTGAAATAGTAATCAGCCCATGTTGTAATAATTCAATAATTGGACCCCAAAAAATACCAAAATTAAGACAAAGCACAAGGGATGATGATATTTGTTGAAGTGGAGCTCAATCCTTAAAATCCGCTCTGCCTAATTTGGACTTATTTACGACTCTTTTCTCTCTCTCTCTCTCTCTCCTCTTTCTCTCTCTACTGTAACTCTTGTTGCTGTTTTTTAGAGTCAAAGATCTAAATGTTTTAAATGCCCCATTATAGTTAGAAGGTGAGGGATGGTAAGTGTTTTTGTTTTGTAGATTCATGTGATTTGTCATTATATATATCTAACTTTTAAATTTTTTTCCACTTTTTGGTTTAATTGTTTAATAAGGAAAAAAACTCAGGTTGCTTTTGGCCAATCAATGTACGTTAGTAAGGTTAATAAATGAAATTAATAAATAAGGAACTCTATATTTCAAATTTTGAAATGAATAAAATAGATTCGGCGTTTTGAATATATTTATCTTTCTTAAGTTTCTATTTATATTAGTCTGTTGGATTATATTCACAATTAAATAACACGTTTAATTTATTTAATAATGTTTGATATTATATAACGACATGCTACATGCATGGTTTTTACTTAATGTGAATTTGGTGGTCATGATATTTCTACTTATTGAAACTTATGGTTGTAATTGTGTCACTTTTTAAATTATTTTCTTTAAATGGCATACTACGTTGGAGCGTTTTAGCAGGAAAAAGAAAATTATGAGATTTAGAATTATACTAAAATTGATTAGCCAACGGCTAGCACATAATTGCCATCATAATGGTCTTGATTCCGTTGCCCACCTTCTTAACCATGGTAGAAGGATTGAATTTTATCTCTACCAATTAGTTAGGTGAGTAAAATAATCTTTATTCTACCTATTTTTTCACCTATTTATATGTAACCACCTGTTCTTTATAGTGTATTATGACAAATAAGAGTTAAAATAGGTGATACATTCCCAACTCCAACCACCTATATATTTAATAACCCTGGATTTATATCGTGTGATAGAAAAAGCAGACGTGGGAATATACTAAAAATCAAAAGTTAGAACATTATTCTAAATTTCTTAAGCATAAGATTTTCTTCTCTATTAGAATATGCAAGATTAAGATGTTCCTGATAACTTTAATTTCTTCTTAAGTGCACAATTAGAAGAAGAGAAAAAAACTTTGAACGGTGACTAGTTTGCACTTCAATTTTGAGTGAGAAAAAGCAGATGTGGGACTACATAAAAGAATAAAAATAAGAACCCTTTTCTCTATTATGCGAGTATGAAGTTAGAAAGAATACTACACAATTGTGACATAATTATTATATTCTAGAGGCGGACGCATTAATGATCTTATTGTATATTGATAATATCACTAGAGACACACACCGTCTTAAGTAAAAAATAATATAGTCCGCAATTTATTCTTGTTTAACGCTTTATCATTATTGACATTTGTTGACCTTCGAGCATCTTATCCGTAATTGAGCTAATGTCAATTTAATCTTTTTTTAACACGAGCTAATATCAATTGTTGTTTTCATATCATAATAATTTCTTTGGAGAAGAAAATACTATACACTATAAACTAAAGTTTATAAATTTGATTTACTTAATAATTATTAATAAGTTCTTTCTATCGGCATAGCCTATCATTGATTAGTGAGAGTTTTCCCACCCACCATTCATATGCGAAACACCGCCAAGTTGTTAAATGCTAATTTGTGCATTCGTATGTATGGTAAAGTGAACTGAATTTGATACAGCTAAGCAAATTAAAGATTGTTTAGACAGTAATTTAATCAGCGTCGTGCTGCTTTCTTCAAACCGATTTTGAATTCTTGTGGGGTGCTGTGGTGCCAAGTGTTGGCATTATGGGCACGCAACTATAAAATAATGTACTTTAACGTATCAATTTGGAATATAGTTTTCATGATTGGTGGTTGTTGTATGATTATATAAGAAAAGAAGGTTATAGTTTTCAAAATAACTTATTATCTATTAGCAAAAATAATAACCAAGTCATTTTTATCAACTATTGGTAACAACTTCAAACTAGAGTCAGATTTTAAGGAGAATTCGGTGTTTTTAACGTAACAAGGAAATGAAATGTTATAATGTGATAATGTTTAAAACAAAACACATATTTTTGAATTCTTACAATATACGATCTAGGCGTTATATCTATCCCCCATCAATTTAGTTTAATCATAAAGAATCTCTATTATGCTATGCAAAACTAGGATTCAAGGTTCTCTTTGCTCTGGTTTTCAATATATTGAGATTAAGTACATGAAAAAGTAGAGAACTAATATGTAATGATATTTGTAAAGAGTGTTTCAATAATTATTCAAGCCACATAGAGCTATCTATAATTTCTTTTAAATTTTATAGTACAGTTTAAATTTATTCAAATAATAGAAAAACTTATTCAAATAGGCAATGCATAAATAAAATGATTCTTAAATCTAATAGTGAGAAAAAAAAAGTATCAAAGAAGTTAGGTTAGAAGATTTGGATCGTAAAGCGAGAACAAATATATACGATTGGGCTCAAGAATTAAAAAATAGAAGTAAACTGCTATTCAGGCCTCTCATTCTAATTTGTCACCAGTCCATGATCAACAGACTCTCTACATATGGGCTTATTCTCTTCTTTGTCCAACACCGAACACAGCCACCAGCATACTCTCACGGCCCATATCTATATGGATTACATAATTTGGGTCACCAATTTCTACAGTTTCTACCATAAAATATAATATTATGAAACTCTTTATCCGGTTCTCTTTAAATTCAGTAGAATATAACTGCAACTTAAACTCAATTTAACGAATTTTATCCGGACATTTGAAATAATACTTGGTTATAACATTTTGTAGAGCTAAATTGCATCTTATCCCCTTGTTATATGAAATAAGCACATACCCCATTGTAGAAAATAAGTACGCAAATTACCCCCTTGAGCACATTATTACCACTATGTGTTTTTATCACACAAAAATCATATGCAAATGTTAGGAGAAGTACCGTGCATTAAAATTATAAAGTGTAAATTGTCTATTTATCAATCAAGGTGGATTAATATACCTATATAATATATGGTGGTGATTTGGCTATATACTTTACTACGTGCTAAGAAAACCCATTTTGTATAAATATGTTGTACTTGCATATGTAGTCAAATTTATTAGAGTTAGGATTATTTTCTTGTATATATTACTTGTATATATAGAGTTGCATTCTTATATAGTTTAGGTAGTTACCTAGTTTACCCTTTCAGGTTTGTATATATACTTTATTGATTGTGATTTCAATACACAGAGAATTATAATCTTACATGGTATCACGCAGGGGCGGACCCAGAAATTTAATTAACCCTGTGCTGATCAAAGTAAAAATAACTTAGAAATCACAACAAGTAAAATGTAATATTAACAAGTGTGAAGTATGGGCATATTTTTGACACAAACAAGCAACAAATTAAAACCTTAAGTCGAAGAGAAATTGTTTGACGTACCAAAATATAAAGATGGTTTCAAAAAAACGAGCAAATAATTGCTCTACAATAAATTGCTGAAAAATAATCATTTAGGATGTATTTGGAATTAAATAAAATTATTAATTCCTAAACAATGTAAAAGTAAATATAATAAGAATATATCATATCAATGGCTTCAAGTATTTTTTTTTATATATATATTAGGGGGTAATTAATTGGTTCCCTTCTTTTAATTTGCTTTGGTAACATATTGTCCGTTTAATCTATTTATTGTTATTCATCCATTTTTATTGCTCTCTTTAATGCATAAATCAATATATTGCTAAACTGAAAAAAGAAATACCAAACGAATCCTCTAAAGTATAACTAGGAAACAAGGCTATAAACAGGGTACAAGATAACTACAAATAACAAAAGAGATAAAAACAAATCAATGACAAAAATAAGAGAATTAGATTTTATTACTTGATATACCAAGATAATACATAAGCTAATGCAAAATCTACCCCGGGCTGCAGCCGCACCGAGCCTCTACCTGGGTCCACCCTGGTATCAGGAGTCTAAACCCTAGTGTACCCTATAGCCGCCGCCCTCCTCCACTCTCTTCCTCTCCTTCCGTCGTTCTCTTCCAATGACGGATTCTAAATTTCATCCGGCCCTTGCGGTCTCCAACGTCCGCAACTTTATTCCAATCACCCTTGAGATGGAAAAAGGGCAATACTCCTCTTAGGCGGAGCTTTTCAAGATTCACTGTCGCGCCTATCAAGTCATCCACCATATCCTTCCTTCACCACCACCGTCGGATCCTAAATCGACGGACAAGGATACGGCCACAAATGCTGATACGACCCTTTGATCCCTCTTGGATGCGATCGTTCTCCAGTCAACGCTATATATACAAAAAATATATACAAGAAAATAATCCTAACTCTAATAAAATTAATTCGAAAATTCTTGTTCTTAGACAAACTGTTTAATGGGCAAATAGATTTAGCAACGTTTAATAATTTTCAATGTCCTCGGCGTTTGTTTTCTGCTTTTAGACTTTTCTACTTTTGTCTTAAATAATGTGGAAATGAGAAATTTGACCTTTAAATATTTAAATGGGTTTGACAGTTGACTTCGAACTTTATGTCCTGTTTATTTAGTATCTTGTGATTTTGTAACAGAGAGTCCAAAATATTGTTATATGAGTAATCGATGTGCCCACTTTAAACACTAGTCCAAGCTTAATTAGTTTGATTGAGTATTGACCAAACTAGGTATAAATCTTTTTAATTAGGATGGAGTGATGCCGCGATCGGATGTGTTTGGTTGAAAATAGGTTAATAAAACGACTGATGAGTCTTTCTGCCCAAATTGTCTCGAAAAAAGAAAAACTCTTTCTCCCCAAATAATTTTAAATATATATAACTAGGGTTACGCTATACGCATAAATAGCAAAAAGAAAAAAAAAATTAAAAAAGAGACAAAAAAGACCGTCATTTCTTGAAAAAATAGAGAGGTTCGTTCATTCATTCTTTATTTTAAAAAAAAAAAAAAAAGAACCCACAAGGAGATTCTTTTACCTTTCTTTTCTTTCATGGGGAATTTTCACCACAACATGAGGTTCTTAGCTCCATTCTTTCACTGTGTTCTTTTTTCTTCTGTATTACTTATAACACATAACACAATTTTCTTTTTCTGGTTTAATATAAGACAGTGAATATTGACTTTTTTTTTTTCAAATATTCTTACAACTTTCTTAACTTATCATAAATAAAACCTGACAAAGAAGAAACATAATTTGACTCTCTTATAGTTATATATCATCCCAATTCCCATGGTCATACGACATTGCAACTATCTTCAGAATCATCAAAAGTTGTGGATTAGTGACTGTAATTATTCAAAAACATTAAGAAACTCTATTTGACAAATATTTAAAGCAGTCTATCGTGTTACATGTTTCGGAAGAACACTTCTTATGATTAAAAACCTCATACGACTCTACTTCTGTTGCATCGAAAACTTGACTAAGTGGACTTTCTAACGACAACTAAATTAGATTTTTGTTCAAAATGGACCTATATTCTAAATAACGGCTCTGAAAATTCCACTTTAAAGTTTTAACCATAAACTTATGTGATTAATTAATTATTCTTGAATTAAATATATTGATGACCTGATGGCTATTTGGATCTCCCGAGCTGGTTAGCCCAGCCCATGTGTAAAGGCGGCGTTGCTTAGGCCTTTTGTGCAACCTTAGTTAATCCAGAATACATAGCAGTTGAAAATAACAAAATATTGTTAAATTAAGTAATCGCGTGAATGAAATATTCCTTAGAAATATCAGAGTATATTTCTTATTTAAGCTTTTTAATTAAGAAAAATGAGTTTTTTATTGCCATTGTGATGAATAAATATTTTTTGGGCATATTACATAAGTAAGTCTTTAATATTCGGTTGATAGCAAAATTAAAAATCTTTGGTTCTTTTCTCTAACTTGCAAAGGTTATTTTTTCTTCTATCAATTTTACTTTATTTTTCTACAAGTTTATTTCTTAATTCATTGTGCTAAATTAATTTCAGAAACTAACTAAAACATAGATAATTGTCTCGGATTTCTCACGTGGTGAATTGATGGTTTGATTTTATATGATGTTTACACGTGCCACGTTAGCGTACTTAAAAAACTGATGATTTTTCAATTATTTCAATAAAATATAGAATTAAAAAAATATATAAATTGCTAAATAGCCGAAGATCAAAGGCAGATCGATTAGCAAGTTCATAAAGAAGTGTGGATTGTTTATGTAATAACTCTTAACTCTTAAGTTATAAGAAGTAAATATTAAAATTCATCCTTTCTTTAGTCCCACAAAGAAAGAGAGGACGGAATCAATATGATATCCAATGAGTAGGTTCAAAAATCCTTTTTTCCTAAAGGTTAAAAAGATGTGAACCAAAACCCCCTTTTTGTCCATTAACACGGGCATAGCATAACATAGGATCGATGTCTTTGCATTTTTAGTTACACTCGAGCACGGCCTTGGCATGCGAGTGACTGATTAAGACAATCCAAATAATGATGCGAAAACAACTCGTGATGTATAACTCGCCTTGTGGCAGAAAATGCACTAGGCAATTTGGCATGATTACCCCACTAATTAAAGCTTTCGATCATTGAGTTTTCCTCTCCCTTATCTACTTGTCCATCTCATAAGTCTTGCCTATTATATGTTCAACCATTTATTTATTTTTCTTCGTTCTTTTGTTGAGGTGGAAACTAGATCAAGTTGTTGATCTCTAATATTCGCAAATAATTCATCATAAAGTGTAGACTGAGACTTGAAAAATAAACTAGCAGTCATTAATGATCGATAGCTTCAAGTCATGTATTGCTAATTAAATGTTCATGAAGTATGAACTACTAATCGTTCGTCGACTCTTTTACAAACCAATGTTTAGTTATAACTATATATTACATATGTATTTAAATTTATGTCATTTGCACAATGTTAATTTACGTAATTATTTATCATTTGTATAACATCGATTAATAAAATTTATAAAACTTTCATTACATGTATTAGCCCCTACATGTGTTACTAACTTCATTTTATATCCAAATATTTCTCCTTTTAACTTGTTCAATTCCTTAACATTATAATAACTTATGGATAACTTGGTTACTACTCTCTAAAAAAGATCTTATTTTTTCATAATAATAAATAAAATACTGTTGGATATCTTATATAATATTTGAGTATCTAGTTAGTTTTAGCATAATTTCACCTTTTTCATAGATAATTCACAATGAAATGTGTATTTTTTGGTAAAATAATTTGTGTACATAAAATTATGAATTAAAACTAAAGCTGGTTATTTAAATATTGCATCAATGATATAAATTATGAAAGAAAATACCCATGACGTTGATTAATCAAGTTTTAATTTAACTCTTCTAATCCATACAACAAAACTATATATGTCTAAGTAAATATAAATGATAGAAAATTTCTAGGAGCATCCAAAGTGTCTATTCAATGACATACTTTTTTGCATATTTATGTACTTTTACTATAATGCTTTTGCAAATTTCAACTATTACTGTGTTGTTTTTATAATATTTTATATTAAATGTATAATTCTTGAGTTACTTGTATTTTTAAGATAATTTTGATATTGTGATAAATTTTTCAAAAAATAATAATAATATTATATATGTTTAAAGAAAAGTTCTCAGAAATTTTTTCCCTTAAATCAAATTTCTGGCTCCGACCGTAATTACTACAACTTAGATAGTTGAAATATAGCATAAAGTTTAAAAAAGAGCTAATAGTAAAATTTTCTCGTTGCCTTATGTCTATTAAATACAATATCACCTAACAAAAATATGAAGCACATCGATATCGTGCACTTCCTGATTTTCAGTCAATTTAATTATCTAATAAAAACGAATAATACCCCTGAAACCATATTAGTCTTCTTTTGACTAAGAAGTGTCAATAGTTTTTTTCTTTTCAAATTAGATAATGTTCTTAATATATGTTAACATAATTTGTAAGTATAATTTATAAAAGTTTTATGATATAAATGTCTTTCTAACATAAAAATTCAATTATATTTTTCGAATCCATAGTAAAAGAAAGTATATATTCTTTGACATATAAAAATATACAAAATAAATATTATTTTCACATATAAAATTACACGAGGAACTAAATACTACTTCATTTTAACAAAAGTATGTTTACCTTCTTTTTTTCCTGTGACGAAAGTCCATTGAGGATAGCTCAAATAACCCCGTAGAATATTTTCAAAGTTTGATTGCGGGTCCTACTGCGCATGCATGTCTTCCCCTTGACCCGAGACATTGTCCCGTGCATGAAAATTAATTTTTGTTCTCACTTAGAAGAACAAAAATGGAGCAGTGTGAGTGGGGCAACGAGGTGGTGATGGAAATTAAAAATCATGTCAACTGCTATCATTAATTTTTGTTTCATTTTACATTTTATTTTTTCTCGATCAAGCACTGATAAATTATTTTAATTACTTTTCTAATAATTGGGATTGGGACATGTAGGCCCTTCCAAAATTTAAGTATGATCCAACATTTAGGTGAATAATCATAGTTTTATACTAAGTGGCCACCGTTCCACCCAAGAGGCCTAGCTAAGGAGGGCAGCTCCACCCCTCCCTTATATTTATATATATATAATAAAAAAAATATTTCGGCAAATTCTACAATTTAGATTTAGTGTTTTTGTTTTTCTAATTTTATTTTCGTAGTATATCTCTTTCCACATAACACGAATTGAATTATGTTTGTCGGATAATGATCCTGGTTATTAAGGCGTTTCGTTTTTGTAATTATCTCGTGTTTTTCTGTTTTTGAAAAAAAATGATTCTCTTGGTACTTATTTCGTATGATATGGAAAATAGTCGGTTTTTGATATCGAACAAAATGTCGTGGAGAGTTTCTCCCAATTTAATGTGTTAATCTTCCGTATATAGCTCTACATCATAAGGTAAGACAACTGCTTCTATTTTCAAAAGTACCCCAAATCTACTTTCATGCTTCAACTTTTCCTTATGTTATGTTAGACAAGAACAAAAAGTAGTAAAGATGCAAATATTTAGAAAGTACTTATGTACGTCCAAAACATAATAAGCTATTTTCTTAATATTTTGCAAACACAACTTAAAAATCTACTTAATCTCAACATGGATCTTGAGAAGATGTAAGACGTGGTGTTAGAGATAATAAATTCAGTCTTCTCTTTTAGTATTAATGTAAATTAAACCATGAGATTATTATTTAACTTAGTAATGAGATAGAGTCAAGAAGATAAAAAACCATTTTGTTGCATCTGCTCATGTATTCTTGGTGCACCGGCGTATACACGATTCAAAAACTAGGACATCAAATACTACTCTAATTTCTCATGTTCACTCGAAAATGTCAACACATTAATGATTAATAAGAGTTTCTTACATATCATGTTTAGTCCCTTAATGAAGTAGTTCGTTCAGAAAGAGATCGCGCATCCGAAACTTTGAGACATCGCCCATTTATTGAACAAAATTCATGAAACTAATTAATATTCACTAAACAAAATTACATCTTCTACATGAAAGTTATGGCAGAGATAAAATTCATTTTAAATTTGTCACAACCCGTTTAATTTATTTAAAGTATGGTTGTTGCGTTAGTGGTAGGGGTGTTCATGACCCGCCCGACCCGTCAAAATCCGACCCGTCGAACCCGCAACCCGCATGGTTTAGTTTTTAACTTAACCCGCTCGGGTTGATAAATCGGTAACCCGCAAATTTTGGGTATGGTTACATTTTTAGTGACAACCCGCCAAAACCCGCCCGCATACACCCTTAGTTTGTATATTTGTAGAGTAACAAAGGGAGCAAAGAAAATTTTCGGAAGTTATATAGTTGTATGTTCATAACATTGCTATAATATATATTTTTTTTTGTTAGTTTATATTGTTTGATAATTGTATTTTAGGTTGTGAATCAATTTAAATTGTTTTTTTATAATGTACGTGAATAAAATGTCCTTTTACATCCTTATATATATATTTTTAATTAAGTTAAATTGTGGTTTAAATATTTTTATTAAGTTATGGTATTGTTTTTATTGTTTTTCAGAACTCAAAATAGATTAGTTTTTGTTTTTATACCAAAATATTAGTATATTTTTCTCACAATTTAAACCCGCCACCCACCCGCAACCCGCTCGACCCGCCCAACCCGCAACCCGCATGGTCTAATTTTTAACTTAACCCGCTCGGGTTGACAAATTAGTAACCCGCAAATTTTGGGTATGGTTGCTTTTTTACCGACAACCCGTCCAAACCCGCCCGCGTACACCCCTAGTTAGTGGACTGTAATAATATACAAACAACTTTTTGCAGCTGAATTTTAGGAATAATTACCATTACACTGCTTGAGATTTTAGTTGAACAATTAGGTCACACTATTTGTAAGTGAAAATACATTACGAGTAGATTCTTCTAAAGTTTAAAACATACTATAGACAACTCCTCATCTTATAGCGTTTTTAAGAATATTATAAGTATCCCTAAATGTGAACTCGAATTACAAACTAAATTGATTTTGACTTGGGAAATGACTTGTTAAGATCTATAGTCAATTTGATTTAGGTTAAGCTATTAATTAATAGGGTCCATAAAGTATATATAACAACGACATTCCTCACTTTCTGCTAAGTGTACGTGTTTATACAATTTTAAACAAGAAAAGGGAAGTTATTTAGAACTCGGCACCTAGTGAACTATCTAGAAGAAATTGAAATACCTAATAGTTGAAATTGGAAATTACAATTTAACCCTCATATAGCTGTATATTAATAGCACCAACCAATTAAAATAAACATACTATTATCATCTTACCCCACTAACAGATCGAGCTTTGTCGAGTTTGGTAGTCATGCCAAGTCCTTATCAACTGGATCCACCACTCTATTGTGATACTTGTATCATGTCAAATGAAATTGCACGAACTTATTTTCTTTCTTTTTGAACAAAAATTTTACGAATATTTGAAAACAGTGCTAATGGCAATTAAGAGATCAATGGATTGCTAGATAACTACATGCAACAAATTAGGGGTATTTTATTCGTTTCCCTTCTTTTTTGTTTAAAATCTTTAACCGCCTTGTATCATAGAGCAAATTATTGTGAAAAACTTAATCTCTATATTACGTATTAACCCATTTTTTCTTTATATTTTACAAATTACTACATTATATCACCTTCACCACTAGGACACACTACTTGACTAACATTAAACTTTGAGTGTAAAAGACATTTGAGCCCTTGGAACTAGCTAAAAGCAAACTAAGTGACTACTTCGTGTACTATATTATCTATTAGACAAATCAGCTAATAACTCTCGTGTTAAATATTAGGGGCAAAAAGCCAAATTAAGAGGCGGATGAGGTAGGCAGCAAAATATCAAGAATATTATTCAATATGTTTTTCATAGAAGAATAATGCGCCTGACAAATACAACCATAAGACAATTTGCTGATTCATTTAAATCTTTGATACGATTACTGCAAATAATTCCAATAATTAGATTTGGGTGCAATGCAACAGGATAAAGTAGAAGGATAAAAAAAAGAGTATTAATGATTATCTTAGGGGACAAAGAGTAAAATGTCAAAACCGAATAACGACCTTTTTTCCCGCTTTTTCTTCCTCACTCATGCTTTAATTTTTTATCCTCCTCTCTTTAAGGACCGACTCACTGTGCATTTTCCCATTATATACTCCTAAATTTGACTTTTCATCAAACAAGAAACAAAGCTTTACACAAACACACTCAATTGTCCTTTATTTACGCCCCTTTTTATGTGCACAAATCTAGCAAATATATCACTATTAATAATATAACGAAATATATACATATAAATTGATTGATGACAATTGACATGCATGTATGTCCCACAACTCTTTGGACAATTTGTGCAATCTATGACTTGAACAACAACAACAACTACAGTGACGAAAACACAATGGACAAACAAACAACTCTTATTACAACATCTCTCACTGACACTCTGTCTCTCTCTCTCTCTCTCTTCTCAAAATTCTTACTATTAATTTTCTCTCACAAAAACCAAAACTTCCATTTTTGTTTCTCTCTTCACTTCCATGGACAAACTGGCCAAGTCCGCGCGCCAACGCTCCACTGAATGGTTTGTTTATTAATTGATTATACTCTCTTCTTATCAGCTGCTAATGGATATTCTTTACAATGAAAAGATGACTTTTTACAAGAAAAGATTCGAATTATGGCAGTTCTTGGAGTGTTATTAACTTATAAGTAGGAGATATTCAGAAAATGTACATGTTAGAGATAAATGATATAGAACTTAGTCTTTTCTTAATTCACCTGGTTTTCCTTGTAACTTTTTTGCTGTACTTCTGTTTATAATTAAGGTTGAAAGATGTCTGAATTTGTTATTATATAACATAGAAAGCTGATAATTCTTTAACTAAGTTAGACTCTGATGTCTTTAATTTATAGGGGGTTCCGAGATGTTCCGAGTGATATAACAATTGAAGTAGATGGAGGTACATTTTCATTGCATAAGGTATAACCTTCCTTCTCTGTACGTTCTGATTATATTGTTCTATATCATTTCTTTGCACAGTATGAACAGCTGCCAAAAAATGTTAACAAACCTTAAAAAACTAGCAATTTATATCGATAATCGAGTATGTTCTTATGTTATCAACTTTAAGTCTCTAGTCCCCTGTGTTCAGAAAGATGACAAAGCGTCGAAATTCAGTATTGCAAGAATTCTTATTACGTTATTTTCTGAACGCAGTTCCCTCTCGTCTCGAGAAGTGGAAGAATTCGAAAGCTGGTTGCAGAACACAGAGACGCCGACATATCCAAGATCGAGCTCCTCAGCCTTCCTGGAGGTGCCGAGTGTTTTGAACTCGCAGCACAGTTCTGTTACGGCGTCAACTTTGAGATCACGGCAGCAAACGTTGCTCAACTATGTTGTGTTGCGGATTACCTAGAAATGACCGAAGAATACTCAAAAAACAATCTCGGCTCGCGATCTGAAGAGTATCTAGATAGCATCGTCTGCAAGAACCTCGAGATGTGCGTTGAAGTACTCCAGCAATGTGAAAACCTCCTCCCGCTTGCAGACGAGCTTAGGATTGTCCCACGTTGCATTGATGCCATAGCTTCTAAAGCCTGTGTAGAACAAATCGCCTCGAGTTTCTCACGGTTGGAGTACAGCAGTTCAGGTAGACTTCATATGAGCAAACAAAGCAAGTGTGAGGGTGATTGGTGGATTGAAGATCTCTCAGTTCTTCGTGTGGATTTGTATCAAAAAGTTATTACGGCAATGAAATGCCGAGGGGTCAGACCAGAGAGTATAGGGGCGTCCCTTGTGAATTATGCGCAAAAGGAGTTACTCAAGAAATCGAGCTTATGGAATCAACCCACTCAGCCAAAAGTTGATCCTTTATCAGTTGCAAGCGACCATGAAAGACTTGTTGTCGAAACTATAATTAGCCTTCTCCCTGTTGAGAAATTTGCGGTTCCCATAACTTTTCTTTTTGGTTTACTACGAAGTGCGGTGATGCTGGACTGTAGTGTTGGATGTAGGCTTGATCTTGAGAGAAGGATTGGATCCCAGTTGGATATAGCAACTCTTGACGATCTTTTGATTCCCTCGTTCAGACATGCTGGAGATACGTTATTTGATGTTGACACAGTTCATAGGATATTGGTTAACTTTTCTCAGCAGGAAGATAGTGAAGAAGATGTGGATGATGGTTCCCTTTTCGAATCTGATCATAGTCCTCCTTCCCCATCTCAAACGGCGTTGTTTAAAGTGTCTAAACTTGTGGACAACTATTTGGCTGAGATTGCGCCTGATGCAAATCTTAAGCTTAATAAGTTCATAGCTGTTGCAGAATCTTTACCAGCGCATGCTCGCACCATTCATGATGGATTATATCGAGCAATCGATGTTTACCTCAAAGTAAGTCCTATTCTTTTTATACGGAGTTGAAGTACTTTATATCTTGCATCAAGTCATACTTTTTCTGCAAGAGGAGCATAGCCAGAACTACCTTATATGCACATGTCCAAGCGGGGGATTGATGGGGTGGAATGTGTTGAGAATTGTCTCATATGATCTGTGAAAGAGTTTGGGTTCATGTTAATAAACAAACTTCTCTTCTCTTGATAGGCCTTGTTAGAGGATATAAGAATTAAAATTTTAAATGGGGTGTTGAAAATTATTCCACTTGACTTGAGAAAAATTTGGACTTGGTATATAAACAGACATCTTTTCTTCCATTATTAAGTTCTTAAAGGGGTACCTTGTGTTTTATTTAGCATTTTAAGTATGACCGTAAAAATTCTGAATTTTGTGACAGGCTCATCAAGCATTAACAGATCCGGATAAGAGAAAGCTCTGCAAATTGATTGATTTTCAGAAACTCTCACAAGAAGCAGGCGCACACGCTGCACAAAATGAGCGTCTCCCTCTCCAATCAATAGTTCAAGTGCTCTACTACGAGCAAATGAGGCTTCGCAACGCCTTATTTTGTTCCCATCCAGACGACGATCCTAAGCCTATGCACCAATCTTGGCGCATCAGCAGTGGAGCTCTAAGTGCTGCAATGTCTCCGAGGGATAACTATGCGTCTTTGAGGCGAGAAAACAGGGAATTGAAGCTTGAACTAGCAAGGATGCGGATGAGGTTAAACGATTTGGAGAAAGATCATGTTTCTATGAAGAAGAATATGGATAGGTCCAGTTCGAGGAAATTCATGAGTTCGTTCTCAAAGAAGATTGGTAAACTAAATATCTTCACGCAAGGTTCTTCGAGGGGATCGAGCTCTCCCTCAAAGCTGTCGCAGAGAACAGAGTCTAGGTTAACAGAAAGAACATTATGAGCATATGTGCTTTATTTCAATGTTTCACAAACTCTTGAGTTCAGGTGACTATAAGCATGTTACGAGTAATCTTTCTAGTTATTCTTGGCCCCTTTCTTTGTCTGAACATTACGTTGTGTATATTCTGTCTGGACATTGTTTTTCCGACTGGAAACAAAGTACGGAACATGAGAAAAGAGCATGGTTTGCATTTTAATCAGCGCTTCTGTACATTAAATAAGACATTCTAGTATTATAAAAACCTTCAAGGTCTGAATAGTTACAAAGACGGCAACCGTACTTTGAAACATGAAAACACAAGGGTCTATTTCTAATGTTTTTCAAACTTCAGCGGAATGTCTCAATAATTACATAAGCTTTAGAAGAGTCTATTTGTAATGTTCTATTGAAATTTTAGGTGTGTTTCTGTAATTATTGAAAACCAATCCACTTACCTTACGTTCCACAACAAAATTTCACACAGATTTCAATTCTGCTTATATTTTTTGCTTTTTCTTTTATCCACTTAAGGCAACAACTAATGCTAATTATTATTAACCCAAAATCAACTTCACCGCAGCAAGAGTAGTCTAGTAATTCTTTGAGTACTTGTCATGAACGTCGCACCACCATAGCACCCTGCTGAACACTCGGCGAAACTCTCCGGTTACTGTAAATTGCAAGTGGAGAAGCGAAATGGACCCTCAGGTTCAACTTCTTCCGATCACTATCCGGACTCCTCAAGCAAGGTTTTGGCGTGGTGACCAACTCAACGCGTTCATCAGTGTTAGTAACACGTTCCCACGTCTTTCGTTTCGTGACCGAGCCTGACCTGTCGCCATTTAAAGAGGAATTAAGCCCCGAAAAGGACTGATCATAACTCTCCTCAGACTGGTCAAGAGTTCTACGCATCTTGTTCCAGGACTCGTAAAATTCCAGCTTGGTCAAACTGTTAGCATCGAATTCTTGTCCCTGTTTCTCCACATGATAATACTCCTCGTTATCGTGCAGCTTTCTCCTGGGAATCCCGTCTGGCGGTCGGTGCCTCAATGATTTTGTCGGAGCAATCTGGTGATGAGGTTCTGTCTGTATCTCCTGTCCTTTTTTCTTGAGAAGCTTGTCAAGTGTCCTGTAAGGCATCAGATAGAACACTTTTCCTGGTACAAGGAGCGACTCGGGGCGCACGACAATCCAGGGAAATTGGAACACATCCGGCCTGGCGATGCAGTGTCGAGGGTACTTTTCCATGAGTGAGCCAGCGGTGATCGGATGCTGGAAAATCTCGACGTGCCGACCCGGGTGGATCACTTTTAGTACACTGTTTTGCCTGGTTGAGACTCCCATTTTTTGATTTAGTTCTGGTGTTTGAAGAAGCAAGGGGGAGGGAAATATGAGACACTAAGTGTTGTTTTATAGGGATGTTTTTGTTGAATTGTGACAAACTATTGGCGGGGAGTTTGAGGAAAAATCTTAGGAAAACGTGGGGCTCTTGTGTTAATGGATGTGGTTGATGAATCGTGTCTTTGGATGTTTCAATTTGATATTGAGAGGGAAAATGTCTTAACAAGGGAGTCATTTGTTTTATTTGTCTTGTAATTACTCTTGACATTTAAATATCTTCGTTTTATTCAGCTTTGATTTTTAGCTTCTTTTCCTTGATGAAGTAACGATTTCACAATGATACCAAAATTTAGATTCATTATGTATTATGAACCATCTTCGCTAACTCGTACATGTCCAACTAATCAATTGTTGGTGAAAATGTTATTCTGTAAAATTTATTTATGAGGTATACTAAACATGAGAAACTAATTCCCGAAAGGATAACAGAACGGATTAAACTTACATAAAATTGAGAAACTAATTCACGAAAGGATAACAGTATCGGATTAAACTAAGACCATAATCTGGAATTTTTATCTAAAAACACATAAATTGGAAATCTAAGAAATAGGTTGCAACATGAAGAGTATAAATCAAAATAGAGACTCTGTATGTATGAAATGCAAATGCTAGCTTGGATAGTTTAAGGGATAATTACACATACCTCCCCTGTGGTTTGAGAAATTACAGAGACCTCCCCTGAGGTTTGAAAAATTACAGGGACCTCCCCTCTACAAATTAAGGGTTGTTTGGGGTGTCATTATAATATATATTATGTTTTATTACACTTACATCCTTGAAGTTTGGTATATCTATAAAAATAACCTTTTGATGTTTGAAAAATATTAAAAATACTCCAAATAATTTTATAAAATACTATATTACTAACTAAAGATATACAAATATTTAAATTATTTTTCTCAAAATCATATATTTTTAATTAATCACTATGAAACATCAATAAACTATGTCTTAACTACACAATTTGTTTCTTTTCTCACTCAAAAAAATTGTTTAAATTAAAATTTAAAATTTAAATTTGAAATAAATTTAAAATTTTAATCTAAAATACATTTTTGAATCAAACACATTCAACTTTTGTTTTTTTTTTCTTTATATTTTAATTTCTCAAGCAAATCTCCGTCCAAACTCAACTAACTACTATCTTTTGTCTTTCTAGTTGCAATTGTAACCTACCAATTATTTTAGCAAAAGAAGAAGATAACCAGTAAGATTTGGTTGCAGAATATTGGAAGAAAAAGCAAACTCTAGAAAATTAGAAGTTGCCGTAAAGACATCACATTTTAGCTTTGCTTGCTTTGTCAAAAAGTTCAACAAAACTTGCTTTGGGCTTTTTTTTTTTTCATTAAAAAGGTGAAAATTTGGAATTGAGTTTTCTATTTCTTGTCTTATTTTTTCTGGAGATTAGGGGAAGATTTTATTCTTTTACCAAATGCTTACTTTTTTGTAGTGATAAGTTGAAAATTTTGTTGTCACGATAGTAATAGTATTAATATGGAACTGTGCTGAAATTCATGAGACTATTAAGAGTAATTCATAAATGAAAAATTAAAATGAGAAACAAAAATAAGAAATTTTTGTATAAAATAAAAATATTTGGATTAAATTTTAAAATTTAATTTAAATAATTTTTATATCTCTAGTTAGTAATATAGTAGTTGTGAAAATTATTTGGAGTATTTTTTATATTTTCAAATATCAAAGATTATTTTTATAGATATACAAAACTTTCGGGATGTAAGTGTAATAAAGCATACTACTATAAAAATAACACCCCAAACAACCCTTAATTTTAGAGGGGAGGTCCCTGTAATTTTTCAAACCTCAGGGGAGGTCTCTGTAATTTTGCAAACCACAAGGGAGGTATGTGTAATTACACCAAACCTCAGGGGGTGTAGCTGTAATTATCACATAGTTTAATTCTGCCATGAATAAATGGACATTTTACTAGTTACAAACGTTGTTTTAAGAGTTAGATGTTTTGCCAGTGAAGTCATCCGGTAATATACTTTAAGTTTCAGATATTTCTCTAATTCAAGGAAATGAAAATTTTAGGACCTTAATAGTGTGTTATTTGTAACACGCGATGCTACAAGTACAACACAGTCGTGTTTTGCCTGTTGGACACTTCACCACACTTCTCTTAGCTCATACGTGCTCCACTTAAACTTTTTTCTTACAAAACATATTCACACACCATTCAACTTGGACTTCCTCTAATTAGTTCAAAGCTCATATTAGACTCAATTTTAATATATTAACTGAATGTAGTCATGCACAAATCCAATTTTAAATATTCCAACATCAGTCATCTCCTTTGAGACGTATGTTAGTTGTTTATTTAGCCAATTAACAAAACTATTTCTATAGTGCAAAAACTGTAGTCCAGAATGTCATTATTTAAATATATTTGAAATTTACTTTTCTTTTTTTTAGGAAGTAAATGTACCATTAGGATATTCTGAGGACTGGTAAACTTTCTTACTGCTAAACTCGAACAACTACTTTCTAATTTGTCAATGAAAAAGTTATTGGACTTGCAACTGTTATCTTCGATTATTAATTGTTCACAATAATTTATTTTCCTCTGAATACACTAATGCAGAAATAGATCAAAGATGTGTCGGCAAAATTTTCAAAATTTACAAGAATACACACAATAGACACACCCCTACAGTGGTATATAAAATTTATAGAAACACCAAAAACTTATTAGAAAATGCAAGCATCGAGATCCCTAATAATTTTCCTGCTTGTGCATGATGTACTTCTGAAATATATATTGACAAAACAAGAATCAAATTCATGGACAAACAATCATGCAAGATGAAGACCCTTGCAGAGTAAAAACAAATAAGTTTCCTCAAAACTAAAGGACAATCACTAGAAATCCATCCTCAAACGTCACAAAAGTTGAAACATACTGTTGTGATTTTAATCATAGAACCTGGTATGACACCAAAGAAAGTGCAATTTTCGTCCTTAAGAAACTTATTTCTGATAACACACAAAACCCATATTTTAAGCCGATGATTTGGTATAGAAACGGATGCCAACCGCCACCCCCAAAATAATCAAAGGGACTAGGAACTGGAGCACCTTGATGATGAATTGCGTCGTTTTGTCTTGGTTGTAATGAGGCTGCTTGGGAGGAGTGTACTGAACCTTGGTAGGAATGGTGGATGTATTGATGTCACCAACGTAGAATTCTTCCAACATTGCCTGGGCGGTTGCGCTATGACCAACATCATCGAAATCATCCGTTGCATCCTTCCCTGAAGAGGAAAAACGGTTAACATTCACAAGCAAGGAAATAATTAGGGATAATTACATTCGTACATCCTCTGAGGTCTGGTTTAATTACACAAACCTCATATGTAGTTTGAATAATCACAAAACATCGCCTAAAGTTCTAAAAACATGACATTAGGCTTGGAAGACACCCCCAAGCCTCAGGCAACGAAAATATATAATCGACTAAATTCTGTGGAGAAGTGATGGAATTTTACCTGTTGAAGACACCAAAACATCATCACCACCGGGGTGATCTTCCAAGAATTTTGTCACATCATAAACCTGTACAAAGGACAAAAGTGAGAACACCTAGAAAGATAAGCAATGAAAAACATGCACTGCAAGTGTGGAGGAGGTAAGGATGGTAAAACGGTAGCCTCAGATTAAAATATAACATTTCATTATCCTTCAAATCCTCACCATAGAACAACTATTTCATCAATTGTTTCCATTATACTTTATGCATCCTGAAAATGTCTTATTAAAATGATATTGATGCTCCATTGAGTTTACCTAGAGCATAAACTACTTTATAGGAGTAAATAACGCGTGTGTGGAGTATGAAAAGAAGATGATAAACATAACCAGAGTCCAGCCATAGTGTTAAAGGCAAGAGTAAGAGTTAACTGGTGAGGTGAACTGATTATACAGGGAAAGAGTAGTACTAGCGAAGAGAAAACTAATATTTGATGCATCTACATGCCGTAAAACAACTAATATGATGATTATACCAAAAGGATAACTTCAATTCCTCTCAGAATATCGAAGAAACAGCTCATATGCATCCAGTATGATTTCTTATGCAGCATGTTTAAAGGTGGTCATTTACGAAAAGGGGACAATTAGAATTTGGAAGATAAGTTCAATTGCATTTGATCACGACAAAACCAGATACATTCAGAGCAACAGGAATTTTGGAAACATTTGAAGACAACAAAAAAAACTAAGTTAAATGCTCATTGAATTCGATCACGCCAAATCATATTTCATCACAGCAACGACAATCCGGAAGAGATTTAACAGTTTGATCCAAACAAGGCACAAAAAACCAAAGTTATTCCCGACATCTCGTCAAGAGGAATATCTGTTTCGACCCTACAGAATCCGACATGAGTTTTTGGTTGAATCAAGACATACCAATGGTATCAAAATGAAACTTCTCTTAGAATATCAATGGCACAGGGTTATTTCTTCCTAGACCAATACTTAACAACTTATGAATATAATTTTGCAATGTCATTAAAAAAAAACGCAGTATCAAATGCATGATACAATGGCAAACAAAAGTTTTAATAAAAGAAAAGAATTATAGTGACAATCTCCACACAGACATATCCTACAAGGCCTCAATTAAAGAACGAGTCATACACCAGTCAAATTACGATATCATAAAGTTGAACATTTGACATATAAACCAACAAATAGTTTCCCGGACCTCAGTTTCAGGAGCATGCTGCCATTCAAATAAATTAGTTCATAACAAAGTGCAAATCTTAAGGAACATTAAAAATCTTCTTTTTCAGTAACAATTGCATCAACTGCCTACTTTTTTTCTAACAAGTACTTAGTCCTGAACTGAGACTACTACATCCAAGATCTGAAGAAGCATGCCAAGATCATGATCCCACCATCACTCAACACTCACACACTGATCACTTCAACTTTCACACATAGATACAGCCACATCCAACAACACCAATTAAACAGTCACAAACTAGAAAAATAAAGAACTTATCAACAACACAGCAATTCAAGAACTGATAAAAAAATCAAATCTTTGACAAACCACATGCAAAAACCAGAACCGACCCACTACAGTATACCAAAAAAGGAACAAACTTTTAAGCATAAATCATGAGAACCGAGTACCTTGCCATGAATCACGAGCCAACAGTCCTTTGGTGTGTTGTGCTCAGACACCTCTGCCAAAGTAAAAACTTTAGTAGCCATTTGAACAAGTGAACTGAGAGACAAAAACAGAGATGAATGAACTCTTCAAGAGCTACAAAAAGGCCTTGAAGAGTGTAGTAGGTGGGTGGGGGTTGGGGTGAGTCAATTGAGGCAGATTTGAAATTTAAGCAATTGAGGTTGTGGTTGGTGAGAAAGGAAAAGATTGGCTGTCAGTCAAATTGTGTCCAACTACCACTAACAATTGCACGATTTTATTACTTATTTATGTAATTATGAATTGCCAAATTTGCGTAATTATGTAATTACTAATTACTGATTGAGATTCTTACTTTTTATGGGACAAATTAATAGTAGCATCTACATTATTAGGGTCTAATTAAGAAAATATTGTTTTAGAGGTAAGTAATTAAAGATACACTACACCTCCCTAAAAGTATGAAAGAGAGAAAGTGTATTTATAGTAATTTTCAAACTATCTTGACGGTTCTTGGTAGTCAAACATTAGAGGGGATTATTGCAAAAATAGTACAATGACTTGTTCTTCTAGCAATAATCTGTCTCCTCATTTAAATTTGTCGAATTTTGGTACCTAACTAAAATTAATCGCAATTTTAGCCCTTCGTTAACGGAATGACTAAAATTGTGAATAATTTTAATTAGATGACTAAAAAGTAAAATCTCATAAATTTAAACTATGAGACCATTTTTGCATGAAGGACAAGTTAGAGGACTATTTTCGCAAACTACTTGGTCGTTTTGTTTCAATACGCACTAAAATCAGTTTGCAGAAATAGTCATATAACATGTCCATCTTCAACAATGGTCCCTTAACAAAATTTTGTCAGATTTTAGTTCTATAATTAAAATCAATAGCAAATTTTGGCCTTCGTTATTGGCTAGATGGTTAAAATCTAATATTTCGTAAATAAGTTACATATTCTAAGGTCAGTTGTTACTTTAGAGCTAAAAGTGCATGGATACGTCGTAAAATCATGGTATCGTATTTTATACTCTTATGTTTCTATATCGCATATACACCTTGTAGCAAATGATTGGATAATTGTGTGATAAGACTTTACGGATCGCGCCCCACGAGTCACAATTCAATTCGAGTTGGTCCGGTGTTAGTCACCTAACAAACCTAACTTAGACCGAACTGCAGCTCATATGAAGGGGTACCAGGATCAAAACCATAGCATTATAACATATCTTTACTTTAAATACAGCGGAAGTCTTTGTAATACAAATAAATTTTACAATTTCAAAATAACGTGTGTACAATCAAATACTTAATGATTTTGTAAAGTTTCCAAAATGCGGACGTGACAATCGTTCGTTCTATCCGTGCTGCTATACCAATCTTGTTATCAGCAAGGGACAGATAGTAAAAGAGGAGTAAGTCTTTAATGACTTAATGAGATTCTTAGAACATGACAATAATCAAACAGTAAATCAGAAAAACGAACAAGAATTACCAGAATAATTACATCTGCATCGTTGAACTGAAATTATCGGTTTTTAATGATAACATGGGAATATTCAGAAGAACGAGAAAATGAACTCGTGCAATTACTTATAACTTATGATGCACCGACACTTCGAAAAATTTCTTTATGAAGTGTCCGACACCCCGACACGACACCGACATTCCTTCGGCATGTGTCGAACATGCCACATGGCGTGTCTTAAAAATAAAAGAAAAAGAAAAGGGACACCGTGTCGGACACATTTTGAGGACGCGTCCGACACGCCTTTTTTTGAGCTGATTTTGTAGTTTTTAATTTTTATTGATGGTTAAAATTTAAATTTCTTAAAATATATGGATAAAGATATAAGAAGAATCAAACATTAAACTTTAAAAGTTAAATAATTAAGTAGCGAAAATGCATAAATGATAACTTTTTTCTCAATCAAATCTCACGAATAAGCCTACTGCATTTTTCTTTGCACAAACGACAAGGACGGGCAAAAAAAAATTCGTTCTTTCTTCGAGTCGTGGCACTAATATCATATTTAAAGATTTTATTTGAGTATTGTATAACACTTTGTTTTGTGGTTTGATTTGTGTATATGCCTTTGTATTTAATGCTTGGAATTTATGACTTAAACTTTAATGACTATTTTATTTGAACTTGTAGTAGTTGGTTACTTGATTTTGAGTGTAAATATGTTTGGTTTGATTATATATTTGAATGTAATAATATTATTTGGGCATGTTATCATAATGTCTTCTATATTTTAAAATAAAAATACAGCCATGTCGCGGTCGTGTCGTGTCTTGTAATTTTAAAATATCTGTATCGTCGTGTGCTTATCGTGTCGTGTCCGTTTCCGTGCATTTATAATAGATCCAACCATAACTCCAAAATTCAACCGTATACCTCCCTACGAGGAGTGACCTCACAACAGAACATAAGACATGCTCGAGTACATAACAATCTAACACGCGGGTCACAACCAACTCCTGACTGCAAGCGGCGCTTAGATAAAATGGGTATTAAGTTGAATTACTTAAACTGACAGTCCTTTGCTGCCCAGCAGTAAATCATCTCAATGCCTGGGCTGAACTTCCCAAAGGCGTCCCAATGGGTGAAACAGAAATATCAGATGAGCTAGTAAGCCGGATAATATTCGTTGCTCGTTTTTTAGCTACATAGGCCGAACATAGTTCGTTGCTCGTTTCATAATTCAAGAATCGATATGGTGATCATGATACCAGGACAATTATGATTATGAAGAAAATTTCGATTATAAATTGATTTAACAATAGGTAAAAAAACTGATTATGGAAAGAATTACCGAATATGAATATAAAAACATTAAAATAACAATTGAGCTACATAGGCCGAACATAGTTCGTTGCTCGTTGCACAATTCAAGAATCGATATGGTGATCATGATACTAGGATAATTATGATCATGAAGAAAATTTCGATTATGCGAGATTTGATTTAACAACAGATAAGAAAACTGATTATGTAAAGAATTAACGAATATGAATATAAAAGCATTAAAATAGCGATAGAATGTTGCTTGTGATTCGAAACAAAGGATCACAATTGTTATGTCCAAGTTTCTGAGGGTCAGGTGCCAAACGGGGTTCGAACAAATCAGAAATCAAACATCACCTTTTACCGGATGGAAAATTCTTAATTAACGTCGATAATTATCGAAACTTAAACAAATCAAAAGGATATAATCAATTATTTGCTCACAAATTTACAACAATAAACATATATTTTCAATATTTACCATGTTTGAAGAAGTTCAATTAAATATCTAATTATTGTTAATTTTGGATAAATCACACATTTACTTATTTTAACTTTAACTATGACGTAAAAATATAAAAAATGAGATTTACCATTTCAAGTAACAAGTTGACGACTAAATCAGTTACAAAATATATTATTAAAGTCTCAATTTCTAATTTATTAACAGCATATTTGATATTCATATATACTTATGTATCAATGCATATTTAAACCCTTTTAAAACAATATTTCTTAACAAAATTCTAGTAAATTACTTATCACATAATAATCTCAAATAAAAAGTTTTACCTTGATCTTAACATTGAACAAATACCTCAGTAAGCCATTGAATAAAATTTTATCACATATATAACTTTGGTAAAAAAAAACTATTTTTCTTATAGTTATTAGTATAAAATTACATAATATTGCATATATCACTAATAACAATTAAAATAAATTTTAAACATGTAGATCTAATTAAAATTAACATTTCAAGAATACTTATAATGCTAATAAATTATATTAGATGGTTAGATCATAAGATAAACACACTACATCACTTAAAATTAAAGAAATTGAAAGATCAGATGTATAACAAACTACATGTCATCTAAATGTTGCGAATCCATCATTAAACACGATTCTAAATTATAAATTATGATCAACTTATCCAAAATCATTATTAGTATGCAATGAGTCCATATTAATGATTAATTTCATGATTTGGATAGCTTTTGCAACATAAATTGGTTAAACAAAAGGTTTATGCAAATCTGAGGTTAAAAATTGTATCAGTCTCGGATTTACCTTCAATCGAACTTTCAAACGATATGATAATCTAAAATCGGTTAAGGAGTTCAATCTTAAACATCATGAAGAGTATGTAACTTGAAAACCAAATCAAGACGTTAAAGTTTGGTATTTTAAATAAATCATGAAAGCTAGGAGCTATTTTCGGACTTTCTGGATAGTGGTCTGTATTTCACAACTTTAGACCCCTCAAACCACTTTAGGTGAATAAAGTTTCTCAAAAAAAAAGTTAGATCACTCCATTACCAGTATGTGGTTCAAATTTCAGGAAAAGATTCAAAGTTTGGATATGGTTTTCGAACTTCCAAAATTTCTATACCAAAACTGGTAGTTTTGACAAAACTCGGTTTTGAGGATTTTTAAGGAAGATGCAGAAGGCTTGAAGGACAAAAACACTTTATAGTAATTTAAACATCAAAGAGAGAAACTTTGCAGAAGAAAGTGAGAGCAAATTCAGAGAGGAGAAGTATGTGAAAATTGTTGAAGACAAACACTTATTACATAGGCAAAAATCGGGGAACATGAAATAATTACTATACCCTACTCATTTTTATTTTGATCCTGGCTTGGCCACCCTAATTATGAATATGTTTCGAGGTATTATCTGATAGAATTTTATAATAATAAATATTAGAAATATCTACCATAAAAGACAAAACAAAGTTACTTCTTTTTCATATGTAAATGTAAATATGTGAAGATTTACCATTATAAATGAATGTTTGGATATTTTGAAATTACAAGGGACCAATTTGAAAGTTTTGATTACTCATTTTGTCTTAAATAAAATACTTGGGGTCAATCATAAATTTTCCAAGAGATTAAGGACTAAATTATAACTTTTCAAAACTTTTGGGGTCAAAATCATATTTTCAAAAAATTCAAGGACTAAAATGAAAGTTCAAAAGTACTTTTATTTTCTTCCAAATTTCAGGGGCGTTACATTACCAATGCATTAAAAATATTTTTGATTCAATTTTAATTTATTATAGATCAAACAATGTATGTTGATGTATAATGTTAACAGTATGTAGTATACCAAAATTGTCGTTTATTTATCTTTCTCTCAATTTCTCTTCGAAGATCTCCAAAAGTTTGATAGATCTTTCACTTGGGTTTTAATCGATTTACTTTCTTTGTTTGTTATTTCGTGGCGTCAATGGCAAATGAGCAACTAGCATGATATCTGCAAACCTATTTTCTTCCAAATCCCGTCAGATATTTAATTGTTCTATGTTTCTTTAGTTTTCTCATCCTAGTGTTATTTCGCCGCAGTAAAATCCAGTTGGTCATTACCAACGCGTAATCTAAATTGTTCCTTAAAGATAGTCAATCATCTTGTTGGTTAGAATTAATGTTTATTGAACAACGTTTACAGCTTGGTGTCGCAAGTCAAAAAATAGAGGCGGCAAATGGGATCCCGATTGTGGTGTGCCTAAGAGAATGATAAGTGTCTATATTTTATAGATTGCATTTTTTTTTTTTGGAGACTATCTAAACTTCGCTGATTTGGACCATTTACTGCAAATTGGAACGCCAAAAAAAAATTCAGCAACATCTTTATGCGTTATTTCTTCTTTTTTGTTTCTTCTCTCTCTTTATCTATGTGTGAGTTTATTGTGTGTGTTTGGTTGGAACTTGATAGAGACAAAACTTCTATTGATGTTATGTTTGAGCATAAATTGCATCTTTAATTTTTGGAGATTGTTCTTAGAGCCTAAACGATTTGGATTGCTTAACAAGTTTTGGTTTGTCAATTACTACTAGAACTTTGTGCAAATGTAATCATATATAATGAAGATTGTTTGTTTCTTAAATTTGTTGTGTGCGTGCTTTGGGAAATTATGGACAAACAATGTGTGTTCATCCACGATATTCCCAACGAAGCGTACATGTAGACAATCAAGGCAAAAGGTTACTCGCGCATCAGAACCTAGTCAATCCAAAGGCGAGGAAACGGTGTACGATAGGCTGAAGGTAGTTGACATAAATGCAAGTGCGTTGCACCAGCTACAACTTACTTTTTTATTAATTGTTTAAAAGAAATGGGTTTATAAATTTAAGATTTTCCTATGTTTTTACATGACACGACAACATCGGCATCTACTTTTAAATATGACATACAAATGTTCGCCGATACTTTAGAATGTGGCAAGTGGTATTAAGTATATGGAGGGAGACTAGACAAAACAAAACCAAAATTTAGACCAGGCGCTAATTTGGAAAATATTGAAGTTACAATTTATATATTTTTATTATTAGAAAGTTTTCAATAATTAGTTATAGCCGTTGGCTAATCCTTTCCTTAGTTAGTAAGTTTAGTTGTTAATCTCACTTATCAGGTGTTTTTATCACTTGGTATAAATAGCACACACGCACCACATTATTCCTCACTTTGTTATTTCATCTTCTACACAGAAACCCCAATTCTCTCTGTAATCGTTGATTTCAATATTCAATAATATCAATCATTCAATTCTTCATTTTCGTTCATCAATGGTGATTTCACCATTCTAACATGGTATCAGAGCTTAAAAGCCAGAACAATACCAGATTATTAGCACAAATCCACGCAGTTCGATGAATTTGATCCGATTCCAGCGGAATTAGCAAAGATCCGTCGATGAATTTGATCTTGTTTTTTATATGAAGCGCCATCTCGATTCCTTTACACCACGAGATGTAGTTCTTTCAAGTGAACACATCACCAGCAATCGTTGATCCAGTGTGATCATGCGATCCCTAAAAATAGACTGAATTAGAATCTTCACTCGGATTTCTCGTTAAAACCGGAGTAGAAGCAGAATTTTTGTGTGAATTTGAATCAAGATTACTCATTATGAATCAAATATATCAAAATCTTGAAGAAATCGATCGATTTTGATCAGAAAAACACAAATTGCAGCGGAAAAAGAGGATCGATCTAAACCTAATCGAATTATACCATGTTAGAAACAATTGTGTTATTTCCTATAAGCTTCCATTGTGTAGTATTTTGGGCAAATTCATTCGTTTACGCACATAAACGGACTATTTTTTCCATTTTTGGAGAATCAATGAATTTCGGTTCTTTTTCTGTTGTTTTCAATCTTTCCTAGAAAGAGGTATGAAGAGGTATGAATCTAATGCTTCGAGTAACAAAATCTTTATTTTGTTTGTAGAGGAGATAAGTGTACACTAATCAATGTAATTACTTAATCAACCATACAGAGCAATAATTAGTAGTAAACTTTTTGTTTTCTAAGTAACGAGAAAGAAAACTTAAGAAATACAAATAACAAAAAATGAGAAAAGAAACAAATAAAAATAAACCGCAGCAAAAAGAAGAAAAGGAAGTCTAGAGAATGTAAGTTGAAGTTTCTCTTCATAATTTTTTTGGAGAAAAATCTATTATTTTTGGGAGATGGAGGTTTTCCATATGTGGCGAAGCAATACACGATAGTTAAATAATATAAAAGAAGGAATGTACGTAGTTCGAAAATTATGTTAACTAAGTAAGTTAAGTAGCGATCTAATTAAAGCTTAGTAGATAATTTTGTGGCATATATATGGTAAATTAAAGTGACACAATTCATGCGTTTCCCAATGTTAATCGATGACATTTCGTTAAAAATGCGTAGCCCTATTTTTTTAAGTTTTTTTCACAAGGACCCGTTAAAAAATGCTAATAACATTGAATACATCCTAAATAAGTTTAAAGTATAGTTTACTGATTGCTTGGGATAATTCCTAAATAACAATTTTGAGTATTAGCTACTTAGGTTTTACGTACTCGTAATTTTTTGCTCTAGTTGATTCCAGTTATTAATAGTAGCTCTAAGAATTCTAAGTTTTTTTTTGATTGGCGGACATACTTAATAATTAATATCATTGACATATCAAATATATACATATATACAAGGTCGATCACTGGTAGATAGTACGGCTAGAATTCCTCGTCGTGTCATAAATTTTTTAGTTACAATTATTTTGTATTTTTCTTATTAATTATTACTCTCTAATATTGTAACTTGTGTCGAAGCCACATACACAAAACATGTATGATGTGACTATTTGTTTTTATTTCATCTTATCCTGTGTGGTTTGTTGCATGTCTATAATCCCCATGTGATATCATATATACTCTGCACAAAATCCCCACAAAACACCTTTGTGGTTTTATAAAAAAAGAATCTTGTGTAGAGTATATGAAATCGCAGGAAAGTTTTAAACACTAAAAAAAAACGCCATGCCCATGGGAGTTTCGTGCAAATTTTAATAACCATACCCCTTGCTAGTGCGAGGAACTAAGAAGATTTACCTTCAAAACAGCTGAATGTATTAAATTGCGCTAATGCGGATCTATTCTCTAAATTAATATTAACACACTCACAAGTATCTAGCAAAAGTAATGCTTAAGCATGCTTTTAGTCAGTGTCACAATGACTTGCTTGTGACCACGTACTATCAGGCCCCAGATCCATTATGATTTATACAACACAATGGATATGTTTCACTCGATCCCACGCGATTCGCCGAAAGGAGCTAATTAAGGCCATATTCAAATTTAGTAATTTGTGGATTCTAGTAGAGAATTGTGTTATCAAGACACAAATAATTAAGTTTGGTAAACATTGTTAACTGAAGTCTCATTAAAATATTGTCCCCGACTTTTGATATTACTAATGTTTACTAAGTATTGTATTTTGTTTAAATATATATTCCAAAAAAGTAGTAGGAAAGATGGCTATATATATATATATATATATATATATATATATATATATATATATATATATATATATATATCACAATTCTCATGATTAATTCAGCTATATAAGTATTAACAAACAAAAAGATTTAGATAAGATTGATGATGATGATATAATAACAAATAACAAATAACAAATAACAAATGAATAAGTTGTTCATCAGACAATGGTCCCACCAAAAGACACGATTAAACTTCAAAATTAGAAATGTTAGAACTCAGCTCATAAAAGCCCTAGACCATGCAACTACGTCACTCTCCTCTTCCTCATCTTTTCAATCCTCGAGTTGTAGCCGCATTTGTTTAGTTGAATATTATTATCGGTGAGAGTTTATTAATTTATTAGTAATATTTTTGCGCTATGTATTGTTGATTTATTTTCTCATTCAGTTAGAGAATCTGGTAAATATGATTCCAGTCTTTTATTAAAGTATTTTCCTTTTTTATTTATTTAATGTCATTCTTAATACTACCTCCGATTTTGCTGTTAGCATTTACTTACAAGTTGACTCCAACCACCTCGCTCAAGATCTCCTCTCAGTCTCAGGATGTAAGTGATTTTTTTTTTTATTGCTTTGTGATAATATTTTAAAAAGTATGTAATATTTTGTTGACATGTCTAAGCCTAACTAACTTTACTATATGTGAAATATGAGAAGTTAAATGATTTTAATTTTCATGCTTAAAAGTTAAAACCACCTTGACAAAAACAGAGCAAATTTCAAACAAAATCTCATTTTTGCACTTACCAACTCAAATTATTAGGAAAGATTTAATGCGTGATTTCAGGCATGAAGATGCCTGCTTATGTTTTTGTTTTTTTTTTTCTTCATTTTTTTCTCTTTTCTTTAAATATGCAAATACATCAATATGCACAGTAGTATTCAAAATTTCTTCTTTCAAATATACTTAAAAACAACATATATATTGTAACAATATTGTTAAACTAACAACGTTAGATGAGATGTATATAAAAAAAACCATCATGCAAAATTGTAGTAAACAAACAAGTAATTAGTTATTTAAATTTCAGAGTATTAATTTAAACTATGAGTATGACAACTTAAGCAACATAGGAGGAGATATATGGTTGTTCATTGAATGCTTGAAACCTATATATGTTAACTTGCTTCATCCCATTTTTGGTAACATTCTTTGGATGACTCTGTTGTGTGAATGTACTCTACTTATTGACCTTTTACTTGGATTGGAAATAGCAAGCAACCAACATACATGCGGTTAAGATCCTCTCCAACATAATATCCTTCATCTTCTTCTACACTATTCAGATAATCGCCATGTGTCCTTAGTATACACAAAAAACACATAATAAACTTTCATCTCTCTTCTCTCTCCAAAATGACGACACTTTCCATCCCCAATTGTTTTTTATTTTACCAAATCTATTTCCTAAAATCATGTGAAGATTTTATCATTTTATCACGTGATTTTTATTTATTTATCAAATATGAATATTTTCTTTTATCACGTTAAGATTTTCTTCTTATCCTCTAATTTGTAAGATATTTTCTTTGTATAATTATTCATATTAAAGGTTTTCAATATTGTCTTATCCTCTAATTTTATTTTCCCCTTTTATCGCATGAAGATTTTCTCACTATTAAATATGGATATTTTTGTTTACATTTTCACTATATTTAAAACACAATAAAAATTCGTGAAAACATAAGAACCTTAAGAAGCGCACACACACACACACACAGATATATATATATATATACACACACACACATAAATAAACTCTATAGTAGCACAACTATAGATAAAATTTATTAACTATTTCAAACTAAATGAAATAAATATACTAAAAAAATATGTCATAAAATTAAAGATGTTATATACGCTCCTAAATTTTTTCTATTATTTATATCCACTTAAGTCACTAATCATTTGGACATTTTTAATTGACTAAAATGATACTAAATTATATCTAGATTATTAAATACCTTATTTTATTCTCAATGTCTATTACTAATGCTTTTAATGAATTACATTTATCTTTAATTAATCACTTTATTTTCACAATTACTTTTATTCTCAAATACACATTTCAGTTAAAATGAAAAATACATTCAAATGAAATATAGATGATTTTTCGTTATTTAATTTTACTACACGAAAAGAGTACGAGAAGATTAAGTAAAATTTAAAATTAGTATAACAAATTATGAACAAACTATTATGAAATGAAAACTGAATAAATAAAAGGAAAGGGAACAAAAATTTTGGGTATAAACTTGGTCAGAGTAAAACCAATTTGGCGCTGTAATTGTGGTAGAGAGAATATTTTGGGGATGGAAAGAATTAAAGAGCCTAATTTTAGAGAGAGGAGAGATGTGTAAGTTTAATTGTGTGCTTTTTTGTATAAATTAAAAAAGACATTTGGCAATCATCCGATTAGTGTAGGAGAAGATGTACGATATTGTGAAGGAGAGGATCTTAACCGACATACATGTGGGATGATGATTATTATTATTATTATTATTATTATTATTATTATTATTATTATTATTATTATTATTATTATTATTATTATTATTATTATTATTATTATTATTATTATTATTATTATTATTATTATTATTATTATTATTATTATTATTATTACAGTTAAGCACATGTTGACAAGTGTACATATATATTTTATCAGCACAAATCAAAGTTTACAAATAGGAAGGAAACAGAGAAGTAACTCTTTGAGGATGGAACCCGTAGATTTTGAACTGCTAGTGAAATTTCTCTAGAGGTGAACCAATATTTAGTATTAAGCACGAACGAACCATCCACGTAAAGTATTCAAATTATGCGGTCATAGTTATAGTTTAGTAACTCATATTAATTCTTTGTTAGCAACTAAAGTATACAAATTGGGTTTTATTTAGCCTTTAGGTTGAAGCTGACATTGTTTTAGTATAGCACGCGACTCCCTATAGACATTTAGGCTGCACGTGAGACATTCCAGACAAGTTATTCGGCACTGCAAGCCTAGCTAAAAAGTGACTGGCTTTTCTCTTTAGAAGTAGTTATGTTGATGACATCTGTGGCTATTGACATTACTTATGATGATTGTAACTTTTAAGATATCCATCTACATTTCTGGAAGGTGCAACAGAAATAGTGAATTTAACTTCTCATTTAGCATTTGAGTTCTGCAATAACAGTTAAGTATTAGTTTAGGAGTAACAGGGAACAACTACAAAACATCTGAAGAAGAGATCTGAAAAAGCATGTTACTTTTGTTTTGGACAATGTTGATCCAAACATTGAGCACGAAATGGAATTAAGCCACATATAAACCAAGACAATTTTCTCATATCACATTGTCCTCAAATTTCAAAGTACTCTGACTGATGGTTACTCTCATATTCTAATAAGACATGAATGGAATTAAACCACTTGTAAGCCTAAAAACTTACGATGTTTTTAAATATTATGTGTTGATAATAGATAAGACCAATTTACTGATTTGATACCTTGATATTGTGTGTATCTCGGACGAGCCTTAGTCTGCTACGTGTTGTTTTTTTTTCTTTCTGAATAGGAACTTATTTCTACACATAGTCTCAGTTATATCATGCTTGCATCATTACTCCATTACAAATGATCTTGTTCTAGAAGGATTATTCACTTCTTTTAAGTACTTTTTTGTTCATGTTGTAAATAGATGCATATCTCTATCAGTTAGTATTCAATGCTTGAACGAGAACTAAACTAAGTGTGTAGTGTTTACTCTACTCTCTTTTTATATTTATGAACAATTATAGGGCTGCTGATCTTCTACCATTATTTAAGTATTTTCATTAAATACACTGAAAAACAATGTCTCTTGTTTGAAGCAGTTAGTCTCTTTATTAACTAGCATGGATTGTTTTAATCACCATTATTTTTCTTCTTAGGAACATGTGGGATACTCTAGAGGATGATATGGTTGGAGAGATCCTCTGCCGACTTCTAGTAAAGACTTTACTCCGTGCCGAATGTGTCTGTCCTAATTGGTGTCGTGTCATCAAGGACCCAACCTTCACGTCCCTTTTGCACCGTCAAGGCAACAACAATCAAGTGATTTTTTGCAACCATAAGGGTAAAAGTGTGTACTCATCATCTCTGGATTATTCATCCTGGTGGCGATGCAAGCTCTGCATTTTTTCAAGACAACTCGTGGCCATGAGTCCAAGATTCACATGCCGAAGTCGTCGTGCCATGGCTTGATGTTGCTAAAGAATGTCACACGGATGGAGCACTATTACTATTTGTGGAATCCTTTTACAGGAGAGTCACGTATGTTGAGTATGATCGTGTTTCAGAATATTTTTATCATGAGTATACCGGGCTCGGTCACGGCGGCACATCTCAAGATTTCAAAGTAGTAGTGCACGGGAAACTGAAGACATGTAATAAACCTAATCATGTTGGGATTGCTGAGAGTTTGGTTTATAGTCTCAAAATAAATTACTGGAGGAGACTTGAGGGTCCGGTTGATTATCCTGTTGCGGGTCATGGGGCATTTCTTGATGGGGCACTACACTGGATTACCTCCAAATATGATGAAGAAATTCAGATGCACACAAAATGGATAATGGAATTTGATGTTGGTCTTGAAACTTATCGCTTGCTGCCATGACTTACATTCTCGACCACCATTGTCGTCGTCAAACCGCCACTTTCACCATCCAACTCTAAACCATTCTAACCCAATTTATCATCAATTATGAAAATGAAGAAAGAGCGGTTAACTGAATGAAATAGATATCGTTGAATTGTGAGAGAGAAGAAAGAGTGCGTGTGTGTATTGAAATAATTTTAATAAGATTAAATGTATTTATAATTCTAAGGTTACAATAACATTAAAAACAATTAAATATAATCTTTCTTTATTTTGACATCACTACCTTAATGATTTGTTTTAATATTTGAATCATGATAAGTTATCCTTCACTATATTAACGTGGAGACAAAATTGTATATTTCCTATCGAAAAAATAGTGTACCTCATGCCCGTTCTTTCTTTTTTTTTTTTAATAAATTTTTTGGGCATTTGGAAACACTTACATACAAATGTATATTTTCATCAATTTGACTAATTAAATAAAAAATAATATTCTTTAATTGTAGAAATAATCTCTCCCTAATATAGGATCCACAAAGAGAAGAATGCTTTTGATTTAACAAACTACCACCACAGATTGTCCTAACTACTTAATATCTTTCTTTTGATGGATATGAATATTGAATATTATACTTGTTATCAAATATTGATTGATTTATATGATAATATATAATTACACATAATCCACTAAATACATTTAAAGCATTCGGGTAACATTTTAATCATGGATAGTATTGTAGATAATTACGTCAATTAGGTAGGGAACGGTTTAATTAGATTTTCAATCACTTCCATTTTCAAATAAATTGAAAAAAAATGAATCTTTACAAACAAAATACAATCATCCATTATATGCTTCTTGATTGAGTCTCTTAACAACTATAATCAAACAAATTCTAGCCTTGACACCGCCAATATAATGCTCATCAATCCATTAGAGAGAAGTTTATGAATGCCTAATTGATCACTTTGCAGGCTGAATATGTGGATAATTACATAACTCAATGTATGATCTCACCACATGCAGATATGATGCCCATTGCAAAATCTTCAAATTAAAAAAAAAAAAAAAAAGTGGATTAATAGTTTTTGACTTCAAGCACGTATAAGGTTATGGGATTTGCAGTAAACCAGTTATCTTTTGGCTTCTATTTTCTATACCTAAGCACCTACAGAAATTCATTTTAATTGATGACACTGAGAAAAAAAAAAAGGGTTAACAAGAAAAAAAATATAGTGTGTGATAATATATTTGGTATGAAACCGCTAATAAAAAAATGTACACATAAAAAAGCCAATGTCACATTTAGAAATAAAAGAATAAAATAGCAAAAAAGGTAACTCATTTGGGGTTGAAGATGACCAAACGTTGCTTCTCGAACCATCACCATTTTGCCGTTAGCGTTGCTCATCTACTTCCATAATTAAAACTGAAGGGAAAAGAGAGATACTCATTTGGGGTGAAGGTGACTAAACGTTGCTTCTCGAATCACCACCGTGTTTCTATCATTGTTTGCTCATCTACTTTTATAATTAAAATTGAAGAAAAAATAAATAAATCGAAGAAGGCCTTTAATCAAAACATATAAAAGAGAGGAAACATATAAGATGACTTACATTCTCGACCACCATTGTCGACGTCAAACCGCCACTTTCACCATCCAACCCTAAACCAGTCTAACCCAATTTATCATCAATTATGAAAAAGAAGAAAGAGTGGTCAACTTAATGAAATAGATATCGTTGAATTGTAAGAGAGAAGAAAGAGTAATGAATGACAAAATTTTATGTGTGTGTGTGTGAGAGAGAGAGAGAGATAGAGAGAGAGAGAGTCACATCTGTGAGTTGTGAGAGAAAGAGCCACTGATAGTGATAGCAATTGATAACTTTTTTTTCTTTCTTTTTTTTTAAAAGAGAATTTGATAGCTGTTAAGAATGGAGAAAATGGGCCTCTCATTATCTATTATCTATTTTAATATTATATAAAGAAAGCCCTACTAACAAAGTGGTAGTTGTGATACATGTTTTATGTTACCAAAAATGCCCCCATAATTACTACTTTCCTAACATAATATCTCGGCCTAATTGTCATTTTCTTTCAACCACGATGAGCATGTCCCCCACGATCCAACATTGTTCTTCTTCGAAAGCTCTATTTTTTATTCTAATTCTTGCATTCTCCAATAACGATGCACTGAAAAAAAAAGTAGAAATACCACACACATTCTCATACCAATTCTAATTTGGTTTGTTTATAGTTTCTTCTGGCGCACTAATTATAATTTTTACTCACTCTAAAGTTAATCTTCTTTTTTTCAGAGTAGAAGAAGAAAGAAGTAAGTCAATTACTATTGGGTCAAATAGAAAATGAAGAAGGTTGTGAAGAGACCTCGGATGAAACCACAACTTTTTTTTTTTTAGGATGAGAAAACTCAGTTAATATATATTAATGCACGCGGTCCCACATGTGTATGATTACTAGTTAATATGTATTAATACCGGTTGGTGAATTGATTGGGATTTTCTGTATAAACAGTGCAAAAAATGAAAAAAAAAAAAATGACGATGGACGAATGAAACTCTCTTTTTTTTTCACCTATTTGAATGCCTATGCACAACTCGGGAGTTTTGGTTTGTTCTATAAATTTGGTTCAGGACTCTCGGACCTATTTATTCCAACCTGCTTTCCCTCGCACAAAGTGAACAATGAAAAAAAAAAGAAATTAACATCTTCAAAAACATGACATGTTTCTTCTTTCTATCTATTAACTCAACGTTGATTGATACATGTTTCCTTTTCAGTTATTCCAGCATCAGAGTAGTTAACAAGTTGTATTTCTCGAAATTCGCCAAGTTCAAGAATTATCAAAAGAAATTGCCAAGTTCAAGGCGACGTGTCGTCAGAGAATCCAGAAGCTCAACATCAACTTGCTCTATATAAGAAGATGAAACAGGCATGCAGTGGCGGAGGGAGGGGGGGTGTGCATGTGGGTGCAACCGCACCCCCAACCCCTCCCAAGCAGCATAGGTTTGTGTTGATGATAATGCGAAAATTCATATCGAACGGTGAAGATTTCCCGATTTTGCACCCCTCAAACCTTGGCCCACCACTTGGTCTACCTTAAAAAATAATTATATATTTTTGCCAACATAACTCTTCTGCTGGCCCGTCAATTCCTTTACAGAAAAATTAACTACATTATTTTTGAACCCACCAATCTTACGTGGACAAAAGAAAATAAAGGAAGATAAAACTTAAGCGCATTAATTTGTGGTAATTTCAGTATATGCGCCCATACACAATAAACAAAATAAAAAGAAAAAAAAAACATAAATCAAGGTAGTATTATTTGAATTCAGTTTGTGAGTTATCCATATATTTTTTTTTTTTAATTCGTCTTATATATATTGTGTGTTTATAATATGTTCATAATATTGGTATTGTTGTACAAATTTATTTATTTGTCATAAGCTACCAACCAGTACACAATAAGTGGTATTCTTGAAGTTTATATTTTTGAATGTTCAATTCTCAATTTTATAACAATTTGATAGCACTTTATAAATTAGTACATTTATATGGGTCTTTGGTTGATGAGTAAAAAAAGATTATATGTGTTCAAGATATTGGTTCTCTTATAATTGAGATTCCTATACGTGAAGATGATGAGACCAAAATTTAGAATATCTAAGTAAAGATAGATTATAGATAAGTTGTTTTTCAATCAAAACAACATTTAATATAGTTTGTTTGATGCAATGCGTATTTTAAATGTTAGTTAACTAATATTATATCTTATCACACTATTAATTCTCTTCTTCATTATTTTTGACAATATTGCTGAAAAAATGATTTTGGAAATATTGTAATTGTTGCTTTAACAAGTCAGTATTTGAAGATATTGGGATTACTTTTTCTACTTGGTACACATTTTTTAGAAGTTAATACATCTTCTATATGATCAATTATTATCTCACAAAAACCATTAATTAATTACGGTAATTTTTATAGTGAAATAATTAAACTAATAAAAGTAGCATATTCTTGCCCCCCTCCCCTACCGAAACTCTGCTTTCGCCCCTGCAGGCATGGAACCTAACAATTCCATCCCGTTTTCTACCCTTTTAGAGTATTTATATTTCTTCATTCCAAAAGGTATCAATTGGACACGCCCCAAAGAAAAACGATAGATTTTGGGATTTCTTTGGTGGAGGTGAAGGATTTGGGGTTGGTTGCTGGCACGTATAGATTGTATAGCATTTGATTAAGTAGAGTTGAGATTTGCTTTTGATTGTGAAACTAAAAGAGGAAAAAAGTGAGAAAAAATAAATTAGTAACTTTTTTTTTTGTGCATTTAAACCTTCATTCATTATTATATTTTAAAACAATAATTTGTTAATAAGTAATATGTTTTCGAGAGTAAGCCGGTGTAACTTATTTTTTACTTATTTGATAGAATTATTCTGTAATTGGTTGCACATTATATCATTGTTACAACACGCAGTACTATTTAAAAAAAAAAAACTCAAAACGTAATATAAATTTTGAGTCTATTTTAAAATGTTTGGTAGAAAGCGATTAACTTCGTTGCCACAAAATTCCAATATACTTAATGAAAAGTTCTACAATATTCAAGTTCAAACAAGTTAAGCTAAAAAGAGAATAAACTGGAGCCACTAGCAAAAAAACCCCCCTGTGTTATGTAAAACAGGCAAAAAATCCCTCTATGAAAACAAAAGATGCAAAAAACCCCCCATGTGTTCAAAAATATTAGCTCACTTGCCCCCTCTTTCATTTTTTACATGTATTTTTGCCTAAAAAGACTTATTTGACCCTAGGTAAATAATTTCTTTCTTCTTTTAATGACCAAATATTTGTTGTTTTCGTTAATTTTTGTGTGCTGATTTGTTCCTTTTATTGCTGTTTTCTACATTAGTGTTAATTTATTTGTTGTTTTCTGTTACTTTCTCCTAAAATTGCACTTTTCTGGTGCTGAAATGTTTATTTTATGGTGCTTGGTTTGCTTGCTTTTTTGCTTCTTTTTTTGTGCTAAAATTTTAATGTTTGTGGTGCTTTTTTGGTGCTGAAATTTTACTGTTTGTGCTATTTTTTTAGCGCTGAGTTTTCTTTACTAATTTCAAATGCCGATTTTCTGATTTTTTATTTTTGTTCCCATGTTCTTTTGTTTGAATGTTTATGTTGTTTATAGTGTTCTATTGTTGCATTATTTATGTTCTATCTGTTGTTATATGGTCTTTTTTTTGCATTCTCCAATAATGATGCACTGAAAAAGAAGTAGAAATACCACACATGTTCTCGCACCAACTCTAATTTGGTTTGTTTATAATTTCTTCTGGCGCACTAACTACAATTTTTACTCACTCTAAAGTTAATCTTCTTTTTTCAGAGTCAAAGAAGAAAGAAGTAAGTCAATTACTACTGGATCAAATAGAAAATGAAGAAGGTTGTGAAGAGACCTCAGATGAAACCACAACTTCTTTTTTAAGAATGAAAAAACTCAGTTAATATATATTAATACACGCGGTCCCACGTGTGTATGATTACTAGTTAATATATATTAATACTGGTTGGTGAATTGATTGGAATTTCCAATATAAACAATGACAAAAATGGAAAAAAGAATTTGACGATGGACGAACAAAATTCTCTTTTTTCTATACTAGTATGCTACACGTGCTTTGCACGTCTTGGCTTTTTTTTTTTTACGTAATTATCTGACATTAATATGTAGTAATAAGTTTTTTATGCAAATTATGTCTTTTCAGTAAACTAAGTTAGTGGATTAAAGTGTTTATTTTTTGGTCAAATGAAAAACTATCTACTTAATTGATTTAGCATGAAAATTAATTGATAAGTGATACAGTCGATAATGTATTTTTGTATATATCAAGAAATGAAAAGATTTGCATCTCAAGCAGAACTACATAAAAAACTTAGATGGAAATTATTATTAAGTTGAAATTATTAATAAACAGTACTCCGTCGAAAATAAAAAAGACTTGATGAAAAATGAATAAAAAACTAAAACTTTTAAATATTGAAGAATAGTGTTTATGTAATTAGATACAAACTATAGTTGCGTTTGTACGATTTTTAGAACATAAGGTAGTGGCCCTTTACTTAATTAATAACACAGGGGTGTCTGTATAATTCTATCTTTACAAAATCCACTTGTTATCGTAACAAGTGGCATGTTTTTTCATTTCTATCTGGCTTGGATGTGTGTGTCTCAATCAAGAGAAATGCATAAATTGTTGGCAGAGAACTAAATTCTTTCATTATGGGATGTAAATGATTAATGATGGATACATATATTCAAGAAAATAGGAAGAAAAAAAACATTTAATGCCAATGGATAAAAAACATTTTTTTATAGACTATTTTTAGATGGCCAGGCCTCTTAAAAATTGATCTTGAGCCCATGAGAGTCCACAATAGAACCTAAAGGCCCAAATCACAAACTCTTGATTCTGTACAATCAGAAACCCTAGCCCGTATATTTAAAACACAGCACCCTCACAGCGAGCGAGAGAGAGTGCAAAAATGGTATCTGGATCTGGAATCTGCGCGCGGCGCGTGGTGATCGATGGGCGGCACGCGATGCTCGGGCGACTGGCGTCGATACTGGCGAAGGAGCTGCTCAACGGTCAAAAAGTGGTGGTGGTGCGGTGCGAGGAGATTTGTCTCTCAGGTGGACTCGTGCGCCAAAAGATGAAGTATCATCGTTTTCTCCGCAAGCGCATGAACACCAAACCCTCGCACGGTCCTATTCACTTCCGCGCACCTTCCAAAATCCTCTGGCGCACAATCCGAGGGTACATATCGACACCAATTTGATCTTACATTGTTTATATATGTGTGTCTCTGTGTGTGTTTTATGTTTAATAGCATTTTGTGTTTATCGTGTTAGCTTGATTTTAAGTACTATGCTAGAGGAAATGAGTTGTACGTGCGTGAATTAATTGTATTTATAATATATGATGACACTCTCTGTTCATGCATTGCATTTGACTGATGGTGGCTGTGTGAATTAATTGTACTTATAATATATGATGACGGCACTTTTTGTTGATGTTTAGTGTTTTTATTGTGTTTATGATAATGGTCAATGTAGGATGATTCCCCACAAGACTAAGAGAGGGGCGTTGGCGTTGGGGAGGTTGAAGGTGTTTGAGGGAGTTCCACCACCTTACGATAAGGTGAAGAGGATGGTTGTTCCTGATGCCCTCAAGTAAGTCTGTCGGTTAACTGTGATTACGCGTTTATTTGCGCGGAAATTCCTTGCGTTTAATCTGGATGAGATCGATGTGTGGAAATCGTTTTTGTGGGTTTTAAGACTGTCATTTCTGATAGTTGTTGTTTATTGGAGTGACATTGTAGGGTCCTGAGGCTTCAAGCTGGTCACAAGTACTGCTTGTTGGGTCAACTCTCAAGTGAGGTCGGATGGAACCACTACGACACCATCAGGGTATGGCTTGAATTGTATTTTATTTTATTTTATTTATTTTCATTGTTACTGGTAAGTCCGGGAGAATGTGTTTCACATTTAGAAATGTTATGCAGTTGATTTAACGCACTTTCTCAGTGTATAATGGTTACATGAATACAATCTTCATACATAATAGTCTATTGATAGTAAAATCATTCTGAACTTCTTTATGTGGACATCTAGCTTCATTGCTAGTCATTATGATGATAGTACCGATGGTGCATTGTTATTTGGTTACTGTTTGATACATGTCCTATCACTGCCTAGTTTTGTTCAAACTGCTTTCTGGTGATGTGTTGTTATCAGCAACTTTTGCCCAAAGGCATGCTCCCATTAAGAATTGGTCCTTTCTTTAGCAGAATTTGTTGTGTTCTTTAAGTATTTTCCAATTGTGATGATTGCAATTCATTCTAGTGAATTTAGCATTGATATACTAAGAAGTGCATGATATCTAGAGTGATCACTTTTTGTTGGCAACTAGATTGTATCCGTATGTTCAGTTCTTTCTCTGATTGAGTAATCTTGTGGCTTTGCTTGTGTTCCTATTGCCCTTTATAACTGTAGTTGGCACCAGTCAGCATCAGTTGAATTTGATGCATTTAACTGCTTTTGTTCGTGTCATTTGCTTTCTTAGTATGAAGTTCCATTAGTTGGAGTTGATCTTGCCAGATTTCTTGTCCTTCATGAAACAATATTATTTTACTGATTTGAGTATGCCTGTTTTTCTGATGTTGACAAGCAGGAGCTCGAGAAGAAGAGGAAAGAGAGGGCCCAGGTAGTCTACGAGAGGAAGAAGCATTTGACGAAATTGAGATCTAAAGCTGAGAAAGCAGCCGAGGAGAAATTAGGTTCCCAACTAGAGGTCTTAACATCTGTTAAGTATTAATTGTAAATTTAGGTAGTTCAAGCTTTGTGTGAGAAACACAGGAAGCTGCCTAAATTTTGATACTTTAAGCTCTTTGCCAGAAGCTCAAAGACTGCACGAAAGCAGGTTTTGTCGTACCATTTTTGTTATTTTTAGACGTTTTGCTTTCTCGGACCAAGAAGTTTTCTGTTGATTATTTGAGATGGTTTCTTCCAACTTGATTATGATCTGCTGGGATTTCTATGTTGTTAGCTTTACTTGATTTACTGCCTTGCTAGTTGCGCCAGAACTGGAGTAGATGGTGTTTGTCTAATCACTAATGCGATCACTATAGGGCATATGACTCGCATGAGGTTTTGTTAATGCATTATTCTTATATTCCAACTGCATTCTTGCAACAAGTAGAAGTTATACATGACGTTGAAATTCTCGATATATCTCTTGTCAGATGAAATTGTTTAGATTTTTAATAGACTCGATCTTCAAGTTCTATACTGGAGGAAGCTGGTATTCTGAATGCATCTATTCCCAGTGTCACCGTCGCCTGTGCCCGAACTTTTTTTTGTAAAGTATAGTATACCATGTCTGATGAATATAACCAATTTAGATAACAAGTGTTGATTCAAAATGGGCTGACACCACGATGAAAAACCCTAACAATAGCTTGGAAAACTAATGTCACATCCATGAGATTGCAAGAAAAGTAGAATTGGTACTTATTTGAACTGATAATTTCTCGTTTAAACAGATTAAAAGGCTACTTATATTTCAAATTGACATTAATTTTCTTTCACATTAGGAGATCATTAAGGGCGGTCATTTTGAGATATTATTCATTCCCCTCCGTGTAGGATAAAGAAATCTTTTGTCGTTTAGAAAATTTGTTATTCAAGACTCTTTTCCCCTATTTGAACACGGTGCCAACAACGAAGAAATCTTAGGCGAGCTCAATGTCGTTGTAGTAAGTCGATAAATATCTATCGTTTAAGTGAGGGTGCCTGTTTGATGTAATGATTGGGGGGTGGGGTGGGGCTCAAATTTTGAACTTGAAACACCATTTTCCTGTTGAACCAAACCTATGATGGCGGAGGCCATATGGGAAGAAATGATGCCCTGTGCTTGTTAGAATTGAATTGGACCACCCAGTACCAAATTGAGACTATTTTATCAACATTTTGCAAGACTTCTGATAACTAATATTTACTTTCGACAGGAGGAAACTAAAAGAAAAGAACAAAGGAAAGACCAGCCTTTAATCTGTCATGTTTTATTAATGCATGAGTACAAAAGTGGTATGAAAAATATTGATATATCAAAAATAATAAAATAATAATTTAAGAGAAACTGTAAATTACTTTAAACAAAGGTTTTCATGACAGCTGGGAAGAGTAATCTTGATTGGTTGGGCTTAGAATTGATGGTTATGGCAGTATGATGGCACTAGATTTGATTGGGATGACGAAAGTTAAGCTCCCTTGATCAAGAAGACTACTTTAATTATGAAGTGTAGGCCAGAGATTACAATATTTCATGTACAAGTTTGTTAGATTCATAATCAAGCATCCTATGCACAAAACACTAATATTTCAGCTCTCTTGAAAGAAAAAGAAATGATATCATTACCCTAACATGCCTTCTCCCTACAAAAGTCAAAAAAGAAACCAAAAACGGTTTTTTTTCCCCCCTCTTATACTAATATTGTTGTTGCAAGACAAATGAAAAGAAAAAGGTGTCAAGAACAGGGCTATAATGCATAGAGTAGTCCCCTTTAGTTTCAAAAATTTACACGAAAATTTCTTGTGTAGTTTGATAATTGTCTAAAACCTCCTTGTGATTTCATAAGCTCTGCATAACACCCTCTAACTTGCACAAAACTCCCTCGTGGTTTCATAAAAAAGGGATTTTGTACAAATCACAAGAGAATTTTAGACAATTAACTAACCACATGGAGATTTCGTGCAAGTTTTTGAAACCACAATGAGATCCCCAATAAAATAATGTATTTGCAGCCTGAGAGGAAAATGAAAAAAAGTAGAATAAAAAGTGCATCGCTTAGTGAATTAGCAAGAAGTGTGGGGGCAAAGAATGCAATTTAGGGTATGAACATTTGCATGGGGATGACCACTAACCATAGAGAAATTTAAACACTATTACTAGTCGTTGAAAAAGTAATCACCATCATCATCACTCATAATTATATTTCTCCCTCAACACCTCATCCTTACACAGCATGCCATGCAACGGTCAAAAAGTTCACTTTTTGTAACTTCACTTAAAAGCTTCACTTCTCTTTTACCCTCTTGCTACTCATCTCCATTTACTCTTCAATGGTCACTGCATTTTCTGAAGAGATTTTTATGGTCATGGACATTTTCTTTACTTAGCTAAAACCATTTTAATTTGGTTTTATGATCATGGAGCAGCAAAACTTTAAGTGGTTCAGCTTGGTACTATTTTCTGCATTTTTCAGAAGCACTCTTGGTGATCAAGATGGTATGTGATTTTATTCTCCATCTTTAAGGAAAATGTTTATATTGCATGGTTTTTAGATGCAAGGCATTGAATATAAGGTTTACATCAATGCAGAAACTTTAAAACTGGGGTACATATTGATCTTTATTTTCTGGTGGTTCAGGTTTCTTAAGTTTAACTTGCGGTGGGACTATAAATTACGTCGATTCCTCTAACATTTCGTGGACTACCGACTGGGAATATGTAGCCACTGGCAACACGTCTACTGTAATTTTTCCAGAGGGAACCTCTTCAACACAACTCCCTGTTCGATTCTTTCCTGATTCCCACGGCAGAAAGTGTTACAGGCTTCCTTTACGAAACACCTCATCTTTAATTCTTGTTAGGACTCAATTTGTGTACAAGAACTATGATGGCCTTAGAAAACCACCAGTATTCTCTGTTTCTCTAGGGACAGCAATGGCTACTACAGTGAATCTTGCTCACAGTGATCCATGGATTGAAGAGTTTATATGGCCGGCTTATAAGGAAATCTTACCGTTGTGTTTTCACTCGATTCGCAACGGTGGATTCCCTGTTATTTCGTCACTCGAAATCCGGCCCCTCCCACAGGGCGCCTATAATGGTGCATTGGGAGATTCGACAGATAAACTTTTAAGGAAGTCTCACCGTATAAATTGTGGTTATAGCGATGGATCGCTGAGGTGAGCTACATTTTTCTGTCTGAATTCCCCTTAAATATATTTCTTGAGAATATTTATAATTTTTGAAAAATTCTTCTGTATAATATAAGGTATCCACTGGATCAGTATGATCGAATATGGGATGCGGATCAAGATTTCTCTCCTTATCATGTGTCGTCTGGTTTTGACGTTCAAAGTAACTTTAATTTGTCAAACATGAAAGAGAGTCCTCCCACGGCAGTGCTTCAGACTGCGAGAGTTTTGGCGAGGTGGAACAACCTGATATACAAGCTACCATTGGATAATCGAGGAGATTACCACATTGTTCTCTACTTTGCTGGAATTCTGCCAGTGGCACCCACATTTGATGTGTTGATTAACGGTGTTGTGGTTCAATCAAATTATACAGTAGCACAATGGGAAGCTAGTATACTATCATTTACTGTAAAAGGGATCAATAGTTTGAATATCACCTTGAAGAGTATCAGCTACTATCCTTTAGTAAATGCTCTTGAGGTTTACGAGATTCTTGACGTTCCCTTAGAATCTTCCTCAACCACAGGTTTGATGAACTTTCTCAAGTTTTAGTTTTCCACTATTGATGTTGTAATCAGTTGCTAGTGCATTCCTAAGATGTGTGTGTGTGTGTTTTCGTAGTTTCAGCGCTACAAGTTATTCAACAATCAACTGGTCTAGATTTGGGATGGCAAGATGATCCGTGTTCTCCTACGCCTTGGGAACACATTGACTGTGAAACAAATCTTGTAACTTCATTGTATGTTAACCTTAGATGGTCTTATTTTATTCACTGATCTTATTTTACATTCAAGTGATGTTGCTGTCAATACTTGATACAGGAAGCTTTTTGATGTTAACTTGAGGACAATCAGTCCAACATTTGGTGATTTGCTGGATCTTAAAATACTGTAAGAACTTTATTTAGAATAAATTTCCATGCACCTTTCCAAATTAACTAATGGATTTTGGGCTGAGTTGCCTTACATTTATTGGTTATGATGCTTGTAGGGACTTACACAACACATCTCTTGCTGGAGAAATACAAAACTTGGGCGGATTGCAGCATCTCGAAAAACTGTATTACCTCATCCTCCAAATTTCTTTGAAACTTAATTTCATCAAATGCTGCATTTTCAAGAAATTAATGAACTGATATTTCAGGAATTTGAGCTTCAATCGGATAACATCGCTTGGTTCTGAGCTGGAAGATTTGATTAACATACAAGTCCTGTAAGTGTTACTAATCACATTTCAGATAGCCATATTGTTGACTACATGATGAATTTGACTCGAAAAAGAACCCCTTTTTTCTCCTTTATATTCTTTTGTCTGAAGATTGATGTGGTTTTTATGATCAGGGACCTGCAGAATAACAGTTTGCACGGAACAGTACCAGATGGCTTGGGCGAACTGAAAGACCTTCATTTGTTGTAAGTTAGACACAACCTCCCACGTAAAGAAAGCTTAACTGGTAAAATGTCGATCGAATGAACAAAAGTCGCATGTATTCTTAACTATGTTCTATTGTTGAAGGAATCTGGAGAACAATAAGCTACAAGGGCCGCTCCCACAGTCGTTGAACAGAGAAAGTTTGGAAGTCAGGTGTGCAAATCAATCTGCCGTTCTTTTTCAATTTCACATTTACACCTGGTTACTATATCGTCGCCGTTTTTCTTCTCAATTTGCAGAGCATCAGGGAACTTGTGTCTTTCATTCTCGTTGATATGCACCGATCTCTCAAGAAATACTTCACTTCAGGATCCCCAAGTTACAATCTTTACTCCAAAGAAACACAAAAGCTATAGTCATATGGCAATTTTACTTGGTGCAGTGGGAGGAGCTGTTATTGTTCTTATTGTCATAGCATTTTCAGTGATCTTGTTCATGAAGAGAAAGAAAATCGAGACTACATATACACCAGGTACTGAAGATCTTCATGCAAACTCAATACAGTTAATCAAATATTATATTTTAATTGATTCTTTTTTCTTTCTTTTTTTCAACTTTTAGGATCTTCAATGGATATGAGTAACTGGGATTCATCAAAAATATTTACCTACAAAGAGATAAAAGCTATGACGAACAACTTCAAAGACGCCATAGGTCGTGGTAGTTTCGGATGTGTGTACAAGGGAAAGCTTCCAGGTGGCAAACTGATTGCTGTAAAAGTCCGTTATGACAAAACTCAACTCGGCGCTGATTCTTTCATCAATGAGGTCTTGCATTTAACTTAGCAAAGCATACTACTCGGAATTATCTGGAATTGTTCACTATTGCTATTTGCATCCTTAAGATAAAAGATTTCAGGTCCATCCTTGATTATAATCTCCTAATATATTCAGGTGTCTCTTCTATCACGAATTCATCACCAGAACCTAGTATCTTTGGAGGGATTCTGCTGTGAATCAAAGCAACAGATACTTGTTTACGAATATCTACCTGGTGGATCACTAGCTGATAACCTCTATGGTAAACTTAGTTTTGTTTTGTCCTTTTCTTTTTCTGCCTTAACTTTATTTCTGTCACATTCTTATTTTTCTTGAGTATTTTCAATCATTTCCCAGGTGCAAAGAGCAAGAAACTGACATTGAGCTGGATCAGAAGACTAAAAATTGCTGTTGATGCAGCAAAAGGTGATTTTCCGCCCTTCTTAAACTTCTATACCAAAGAAAGAACATTACTAATAAATAAGAAAGGAACTACAATTTGTTTGTTTGTTTGTTTTGGGTATAGGATTGGATTACCTACACAACGGAAATGATCTGCGAATAATACACCGCGATGTGAAGAGCAGCAACATTCTTTTGGACATGGAAATGAACGCTAAGGTCTGCGATTTTGGCCTTTCTAAGCAAGTAACCCAAGCAGATGCATCTCATGTGACTACTGTAGTGAAAGGCACTGCAGGCTATCTTGATCCAGAGTAAGATTTTGTTGGAGTTGGTTGGTGAACTGGTTTAGTGTTTTTCGGGTTGAATACAGAGACCGTCATGTGTTTTAACGTGTGTTTCAGGTATTATTCCACTCAACAGTTAACTGAGAAAAGTGACGTCTATAGTTTTGGAGTGGTTCTTCTGGAGCTTATATGTGGGAGAGAACCACTCACTCACTCTGGAAGTCCCGATTCCTTTAATTTGGTCTTATGGGTAAGTAGCCTTCTTTTTCATATATATCACAACAATCCATCTTAAAAAATTGTCGTGTCTTACAAGAAAAGAAAATCACTGCCGCGACAAGCACCAAAGACCAGCCTCCCCCCCCCCCCCCTCTAGATTCAAGCAGTTTTTTGTTTAAAAGAACAGGCACAAGACCCGCATTGCCAACCTTAAAATTAGCTTTTTTGGTCTGAAAATCTGAAAAAGGCGATGCAAAAGGAATATTTCTTACTTAATACCAGATCTATGAAGCTCTAATTATGAAAATTCTTTCATGTGTTAAGAACTTGTGGTCAGAATTATATCATTTATTTAATATTACAACTTTTTGTGTAACGCGACAAAGTCGTGACTGCAAGGCCTAGAGACCAGGTCTAGGCAAGAATCTTCCCTACAAAAGCTACATTCTTGGCTGTAACATTCTTTAAAGGATCATTCTTAACTTCCAACTATCTGAACTTCCAGGCAAAGCCATACTTACAGGCTGGTGCATTTGAGATTGTGGATGAGAGCATGAAAGGAAGTTTTGATGGGGAGAGCATTAGAAGGGCTTCTCTGATAGCTTGCAGATCAGTCGAACGAGATGCATCGCGCAGGCCAACTATTTCACAAGTATTGGCTGAGCTCAAAGAAGCTTATAGTATCCAGCTTGCATATCTAGCTTCTACTGGTCTCGTATAATCTGTTAATGTCCATATATCAACTATTTATTATGCATGGTGCGAGGTTATGGATCAAAATATTTGCTTGAGAGTTTGGGCGGAGGAATATAAGTTATATGTGCGAGCATAAGAGATGTCGATGCGATATATTGATGGCTATATTTTATGAGAAAAATTAGATTTGACAATCTACTTATTCATGTGCATGCCTATATAATATATGCATGTAGAGATCGATCGACTTTACAGAAAATCCAGAAATTCACATGTCATTTTATATATAAGAACAAGATCTCACATAGTTCTTTTTCAGAATCTGTGAAGTAAATTTTCTCTTTGAACAGAAGAAAACATAAACTTTGTGATATGTACCATTCATATTACTAATTTGGTTTGAAATGGGATACACATGTTTACAACGAGAGACCCAAAAATGAAATAAAAGCCACTGTAACAAATCTATGTGCTTCAAACTCCTCTCTGTATGATATATGTGTGCCAAAAATGGCGAAACCAGTGTATTGCTCCTCAGAGAATTTAGATGAAGCATCCAAAAAGTTTGAGAAGTAAACCTGCCAAGCGTTCAGCCCACAAAGATTTAGTACCCGAAAAAAAAAAAGAGCATAGAAGAAGAAAACAAAGGAAATACTTCACACAAATGGAGAGAAATTATAGAGAATACCTTCAATATTGAACACTCGAAAAATTCCATGGAGTTAAGGATAGTGGAGAACGACAATCTTCGATGTGGCTCCGAGATATTGAAGTAATAAGCAACCGTCAGGTTATACAGGGAAGAAATTTTCTTTTCCGCGGCCAACAACTCTCAGCCCCCTGTCATCAGAAAAAACTTTTATCAGTATCTCATGTAAACATCTTTTGAGGAGGACTAAGCATGGTAGTGTATAATAAGAAACAGAAATTGGAATTTCCTAAAGTATAAACAAAATGTAAGAACTCACCTTTAAATTGGTTTTCTTTAAAGCTTCTAGTGACTCCGAGAGTTCCACTTGTTTCGATGCTGTTGCAAACAGTGCCTACCCACAACAATTTCAGGTTTGTTGATATTTATATAATTGAAGACCAGAATGTAAACTATGTATCGCTGGTTACATATTGGATGTGCAAATGAACATATCTCACCTTTTTTGTCGTGCGGAGATCATACTCGAGGGATTTTATGCGATTCAGGGACTCTTGCAGTATGTCCTCTTTCTCAGGTGGTATTTTTGCAGGTTTTTTCAAAAGTTCAGCTACAACATTTTCTAACTGCTTCAACTTCTGGCAACATGGCTGGACATCGTCCCCAGTACTTGGCCGTGCAATTTTCTCTTGTTGAGAATTTAAATTTGCAGACTGGCCACCTGAGTGCTTCTCTGCTATCATCGCGGTGTTTTCTATCTTGATAAATCTTCTGAACGGCGCAGCAAGCAAAAAATATATGCACGCGAATAATCTGAAAAATACATTCTTCACTGTGGAAGAGAAGGATGCCTTTCGCAGCCTTGAGTCTGGTATTATCCTGGTCAAAGCTGGAGGAAAGTCCAAACAAGAATATCACCTATCTATAATCAACACACAGTAACACGTTCACTGAATTTTACATAAATAACAAGATCAGAATGTCTCAAACTGACTAAGAATGCATATCGGATACTTACTTGCCGGATAATGATCTTCAACTGTAGCCCCAACATTAGATGGTCCCGACTTTCGTAGTTTTTCCTGGGTCAACAAGCAATAAAGAAGCATCGCAAATTATATCTACGGAAGATTACTTTAACATGCATGTTGTGATTATACTGGAAAATAAACAGACTATGCAGCCAAAAGACTTCTGAAGCATATATAAACAAACTTTAGTTCTAAATTAACACCCAAAGTAAAACTTGAATTCCACTCTCCAAACCTGACTATCCAAGAATATCAGAACTAGCCTGCAACTACTTACTGAGGTGGCAGAATTCATCACGAGAAGTTGCAGGCAAGTAGGCTTGAATGTAACCTTTCGGATGAATGAACTTTGTAGAAGCAGATATGAGAGACTTTGATCCAATGGGGACACATCATAAGTTGCAGTCATGATTAAAATATGCTAAACAAATTCTTCATTGATGCCTAGACTTGCTCATGCTTTTTTCCTTTAACTTATACTAGAAAGCTAAAATGTACTTCAGGCCCGGGGTAGCTCTAATTCGTGCCTTTTGATCAATAGGGCTCCCGATTCTGATTTTTTAGAGGCCTAAAATTGTGATAAAAGGATGGTTACTCGTTCTGAGGAACTAGAGCATCAAACAGAAGCCCCCATTCACTCTGGTTATACGTTCATGTAAGGGATACACGACTGAGAAATACGCATGCAGGCTTCATGATGCATGTTCAACTAAACTCGCACCAAAATCTTTGATGGAAATTTTAAAGCAGAACAAACAAACAAGGTCTCTTACAATGATACGAGAATATGCTTCTTTCACAGTACCATGCGAAGAGATTCTTGTGCCAGAAGCTGGAATGAGTTCACCACTTGGGCTCTGCGCAATGAAGCAATGTGTTAGTTAAAAGCAACGACTGACTGGAACAATCTCCCTACGCAGATACTGTACTAAATTAGTCCAAGCGTCATGCATAGCCTGTAAAAGAATAATAAATGGCACCATAAATTTCTAGACCTCATTTTACCTTCAGATCAATTCGCTTAATATCTAAACTATCATCGTCTGTAAAGCGGGTAATCTTTCTTGGATATATTGCTTCTTCATCATGTAAAGCAAGTACCAGCTGCAGGTAGGAGTTGATTAACCCTGATAAAAGTCAAACAGGTGACAAAAAGAAAAATCTTTCTTCTTGCATATCAACGTGAATAAGTGAAGAGATCTAGCAAATGACAAGATCATACCTTCATAAGATTCGGATCATTCCAGGGTCCCTTGTCAGACCCAAGACACCCACCTTCATTTGAGCATGAGCATGATCCACCAAGAAAATCTGGCAACTGACTGCTCAAGTAAAAAGAACAGTTAACTACGATCATTTTGTTGCAATGCATGCTCTATCAGGAAGAAAGACCCTTACCTAGCATCTATGGCTTCCAACAGTTTAGTCTGATATTTACTACCTAATACCTGTATGACAAAAAACTTCGGTAAATTTAAACATTTATTTGCTCCACAATCTATGCCATTTTTGAAAAAGATATAGATCCTTTACATGTATTTTTGCCGCGGTCTTTGGATCAAGAAAGCCTTTTGCCCCATTCCATAGGCACTTGAATCCATTACCAGCATTAACTATGAACATATGATGCAGTGTCTGCATACAGTGAGAATAATAAATCAGTGGCAGAAAGCAATAATAGCATGAGCACATCTGCTACTTTTGAGCCAAAAGAAGACAAGGCACCTCAGGATAGTTGTTTGCATCTATTCTCTGCATGCGCATTACTAGATCATGAGCGACCTTTCCAAAACTCATCCAGTTCTGCATCAGAGGATTATGCATATAAAAATTCAAAAAGACGTGTTTCAAATTGGTCAAAGAAATCACTGTGACAAATTATTTAGAGAAACATCATAAACTTAATATCTGGGTCAAGACAGACCATTCCATGAACATCCAGAATTGTTGTCGTTGAGTCAATATGCCGCTTGGCTGCAATTGAGCATGCTGGAAACCTTTCTGAGAAAGCTCTTTCAAAGCCTTGAATATGATTCTTTAAAAACCTGTCGACCGTGGTAACGCTCATAAGCTTGCTAGGTTCAACTTTGCCAACTCTTTCAATGTATACAGGCCTTCCTCCTTTATCCACACCATGATAACCTTGAGGATAGTATTTCCGAACCTCTTGAAATTCGTCATAAACAAAATCCTGTACGTAGACCACCATGAAATAGCAGTAAAAATGTTAGAAAAAAAAAAAAAAAAAAAACCGATTGATTCTGATAGAAACTCAAAGAAATTTATCCACGGAGACTTAAATGATTCTTCAGCGCTCCACTCCAAAATTAGAAGTAAAAATACATAAAACGCATACTGCAGTAGTTTTTGCTAACATGATGTAATATAAACTTTTGAGAATTTCCACATTATTATCCAGCACAAAAATATTTAGCAATGAGGTTTGCTGGTGTCTCAGCTTCACCATCTATGATGAAAATGACTATGCATGATGTCCCCCTCTCGGGGAAGTTCCTTAAACTTATTTATGCTTTGAGGACAACACGTTAGTTAAAGAACAGAACTATTTTAACTAGACAAATTCAATTGATTGTTATCCATGGAAGCATATAATAAAAATAACAGATAGATATTGGAACATTTAAGCTTAACAAAGGCAGACGTTGCAGTTAACAGTCCTCAGCAACGCAAATAGTGTATACTTTTTAAATGGTGAGATCATTATCATTCCCTCCAGTATGACATCAATTCCCATTGCCATCGAATATTAGGATACAGTCAAAGCCATATATCTTCAGGAAGAAAAGGATATTGGAACATTTACGAAACTTAAAATCATTTGATTGCATTATTTACCTGAATAACTGAGTCTACTCCGTTCTCTTCCCTCCAGTTCAACATTTCCTCCCACATGTGGACTGTTTTATCAAGGTCAAACTTCCTTGCTTTCAAGAATCTGCAACAGTATGCATTTCTTAATCAAGTGAAAAAATGCTAATTGTTTGCTTTGAAAGATTAGAGTTAATATTTGCTATCCAAAAGAAGAGATAAAATAAGTAAACTTGTTGCTGTTCTAGTTCAAACGATCATTTCTACCCCGTCGTACCAAATTTATCAACTCATTCTAATGCTAATAAATTGCCTAAAGCAATTTAACCATACCCACAATCAATGTCATATAAAATGAATTATGCCAAGAAATAAGTGATGTAAAACTGTATATAATCTCAACAGAGACTGCAGAATCTCATGTGGAGCGAAATGCAATGAAATGGAAACAGTGATTTGAACTATTTAGTTTATTCTAACAGCAAATTAAAGTGTAAGTCACGGATAAAACTTAACGAAAATAATGCTGAGCCAAACATGTGTGCAAAACTTTGCGACCCAAATTGGTTTCACAAGAGTTGAAACTGAAACTTAAGTCCAGGTTTTACACAAACAGTTGAGAGACGTACTTGATGCATTTGAACCGGCTCTAGATAAAGTGGCGTGCGCCAAAAGGAGCGACTACTAAAGAAATCTGTCTCACAATTTTTGACTGCTTTGGCATGGAGAGGTTTGGCGCATTAGCGTGTTCAAAAATTATACAAGTTTCCATATTGGCTCTAAAGGACAAGCAGTGCTAAGCAATTAATGCATCTTATCTTCAAGAAAGGAACACCTAGCACGCTGTAGTTTAATTTCAAAGAAACGGTAAAACGAATAGTGCTTTGGCATAATTTTCATCTTAATAATGTCCAAAGCTCTCAACAAAACGAGAAATTGTGATGTAAGCATATTTATCTCAGCATATTATATTTAACAACAGCAAAAAATAGAAGTATCCGCTTTAACGGTCTTCATCGATCATATAAAGAATTCTACCATTCTGTGACATAATAACAAGACCATGACGTTTTATCTCATTCTAAGGAAGAAAAAAGCATACAAAACTTTTCTTAAGATACCTCAACAGAGTATGGTAATCATCGTGATGAGCCGGAAGAAGGTCTCTCTCAATCAAAACCTGACGAAATGCGTTCACCGCTTTCTCTTCCTCCTCGTCCAGAATCTCCTCGGTACAAATCGAGGCGAATTTGCAACGCGCCATCCGTTGGTTGCACTTGTTGATGGTTTTCGTGGAAGCATTCATTGACTTTTTCCTCAAAGATCTCATCCGGAGCTGTTTTTTCTCATCCGCGGACACGACTTCGTGATCGGTCCGTCTTACCGTCTCATCTCCGCTGCCCATCTCTAATCATCAAAATAAAACATACAAAATAATTAAAAATCTATTACATATTAACAAATTATAAATGCTTTAATTTAACACGATCATGTATTATTAACTTTGAGATAGTACGTACGTACCTGGCATTGATCTTCCAGTCAATCTGCGTCAAAACAAGTTAAACCTCGGAATAAGAATGATTATAGGCAAAAAAAGAAAGGCGCATACTTTTTACAATTTTCACACAAACAATCACCTTACGATAACAGAAGCATCCAATCCGACGGTGATCAAGTGATAATCAATTCTCGTTAATCCGTACCCATCTAATATTAGAGTATGTATGTATGTATGTATATAAATCCACGTAGAGCTAACTAGTATATTATAAATTAAGCTTTGCCTCAATATATATCAGTAAGCGATCATAGGTCTCTCTATCTAATCATACAAATATGTGTCTGTGCCCGTGTGTACTATATATATAGAGAGAAACTTGAATAGGAATGTGATTGTACGGTGAGAAAAGATGAGTCACGTTGCTTTTTGTGAGTGACCATTTGATTTCGGGCCAAAATGGAATTAGATTTTACTTTTTAATTAAGCTGACGGGGAAACTTAAGAATGTTTCGGTCTTTTGTACCCAACAATTGCCCTGTCGCGCGCACTATGTACATTTTAATATAATAGGCTAAAGCAAGAATGATGAATTTTAAATAATATAAATCTTGTGGTCATAATTCGTTGTATCAAGACATGCAGCACCCCAGTACTTTCATAACATCCCGCGAAGGATGAACGCAGTCAATTCGTTAATGAAAAAACGCAGTCAATTGTTTTTTTTTTTTTTTTTTTGACTTAAATCGTATTTTAGAAAGCAATACGTTGTAATCCATTTTAGAAAGCGATTCGTTGCAATAGGGGCGTAGCTAGGAATTTTCTCCACCCTGAGCTACTTATATTAACTTTAGTAAATAAAAAGAAAAATGAAAACTGAAATATGAAATGTGGAGAGTGCAACGAGAAACACCCATTGTTCCATATCAAGTAGTAAAAACTATATTCCATTAAACGGAACGCAAATTCCATCGATTTTTCAGTACGTAAGATTCATCAATTATTGAATCAAACATTAACACGTTTTCCTAACTTCCTTTCACTTGTTTAATATTTTTTTCTAAATTAAAGTAAAGTACAACAGAAAAAACAGACAATACATTGTTCCTTTCAGGGTTTCAAATTGACGCTAGAGAGGATTTTTTTTATTGGAAGAAAAAAATGGGTTGTACTTTTCTGTAATTTTTCAAATAGGCTGGCCTTTAGCAAAAAGACAAGAAAAAAACGTTTATTCTCGTTAATTGTAAGTTTGTAATGGGGTAGATTCAGGGATAAGTTCACGGTGTGGCTCAAATTGCGTTACAGTTTGATGAAAAGTGGGTTTTTATGGGGCTAAAATATTCTTAAATTACTTAGAAACTTTGAATTAATATTGAGTCCCTTGATATGCTTCTTAATCTCCACCAAACTCTACAAAATCTGGGCTAAGAGTGTATGACTACACAAGCAATATACATTGGGTCAAAAATTGACCCCGGGCCGGAGCCCACCCAAGCCTTGTGGGTGGCTCCGCCCCTGGTTGCAATCCATTTTCAACCAAATTCTCCAACAAACCACCAATGGATGGATATCGTATTGTCTCATGTCCATTGACTTAATAGGCTGATTGTGGCTACTTTGGTATCCTCACACCATCACGCTCACCAACATTGGTGGAATCCGCTGAACAATTCATATAGAAGCAACTATGACACAAGCAACCACACTCTAATTAGTACCATCCACAATGTGTATAATCCATCCAACCACCCTTACATGCGGAGGTATGGTCCAAACTTTCCCATATGGCTAGTACCATCACGAATAACTGGTTTGTAGTAGACGATTTCAATAATATACTATTATCAAACGAAATATCTGGTGAAAGACCTACATTATATAACGTCATGTTGCGATTTAAAAACTGCATTCAAGATTGTGCCTCACATGACCTTGGGTACATATGACATTCATTCATGCCGACTAACGTGTATTTGTTAGGCTCTTATATGTTAATGCTTTTGACCAGTTTTTGCTAATACACATCGGATCCAAGCTTATTCCCACACTGTGTTACCCAAATCGTCTCACTGTTACTAGATTACTCATATGGCCTTCTGAACACTAACCTAAACCTCATACCTCCCCAAAGGCCATTTCTCAAAATGAAGTAGCTTGGTACCCCCAAAACACCTCTTTTCTCTAGTTGCACTCACTTGACAACCCACAAGCCTTAACACCGCTCAACCCTTGTTAGCCACACAATGCCACCAGTTTGCCCAAGTGATCCAATGGTGGAAATCTAATTGTTTTGACAATCTTGACAATTAGATCACCAATGCTAGAACCCTTCTAGCTAACTCTTAGAACAACTTTCGACCCCCCTAGTTTGATGCGGTGTTTCAGTACTGCTACCGTCTTTGATGCACTTACCTTAACCGCCTCATATCCTAAAAAAGCACTTTACCGGGCTTCAAGAGAAAAAAAATAAATGAATAAAGGATGGTGACAATAATACTAAGTTTTACCATAATGTTGAGCAATGCAAATAAAGGGAGATTTCATAACCTAAAATAGTTATTTCAAAATCAAAAGTAGTTGAATATTAATCAAAGCCAACAATATCCGTTTTTGACGAACACTACCATTTTTCCAAGTGGGAACAGCTTTCTGGGCAAGCCACAAAGTATGAGTTCTCACGATTTAAGCTAAAGTTTAATGTTTCAGGGGTCAAAGCATCAGGTTCTTATTTTGCACGGGAATTTTAAGTCATTCTATTTAATTTAGGAATCTTTTGTGAATTTAATATTTTGCTATGATTTTACCATTATATGGTTAGTCGTCTTTGAGGTAGATGAACAGTTATTGATATTAATTATACTTGAGAAACTTTTGAGGTTATTTTACATCAAATTATCGGTATTCTTTGTGAATTAACGAGTTTTTGGTTATCAATTTCTCGATATTATGTGTGAAACAACGAATTCTTTATTTTTATTTTGTTTTTGTGTGTGTTGGGTTCATCTTTCATGGCATTAGAGACAGATTCATTCCTTCATCATACTATCAAGGAAACGCCTTGAAGTTCATGATATCATTGTAGAAGAAGATAGACATGATGAATTTCACACAGTTATGTCAATAAGTGGAATCATTGATGCAACAAATTGTTGGATGGCTAAGCAACTAGCCGTTTGAGGATTTTAATGATAAGAATCCATTTGTGCCATTTGGACAACGATTGGGTCATCCAGTTCAACAGAGACATATGTTCTAGAGGACAACCAACAATAGTAATCAGTATTTACAACGGATATTACAAGATTCTCATGGTGAACTTTTGTGTGATTAATTTCTGGGTTCACTTCAAGCCAACCTTAACAATATTGAGCATTGAGAAGCGCAATCCTTTGTACAATATTGTTTGTGCCAATTATGGTAATAGTTTTATTGATGTAGTTGAAATTTCTTTACTTGAAAGCTTTCATAGAATATTGAATGTATTTTTTCACAGCAAAACTCAACACCCACGTACACAAGGGCGAACCCAAAAAATTTTAGTAACCTAGGCTACTACTAATATGTTAAATATATGAAATGAAAATATATAAAAATAATGAGAAATATCCATTGTTTGTCAAAATATAACCAGAACTATATGTGATCAACTATTGGAGGTTGAGTCTTGAGATACGAAAGAATAAAAAAAAAGTTGTCCCGTGTTCATTCTCAAGTCGAGATAACCATTTACTATCACACCATACAAGTAAAAATGAAAAGGAAAAAGTATTTTCATTAAAGAGTTTAGTTAAAAATAAAAGTCAGGTTTTAATGTATATTGTGATAGAATAAAATAGCTTATATCATTTATTTTATTATTATTCTGTATTTTAGTATTTCCTTATTAGACTAGGTCTTACCAGGAAATCTTGTAACATATAAATACTTGTAATTACCTTTGTGAATAATCAAGGAAATATATTTTGTCTACATGGTATCAGAGCAGTCTTCTGACCTGCGACCTCTCTCTCTCTCTCTCTCCCCTAGCCCTAATTCCACCGCTTGTCGCCACTCTCCACCGCCATGTCGTCCGATCCCAACTCCCCGACGACGGTCTCTTCCTCCACTTCTTCCGGCTCGGTGCCTAATCCTCACGAACCCTCAACTCCTCTCCTTGCCGTGAATCTAAATCACTGCATCAAACTCACCGCGACGAATTTTCTTTCCTGGCAACTACAGATTGTAGCTACTCTGGAAGGCTATAGTCTTGAGGGTTTCTTGATGGATCCTATCCATGTCTGCCTGCTGTTCTCTCCTCTGATAAGGGAGACGTTCCGAATCCAAAGTTTTAGACCTGGAAACGCCAGGATCGTCTTCTCTTTTCTGCTCTCATCGGAACCCTGGCGGCTGATGTCGTTCCCATGATCAGTCGTACCAGTACTGTCAAGGATGCTTTTGATACACTCGTCTCCATCTATGCAACCCCTACCCGGGGTCACATCAAGCAAATCAAGACACAACTCAAGCATCTGACAAAAGGTACTAAATCCATCTCCGAGTATCTTCATCGGGCTAAAAAGCGTTTTGATGAACTTGCTCTTCTCGGAAAACTAATGGATCATGAGGACTTTATTGACTCTATTTGTGATGGCCTGGATGAACAATACAAAGGCATTGTTGACAATGTCAAATATCGTGATACTCCGGTTTCTTTCGCCGCTCTTCATGAAACTCTTCTTAATCGTGAACTCGAGCTCCTCGCCACACAACCTGGGCTTCTCCCAACCCCTGTTACTGCCAACTCAGCGGAGCAACGTTCTAGGCGCGGCGGTCGCGGCTCTCCTCGCTGCGGTTGTGGCGGTCGCTCAGGCCAATCTCGTCCTTATCTCGGTTATTGCCAGGCTTGTGGTGTTCAGGGCCATACCGTAAAATATTGCCCCAGTTTTCGTATTATGGCCAACTCCCAATCGACCCCACCTCCTCAACAGCAGTCTGGCACGCCGTGGCAACCACGTGACTCCTCTTCCTGGAACGGCTCCTCCACCGCACCTCCTCAGGCTCACTATTCCGCTAATGCTCCTGACTCTGGTAATTGGATACTAGATAGTGGCGCCAGTCATCATGTCACATCTGATCTTTAGAACCTTTCTCTACATGCACCGTACTCTGGGTCGGATGAGGTTATCGTTGGCAACGGGTCCAGCATGCCTATAACTCACGTTGGTTCTGGTATTATTTCTTCTCCTTCTCGTTTGTTTAATCTTAATAAACTTTTTTGTGTACCCTCTGATCGTCATAATCTTCTCTCTGTATCTCAATTCTGTAAAAATAATAACACCACCATCGAGTTCTCACCCTCCTCTTTTCGTGTCAAGGATCAGCGTACGGGGGCAACCCTGGTCGGGGACAACACTAAACACGGTCTCTATCAATGGTCCTCTTCCAAGCCTTCCACGTATGTCGATCCTCCCTTTCTTGCCTTCTCTGGTGTCCAAGCTTCTGCTTCAGCTTGGCATAGTCGGCTCGGGCATCCCTCTAGCACAATTTTAAATTCTATTTTATCTGTTTTTCAGTTAGATACTTTGGGTGCTGCATCACATTCTTTCAATTGCAACGCTTGTCAGTGCAATAAAATGCATAAATTACCCTTTAATGTTTCTACAATTGTGTCGCATCATTCTCTTCAAGTTATTTATTCTCATGTTCGGACCTCCCCAATTGTCTCTATTGATGATTTCAAATATTATGTTGTGTTTGTTGATCACTTTACTAGATATTCTTGGCTTTATCCTCTCAAACGAAAAAGTGATGTTCAACAAGTATTCATTAAGTTTCGTGCTCTAGTTGAAAATCAATTCAATCATAAAATCAAAACATTATACTCTGATAATGGTGGTGAATATATTGCATTGTCCAATTTTCTTGCTTCATCTGGCATATCTCATCTCACGTTCCCGCCTCATACTCCTGAACATAATGGTATCTCTGAACGCAAACATCGTCACATAGTAGAAACTGGTCTTACTTTACTACACCATGCGTCCATTCCTCTCTCATATTAGTCCTAAGCTCTTCCCACGACCACTTATCTCATAAATCGCATGCCTACTCCTCGCCTCTCTATGCAATCTCCGTATCAATGTCTTCTTGGCCTTCATCCGAACTATTCTAAACTTCGGGTCTTTGGCTGTCTCTACTACCCCTGGCTTCGCCCTCATACGCCCCACAAACTTGCCGCTCGCTCTGCTCCCTGTGTCTTTCTGGGATACTCACCATCACAAAGTGCCTACCTTTGCCTTGACCCTATTACCTCGCGCCTCTATATTTCTCGCCATGTCAAGTTTGTTGAGTCCATCTTCTCGTTTGTCTCAACTTCATCCTCTACTACTCCTGACCTGGGTCGTTCTCCGAATTCTCCTTCTTCCGACCCGCCCCACATCCTCATACAGCCCTCATCGAGTCCCGCGACACCCAACTCTGCCTCCGCGGCTCCAACCCCCCTCTCTGCGACCCCGGGCGCGCGCGATTCCCTACCCGTGTTGCCTCTCGACCCGCCTCCCGCCTTGCCCCGCGCCCCTCGCTCGCCCTCTCATTCCCTTCCTCTGTCCTCTATAATTTCTTCTCGTACAATGGTCACCCGTTCCATGCATAATATCTCCAAACCTATCCAGAAACTAAATCTTGCCGCCTCCCTTCCTTCCTTCCCTGATATCGAACCAACGTGTGTCTCACAGGCTCTCGCTCACCCGTCCTAGTGAGACGCTATGTCCACTGAGTTTATGGCACTTGTTCAGAATGGTACTTGGGATCTGGTTCCACCGTCTCCTTCTCTTAATATTGTGGGTTGCAAATGGGTCTTTCGGATCAAACGTAACCCGGATGGTACAGTGGATAGGTACAAAGCTCGTCTGGTGGCTAAGGGGTTTCACCAGCGCCCCGGTGTCGACTTTCATGCGACCTTCTGTCATGTCATTAAGCCGAGCACTATTCGACTTATACTTTCTTTGGCGGTTTCTCAGTGTTGGACACTTCGTCAGTTGGATGTCAACAATGCGTTCCTTCAGGGTCGTCTGTATGACGATGTCTTTATGGCTCAACCTCTTGGTTTTATCGATCGTGATCGGCCATGTCATATTTGCCGCCTGCGAAAGGCGATCTATGGCCTTAAGCAGGCTCCCTGGGCTTGGTACAATGAATTACGGGCTTTTCTCTTATCTTCAGGGTTCTCTAATTCTCGGGCGGATCCTTCTTTATTTATACTTTGCCGTGGTGGTGTCTTGATTTATATTCTGGTTTATGTTGATGACATTTGTCACAGGTAGTGATAACTCTCAAGTTGATTCTGTTATTGCTAGTCTTGGTTGTCGGTTCTCCATCAAGGATCTTGGTCATCTTCACTTGTTTCTGGGCATTGAGGTTCAACCTCATCCTGATGGTATCCTCTTATCTCAGCGTCGGTACATCCTTGATATTCTGACTCGGTTCAAAATGGTTGTCTCTCGTCCTGTGAAAACTCCATTGGCCGCCACTTGCCAGCTCCGCCGAGATGGTGGAGCCCTGATCCCTGATCCGAGTGTCTATATGGGTCTTCTTGGTGGTCTTCAGTATCTTTCTCTCACTCGTTCGGATATTTCCTTTGCTGTTAACAAACTCTCCCAGTTTATGCAGTCTCCCGGTGTTGAGCACTGGAACGCTGCTCAACGTGTTTTACGTTACCTACATGGCACACTTGATCAAGGTATTCTTCTTCGGACTCGGAGTCCTCTCACTCTGCATGCTTATTCTGATGCTGATTGGGTTGGTGATAAAGATGATTACACTTCTACGGGGGCCTATATTGTTTTTCTGGGTTGGAATCCTGTTTCTTGGAGCTCCAAGAAACAGCGCACGGTTGCTCGGTCTTCCACTGAGGCTGGATACCGCTCGGTTGCTTCCACTGCTGCGGAACTCAGGTGGCTTCTCTCCCTTCTCACCGAGCTTTGTATCTCCATTCCGTGTCAACCGGTCATCTGTTGTGATAATGTTGGTGCTAAGCAGCTATGTGCTAATCCTATATTTCACTCCCGCATGAAACATGTTGCTCTAGATTATCACTTCATTCGCCAGCATGTTCAACAGGGTATCTTTCGTGTTTCTCATGTTCGCTCTGAGGGTCAACTTGCTGACTTACTTACCAAGACTCTTTCGTCTGCTCAGTTTCTCAATTTGTGTAACAAGATTGGTCTGTCTCTTAGCCATTCCATCTTGCGGGGGCATGATAGAATAAGATAGCTTATATTATTTATTTTATTATTATTCTGTATTTTAGTATTTTCTTATTAGACCAGGTCTACCAGGAAACCTCTTCTAACATATAAATACTTGTAATTACCTTTGTGAATAATCAAAGAAATATATTTTCTCTACATATTGTTACTCGTTCTTTTGTTCAATAATGATAGAGGTAGTCAAATCGGGTTTGAGAGTTCTGGATTTGGTACTGATTAATTTTTGTCATTAGAAATTATGCAATATGTGAATTATTAATGAGTAGCTTTGAAGATATAATTAATACTGCAAAATAGTTGTGCAATGGACTTAATTACCTACATGTTGATGATAAAAGGTTTTTAAGTTGAGTTGAAAAAGATTTATTAAATGGTGTTAAATCAATTTTGTTATAATAGTTTTTTAGCTTTCTTCTTTCATTTAAATCTTTTTTATATATTAAAACCCGAAAAAATCGACCTTGTACCCTAAAAGAACTAGACTAAATCACTAGACCTTATAACCACATACTCTGGGCTATAGTCCACCCTAGCCCCTATCTAAGTCTACCCGTGCATGTACACTTATGTTAAGTGTATTACAGTCTCTGCATGAAGTGATTTTCGCCTTTACCTTACTAAAAAATTAGGGTTTTTGCTAATTGATATATTTTTGTCAATTAAACAGAACATGAGAGTGGTTTTTGCATTCAACTGGACAAGAAAGGGATTCAATGACACCATCAAATAATTTTTCAGTCAAGCGGGATAAGGTAATGGTTATAAATTATAATGAATTATATGACCCCACATTTCAAGATTGCAGTAATAATATGTTGGGAGCGTTGTTTCTTTAAGTTTTCTCATTTAAAGTTGGTTGACCAAAATTGAAAGGCACTTATTCTCCACAACAGAAATGTTACTAGATAATAAAAATGGAAACTTCCGTAGTTTCGCATGGCAGTCAAATTAACAATTTGATTGTCACCACTCTAAAGAATGTTAATTAGGGCTTTAGGACTGGCATTACAAATTGGTCACAAATTCACAATGGCATATTCCTAAGATTTGACATCAAATTTTAGTGGCTTGTCGGATAACCACGTGTATAATTGGTTGGTTTAGGTTCAAAACCCAACTTAGAATTTATGCATTATTATAATAAATAAAGAAGAGGAACAATGCGATATACATAACTTTCAGATTAAGAGTCGTTAATTTTGTCGGTAGACCAATATTAATATTACAAAAAATTTAGGTAACCGAGATAAATGGCAATAAAGAAACATCAATGTTCAAAAGTGGTACCAACTTTTCGGTCTTAAAGTTGCAAACTGGCTATTACAGATCAAGAAAATATCATATGCCAAGTTTTCAATAATTGTAAGTGTTGGCGTAAAGATTCTATTTTTCCATGAAGATGGTGACCGGTGATGCATTGTAAAAAAATTCTTAATATCCAACTCTAAAATCATAACAATTACCAAAAGAAACATGAATTATCAAAGTTCAATAATTATAACAAATTTCATTCAAGGATGACATTCATCCTCGGCACAAAAGTGTTCGACTAGTGAACTATTATGCACTCTATGAAGGGTGGTTGCTACTAGCTAGGCAGACCTTCCTATTGTCTATGTATCCCTACCTTCTTTATTATTGAGCGTTTTTAGAAAACTTAGCTGATAATCCGAGTTGTTTATTTCTCAACAATGAAGCTTATCCCCCTCCGTCTCACAAGCCGGCCACTACCCCTGATAATTTTAGCTTATATACTATTCAAAGTTTCTCTTGATTTAGAAGCGCTCTTGTGCCACGCATATATGATACAATCCAAAATAGGATAATATATAGTTTCGTATATATCAAGGATGTTTAGTTTTAACTTTTAACAGTTATTGGTCTACCATTTTGGTAAAAATGTTATTTGTGATCATTTCATAAAATTTGTTGCCCAATGATCTAATGTTGTCAACTCAGTATATTTTGATAATATTTTGTTGGTACATGACCCAAGAAATCTAGGTTCCAATTACGGCCCCACTACATATGAGGGAATTTATTGTAACAGTGAGGGTAGGCAAAAAAATTTCCATAAGATATTTAAAGTATTTAGATATGTTATATCATGTCACAATACGTCGATCAATTGCATGTAATATCTAGAAAATGGGAAAATTCTTGCATGCCCTCAATGTCGAATCCATCGATGCTACTCGGCTCGTAGTGCGGGTAGCTTCTGATGGATTTTGCAATTACAACTCTTAGAATCTCATATAATACTTTAGGTCCCCAAAATTTATAAAATGTTGTAATTTTAGTTCTACATAAATTATATAGTTAATAAGTTTAACACCTGTAATTAATAATTAAAAATGTTTTACACTTTTGCAACAAATTATATATTCTCTCGTGCTTTTGTGAAACACTTGTATTTTTGTTTTTACACATAACAACACAACTAAATATATTTTTTTTTGCTAAAATTAATACTTAAAATTACCATGAGTAGTAAACATGAAAGATACCAACATAAAAATGACATAATCAAAGAGAAATCTAAAGAAAAAGTATCTCAAAATAAGAAGATGAAGAAAATTCTGCTAAAGGTATAGTTTTTTATCGTTTTTTTGTTGGTATCTTTTATTTTACTAATCATGGTAATTTTAAGCACAAATTTGCAAAAGGAATTTATTTAATTTGTTGTTAAGTGTCAAAACAAAAACATAAGTGTTTGCAAAAGAATAAGAAAAAATATAATATGTTTTAACATTCTCAATTATTGAATATTAAATTTATTAGCCGTATAGTTTATGTAGAACTAAAATTACAACATTTTATAAATTCTGGGGGTCTAAAGTATTATATAAAGTTCTAAGGGTTTAAATTGCAAAATCCATCAGAAGCTACCCGCACTACTAGCCGGGTAGCATCCATGGATTCCTCAATGTTAGAATACATCCATTTACATGTGGTGGGCCTTGTGATTACGTGGGACTCACCACATGTGAGGGGATATATTGTAACATTGAGGGTAAGCAAGAACACACCAAATGAAACATGTGATGCAAGAACCCAAATACGATGACATCGACACAACATAATTTAAAAATTATAAATATAATATATATTTCCAAAACGTGGTCAAATTTTGTTTTAAGTCCTAGACTCATAATATAACTAAATTTGAAACTTCTTGAGACTTTTATTTATTTAAAGAAAAGGAAAATTGTGACAGACCCCCAAACTTGTGGGGACATATACAATGTGCCCCCTAACCAATCGATTTGTGCGATATAACCCCTAATCTATTAATCTTTGTGTAATTTGCCCTCGACACTATTCAACAACCGTTTATTTAGTATTAATACTCCCTAAAACTCTTCAATTGTTTCGAAATCATGCACTAAAGATTTCAAAACAATTGGAAAGTTTTTTTTTGCGTGGGGGAGGGGGGGGGGGGGGGTTATCAACACAAAGTGAACGGTTGTTCAATAGTTTAGATGCAAATGGCACAAGAATCAATAGGTTAGGAGGGCATACCGCACATTTCATAGATTATGGGGCACAATGCAAAAGCACCCATAGATTGGGAAGTTTGCCGCAATTTCCCCTTAAAAAAGAGTTTGCATCTTTTTACTTTTCACTAGTGTCTACTAAACTCTTTAAAATTATTGAAAAATAATAATAATAAAAAAAAGATATCATAGAGGTGTTCAATACATTTAAGGTGTCTCCTACCTTTATTTTTGTTTCATTATAAACATGTTAAGTGATGTGTTTGGGGTAGGGATCTTCTATCCCGCTTTTGTGTCCCATTTCATATCCAACTGTTTGAGATGATAAAACGTGTTCTTGATTTATTAAAAGTGTGGTAGGTGGAGGACATATGCCTTTCATTTTAAAACATGGATGGTGAATGCTCAAATAAAACATAGAATGGGACATAAAGTGAGAAAGAAAATCCATTATAGTCGATAAGTGTTTTATATATACTTAAAATTTATCTATACTTAATACGTGTCCAACATTGCATCATATGTCACAAATGTCCGTACGTAGGGTTGAACAGCAGAGGAAGCATAGACGCACTGTTCACCTTTATATTTGTCTCACTATAAGTGCATTATTTGAACATTGTCATGAATCATCGCCAATTACTAGGATAAAGGTTTTATCCACACTCGTCTGTGACACTACTCAAACTACACAATATTTTTTTCAATAAACTGGCCATTAATAGGTAAAAGCCTAGGGAAAAAATCATTTTTTATACCATAACTTGACACTATTTTCATTTTCATACCTTAATTTGACACTCATCAATTTACATACCATAAGTTGGACACTTTCTTCAAATTGGATGCTTCAGCGCCAAAAAAGTACAAGATCGCATTGAACGTACGTTTTTTAGAATCGAAGTACCCAATCTGAAGAAAGTGTTCAACTTATAGTATGCAAATTAATGTGTGCCAAATTAAAGTATGAAAATGAAAATCGTGCCAAGTTACTGTATGAAAAATGATTTTATCTCTAAAAGCCTACAACGAATGAGTAATATGCAATATACCACACCCCCAATTGCACAGTTTATCTAACCGTTCGATGAATTAGCTTTTTTTTTTTTTATATATATGATAAAAACTACGTAACATCTTAGTGAGAAATATGTATCGTGAATTCCTTGCTGCAAAGTAGATATTTGACAATTTACTCTCTTTGTATTGATCTGCTCATCGCTCCTATCTATCCGCAAAATGTAAAAATTTAATCTTTTTGTATTGATCTGCTCATCTCACCTATCTATCAGCAAAATGTGAGTGGCTCATCTTTAAACAATGGCGTTATATTTATAGTTATATATTAAATGTGCATGTGTGTGCACAAAATCAATGTGAATGGGTCTTATCTTTGGGCAGTAGCATTAATTCTTAGATGCCTAGGGAAAATCACACCTATACCCCTCGGGGTTGAGTCGAATAGCAAAAAAACTTATCTTGAATTTGAGTAAATAAAGCTTTAGAAACATGAAAAAATTTAATGAGTCTTCCTATAATATGTAATATACCATACCCCCAGGAGTGCGTCTCAGATTATTCAAAGTTCAAACCTTATGTAAACCTATATGTAAATTTCTATGAAATTTCAAAGAGGTGTTTCTACAATTAATGTCGACCAAATCTCATAAAAAGTTCATATAATTATATCATTCACAAAACAAAAACTCAATAAGATTAGAAGAGAGAAATCTGCAAATCATCAGTTTATGCACTTCATATAGGCCTAGAAATTTTCCCCAATTAGACTTCCCATATTTTCTACAAGCAACTAGAACCATACATGTAAAACATGAAGCTGCACAGAGATACCGCCTCCCAAGAAAATGACAACATACAAAGTAAGTTGAGGCCAAGGAAACATGGACGGGCACTATGAACAAATATATTGACTAGAGCATACACGAGAAGAGACTAATATTCACAAGAATTTCTACAGCCTTGGGCCATAACCATGTAGCTACCACTTACCTTGAGAGGCAGAACAATATGCTAAACTATGCGGCAAAAACAAATGGCTCTCCCCTTAACCTAACTTGAAAATAAGGGGAATAAAAAAGGAAACAAAGGAGAGATGAGATTCTATACACCTACCTCTACTTTCTCTATCTTCCCAAATCCTTGGGGAAATGCTAATGTACAATATACTCCAATTCCTGACCCGCCAGCATAGCTTCAGCATTTGTGAAGAACTCTAAATTCAATCGACACGTCATCTTTCCATGCTCTTACGACCATAAACTTCACTGAAGAAAGTACAAACTATTATTAGTCAAGTTCAAGTAAAAATAACATAATCTCATATATATGGCAATGACAAGCCAAAAGTAAGCATATCCAATGATTTAGAGACTAAACTGCTGCAATTAAAACTATCAGCTTTACTTTTCTCTGTTTGGAGATAACTTGCTTTAGAAAATTAAAGAAACGGCAATTTACTTTTCTACGGAATTTTTCTTACAAATATGGGGGCAACATGAGCATATAAACAACTTAATCTCATACACCCACGAATGTCAATTTATATGACAATTTCATAAATATAACCAAATTATGACTAACCTGTACATTGCTATCTCAAGAGTATGTTGACCGAATATGGGCAGGAACAATCATTACTGCAACTATCTTTGTCCGTGCCTCATTCCAATCTGGGGTCACTGGGCCTACCATACATACTGCCGTTCCCTGCTTGGACAGGTTGTGCCTGCTGATGAGAATGTGGCATCTGCAGTATTTGCTGTTCCTGGTGCTGCTCAGGCTGGGGTACGGGTGAGTGAGTCTGAGGTACTTGTGACGGCTGCTGCTGCCACTGTCCACTAGTATCATGCCTACTAGGAATTACACCAGATGGCAATGGTCTTTGGCCTGGCCCTTGTGGCACGGAATCGTTCATATTCGAGGAAGTAGAGACCAAAGGACTCAAATTGGCAGCAGAACTTGATGCATTTGAATCCAGTAATTGTTCCGGAGCTTGCCACTGATTAACATTGGCAAGAGAAACAACTTCTGCTCCATTAACCCCAGTTTTAGCTCCACGAGGCAAAGTTCCCATTGTATCCATCTCAGAAGATCTGCTTGTTGGGTGCTGATCAGCATTAGAGTCTCTCACTTGTTTATCTGATAGGCTAGTGTTTATCTGGCGATTTGCTTGAACCACTCTCTGAGTAGCAGGATGATTAAGACTCACAGATTTTTGTTGAGACGGTTCCCTTTGGTGATTAACAGCCATGGTCGGAGAAGGAACAGACTGATTAACAGTAGATAAACCAGGAGCAGCTGGTGAAACATGCCCTTGATTGCTGTGATTAGATTGAGTAGCCAGTTGATGAGAATGTTTTGATGATGATGATGCTTGACCAGAATACATCTTTTGCTGAGAGAGGGACTGATTAGATGGTTGTGCAGGCACGTATTGCCTTGAAGGACCAGCATGAAGTGCTGAATAACCCTGATTTTTAATTAAATGTGTAGCTGAATCTCCTTTCTCCAAACCCGAATACCCTGGGTTTGTTGAAACCCCATTCAGTACGGAGGGATCAACTGGGTTATTCTGCTGCATCACGAGGCTCCCCCTCCCAACTCCCTTTGCAACCTTAGCTTGCAGTTGAGCTTGTGACTGCTGTCGCTGCTGCGGATGTTGCCGATTAGCTTGTGAAAATTGCTGCTGTTGCCTCTGTCGCTGTTTGCCCATCTGATTTGTTAAGCCACTTCCAGCAGCTTGTGCATTCCGTACAATCCCCTGAGTTGGTGTTGGATGTTTATGCTGAGGTATTGAATTCATTGAAGAAGTTGGTGTCAATGGAGAAAGTGATGCTGGTGGAGAACTTGTCTGGGCTTGAACTTGTGAACTATTTTGCATAGGAGTTGATATAGGAAGTTGAGGCTGTGACTGAGCTTGAGGCATCAATGAATTAGACATAGCAAACTGTTGCTGCTGTTGTGACTGCTGCTGCTGCAGAAAACGATGTTGCAGCTGCCTCTCTTTAGCCAAGCGAATTGCATAGGCTTGTTGCTGGGGGGTGGGGGCATGATTAGATGGTCCTTGAAAATGAGGTTGATGAGGACTAAGAATTTGAGGCTGCTGTGGAGAAATCGGAAGAGGCGGCTGATGGTGGACAGAATATGATGGCACTGGTGGAGAAGCAGTTTGGTTAGGAAAAGGGGAACTTAACCCTCCAAAGTGAGATACTCCTTGGCTGTTCTGAAGGTCAGGAACCATCATTTGTCTCTGAGAATCCTGGCTCAGAGAAGGCTAAAGTCACTTACATTTTTAGAGATATACATGCAGCAAAGAGTGAGATTTAGGATTACATCAAAGAAGAATATCATTACATCAGAGAAGAACATCTCAGAACAAAAAAGTAAATTTGTCATTCAGAAACATACAAGATACCCTGAAAAAATTCTTCCTCATACCACTATAATAAAAAAAAAAAAAATATTATAAAAAATTTATAATCCGTGTAAGATGAAAACCTCCTGAGTTCGAGCAAAAGAATTGTAAGATCATATTTGCCCAAGTATCAGAGTTGTCATAGTACACGTAACTTTATTGGCTTAACTGCAAGAAACAGAAACTGGGATTTGACTATCATGGAAGATGAATAGAATTTACAAGAATCATGAGTTTTACTTGGACGAATATGTCTCTGAGATATTGTATTCCTTTGGCACTTAAGCCTACTTGGCTAGTCTAAGTAGTGATTATAGTGCAACAATTAAACTCTTAACCTGTAATAAAGCAATCTGTCTAAAATCTGAAAACACAATCATGTACTTTGGTATCAGAAGAAAGACTACAGATATAAATAGTCCTAAACTGCTTACCCGCATCATGTGCAAAGATTCACGAGGTCTCAGCATTGAGCTCCCTTGACCAGAGTGCATATTTGCTGCCTGAATACCAGGTGAAACCATATTCCCAGAATTCATAGATGATGAAACTATTCCTTGAAGTCCAGGTCTTGCCATTGGCATGCTTCTGTTAATGCCAGAAACTATCCCCATGCCATTACCACCAGGAAGAATACGAACCCCACGATCTGTTCCTGGAACAGCTCCAGGACTGGCGACGTTAGATTGTGGCATGTTTCTACCAGAAATTATATGATTATACTGTTGCATCCTTTGCTGTTCGTCGGCTGATAATGATGCAGATCTAGGAACCACATATCTACCATCCCTAAGAGAAGTTAATAAAAAAGTAATGTCCTTATAAGTAAACAATAATATAACTGTAAGAATATTTTGAGCCTTAAGCAGTTCATTACCTGACTGAGGAGTTGAGAGAGGCAGGCGAAGATGAAAAATTATTGGCAAGCATCATATTTGGACTTCCTTGCTGTGCAGAACTGGCACCAGGCGAGGGAAGTGTTGGATTTGGAGCACCCTGATTTGATAGAGCAACTCCACTAGATTGGGGCCCTTGGTACCCGAAAGAAAGCATATCAGCGCCCAGAGAGGTGGCATCGCAGAGCTCCAGAGGCCTGGCAAGAAAAAAGTGGGTTCATTTTGAGAAAAGGACAACAAAGGAAAGCATAAGATAATTAGCCCCTTAGGAAAGAAATATCTTCACACTATTAAACTTCAAAGATCTTGTTACATTGAATATGCACAGCTTACGTTAAAATGGATACTCCATTCAGGTTATTTGGACAAACTTGGGAAAGAGCAATAGTGTGAGAGCTATGAAGTTGCTCGAGTTGTTTTGGATCCTGGTTGACATTCATACAAAAATCATGTTATTAAACGAAAAAGTCATAATGATGACATTCTGCAAAAAGAAAGAAACAGCAACCAATGTTTTGTATGCTTTAGACTCGCTAGTTTCATAACGTACAAAAGTTGATGGAATTATAAGCTAACATAGATACCAAGTAAGAGAGTTCATGAAATAATTAAAAAGGATAACTTCAAAGAAGGATTAGGTTTGAATTCAGCCAAGGCATACTGAACAAAATTTCCGTAAAAACAACCATAACAAGTTTACACCATGGATAAAGTTGCGGTATGAGTAACACAAATTGCAACTTCATTTCCCCCAGTAGACAACAGTTCTGGGAAAAAAACTATAACTACATCTAACTTGAACCAAAAATATACATAATCTTAAGAAATAAATGTACACTGCGAGAATGCATAATCAATCAAATTTTCACCCCCCCCCCCCCCCATCACAGACACTGTTCAGACAAGGCATAAGTAAAATTTCTATATTACTATGTGGAAGTTGATCCCAGCTTAAAACCCCGAAAATCCTCAAGGGTTACAAAGTAATGATCCGGTCATGCAATGCTAGAAAGTAGGAAGAAGCAAAATATAACGTGAACCAGCATATCTACATAGCACTGTGTGATCATAATAATATGTAGGCAACAAACATCTTCATAAGATCTGAGACAGAATGTATCAGATAAATTTAACAACAATCTCCACTCATGCTTATATACAAGCATGTGGACGGCAAATTCCATATACGTACCTGGGTCCTTCGATAGTGTTGCCTCTGTCCAATCACAATTATCTTCTCAAAGTGAGATTTGAGTGTATCTTCTTCCATTGGCCCCTGCAAACGTTGAAACAACTGTCTGGCACTTCCCTATATGACATGCACAAGTAATATTTATTACCATAATGATGACAAGAACACAAGACATTCTATAAAAGCTGGTAGCATAATTTATGATTATTTAGATGGAAGTACATGGTAAACCATAAGATGATTATACAAGCAAACGGAAAAAAAGAGGAAATGCATTTTACTTTGGGAATGCCGGGTAAGGTAGAAGGATAAGGTTGTGAAGACCCAGAATCTTCAGCACTATCCGCACCATCACCTGAAGTTCTGTCCATCAAAGAGTTATGGCGCTCCTTGCATTCTTTAGCGTTGCGGAATATGCACTGATTACATAGAAATAGTACAACTTAATTCAAATGAATAATCTCAGACAAATAAAAATCCTCAAAATAAATATAAACTATTAAATCCAAACCAATATATGTATATATAAAACTAATCCTACCTTGAAACGCAAAGTACTGTTGAGAGCATCACTTACAAGCTCCCAGTTTGGCCCCATGTCATGTGCTAGGACAACAAGTGCCTAAAAAAAGTTTATAAACATTTATCTGCGTAATCATGCCTCTAGCAGCTAGGGGAAACTACCACATCTCATGTCTCAAAACAAATATTTAGCTTTATGTAAACATGCGCAAGTGCATGTAAAATAAAATAATCAACCTGATCCTCAAAAAGCGACCAAGGACTTCCCGAACTCGGCTGCCCCGCAACCATCTGATAGTCATCAAATTACTTAACTTCAGACTTCCTACTATACCAAGAACTACAAACAACTGAAAAGTTCGAAGGGGTGAAGAATATACTGGCTAACTGTATAAATACCTTAAGCGCTTTAGTCTTCCTACCCCTATCCCGGCCTCCGAGCATTTTAATAAATTTATTTGGATTGGACATGTTACTCATTTGGGAGGCCACTGGAGAAGGAATAGATCCACCAAACGCCGTGATATTGTCAAAAGAGTTATCCTGCGACTGCCTCATAATCTTTGGCCTTTTTGTCGTGGGTTGACCCAATAAACCTTTAAAAGATGTATAAATGCATAAGAAAACGTAACCAAAAAAGAACTAAATCAAAATTGAATATCACCACTGGCTTAAAAGGACAAGAGGCTTCACCACTGCTTCCATTTGATTCGAGTTGATGAATCTCTGATCTCTTTTTCAAATGATCCCTCTGAAACTGTAAAAGGGATTACATAAAACTTATCCCAAGGTATGCAAACACAAAAAAAGGGAGACAATTTGTAGAACGAACACCAAACCTCCCGCCAAGCAAATGAGTACAACACAGTTTTCCATTTTGATTTCTAAGCATTTAAGATGATATATGCAGACAAAACATGCAACTATAAAGATGGTAGATACTCGACACACTGCCACGGTACTAAGGTAATGCTACAATGATGCCTTACATATTACATAAAGTACAAAATCAATATCTTAATTGGTTAAAGTGTAAAATACAGTAACCCAATATGTCTGGCCCATAGTTTTTAATCCATAGTACTACAATCTTTCCCCATCACTAAAAGGTGAGTTTCTGTCAGTCAAGATTATTCACCAAATTTTGCAAATAAACAATCATACTGTAAAATCCCCCTGGCAGCTTATGTGCGTCAGAACACATTTCTAATTTATGCAAAAAGGGGATCTAAATTTTAGGAACAAAACGAGTTACCTGCTCATGCTGAAAACTGGAATCAACCTGCCATCTTTGTTTGTACTCAATATTCTGCAAAAAAGTATCATTAGAAAGTAAACATTTCAACATGCTGACTAGCAATAAACATATAAAAAGGCTAAATGTTATACGCTAGCAATACCATATGCTTTGATTTCTTCTTCTTTTTAGGTTTTCTCGACACTTCTTCAAAGTCGAGCTGAAATTGCTTTTCAAAATCACCAATAGACTCGACTTCCACACCATTTGGAACATGTGATCCACCACCTAAAGTACTTAGATCATCCTGAAGTGAATTGGTATCACCACTTGAAGCATCTGTTTTATTTGGTAGTTGAAGGAATCCAGATGTTCCTGCATTGAAAGGGCTGATAACTCTCCTGGACGCAGTTCGCATGCGTTTTGTAGGGATCGACACATTAAGACTGCTGCCAGGTGGTTTTGCCAGTAAAGAAGATTGTTGGGTCACAAACTTATTTTCGTCATACTCCATGGGCAATAACTCTGAGCCAACTTCATATGACCTCGAGCCATATCCATGTGCTAAATGTTTTCGCTTCTTTTGGCCAAATCTCGACGACTTTATACCTTCAAAGGCCACTGACCTGTCATACGTACTTGTCTCCCCCTCATACTCATCATATGCATTACCTTGGGATTCAAATCAGCAGTATAAAGCAATCTTATCAGAAAACAATTCATGTCAAAAGAATGCAGAAATGAGCAGCATCTATGTCAGTACCTGACACAGCACCACATGCAGATGTCTCCACTTCCTCTTGCGCACTACTTCCAATTCTCTGAAGAAGATTATGAATATTTAAAGAGTATAAACAATAGAAAACTCAGATCCTCTGACAAATAAACTACAAATATTTAATCGCACTCCAGTAGATTATAGAGGAGCTAACCAGTTGATAAAACTAGTGCATATTCTCTTCTTTCTTTCTTTTTTTTCCTTTTAACAATATTCTGGTGAGAAACAATTTTGTTTGCGTAAAGTACAAAATTAGTCCCTGTGACAGCAAAAATAGTTCTTACTCTTATATAACGTGCAAACATAGTCCTTTATCTACATGTGATTAGCCATTTACGTTCTTTGCAGCAAAAGAAATTCCCTATCATTTTATAACATACAAATATAGTCCTTTATCTGCACTTATTAGCAATTTACGTCCTTATTTTTTCATTGTAGTAATATTTATCTTTGTAAATTGATTTCAGTCATCAAATAAGCAACTCTTTGACTCTTCAGGCGGTGATTTACTTTTTTGCTTAAAAAAGGTTTTATTGCTGAAAAAACAAACAATTAACATATTACTTGAGAACTGAAATTATATCTTAAATAAAGAATTTAAATTTGTAAAAGAGGAAGTAAACAGCTAACAATTAAAGATAAATAACAGCATTTGTACGTTATAAAAGACTTAAGACCAATATTACAGAAAAAATATCATAACTAGCTAACTATGTGAAGATAAAAGACTATATTTGCAAGTTATGTAAAGTACGAGTTTATTTCGCGACTACCCTAAAGTTAAGGGACCAACATTGCAATTTGCCAAAACAATCAATATAGCATGCAACGTTTGTTGCAAGACAGTTACTAGACCATGTTTGAATTCCGTGCAGCAATTAAAATCAGAGTTATATAATCTTAAACCAGGGCTGCCACAACCCAACCATACACCATTCCGTACAGTTACACTTAAGTAAATCCATTATGGTAGCAGCAGAAGTGAAACTCTTCATCTAAGTGACTGCCGAAACAAACACAAATATCTGACAGATGCAGAACAACATTTACCCCCTCTTCTTTTCTCACAAGCTATTGTTTTGCATAAAAAAAAGTTCAAAATTAACTGTTAATATAACACAAGATAGAGATCGGACTCTTAATTAAGTGTTATTATTATTACTCCAATAAATAATTCATCTTGAAATTACCATAGGGCACCCTGCTTCGTTCAGATTCCAAAGGTAATGAGCATTCAGTAAGGGGAAAAAAAAAAAAAAAAAAATAGATAGTGTGCCAATTTATGAAATTCCTTGAACTTTAACAAGTTTTCTAGTATTCCATACAAGAAATCAAATTATATGCAAGAGAAGTCAAATTTCAAATATGAGTTTGTTATGTAAATGGATACTTACATAAGCTCTACATATACTTTAAAGAAACATGTATGAGGAGACAACACTATATTCAATGACACTAGAAATTGAGGATGACCAGGAGATCAAAATAATTTTCTCATAAATTAGCAATATACACAAACGAAACAAGAGGAGGAAGCCGAAGAAGAAGCGGAAACAGAAGCAGTAATGCCTCTCTGCCAGAAAAATGTTGTACTTACATTTAAAGATGTGAAAATCATTAAAAACTCTCGAGAGACTGACTATCTCAAGACAGGGTAAGGTCAAGTACAACCTCAGATAGACTTCATCTTTAGACTATAGATATCACTTGATGAGCATTTCCATTAGCTGACTATATAAGTAAATGTGACCTTCATAGAAACCCCAATAACAGCATTTTCCTTATTTATTTGAAAATATGTCAACAATCACCTATAATAAACTACAAGGTAAAAAAGCAAAGGTAGCACTGCACGTTATAAGGCACACATATTGAACAAAAGATTTACCTTACACAGATCCACATGAGATTCAACTGACTTTCTGTAGGTCTCAAAAGCCCCAGGGCGGATTGAGTAGAAGAGGTCCTCCTGAATGTCAACGGAAAGACAGAAATAGATAAGTAATCTAGGTAAGTCCATATTTTTATGCCCCTCCCCCCAACAAGATTCATTTATACAACACAAGATATCATAGGATAGTATTGCCCAGACATATGAAGCAAGATTGTACAAATCATCAAGAAAGAATAAAATGGTAGGAGTGGGAATTTGGGGGCCATTCGACGAAAGGGGTACTGAGGGTGATTGGTGTGAAACAAAATACATCGTGATATTTAGTGATTCATACTTCCGTCGAATTATCTTCCCATGACAGGTCCAGGACTCCAGAGTCAGAAATTCTATCCGGTGTTAATGGCACATCAGCATGGTTCTGAGATATGTTTGAGCTATTATATTTCAGAAATCTCGCTGCATAAGCCTGGACAGAAAGTTTGCCATCCTTTTGATTTTGCTGTTCAAGTTCTTTCTGTCTTTCCTGCCAAAAGACAAGTAGGTGAAAACCATGCCATGTAAAATTCCCACCTACTCTCTCCAAGGAAGAGATTAAATATGGCCACAGTGTTCTGTTTGAAGTCAACTCAGAATAGAAGGCAAGACCACACGAAAGAACATTTGAGGTGATGATAATCACCAATACATGGACAAACCAAAGTTAGGACTCTGAAAGCTGTCATTACACATATAGTACCGCTTAGAATGGTACTCTAAGAAAATACATCATAGGAACGCCCATTACGAAACTAGGGCAAAAGGGCTACTGCAGAACAGAATGCAACATAAAAAATGAAGCCATATATAAGGTACTAAAGTATTCCGACACATCCCTATCACCGCAGGGAGGTGTAGAAATGTAGAAAGCTTCAACTGCAGATTAATGAGGAAATTAGTAATTCTCACAGATGTATTACAATTTGTTGCGAAACCTCATTTCATCAATTAGATACTTTGACTGTAGAACTTAGTCTTTCAATGTTAGAACTACAAGAAAGTATTGTTCATTTGAATAAAATCTTCTTGACAACTCTCACATTTACTGCATTGAATAACAAAATTAAATGCTTGATATCAGCATGAAAAGTTCAAATATATGCTATAACTTATTCCAATACAACTTAATCTAAAAAGGCAGAAAAAGAACTTGATTTATGACACAGCTCATAATGGACCCAGGTGAAACAAAAACATTTAAAGGATAAAATCGACATCCAAAAAAGGAACTAATATGTGATTGTCAGACAGACAAAAAATCTTAAAAAGGAAGGGATCAGAGGTACCCAATTTTGTACCTCTACAGAGTGCCAAAACTCCATAACAGCTTTTGCCAAAGTAAGAGAAACTTTCTTAACCGCAATTCCCGAACTTTTTCCTTGTTTTCTCAACTGACAAGTAAAGGCAGCACGATAACATAATTGAGCTGCTGCAGTTACTTTCCAAATGCGCTCCTACATAACACATTGCAAAACAAGAAAATTCTCAAGAGTATAATCTAGATCACGGCTAAGAAAAGGAAAATAATTAAGATCAGAAAGACATGCATAAGATAACTCGAAAAGAGCAGCTAGCTATCCAGTACGGGAGCAAAAGTCTCGGAAGATTTATAAAATCAAACCTGTGCAAAATCATTTGCCAACCAAGAAATTTCTTCAAGCACATAATCCCAATGAGATTTCCGACGAATCTCAGTTGGAGAAGTCGCCATCGATAACTCCATGATTCTCTTTCTCTTTGCCTATGAACTATATTACATGAGATCTTTGGACCCAGCGACAAAATACAAATAGAAATGCCACACAGCACAAACAGATGAGATAAAATTCAAATGCAAAAACAACCTCTATGATTTCTGCTTCTCTCAAGATGGAATCTTCATCAACATCGTTTCCCAACTTCGAGCTCGACCCGGAAGTTGGTGTTTCATGAGGAACAGCACAAGCATTGGTAAACATTCCAGACTCAGGGAGATCTGAAATTGTGGTATCCAAAGAATCCCGATGCCTAACCGTACAAGACATTCCATTCTGCGGGGAAGGATTGTCACCCGAAGGATTGACCGCTTTTCTCTCGGATTCTGATCCAGAGAGGCCACAATCTTCCATCCCTTCAGCTGCAATCTGATCTTTCACCTCGCTCTTTAAAGCAGATCCACTTCGAATTAGTTCTTCGTCAGGTTGGACTGCAAAACCATTCTCCACCTGGCGAACACTCTCCTTAACAGAAGCACTACAATCAATAACCTCAGTCTCCTTGTTTTCATTTACAATTTCACCACCTTCTATAATCAGGCTAGCATCTCCTAAAGTTTCATTTCTATTGTTACCATTCGAGTTGACATTTCCTTTTTCAGAATACATTCCGATTTCATTATCTACACCAACACTTAAGTTAGTTTCGGCACAAGATGACTCAGAATCCAAATTCTTTATGCCACGTGAGGCACTGCTGTTATGAGCAATACTTGTCATCCCATTCCCTATTTTGCTATTGAAACCATTCGCCCGAGACAAATTAGATTGATTCTCAACTTTTATGGCAGTCAAACTTGGCTGACCCTTGATAATTGAAGAAGGCTTTATGTGGATTTCTTCAGGTCCATTAGCATCCAATTGAACTGAATTTTTCTTAGCACTTGAGAGTGATTGTTTGTGAAATTCAGAAGCAGTAGCATCTGATGCAGCTTCTACTGAAACACTTACAGTCATGTCTCTGATTGATTCAACAACCCTTACACCGTCCAACTCCATATCCTGCTGACCCAATACATTCTTTTGATAGGCACCATCTATTGGACTTGTATGCTTCGAGTTACAGCTTGAGGATGTATTATGATTTTCTGCATCAGATACCAACCCCTTTACATCCCTGGGTCCATGGCGAGAAGGCAAAGATGAGATATGACTACCACGAGTTGGATCTACATCAGTAGAACTTGACCGAGTTCCATCTCGGTTCGGGCGAGACCTGTACCTTCTCTTATACGCTTTTCTTGGGAGACCAAAAGCAGCTGAATCGCCATGTACCCTAGCTTTATGACTGCCATCCACCCGGGCTGACTGTTCAGATGGCACAACGTTACTCCTACTGGGATGTAATGAATTCCGATCACATTCGGAAGGATCATGTTCAGCATCAAATGACAAGAGATTGTCAGCACTACTGGGTTCACAGGGAGGCACCCCAGGTCTACCGCTGCTTTCTACAGAGTCTCCATGAGTTGACGCAGTAAATGCAATACTACCTTTAGCTTCACTGCATGTATAAGAAAAATCAACATCATATAATTTTGAAAGTAATTAAATGAACTAAAATACTAAACAAGATCATGGGAAAGTACCTGGTGACAAACAGATCAGGATGTTGATCAGTAAATGAGATTGATCGAATACTAGCAGAAGCAGCATTCCCAAACGAAAAATCTAACGGGTTTCCACCCTGCAAAAGGAAAAAGTTACCATGCACTGCAATATTGTTCAGTTTATATTCAAAACGCAATTAAGGAACAGGTTTCATACTTTCTCAAGAAATTCAAGTTCTCTTTTCCTTTCCTCCCGAACATCATACTCTTGCCTGTTATACAAAAAATTGTTCATTCCCATCACAAAACTATAGAGTTAATCTGATATGCAACCAAAGAAGCATAACATCACCTGATCTCCGCTTGAACCTTCTCAAGTGCTGCTCGCCCAGGAGAAGTTTTATTAGCAATACCAACTCCACCTTCAACAACTTCTCCCATAGAACCAGTTTCGGCATTGACTACGAGAACAGATGTTGAAATACATCCATGCATCACCTCTCAGCAGCTAGAGATTCTCTCTTCCATTAACTCAAGAATGACATTAAACTTCACTGAAACTAACATAACAAGAAATTCTTACAATACAAAAACTACTAAATAAATCAGAAGCAACTAGAGTGCACAGTATAGTGGACTCTTTTCTTTTTCCTTTATGGCGGTCAGGGGAGGTGGATGTATATTGCCTAAGCTCTACGGCATCAAAGAAGTGAGATTTATAACTCATATACCATTATCGACATTACACTGACTGACAGGGTTTATAAGCTCAATAACATTAAATCACTATGAAAATGCATTGTGATCCTTAATACCAAGTTGCTGTAAAGCTAATTGCTCTCTGTTACATTAATTTTTAATAGAAGCTAAGAAAGTTTAATCTTAATCAATCACATTACATCTGAGCATAGGTTGACAAGATTAATAATCAAAGACATAGCGCAAAGGGATACCAAGAAACATTCATCGTGAACCAGAAACAGAAATAAATAAATAAATAAGAGTGATTATGGGCCTAAGGAGTAAAGTCTACAGTAAAATGACAACAAAACCAAAGATCAGGCGAAGTGAATTGCAGTCGATTGTCAAGAAAGGAAGTCAAAACTGATACAAAATATATTAATGGTGAAATAAATTAGTGTCGCGTAAATATACCATGTGATCCATGATATTCTAAATTGAATAAATGCATGACATACACAAACAATCACACCCTTTCAACAAGCACACAGAATGCGCACCCAATAAAGAATAATCGAGTACGAAAGCGCCGCTGCATCTGGAAGGAGGGGCGAAAGAAAGGTATAAATGGTGTTTCTCCTATTCATCCAATTATTATATAATGATGCCCAAACGGAGAAAAGACATGGAGCGACAGTAGCTTCCATGCACGTGTATTTGCATTTACTGCTCCTCATTAGTAAAGTATACCTTCATTACATCCCCCCAGACACATTACAATCGTATGTATGGCTTAAACTCAAACAAGCCGAAGTCAATTCGTCGGAAGCTCTGCTGGCCTACTAAATGATAAGTTAACGCAACACACAACCTTTCCATCCTACCTCGCGTTTTTCCAATTTTATCAATAGTAAGGCACACTTACAAAGCAGAATTCAACTCATTCAGCATTCAAAATTAAACTGAACTTCCAAAACGTTTTAAACACCACTTATTAGAAAAGAAAAAAAAAAGCTCTGATACTCAATTACAACTCGACAACCACAACAGAGCCTCATCCCGCTCAACCAAAATGCAACACGTAATTCAACATTTCCACGCTCATTTCACCATTATTACACCCCCAATTGAATTCCAAATAAAGGGGAAATTTTCTAGGGCTAGAACGAACTTGAGCAGAGCTTCAAAATTCTAGGTCTAGAGAACTCAGAAGGCGAAATTGATACCTGAATTTCGTTCACAGGCGTGCGAATTGCATTCTACGGCTGAGAAACGGGAGGAGACTCTGCGAATTTTTGAGTTCTGCTTTTTCTAGGGTTTTGCTTCTGATGCTCAAGGTACCACAGCAAAAGGGGGAAAAATTAATTTTGCCCTAGATAGAGTAGTACGTAAAAGTTATCAAAGCATTCTTCGACCTAGTGTATGAATATAGAGGTAGATATGTACGTATAATATGTGTGTGTATGTAAAATGGCAGTTGTGTGTGTGTGTGATTTTAATCTTAAAATGGTCCTTGAGCAGGTTCGTTCGTTCCCCTCCCTTTCTCTCTCTAGCAAGTTTTGCAGTTTACTTTTCTCTCTCTAAAATATTGTAAAAACTATTTCGAGCGCTTTGTCTGTGTGTGACAGTGGGCCGGACATGCAGACGAGGGTAGAAATGGGCCGTTTCGTTATTTTCTATTTTATTTTGTTTAATTATTTATATATATATATAATGGGTTGTGCAATAACAACAGAATCAACGATACAGATCGGAAATCGGATCAATGATTACCGGATCAATTGAATTGATCCGACAAACGATCACGTACAAAATATCGAATCATGATTTGATACGATAATCGATACAAGGGGTCGGTATAACGGATTGTACCGAATAACGATTAGCTTTTTTTTTTTAACAATAACGATTAGTCTTCTTTTTTTTTTGTACCGGATCAATTTGTCTTTTTCTTTTGGTAAAGTCTTCAGTTACACTTCTTAAGTCTTATTCTTTTCTTTTTTAATTGATTAGTCTTCATTCTTCAAGTAAGGAAAAGAAATTAAGATTCGAAAAAAGGAAACCCCAACCCACACAGTCTGTCGTCTTCATTCTTCAAGCTCGCATCGGAGATGCTCTTGATGAATGACTCTCTTTTTTTGTTAATAGGATCTTATCACTTTGTACTTAAATGTTTAGGTGTTATATCATCAATTTTTTTTATTTTTTTATTTTTTTGTAAAAAAGATTTTTAAGAATAGTGTGGCAAAAATACCGAATTGTTCGGTAATTACCAAACTAGTCTCGGTAATTACCGAATCGTATCAAATTAGTTTGATTCGGAAAATGACCCACCTTTCGAAATTACTGAATCATACTCCATTTAATGAATACCGATCAATGATAAGACAATTGTTAGAACAATGTTATTTTGATCTAAGTAAGAGATTTAGGAAGGGGCTTTCGGCCCGTGGACTGCAAAGACCCTTCGATTTCACAGCTCTGGGCTTGCCATTCTATTATTATACCATTCTTTCTCTTTTCGCGTCCATGGTATGGTCCCCAGAGTGCTCCAAGTCGAAGACCCCACCACGCCAATAAGCCCACCAAAAGCCTTTGTGGCACTAGTGTGACACAGAAGTCATGGGTGATCATTGGCACCAATAGTAGCATAAGAAAAAACAATAGCACTAGCCCCAACGTTGTTCCACCTTTGAGTCAAAGCACATCGCGCGGGATGTCAGCAGGTTAGGCAGCTATAAGGTTTTTTTTCGATGGAAGGCCGTTCCCAATAATCTCCATGAAAAGACTACCATGATTTCCGAACGAACCGAGGTAGAGTCAAGGCATGAAAAAAATTTATACCGAATCGCACCAGCCTATAGGTGTTATATCATTGAATATTTAATTTTTAATTTTGTGAAAAGATTTTTAGAAATAGTTTGGCAAAAATACCGAATTGTTCAATAATTACCAAACTAGTCTCGATAATTATCAAATCATAACGAATTAGTTTGATCCAGAAAACGATAAGCCTTTTTAAAATTACCGAACCATACTCCATTTATAAATACATGATCAATGATACGATAATAGCGAATCGCAGAGGCCTACATTCGATTGTACAAAATAAGTAAGTATAAAACATTTTATCAAAATCAAACTTACATGTCTTAGTAAGGGTGTTTAGCATGTTACAAAATAAAAATGTTTGAGATACTTTTTAGGTATGTTATTAAGGGTGTTTAGCATGTTGCTCCCTAAATATATGACTATTTGGCGCATTACATCATGAGATTTCAATTTTGTCACATTGCATCTTAAAAGTGTTTGGAGTACGCCGTCAAGATTAAGAAGGATAAAATTATCATTGATTATTTGATTCAATATCACTATGTCGCTCATCCCATCTAAGATGAGGTTCACCTAGTGGAATTTCATTCCAAACCAGCTGTGAGTGGGTGGACCGGTGGAGTAGGAAAAAAAATGTTCTGGGAGTAATTTTTCTCTTCTGAATCGCAAACTCAGTCATCATTTTCTTCAGCTTTTCTCATGTATCTCTTCCTAGAATTTCAACAATTCTTTGTCTAGTTCAACAACAAAACATATTTCGAGTTTCTCCCAAAATGTTAAGAGATTTTAAAGAATTTTGTCCCCCTTTCAATCTATAAAACCTCAGTTCTTTTGGTTCGAAATCTGAAATCTTCTATTTTCGTGCAACCGTTGCACGGTAGGCGGCACAACAAGTCGGTTACTTGTGTAGATGCACGGTTGGGATCTGATTATGGGGAAGTTATTTCCTATAATTTAGGAAATTGTTTTAATCACAATCGTTGGTTGCACCACGTCAACAATGCAACAGTTGCATAAAATAATTTTTCCTATTCATCAACATACTATATATGTTTTCGTTTTTTTTATAAAATATCTAATTCTATATTTTTAACTATATAGTTCTTTTAATAACTATCAATTTACTCATATTTAAAATATTTGAGCGATTTTGATGCATAAAACTTTAAAAATGAATACATTATGTATAAAGTTAAATAACTTGAAATTATATGATTTAAATTTAGTGCATTAATTAATCGATTCATGAACATAAGATTACGGAAATTATTTATAAAATAATAATCAATTTGGTTAATTTAAGTGTAAAGAGCCATTTTTATAATTTTAATATATTTACATTAGAAAAAAAAAATATTATCTTTCAATCATATTATATTTTAAAAAATTAAGTGCAACTTGTAAAGGAAATTGAAGGTAAATGACAAACCTAAAAGAATCATTTAGTATTATAAGAGAAATTAAAATGTTGGAAATACACTTCATCAAATAAGCTAAACTCACCCAATGTCAATAAAATGTACTTTTAACGTGCACCCTACTAAATTTTGACCATTTATAGGGTGCAATGTGCCAAACCTGCAATTTCATTGTATAATGTCCAAAGGGCCCTATTTTCAAGGCAACATGCCAATACCTATTTGTTAATAATAACTTAAAAGACAATGGTGAGTTGCACAAGGGGCGAGTGAAGTATACTCCCGTAAATAATGGACTGGTAAAGGGTAATCAAGATGTAAAAAAATCTTGCAAGATGTTTTACGAAAAAAACATGGAATTTTGTACTTAACATAGGTCTCGTGCATAGGCACACAGTTGAAGTGAGAATCCCACAAATTTCTCGTTTCAAAGAGTTGGTCTAGGACCACATTCATCCATACACATAGTTTCTATACCCATCACCTAGTCCGTGAACGGCTTTATGCACGCATGCTTCGACCAACAAAGTCCAAGACGTCACAAATAAAGTTTTCAATCAGAACACTCATTTGACTTGCTTAATTAATAGAAGAAAAGAGCGTTGCAACTTGCAAGTGACATATTAGCTATTGCAACTTCACATAACATGAAGACATTTTATAGGGAAACAAATTTATGAAAGGCCACCGAGTATTGTTGTGATGAATTCACATCGAGTAATTACTTGGGAAATATTAAGTCGGGGAGTTCAAATATTGCATCAAGAGAATTCATACGAATTATTGAATCATCACAACATTGTATAATATTCACTTTCTGTGTAACAACTTACAGACCATTTATAATTAATATGACACAAGAATGTGGTGCAAAATAATAATTCTTGAAAACTAGCCATGTTATGGGGTTCAATAAAAGAAAGGCTAAGGTCTCCACAAGCTTATATAAGTTCCAGTTAACTCTCCACCCTGCCAGAATCCAATTTGTATTATTTTCCTTGCAACTCTGCAATGAATCTACGAAGAAAAAACATAACATATGATGAAACAGGATTAGCACATTCGCAATTTATATTGACTAATAATATTTACATACTATCAGCAGTTCATGGTAAGACCTGCATATAACTAGTTGGTACAAACACAATGCGAAAAGATATGGTACAAATCAGTATATTAAGCATTCCAATCCAAGAAAAAGATCCCTTATACTGAAGCAAGTTCTTTCTGAAGCTGTTTTGCATGGTTGCTCATTCCACTTATAGTGTACGCTTTTATCATCGTTCGGTACGTGACTTTATCAGGCTTACAACCTCTCCTCTTCATCATTTCAACCACCCCTTTCATCTCTGCGAAGCATCCCATCATGCCATAAGCATCAGCTAAGCAATTAAAGAACACGGTATCCAGCATAACATCCGAATTATCAATGAACCTTAAAACGGCTGCAATCTTCTCGGATTTTCCAGCATTCCCATAAGCTCTTACGAGCGAACAGAGAGTAACACAGTTCGGTTTTATTCTCTCAGATTGCATCAGCCTGAATAGAAATTCCATTTGTTTGATATCTCCAGCTCTTCCAAACGCGTCTATGACGATGTTATAGGTCACAAGGTTCCAAGAGTAGTGATATTTCTGCATGTATTGCATGACAGCGCTCATTTTCTCGTAGTTTCCTGTTTTTCCATAGGAGTCTAAGAGTATGTTGAATGTTTTTATGGTGGGTTCGATTCCTGCGGTTTGGAACTTCTCATAGCATCTTTCCATCATTTCGATTTGTCCACTGCCGCCAAATGCTCTTAATGTGGAGTTCATGGTCCAGACATCGGGTTCACAGCCTCGTTGCCTGAGCATTTGGACAAGTAACGATTCCATCTCTATGAACCTGCAACAAGCAGAAGATAAACAAATTTTGCTATTATTAGTAGAACGTGACGCCCCTTGACCAAGGACACATTTTTTTTAGCAATAAGATTTAGAAAAAGTTCATGGCCATATAGTATAAATTGATTAAGGAAGCTATATCAACCAAATGAGAATAATATTTGGCCGAGCACAAGAATTCTCTTCTAATCATTATAGTTGAGCAAATTGTAACTGGGATTGATGGAAAATGAAGCCCAACGGAAGATTCAGAAACCAGGAGGAGACAATTATGAGGCTTATGCTATGGTGAGAACTCTGATATCAGAAAGGGATACCTACATTTACACCCGCTAAGTGTAGTTCTCATTACAAAATCATCTCCTACCATTTTAGCGATTACAGAAATGCCCCTTGAGATTTAAATGAATATTGAAGGATCTCTTGATGTTTGAATGATTGCAGAGCCGCCTCGTGAAGTTAAACAAATATTACGGTTAGACTCCATATATTTTACGTTAGTATAGCTCAGAAGGTGTCTCTATATTTTGTTCAAACCTTATGTAAGGTTTCAATAATAGGATCAAGTCTCATAAGTCTCGGGGGTGAACATGTAACTATACCTATCAGAAAACTAACAATCGACGTGCTTTTGAAATAATGCGAGTCAGAGACTAAACATATAAACCATAAAATGTTAGTCTCTTCCTTGCAGATAACTCAGATCGACAGACAAGAGAATTACTTTTTTGCTTTCCCATATTCGTCAATGAGAGTATTATATGTAATTGTATTTGCCTTGATTCCCTGAACTTCCATGTCAGCAAGCAAAGATTGCACTTTTCCGAAGTCATAAAACTGTAGACATGACTTTATGAGGATTGAGTATGTGAACACATCGGGATGACAGCCAGGAGTTCTCTTCATTAGTTCGAGAATTGAAAAGGCTTTATCCAAAAGGCCACTTCGACTGTATGCAGACAAAAGAGCAGTGTAAGCTTCGTGGTCGACGATACAGCCTTCATCAAACATTGCCTGAAATAAGGTATGAGCTTTCTCGGGTTGCTTACACTTTCCAAGCATGACAATTAGCTTGATATATATGCCGGTATTGGGCTTGTACCAGAGTTGCTCCCGAAGTAGATCAAAAACCTGAAATATTGTTTTAACAATTCAAATTTGTTAATGGAAGAATTGTTGTTCTAATGTTGATAACTTAAAAGGATTCGCTAACTAGAACTCAAAACAATATGATCTTAGTATGAATCTGAAGCTTTTGAGATTTGATCAGAGCACTCTTCTGTATTACGTACATTTAATCTTTCTGAGCATATCAGTCAAAAAAAAAAAAAAAAACTTTGACAATATCACAACAACGTGTAAGGAATCGAGAGAATCAATGTGAAGAAATCTGAGAGAGTAATCTTTTCCTTTGCATTTGAATCTGTCACAAGACCAGCCTATGTATAAGCATTTCACATGTTCCAGAGGCCATGAGCTCTCAATCAAAAAAGTTGACATCTAGTCATTTTTGGAGCAGCTTCTGACGCTGTCATACTAATCTAAAAAAGTAATTTAAGTAACTTATGGATAGAAACATAACTTTAAAAATCCATAACAGTTATTAATTTTCTTGTAGCGTTTATGAGCTTTTCACTGCCCTAGTATTTAAAGAAACTAATTTGGCTAATCATTTGCAAATTGATCATATGCCTTGTGGGAACTTGAGTAAGCTCCTTTTGGCAACAGTTGTCACTTGATTTCTAGCATTGCAGGAGGTTTTTCATATCTAGGTTAATCTACAATTACTAGATCAACTTTTCAGTTCTCTACTTCTTTTATCAAACCTGAAAATAGACCCAGCCAAAATACAAGACTCAACCCTGAGAGAAACTAAGATTAGGCCTTGAAATGAATGTGGTGTACTAGTTAACTTCTATTCATCGTAAATACAAAGTCACTTCAAACACCAATTAACCATGATTCTCACAACATTAAGAGTCCAATGACAACAACAGCAGAAACAGCCAAGCCTAGAGTTCAGCAAACAGATTTGTTGCTTCCACTCATTTCGATTGCACCAAACGTCTTCATTTAGTCATTTGGCAATCATATATATCTGTATCACGTCAATCCAGTATTGAACTCTGAAAGTAGGTATTAAGCCCATCATGATCCCATCTCACTTATTCAGCTGCATCTTTCCAACCAATGCAGTTGCTACATAAATTGGTAGAGGGAAGAGGAAACTGAACAAAAAACTGATGCAGATCTTGAGAAAATAAATACTATTTCTGTTCATCTTTTCAAAATCTTAATCTGAAAGGACCTAGTTGCACCACAATTCCTGATCATATTGTGGGAATCTGTAAGTTGAGAAAATTTACAAATTCCCCTTGCATTAACCCCGGAGAGTCGTATCAATCTGTTTCCACTAAGCCCTTCCATCTTCCCTAAGTTCACCGCTTCCCATCACAAACATTGCATCATAGAGCAAATCGCATATCCTACCTGAAAGATAAAAGATCCTATTCCTGCCCCTTTTAATATTCTCTAATTGGATATAACGCATGAGCTCCCATACCACAACCAATGCCCTCTGCCATCAACAGTTTCCATCTCTTGCGAGCAAAAATGTTAGGTAAACACCTCAATCGCACTATGCTAATCAAATTTTAGATTCTCCAAAATTATACGACACAAGTACTCAACACTCTAACCACCTATCGACCATCATTCATCGTACAAAAATCAAACTCATCTCAACGTATCATCTACATCTGTTGCACCATATAATTACTCTTGCAGGGGACGCTAGTTTCTCCTTGAAGGTAATACACATTACACATACTACTAACAATACAAAACAAAATCCAACGAATTCATTGAGAACGCAATACGTCGCAACCAACCATCCACCACATACTATCACATTCTTACAATTCTCTAGAGTCTTATCTCCAATCCCATGTATTCCAATGCACCAACAAAAACTTTGTCAAGATTGAAACTTTACACTCAACCAAGCTAACAAAACAAAACCCCATTACGGATAACTACAAAACAAGAAGCATAATAGTACCTTAAGAGCAGACTCCCAGCGCAGAGCAGTAATACGCTCGTGAAGGGCTTCGAGTATAGTTCTGGGCAACAGTTTCTTTGAATTATTTCCCTTTTTCTTTTCGATGACAGCTTTAGTAGCTTCTCTTCTGAGTATAATCGAAATGGCCTTCTGGGACGCTATCTTTCTGTTTGTTTCTTCCTTTCTCTCTCTAGCTTCTCTCTCCTTCAACCTCGCGAGGTCCAGCCTTCTTATGTTGGTTTTGTAGTTTGTCGGGTCATTTGATGGTTGCGGGTCGGGTCTGGGTGTTTTGTAGAAGGGGCGGGGGAAGGGGTTTGTGGGTCCGGCGAGGGACGCCATGGCCGTCGGAGTTAAGAGTGATATCTAGTTCTTGCTTAATAGGATATGATGATTGTGTTTGCAAATTGAAACGAGAGATATTTTCTTCTTTTTTTTTTTCGTTCTCGCTTTGAAATTAGTTATATTATATAAGTATAACATTTTGCCTGACAAATATCCCATGACTTTTTGCAAGTATTTTTGTGGGTTTTTTTTCTTCGTAAAAATAGTCCCCTAACTTTTTACTTTTGTAATATTAGTCCTCAAATGAGTTTAACTGCAAAATACATCCCCTAACTACGCATTTTTTACAATTTATGTCCTCCAGCGGTTGTACACGGCGAGGTTAATTAAAAATATTTTTTTTCTTGAAAATAAATGTCACACGTGAGAGGAGAAACGACAGGGAAAACGCTACTTGAAACAAACTTTTTTCTTAAACCTTTCAACCAACAAAACAAAAAACATACAGTACATATACACACCTACTTAGAATTATATTTATTTTTTCTCCCCAAATCAAGATCGACGAAGGAAGGAACCCTGATTGATAAGTCCCCAAAATCACAAAACAATATTCCAAACCCAATTCCCAAAAGCATCACACGCCATGTGAAGAAGAAAGCTACGGAGAAGTCGCGAATTGGAGTCAGCAAACGGGTAAAAACGCCAAATTTAATTCAATTAGGTAGTCTAGGCTTAGGGTAAGTTGGGGATTTATTTTGGGGGTGGATTTGTAATTGTGAATAAAGAAGGGCTTGGGTGATGGATTTTAAGAAGTTAGACCAGAATTTTTTAGAGGGGAACCATGATTTTACCAAATGGCACATGCAAAAAATAATTTTAAGAAAAACTATATTTTTTAATTAACTCCTCCATGTACAGCCACCGGAGGATGTAAGTTACAAAAGATGCATAGTTACGGGACGTATTTTGCAATTAAATTTATTAGAGAACTAATTTTGCAAAGAGAAAAGTCATTGAACTATTTTTGTGAAAAGCTCGTATTTTTTTGTTACAAAATGCAATATGAATCCAAAATACTATGTAAACTGTAGAGAAAATATATTTCCTTGAATATTCACAAAGGTGATTACAAGTATTTATATGTTACAAAAGACCTAGTCTAATATGGAAATACTAAATTACATGGAAAGAATAAAATAAATACTGAAAACTACTTTATTATATCATGCCCCCGCAAGATGGAATGACAAAGAGACAGACCAATCTTGTTACACAAATTAAGAAATTGCGGAGACGAGAGAGCCTTGGTAAGTAAGTCAGCAAGTTGATCCTCAGAACGAACATGGGAAACCCGGAGAATACCCTGTTGAACATGCTGACGAATAAAGTGATAGTCAAGAGCAACATGCTTCATCCGAGAATGAAATATGGGATTAGCACAGAGTTGCGTGGCACCAACATTGTCACAATAGATGACTGGTTGACGCGGAATAGAAACACCAAGTTCGGTCAGAAGAGAGAGAATCCACCGGAGCTCCGCCGCAGTGGAAGCAACCGATCGATACTCAGCTTCGGTGGAGGACCGCGCAACCGTGCACTATTTCTTGGAACTCCAGGAAATAGGATTGGATCCCAGAAAAACGATATAAGCACCCGTAGAGGTGTAATCATCCTTATCACCAGCCCAATCAGCATCAGAGTACGCATGAAGTGTGAGAGGACTCCGAGATCGAAGAAGAATGCCATGATCAAGTGTGCCATGTAAGTAGCGAAGGACACGCTTAGCAGCGTTCCAGTGCTCAACCCCGGGTGACTGCATAAACTGAGAGTGTTTGTTGACAGCAACGGAGATATCCGGACGAGTGAGAGAAAGATACTGAAGACCACCAAGAACGCCCCTATAGACGCTCGGATCGGAAATAGGGGCGCCACCATCACGACAAAGCTGACAAGTGGCGGCCATCGGGGTTTTCACAGGGCGAGAAGCGGCCATCTTAAATTTTGTCAGTAGATCGAGGATGTATCGACGCTGAGAGAGAAGAAAGCCATCAGGATGAGGTTGAACCTCAACACCCAAAAAGAAGTGAAGAGGTCAAGGTCCTTGATAGAGAACCGGCGGCCAAGACTGGTAATAACCGAAGAAACATGCGAGCTATCACTCCCTGTGACAATAATATCATCAACATAAACCAGAATATAAAGTAGGATACCACCACGGCGAAAGATAAATAACGAAGGATCCGCCCGAGAATTTGAAAACCCGGAGGACAAGAGAAACGCCTTTAGTTCGTTATACCAAGCCCGTGGAGCCTGCTTAAGACCATAAATCACCTTTCCGAGGCGTCAGACATGAGAAGGACGATCACGATCAACGAAACCAGGGGGCTGAGTCATAAACACATCATCATACAGACGACCCTGAAGAAACGCATTGTTGACATCCAACTGACGAAGAGACCAACCCTGAGAAACCGCCAGAGAGAGGATAAGACGAATAGTGCTCGGCTTAATGACAGGGCTGAATGTCTCATGAAAGTCAACACCAGGACGTTGATGAAACCCCTTGGCCACCAGACGAGCTTTGTACCTATCCACGGTACCATCCGGGTTACGTTTGATCCGAAAAACCCACTTGCAGCCCACAATATTGAGAGAGGGAGACGGTGGGATCAGATCCCAAGTACCATTCTGAACAAGTGCCATAAACTCAGTGGACATGGCGTCTCGCCAGGATGGGTTAGCAAGAGCTTGAGAAACACAGGTTGGTTCGGTATCCGAAGAGGAAGGAAGAGAAGCAGAAAGATTGAGCTTGTGGATGTGTTTGGAGATATTATGCATCGAGCGAGTGACGATAGTGCGGGAAGAAGTTGGAACAGGAGCGCTCGCAGACGTGCCGGGTGGGGTTGGCGCGATTGTGGGCTGGTCGGGCGAAGTTGGCGCGCCCGCGCATGTTTCGGGCAAGGCTGGCGCGCCCGCGAGCGTGCCGGGCGAAGTAGGCGCGCGCGCTGGCACGACAGACGGGCCGGTAGGCAGCGCGGTGGAGATTTGGCGCGCGCTCGGGGTCACAGAAATAGGCGGTGAGTTGGGAATGATAATGTGAGGTGGGTCAGAAGAAGAAGAGACATTAGAATGAGCCGGGACCGGAGGAGGAGTGGAAGAAAGAGAGGCAAACGGAAATGTGGACTCAACAAATTTGACATGACGAGAGATATAAAGACGAGTGGTAATAGGATCAAGATACATATATCCGTTTTTCAGTTAGATACTCTGGGTGCTGCGTCACCTTCTTTTAATTGTAACGCGTGTCAACGCAATAAAATGTATAAACTACCTTTTCATGTTTCTACAATTGTGTCGAATCATCTTTTGCAAGTTATTTACTCTGATGTTTGGACTTCACCGCTTATCTCTATTGATGGTTTTAAATATTATATCGTGTTTGTTGATGAGAGGACGACATTCAATATAAACAACCGAAATAAAAACTTTTCCTATGTAAACAAAAAACAAAGTTTAAACTCCAATCTAAGTCAAAAAATATTAAATAGTTATAATTGATGATATTCAAAATTATGGTTTTATAATCATACATTATAGAATACACGTTCACTCACCTTACACTTCTAATTGTTCTCATTTATTTTACACTCGATGTGAAGCTTAGAAGGTTGTTTAATCAGTAACATGTTGAGGGTGACCAATTATTCAATACTGTTATTGATGACTACATGGTATACTCATCTACAACTCCTTCAACCACACAGATCCAATCGCATTAAGCGTGCTCTTCTTGGGGCTGAACTGTACACTAGTTAATTTTAATACTGATTAGTACTTTCATTACTAAATGTATTAGTCAGTGACTGATTTTATGTCATGTTAGTGAGTAGTTATCTTTATAAGGCAGTTCGCAACGTAATATACATTAGGAAGTTGTATGTTTTAACATACTTTTATGTTGAATGAAGTTTTATCTTTTGTTATTCTCTAAAATCTTTTCATGTAAATTCTTAGGACTTATTCTAGATATAATTAGGAAGCAATATAACTAGTGTTTTCATTGGCGTTACTCTACCATCCAAATCCATCCAAGCACAATCTAATGTTAACGAGACACCAACTTTATTTTCATTGGTCAACTTCAAGTCAAATTAGCCAAAGTTTGTTTGGATAACAATCGCAAAGAGCCAAGCATAAGGAGCATTGGGAAAGTATGCTCGCCTTTATGGTAGAGATGGGAAATTTGTCTTAAAGATAAATCACCTACAGGGTTCCTCATACATCGTCTTCTTTCCACCCTGCACCTCCTTATCACGTTGCATCCCCACCTCCCACAACCACTCACCATTCCAAATCTCAACCCCGCCAAACACTCAAATTCCATCTTGAACATTTTATGGATCCATCCACTCAACAAGTAATTCCAAGTGGAGCAATCTTTTTCTTACAACTAGATTCCAAGTGACCAACGATTAGAACTTGTTTCTTTTTCATCGCAATAACTAACTACATACGTGAGAGATGTTCTTAGGGGTTTATCCTCTTATATAGCCCATCTTGTTATGTGAATCATCAAGCAACTCTACTTAAGTTACGTCAAACGGGTACCACAAAGGAATTCCAAAATGAATTCAAGCAGATTACAATTGTATTTTAGGTTCAAACTATAACGCCATTTTAAACTGCTTCTTGTTGGGTTTATTGGAAATTCAACGCGAGTTAACAATTTCAAAGTCACAAATCATTTTGGAGTGAATTGGTTTGGTTAAGTTGGATGAAGATAAGTTTCGTGATTAGCAATATCGTCTGGTTTATCCATGACTTGGCACTACTTCAACCCAACCTATTTTACCTAATCCACTCAAATACTATCACAAAAAATAAATGCATTACCTCTTCTACTTCTCACACCAGCCAAAATACAAACACGACGCACTAAGGATTATCTTTTAATTGCGACAAACGTTATTATATTGTAAGTTCAATGGTTGGAGTTGTTAGGTCCGATGCTTGCAAACCGCGATGCAGTTTTAAATTGCAAAGTGAACCGCTACTTATCAAAATTCAACCGCCACACTTACAACGTTTCATGAGACGCGGCCAGTTTTGTCTTTACATGCATGTTATTAAATACAATTTCCAAATCATTAAATTTCCATTGGATACTCCTTCCACACATTTCTGGTTTTACAACCCTGATTGAAAATCACGATTTTTTTGCAATGCATGTTACCATACTCCCAAACCTCTTACATGATCGTTATAAACATATGGTTCCTATCTCAAAACTTGTGGATGTTCGCCCTTATTGATACCCACATTATCAGAAGGCAGTGATGACTAAGATGATTAAGGAAATATTAAAGGTAGGGATTATATGCCCTAGCAGTAGTCCTTATTCCTCTCCAGTTTTGTTAGTTTAAAAGAAAGATGTGAGGATTCTCGAGTTTTGAACACTGTGACTATTTGTGACTAGTTTTCTATTCCTGCAATGGATGAACTACTTGATGAGTCACACGGGGCTACCATATATACTAAGTTGGATCTTAGATCAGGGGGCAAATTCCATTGACCTCCCCTGAGGTTTTATCTTTCTCCATCCACCTCCCCTCTAGTTTCAATTTTCTCATCCATCTCCCCTCAAAAAGTTAAAGTGCTAGTACACCATTAATTCGAGGGGTAGTTTAGTCAATGTGTTTACTAAATGTTATTACAAGACACACAAAATCCAATTAGTGCACAAAAAATTAATTATATTAAATACATCCATTTTAAAAAAATATTAAATAATTACATAAATAATATGATAAATATTAAAAATAAATTTAATTGTTTATAATTTAATTTCATCCCGAGATAGATATCATAGAAATTACTATTCGAATTAAATATTTTGCTCGTATTCTACCAGTTGACTGCCGATGGTAGAAAAATAATATAATATGTACAAGATCATTAAATTCTAGTGCAGTAGTAAAATTAAGTTTTAAATACACGTTTGATTTTCTTTTGTTGTTTGTAAATAATTTTTATTTTTGGGTTGAATGCACAAAATATAACTATATCAATGATTCAATATGCACTAGTAATTAAGTATAGCTAATAATTGTTTTTACATTTATATAAATATACAAATTAAAGAACGAGTTTGATAAAATATTCACTTCTTTTTCACGAAATTAAAGTACGACAATCGCGACTGCCGTAGTTAATTACAAATATTTTGTTTTATTTAGTACACGAACATTTTTTTACTGAAGAAAAACTAGACAAGCTATTGATTTTATTGTACCAATTAACCCGTTAAAGACATATACAACATTTAAGACACCGCCATTGAAGAAGGCACACTGTCAAAATTACATTATGAAAAAATTCTACACATTAATACCATTTTGTGTCTTTTTGAAGTCGAGAAAAGAATGCATAAAAATATAAACATGTACCTAATTAAAACTTTAGATTAAATCTTTTAAGTTAGATTAGATTTTTTTTAAAAGTCAAAAATGCTGGAATTTTTGAATGAATTCATTTACTTTGACTATAATCTTATCATGATGTTCAAAATATTATAATATAACATACAATAAATAAAAGATATAGGCTAAATATTTATCATTTAATTTAATAAAAGATTCACCAAATTTTTAGATTTACAAATAATAAATATCACAATCACTTGATAAGTTTTCAAGAAATTAACTCTCATTCAACGTAAGTTATTTTAATTCTTTTGTTTTAAATATACCTAATATACATTATTTGTGCATTAAATAACATTTTACATATACATTGACTAAACTACCCCTCAAATTAATGATGTTTAGCACTGAATCTTTTTGAGGGGAGGTGGATGAGAAAATTGAAACTAGAGGGGAGGTGGATGGAGATAGATAAAACCTCAGGGGAGGTCAATAGAATTTGCCCTAGATCAGGGTATCACTAGATTTTTTTGGCATATCAAATATTCATAAAACAACATTTAGAACATGCGAAGAGGATTATGAGTTTCTCGATATACCTTTTGGCCTCATTAATGCCTCTTCCACCTTTCAAGCCGCTATGAACAATTCATTTTGAAGTTACTTGCAGAAGTATGGGCTTGGGTTTTCTGATGATATTCTTATTTATAGTTCTTTTTGGACTGGTCATGTTGAGGGTTTACAATTGGTGTTTCAACTGTTTAAGGATAACCATAACTTTGCAAAGTTATCAAAGTGTGTGTTTGCATGTTCTAAGGTTCACTATTTGGATCATATTATTTTAGTGGAAGGTGTTGGGATGGACCTGGACAAGGTACGCGCCATTGTTGATGACCAACTCATTCCAATGTCATCAAATTATGCGTGCCTCTTGGCCTCACCGATTACTATTGATGATTTGTGCATCATTACTAACAATAGAAACAGAAACTAATGAAGTCAAAACTTAATACATCTCCACCATCCACCACATATTATCACACTCATAGTTTTCTTGAGTCTTATCTTCAATTCCATGAGTTCCGATGTACTAACAAACTTCAAAATTGAAATTTTACACTCATGTAAGCTTACAAAGGAAAGTCTCAATAAGGTTAACTAAAAAAGAAGCGAAATACCTAAAGAGCAGACTCCCAGGGCAAAACAGGAATATGTTGCTAAGTCTCTGCAATATAGGCTAGACTAAAATAGAAAACAACCAATCTAAGAACAAAGCATAAACTAGAGCTAGAATAGTAATAAATCTAAGGAATAAAGTGAGGTGTGTGTTGTACGTATTTCTATATTGAATAAAAAGACTTTGGGGCCTTGTAAAGATGCTTCGAACTAAGAATAACATAAGAAAGAATTAGTTGCTTCGTGGACACAAATACTAGAAAAAATTGATTTTAGGAGCTAACTCAATTAAGGTGCATCAAACGCTAAATTGGGTACTACGAGCATCTCTTCATATTTTAGAGGAGTTGGCAACTCAACATGAAGCATTCGTAACCCTGCACATTCTCTCTCCTGACGTCATCATGCATTTTCTCGTTGATAACTCTTCTTCTTGCTCTTGTGACGCTTTTCTCTTATGCGCTCGTGACTCTTCTTCTTGCCTATATAGCTCAGTTTCTTCGGTTCACCGGCATTTGCAATGTCTTAAGAGGTGGTGGCAATGCTTCGACTTCTCTACATTTTTTCTAATCTTTTTCTTTCAACTTTTTTCGTGCCCATGGTTTCATTTGAGCTCCTTTAATCATTTACTCCTGCCATGTTTGTCTCAAGAACCTATCAAGTAAAAAATACAAAAGAATATGTGTAAAAGTAAGTAATTGATGCTCTAGATGTGCATATATTTGGCGCTTATAAAAAAACCGTAGAGAACGAATGAAAATGCTAGGGTTTCTCATTGCACAACTTAATAAAACAAATTCCATCCACACCTCCCATGAGGTTTTTGAACTTTTCCATCCAATCGTCAAAAGCTAAATAGAAAAGCAGTTTTTGTAAAGACTTACAGACTGACGCTGAAAGAGAGACAGACAATCAAAATGGGGGCAGAAGAAAAGCTAATATCGGCCGGAGAGGGAAGAATGCAACAGAACTTTGCAAGCCAAATAGAAAAGCAGGAGCAAAGTTGAAAGAAGATGAGCAGACAGTGAATGATAATGTAGGTAAGGAAATACTTAGCAATTCTGTTGGTGATAGCAACATAATTTCTTGTTTGGGAAGCTCAAGAAATATGGAATTTTGGAAGGAGAATTGGGATAGTGGGTAAGGGTAACAACGCAGAAATTTTGAAATCTTTGGTGGATATGGAACTTAGAGATACAAGGCAGAAGGAAGACATTGAACAAGAGACGAGGAGGGAAGAGGAACCTGAAGGTGTTCAATGGAGATAGTCTCTTACAATGTCAGAGGATTGGGAAGGGGGTCTAAAAGAAGAGACCTCAGGGAGTTAGTTAGAAGTCAAAATTTTGATATGATCTTGATTCAAAGAATCAAAAATGGAGGTGTTGAATAAAAAAGTTTGCTTTAGCCTGTGGGGTGGGAGAGATTGCGAATGGGCAGCGAATGGTAGATCTGGCGGGATCATTACAATTTGGAGGGCAGGGGTTTTTAAATTACAGAGTTCAATTGAAGGTGATGGCTTTATTCTTGTTAAAGGGCAGTGGGTTCAGAATAATGTTGATGTATGTATTGTAAATGTTTATTCGTCATGTATGCTTAGTGATAAACGAGAATTGTGGAGTGGGTTGATCGGGATTAAAAATCAGTTAGGAGGGGACTTGTGGTGTATGGCGGGGGATTTTAATGCAATACTTGAACCAGGTGAAAGAAGAGGAAGAGCAGGACTGCGAAGTCGAAGCTGAGATGACGGAATTCGGTAATTTTGTTCAAAGAATGGATCTCTTTGATTTACCATTGGTTGGTCGTAAATATACGTGGTACAGCCAAGATGGGAATGCAATGAGCCGTCTTGATAGGTTTTTCTTATCACAGGGATGGATTAATCAGTGGCAGAATCTTGCACAGTGGGGCCTTAGAAGATCGATCTCTGACCACTCTCCCATTCTACTTAAAAATGCATTCAAAAACTGGGGACCAAAACCCTTCAGGGTTATTGACGGATGGGCAGAGCATAAAGAGTTTTACTCCTTTGTGGAACACCAGTGGACCACAACAAGGATTGAAGGATGGGCCAGCTTCGTTGCTAAAGAAAAGTTAAAAAGTATTGAAAAATAACCTCAAGGAATGGAATATTAAGGTGTATGGGAACGTGGACTCGAAATTGCAGGTGATAAAGCAACGCATAGAAATTCTGGACAGAAAAAATGAGGAAAACAATCTGACTGCTGATGAAGCTTTGGAAAGAAAGAAGTGTTTTGCAGAGCTATGGCAACTCTCAAGATCAAAGGAAAGCTTGGTGAGACAGAAAGCGAGAATCAAATGGTTAAGGGAGGGTGATTGTAACTCAAGCTTCTTTCATAGGTGTTTAAACGTAAGAAAAAGAAGCAACGAAATTGTGGGTCTCATTATTAGGAGTAGATGGACAGAGGATCCAGAGGAAATTAAAGAAGGCATTAAAACCTTCTTTGAAGATAAATTTAAAGAATCATTTTGGGATAGACCGACAATTGGTAATCTGGAGTTTAAGAAAATCTCAAGGGAAGATAATAATATGTTGATTAGTGAATTTTCTGAAGAAGAAATCAAGAGAGCAGTGTGGGAGTGTGATGGAACAAAGAGCCCCGGACCCGAAGGTTTTAATTTTAATTTTATCAAGAGGTTTTGGAGTGTGATCAAAAAAGAGGTGCTGGACTTCTTGAATGAATTTAAGAGGTTTGGCAAGATAGTCCGAGGAGCAAATCCTTCATTTGTTGTTCTTATTCCCAAAAAGAACAATCGCAGAATCTTGGCGATTACCGTCCCATTTCTCTTATTGGATGTTTATACAAGATGTTAGCAAAAGTGCTCGCTAACAATTAAAAAAGGTGATGAATCAAATTATTTCTCATGAACAATCAGCTTTTATTGGTGGGAGACAAATTACAGATTGCGTAGTGGTGGCCAATGAAGTTATCGACGAGGCAAGAAGAATGAAAATGAAAAGTTTGGTGTTTAAAGTTGATTTTGAAAAAGCGTACGATTGTGTTAATTGGGCTTTCTTGAATAGGATGATGGAATTAATGGGATTCTGTTGGAAGTGGAGACAATGGATAATGGAATGTCTTCGCACGGCAACTACGTCGATTTTGGTTAATGGAAGTCCGACAAAAGAATTCAAGGTTGAGAGGGGGTTGAGGCAAGGAGATCCCCTTTCTCCGTTTTTATTTCTTATTGTGGCTGAAGGCCTGAATGGGTTAGTCAAAAAAGCAAGAGAAGAAGGGTTGATTACAAGTATTAAAGTGGGTCACGATAGGCTCGAAGTCACACATAATCAGTTTGCGGATGATACAATTTTCTTCGTCGAAAATAAAGAGCAGAATGTGTGGGCTTTGAAAAGTATTCTTCGAATGTTTGAGATGGTTTCGGGACTGAAGGTTAACTATGTGAAGAGCAAGATATTTGGGATTCATGTTCAAGATCAAGTGTTAAGAGAGTATGCAGACTACATGAATTGCCACATTGGATCCCTTCCATTTGTTTACTTAGGAGTTCCAGTGGGTGCAAATCCAAGAAGATCGAGCACGTGGGAACCTGTTGTTCATTCATTCGGAAAGAAATTATTGAATTGGAGAACGGTTGATATTTCTTTGGGGGGAAGGATGGTCCTACTCAATGCAGTTTTGGCTGCAGTTCCGGTGCACATGTTTGCAGTTTTTAAGGCCCCTAAAACAGTACTTAACAGGTTGATCAAGCTACAAAGAAACTTCTTATGGGGTGGAAATGAGGATGAAAGAAAGATTGCTTGGGTTAGTTGGGATATAGTTTGCAAGAGAAAGGAGAATGGTGGACTAAATATAAAAAATCTTGAACTCTTCAACCTTTGTCTGTTGGGTAAATGGAAGTGGTGATTCCTTACAGAAGAGGAAGCAATTTGGAGAAAGGTGGTGAAATCTAATACGGCGATTCGTTATTTAGGTATGCGGCTGAACCTGCTCATCGTATTTGTTATAAAGAATCAATATGGAAAAGAGATTTGGAAAATTTGAATTATCAATCAATAACAGATAATTGGTTTAACACTGGCGTTGTGAGAGGAATAGGAAACGGAAGAAAAACATTTTTCTGGAAAGATAAATGGGTTGGGGATACACCGCTACAAGTCAGATTTAGTAGATTATTCATGGTAGCTCGCAATAAAAACATAACAGTGGCGGAACAAGGCTTTTGGAGCGATGGAGTGTGGAATTGGAGATGGGAATGGAGAAGAAACCTATTTCAATGGGAAGAGGATCTAGTTAAAGAATTAGAATCTCTAGTACAACAAGTTTTGTTACATAAAGGAAGAGAGGATAAATGGGATTGGTCGATGGATAAATCAGGGGTGTATTCGGTGAAATCTGCTTATAGTTTTCTACGGAACGAGGATTGCACAAATGAAGATTCATGGTTCTTCAAAGCATTTTGGAAGGTGAAAGCACCAGCAAAGATGAAGGCTTGTGTATGGAAAATTGTTTTAAATAAATTTCCAACCAAAGTTAATTTATTAAGAAGAGGAATCAGAGAGGTTGAATCTAATATGGAATGCATTTTCTGTTCAGCAGAAGATGAAGAATCGGAACACCTATTTTACGTTTGCAACAAGGTGTATCAAGTGTGGATGAAAATTTATCATTGGTTGGGTATACAAACAACTATTAACAAAGGAGTGGTGAAGCACTTTTGGCAGGAGACAGGGGTATATCCATATGACAAAGGGAAACTTGAACGGGGATGTGTCTGGTTTATCACTTTGTGGTCAATTTGGAGGGCAAGGAATAATATAGTATTTGGAGAAGAGACTTTCGATATGGAGAAATTAGTTGACCTCATCAAAGTGAGGTCCTGAAGTTGGATCAGAGCTTCTAACAAGGATTTTTGTTTTTCTAGATTGGTATCAACAACCATTGATTTGTCTTGGAGGATGCTGAGAGTTGTCTTTCTCTTTTGTAATTTTTGAGTATGGCTTGAACTCAACCTTTTCTTCTTAATAAACTTTTTGCCTATCAAAAAAAAAAAAAAAAAAAAGAGTAAACATGTCATGCAATAAAATACTAAAAAAACATTAAATCATTACTACATTTATACTAATATATATATATGCATGGTGGCTTTATTTAATCATCAACATTAAATTTAATTGCATGTATTTATTTTAATTAGAGAATTCTTGTTTGAGGAACTTTATTTTTAATAATAATGGTATGCTAAAATACTTACCCAGTTGTATTACTACAAACTTTTATTGAGTTTTGTTTTGTTTTGTTTTTTTGTGTTTTTTTTTTTTGTGGTGCATAATTTTTCTATCATGTAAAATCACAAAATTATACATTGACTTTAGGCAAAAAAAATCAAAAAAAGTTCGAAATAATATAAATGGTAAATATTTTAGCATACCATCATTGTTAGAAATAAATTTCCTAAAAATAGAATTCCCTAATTAAAATAAATATACACAGTTCACTTTAATGTTGATAATTAAATAAATCAACCATGCATATATGCATAGTAGTATAAATGTAGCAAATGATATACTGATTTTTTAGTATTTTATAACATGACATGTTTACCCTTGAATTTTAGCTTTTGACTGATAGTCAAACAATCATAGGGAGGTGGATGGAAAAGTTCAAACAAGAGGGAGAGTCGTGGCTGCACTTAACACTGGTGCAACTATGATTGTGACGCGTCGGGTACCCGCGGGTTCGGGTATTTCCGGATGGGTACCCGACCCCGTGGGATGAAGAATCACGGGTACCCGAATTGGAAGGTACCCGAAAATGGGTACCCGTTTTGGATTTTTTTTTTTTTTTTTTTTTTTTTTATGAAGGAAAGTAATAAGATGGATTAAAAATCTCATTCCATTATGAAACCATCAATTATTTTGTTTGAATTTAAATATTGAAGGAAGCAAAATCTTATGAGCAATTTCAAAATTCCTAGACATAGGTAATTGAATATCTCACAAAGATTCTTACTGAAATTGCATAATTACGGTTATTATAATTGAGTTTTCTTTATTTTTACCAAAATAATAGGGAATCTCAATAAAGTTCTTATCTAAATTGCTTATTTCATTCTTAGAGATAAGGTAATAGCTAAAGAGGAGGAAAACATATTTAGTAATCTCTCTTAAATAGGAATTATAAAATGAAAGCATAAAATACGGGAACAAGTAAATTAACTCACAGCAATTAAGGAATATTAATTGGCGAGAACAAGTAAATTTAATTAACCTAAATTGCACTAATTCCTAAAATAACGGCATTTTTTGTGTGGAAAACTAGCCGGTATTAAGAAGGAAAAAAGTGGAAGGAGTCTACTGTTCTTTGAATTTAATTTAGCCAAAAAATTTATCCTTAATTAATCCAAAATTAACGACACATTTTAAGAATTTCCATTACGTTTTTTATGTAATAAATCTAGACACAAGCTCTCTCATACAAACGTTCTTTCAATCGCCAAGAATCACCTTCTTCAATCATAAAGTTATGATTTTAAGCATTGTGGGAAAAAGAAAAAAAAAATACCCGTCGGGTACCCGATTCCCACACGGGTACCCGTAGTAATACCCAGACGGGTACTCGAAATAGGGTTTGGGTATTGGGTAATGACACTACCCGAAATATTACACTTCGGGTAACCCGTTCGGGTAATATACCCGCGGGTCGGGATGGGTACCCCGATACCCGAACCCGATTTCCCAGCCCTAGGTGCAACGAACCCTTCTCCTCATGACAGCTGGCATAGTCAACCAAGAAAAAATTCACCATTGAAAAGTTGCCACGTGGAAGTGCAAGAGAACTCTCTCAACCATGGTTAAACTAACTAAGCCGTCAATTAACGTAGCAGCATTTTTCTCTCTCCATCAATTCCTCTCTCACATTTTACTCTGTACGCACACTTCTTAAAATTTAAACAACTCTTACTTCTCCCATTTTCAATTTTTTTTCCCTAGCTACTCTATGTTTCATTTTGAAAACTCACCCCCGCTTGTTTCTCTCTTTCTTGCTCTTTTTTGACAGATTGTTTGGACGCGGATTTGAGTTTCAGGGGAGACATTTTCTGCTGCTCGTGCCGCTTTTATATTTCCCGCCATCGTTAACTCTCTTGACTTTGCTAAGGTGTTTGTTTCGCCCCCCCCCCCCCTCTTGTTGAATTTTGGTGTTTATGAAGGTGTGATGTGCGATATAACTATTTTTGGAGATACTCCGAGTGTTTAATTTAGTTCATATGAATTGTAGTATTGATATGAATTGTTTGTTTGATTGATTGTTTAGTTGAGTTGTACAGTTTGTGTTTAGGTGAATTCTAGTTATTATGTAAGATCTCCATTGTAATCTTGATAAAAAGGTGTCTAGAGATATAATTGATTTTGCTCTGTTTTATTTTGATGTTACAATTGTTACTATTGTTACTATTGTTGTAGAATTTTAGCTTTTTGCATAACGATTAATCTAGTTATCTCTGTCCAAAGCACAACAGATTAATAAATTTCGTGGATTGCAGTTGAACTTTATTGGATCATGAAGATTTCTTGTAATGTATGTATCAACTTGAAGCTTGAGAACCACAGTTCTCTCTTTGCTTAATGATAAGTTTATGATTTTATATTAGCTTTTGCAGATGTATGCTAAAATTAATCCGAGTTTAGCTGCAAAAAAGTGTTTGAGTAATGTCCTTAACGAATACATGAGCAGGTGAAAGTTTTAACTTTGGGTAATAAGTTGTGATTGATATTTCAATATGCTTGCTTTCTCTTAATTTTTTTCAGGTATAAGATGTCTCAAATGTCTGAAGTTAAAAATCGTTTTTAGTAGCGCTGGGAAGTAAGTTAAAATATGAAGAAAAAAATTGCAAAGAGTGCACGAGAAAACAAATATAAAAATAGTTGGGGCAAGATCTCCGAACTATCAAAAACTTTATTATTCATGTGAACGTCATGGATTTGGTAGTTGGTGTTACCCAATAAATGACGATGAAGATATATATAGTGCGAGCATAGCAGAAAAAGCAGCGGATAGGTATATACGTACGAACGTCAAGATCAAGAGGAAGCTTGAGAAGATTTATAATTTAGTACTTCTAATTATTTTACTTATTGTTATTGTTATTGTAATGCCTATCGTAATTATGCTTAAATAATGGTTAATGTAAACTAACGACGAAGAAACGATTTGTAGAGAGCTTTGTACTTGTCGTTTCTTTCCTCTTGCATCCCTCTCTACAAATCAATCATAAAAAAATAAAAATTACCAAAAGAATTAAAAACATGTTATGCTACTTTGGATGTTAAATAAAACTTACTTGAACTTTGACCATTTCCTTTAGTTTTCTTTTTCCTCACATCCCAATGACGAGCACGAGCATCAGTTACTCCTTTTGACTTGACGTTGAGCGGATCCCGTACAAATAATTCTGATGTTTGTGACAAATTCTCTCACCATCCAGGTCCTCTTCTGTATTAACTTAATCTATACTAATATTATTCAATAAATCATTCATTTTTTCAATTGCAAAGTCAAACCCTTCACCCAACACAAGTTTTGCCTCATTGCTTCTATTAGCTCTATTAGAAGCTACATAACACTTCTTTACCACCTCATTAATGAATATCATATCAAATGCACCAGTGCTCTTATTGGTACGTCGTCCATCACTCACTCTATTCGTTACGGTTCTGGTCCACCCCCTTTTGATATAAATCTCAGGAATATAATTTAAATCAACTCTATCAAAAACTTTCAAAACATGGCTACATAGTATACAAAATGTATCAAATTTGTGACAGCCACAACTCACATTTAAAGTAGTCGTATCAAGCTGAACTCCAAAGCTAAGTGACTCTCCATCTCTTGGTGTAACAGTGAAGCACACCAGTGAAGTGTTAGGGATATTTTTGTGTTCCGTGATTGAGAAATCAATCAAGTTACGAACTTCTTGTTGAAAGAGTGAATATCTCCATCGTGTATGCATTTGCTACTTGAATCAACCATGGATTCTTACAACGTGAAGCCTACCATGGTGAGTACGACAATCTTTTTCACCTTCATCCATGCGCCATGACTCTTGAACTTTTTCATAAGCGAGAACACAATCATACAAAAAATATTTTGCACCACCGATTTTCCTTTTTAGTGCAGCATTTGCACCTTCACTTCTCGATGTGGCCAACAGCCCCGCACTAAATCTATGACGACTGAAAGCAGTAGACCACTTGTGATGCAAACCATACACGATTCTAAACCATTCTATTTCTCCGATGCCAAAATTGTCCACCAGTTGCTTCCAAGTACGCTCAAACTCTTCTTCAGAATAACAACCATCCATGCTCTAGTACCATAATGTCTTGAAACTCCAATCATCATTCAAGTTACCAAAATGTGAAGGTGCATTTTGGTTTTTGTACCAATAGCACAACCGGTGATGTGATTCTGTGAAAACTGTTGCGATTGCGTTCATCATAGCTGGACATTGATCAGTAAATATTGATTCTGATTGTTTACCACCCATAGAGTCGAGGAATACTCGAAACAACCATTCAAAAGAACTTTACCTTTCATTTGACAAGAAAGAAAACCCAAACATAACCATTTGCAAATGGTGATTAATGCCTACAAATGGACATGCAATCATGTTGTACTTATTAGTGCGATAAGTTGTGTCAAAAGAAAGTACATCACCGAAGTATTCATAGTCGATGCTGCAACCAAAGTCTCTGAAGAAGAAATTAATGAGCCTATCATTTTTGTCCTTCTCCACATTCCAATAAAAATAAGACTCATTATTTGTCTTCCTCGCGAAGTACTCAATCAATTTGGTTGCATCTCCATTCTCAATCATTTTTCTTGAACGTTGTAATTCATCATATATATCTTTCTGTGTACACCCAACGTTTTCTCTTCCATGAGATAAAGTTTTCATGAACTAAAAGGCCCTGGCTACTGGGATTCCACTTTTTACCATTGGCTCTAAACATCTTTCCATTTCAGGATTGACGTGGCGAGCAGATCGTAACAAATGTGATTCTTATGGTGAATTCATGTCATGCGTATGCTCCCTTCTAAATGCAGTAATCCTTCAATTATGCCCCTTCAATCGTGCAACTCTAAGTTTTTCTTTGCATTGACACCTAAATGTCGGTTTTATAGCAGTCGATACCTTATTCTTTGAGCGCTTCTCATCTTTGTATCCCTCATCAGAGCACACAAAATCTCATGCTTTTACCCCAGAGCCATCTGGAAATTTCAACTCCGTGGTTTTTCTAACACCAAAACCTTTGGCGCGTGCATAGATACAATATAAAGCATACTCAACATGTTCATCCTCCATTGGTTGACCAACATGCAATCTATTCTCCATTTCATCAATGGTCAAACTTGAAAACTCCATATTGGACAATATATCTTACCTTACTTATCCCACCCAATCTTCTCATTAATCTTTTTATTCTTGGTCAATTTCCATTGACAGCTCCTTATAGTCGTTGGTCTGTAATTACTATAATTAGTTGATTTCTTTCCTTAGGTAGAAACACACTGGTGCTATATATCTCTCTTAGTTTCTTCAATATATATGTATAATACAGAAACTCTTCAACTTATGAGTTATGTTTTTCAATAGTTCAATTCTCTCTTCATAATTCTACATGGTATCAAGAGCAAGGTGTCGATCCCTGTTCTTACACTTTCAGTGAACAACTTGTGATCTGTTTTGGTGGCTATCGTGTCACCTCTATACAAGGTCAGTTTGCTTCAATTTTTCGCTGCCAACCGTTTGATTAATTGACTCAAAGGACTTCTGCTATACCAAGTCCTTAAATCCAGTTGTTTAGTTCTTGTTTCTTAAATCAAACAAGACTTCTATCGATCCTAAAGTGTTTACGACATACCACAATGTCTGGAGAGGACAATTCTACATAACCTACCTTGACCTCTAGTATAATTGTACAAGAGGTTAATAATCCCAGTTTGAAGATCACTCCTATGTTGCTCAATGGAACCAATTACTTGATTTGGTCCAAAGCTGCTAGCATTTACCTTAGCAGCAAATCTAAAATGGGTTTTGTAAATGGAAAAAAGATAATACCAAAGTCTAATGATCCCGAGTTCGAAGAACGGGAATCAAGTGACAGCCTTGTCCGATCATGGTTGATCAACTCAATGGAGCCCCGAATCGCTGAAAGTATGTACTTTCGTAAAACAGATGAAGAGATGTAGAAGGCTCTAAAGGATATCTATGGTGAAAAGAATAATGCAGCAAGAGTATATCAACTGAAGAAAAACATATGTGAATTTAAGCAAGGTGGAAATACTTTCTGTGATTACATTGGCACAATAGGAGGAATGTGGGATGAACTATCTCAGTATACTCCACTTACGAGTGACATCAATTCCCGCTTGAAAGAAATAGAACAAGACAAGACATTTGCTATGTTAGCAGGTCTTGATCCCGAGTATGAAGCTGTTCGCAGTCAAATTCTTATGAGCAATGAGTTTCCGTCATGCTCTACTGCATGTGCAATAATTCAGAAGGAAGAAAGTCGAAGAAAAGTCATGAACTCCAATATCAAAAATGAGGAACAGAGCATCGAAAATTTTGCATTTGCTGTTGAAACAAAGAAGGTACATAGAGCACAATATAATATATGACTGGAAAAATTGGTGGAGGCGAAAAGAACCAAGACCATGACGAGTTAATATGTGATCCATAAAATTGGTCATGCTCAAGATAAATGTTGGTATCTACATGGAAAACCTCTGAAGAACCATCAAGATCGTGGTGAGGTATTTTGCAGCCATTGTCAAAAACCCGGGCACACGCAAAATAGATGTTGGGTGATTCATGGAAAACCTCACAGGGAAGGTAAGTCTACTGCTGCACATGTTGCTCAAAGCCGACCATATCAAGAGGAACACCTGATATCAGTTGATAAATTGACTGAATTACTACAGAACATAGGGCAGGTTAATATTGCATCCTCTACTAAATTGCCTCCTCCAAATTAAGGTAAACATTCTGCTCTGTTGTCTTATAACAATCCCACATCATGGATAATCGATACAGGAGCCACAGATTATATGACAGGGTCTTCTGATTTTTTAAAAACATATAAAAAAAATAAATACAAACACTGCAGTAACTTTAGCAAATGGCTCAAAAGCATCAATTGAGGGAATTGGAAAAGTCAGTTTCTTAAGTAACAATGATTCATCTAATGCTCTTTTTATACCTTCATTCCCATCCAACCTACTATCGGTTAGTCAAATAACCAAAACCCATAATTGTTTGGCAATATTTTCTGCTGAAAATGTTGTTTTTCAGGATCAAGTTACGAGGAGGAAGATTGGTGAAGGTCGTCAATGTCAAGGATTATACATATTAGATCAAACCACTGAATCCTACTTTGCAAGTAAATCGAGTCAGCCTAATGAGGAGTTGTGGCACTATCGTTTAGGACACCCCTCTGATAGAGTATTGAAACATTCGATCTCGAAGATTGACTCTTCATTTAGCACTTGCAAAATCTGTAGGTACGCAAAACAAACAAAGCTACCTTTTAAGATGTCTGATAGTATTTGCAATATTAACTTTGAGATTGTCCACTCTGATCTATGGACATGTCCTATAGTTTCATTTACTGGATTTAAATATTTTGTTTCATTTATTGATTATAGGTCACGTTATACTTGGATATATCTGTTAAAGTTTAAAAGTGATGTTCCTGCTGCGTCTAAAGAATTCCATGCCATGGTTAAAAATCAATATGATGCAAATATTAAGATAGTTAGAATTGACAATGGAACAGAATACAAAACATTAGATTCTTATTTTCTGAGCAATGGAATCGTCCACCAAACATCATGTGTAGATACGCCTTAACAGAATGGAGTTGCTGAAAGAAAAAAATAGGCATTTACTTGAAGTTACTCGTCCTTTAAATTATCAAATAAATGTCCCTAAAATGTTTTTGTCAGAAACTATACTTGTTGCTTGTTCCTTATAGATCATTTACCTTCTGGATTTCTAAATTTTAGTAGTCCTTATGAAGTATTACATAGTCAGAAACCTCCTTTACACTACCTAAAGGTGTTTGGTTGTGAATGATTTGTTCATATTTCTGAAAACCATAGAGATAAACTGAGTAGTCGAGCTATTAAGTGCATTTTTCTTGGATATTCTGTCGCAAAAAACAAAGGTTATAAATGCTACGGTCCTATACATGGAAAAATGTATATATCTCAAAATGTTCAGTTTAATGAGAATGCACCTTATTATACCAGAGATAATATTCAGGGGAGCATACACATTATGATTCTAGTTCTGATTTAGTTCACGACTTACCTTTTGTAATAATCACACATAATACTAGAGAAATCCAGAATCATCCTCAAGTAGTACCAAATGATACCATAACAGAAAGAATTCATATAGGGGATTCTCAACCATGTCCTGATAATTTAAGACGCTCTACGCGTGCTTCTAAACCATCAACCATGCTTAAAGATTATCACACTTATCATGTAAAGGAAAGTAATACAAATATCAAATATCCTATCAAAAGTTACGTTAATTTTGAAAAATTGTCACCTAAATATATCTCTTACCTCTCAAAAATTAGTTACTCACATGATCCTACTAGTTATGAAGAACACAAACTAAAGATATATGGAAAAATGCAATGAAACAAGAGTTAATGGCCTTAAAGAAAAATCACACATGGGATATTGTCCTTTGACCTCATGATAAACAACTGGTAGGTTGTAAATGGATTTTTAAAACCAAATTTAATAGTGATGACTCAGTTGAAAGATATAAAGCACGAGTTGTAGCCAAAGGTTATATACAAACTTATGGCTTAGATTATAAAGAAACATTTGCTCCTGTGGTAAAAATGAACAATGTGAGAATTTTACTGTCTATTGCTGCAAATAATGATTGGTTACTTCATGTGTTAGATGTTAAAAATGCTTTTTTAAATGGAGATTTGGAGGAAGAAGTGTATATGACTCTTCCACCTGGGCATCCCTGGAAAACAATAAATCTCTTGCTTGCAAACTTAAAAACGCAATATATGTTCTAAAGCAATCTCCTAGGGCCTGATTTACAAAATAAAGTCAAGCTCTGTTAAACTTTGGGTTCTTCTATGTTTGTTAGGAAACGACCAAGTGGTATAACTATTCTCCATGTGTATGTTAATGACATTATAATAACTGGTAGTGATATAGACGGTATATATGAACTTAAGAGGTCTCTTCATACTAAATTTGAATTAAAGGACCTGGGAAAATTAAGATACTTTCTTGAAGGCAGTTTTATTTCTCAAAGAAAATATGCTTTGGACCTTTTGCGAGATACGGGTCTACTAGATTGTAAACCTGCTAAAACTCCTATTGAGACAAACTACAAGGTAGGGATCATTGAGGGGGGTGACTTGAAGGATAGTGAAAGCTTCCAAAGGTTAGTTGACCGACTTATATACCTTACAATCACAAGACCGGATATCACTCATGCCGTGAGTTTGGTAAGTCAATTTATGCATAATCCAAAAACATCGCATCTTGAAGCAGCAAACATGATATTACTTTATCTCAAATCATCTCCCGAGAAAGGTATTTTGATGAAGAAACATGGACATAATCATATTATAGCTTATTCTGATGCAGATTGGGCAGGGGATCCTCTAAATAGAAGATCAACTATGGGATACTGCACATTTGTTGGTGGCAATCTGGTGACATGGAAAAGTAAAAAGCAATCGGTGGTTGCTCGATCAAGTGCTGAGGCCGAGTATAGAGCAACGGCTTTAACTACTTGTGAACTGGTTTGGTTAAAGTCTCTTCTCGATGATATGGGGTTTGCTACAGAAGGTCCTATGACTATGCATTGTGATAATCAAGTTGCTATCCATATTGCATCGAATCCAGTTTTTCACGAACGAACAAAGCATATTGAAGCTGATTGCCACTATGTGGGTGAAAAGGTTCAATTAAAAGAAGTCTGTACTCATATATCAACATCAAAGACCAACTCGCTGATGTATTCACAAAGGCTCTTTCAAAGGCACGGTTCCAAGAAATCGTGAGCAACCTGGGACTGATAGATATCAGGCGACCAACTTGAGGGGGAGTATTGAAAAATATATCTTACCTTACTTATCCCACCAAATCTTCTCATTAATCTTTTTATTCTTGGTCAATTTCCAATGACAGCTTCTTATAGCCGTTGGTCTGTAATTACTGTAATTAGTTGATTTCTTTCCTTAGGTAGAAGCACCCTGGTGCTATATATCTCTCTTAGTTTCTTCAATATATATATATGTATGATACATAAACTTTTCAACTTATGAGTTATGTTTTTCAATAGTTCAATTCTCTCTTCATAATTCTACACTCCATCTCATTTCTAGGCAATAGTACCTGCTCTGCGTTGTCATCCTCGTCGGTAGAATTCTAATTAAAGAAGTGTACATTGTCCATTTCTTGCTCCATCTATGAGTTATAACCTGAAAACAAAAAAATATAACAAAGATGTTTTTAGAACAATGCAAATAATGGAACTTAATGGACTCATTAATATGCATTAGATAGCGGGGTTCAATTGTGATTAGTGTAATGATTCAAAACTGTTGAACAAAAATGTTTCGTTACCGATCTATCTAGGAGCATCAGCATGCACAAACTCATAATTTTCGAAAGAATTTGATACAGAAATATAAAATGTATAACTATACTATATAGATATAATATATAACTACATTATATACATACATGTATAAAAGGGCATATATTACCCCTTTCACTCTGTATTTAAGAATTTCATAACAAAGATGTCATATTATGATCATAGTATAGACTGAGATTGTCACATTATATATATTTTGGTAAGACTTTATATTGAAAAATTCATAAAGCTTCTTCACATGGAGTGGCTAAGGGCTAATTGGTAGCACCCTACCTCTCTCTAATGTAGCACCCTACCTCTCTCTAATTATATTCTATGTATGTACAATCCATAAATTAAACTAACACACAAAATTAAATTTAAATACCCATTTTAATAAAATCACATAAGAACATGTATGAAAAAAATCTAGTGTCTACTAGTGCAAAAAATTTCCAACAGAATCACATAATCTTAGATGAACATTTTTTTTTTATAGAATATAGTGTCTATACTTATTTATCTCTTATTCCGGATAAATTTACATAGTACACAAACAACATTAATAATGCAACAAAAATTTTCAAACAAAATAAGATTATTTAGTGAAACCAAATATCGTTGAGGCATTGTGTGATGGAATGTCATGTTGCACGTCAACTTTGGGCCATTTTATTGGTTCCTCGTGGTTTTCTTTGGAGTGAGAACGAGGATGTCGAATAATGGATGGCGTGAGCGTTGTTGGAGTCGGATTCTTGTGTTTCAGGCTGCTTTTTGTGGGTTGCTAGGCACTATGGGGCAATCGCAATAATCTTTTGGTGGGTGAAAGTGGGATGGAATCGGGTAGAATCGCGTTGTTTGTTGAAAATTTTATCTCTTCCTCGTTAAATGCTAAGAACTCTGACATTATTAAGGAGAATAGCACACAAGCAATTGTTTGGAGTCCGCCGTTGGTTAATTGGTTTAAGATCAATTGTGATGGAGCTATCTCTGGTGAGGATGGTGCAGTTGGTCTCGGGTATATTGCAAGGAATTCTAATGGTGACTGTTTGGCCTGGGGTCAACGGAGGGTGTTGGATTCCTTGAAGCTAAAGTGGTCGAGGTGATGGCGGTGTTGTTGTCCATTCGTGTTGCAAAGGATAGAGGTTGGTGTAAGGTTATTGTTGAGGGAGACTGCTTGGAAGTTTTCTTGGACCATATAATCCTAAAAAGGTTAGTACGAAGTATGATCAACTTATACGTGATGCGAATGGTGGTGTTTAAATGGATTCATCGCGAAGCAAATGAAGCAGCTCATTCCTTAGCACGCCATGCTTTATGCAATCGTGACTGGTTTTCGGTTCGGAATGGTGTGGGTTGAGTGTGTTTTTTTATCTGTTCATGTCTTTTGGTTTCATTTCTTTTGTTTTCCCAATTTTTTTTTTGTTTTTGTGAGCTTTCTCTCTGTTTAGTAGGGTGCAAGTCTGGTGGGTTTTGGGTGTTGCTAGTTCGTGTTGCTGGCTTCTCTTTTGCCCGCGGGGTTTTGTAAACTCTCTGTTTTTGCCTTGATGGCTTTTACGAAGGTGTATCCTTGATTGCAAAAAAAAAAAAAAAAATATTTACATTTATTTACGAGTGCATACAACATTTACATTTATTTTATTTTTTCAACATAACATTATGTAGTGAATCCATAAATTATTGATAATGCAACAAAGCTCTTAAACAACAACTTACCGCTTTCTTAGTTGATGAAATGGTGAACCAGATTGAGAGAAAGATTCAGACCTTCCTCTTTGCAAAAATGGTGAACTTAAATGAGAGAGAGTTAATTTCAAATATGGCTTATGACAGAAAAAAATAATAACTATTCGTATTGATGGAGAGAGAAGAAGAGGTTTTAGTTTTTACGTACAGAATTAGAGAGTTACCGATGAGAGAGGAATTGATGGAGAGAGAAAAATGTGGCTATTTTAATTGGTAGCTTAATTAATTTAACCATGGTTGAGAGAGTTCTCTAGCATTTCAACGTGACAACGTTTCATTGGTGAAATTTTTCTTGGTTGACTATGCCAGATATCATGAGGAGAAGGGTTGGCTGCACAAGTGTTAAGTGCAGCCACGACCCTCCCCAAACAAGAGGGGAGGTGGATAGAATTTACCCATAAAAAATACATAAGAAACAAATTTGCATACGAAAAGAACAAAATAGACAAATCTTCCCTTAAAACTAAATAAATAATAGAAGGCTAATTGATTTAACAATTAGAACACATCATCACACAAGCCGACAACTCTAAGATCAGAGCAAAATAAGCTAAATTTTGATGAATTCATCACGGTCACACCATTTAAGATTCATGGATTGTAGTTGATTAGAGTTATAACTAATTATATGCATAAAGTAGTAACATTCTTTGGAGCACAAACTCAAATAATTTACACCATTCTCTTCAATTATTTTCGTGTGTAGTTGTTCATTGATTTTTATGTAAGTAATCATTGACTGTTTTAGCTCTTTTGATATCTAATTTAGTTTATGACCATTTTTATTAAGTATTGTGTATCACTTGCTCCATCTATTAAAAACTATTAGTTTATGTGACCGTAAAAATTTCTATAGCAGTTTCTGCTACTTTATTTTAATGTTAAAGGTTTATAGATTCTTAAATTTTATGTATGGTTAAATATTAAAAAAATAATTTTTTATTTACATTGAATTATTTTTTCTACATTACATTTACAATATTCATCTTTGATTTTTAATATGAACTCGTAACTAAATTCGAGAATACATCTACTGTATGGGGAGCTTTAACACTACACATGGGTTTAAGAATACCCCCAATTCGAAAAACCTCCACCCCCATTAAACAACTTTGTAGTCGGTGCATTGCAATGACTCCTCTATCTTGTTAAACAAAACGGCTCCTTTATTTGTTTATTCATTTATCCCACTTCTTATTATCTATAACTACCCCCAATTCATGCACCCTTCTTCACTATCTCCAACCCCAAGCTTCTACTCACTACCCTGTTCCGCGTTAATTCATTGTTCTCAAGTGAAAAAAGTAATAATAACGAAACTCTATCCTAGCTCAACTTCCGACAACATGGGTGCCGATCCAATAAGATCACGCCACGTCGTTGCAGTGCCGTATAGGACACGTCAGCCCCATGATGAACCTCTGCAAGCAGCTCGTGGCTTCAAAGCCCGACAAAGACTGAGATGAGCGAGCCTGCTCGATCGGCTTGAGGCGCCGCCTAATCTCATCATCGCGGATACTTTCTTGAAATGGGCTGTGGATGATGCCGGCGTCGGTGTTATCGATCTTTTACCATTTTGACCTCATTTCTCGTACCCCTTTGAACTATCTGGTAAGTCCGTATTAGACTCATCTCTCGATCGTTTGTTTTAGGAAACTTTGTACATAAGATTAATTAATTATCTGTTCTTGAATGCGAGGAGACGAGCGGGTAGACTATATCCCCGGAATTGATTCTATCCGTCTCGCTGATATTCCAACAATCGCCCACACCAAAGATCAAAGACTACTTCGTCCGGCTGCAAAAATCGAAATATATCTTAATATCTTCAGTCTTTGAGCTTGAATCTCAAGTTATAGATGCTTTAACGCACAAATTCTCGTTCCCCCTTATACACTTTTGGTCCAGCCATACCTTACTCCGATTTCAAGAACTCTACCACCTACTCAACCACATCGACTACTTCGAATGGTTAAACTCTCAAACTCCAAGCTCCGTTTTGTACGTTTCGTTGGGAAGTTCTCTCTTCGTTTCTATTGCCCAACTGGACGAAATTGCTGATGGAATTGGTGGGTTTTGGACGCATTGTGGTTGGAATTCTACGACAGAAGCCATTTCTAGCGGCGTCCCAATGATTGCGTTCCCTCTGGTGATGGATCAGACCACGATCCGGAAGTATATCGTCGAGGATTGGATGGAAAGAAAGGTTTGGGGGTCGGGGATTTGCTGAAAAGTGGAGAGATTGAGAAGCTCGTGAAGAATTTCATGGACTTGGAAACGGAGGAGAGGAAGGAGATGACGACAAGGTCGAAAGAACTTCAGAAAGTAGTTCGTGGGGCGGTTTTGGATGGAGTATCGATTCTTTCCTTGAACACATTCCTTCATCTGGTTGATTATCAAATGTTGCTGTTTTTTTCGTTTCGTTTTGGATAGAGATTGTTGTTTTCGTTTTGTTTCCTTCTATTCCAAATTTGTATCCAAACGATAACGTTTGGATAAATTTTTATTTATAAAAAATGAATCATGTCCCATTTTACTTATTGATGTTGCAAGAATGCATTAACGCTTTAATGAACCAACAAGGAGCTAACGTTGCCTAGATTCAAATTTGTCCCAATTTGTATTTTATTATGACACCCAAATGGCATAAATCATTTGTGTGTCCAATTGTTTTTTATGGAAAATGTCGAGTTGATGATCCAAATGATAACGTTCACGATTTCGCTATAGATTTCTGCGTTCGTGATTGAACGATACATTTATCCAAGTTTAGAGAAGACCCAACTAAGGGGACTATTTTACTTTTGATGCAGTGACAAAGACTGAATCACACACATATGGTATAAAATACACATCTATTTTGAAATAACATAGAGTGATCATAAAATATCAGAACAAGATATTACTATAGCATGTTACTAACAACACAAATTAAACTTATATATGAAATAATATTTTCTCAACTAGAAACTAGTTGAGTAACTCTCAAATTAACATAAAAAAGATTTCCTAAACTATCACGGAATATATTAATATAAAAAAAAGATTCATAAAAGTACATATAACGTCTGAGTACGAATATCAAAAGATACCCCTTATATAGTTTGAACTGCATAAGCATATTATATGTTTGAAAGAACTTTGGGGTTCTCGTTCGAAAAACGGTACAAAAAGAACTGTGATAGTTGAAAAATCCGATTTTGTTGTGCTGGGAAATGGGAACATCCCATGTGAGACCAACTTATCATCATGCAAGAGTTTAGAGGTGGCAATTTTATCGGTTCCCGAACCCAAACCAATAGGGTTGGGATATTTGGGTTCGAATCTAAACATAAATTACTCGTGGAAAACTTTCATCCTCTTCATACTAAGGAAGAACCAAGTGACGAGGCTGAAGACGCCTGCGAGGTTGCTTAGTGGCACAATTCTTCTTCAGAGAAGGTCTGGAACCCTAGACTAGAAAATTCACAATGCTTGTAATACGAAGAATAATAAACTCATGGGGAGGGGGAGGCAAGAACATATTGATGCATACTTCAAGGTGGTCTTTTTTTTGTCAGATTCTAAACTAAAATCAGTGACTAGTATCTTTCTATAGAAGAGAGCGAAATTGAGATCCGGTTCGAGACATATTTACCCGTTTCTCAAAGCCCAACAGGATCTCGCACTTGCCGAACTGTTTCTAAGTCATTGGTAATAATATATGTACAAAAATTTATCTTGCTTCTTAATAGCACAATTTTACCCTACACTCCACCCCTCTTTAAATCTCTCACCACTTTATAGTGTTAAGATTTGTGCCATGTGCTCAAATGAAGAGTAGTAACTAGAACTCGTATAACATTTTGCTGAACCAAATGACCTAAATAATAAGATATTCATTTGACCATTTGAAAATAGTGTTTTTTCTCTCTTTTATATGTTCAAAGTAATTTCAAGTCATTGTTAATGATTCACATGATAAGTGAAACAAGAAGCTCAACATTCGGCGTTTGATTTCGTTAAATGCAAGATAACGAATATTGAGTTGAGTTGATCACAAAATTGTTAGCAATATTCATTTCTAGTTTGACAATCCATACACGAGTGAAGTCGTGAATGTATAGTACATCCTCATACTATACCAGCTGATGTAATGATATCGAGATATTGCATTCTTATGCAAATAATTTGTATAATGACAACAACATGACAAATATAGAGATGGTGCAGTTAAAATATGATTTCTCTATAATTTCGTTACTCGACGGTCATTTTGATATTCATCTCAATCCATCATCTTTCATAGACCATGCTTGTCACGATTTTTCTGTTATAATTAGCAAGTATTTGTCTCTATCTGAGTGGTGGATTCAAAGTTATGGATATGATCGAAAGTATGTTATATTAATAAAATTGAGGGACATAAGATTTGATTAACAAGATAAAATATAACTTGTTATCATAGATCGAAATAAAGATGATCGATATACTGGCAATGACTAAACTAGTGGACAGTAGTAATTGTCTTAAGAGTAATTTATATATTTATGATGGCAATGATGTACTCTCATATGTTTCGTAGAATTAAGCTGATACTAAACCTATGAATTAATGGATTATGAGTTGTAAAATTTATTTCTTGACATTACTTTGAATCATATAAATCTACCCACTCCCAACATTTCAAACACCTACATGAAATATATGTCTACGCATAAAATGATGTTAGAGTATATGAATATAAGTATTATTTTTTAGATTAATTTTTAATTGAATAATTAATCAAAACCAATTAATAAGATTATTTGTTATTCATAATTGATTACTATAATATTCATTAATTACTTATTAATTAGTAGACTTATTTAACTAAAGATTTATGAAATTGTTACGATTCTTCTAATTTAATGAAGTGAACCACATAATTTTTTTAGACACTAGGAGTTGACGACACTGCGAATGGCATTTTCAAATGCCGAAATTTTGACAGGATCAGAAAACCACGAAGAAGAAACTAATTTTTATTTTATCTTGAAACAAAAACTAGAAAAGCTAAAAGTAAACTAATATAAAATAAAGGCCAAAATGTAGAATCTGCCCTTTAACTTGTTGCTTTTCATGTTTCTACCCTGTTTTCGTTCTGGCCGGGAAAAAATCCCATAACTCCCTGATTTTCAAGCAATTTATGCCCACCCCGGGCCCGAACGGGCTTCAGGGTTAAATGTGCGTGCCTCGTCCTACGTGTCATCCAACGTGGATAAACCGCCCTTTTCTTAAATGACACGTCGGACGTTTAATTTTCCCGCTTTTCACGATTTTTATCCCTAAAAACGTTTTCACGCTAATTACACTGAACTAAACATTTACTTAACCAAAAAACACAACACAACACAACAGTCGGCCAAAAAAAACCCTAAATCGAAAACCCTAAATAGAAAACCGTAAGCCTTTTCGAATTCTGTCGCATATCAAGTACCCTAACCATAGTTATTAGCACTGAAGGTGGTAAAATCGTACGCGGATCATGCCGGTTGTGCGTTCGAAGCAGCACATTGATCTTGCAGTGCCTTTTTATCGTAAGTTTGTTCTTTACACGTTTATTTTTAAACGATTTACTTTTTGGGTTTATGTGAGAGCTGTTTTTAGTATTTTAATGTTGTTTATCGATGATGTTACCTTTTAGAGAAGCTACACAGTGGGTGTGGTGGGGTTGTGTCGAGTGTTTATGGTTTTTATATTAGACTTGTCTCTTTTTGTGGTTTTCTAATACATATCACGTGCATATGGTCCCCTCATCTGAGTTTGCTTTATTTTCATATATAACTTTAACTTTATTTTTGTTGATTTAAGATATTGTGCTAATATATAGCTTTTTGAACTGTTCAGCTGCATTTAACAAGAGGAGTTTCACTCTGGTGATACATCATGCAGGTCAGTTTCCTAAAACGAAGCCCGTCGATGTATATATTGGGGGAACAGTTAGTAAGTTTGACTATATCACTTTTGATGAGGTGAAACATACTACTTTAGAACAATGCTGTGCTATGGTTAAGTTGATGGGTGAGAAGAGGTTTTATGTCAAACTTAAGGGTGGTTTTAAGCTTGTGCTTGATGATAAATAGCTTCTTGAGAAGAGTAAGCATTGGGATCCATACAAAGAGTTTCATCTCTATGCAGACATTGAGAATTATAGTTTTCCTGGTCATGTGGAGATTGCTGGTCTTGTTATATTTGACACCAATGTTAATGATAATGTCACTGTTGGAAAAGAAGTTAAAGGGAAGCATAATGACATTGTGTCTGAGGAAGAGAATTATGCAGTTTCTAAAAGTGAAGAATATTATGCACCTTCTTTCAGTGAGGAAGAAAATGGAAGTGCTGAGGAAGGAGATGAATTGGCTACTGAAGATATTGTTGATGGAGGACAAGCAGTTGCTTCTAAAAGTGAAGAGGAGGATAATACTGGTGGTGAAAAAGAAACTTTTTATATGGGAGAGGAAGAAAATGATAGGGTGGGAGATGCAGAAAATACTAAGGTGGGAGAGGAGGAAAATGAAAGGGTGGAAGATGTCAATGGTCTGGATGTTGATAATGGGAGTGAGGAAGAGGATAGTACTTACATTGCTTCAAGTGAATACAGTGATGAGGACAGTAGCTATATTGCTTCAGCTGAATTTAGTGATGGTATTGCAAATGCAGGGATGGGGTTGAATGTTGATGAGGAAAAATCAGAGAATGAGGGTGAAGAAAATTCTAGGGTTGGAGATATAGGTGAAGATGCCACTGGTATGGGAGTTGATAGTGGGAGTGAGGAAGAGGACAATAGCTATATTGCTTCAAGTGAATACAATGATGAGGACAGTAGTTACATTGCTTCAAGTGACTTTGTTTTTTGGTTACAAAGTGGAAAAGGAAATAACAGTTACATGTCGTATTCTAACAAAAATCGAATCGAGTCAGGCGGATTCTTCCACACTTTCACGCCTCTGTCCAGCGAGTGTCCAAGCTTAGCTAAAGAGTCAGCAACCATATTCCCCTCTCGTTTACCATGCATTAATAGCGTAGTCCAAGGCAAAGCCATCAAAGATTTACAATCCTCAACAATGAATGCTAGTGGATGATCAACACTAGAGGCTCCATTAATCAACTTGACCACCACCTCCGAGTCAACTTCTATAAGAATAGAACATGGTCTTCTTTCCCAAGCAATGCGAAGTCCTTCCCTAAAACCGAGCAATTCCGCTGTAGTAATAGAAATCTTCCCCAGGTTACATGAAAATCCAAACAGCCATTTACCTTTTTCATCCCTCATCACCCCACCAGCTGCTGCATAGCCGTTAGCTTGAATGACACTGCCATCTGTATTTAATTTAACCCAACCCTTGTCGGGTTTCACCCATTGAATATCCGCCCGTGAAGCCTTGCTAGTTGTTTTAGACATATCAAAATTTTGAATAAGATCCAAAACCAAGGACTTAATGTTGTAAGTAGTAGTCGTGGTAGGTCACCACTTTATCAAAAACGAGCTTGTTTCTAGCAATCCAAATATACCAAATAGTTGCAAGAAAGACAAAAGGCCAGTGCACCGGGGATGTTAGTGTGCTGTGCAAGTGAGAACGCAGATTGTATTTGAACCAAGTGTCGGAGTTTATATGCAGAAATCTAAGAAATTTAGTAGGAGAAGCAATTGATTTCCAAACCTGGAGAGCATTCGTGCATTTACATAAGGCATGAAGAACATCCTCTCTATGGGAACGACAACAAGGGCAGAGATCAGAAAGAGCAAAATGTCGATCAAACCTAAGTGAATTTGTCATAAGAGACTTATGCTCACATAACCAAATAAAAGTCTTGAGCTTTTGAGGATATTTTATTTTCTAGATCCAATTCCAGTTGCCCGATCCACTGCTATTTGTTGCCTCTTGATCTAAAGCATTGAGAGACATATATGCAGATTTACAAGTGAATTTCTCAATAGAAGTAGCAGCCCACAATCTTCGATAATTCGGTGGATTCACGATGGGTATAGGAAGATTCAAAATATCATTCTTGATGTTCGCAGGTTTAGAGGTTTGAATCACATCAATGTTCCATTGAGCTTGATCATTAATCACATCTGCCACAATTAGATTAAGCTCTTCTGATTTAATGTCATTTTCAATCAGATCACAGATTCGGTGTTCGCCTACCCATCTATCAAACCAAAAGAATATCTTTGAGACATTTCCAACCTTCCATCTGATATGTCGTTCAAGTTGTTTAGTGCTCCTAACAACTCCTTTCCACAAATATGAGTCTTGAGGTTTGAATGTGTATTCAAGAAGATCAGTTGTTTTCAAGTATTTTTTTTTTTAAAGATTTCACCCCAAACTTTATTCTCTCCATTGATTACCCTCCAACCAACTTTAGCTAACAAAGAAATATTAGCCTTTCGAGATTCTCTGATTCCCAATCCTCCATCTTTCTTGCTTTTAATGACCTTACCCCAACCAATACGGTGCGTTTTCCTTTAAGTGTAGTCAGAAGACCAAAGAAATGATCTGTTAATTTTATCCAAATGGTTGCACACTTTTGCTGGGAGCTAATTAGACTGCATATGATATGTGGGCAAAGCTGAAGCTACAGCTTGGATAAGTGTGGCTCTTCCAGGAAGATTAAGATGAAGGCCTTTCCAGCTTGACAACCTATCTTGCACCTTATCAATGAATTTTTTATAAGATGCGCTCGTGACACGCTGGTGATGAATAGGTACCCCCAAGTACCACCCAAGATTGTCTGTGCTATCAAAACCAAGGATATTTGTAACATCTATTTTAACATCGTGTGGCGTACCAGAAGTGAAGAAGACTTTTGATTTAGTGATGGTAGTGAAGATGAAAGGATGGAGTTGAGTGGTCATGAGGAAGAATCAGAGACTGAGAGTGAAAAATGTGTGGTAAATGTGGAGAGAAAGAGATATGATTTTAAGAATTCAGAAAGTGAGGAAAATGAAGAATATGTCATTTTCAACAGTGAAGATAAGTTTGATCCAAAGTTTGAGCTTGTGATGTTGTTCACTAATAAGGATCAGATAAAACATGCAATTCAATCCCATGCTATGAAAACTAGAAGGAGTTTGAAGGTTCAGAAGAGTGATCTAGGAAGAATTTACATAAAATGTTGTAGACAGGAATGTCCATGGGGATTGCATGCTAGAAAGTTAAAAGATGAAGACACCTTCCAGATTAGGGAATATAACTCTGATCACACATGTGGGAAAAATCAGATTTGTTAAAAATTTGAAGTCAAGTTGGCTATCTGACAGATTTTTGCACTTGTTCAAGTCAGACCCAACTAGAAAGACAGGGGGTTTTATGTTGGATGCTATTAAGGAGTTACAGGTTGATGTGTCAAAGCATAAGGCATATATGGGTAAGCATATAGGGGGAGACAGAGTACATTCCACCTTTACCTCCTAATTTTGAAAGGCAAGCTAGCAGGCCAAAGAAGGCTAGAAGAAGGAGACCAAATGAAGAACCTGTGATAAAGACCAAGAAAAAGAAGAGGGGTAAGCCAACCAAAATGAAGAGAAAGTAGAGTACTGTGAAATGCAGTGTGTATGGACAGGAGAGGCATAATGCAAAGACATGTCCAATGAAAAGATTTGGTGGGACATCAACTGCTAACAACATCAGTAAGAGAGGAAAGAAGGCAAAGGTAAAATATACTTTTCTATTTTCTTCTTGTTACAAATACATTTTGTGCTAAAACTTATTTTCAAATAGGTTACCGAAGTTGGTGAGAGTTCTGGCATGGGTGGTGCTGTAACTACACCCAGTGAGGTGGTCCAAGCTGAGACAAATAGAGATGATGCTTCAGGAGAGGTGCAAGAAAGAGGCCACTACAGAAGGGGAAAGGAAGAGTTGGTGCTGGTTCATCTTCTAACCAGGTAGTCTTTTAATTACAACAAGTAATATGTGTAACAATTGATGAAGAAAATGCTAATAAGTGATTTGTATATTAGGCTAATGATCAACGTGAAGATGAAGGTCTTGAAAGTTTACCAGTGGATGAGTCAGGATAGGTAAATGAGCTGCTAGGGATTAAAAAACAACAAGCACCTCCCACAATTGCACGCAGCTTACTGAGTGTCTGCAACAAATTTCGCCTGCAACAATGAGCCAAAGTGTGTGCATAAATGGCACCCAGGCAAGTCAAACCAGTCCAACTCCAGTGAACATTCAAATTCAGGTGTCAGCCCCAACATTCATGCGGGGAGGGAGGAAGTATGTGAAGATGTCCAACCTGCCAAGTGTCGTTGGGCAGTTGAATGATGAAACCAGAAAGAAGAATGGGAAGGGAAAGAAGAAAAAGTGACAATGTTTGGCTGTGAAACACTTTTTTGAGGACACATTTTGTCAGGCTTTTGAAACAATGTTTATTTGGTACATCTTGTCCTTTTGTGCTCCACCTAATTATGGCAGTTTGTGATCAGTGGTTTAGTACTATGATATGGTAATTGGATGATTATGATGTCTATAGATGTTGTATGGCATCATCCTTTAATTTATGCATTTGGAGGATTGTAGATTCACCTCTGTGGTATTTTGATGAATGCAATTGTTTCTTTAACTTATATATTTGCAGAATTTTGACATCCTTCGTATCATTTGTTGGTCATTGGTGAAGTTGTGTATACAATCTGCATTTCATACTGATGTGAAGAATACAAAATAACTCATACATTCATTAAGGTTCATCTCAAAACACACATGTTCATTCAATCTGCACCAGATCCATTTAACATAAAATTAGAAATTAACACACAACAACACTACTTTAATTGAAATGACTCATAATCTCTTAATCATCAGATATTATACCACTAATCACCAACAACAACAATTAAAATCCTATTCTGTAACACACATACAAGTAAAACATCATCCATGAAACTGTAATCCATGTTCCTAACTTCTTATTATCCAGCTCTAACTTCTTATTCTTGAGGTGCAGAGAATTGTTCTTAACTTCAAGCTCATTTTGTTTCAATTCCATGGCCTTCTTTTTACTCTGCAGCTCTTTTTCCCACTTTTCCAAATATTCTTGTTTTCTTCGAGATCCTTAAACCTCGTTTGTAGTTGTCGTTTGGAAGCTTCGCTGGCTTCAATTCTCCGACGGAGATTTGGGATCACAATTCTAGCCCTTTCACATAACGGTTCATCCATCCAACGAAAGAAACCACAACCATCACTCCCAGAAACGCACCCATGGAATCGCCAACCTGGGTTCTCGTTTGTTAGCGACAAGCGCACTCTCGCGCTCTTACGATAGTAACATATGAGGTCAGACATTGTGGAAGTTTTGGACATTGTGCAGAGAGACGAATCAGGGATTTTTTGAATTTGGGGATTTTGGAGACAAACATTAGGAATTAGGGATTTAAGTAGCTTAAAGAACGCGGGTAAAAATCGTGAAAAGCGGGAAAATTAAACGTCCGACGTGTCATTTAAGAAAATGGCGGTTTATACACGTAGGATGTGGCACACGCATTTAACCCTGAAGCCCGTGCGGGCCTGGGGTGGGCATAAATTGCGTGAAAATCAGGGAGATTTTTTCCTGGCCCGAACGAAAACGAGGTAGAAACATGAAAAGCAACAAGTTAAAGGGCAGATTCTGCATTTTTGCCTAAAATAAATGCAAAACCTAAGCAGAATTTAAGTAAAAACTTAAAAATAACATAAACACCCCCCTCCAAACTTGCAAAAGTCCTCATTAGCAATGACGACTTACCTTAGCGAGTCGAAGCTTAGTGTAGTGTGCAGGGAAAATCGCATTTTTGATACACTAACTTGGCACAAGTTTTTTTTTGGTATCCTAACTTGACAGATCACGTTTTTGGTACCCTAATTTTGCTTTTTTTCGATTTTGGTACTCCTGTGGCGGCAATTTTAAAATCTCGCCGTATTTTGCCACGGTGGACGAAATTTGGGGATTTTGGCCCAGTCAAAAATCCACCTCACCCAGATGCTTAGTTGGCAACCACGTAGATTAAATTACTAAAAAAAAAAGAAAAGAAAAGCAAATCATTCAAAATCGCACTAACTTTGCAGCAGAATAATAAACTGAATACATTAGGTCAAATTACAACAATAATCACGCAGACGAAATGAAGAAAAATTACTCGGATTGAGGCGCAGAAGCAGCGGCGGCGGCAGAGGAATTACTATCGCCGGCAAAGTCCATTCGGAAGGGAGGGGTGGTAGAGGTGGGTAAACGGCGGGAAGGTGGTGAAGATGAAAGGTTGAGGCCTGAGGGGGATGGGCAGGTGAGGTGGGGAAGAAGGAATGATTGCTGAAGAAGACGTTCTTGCCATTTTGTATTTTTAGTTTGATTTTCCTACTTTTATTTAATATTAAGAAAAATAGAAACTTCTTTGAAAGTTAAAATGCACATTAAAGTATTTAATTTAAAGTAAGATAGTAAAATTATTACTATGGTAAAGCTTGAAAAAAAAGCGTGTTTCTTAAAAAAAAATAAAAGCTTATTTTTTTAAAGATACCAATATCCTGTTACCAACTATAGTACAAAATCAGGACTATTTTTTTTTCGATTTTGAATTGCTTTTTGTTTCCTTTTTTTTTCTTTTTTTTTTTAATAATTTAATCCACGTGGCTCCCAACTAAGATCTGGGTGAGGTGGACTTTTGAATGGGTCAAAATTTCCGAATTTTGTCCACCGTGGCAAAATCCGGCGAGATTTTGAAATTGCCGCCACCGGAGTACCAAAATCGAAAAAAAAACCAAATTAGGGTACCAAAAACGTGATCTGCCAAGTTAAGGTACCAAAAAAGAACTTGTGCCAAGTTAGGGGTACCAAAAATGTGATTTTCCCGTAGTGTGTGCAAGGGTTGTGATGGCATTGATGTGACTTCTTTTTGCGGGATTATTTCATTTTTGGTGCCTCAAATTGGCACGATTTCAAACTTGGTGCCTTATTGAGGCATCCATCAAAATTGGTCCCTTAACTCGGAATTTTCATCGATTTTAGTCCCCTATCGCCGAAAAATTTGAAATTTGGCCGGAATTGTTTACGTGGACGTGACATGGTAGAAAATTTAGGGATTTTGACCCAAGTCAACCTACCACATAAGCAATACTCCACATATACCGCCACATGTGCAATTAAAAAAAAAACTTAAATCCACAAATTTATATAAGGAATTGTATTCATAAATTTGAGTTATAAACATTTTTTATTTTAAAATCTGATTTAATGATAAATAAAAAATAAAAATAAAAAAATATAAGAAATAAAAAAAATCCTTCATCTCCTTCACTCTTCACCTAAAAAATAACATAAACAAAAAAAAGTTACAAAAAAAAAGTATTACAAAATTACAAAAAAATTAAAAGAAAAATCTCATTTCAATGTAAACTGAACTAAACTTTTAAAAATAACTTTAAAAGGTTTTTTATAATTTCATAAATTTAATATTAGTTGAAACACAAAACAAAATAAAAAAGAAAATAAAATCGAGGAAGAGGTCTTATCGGCGCCGTCGATTCTCCACCACCGCCGTACTCCCCGCACCTGATGAACTTCAATCCCTCGTCCACCGTACTTCCCACACATGCACCTTCTTCGTCACGTGCCTCAATCCCCATCTCCTCAACTGCCAAACCCCCAATTCAACCTCCGCCATTAATGTTTGAGGTTTTAACCTCTAAGGAGACTCCCCTTGGACCTATGCTCCAGCCTTGTACTCTCTCTCCCAACGTACACCACTTTGGAAACCCTAACGGTGGGGTGGGGCGGGCCAGAGAAGGTGCAGGTGCGGGGACTACAAAATAAAAAAAAAAATACAAGAAATAAAAGTTTAATTTAAGTATTAGGTGAAGGAGATGAAGATTTTTTTTTATTTCTTGTATTTCTTTTGTTTTAATTTTTTATTTATCATTAAATCAGATTTTAAAATAAAAAATGTTTATAACACAAATTTAAATACAATTCCTTATATAAATTTGTAATACCCCATTTTTTTTTTAACATTCTTAAAAAACAAATGTAAAAAAAAACAAAACTATTGATTATCGGTCATTAAGTTTTGGGTCGGCTTAATCCTTTTTCATTCTTTATTGTATGCATAACGTATAAGTGATGAAATGTATTTACTTTAGCTTTAAAAGCCCATAACATTAAGCCAATAAGCCTAGAGATTATAATACCCATTATTAATCATTACTGAAAACGTTAGTATTAGGTTTTCTTTTCATTAGAAAAATCATTGAATCAGTTTCATTTTTCTTTCTGTGCGCCGCTTCCTCTCTGCACAGGTAAATTGCTGATCCTTTGATTGTCAAATTCTGTTTTAGTTAACGTAATATTTTAATATGCCATGTCCTAAAAAATCATGATTGTTTGATTAAACTATTCTTTGAATTTGAGTTGGTGATTGTGTACCGGGTGACATATATATATATATATATATATATATATATATATATATATATATATATATATATATATATATATAAAAGAATGCTTGTATATGTTATTTTAGTTGAGGTTGCCACCTCCTTCTTCTTGCCCTTACCAGCAGCTTCTTTCTTCTTGCCAACAGCATCCTGAGTCTTCACTTCATCATTATCTTTCCTCTTCTCAAACAGTTTTCTCTTTGTTTGGACACCCTCATCCTCTACTGTCTTGAAATCTTCTGTAATAACCTGGCTGCTACCCTCATCAACAAGCTTCTGCATCTTCCTCCTAGTCATCACTCCTTTCACACCATTTTCTAGCCCATTCTTGTTCTTTTTACCCTTTGGAGACATTTGAGGTTTCTCCACAGGTGAAGGGTAATGCACATTACCTTCACTCTCCCCAACCACTCCACCTTCATTAATTCTTATCCCAACACCACATCTACCTTTTCTGGCCTGATACATCCAAAATGGATAAACAGTTAACTCATGCTCACACTTATGCATATCAAAATATATTGAAATTGTTCACACTCCATTACATAAACTTCACATGGTACCTCAGTTGACTTTGTCATCTTTCCTTTCTTCTTTGAGACAAGTTGACCTCTTCTGGCACACTTGAGCACCCTTCACCACTTGGATTCACTTTACTCTGAACTTTGGTCACCTTTTTTTGTCTCCCACCCTTTGTATTCTTTGATTGCTTCTTATTCTGTACCTGTATCAGAAAAGGGTTAGTGTATCATGAATTAAGTTTAAATTCACCCTTCATTACATAAATTTATCACCTGTGACTCTTCTCCTTCTTTTACATGAGGTGGAACCTCCATCCTCTCTTCATCACCACCACATTGCATAGCTTTCTTTTTAGGACATGATCTTTTGTTATGCCCTGGTTCTCCACAGAACCTGCATCTCATAATCATGCCCTTCCTGTTCATTTTCTGTGTTTCACCAAATGCACACTTCTTTTTCAACTAAGCCAATTCTTCTGGTGTCTTCTTCCTATTGTTTTTCTTTGGTCTACCAGGCATCTTCTCTGGAATTGGAGGTTCAGGTGGTATCAGATTGGAATGAGGCCATTCTGAAAGACTATGGAATATGTGTATCATGTGAGTGTAACTCTTTATGTAAGTTGAAGTCCTATAGCACTCATCCACATAATCTTCAGGCTTGTGGCCCATGAACAACATGGCTGCAACTTCATGTTCACAGGGTATGCCATTCAGCTGCCATTTTCTGCAACTGCATGTCATTTGTTCCAGATTTACAGCCCTGCTTCCACCTGGGTATGAAACTTCAAATTCATGCAACACATTCCACTGTGGGGACACCCCAACACCCTTCTTCTTCACCTCATCCACCATCTTCTCAATGTTTGGGCAAAGATCCTTCCATTTCTTGCCCTGATCCTTCTTCACATACACTCTTTTCATCAAAATCAATCTGATATGTTCCAACATATCAATTATTGGCTTGGTCCTGGCCTCAATAATCAAGGCATTGAAACTTTCACTCAGATTATTGAGCAGAATGTCACATTTTGGTCTAGGATTGAAGTATGCCCTAGACCAATGTGCAGCAGGCCTCTTAGCTAGCCATTTGAATGCCTCCAGGTCCTTCTTCTTCAATTTATTCAGTGTCTTCTCAAACTCAGCAATTGTTGTGGACTTGGCTGCTTTTCACAACATGCATTTGAGAGCAAGTCCCGTGTGTGCCTGTTTGAAATTGTTGTACAGGTGCATCACACAGAACCTATGATCACTATAAGGCATCAGGTCATGTACTGCATCCACTAGACCCTTCTGCTTGTCACTCATCACTGTCCAAACCCCACTGCCATCCTCTGTTATCCCGAGATTAGCTATCAACAAATTTAGAAACCGTCTCCAGGTTTCTCCTTTCTCTTTCACAACAACAGCATAGCAAAATGGATACATGCTGTTGTTGGCATCTATACCTACGGCTGTAAGAAGAATGCCTCCACAGTAGCTTTTCAGGTGACACCCATCCAGGCATATCACTGGCCTACACCCCTCTAGGAATCCCTTCTTCAAACTGCCCCAACACACATAAAATCTTTTGAACACAGGCCATTTTTCTCCTCTCTTGGTCTTGATCCTCACAATGTTTTCCCTATCACTCTTCACTATCTCTGCTGCATACCTCCATAGCAGCTTGTATCGATCATGTTCATTCCCCATACTCATGCTCTTCACCCTAGACTTTGCTCTATACATCTGGAATCTGAAAAACAACAAGTTTGTATCATGCTGAGCAGTACTCAGCATCGAAGCAACCTTCCAATCAGCATCTGTCTTGATTGTTGTCTCATACTTGCTGGCCAACCAAGTGGATGTTGCAGCACACACCCTCTCTGACCTGCAACACTCATGCTTCCCATTATATGTCTTCACTTGAAAGGTTTTCTCCCTCCCACTTTCAGAAGCAAATATCTTCCATGGACAGCCCTCCTGTTTGCACTTCACCAAAACCCTATCTCTATCATTCTTCACAAACTTTATATCCCTTCCACTCTTAATTGAATGCTCTCTCACAGCCTTTCTGAAGGTCTTCACATCATCAAAGCAGAGTCCAGTAAAGAACTCTGGTTTTTCTAAGTCCACTTTGGGGTTGAAGACTTTGTACCCATCATACACATAACCACTTCTTCTTGAACTGGAGGATCCAGAAGGTTCTGTGGCACTCACATCCTTGAACTGTTCTTGAATGACATGCTCCCTCACAACATATTCTAGCTCATCATCTGTGTGATCACATTCATTGTCTACAAGAATGTCAGAATGCTCTGAATCACTGCCTACAGAGTTGTTGTCTTCCAAATCATCCTCTTCGATCAACAATGAATGCATCATATGTCTCTTCCTCCTCTTCAACAAAATTTTCATCTTCATTCTCATCCTCTTCTAATTCAGACCCTCCCTCATGCTGCCCTATAAACTCCAAACCTTGACCAACATCTGGCAAGTTACCATTCTCACCATCACCTTCACTCTCCTTATCACTGTTGTCTCCATCATAATGCTTATCATCATGTGCATCACTATTAGTTTCAGCAAAAACAGTCACAACCCTATCCTCATCCATGTAAGTCCTTAACTTCATTGCATCTACATCAGTTAGTAGCAAATCTAGGCTTAAGTTTTCCAAGTCCCCACCAATATTTGCAAACAACTCATAAGTATTCTCAATCATGCCTACTTCCTTAGCCATTTCTCTTAACTCCCTCATGGAAAGCTTATCATCACTACAGTAATCAAAGTACACAGACTTACCCCCCCACCCAAGTGCAGTTGACCACAGTATCGAAGTGGCCACCATAATAAAACTTTATAGAAAAGTATTCACTATTAACACCTGCATGCATACAAAAAAAGAAGGTAAGTTATGAACTCATTCATGGAACAAAATTTTACAAAATCACAAGCAAACTTTAACAACCAATTCATACAATTTAAATAATGTGGGTTTTGAAAGCAACAGTGTAAAATACACAGTGCATTGAACACAGGGGCCTTTTTTTTTTATAAAAGGGACATCGACACCAACAAATCTCTTCAGAGAACCAACAAGCACAATAAAATATGGTAAAGGTTTGTTTTTTCCGAAAATAATCATAAAATATGGTCCACAGGTGTGGTCCAAATCCTCAAAATCAGTAAACTATGCATTATCACATAATAAAATACAAAAATCAGTACAATATAGCATGGAATAAAGCTATTTGAACGTAAATCCACCATGCAATAAGCCAAAAGTGTGTAACACGAGGAGGAGACAAAAAAATAAACCGTAATCGAGTGTGTTTCGCCCTTGGGGTATCTCTTCGTCGTTGGTTCTCATTCTCCAATCCATTGTATGTGTTTTACGCAAGAAATTTCGAGCAAAAAGGGGCGAAATCGAACAAATTTTGAAACCCTAATTTTTTCCCCAAAATCTCAAACGTATGAACAAGTGTGAAGAAAACCCCTTAATCTATTCAACTTCAGACCTCTAGCGTGTTAAAGGCGGCAGACGTGAAATTACAAAACGCCCCTTCGCCAATTTCACGTGCAAGTCACGTGGGAGAATCTCCGGGAGAATATTCCCTTTTAAGTTGTCGGTCAACGTCCAAGGGGGCATTTCGCACATTTGATGAAACGTTAGGGGGCATTTCGCTCTTTTTGAAAGGTCGGGGGACATTTCAAAACGCCCCATACGTTAAGGAGGTGATCGCAATTGACCCTATTTAAAATAACTAAAGCATTTTAAGTCATGGCAAAGAATCTCATTTTTTTTTAACTTTAACATATAATAAATTAACTATTCCACTTCTTTATCCAATCTATAACCAATCTATTTTCACATAAAATTAAAGTATAGTACTTATTAAACTACCTATAAAAGCATATATTGTACTCACACAAAGCACACACATAAGTTATAATAAAAGAAAATAATATTTGACAAGGTATACTAAGGTTTATATGCCTAATCTTTAGTAATTACTCATGCATATTATAAACTCTAAATACAGTCAGTCATTAAAGAACAAATATTAAGAATTCATCCTAATGGTCATGCAAGCATACTTAGATTTCACATTATCAACAAACACATAATTAAGATTTTCAACATATAGACATGTTGACTTTCGAATTGAAGTTTCAATGCTGTAAATGCTAAGCATATAGAATGAACGAAAGTAGATTCAAAATAAATTACGTGGCGGTGGTGCAAATCAAAAATAAAATAAAACAATAATCAATCAGGGCACAAGTAGAGAAAAGTAAAAATTAAAAGCTCAAAGAAAAACAAATAACTCAAAGGATCAAATTATTCTAGACCAATCTTATTCGACGATACTAACCCTCTATACAACCTCTACTCAAGACCTTGGTCCGGAACGGATTATAAAAGGTAGGCCTCCCGATGATAATCCATCAACCCATAGTACTGAGCAGAAGCTATAACTTACGCGGAAGCTTAAACTATGGTCACAATCTAACTAAGTCCGAGGATCCTATCCTGACGAGCCTGGGGGCTAAGCCAGGCTCTGATACCAACTGTAACAGCCCCAAAATTCAAGCCTAAACAAAACAACACAAGAATAACTAAACAAATTAAACAAGCAATAATTAACATGACAGGTGAGAGTCAAACTAATATATACAGAAGAAACTCAAATACGTTACTCTAATCTATAACTCGGACTAGTCAACTCCAAACACCAAAATCTCTGAGGTCTTGTCCTGAAGGTTCCCTACTCTCGAAGGAAGAGAAAAATAAAACTAATGAGATAAAAATCTCAGTGAGTGCTCGATGTGTGTGAAAGTGCATTACCATTTTCTTTCAAAAACATCCAAACTATACATGCAAATTATGCTTTCTGTGACTCAAGAATATTATTATAAGGTACCAATACTATTTTTCAAGTTCAGAATTACGAAACAATAAAAAACGAGATAAGATCATAATTTTATAAAACGAAGAAGGTCGGTACCAAATAATAATAACTTAAAACAAACATATACTGTTATTTTCATTAATTATGATGATCAAAGCTGATGCCGTCAACCTTAACGCTACATGAACACTCCTTATCGCCCCGTACAAGGAGCTACCCTGGAAACTAATCACATGCCATGGTACATGCGTAATGAATGATCTCCAGAGACACAACGAACCTCCCGTCGTGTCTAAGGAGAAGGGGCAAGGGGACATGAAGCACCACCGACAGCCCTCTTCTGCCCAACAATACTCCATGCCTAACCAAGCTAAGTTGGATCCAACTAACTAATAACTGAACTGAACATAACCGAAAATGTGATCATCATAACCAACTTAATTTCTTTTACAATTTAAAGATAAACATTTTGCTTACTTTACAAAAGTAGTGTAAGGTACTCAGTACTCTTATAAGTGACTTACATACATATATAAGCATTCCTTCCAGTTTTGCGAAATAAATAGAGTTTTGGAACACTCACCTGACATTGGCTTACAGAGGAAACCCCAAGGTCAAATCGAACTACCTATTAGGATAATCAATGATTTATTGCTCGACATATGAAACACTCGAATCAAGTTCATATTCTTAAGTTCTAATAGAAAACAACTCACGTTGACAACAACTGAACCTATACGACTTAACTAAACCACTCGTCGTCATATAAAGCTATGTAAGAATATCATATTACACATAATTAAGTATAATTAGTTCAAAAGTTCTCACTAATTCATAAAGAAATTTCATTTTTATATAAATATTTTAAAGTAACAGTATTATATGTATAATGAGTATGTTTTCCATAAAATAAACTAGATAGTTTATGCTAGTTATGATTAAAAAAAACTATAAAATAACAAGGTTAATAATCCAAATCTCGAATTCAAAATACTCAATATTCAAATACAGATCCTTGACATACTTAAACAATTTGTTCACATATGTATTGGTAGACAAAATAATTAGATAGACTGTAGTTAAAAGGTTATAATGCGAATTAAAATACTTTTAAAACTAATGATGTAAATACATTCTTTCTTGAACCCAAACTCACAAATACTTAGTTCACAGTACATACGCATCACATACCTATTGCAAATTATTAATTTATTATTTATGAAGTTGACTATGCATATAAAGTGAGGGAGTTGTGGCAGGACTTAGGCCAAGGAAGAGGGTTGCAAGGTTGTTGGAGGACATTTCTGGCAAAAAACCAGCAAAAAAGAAGAGGGAGGTGATGAATACCAAAGAAGCCATAGCAGAAACAACTCTAAATGTGGTATTGTTACTAGCATTTTGTAAAACTTGTTTGTTGCTCAATACTATATGGTTGGCACTAATGTTATGTGAATTTTGCAGCTTAAAGACATTGTCAGAAAGGAAGAGAAACAGAAGGAACAAAAAGCAAAGGGAAAAGAACAACAGAAAAGAGAACCTGATATGCTGACTGTAAGTGCTATGCATTGAGATAATATTCTGTTTGTTCATGAATTTGGGTTATGATGCCTAGTGTGTAATGCAGTTGAAGAATGTGAAACAGACTAGAAGGGGTAAAGAACAAGTCCGAGAGGCTCAAGTGCATGCGCCTGAAGTGGCAAAGCCTCAGCCTGATTTAGAGCCTGACCTTGAGGCTGAAAGCCGTGAGAGAAGAGGCTACAAGTTGACCAGCAGAGGTGCAGGATGTCATCCAGTCGATGGTTTAGGTGGCCAATCGTTATCTGAGCAGTGTGGGATGCGGGAGTGGCAAGAGGCTCATGCAAAACAGAAAGCAAATGCAAAAGAAATGGCTGCGAAGGCTGCACAAGATGCAATAGAACTTGCAAAGAAAGAAGCAGCTGCAGAGAGAAACTTGTTTGCAAAGCTAGAAGCCGCCAAGAAAAAGAAACTGCAAAGAAAGAAGAAGGTGGAAAGAAAAAGGAAGCTTCAAAAGATGGGGGCAAAAAACAAGGACATAAATGGGGATAAGTGTATTTGGAATTTGGTTATTTTGGCGTGTTGCTCATGAAATTTGGAACTTTTTACCTAGTTCATGTTATTTTGTTGTTAAGTCCAAGACACATTAGTATACTGTAATGTAGATCGTTTTTGCCTTTTAAAATATTTTTTGGACGGCGTTATATGATTGTATTAATGTGTGTAATTGGGATTAAATGTGATGAGTTTGTTAAATGTGATGAGTATGTTAGTTATGTTGCATAAAAACTGATGTCGAAAGCAAAAAGTATAAACAAGTATGGGTAATTATGTTTAAAACGTTAGAGGGCAAGTAACTAAAACTAGACAAACGTTAGGGGGCATACTGCTGAAATTTCATAAACGTTGGGGGGCATGATGCTCAAGTTTACCAAACATTAGGGGGCAATCTGCTCAAACATTACAAACGTTAGGGGGTAATCTGCTTAAGTTAGACAAACGTTAGGGGACAAACTGCTGAGATTGTATAAACGTTAGGGGGCATGGTGCTCATTTCTATAAACGTTAAGGGGCATACCCACACACAAACATTAAGGGGGAAACGTTGGTGCAAAAGGTTAGGGGTTCCCGCCAAAAGTGGTCGGACGATAATGCCCTTCTGTCGGGCACGTGCTGGACACATTTTGTCATCTTCGGCAGAATATTCCGTTGGTCAACGCTCGAAGGGGCATTTCGCACATTTAATGAAACGTTAGGAGGCATTTCGCTCTTTTGAAAGGTCAGAGGGACATTGCAAAACGCCCCATACGTTAAGGGGGTGATCGCAATTGACCCGTTTAAATATTATGATTAAATTAATTCTACCTTGTATCATGGAGTAACTTTCACTATGATTGGGGTTTTACTTTGACAATTTTGATAGTCTTTACTGTGTTATTACGTGATAGGAATTTAAAGTGAAGTAATTTATTTTCTCAACTTACATTAGTTTACATGCTTAGAAATTTATTGCATAAAATAATAATAAAAAAAATTATTCCTTTTAATGTAATTTATTCCTTTGTTATCTTCTCCACTCAAAACATTGTCCATTCGCTTACTCTTACATAATTCAATACTATCTGTTAGTTTCTTGTTACATCTTCCATGTTACTTAATTCTTCTAGAAAACAATGAGATTTGGATTGAGTTACTTTGTGATATCTCAACAACCTGCCTTATATTTTAAGATTATTGCTTAAACACAAATTAATTTAACTATTACATTGCCTTATAGTGTAATTCGAATGTGAGCATGTTCTTGTGATGCAATGTCTGATTTGTTTTATTTGCACTATCTGCTTGTCATAAACTTTCATACTTCATACAACATGTTTAACGCGAAAATACTTTCTTATCACGATTATTAGAAATTATGTGCATGTGAATAGAATATGAAACATGAGATGCATGATAACATGTTTACCTTATACATTAACTGAAGTAGAATTTGGGAACCAAATTCTTTTAAGGGAGTTGGATTGTAATACCCCATTTTTATTTTTGAACATTCTTAAAAAACAAATGTAAAAAAAAAAAAAAAACTATTGATTATCGGTCATTAAGTTTTGGGTCGGCTTAATCCTTTTTCATTCTTTATTGTATGCATAACGTATAAGTGATGAAATGTATTTACTTTAGCTTAAAAGTCCATAACATTAAGCCAATAAGCCTAGAGATTATAATACCCATTATTAACCATTACTTAAAACATTAGTATTAGGTTTTCTTTTCATTAAAAAAATCATTGAATCAGTTTCATTTTTCTTTCTCTGCGGCGCTTCCTCTCCTCACAGGTAAATTGCTGATCCTTTGATTGTCAAATTCTGTTTTAGTTAACGTGAGATTTTAATATGCCATGTCCTAAAAAATCATGATTGTTTGATTAAACTATTTTTTGAATTTGAGTTGGTGATTGTGTACCGGGTGCTATATATATATATATATATATATATATATATATATATATATATATATATATATATATATATATATATATATATATATATATATATATATATATATATATATATATATATATATAAAAGGATGCTTGTATATGTTATTTTATTTGAGGTTGAGTTTATATGCATAGTCAACTTCATAAATAATAAATTAATAATTTGTAATAGGTGTGTGTGATGCGTATGTACTGTGAACTAAGTATTTGTGAGTTTGGGTTCAAGAAAGAATGTATTTACATCATCAGTTTTAAAAGTATTTTAATTCGGATTATAACCTTTTAACTACAGTCTATCTAATTATTTTGTCTACCAATACATATGTGAACAAATTGTTTAAGTATGTCAAGGATCTGTATTTAGATATTGAGTATTTTGAATTCGAGATTGGATTATTAACCTTGTTATTTTATAGTTTTATTTTTAATCATAACTAGCATAAACTATCTAGTTTATTTTATGTAAAACATACTCATTATACATATAATACTGTGACTTTAAAATATTTAAATAAAAATGAAGTTTCTTTATGAATAAGTGAGAACTTTTGAACTAATCATACTTAATTACGTGTAATATGATATTCTTACATAGCTTTATATGACGACGAGTTGTTTAGTTAAGTCGTATAGGTTCAGTTGTTGTCAATGCGACTTGTTTTCGATTAGAACTTAAGAATATGAACTTGATTCGAGTGTTTTATATGTCGAGCAATTAATCATTGATTATTCTAATAGGTAGTTCGATTTGACCTTGGGGTTTCCTCTGTAAGCCAATGTCAGGTGAGTGTTCCAAAATTCTATTTATTTCCAAAACTCTATTTATTTCGCAAAACTGGAAGGAATGCTTGTATATGTATGTAAGTCACTTATAAGAGTACTGAGTACCTTACACTACTTTTATAAAGTAAGAAAAATGTTTATCTTTAAATTGTAAAAGAATTAAGTTGGTTATGATGATCACATTTTCGGTTATGTTCAGTTCAGTTATTAGTTAGTTGGATACAACTTGGCTTGGTTAGGCATGGAGTGTTGTTGGGCAGCAGAGGGCTGTCGGTGGTGCTTCATGTCCCCTTGCCCCTTCTCTTTAGACACGACGGGAGGTTCGTTGTGTCTCTGGAGATCATTCATTACGCATGTACCATGTCATGTGATTAGTTTAGAAGGTAGCTCCTTCGACAGGGCGATAAGGAGTGTTCGTGTGGGGCGTTAAGGTTGACAGCATCAGCTTTGATCATCATAATTAATAAAAATAACAGTATATGCTTGTCTTAAGTTATTATTATTTGGTACCGACCTTCTTTGTTTTATAAAATTATGATCTTGTCTCGTTTTGTATTGTTTCATAATTCTGAACTTGAAAAATAGTATTGGTACCTTATAATAATATTCTTGAGTCACAGAAAGCATAATTTGCATGTATAGTTTGGATGTTTTTGAAAGAAAATGGTAATATGCACTTTCACACACATCGAGCACTCACTGAGATTTTTATCTCATTAGTTTTATTTTTCCCTTCCTTCGAGAGTAGGGAACCTTCAGGACAAGACCTCAGAGATTTTGGTGTTTGGAGTTGAACAGTCCGAGTTATATATTAGAGTAACGTATTTGAGTTTCTTCTGTATTTATTAGTTTGACTCTCACCTATCATGTTAATTATTGCTTGTTTAATTTGTTTAGTTATTGTTGTGCTGTTTTGTTTACGTTTGAATTTTGGGGCTGTTACAAAATTTGTGGAATTAAGTTTTTTTTTTTATTGCACATGTGGCGGTATATGTGGAGTATTACTTATGTGGTGGGTTGACTTGGGTCAAATCCCCAAATTTTCTGCCATGTAGCAATTCTTGCCAAATTTCGAATTTTCCAGCGACAGGGGACTAAAATTGATGAATATTCTGAATTAAGGCACCAATTTTGATGGCTGCCTCAATAAGGGAGCAAGTTTGAAATCGTGCCAATTTGATGCACAAAAAATGAAATAATCCTTCTTTTTGCCATTGTTTGCTGGTTCTTCAGTGTCATCTAGTACTATCAATTTAGCAGGCCTTGCAAGGTTGATCTCGTACTTTTATTGTTCCTTTGGTTTCACTTTTTCAGAGATTTTTAGTTCCGATTCGTTGATCGATTAGCCTCTTGCTATTATTTGTGGTAGAATTAGACATCAACAACAGAACACGTTATGAGTTTGGCAAAGGCGATGGTTCCCAAAGAAGTATCTTTCATAAATTATTCATGGATTTCTGAATTCGTTTTCGAGGAGTTATGAACCTCCCTTGTGCTATAGCATGTATAAGTTTTGCTTGATCTCATGTGATATTGACACCCTCATTTTGTAGCATGATGCATGGCATATGAATTTATACCATGTTTTATATTCTGTGAGCATGTTTGCATTCGGTTAAAATTAAAACAAGAAATGATGAAATTATTAGATGAGAATTAAAAAGTATGAAGTTAGTTTCTTTTAAATCTTTTAATTGTGTCCAGGTATTTTAAAAAAATAATAACTTTTTCTAACATTATATTTACGCTTAAGGGTGGGACGGGTCGGGTACCCGAAATCAGCCATTTTTCGGGTACCCGGAATTCGGGTACCCGAAATGTCAGGTACCCGAGATCCGGGTATTTCGGGTACCCGTTTCACTTTTTTTTTTTTCAAAATAAAATGTTCCACCTCAGTTTTTCAATCTTTTCAGCAGATCCCAAAACATGCATTGCAAAAAACAGAGAAAAAAGGTTAATTAATTCATATATAATTAGTAAAACAAACGAGTAAATGAATACTTGAACTTTGGATCGATTGATACAAGAATTAAAATCATTCACCAGCAATTCAACTTGGAAGAAACTAAACTTTGTTAAACACTGCAAAAATTTGTTCAATTTGTTCAGAGTGTGAAAAGAAATTTGGTGGTGTGAGTGACCCGACCCCAAGTTTCTGTAACTTACGTTTTTTTTTTTTTTTTTTTAGGTTAAGATATTAAAAGAAACATGTTTAAAGTTTAAACAATAAAAACCTGTTTTTTATTTTTAAAAAAAATATATATACAGCCTTCGGGTACCCGAGAATTTTCGAGTACACGAAATTGAAAGGGCTCGGGTACCCGAGAAGAGGTTTCGGGTATCGGGTACCCCTGCAACCCGAAAATTGCAATTTCGGGTTTCCCGATCGGGTAAAATACCCGCGGGTCGGGTCGGGTACCCGATACCCGAACCCGAATTTGCCGCCCCAATTACGCTCCCTCAAAGTTAATTACATATCAAGGGCGAAACTGGAAAGTCGTTGTGATATCACCATAACATCAGTAAATTCATCTATTGTTTAACGTCAGTTAGTTAGTTTCAGGTGAGGTTACGGTAATTTCTCAAACTTCAGAGGAGGTTTCTATAATGACACTAAACCTCATAGGTGTAGTTGTAATTATCCAAAAAATATAAGAACCTTGAAGGTCATGGATTTCATAGTTGATAACTTGATTTGCAAGTGAGATGAAGTGCTTGAATATCTCCGGGTGCACCAACTCAAGGAATAGAGAATCTGATCCCTTTTCTTTTGCGTTTTCTTTCGGTTTTTGTCTCTCCATTTTCTTTTTTCTTTTTTGGCATAAAAAACAAATTTGTATTTTTCAATTTGTGTTCTTTACTTTTTTAAAAAAAATTATTCATAGCAAGGGCACAAATGAATTTCAATTATTCTGTTAGAATTTAGTAACAGAAGTTAATTATAGCAGTAGGTTGTGTAAAATTTTCAAACTTGGTGAATAGTTTATGTAATTTATCCATAGTTCACGGGTAGTTTGTGTAATTTTTTCAATAAAATAAAATTCACTAAGAAAAATAATAAACAAATTACACGAGAAACGCGCGTGACTTTTTATGTCTAAAAGCAATGCTAAAAACAACAATGGGAAAAGTTCCGGTAAATAAACATCAAGTATAGACTATAGAGGTTTAATTTTTAGTTCAGACAAACTTAGGTCCACTAAAACACAGAAGCGATCTTGGTAATAGAATAAAATAGCCTAAAAAAATTATTAGGAACACTTTCTTATACCAATAATTCATGAAAACCTAATGTCACATGCTTCAATATACAAACCAAGAAGGCATTACTTTAATCTTTAGTTCATTTTTGGCACGCCAAGTAATGTGCACGAAACCAAAACCAAAATGGTTTAGGCATTTTGGGCGTATTGACCTTTAACCTGCTTGACTGAAACAAACTTCTTGTTTTGACCTATTACCTTTAATGTATATTTCAACGATGCACGTCTCTTTCTTTTGTTACGTTCAAGTTAAAAGTCTTTTGACATCATTAAATAGATCTATGATAAATCTACATGTTCATTATACCAATTATTCAATTACGAACCTCCCTTGATTGGGTTTTCACTGTGCTGATAACAAATAAAAGGATACATAATTTTGGGTCGAAGAGTTAACTTGAATTAATGTATAACAAAGGACTAAGCAGAAACACTCAAACTGCAAATTAACCAGACTACAGGTTTAAGTTAAATATCAACATTACGAGAAAACAATAGCATGCATGCGAACAAAATTTAATACACCTATGTTGCATACTACAGTCGTAAGTTATAAGCAAAGAAAGATAAAAGAACTTCTCATGCAACTACTCAAAATTTAATACAACTATGTTGCAGTTTTTCATACAAGCAGTGTCCAATATATTTGAAATCATGTGGTAAACATTTCATTTTGCCTCTAGACAAAATTAAGGCGGAGAGTGAAATGATAAATGTCAATTTTACGAAAAATTATTAGGTACGGCTGTATGGTGACGTGGTACAGTCAGAGGCTAAGATTAAATACTATTCCTAAATTATAGGGAGGTAACTTCTCCACACCTCATCCCAACCATGCATTTATATAAATAACCGACTTACTGCACCACCTCATCGTACACTCGCTGCACCTAATAATCTCTCCAATTTTACACCTTTGTACGAGGTAAATCCAAAATAACCTCAACGAATTCACTTTGCATCACAATTAATCAGGCAATTTGGGCATATAATATCTTTCATGCATGACATTACATTATTCATCATATTAATTTGATGTTGATGTATTTACATCACATATAATGGTAAATTAAACATATAAACATATTATATATATATATATATATATATATATATATATATATATATATATATATATATATATATATATATATATATATATATTGATGACGCATACTCTCCCTCTTGGGATCGTACCCGTCCACGTGGCCAAATCATATGATCTCGCTACGTCTCCCGACCCTCCTCTCTCCAGGATTCTCCAACCCCAGGTAAGTCGACCCTCGAGTTCCCGACCCCTCGTTTAAATATTGTATATACGCTCGCCACTATACCAACCCCTTGTTGAGCCAACGAAGGGGGGGTCGTATTCTACACGTGCAGGTATAGCCTCCTTAATCGTTAAGCAAAGGCAACCGCCCACTCTGGCCAACCAGAGGATAGTGTCTTACGTCAGCCTCGACGTCATCTTCCACTTCCCGAATGCGTTGTCGCCCTCTCAGGGCTCGATCGCCCTGCTTCCCCAATAAAAAGTGAGGGCTCGGGAGTCATAAGATGTGAGCGGAGCACAGCATGCACCGAGGGTAACATGCAGACACCACATGCCCTACCCTACGAAGCCTACCTTGGCATCACGTGCCTATTTCATCCCAGACACAAAAGTTCCACGTACCCTACTCTACAGGGACACGTAAATACCCTATTACCCTCGGGCAGGCATGCAAGCCGACGCGAGCCCCTGTAAAGTTACATCTATGCCCTCCCCCTCGCCCTATAAGTAGGGAAGCAGGTTAGTCATAAATGCATCTCAGTCAAGCACAACTCACCCCCCTGAGATCACTGTTCTCGATATAAGCGAGAGATAGCCCCACCTAGTAAGAGAAAGTGCGGGGCACGAGCCAAGGAGGTCGGAAGAGTTCAAGATTGGTCCTTAGGAAGCAGTTTGAAGGGAGATCGTGCGAACGGAGCCCGAACCCCCAAGGGTCGTGGATAGTTGCAGCCGAAGGCTCCCCCCAACGGAGTTTTACATCTCGCCAGGAGCTTGCCGAATCCAGGATCATCTTAGATCGAGACCGGCGTGCGAACGACCTCGGTGACAGGCCCGGCGATCCGGAGGCGTCATCATATATATATATATATATATATATATATATATATATATATATATATATATATATATATATATATATACATGTAATTATTTAACTACACACTGTATATATCCAACCTATCACTACAAGATAAAGACAATATGTTAGGAAAAAAGTACCAAATTTGTCCCTACTCACAAGTCTGGAAACATAATTTCTGTCTCCACAGATTGTTGTTTGCCTTGATTTTGTTAATATTATTAGTTCATTTTTATAGTTTATTCATTAATGATTGCATCCTTTATTAATTAGCTTAATTTCAGGGTATTTGGTGTGATTCTCCCTTTATTATTTTAGGATTAAGTGACAAAAAGACCATCTTAGGAATTTGTTACACATTATAGGACCAAATTAGAGAAAGTGCACATTAACAGACTAAAGTTGAAGAGCATACACATTAAAAGACTAAACTTGCGAAGTTCTCTTCGAACACTAATCAAGTACATATATCCAATACCTGTAAATATCATATATGTTTTAAAAATTAATAATAATTAAATAGAGTAACAAAGATATAAAAAAGTGTAAATAATTCTAATTAACTTTCATGCATTGCTGTGCACTATTAGCTTTATAACTAAAACAAATACAATAAGTATAATTTTCTTAATCTGATTGAAGAATCTTTCCCATTATAAAAAATTCTGTATTACTTTTGAATGTTATCTAGATAGTAAATAGGCGCAGTACGTGCATAATATTTTTCATATAAAAACTGAACGCATTATAGATTTACTATCTACGTCTCTTCTAGTTATATGATATACTTATATTTAGTTTTTCATAATAAATATAATACAGTTAGTAAAATTCAATTTTTTGTGTTCTCTGTCCATATCTGTTTACCTATACGTAGGAATATAATTAACTAGGAAGCACTAATTAAGTGAGACAAAATACAATTGCAACTTGAGTGGAGAAGTTGGTTAAGCAATAACCATTGCCATTACCAACCCTTTGCTTCTACTTAACTACTAGGGCTCCTTTGGTTGGGCTGATTACCCCCTAATAAGGGAAATAATCTGGGTTTGTAGGGGTCAAAATCTCATTTGGTTACAACTTACTAATCCAGGGTCATCCGGACTTAATCCATCTGACTCGGGAATTAAGCAGGAATTGTATCCGACCTCCCCCCCTCGGATTGTTATTCTGGATGCTACAGTGACTCAAATCCTGTGTAAAATTCCAAATCCATCCTCAGATTTTAAATGATCAGACGAAATTATCCTCATCACAATTTTCACATAGTTTACACACTTTTTACACATAGTGATTCTCTCTTCTCTCTCGCTCCGCCGCCAGATCTCCGCCGTCAATCGTATACTGCACGCAGATATATTCCTCTACTTTTATCTCCTTAGTCCTTCTTCACCCTCGAATCGCGTCCTCAGAGTCGGAGGCGACTGTATTTATTCTACGGGAATTGGAATCTAGGGTTTATTTTTCTTCTTCTATAATTGATGGAATTGTGCCGGAGCTTGGGATGGTTTTTGGATTGCGGTGTTGGGGTGAATTGATTGGCGTTGGTGGCCGTCGATTCACGGGTAAACGGCTGTTGTGTGTTTATCAGAAAAAAGGGCGACGGTCTATTTGGGGAAGATGAAACGGTCGGAACCTACGGGGAGATCGTGACGATGGTGGCGAGGAGGATCTTTTGGTTCAAGCCGGAGTAGAACTGGTGGGGAACGGCGGCGGCGGCGGTTGAGAGGGCAGGGCAGTGTGAAGACGAAGGCTCTTTCTTTTTCTTTTTTTTTTTTTTTTTTTGTTTTCTCTTTCATTTTAGTTTTAGTAATAAATTGAAATAAAACAGTTAAAATAATATTTAATCTTTTTAATCTAACAAAATTCAAAGTAATTATTGTACAATTAATTCATACATAATAAAAATTAATAATATTTAAAGTTTTTAAAAAAGAAGACATGTTTTAACGTATGAAAGTTAATTCATACATAACGGGCAAAGTAGACATATAACATATTTTAAAAATCAATCTCACTTACACATTTTTTGCAACCAAATGTAAAGAATCATACACAATCTTTCATGATCTTTTCTATTCCTACCTAATCTTCACCAATCTCCTCTAAATAACCAAACGAGCCCCTACACAAAAAAGAAAGACAAATTCTTGTCGTATATCTGTGCAACTCCACTTAACCATTTCAACTTCCGACAAAGATGGCTGCAGCAGATGGATCCCAGCCAATGAGATCGTGCCACGTGGTAGCCGTGCCGTATCCGGGGCGTGGACACGTCAACCCTTTGATGAACCTCTGCAAGCTGCTCGTGGCTTCAAGACCCGACATCCTCATCACCTTTGTCGTGACGGAGGAGTGGCTCGGCTTCATCGGCTCAGAGGACAAGCCGCACAACATCAGCTTCGCCACCATCCCTAATGTCCTGCCTTCCGAGCTGGTTCGAGCCGCCGACATGCCCAGCTTTGTCGGAGCCACACAGACTAAGATGGGGGAGCCGTTTGAGCGGCTGCTCGATCGGCTTGGCGCGCCGGTGAATCTCATAATTGCCGATACTTTCTTGAATTGGGCTGTGGATGTTGGGAATCGGAGGAATATTCCGGTGGCGTCGATGTGGCCCATGCCGGCGTCGGTGTTCTCGATATTTTACCATTTTGACCTCATTTCTCGTCATGGCCAATACCCCTTTGAACTATCTGGTGAGTCCCGTTCATTATTGTAACTAATTTTCTAATACGATTTGATCATTTTATTTCCCAACTTCATGTAGGTTTTGGCAATTTACCCTTCTTTTGTTATGCAAAATTGTAAATTACCTCACTATAATAAAGTAAACTGGCGAATTACCCCTATTGATTTTAAAAAGTGACAAATTACTCTCTTTTACAGTGAGATGTAGTTCATTTGTCTAAACTTGAAAAAGGATAGTTTTTTGGAGAAAAAAGACAATTCTACTCCATTGTCTCATAAAATATAATATATATATTTGTTTAATACTTTACATTGTTAAGAAAAATATTGAATACAAAATTAAATTTAAAAATAAGTTATGATTTCATGATATATGAGTTTATAATATTTTTTATACTTTTACTTATAATTTCTAAAGAAAGGCTATAATTAAATTTGTAGTTATCAAAAAGAAAATGTTAAAAATATCACGAGTGTTTCGGTCATTAAATATACAATATACACAAAAGAATCTGAGGGGTGGTGTGCCACTTTTTGAAATCGTAGGGAATAATTTTGTATATATTTTTTATAGGAGGTAATATACCAATTTGACATAATTTTTCTATTTATCCTTGGACGCCATGTGGGAGAAAATAAAAAAATAAAATAAATAACAAAAATACAAAATTCAAGGTGGCAAGTGGGTGAAATGGGAGTTTGACTGAGGTCAAAATCCCCAAATTTAGTCCCACGTATAAAATTTCGACGAGATTTTGAAATCGCCACCTCGGAGTACCAAAATTGAGAAAATTGCCAGTTCCAAAATCGTGATATGCCAAGTTAAGGTATGAAAAAAGAAATGATATCAAGTTAGGATATCAAAAATACAATTTCTTTTTATGTTTTCCCACGTGAAAGGAAAGATTAGCATTTAGCGGGCAGTTATTTCCTAATCAGCAAAATGTTATATCTACATGAGAGTAATTTTGTCTTAATTACATGCCAAAATCTATGAAAAGAACAATGCAATATAGAGGGTCGTGAGAGATACTTTTACTAAGTCAAAGAGGAGTTAAATGAAAAACACAAATTTTCAGGGAGGTAATGTGATTATGTGACTATTAAATTAGGATGAGTGGTTAGAGTGCTATCAATCAAATAATTTTTCAGTGATTACTCCATATATATAGTTAGCCCATCGTTTCTTTCTTGTTTTAAAGAATAAAAGATTGCATTTGAAAAAAAAAAGGCCAGTCAAAGCAAGCTGTCAAGGTTTTATCATTAACAGCAAACTCCAAAGATTCAACGACAAAAAAGCACCAGCAAACTCATGGAAGAAAATATTTAAGCAAAACTTTAGATCATTTCGTCCAAGATTTCTCGAGAAATGCCCGTCCAGTTGTTCGGCATACTCCATTGTGCAACAAATAAGCTTCATGGTTGATATAAGTGCGAGGGAATTTTGGGATAGACAAATGAAATCTTGAGGTGCAGATTGAGCATACTTAGGCCATAGTTAATTCATGATGTTTGAGCTTGAACCCTGTGTTGAGTTAACTAATCAGTTTCATGTATTAGACTTGAGGTATCTATATAATTTAGGCATAGTTTGAATGGTTGTATCTCTTCTGTTTGCTAATAATCTTTCAGTCATCTCTCGTTTATTTTAGCGAACTTGGTAAAGAGATTTTGCTGAGATTGAAAAAATATGTTATTGAATGCGAGGTAGAAAGAGGAGACGAACGGGTGGACTATATTCCAGGAATCGATTCGATCCGTCTTGCCGATATTCCAACAATCGCCCACACGAAAGATCAAAGGCTTCTTCGGCTAGCTCTTCAAATCTTCCCCAACGTGCGAAAGGCGCAATACCTCTTAATATCTTCAATCTTTGAACTCGAACCTCAAGCTGTAAACGCTTTAAAACAGGAATTCCCATTCCCCGTATATACTTTCGGTCCAGCCATACCTTACTCTGATCTTGAGAACGCTGCCGCCTTCTCAACCAATCAAACTGACGACAACATTTCCTACTTCAAATGGCTAAACTCTCAACCTCCAAGCTCCGTTTTATACATTTCATTGGGAAGTTTTCTCTCTGTCTCAAGTGCCCAAATGGATGAAATTGCAGATGGATTACGCAAAAGTGGCATTAAGTTCTTGTGGGTGGCTCGTGGGGAGGCTGAGAGGCTGCAAGAAAGATGCGGGGGTGGTGGAATGGTAGTGTCATGGTGTGAGCAACTTAAAGTGTTGTGCCACCCGTCAGTTGGTGGATTTTGGACACATGGTGGTTGGAATTCCACGATGGAAGCTATTTTTGGTGGCATCCCCATGATTGTGTTTCCTATAATGTTGGACCAGACCACGAACCGGAAGCACATTGTCGAGGATTGGATGATCGGATGGGATGGTAAGAGGGGTTTGCGGGCCGGAGATCTGTTGAAAAGTGAAGAGATTGCGAAGCTTGTGAAGAAGTTCATGGATTTGGAAACGGAGGAGAGGAAGGAGATGACGCGAAGGGCGAACGAACTTCAGAAGGCGATTCGTGAGGCGATTTTGGATGGAGGGTCGTCTAAGAGGAATCTTAGTTCTTTTCTTGAAGATATTATATCATTCCGTTGATGAATGTCAAATGTTATTTTTGTCTCTTCTAATCAATTATATGATATACTCATCTTTAGCTTTTCATAATTTAGATCTAATACAATTACAAAAACTCAATTTTGTGTTCTAGTGTTTATATATATTGTTAGTCATCAAAAATCTGTATCATTATACATGTCTACCTAACTAGGGAGCACACCAAGTAGGTGAGGAAAATAACAATTGCAACTTGGCAGAAAAGGAAACCAACACTTCGCTTCTTATTAGCTACATAGAAAAAGAAGACAAATTGTAGTGACATATCTATATATGCTCCACATTAATTCACTTTTCTCAAGTGAAAAAATCATCCTGTGCAACTTCAACTTACCACAAAATGGCTGCCCACCCAATAAAAACATGCCACGTGGTCGCCGTGCCGTATCCGGGGCGTGGACACGTCAACCCTTTGATGAACCTCTGCAAGCTGCTCGTGGCTTCAAGACCCGACATCCTCATCACCTTTGTCGTGACGGAGGAGTGGCTCGGCTTCATCGGCTCAGAGGACAAGCCGCACAACATCAGCTTCGCCACCATCCCCAATGTCCTGCCGTCCGAGCTGGCTCGAGCCGCCGACATGCCCAGCTTCGTCGGAGCCACTCAAACTAAGATGGAGGAGCCGTTTGAGCGGCTGCTCGATCGGCTTGGCGCGCCGGTGAATATCATAATTGCCGATACTTTCTTGAATTGGGCTGTGGATGTTGGGAATCGGAGGAATATTCCGGTGGCGTCGATGTGGCCGATGCCGGCGTCGGTTTTCTCGGTGTTTTACTATTTTGACCTCCTGGTTCGCAATGGCCATTACCCCTTTGAACTATCTGGTGAGTCCCATTATAGTAATTTTAACTCCAAGTGCATGTTGGAGATTATATACATAAATATATAAATGTCAATCCTCTCTACAAGCTTAAGCTTTTAGTGAGAACGGCATTCAATATGGTATCAGAGCTCAGGAAAAGAGGAGGTCCTGAGTTCGAATCCCACCGCCACCCACTTAACAAAAAATGGCACGTGTCAGGCGTAACAAAAAGATTTAAATTTAATTGGCATATCAGTAAAACTATTTTAAATCAGATAGAAACTTTAAGAAAAATTCGTATCCAACATTTTAATATTTTTTTATGTGGATAAAAGGCATATTTAAGTGGGAAAGAAGTTAGCAATTTATTTGCTATTCTTTCTATAAGTGGCTTAATACTTTCTTTTATATGCAAATGTGTTGTACTGGTAGTTAATGCAGATTATATTCATGAGAAATAGCAAGTTACTCCTATGTGCTATGCCTATTTAACGTCCCGTGATTTAATTTCTCATGTGAAATGAAAGATTAGCAGGAAGTTATTTCCTAATTAACAAAATGGTATATCTATATGAGTGTAATTTAGTCTTTACATGCCAAAATTAATCTATGGGATCGAAAAACTATATATAGAGGGTTTTTCCTAATCAAAGAGGGGGTTTAGTGAAAAAAGAATTCCTCAAGGAGGTAATGTAACTATAGTGGTTAACGTTACTATCTATCAAATTTATTTACAGTGATTACTCTATGTACTTGGCCAATAAATTTTTTCTTTAATGAGTAAAAAATTGCACTTGAATGAAAAGACCAAGCAAGCAACCTGCCAAAGTTTTACAGGAATTATTTAGAGCAAACTCCAAAGATTCATAAACAAAAAAACACCAGAAAACTCACGAAAGCACAACTGAACAACTCAGATGATTTCGTGCAAAATTTCTGGAGAAATCCGCCCCGTCCAGTTATTCTTCATACTCCATTGTGCCAATGAAAGAGCTTCCTGGTTAATATTGCAGGATATTTTTTAAAAACACCAATGAAACCTCGAGGCGCAGATTATACATAGCTCATAATAAATTCATGATGTTTGAGCATGAACCCTGTGTTGGGTTAACACGTCAGTTTTATGTATTAGACTTGGTGTCCATATAGCGCCAAGTTTGAATGGTTATATCTCTTTTGTTTGCTAACAATCTTTCAGTCCTCTCTCGTTTATTTTAGCGAATTTGGGTATAAGATTATGCTGAGATAAAAAAATCTGTTCTTGAATGCGAGGTAGAAAGAGGAGACGAACGGGTGGACTACATCCCCGGAATCGATTCTATCCGTCTTGCTGATGTTCCAACAATCGCCCACACTAAAGATCAAACGCTCCTTCAGCTAGCTCTTCAAATCTTCCCCAACGTGCAAAAGGCACAATACCTCTTAATGACTTCAATCTTTGATCTCGAACCTCAAGTTATAAACGCTCTAAAACTGGAATTTCCATTCCCCGTATACACTTTTGGTCCAGCCATACCTTACTCCAATATTGAAAATGCTACCACCTTCTCAACCAATCAAACTGAACACCTTTCCTACTTTGAGTGGCTAAACTCTCAACCTCCAAGCTCCGTTTTGTATGTTTCTTTAGGAAGTTTTCTCTCGGTTTCTAGTGCCCAAATGGATGAAATTGCAGACGGGTTGCGCAAAAGTGGCATTAAGTTCTTGTGGGTGGCTCGTGGGGAGGCCGAGAGGCTGCAAGAAAGATGCGGGGGTGGTGGAATGGTAGTGTCATGGTGTGAACAACTTAAGGTGTTATGCCACCCATCGATTGGTGGATTTTGGACGCATTGTGGTTTTAATTCTATGATGGAAGCTATTTTTGGTGGCGTCCCTATGATTGCGTTTCCTATACTGATGGACCAGACCACAAACCGCAAGCACATTGTCGAGGATTGGATGATTGGATGGGATGGAAAAAGGGGTTTAGGGGCTGGAGATTTGTTGAGAAGTGAAGAAATTGCGAAGCTTGTGAAGAAGTTCATGGATTTGGAAACGGATGAGAGGAAGGACATGACGAGAAGGGCCAAAGAACTTCAGAAGGCGATTCGTGGGGCGGTCTTGGATGGAGGATCGTCTAAGAGAAATCTTAATTCTTTCCTTGAAGATATTATATCATTCAGTTGATGCATGCTCAAATGTTATTGTTGTGATCGATTTATGAATTCAAAAATTGGAACAAAAATAAATTTGTTAAGTAGAGATTATAGATCGTTTTATGTTTCCTTTGATTTTTTGGGTCATTCATGTACCTGCCATGCTTCCCTAAATGAAAATGTTAATTAAAGTGAAGATACTGCAAGAATGCATCAACACTATCAACTTTGCCAAAAATCATGCATCAATGAGCGTTGGATATTGTTTTGCTATAGTGATAATGACAGTACTGTCCAGTAGTAATTTTTAAGAACAATTCAACTAAGGGAAAAATGGCATTACCCACTTGGTACCCAAAACACGACCCTCGACCATCAAAGAAAAGGTCGTGTCTGGCTTCGAGTGTTCTCTTAATAAATGTCATTTAAAAAGAAAATCTTAAATACCTCTCTCACCAAACTAATGAGTGTTCAAAATGAGTAAAGAAAATTTTGCTCTTAATAAATCCAATAAAAAAGTATGAAATAAACTACAGAAATCAACATGTAGTAAAAAGCGTAGATATGATATTGGGAGTTTCTTGAGGCTTTATTCTGATTTCATGTAGACATAAACAAGTTTTTCTATTAGTTTCTCAACCTTGGGCCTCACTGTAATACTGATTACTGAGACTGCTTGCAAAGGGAGATATTTATAATTTTTTGATTCGTATTTATGCAATTAAACCACATCTCATGAAGTGTAGTTGTTAATAAGCCCCTGCAATATTATGACAGTAGTGCTAGCACAAAATCATGATTTTCTTTCCGTTATGCCGATTTGGCAAAATTTCTCGCCGAGTACCCGCCAGCCAGTTGCCTTTGATGACTACTAGGCTATTGAGTTGAATATTCAAACAATTGATGTTTGGTGTATTGAAATTTCATGTATCTTTTTTGGTCCCACACAAGAATTTAGGTCTTGGAGTGCATGTATTAGTCAAGTTTGACGTGGGTTTTTTGATTCTGGTCTTTGGGTCCTTAGTCCTTACAAGTCAAAAGTTGATTTTTGTGTTTCCTTGGGAATCAGTCAGCCGTAGATTCGGCTTTTGGGGGTGGTATGATACGTTATTTAAGTCGGATACGTGGGGAATGTTTAGGGACTGCACAATTTCTTCAATATTGTTGTCAGAAAGATATGAGTTGCACATTTAAAAATACTTAACAATTGAAATAGTGGACGAAAAATTAGAGCACTTTTTCTTGAACACATGTTAATACTAGAAGTTCACTTTATTGATGAAAATCTTATTGATAATATATATACGTCTTCTTGGATCGTACGTTAGTACAAAAAATCTTTTCAACACTCCATGTCAGATTGCAATCAAACATGAGATCGAATCGCATGAGCCTCCTTGGTGGCTACCCAAATTGATGAAGAATTATAACATTGTACAGTGTGAGAATCTATGTTCCTCATAAGGATCGGCTATCATGAAAAAATTCTTGAAGACTCTCGCACCTAGCATCTTTATGGCTGTTGAGACTCGTCACACTCTTATTTAGAACCACACACAAGTACCTAGTTTACTAGAGTCCTTCAGTTGATCGTCGGTCAGGACACATGGGCAACAAGGATTGATATGTAAGCTGTATTCATGAACTAAGGACACTAAGACATCTAACTAGCAAAGACATTAAAACTTTATTTTGCCGGAATGTTACAATTCTAACTTTTTTTAGCTTTAAATCTTAGTATCTTATTTTCATTTGATCTTTCTTTTTTGAGACAATCTTAAGTTAATTAATATTGCAGTTTTTCGATAGTACGAATAACATCTCAAAGTTAAAGTGAACAACTTTCATCAATCGCTATATTCACTATATATACATTGTTGTACAATAAAACTCACGGCACATTGAGTTTTCTACATTTGTTTGAATTTTCAATATTACTATAGTGAGTCAAAGAAACACATCATAAATATCATAAATTCACCTTGTTCTTCTAATAAATGTTAATAATTAAATCAAATACAAATGAGACCATTCTATATATAAAAACGAATGGAAATGGTTTTTGTTTAATTTTGTTTATTATATTTCCTCTTCTATTGATTATGAATTACAATACTTTTAAAGGAAAATGTATCGATCCGTCCCGTTTTTGCTTATAACTAAGTTTGTAAATTTTATGTTAACATCAATGGATTTATATTGACATTTCCAAAACTTAGAGAACGTGGTACTGACTACTGACTACTGATTGCCAATTAAATAGCAGAAGCGCATATATGATCTTTGAAAGAACGTCTAAAACTGATGCTAAATATCTCCTGAAAAATATTATAAAAGACTTCGTCAATAGGAAACAAAAAGTTACATAATAATAAGATTAAAAGACCTGCGTCAGCCTTTGTCTCTGATATCATTGTCTTTGTCCATTTTCTAAATCCACTTATGCTATATATATAATTACACGCCATATTATATTCCCAATTGCAATTAAACCAATCCTTAATCTAAAATCTAAACTATACAACACTTCATGGCTTCATTCCACAACCAGCCAACCACGCCCCGCCACGTGGTGGCACTACCCTACCCCGGCCGCGGCCACATAAACCCCATGCTCAACATCTGCAAAGCCGTAGCGGAGAAGAGCGGTAACATCAACATAACCATCATCGTCACCGAAGAATGGCTCGGCTTAATCGGCTCAGCCGCCAAGCCGCCAAACATAAGCTACGCCGCCATACCGAACGTGCTGCCGTCGGAGCACGTGCGCGGCGAGGATCCGCTTGGTTTTTTTATGGCGGTTTGGCAGAAGATGGAGGAGCCGGTTGATCGGCTCATGGACGAGCTTCGGCTTAAGCCGGTCGAGTTTGTGATAGCCGATGCGTTCTTGCCTTGGGCGGCTGACGTGGCGGGCAGGAGGAATATTCCGTTGGCGTCCGTTTGGCCAATGTCGGCGTCAACGTTCACGGTGCTTTACCACTTTGACCTTCTCGTTGACCGCGGACACTTTCCGATCGACATACCGGGTATGGAATCAGTTAATATATACTTTAGTTATGTTGATTTATTAACTATAAAAGATGCAGCTAGCTTTTAGAAAATATCTTCAAACACAACTTTGGTTTTCTATTATTCCACAAACTATAAATATTTTCCACTTTAATTCTTTAGGAATTTAATTATGTTAAAAAGATTGATACGAAAGAAGCTATATATGTTTCAAAAAGATTAGTTAATATCTTGCAATTGGTACAATAGTTTCTAAAACTCACGGTGTTTTGAGTAGTAAGGCGAAAAATCTTCAATGGAAAGGAAAATACCAAAGAAAACTCCTCTTTGGAAGAAGAAAAACGAGTTTTTTTTCTCTTTTTTCTTTTAAAGAAACAAAAAGAACTGGAGGTTCTGTCTTTTATAACTTATTTCTAGAAACGGATTGATAGGTGTCATCACTTCATTGACAACGACTTTAAAGATTTTTTCTATAAGTATCTAATTTTAGAAAAGTTTGTGTAATTTAACTAATTACTAGCGAGTGTAAATGTAACTATCATAACTGTCGATACCATGAACTTTTTGTTGTTCGAAAGTAGAATATGAAAGAACAATGTTATTGTTGTTGTACTCCTCAGTGAATGGAGATGCTATTGTGGATTACATCCCGGGACTCCCTCCAGTTCGCCTCGCAGATTTTCCAAAGGACATAAGAAAGCAAGAAGATGCATCCTTCGTCCTTAAACTCATCCCCAACTCACCAAAGTTCCTCATCTTCACTTCAATTTACGACCTCGAATCCGAGGTCATCGACGCTCTCAAACAGAAATCCTCCTTCTCAGTCTACAACATTGGTCCTCATGATTCATATTCCAAACTCAAACGAATCATAAACTCCGATAAAGCGATCACGACCCCGGATCAGGATAACCCCGAACACTACTTAAAATGGTTAGATACTCAGCCTCCAAAATCCGTCTTGTACGTTTCACTCGGCAGCTTCCTATCTGTTTCCGCAGCCCAAATGGACGAACTCGCAAATGGAATACGGAACTCTTGTGTCCGCTTTTTATGGGTGGCACGTGGTGAAACGCATAGGTTGAAAGAGATTTGTCGTGATCATGATGATGAAAAGGGGCTGATCGTGGAATGGTGCGACCAAATGCGGGTTCTTTCGCATCCTTCGGTTGGTGGATTCTTGTCGCATTGTGGTTGGAATTCGACGAAAGAGGCTTTGATGGCCGGGGTGCCGTTGTTGGCTATTCCAATTATTTTTGATCAAGTGTCGAACGCGAAGGCGGTCGTGGAAGATTGGAGGGTGGGGTGGAGGGTGGTGAATGAGTTTAACGAAAAAGAGTTGGTGGGAGGGGATGAGATTGCGGAGATTGTGAAGAGGTTTATGGATTTGGAGAACGATGAGAGGAAAGAGCTGACGAAGAATGCGAGAGAGGTGCAGATGATTTGTGAGAGAGAGTTTGAGGGTGGAGATGGACAGTCGTTTGAGTTTAACATAGGAGGTTTGGTTCAATTGATTTTGCAATTGGGTTCCCAGTGAGCTTGAATGCATTTTGGGATCTAATTTGTGGGGAAACTTTTAGTGTATTTTCATTTTTTGCTTCCATTTTGATTTCAGCAGTATTTGTATTTTGTATGGAACCACTAATATATATTCCACACGGTAGCTAAGAATTTTCCCTAATTTGTGTTGTGGGAGTTATCAAAAGCTCAAAATTGATCACCTTAGTTGTACTTTCTCCAATTTTGGTCTTTGTAAGAATAATTGGTCAACTGATCAAGAAAGACTATCGGATGCATTTACCTTATACATCCTCATTAGCTACACGTACGGTATTAGCCGTTAACCTTTGGGATATGATAAAAAGTGAATTAATTATCATGTGAATTAGAATTATTAATTAATTTGTTACTAGATACAATTTATAGAATAGTAGAATACTGATTTTATTAATATAAGACATCATAAACTAGAGTTTGAGCAGAATAAAATGTATACTCATCCAAATACAGAAAACAAATTAAAGGATACTTCACCAAATGTGGAGCCATTAAATATCTAAACTTGATCATGTGGACTTGGGACGCCGAAGTCCCTAATAATTAACTCAAATAATGTGGGGTGTATTAAAACTGTCCACTTTTAAAAATTTATAATTAGTACTCATACCTTTTATCTAAGTACTCACTAAAGTTATGATTACAGAAGCATGTAATTTATTAAAACTTAGTCTAATCAAATAGAATCCGAGAAAAAACACCAACAATAAAGTCACCAAATTTTAGTAGAAACTTTAGTATATGTCGCGTTGATTGTGCTATAATTAAGAAACAATTTTGAGCTTGAAAGAAAAGCCAAAGAAAGATTCTCGTATCACCTAATCAGTTTGAATAATTACGTTAGAATTGTAAGGCAATCGAATGATGTGTAGTGAATTTATACAGCAAAATTTCTACAGCTAAGGTAACTAATAATTACAAGACAGGGAACATAAATGACATACTACAAGTGATATTTACAATCAATCTTTGCGTTCCATATAATTCCAGGGAAATGTATAACGTTAAATAAATGAATTGACTTAATTATCTCTAGACTTATAGTGAACTTAACCAGGTGGATCCAAAATATTCAAACTATAGAAAATGTGGATGGATAGATAAACATCAGGGGAGGTTGGAAGACAGTTACGTACCCTTTCTGTAATAAAAGCCTTAACAACAATACATATGATTGCCGGAAAAATATAAGCATGATATCTATATGGTTGCCGGAAAATGTAGAGGGTTGGGAGGAGGGCCCTCCCAAGATTTTTTGGCCAATCTATATTTATATATATGTATAAAATATTATTTATCATGAAATGTACATATAAAGTATATTCAGTATATAATTATCACACAATATTAGTTACTAGATTTAAAAGAAATAATTTTCATTAACTACATATCCGGGTGATATATACTTTGATTTTATTTCTTATTAGTCATGAATTATATTTTTCGTAATCATTCAGTTGAAATTTGACTATAATTTTCTTCAAACATAAATTATTTATAAAATTAACTCCTCACAAGTTAAATTCCTGAATATGTCCTGCTTATATATAATCCGAGAAACACCACCCACAGTGAGACCACCGAGCTTTAGTTTGAACTTTGAAGTTCATGTATGTCTTGTTGTATCTGTGCTGTTGTGAAATACTTTTTTCCTCGAAACAAAGGTTAAAGAAAGATTGACTCGTGTTAGCTAGCCCGCCAATCTCCCCTCAGCCCGATATATTTAATTAGTTTGCGTAATAACCCCTCTTCTCTATAATTAAAATAATCCACACTGATTAATTAAAATAATTCATGGTCCTAGGTTTCATTAAATGAGAAGTGAAAACTACTAGTTCGTGTCACCTCGTGTAATTTGCACTCTTCCATTTGTCATCCCACTACTTTACTAAATTAAATATTTTGTTTTGATTTATTTCTTGGGAGAAGGAATAATTTGACATCCCACTCCTTTAATAAGTTAATTATGTTGTCTTTTAATATTTGGGAGATGGGTCGTTGTACTTGCACTCACTTATTGGCTTATAACCAAACAACTCTTTATATATTTCATATTGTTATAGCGGTTTACAACTTACAACAACCAACAGCTTTTTCTTTTGTTTACAACAACCTGACACTTAATAGCATTGTTCTGGTACAAGTACAATTCGAGCTCTCTCTTTTCGTTGTTGACCCAAGAAAAATTAAATACTTTGTTTTCTTGAGAATGATTTTTTCTCTACGGAATTAGTGGAGGGGACACGCTAAAGATAATTTTCGAACTCATAAAAGAAGTGTTTTTTTTTTTGTATATCAGTATTAACTATTAATCTTATGAATCAAAAAGTTCTAGTAAAATCTGGTCATATAAAACATGAAAAGAACAAGGGAGCTATTGGAAAAACCGGACTGTCACGAGACTATAGATTTACATGTTGTCGCTAAAATCATTAATAATAAAGTTTTGTTGAACAATAATTAATAAAAAAAAAAACTCAAAGGTTTTGTACGAAGTCTCTGTAGATTTACTTGAAGATATGACAAAAAAACTACATGAATAAAATTTGTGAAAATAAAAACACATTTCTCTAATGAAGTAAAGAAACTTTCCCATACCAATACCAATAATGAAAGAAGTTGACCCAACAACTCCAAATGAGTCCTCCAGCTGTCAAAACAAAAACCGTCCCGTCTCTACAAAATCAAATAGGATATAACTTAATCTAATTTCCAAATACCATTCCTCCCTTAGGCAAACCCAAAAGCAGAAATAACAATATATAATAATAATAATAATAACTTTTCGTTTCCTATTTCTGTTTTTTTGTTGATAATCCTCGTTTCCTATTTTATTTTTCAATAGAAGAAAATGGGAAAGAGAGAGAGAGACAGAAAGTTGGAACAACTAATTGATGGGGTGACCAACCAAAGAGACAAGATAAAAAGAAAAGCAAAGGCAATTTTCAGCATCTTATGTTCACTCTCCTCTTATCTCTCAACACTTGTTCTCTTCCTCCTATCTTTGACTCCCACCCCTTTTTCTTCTTTCTCCAATTATTAAAATCATCTTTCTCTTTTGCCTCTCATACAATCATATTGCTCATTTTTACTATATACTAGTTCATTAAAAAGCTGGTCTTGGTTGCAGATCTGGCCTAGCCCCTCTTCTTTCGATACGGAAGGTATCCCATGAAATTTTTCGCCATTCCTTTAATTTTAAATTATTTTTTGGTCCCCTCGATATTTTCCTTTTTGTTGATTTCAATAAATCTCATCACATCTCCCCATAAAAGAGAAGAGAAGCTTCCCCATAATCCTTAAAATTCCCAAGATTATAAAAAAGAAAAAGTGACACCACTTCTTCTTCTATTCCTCAGACTCAAAAATCGGATTCTGAATCCAAACCCGGCCCGGTCAATGGAGACCCAAGAGAAACCGGGCTCACGCAATCTGGGAGACTTCCTCCGAATCAAACAAGATGATACTCAAAGCAATCCGGGCCCAATTACTGACCCGAACAGCCACTCCGGTTCAGTTACTTTAAATTCCATTCTGAGCGACAAAACCGGCCAAATCCACCAGCAGCCGCCACGTGTCCACTCAAACCGGACATTAGCCGACATTATCCGCGACGAATCATCCGCCGCCGCAAAAACAGACGGTAAGAGAACTTGGCAGCTCTTCAAATACAAGCTCCGCCACCACGCCTCCAGCCCCACCCACCGCGATCGTGCGGCGGGTACGAGCGAACCCGAATCAACCCGGGTACCCGACCCGGTAGAATCGACCCGACCCGAAACTCGGCCCGGTGTAGCAATTGAGCACACGAGTTCGTTGGCGATGAGATTGCAGAGTGAGATAAATGACGATGACGAAGATGATGACGTGGAGGTGGAAGGGAATATTCCGGCGAGGACGTCGTTGATGGCGCTGTTGGCGGAGACGGACAGGCAAATGGGTCTTGTTGTTGATGATGGGTCTGACTTTTTGATGGACGGTCAGGATTTAGTGGTGGAGGAGAGTGTTGTTGTAGGGTATAATAGTTGCTGTGTCTGTATGGTGAGGCACAAGGGCGCGGCTTTTATCCCCTGCGGTCATACGTTTTGCCGTCTGTGCTCCCGTGAGCTGTGGGTGCAGAGGGGGAGTTGCCCGCTTTGCAATAATTGTATTGTTGAGATTCTTGATATCTTCTGATCAATTAAGCACTTAATTGATTGATCAAAAAAAAGATTGCTTGATTAATTCTTCTCCTTGATTATGTTTTCTGTAAGTGGCGTTTTGGGTGGTGATTGATTGATTGATTAATATAATTATTATTATTATTATTATTATCATTATTGAGATTTTTTATGTGGTTTTTGTTGTTATTTTTAGTTTCTTTTTGTGGGTTAAAATGAAAATGAAAAAAGAATTATGGGATTTTTTGGGGCAGGCACGAGAAATAACTGAACATGTGCATTTAGGAATGGTTGGTACTTGAAGTTTGAATTTGTGTGTTGTGGTGGTGATAAATGCTGTCTATTAAAGGGCAAATTCTATCTACCTCCCCTGAGGTTTCATCTCTCTCCATCCACCTCCCCTCTAGTTTGAGTTTTTCTATCCACCTCCCCTCTAGTTAGATTCGAGGGGTAAAAAAGTCAAATAATTTTAATCAAAAAAGAAACTATTGAACTAATTCTAGTGACAACTCAACCAAATAATTATACAAATTAAGTTTTACTAATATGTATGCTATATTGTACGGAAAAAATATTAGATGTACGTAAGTAAGCCTTATATTTAAATAACTAAATTAAATTAATAATAGACCTGTTCGTTGCAAGTGAAATATACACATAGTTAATGTACAAATGTATTTATTTGGGGCTTATCTCAACATGTAAATTAAGATAAAAATAAATATATTCATTTAACTAAATAATTTAATAGTTCATGTATCTTTTCCTTTTTTAAGAAATTAAAAATTATTGAATTATACACCTACTTTAATTTATTAAAAAAATATATGAATAATTGAATTATTAAGTTAAGTGAAGCTATTTATTATAATACAACTCAAAAACTTAATATTTACCAATTAGTAATATATAGTATCCAATGAAAATTATTAAATTTACATAATTATATTTTGGAAAACGATATGCATGCTTGTATTCAATATAAGGTGGACATAGTTAATATTTTTTTTCGATGTTTATTTTATATTAGAAGTTAAATGCATGAATAGCCAAATGCTTTGGTTATCCTTGAATAAATTTATATATTTTATAGAGTTAAAAAAATGTGAAATTTGATATTTTTTGTATAACACATAAGTATTTAGTTATATTTAGCTTTAAATTTAGGGTCCTACTCTATTTTATACTTACTATAAAAGGTGCTCATGTATATCTATTTTCTCTATGAATAGAACATTGTTTGAATTTCATTATCAACTACTTAACCATGAATTTATTTATTCTCTTCTTATTAATTTTGTGTTGAGGTAAGCCCCAAAATAAAGATATCAGTACATTAACTATGTTTATATTTTGCTTTGCATTGAACGTGTATGTTATTATTAAAATTTAATTATGCAAATAAAGACTTAAATAGTTAATTCATCTAATATTTTTCCTCCAATTATGCATATTAGAAATTGCTAATTTATTAAGTTGTTTGGTTGTGTTGTGAATAGAAATTTAATAGTTTATTTTTTTTATTGTTTGACATTTTTAACCCTCAAATATAAGTCTTAATTAATAGTCAAATGAGTTAGGGGAGGTGGATAGAAAAATTTCAAACTAGAGGGGAGATGGATGTAAAGAGAAGAAACCTCAGGGGAGGTGGATGGAATTACCCCGTCTATTAAATCATCCAGCTCCTTTGCTTCTTTTGGACAAAAAAAACTAGTGGTACCAACTTTTTTATTTTTGCTGATAAACGTGAAAATGACATAATGTACTCTTTTTTTTCTTTTTTTTTTTTGTTGTTGTAGTTTTTGTTTTCTTCTCTTGTCTTCCGTGATCGTATTAAATGTTGGAACACATATGTGACAAATGTGTGCACTCGCAATAAATGTTGGGGAAAGATTACTAGTGATCTACCATTACACATCTTGTGCGTTTAGTAAAATTTCATCACGAATTCTCATTTTTGGTATTGAAATAAATTAACGAGCTAAGTAATATATACAAGTACGTGACGATTATTGAAGTAATTTTATTTGAATTAAAAAGTCAATAGCTTTTCCTTGTTACAAATACTTCGTTTCTCTTTATTTTTTAATAATATTATTTCAGTAGTTTGAATGATATTTCGGTACATAATACTGACTACTGAGCGGTACTTGAGATTTTAGAAAAGAACCAGGGCCATGATAAATTTAGGTGGTTGAAATGGAAACAAAGTGCATCTAATGTATCAAAATAATTTTGTTACAGCACATGAGGAATACAATACATCTCATCATGACACATACACATATTGTCAGTTTGTCACTGTCAAGTTTCGGGCGTGGCTAATGAATAAGTTGGTTTGTAGATTAATGCATGTCATTGGGTAATAGCTCATTACTCATTTATTAACACACTTATAATAGGTCGTGAATTGGTTGGATGATAAATGGTACTTCACTTGTTATATCATTGTTCATTAATGACTAATTTAATAGTTGTATAGCGTTGATCAAGTAAATGTTATTAAATTTTAAATTTGTTTATCTAAGCTTAATATTAAAGGGCTTGGACTTGCCTCAAAAAAAAAAAAAAAAAAAAAGGGCTTGGACGAATATGGTTTTGACCACTTAGAGTAGACAAAGTTAGCGGTGGTTGTGCCATGAGCAGTTCACCTGAAACGCTCAACAGACACCAACTTTAGGTGTATGCCACCATCACCCTCAATTTTAAATACTAAACTATATAACTATTACTGTATGATGGGTACCTGTTATAATGTTGCAATCCACCACTACTTAAGTGCGCATTAAGTTATAGCGAAAAAGCTTTGTACAACAGATAAAAATGTTTTGAGTATATCTGCTGATAAAATTTCTCCAAAATCAAGTCCTAGGGTCTTTAGACATATAACTCATTTCTTGTTAGGTCTATATGAATAGAAATCTCTTTAACATGTGTAACTGATGTATAATGTGAATTATATATCAGTGCAACTATTTAAATAATCAGTGGCACAAATAAAATGGTACAATAGCTAGATACAATGAGATTATAAACTGCCACAAAAAATGCATTAGTTGACGTGTTAAAATGTTGCTCGATCTAATTTTTAATGATGCTTTAAGATGACAATTTAAGATGACAATTTAATTAAAAATAATGACATTAATAAATGTCATTAGAAATGCATAACTTGACGTAATAAAAATTGTTTAATTGGCACTTAATAATGCCATTAAAGAGAGAATAAAATAATAAAAAGGGAAAACCAAAACTTGTTACTCCAGAACAGCTTTGGTTACCTCATACTATCATATATTTATATTTATGTATTTTATTCACACAAAATCTCCATGTCAGCAATATTAATGAAACAAATTGTTAAAATGCTAAAATTTATTAATCGAAACTTGCATTAAGTACAAGGAAAATGAAAAATACAAGTATTGGATTGTGCTACCAACCCAACCGATCTACGCACCAAATTTCATAAATAAAATGTATTATATGTGAAATATTAAAAAACAAACTCTAACATCAAACTAGAACTCCATCTCCAAAATTCTTAATTGCATAAACAATTAAAATAAACACTTAATTACAAGTTTACAACTTACTGTACCAAGAAATCCATCAACTCCCAATATTTTCTTGATCATCTTTCAATACTAAACGCAGTAAGTTGCTTTCTGATAAACACCGCTGCGACAAGCAATAAAAACGTATGAATGAAATACTATCCACGAACCAAATTCTAATTTATTTGGTTGAATATGTAGATTTGAAGTAATAAAAATATCAATGAAAATAGTTTCCTTAGTATTAGTAGTATATCTACAATGTAAACGAACTAATGGATGAATTAAGATTTTTTTTGTGAGCTTTGCGAGTTTCAGTTTCTTTCTCATTGTTCTTTCATTTTTGTGAACTATGGATGAATTAAGATTTCTCATTGTTCTTTCCTGCTGATCTGAGCATATCTTTTTTCACTTGTTTTGAGCAAGTTTCATGTTAATATCTTTCACTTGGTTTTAGTAGATTGCTTCATTTTTTTTTTTTTTGGCAAAACATTGCCCGCCAATCCGTCCGCCACCCGTGCAACCCGAACCTGCTTGGTTTGAAACAAATAAAAATAGGCCAAGCAGTAATCCGCTAAGATTGGGTTGGATGAAATTTTGTGCGACAACACGCTGAAATCCGCCCGCGTACACTCTAAAAATACAATCGAAACATAAATGTATGTGGATCAAGCCCATTACTTCCCTATAACTTTTTATCCCACTAAACTAGGCCCGGCCCCAATAGAAAAGCCCATATGGTTTGATCGGGGTCCGGATCTGCTCCCCAAACACTCCGTCGAGCTCTGATCGCGGCTCCCATGAAAATTCGAAACTGAAACACACCGGTCAAATGAGCCGCTTCAAATCTCATCATCATCGTATACTCTTTTTTACGCTACTGTTTTGTGCATCTCAATCGATAGCAACGGACTCAAGTGAAGAGTTTACGGAGGCATTGCTGTTGCGGCCACTGCCCGATCGGAAAGTGTTGGCTCATTTCCACTTCCAGAGCACTGCGCCGCCTACTCGAACCTATGGCCGCCACCATCATCTCTTCCCCAAATCTATTTATCACCTGGTAAAATCAAAATCACTACTCTTAGTTTATACTCTAATGTTTTTGTTTCAGTGCATATTGTTAATTTTATTGAACAAAATTAGGTAGGGTTTAGTTGAAATTCGGTCCAATTGTGTTTAATTTATGGCGGATTTTTATGAAGCTTATGTGTGATTATTAACCTAAGTTTGTTTACATTTGCACTTGTAAGTTTTAAGAAATTAAGTAATTGATGAGGATTAGTGAAGTAGCAAATGAAGTTAAGAAAATTAGATTTTCATTTTTATTTTTATTTTTGTTTTGCTTTGTTTTGCTTTGTTTTGTTTTGTTTTGTTTTGTTTTGTTGTTGAGTCTTTAAGCATGAGAGCATTTCAGGTCCATAAGTTCCAAGTCCGGGAGATGGAGTTGTCTTTCACGCAAGGTCGGTGGAATTACGAACGATGGGGAGGATATGATCCCATCTCAAATAGCAATGCAAAGCCTCCTGGAGTAGAGCTATGGGCTGATTTTGATGTTCCCCAAGATCAGGTCGATGATTCCTGGAAGAATCTAACACATGCTCTATCGGGGCTCTTTTGTGCTTCAATCAATTTCTTGGAGCATTCAACTACTTACTCTGCGCCTCAGTGGAGCTTTGGCTCGTCTTCAGGAAAGTTGCGCTATGGTACGTTGCCCCGTGAAGCTGTCTGCACCGAGAATCTAACTCCTTGGTTGAAGCTGCTCCCGTGCAGAGACAAAGCTGGGCTCTCGTCCCTGATGGACCGACCTTCGATATACAGGGGGTATTACCATTCTCAGAGACTGCACCTGAAATCGGATGAGTTTGATACATCTGAGTCGAGAACGGGGATAGTGCTTGAACAAAGCCTTACGGTTGTTCTCCAGCCAAACACTGTGGGGACTGGAGGGACACTTTCTGGTAAAATTTCACAACCAAGTTGGTCACTGAGCTCATTATTTGGTAGGGAAGTTTCTGGTAAATGTTCTCTTTCTAATTCTGCTAGCGTGTATGTCCAATTGGAGAAGAACTTGGTATCTCAACTGATAGACAAAATCGGTGAAGTATCGGAAAATGATATTCTTATTCATGAAGGCTTTTGGAACAATGCTTTATTCGAATTGTCGGTTCCCCCCAAAAGGATTATAAAAGAAACGAAGAACTTGCAGAAAGAGGGCTCTGTTCTTTATGAATTTCCAATTAACGATTATGATAAATCTGTTTCATTTGATTTGGGGCTAAGGTGGAAGTTGCCCGTAGTCTGGTCATGTCAGCAGGCACCCTTACATGCAAGCAGATTTTTATTGGGAAGTGGGAATGAGAGGGGTGCTATAGCCATCTCCTTTAAATCTACTGGAAGCAACAACTTGAAAATTGCTGATAGTAATGAGAAAGAATGTTGGTTGAGAGTTGGCATTTTTCAAGTGGTGCCTTGGTATGTCAAGGTCTATTATCATACGCTGGAAGTGTTTGTAGATGGAGAACGTCAGACAACAATGGATAATGTAGAGCAAATACGTGTTTCACCTTCTGAGGACAAGGTCTCTACTGGAGTGATGGAAATGGTCCTGCGATTACCATGTAGTGTTAAAACAGCTGCATTGACTTTGGAGTTTGATAAGGTATATTTCCACCCGCCTTGGTTTAGAAAGAAACTAATCTTTTTGGCTGCTATGCATGTGCAGTGAGTAGTATATTGTTAAAAATAAGCGATAATTGTACCTTGCGGCGACTTCTCCCGTGTGTGCATAACTTATCATGCGCGGATAAATGAAAAAAATCATAAAAATTGGCTTAATTCCGTAATTTTCTCGGTTTACTTTTGTATGTTCTCGAATCACGACTTGAGGCCTGAACTCCATTTATATGGTAAATAAATTTGGCTAATTAATTTGTGATATAATAAACAGTGAGAAATTGTTCACAAGATAATTAGGCAAATAAGTAACCATTGACTTCGCTGGGGATGTAAAAAAATTGTTTGAATTTGCGATTTCCTTGCTTCAGAGGTGGCACTTTGAGGGATTGTTCCCAGTTCCTAATTTCAGTTAAACTGAAGAAATCAAGGCCTGCTCATCTTGCATGCTGTTAACCTTAAAACTGGAGGTAGCTCACTTTTCTTCCTGGAACACGACAAAGTAGGTTATAGATCACCAAGTTTCCCTGTCCTGAAGACAATTGTTTCGGGACTAGGCCTCTCCCATTGTATTAGTCTATATAGATTAACTTATGATTGAAGTCTTTTCTTGAAGTTTGTCTATATAATTGAGCTCTATGTGTGCGGATCTGTTGGTATCTGTCTGATGGATATTTTGTAATTTTTAGTTTTTAATCTCTTTATGCTTCCCATCTCCGTCATGCTTTCAACAGGGTTTTCTTCATATTGATGAGTATCCTCCAGATGCTAACCAGGGTTTTGACATTCCATCAGCAATAATAAACTTCACCGATTTCCAAGCAAACATAAATTTTGATGATGATTCCGTGAAAGAAGTGCCCATACTATCCAAATTACAGGTATCAAAACAAGTAAATGTGATTCCTTGTCTTTTTGCTAGTTCTTTTGTTTTACGAACCATTTTCATTTCTTTGCAGGGAAGAGTCCCAGTGCTATCCTACACTGAAGTACTTCTTGTTCCTTTGACAACTCCTGATTTTAGCATGCCTTACAATGTGATAACCATCACATGCACGGTCTTTGCTTTATATTTTGGATCTCTGCTTAATGCACTAAGAAGACGTGTTGGTGAGGAAGAAAGGCTTCTAAAAGGAGGTGGGATATTTGAAGTTTTGTGATATATAGTGTCATCGCCTTAGTTATTTCATATGTTTGATATTAAAAAATATCATATCAAAACCACCCAAAAGAAAAAAGAAGAGTATTTAGTTCTAACACCTCTGCGCTTACACCACCATTAAATTGAGTATTGATACACCACTATTAATGATGGGTGATACAGGCATCCTTTATTTTCAATGAACATTGTACTGCATTGCATCATTTCTATCTTATTACCAGGAGAGCTCTTACCATTGGATTGACCTTCTGACTTTGTTTGTTAGCTAATGGATATTGTGATTAGGCTGCTTGGATAGACCACACTGTAGCTGTTTAGGTGACTTTTAAGATTATATCCATGTGTAGCAAGGTAATATTAATATTAATTGTAATTATATATGGTTACGAGATGGTCACTGGAGTACTCCTGTGACATACTGACACAGAGTAACATTAGACATATGCCTAAAATTTCCTTAGATCTCTGATGCTCGTTAAATTACGTCATATGTCCTACATAGCTCCGAATACCTTCCAACTAGTTTTTGAGATCGCATGCGCTATAGTTTCCCCTTCTTCCAGCCATTTTTTTATGTGAAGTTTCAAAAATGACCTCTTCTTCTTGGTTTTGTAATTGTCGTTCTTGTTCTTGTTTGTCTATATTGTACCACAGTGCACTTCAGTCAGTCGATCTCAGTGGTTATCTGTAAGTTAGTATCTAAGCCTCTGATGGTCAATAGCTCTTGTTTTTCGTTGGTGTAGTTATGATGTATGCTTCAACTTTCTCCTTGTAAATACGCTTATTGATCTTTTATGATATATGCTTCAACTTTCTTTTTGTGAATATGCAGATTGACCATTTATGTGTTCCGTGCTTATGCTAGTATGAGGAGTTATATAATGTTTGTATGCACAGCTATATTCTCTGTTGTAAAATGTCTCAACTTTTATCTGGAAACAGATAACTTTTAGGAAAGACAAAAGATTCGCTTAACGCTATGCTTTGTTCATTTATTTGTTCTCTTCATAGATTTTTGGCTTAAATCCTGGTAGTATCAGAGATTTCTATTACCTCGTATGATGAATTAGTTTGTTTGCCTTTCCAACATGCACCTCGACTGAAAATATATTTTTGCATGCAGCTGCTAATAGAGCTGGCCCGTTGACGTTGTTGCTATCAAAGTTGTCTGCTAAGTTGCGAGGAAAGCCGTGGGAACCACCAAAGTCATCTCCGTCTCCAAAATCCGTCATAAATCGGAAGCTGATTCTGAAAGTTGCTTTAGTAGCTGGCGTTGCTGTTGCTTGGCAGTACTATTCTCAATGACAAACGGAGCAACCTATGAATGAACCCTTTTCCTCTGTAAGATATCAAAATTGGTTTGAAGGGTAGGGATTAGATCGTATGAGCTAAAACGTGTCTAATTTTCCAGTTGTAGTCCCTCTTGTATCATTGAATTCATATTTTTTTTTTTTAAATTTAGCTTCCACTGATTCAGGAGTTGAGAGTTGAATTCACTTAGTAGGAAATGAGTGATGACAAAAGATGTGATATATTTTGAAGAACAGGCATTAATGTGAAATTCGATCAACCTTATGGACACACACATGTGGGTGTGGTTTTGTATTTTGATGTGAGGTCCATGAAAAACAGCGTTTATCATCGTACTTCTCATGGCTACCATGTGGACATTCTCGAACGGTTGTTTCTATTAACAAGCCCTTATGATTTATTTTGAGAGGATTTGGCAATTTACCCGTGTTATTGTCAAGTTAGCACATATACCCTGTAAAAAATAAATAGGGAAGTTACCTTACTCTCTATATGTGCAAACTTGAGCGAGGGTAATTTGTTGGTGAAAAAAGACATTTATACCCTTTTTCTCAAAAAGAAAAAGCTGTATATCTTTTGATTTATTAATTTAAGTTATTACATAAACATAAAAAAAAAGTTACTATTTTGTAATATATATGTTTTTATACATTTACTCATAATTGTTTGAAAGAAAGACTGCAATTATATTTGAAACTATAAAAAGAATCTTTTTAGAAATAAGTAAATAACTATTAACTAGGGTATTCTGGATATTAAAAATAATAATTTTTTTTAAAAAAAAAAACTCAAAGGGGACAATGTACTACTTTTTGGAATCCGATGGAGGTAACTTGTCAATTTAACACGGGTTAAATTGCCAACACCCCTTATTTTTTGATTCAGTCAAAATATTTCATAGACATAGGCCACATGAAATATTCTTAGACGTTTTAATACTTATATTTGAACATAATTTCAACAAATTTAGTAGATTATTAACAATATATATATATAAAATAACCAAATCTATTAGAACTTACAAATTGGCCACTGGAGGTATATTTAAATTAATTTCTTAAAACAAAAAGGGTCGATTAAAAATAGAGGAAGAATAAAGAAAATATGAACCCAAGGGCCGAGCCGGTTAAAAAGCCTTCCTTTAAGAAACAAAAGAACAAAAAAGAAAATAATAGAACACAAATTAAATGTGCTTTATTTTTGGTAATAAAAAGAAAATAATAGATGCGTTTTCTGTTGGGCAATTTATATTACATAGTCTCGTAATCCTCTTCATCTACAAGCTCTCTTCAGTTCCTCTAATTCCAACGCTACGACATTAAATTGGAATTAGGGTTAGGGTTTCAGCGCCAATTTTGGTCACCACACGATGTATGCTGATAGAGAGGAGGCTCAGTCCAGTAGGTCGGTTAAAGAGCGCCTCAACGGCACTTCAGCCGCCGACTCCGGTCGCCGTAGGCCTATCTCCGGCAAGAGGTAAGTTCCTTTTGCCTTAATAATTTATTCATGCGTTTTGAACTGTTGTTATTGTTTTATTCAGACTGATGTATATTTGTCCCGTTGTGAGATTATCGTACAAGTTTGCCTCTCTGGATCTTCAATGAGTGTTCTTAAGTTGTGTTTCTTTTATTATAGTTAACTACTGAGTTATTGAAAATGTGATTATGCTTCGTACTGGTTCGGTATGAGAATGCTTTGAAGAGAAGAATATAATACTTATTGATTGTGTAGTAGGACCTTGTTTCCAGGCTAATTGGGGTTTTTACGGGGCGTATGTGTGTTCCGACTACTTTTTGTGGTCATAGAGGACATCTAACTTCACGCAAATGATTTTTGGGGTGCATTATTATGTAAATGTATGTCAGTTAAAGATGGTGCTGTGGCATTCTTTCAAATTGAACAAGTATCTGGGAGATCACAGCAGCCCCTTAATTTTTTCATGCAGACTAAGAGAGGATGACGATAAATGGGAACACGATCTTTTCGTGGACAACGATCCTCAAGTCTCAAGTATGGAGTATTTTGAGTGAAGTTTAGTTAAAGTGTTTTTTTTTTGTTTGCAAGTGTCAGTATCAATCCTCTACTTACTAGTCTGAGGTGGCTGTGATTTTCTATTTATTGCTTGCTTAGATCGTAAAGTTGGTACAAGAGATCTTCGTTTGAAGCTTCAAAGAAAGAGTGAGCAAGCCCAAGGTGTGAGGGGATCTTCTTCTGGAGGTGCAAGAGATCTGCGGGAGAAACTCTCTGGTACATCGTATTCGCGTCCTGTTGAGACCAGGAATCTACCACCGAGGTCAAAGCCCGCAGCTGAAGTCGGTAAACCTCCTATAAAGAGTGTTATAGCCGATGCATCTACTCCAGAAGTAAGGAAGATTGCTAGCTCTGTATCCAAGAAAAAAACTCAGCAGAAGGTAGGAAGACAGCTAACTTGTGTTCTAATGTATTTAAGCCCCCATATCCCACCTAATGTTGACATATTGATGCAGGTTGAGTCGGTGGATAGCTTCCTCCGGTCCTTGGGTCTTGAGAAATATTCAATCACATTTCAAGCTGAAGAAGTACGTAAATCTGTTGTGACAGTATAACTTATCTAACTGATAATTTTGTTGGAATATTCTTTTATAATACTGTATGCTCTGATTTGTTAGGTTGATATGACAGCCCTAGTACACATGAGTGACGACGATCTTAAAGCTTTGGGAATACCGATGGTAAGTACTCTCTATGTTAGTCTGCATGTACATTTTTTCTCCTCATAGCCCAATTAACATTTCTTAAGGGCTTGTATCTTATTTTAAATAATTTTTCCCTACATCAGTAATTTAGAGTTATTAGTTAAAGAGATCTTAGAATTGTAGCCCGATTTTCATATTATACTGGCTTGTAAGTTCTTTTGATTTATGTTTTCCTCCGTCAGTAATCTCGAGTTATTAGTTGAAGAGATCATTGATGGATAGGTATCAAAGAGGGATATGCAGTTTCATTTTCTTTTTTTCTTGTCCCTGGAACAACACCAATATTTCTTATTTAGAAGTCTCCATTATCTTTTTTCGCAAAGACGTCAGTGCTGAAGTCTTACTTAATTCTACAAGTACCACAAGCACTGATATCTCACTCCTCTCCGTCCCAACCAGAATTTCTGTTAAATTGTTTCCATTTATTCTGTTCAATCCCTCTCTTTTCCTTCATATATTGGAAAAAATCATGATCAATTGCCAATCATCTTATTATACCCAACTTCAGTTTAAGACCTGTAATCCAGTTGGTCATAGCTTTTTATGACATTCAAACTCTCCAACTAAGAATGAAAAACCTTGATGTTATAGTTAAATCAAATATACTATTGGAAATTGCTCTTTGGAATTCTGGACCCTCCTCAAATGATGGGCATAACTGCATAAGAAGAAAAAAGAAGACTTAGATAACACAGTTGGAGAAAGATGTGTTCTCTTGTGAATGCCCTTGATCCAGGCACTATTCTGTATTTCTAAAATACTTACGTGTTAGTGATTGCCCTGTGGACCATATTCGTCAAATGATAAGGGAAGACATATTCCTTCATTAAATGGTCGCCATTCTCTTTTTCTCTTTTCCTTCCCTGAAGAGAGTATCGTCCTCAGCCATAGCAGGCTGTGGCGATCTGTTTTATTTGCTTCCAGAAGTGAGATAGAGTGACTTGCTCATGTCTATAATTATGAAAACAAGGAATTAATATAGTTGTCAAGTGCACAAGGCACAGAACAAAGTTGTTTTCGGTTTGGGCACAAAGCGCATGGCAAGGTGTGTTCTATTGAAGCTGCAGGAGCATCTTACATGTAAGAAGCGAGCTTGAGCAGTTGAAAACATATATCAAGAAAGCATGGGTGCTCGGAAAAATAGCAAGAAGCGGTGTCGTGGTGGCGCTACGAGATGGCGATTCTTCATTTTGCGTATAGAAAAGAAAAAAGTAGGAAACTTTGAAACTAAAACTTCAGATAAATTCTATTTTCTAAAGCATCAGAAGTAGAAGCGTCATATCCAGTTATAAACTCAACAAGCCCTAGTTGAAATAAACACGAGAAAGGGCATGGCTTATAGAGTTCTAGATGAAAAATTAAAGACCAAACGATAAGCAGAAGAAGAAAAATGATCTTGGAAGATGAAGGGCTGCTACCTTGGTGTGTAGCAGGAATGTATCATTACATATAGGGTTGTATTATTGCTTCTTAATGTCACATTGGACTTTGTTTGGGTACCCAATTAGTACAAGGCACTGCTAAAAGATTCTCAACCAGTTTTAAGGTTTTAAAGTTTAAATCAACTAAAAATAGCATTCTACCTCTGGAAGTAATGGTCACCCCGTTATATTATTACTTTTTATTCGAGTCCAATTAAAGATTTCAGTTGAGTCCTTTCGTATGTGCTCAAGACCAATGGAGCTTTTTCCTTCACTTTTGAATTGTTAAGGCAATCTCAGTGGTTTCCTATTGTTTCAGGGTCCAAGAAAGAAGATACTTCTGGCACTGGAGACAAGAGTCTGATATCAGTTGAGGCAGGTCATTTGTTTCTTAATCGGATATCATATCAATTGCTGACCATCGTCAGACCAACAAGCGTACTATTTTATGGTAAAAAGTTCTCGTATAGCTTCTCTGATGAAGTCTCTCTTGCTGAAAATGCCCTGAACCAGTGTTTTTTTTTGTATTTGAAACTTGGTTGTTCTTCAAATTTTTAACTCAAGGATCTAAGTTAGTGATTCGTGCTTTGTCTTTGCCAAGCTTATTGCTTACACTTTTATATCTATATTCCCAATTGAGCTTGTGAAGCATCTCTGATGCGTGTACTTGAATTATTCTGCATTTTCATACACGCTTATCAGTTAGATTGAGAACTCTTCTACTAGTTTAATTAATTGTTAAGTATAAATGCTTCAGACCTTTGTGCTCTACTCTTTCTGACCGCGTCTTCACAGCACCCCCCCCCCTTCCCGTGGGGGTCGGGGTGGGGGCGTGAGATTTTTTTTGTTCTGTCGAGTTTCTGGAGAATTTCTTACCAATTAAATTTTCTTGTATCCTGGAAGTCGTTGCTTCTTTAATCTTAGATGGTGGGAGGATTCCCGTTTAACTTGATGTCTGCTACGAATTCTTTTTTCTGATCAGTATGCTTAATCTGAATGCTCTTGGCGATAAAATTTCAATGCTCTTCATATTTGGTTGACGTACAACACTAGCTTTTTAAGCTTCAGTTTTAACTAACACGAGTCTATACTGGCTAAAATTGATGGCCTAGACTTTTTACGTTACGAAAGGGTTCAAAATAAAAAATAATACGAGACAATACGACATACTGTCATAATGTGTTATTCTATAGTATCTGGTTTAGTAGACTATTATTATAATTTGGAACGTGCAATTCACTATGAAAATGCAATCCTTTTCTCCCATAAGCTTAACCAAAAATTGTCATTCTACTAAGACGTTAAGGATTTGTTTATTAAAGGAGCCCTAGGTAATTAGTTTAATTTCAAAGTGGTTGATTCATCTGCTATCATTCAAAAATTTACAGTAAGAAGTAATACTTATAACCAATTTTTTACTTTGTTCCACGAAATAAGTATGTGAACACTGAACGGTGTTATTTATGCATGTGTATATGTACATTTTGTTTTTTGTAAGACGCAATACAAGATAACAAATTTAGTATATAGGGAGTGGGAACATCGTGATCAAAAGCTAACAGTGGCTGTAATTTGGGGTAACATCAAGATTTGATAAACTGGTGTGTTCGATAGTGCGAATATGATGTTCATCATAGGGTTTGATGCAAGTGGTCGCTCCAAGTTTGGCCAAAAAATTCATCGTACAACTAGTTTCAGGGTAGCAGAAAGTAGATGTGATAGATATGAATATGAGGCGAAACCGAATTTCTTGAAGGAGTCCCCTGAGATGGGGCAAGTTCTCCTAGGTTCTGCGACAGCCCAACATGAATAGAGAAATTCTAGCAATGACAAGGCCGGTGATGTGAGTGCTAATGATAGTCCATCCTATAAAAACCCAAAAATTTCTTCGTTGTTACTTGAGTGACCCCACCAATGTCAAGAATGCTATTATAATTCAATCGAAGACACCACTAGAAAAATGAATCCCTCAGCCACTTACAACATTTGAGATATAGATTCTTTTTCAATCATTAACTTATAAGTGATAACCAGCCATAACTATACATAAATAAATAAATAAACAAATAAAAGTTATACCAACCATCATTCTAAAACTTGACTAATCCATTGTCAACCTTACTCTCACCGCCTTACCAAAAAGAAGCGCAAGCCGCCTCATCATTTTTTATTTTTTGTGCTGCAAGGTCAAAACCACCATTGTCTTTGTCACAGGCTACAGCAATTCTGCATAAATGTATATAGGTAATATAATGTATTTGAGAAATTAAAACAGCGGGCCGTCTTAGCTCAGCTGGTAGAGCGCGTGGCTTTTAACCACGTGGTCGTGGGTTCGATTCCCACAGACGGCGTACTGTATGTAATCCTTTTAGTTCTTTTATTTATAGTATCCATAAATCTTTTATTTTGTTTCTGATATCCTTCAGTACGATTTTGGTAAATTGTTTCTTTTAATGATGATTAAAAACTGGAAGCGTATATATATATATATATATATATCTCAAAGCTTTCTTACTTATTACACAACCACATCCGTCATGTGCCCAGAAATAAAAAGAACAGAATCAAAAAATTAAGAGCAAAAGCTTCTTGTTACCAATGCAAAAGGAGAAAACAGAATAAAGACACAAATTCTGGAGGAGTAAAAGAGCTCAATGGGAGGAAATTTTGTTAGCAATTTGAGATTTTTAGCCAAAAGTACTTCCAAGCAAAATAAATCTAACATAATAAGAAATTTCAAATTTCTCATATTCATATTCATATCAATATCCAGATTTAGAGAAACAACATTGAGATTGAATATCTTTAAAATTCGCAACACTTGCAAAATCATCCGTGCATTTGGCGTCCTTGAAATCCCTTTATCCCGCTCCCTCTCTGACGTGCCCTTGATTACTCATCAATCTTTTGCTTCCAGAAAGAACTTTAACTAGGTTAAGATTTTCTCTCAACTCCGATATCCAAGAGCTTGGTTTTGAAGATTCTGGTTATCTTCCAATAAACGATCGTACTCTAACAACAGATCAGCTGCTTGTTTCTGCAGAGAAGCGACATGAGCTTCTGCAGTTTCGACCTGCTTGTCCTTCTCTGTAGATTCCAACTTCAACTTCTTCAGATTCTCCGTCAAACCAGTTATTTCTTTCTGTAGCTTTTTTACTTCTGCGGCAGCTTTCTCTTCCTTTTCTTTAAGTTGTAACTTTTCTTTCTCAAGCTTCTCGGCTTCTTCTTTTGAGACTCCAGTGCTGCTTCTTAACTTGATCAGCTTTCGCATGTAATGGTGCATTCTGTCAATCAAGAAACCAAGGAAGAGAGAAAAACCTGCAAGATGAAGTTTGGCATTTGAGTATGAGAACATGAACTATAAAGGCTTTTTTGTAAAGTAAAGAGATGGCTACATCTACAGTCCTTGAGGTTTGGTCTATCTACAGAAACCTCCGTTACGGTTTGAATAATTATAAACACTCCCTAGATCTTTAAATAAAAAAATAAAAAAAAAGAAACAGAGGTCGTATCTGTAATATTTTTCAAAACTTCCAAGGAGAGTCTATGTTATTATTCAAACCTTACAATCCTATATTTGTTATGTTCTTCAAAGTTTTGGCGAGTGTTCTGCAACTATTAGAACAGCAATACGATTTTTATAATTAGGCCAAAAATCAGGGGGTGTAATGTGATTATTCCTAAATTGACTAGAGTTTACAGCACCAAATCACTATGATCACATCCTCGACCTTCCCCCCAAAAGTCACTATTTTCCTCTACTAATGTGACAGGCACAAGCTTGACAAATAACCCTTTCAGAAAAAGCAAAGGTTTCAAATAATTAGCACATTCAAGCAAGAACAGAAAATTTACATCAGATTGCAGCAAAAGCAACTTGAGTAGGATGCCATATTTTGTGCCTATTGATAACCTCATAGGTAGATCACGGGATCAATCATACACTGATTTTATTTCTTTTTCAAATTCCTTTCTTTCTACTATTTCTTAGATAAGCAATTTACAGGAAGTAAATGAAGTCTTTCCTTCCGAGAATACCAACTATAAATAGCTTTAGCATCTATTTTTTGAGTGGAAAAGGTCTTTATAGAGCTAAGGGGAAAGTTTGGAACCCTGGTAGCATAATGGAATCACCAGGCTGACTTCCATGCCAACACGAGTAGTTTAACTCATCACTACCTCGTAAGGGTGTACAGAATTGTTTTTGTCTACGGGTATGAAACCTACGGCCCAATTGTGCCAGAGTTTTTGTATAGCTGATAATTAATAACCAAGTTTTTCCATCCAAATTGCTCAACCATCATAAATATCTATTATGTAGGTATTTGTGTTCTCAGAAGAGATTAACCAGCAGGCAAGTAAGCACTATGAGAACAAGAAAAAAGAAGGAAAGCTAGATTGTTCCAACAATGTTCAGGAGTAATGGAAATTTGTTTCAAAGAGGAATTATTACACGAGAAGCCGAGCCAAAGGAAGAGGTGCTACGAGTTCCGGAGGAGAGGACAATGACAGGGAAGCATATGACTTTACTTTGAGGAGAGCAATTAGAGAAAAAGGACTTCACTAGAATCAGCATAAGATCTCTAAGCTATTCACATTGTTTGGGGAAACATATTCTCTATTTGATTTCCGTCTTTGTCATGAGACAAGGCTCTGTTTTTTATCAGCCATTTCAAGTTATAGTACGAGCCAAGCAAAAGCATGAACCACATTGAGTTACTGGCTAATTTCCTCTGGAAATCATTACCACCAGGACAAACCAATCACTTTGCAGACCAAATTTGGCTCCTTCACTCGCTAATAGGCTCTAATTCAAGTCAATCCAATACTTTGATTACATTATTTAGATAGGCCTCATGGAGGTAATTTCTGAGAAGCTCATCGACTTGGCATAGAAATGCATGAGTGAACTTAATTTCCGAAACAAATAGACCAATTGAACAATATACACGTGGGCAACAGATTTTACATGCCCAATAAAATGCTGAGACCATATGAGCAATGTGAAAGTAGAAAATTATATTATGCAAACCTCCATTTTAACTGAAAGAAAAATCACATGATAACAAGTAAAACTAACAATTCAAAAACTACCAAAATACAATTTCCTGTGAAAAACAAAGCATACAGAAATGATCAATTAGATGTCATAACGAACAAAGATGAAGTATACCAAATAAAACCACGAACTACATCCAGAAGATACACAAATGCGATAAATTGAGCTAGAGTAAAACTAGTCAGCAATGGAGGAGTATGAATTATATCAAGTGATACCAACACTCCGAAAACTCGACTATAGCCTTTAAAACCAATCAGCTTGGACGTAATAAGAAACGACATAGGTAAAAAAAAAACAATCTTTTACCAATACTGATAAGGGACTTACCCATGAGAGTAGCCTCCAGCAAATTTGTCCTCCAAAGTACCTGATCCATTGGTGTCATAGTACCATGCTTAGCACCCTTGTTCTGAATCTTGAGTATGCTAAACAAGTTCGATAATAGAATGACAAAAATAGTTCCAGCAATTGTCAAAACTGTAGCCCTTCTCAACTTCACTTGATCTAAACCCTTCATAACCAGTTCTCTCAGTGGCCCAATCTTCACCATTAGAAGGAATGCAAGTAAACCCTCCAAGCACACAACCAAAAAGAACAAAGGAATCATCTTTTCGACTAAAGATTGCACCTTTCTTCAACCTAAACAAGTCCCAAAATTTCTTAAACTGGCTCACTCACTCATGGGAAAAAACTGAACCCCCTCTGCATAATTTATCTTGAAGAAATGAGCAAAGAATAAAAAAGGCCAAGTACTATCTATTTTCTAGACAAAACCCTTTTCTTCTATACATATATAACATCAATTGAGATATCAAATACAATATATTATCTGCACCTAAAGTTCAAATCTTTAGAACCCAATTAGCTTTGGAAAAAGGAAGAATCTTTAATCCTTTTTATCCTCTTCTACTGAATAACTCAGACTTGATTTTTTGGAGAGAGAGCTAAAACCCATTTCTTGCAGCAGAATGTGAGGGGTTAAGGCCACAGATCTGTAAAAATTAGGCTAATAGGAACAAGACAAAAAAAGACAACTTTTTTAAACAAACCCGTTTTTTTTTTTTTTTACTATTCACTGTTGGGATGTTACATTCTAATCTCTAAATTAATGTAGCTTTTTGGGGATTGGTGGGTTGGTTATGCTTTACAGGGGTAAAAATAAAATGAGAAAAAGAATGAGGGTGAACCCAGCACGCAGAAAGTGTAAGAGATGCCAACTTTTTATACTTTTACTACAACAATTTGAAGTGAATCAAAGGACACATGTTGAGCAGTTGAGGTTACAAATTGCAATTGCAGCATTTAGATTTTCAGACACGGGTCAATTTTGAGGTTTTGCAATGGATGTTTGGTCAAGGCTTTGGGCCTTTGGGGTCTTATACATGCGGATCTCGTGGGAAATTTTCTAATTTTTTCTCCATCTTTTCTATGTCAATTTGTGTTGTGCAATGTGTCAAAAGCTGCATTTTTCATATTTTCATAACATTATGTACATATATATTTTGAGAAATGTGATAATGTGTCAAATCCTATTACATATGAAAATGAAAATAAATTATGTACATAAACTTGCACATGCACAAAACTCACATAAATATATACATATTACCAGGGGCGGAGCAGGGGGGGGGGGGGGGCATTGGGGGCCACCGCCCCCCCCCCCCCCCCCCACCCAGCTCTAGCCCCACCCCTAATCATAGTATATATATATATATATATATATATATTATAATTATTACATATTATAAACTATTATATATGTTTGTATTATGTATTTTTGTATTATAAACTTTATAATGTACCATACATATATATTGCAAATATAAACTTATATCTTCTGAAGCTTTTATGTAATTTTAAGCCCAAGTATCTGCTTGTTTTTTTTTCTTCCATTTTAACTAATGCAGTTTCTTAGTTTTATGAAAACTTATTTTTATTACTTCCTAAAGTTTATCTAAATCTCTCTTTTTTTGTGTAGTGAATATAAAATAATTGGTGATTATCCAATATAACATTTGAGATTATAATTTTTTCTTAGATACCATTACAATGAAGTGTTTTCTTAAATAACTAAAATATTCGTGGAGACAAAGTTATAGATGAAATTCAAGTTATTTTTTTTGATATTGCATTAATAATACATATATATATATATATATATATATATATATATATATATATATATATATATATTACTTAGTACTTTGATATTGATAATTTGGTTATAGATTGGTACACTCTTTGAGCAAGTGACATAATTATAAATGTTTAACTGAACGTAGATAATAGAAAACTTTTAAGGATATAAGCGGTGTGCCTCTTTCTTATGACGTGTTTTTTTGTACGTCATGTAGTTTTATTTAAATTGTTTTACAAAGTTTAGCTATATATGATTATGCTACTTTATGGTCACTTTTATAATTCTTTTTAATTAATATATGCATTTTAAGGCACTAATATTTTTTAAGATGGTTTATTATTTTAAAAGTAATTAGAAATGGTTAATACTAAAAATATCCTTATTTACGGAAAAAAATATAACGTAATTTCGCCCCCCCCCCCCCCCCCCCTTAACCAAATTTCTGGCTCTGCCCCTGCATATTACATATATATGATAATATTTATATTATTTATTATAAATCTAGTAATCAAATAACTACAACTTTAATCATTAATATGTACTATAACTCAACAAAACTATTAAATCAGCATATTTCTGTAGATTTGATTACACTATCTTAAAAATTGGCCCCACTTATTTCCTAAAGCACATGATCCAAACATATACTATGGGCACGTTTGGATAGTTCAAGAAGGTTTGATAACTAAAATAATTGGACCCTTTTTGCATTTTGATGCTCTCCTTTTGAAAGTATGAAAGAACAATTTGTAATACTTGGAGCATCAACCGCAACCAGATATTTCGTTTTTAAATGTATCAAACTACTATTTGCAATATCAGCATTTTGGTATTGCGTTTGTGGGAGACCTCCATATTTTCACTTTGAAGAAAATGATTTGAGAAGTAGAGCACTGATATTAGACTCTTCCCAATAATGTTTGGAAATGATGAGAGGAACAAAGAAGGGTTTAATGTCCAGCATTGAAATGCAAAAATTTCAGACCTGAAATACGAAATCTCTCTTTACTATTGTCGTTCCATTTTCCAACATGAAATTAGAGGTAATTTCGTAAATGAGCAAACTTGTGCCAAGATTTGTCAAACCAAACAACAATGATCCATTATAATATTAGCTAATGAATAGTATAATTGTAAAATTCAAACGCGTTTGATCTCCTACCCCTAACACGGGCCATGTATTAACTAACAATGATGGTATTCTCAAACACGGAAACCAAACGAGGCCTATCATTTTGCACAAAAATTAAAAGAATTTTCAAAACATATTTTTCATCCAAAACACTCAAATGAAACCAAAATTAATTAACGTCCCAGTATTTTCTCATACTTGGTATTGACACTGTTGCACAATAAACACTAAGTTAATACGAGTACCGTTCAATACTTGTACAATGATACAGATTTCTTAAACTATATATTAAATACAATTTGGTTAGGGATATGATTGTTTTTACATATATATATATATATATATATATATATATATATATATATATATATATATATATACACTTAAGGAGTACATCAGGTGATCACGTGCAAATTCGGTCAAACTTGTAATTACCGATATATAAAAACAAAACAAAAAAAGAATCAAAATTGGATATTGCTTCATATTAGGGGACTCAAATTATGATTTTTTACATTAGCGGGTTAAAATTGGATTAAAAAATATTAGAGGACCAAAGTAGAAAATTTTCCTACAATACACAGAACCTTTAACTTTTATTATCTCGCAAAAAAACACGATTTAAATTATCTCGCAAATTACTACAATAAATTACTTAATGGCATGCCATATGTTAGGACCATGCGTCCGTACGATTGGAACTTACAAGTTTTGAAAATATTCTTTCATGGAAAATTGCATGTATTTTAGTTACCTTACAATTCCTTAGAGTTTACATAGAAGTAGAATTCTATAAGGATAAGGATTGTTAGTTTGCATGGAAATAGAATTCTATATGATTAGGATTTGCATGGAAATAGAATTCCATATGATTAGGGATATTTGGTAACTTGTGATAGAATAGAATAAGATTTAGGAATTATCTAGTTTATCTTATGGAAACTAAATCTTTATTCTTTTCTTATTTTTATCCGGTCTAACAAGCTTCCTATTGGAAGAATTTGTTGTTTCCTTGTCTGCAGATTATGAAGATCACGAAGAGATTAGCATAAGGAAAGATTCCGGATATTTGGGAAGATTCGAGTCGCGACTGGAGTGGAAGACTTCAAGATCAAGACTTATCTTCTAAGGAGGGCTATCATATAAATAGTAGAAGAACTAGGTTTTAGAACTAACAACACACGATTTAATTCATACACATTGTAAGGTGTTCTCGTTTTTATATTCCTTAGTTTTTATAGTGTCGAACGAAGAAGTGGGATACTTCGGGTAAAAAGAAGTGGGATACTTCACCGCACGTGTTCAAACCAACGAGAGTTGAAGGGAGTTCAACGGGAAAGGATTGCACTAGCAAGAGGAATTCTGTGCGTAGGTGCTTTAGCCGCTTGAAGGTTTGCTCATAAGAAGATCGACAGGAGTTCGGTCTTACGGGTTCAAACGGAGTAGCGATAAAAGTGTTGCTATAGGTGTCGAAGCACTAGAGGGAGTCTGAGTGTTAGATTAAAGCTTGCCTGTAGTTGTAAACAACTTTTGATCAGTGAAAGAGGTTTGAATTCTTGGGTGAAAGCCTCGTGGATGTAGGACGGGAGTCTGAACCACGTTAAATCCTGCGTCTTTATTTTTACTGTCTCTTTACCTGTCTAGACTAGGTAACACGACTCATTGTTTAAAAAGTAAAAATAATTGACTTTAAGATCTAACAATTGGTATCAGAGCTCAACACCGTTTTTGGTGAAAGATCCTGTAGTGTTTTAGATCTTGCAGATAGCACAAAACGTTGAGGGAACGTCTGCATCAAAGCCGCCACTTCTTAATGAGTTTAACTACTCATATTGGAAAGTTCGGATGAAAGCCTTCATCAAACGAGAAAATCAGAAGGCCTAGAAAAACATTCTCAAAGGATGGGTCCCACCAAAAGGCGAGAATGGTAAAATCAAAGACGAACTTGACTGGACTGATGCAGAAGACGTAGACGCAAGTTACAACTCCATCGCACTCAATGCTATTCTTAATGGAGTCGACCTCAACCAGTATAAACTCATCTCCTCATGCGAATCTGCCAAAGATGCATGGAACGCTCTTCAAATTGCTCATGAAGGAACAGCATCCGTGAAGCGATCAAAGAAACAAATCCTTGGAACGCGATTTGAAGAACTCAAGATGGAAGAGCATGAGACCATTGTGCAATTCAATGCCAAACTTCGTGAGATTGCAAACGAAGGATTTCTTCTTGGAGATGATTACAATGATGCAAAGCTTGTGCAGAAAACTCTCAGGTCATTACCAGCTAGATTCGACATGAAAATCGAGGCTATTGAAGAATCAAGAGATGTCGAAAATCTACCACTTGAGGAGTTAATGGGAGCACTTGCCACCTTTGAGATAAACAAGAACATGAATGGTTCTACTCAAAAGGGTGTTGCCTTGAAAGCTGAGGTAAACGAGTTATCTCAAGATCAAGAGGATGATAATTTTGAGAAAACCGTTGCTTTACTGACCAAAAGCATGCGCAAATATCCAAACGCTTGGAAAAAGAGAGGTATGAACACAAATCCATCAAACTCTGATAATTCATCGAATTCATCATATACTTCCGCTGCTAATGATCTTAGTATCGAAAGAATGGGAAAAGGTGTTCAATGCAGGGAATGTCAAGGCTTTCGTCATGTTCGAGCTGACTGTGGGAATCTGCTTCCAAAGAACAAAAATAGAGCAATGATTACCACTTGGGGCGACGAGGAAGCGGATGAGGAAGAGGAAGAATCTGGAAATCAAGAAAACATGGCACTCTTCTCTATTACTTGTCACGACTCTCACCCAGTCTCGACTACTCTTGATGACTCTGTTGATTATCCTGAAAGCACAACAATGATATCCTTAGGGAGTGATGACGAGTCAAACGATGACGATGATGATCAAGGAAAAGAAGATATCGTCGCATTTTCATCCATCGTTGATGATGATTCCACGTCTGTCGCGACTGATCAGGACGACCCTGTTGGAAAATCAAAGAAAGATGATGTGCTCCACTTCTGTCTAAGAGCAAGATTAGACTACGACGTATTGAAGATTTGCTCATTGATCTTGCCAAATTAAATTTCAAACTGAGAAGAGAAGTAAGTACTCTCAAAATTGATGTGGAAGGAACTAAAGAGACGATTCACTTGTTCGAGAATTGGCACGAGAATTTCATAAAGGAATCAGAAAAACTTCAAAAGATTCTCGAGAAGTCCGATGACACAGATCATGAGTCAGACTTCGTTCAACCTTGCAGCAGTCGTGCTGATCTCGGTTATCCCTCTAGGGATACTCAAAACAGGGAGAAGTCTAGTTTTTCTTTTGAGAAAAGTGATAAGATAAGAAGCTCTCATATTAAAAATCACTCACGACTTCATGTTTCTGATCACAGGGTCACTCCAGTATGTCACAACTGCGGTATAGAAGGACATATCCGTCCAAACTGTCCAAATCTCAAAGAAAATTCATTCAAGGACAGAATACCAAAGTCAGTCAGACAACGAGTCTCGACTGCAAGGACGACTCACAGAAACAAAAGCAGAAATGACTCTGAAGATGAAGCTGAGGCAGCACACCGTGCAAGAATGAAGAGTATCTCTGCATTTTCCTCTATACACAATGATTCATCAAATTGCTGGTATCTTGATAGTGCATGCTCATATCACATGACAGGGAAACAAGATTTTTTGACCAACTATGTGATTGATCCTAAAGGAACAGTCAAGTTTAGCAATGGTAAAAAGAGTTAAATTATCAGAAAAGGAACACTCAATATCAAAGGGTTTCCAATGATCTCTAATGTTTTCCATGTCGCAGGTCTTAAACACAATTTGATTAGCATTTGTCAACTGTGTGACTAAAGGATGTCGGTTATCTTCACTCAAGAAGAATGTCATGTTACTAATGATCAGAATATTTGTGTATTTATAGGAAAGCGGACGGACGAGAACTGCTATACACCTATGTTGCACCGATACTCCAAAAAATCACCCCGTGCAGTATCGGATACTTTGGGAATACGGGTGCGGGTACAATACGTGTGCGATACGTACGGGATACGCCACGTGGCGTATCCCCAATTAAAAACAAACAAAAGAATAAAGATACGTTTGGGATACGGCTAGGGCCGTATCCGACACGCCAGAGATTCTTCGGGGTCAATTTTGCAATCCTTTGAGATTTATAGGGTTGGAAATGTAATTTTGTAAAGTTTAAAAATTAAATATATAAAAAAACTAAAAAATGTCAAATACAAGAACTAAAAACGTTCTCTTGTTTTCAAGAACTAAAAGAGAAGTAGCAACTTTCACTTTCGAATTTCAATTCTCAAATTTCTTAGTGGTTATATGAATTGTGCGTTTTGATTTTGATTTTGTGCATTTGATTGTTCATGTTTATGACTTTATGTATTACAAGGTTTATTTTTATAGATAAAAAAATATTTAAGGCTCTCATTTTAGTTTTTAAGCTATAATTTTTGGTGTTTTTATTCATGTTAGTGCATTATATAAATATTAATATAAATTTATATAGCCGTATCCACGCTGCACCGTATCCCCCATTTTTTAAAAATCCTTATCCCCGCACCCGAATCGTATCGCACCCGTATCGCCGCGCCCGTATCCATGCAACATAGCTATACACTGATGCAGTCACGACTACCCATCGAACAGTTTACTAATCATACTTTGAATGCTTTCAATTTGCCTATACTTAGTAAACTGATGATTTTTGGTATTATGCAGGATAATCAAGGAGATAATGAGTTGTCACTCTATTCCAAATATGCACTTAACTGTTTCATTCACTTTGTTGAACTTGGAATCCCTAAACAGTTAAAATCCCATGTGATAACTTGCATCTTCATCAACATGTGCGATTTTCATAGCATGACAGGAAGCTTAACTTATCCATCTAATGATAAATCTGTCATAATCTTGAATGTTGATGATGTGAACACTATGCTTAAAGACTATGGAAGATTGATTAATAACCTGCTTGAATCATGTGTGAACACTCATGCACTTAACACTGTTAACTATCATGTTCAACATGCACGCATTAAGCAGATAGATCAATGGCACCACTTCATTCGTGATTTGGTAAAGTCTAGAACTGTAGGCATTAAGCTAGTCGCGACAGAGAGACAGTCTACGGATATGTTCTTAAAGGCACCTGTTCCACACTGTTTTGAGACCTTCAAAAAGTCTCTTGGCACTTGCCATCACTAAGCCTGTCGCTATGCCTGATTTAACTGGGATGTTTTTATTTATTGTCGAACTAACTGTCATGACTCCTATTGCAGACTTATCACAACAGTTTGTTCCGGAGCTCGATCTCACCAGTGTTACTTTCTCAGTGCTCCATTCCCCAGTTAAATTTGTGAAATCGAAGGATTTTGCAACAGGCAATTTTTGTTTTTTTTGTTTATTCTCTTTGACTTGGATAATAATCCACTGTTGTTACCTCACACATCAAAAACAGAAGTATTGAGCTTAAAAAGAGGTGTTTGAGTATGCAAAAGAGCTTGAAAAGAAAAAGAAAAGAGAATATGAGCCGAAAAGATTCATGTGCTTCAAAAGAAAAAATAAAAGGAGGAAAAAGCTGCCTAAACTCAATGAATATGTGTGAAAGCTTTCAATTCTTATCTCACGGTCGTCATTCATTGAAAAAGAGCTACCATATTCTACATAAAGTCCATGAGCGAAAGCTACCTCCTTACCAAAGGCTCAAATATGTGTGTTAAGGTACAATTGTCTAGTTTGAAAAGAGATATATCTTGTTACAATTGTTGGCTCTTTCAAATTCTCTTCTTTTTCATCATATATCTTACTTGAGAATTTAAAGCACACATTGTTTTGTGATTATCTGGTAAATGAGAAACTTCGGGCAGACTGTTTGTGAACGAGTCGCTGAAGCGGTCATGACAGGGTGTTCTTCCTAACACACAAACCAGGTAAATCAGGTCCTCGATAAGTCGTGTGGCACTTGCTGAGTTTCTTTTTGTTTGTTTTATTTATTTAATGTTTTTTATGTTTTTTTAAAAAAAATTAAATAAATAAAATGTTGTTTTTTTAAGTGGTGCGAGTCTTTTAATTGTATCCGAATATTTGTCTATTTAGCGCGATTCTCTTAATTATGGCAGCTTCGACCGCCAAAATCTTATGCCGCTTGATTCAAATCTTTTGGATAGAGTGTTTGTGTGATAACGTGATTTTGTTTCCTATTTTCTTGAAAGTTGAGTCTATATGGAAACTATTGATAGAGTTTGAGATTGATTTGACCTTAGCTTGTTGCATATCCTTTTATATATATCTATCTCACGTCTCTCTCTTTCATATCACTGTCTCACAATATCTCCCTTATTATCTTACTCTTATCACCATCTATCGTTTATCTTTCAATCTGACCATGGTGAAAAGTAAGAAAGCAGGAGGATCATCTCGATCACCACTAGTTGCTGATCCCAGTCGTGACTCCTCCACCGACGACCAACCTGAGGAGGTCCTGACACCAAACAGGGTCACGAATTCCAGAGGATTTTGTTCCACCACCGAAATGATCTGGGAAGAAGAAGCCCACATCCTCCTCCGCACCACCACAGCCGAGTGATGCTCAGCCATCACCACCGGCACATTCTGACTCACTGTCCCTTGCATTGTCTAAGGGAACCAGAATCATCTCCTCCACGAGATTCCGCACCCCCACAACATGAATCACCAAACAGGGTCACGACACCGCCTGCACAATCACCGTCACATTCACCGATGGCGACTGATCCTGAACCCTCACGTAAGCAAACTGCTGCTGCAAAGGGTAAGAAAAAGGCACAATCATCACAGCGCCCACCTGCTCGACAAAAGGCCTCATCGATCTCCGCCAAAGTCGCGACTGGCGTCTCGACTCGTGCAAGCAGGGGAAAGCAGCCCATTGCCAAAAAGCGTCTTCGAAAGACGGTATCCGATGCTGCTAGCACTGGGGGATCTACCCAGTTTGATGTGTCTGATTCATCCTCAAGCGCTGTTCGCAAACATCCAAGACGTGAAAAGGAATCACCTTCTGCTACAGGTGATAATGATGATGATGTTGAGAACGAGGAAGCTGTTGAATAGGATGCTGATGGTGGCTATGGAGTTCCTCCAAGGGTCCAACCTTCTCCTGAGCCGTTTATTGTCGGATCGTCATATTCAGAACGGTTTTACACCGTCGAAGCTAAACAGAGGTATAAGAAGCTTACTGGGCGTATTCCGTTGAAGGAGGTGCCATTGCATGAAGGATCCTATGCACATCTGGGGTAGTTGAGTTTCTGGAGCGTCGAGGTTTCCTGGAGTCCACCCGGTGAGTCCAACCATTCGTGACACGCATTGTTCACGAATTTTATGCGAACTTGGATACACAACTTGGAGTTGCGGGTTCGGCAAAGGAATTTTCAGTGTATGTTGGTGGTCATATCTTCCAATTCAGCCCAACAATACAGAATCTTTACCTTGGAAAACCGGATGTCGAGACTGATCACGAATCTGAGATGCAACCTGAGGCAGACATGAATGCAGTCGCGACAGCTCTCACCAACAGCCCCTGGCCTGATAAAGGTAATTTGTCTCGCGGATCGTTAACCCCACGGTATGGTTTGATTTTTGGTATTATGACTCGAAATTGGTATCCAAAGTCCCATGTTTCTACTTTGAATCATATTACCGCCTCGGTTTTGTTCCGCATTGGCTCAACCGCTCCCATTAACTTGGAAAAACTGATTTTTGAGCAGATTCGACTGGAGGCCTTTGATCAATCCCTTAAGATGACGCTAGGATATCCATCCTTGATCTACCGCGCCCTTACTTCCCAGATGGATATTCGCGTACCCCGAGACAAGCTGACAAAGAGGCCTCATCCTTTACGAGCTGCTGCACATCTTATAGCCGCTTTGTCACCACCATCTTCCCAGCCTGATGCTGCTCAAGCTGGTCCATCTATTCCCACGGGGAGTCTCGACAACATCGAGAGATAGCTCGCCCGCGTGATTGAACTGTTGCAGTCCATGAACGAGTCACTGCCGAGCTTGCGGACAAGTCTTGACCGGTTCTGGCAAAATGGGGGAGTAGAGGAAAAAGATGGATGTTGGAAGTCTGGGGGAGAGCATTATGATTGGGGGAGATCTGCTCATTTTTTTTATGTTTTGTTTTGCTGAACAATTTTATTATTCTGCATTTATTTCAGTTTATGAACTATTGGTTAGTTTATTTCTGTTGTTTTGCGGATGTTGCACTGCGTATTGCAACAGTGTTTTGATAACTGTCTAGACTGGTTTGAGGACTTCATTTGCTTATCTGTGTCAGTCTAACAGTTTTCTTGCACCATACTTGGAATTTTCCTGAGCTTAAAGTGTTTTGCCAAAACTAGTCAATTGGGGGAGAATGTTAGGACCATGCGTCCGTACGATTGGAATTTACAAGTTTTGGAAATATTCTTTTATGGAAAATTGCATGTATTTTAGTTACCTTACAATTCCTTAGAGTTTACATGGAAGTAGAATTCTATAAGGATAGGGATTGTTAGGAGTTACCATATTATTCCTAGAGTTTGCATGGAAATAGAATTCTATATGATTAGGATTTGCATGGAAATAGAATTCCATATGATTAGGGATATTTGGTAACTTGTGATAGAATAGAATAAGATTGAGGAATTATCTAGTTTATCTTATGGAAACTAAATCTTTATTCTTTTCTTATTTTTATCCGGTCTAACAAGATTCCTATTGGAAGAATTTGTTGTTTCCTTGTGTGCATATTATGAAGATCACGAAGAGATTAGCATAAGGAAAGATTCCAGATATTTGGGAAGATTCGAGTCGCGACTGGAGTGGAAGACTTCAAGATCAAGACTTATCTTCTAAGGAGGGCTATCCTATAAATAGTAAAGAACTAGGTTTTAGAACTAAGAACACACGATTTAATTCATACACATTGTAAGGTGTTCTCGTTTTTATATTCCTTAGTTTTAATAGTGCCTAACGAAGAAGTGGGATACTTCGGGTAAAAAGAAGTGGGATACTTCACCGCACGTGTTCAAACCAACGAGAGTTGAAGGGAGTTCAACGGGAAAGGATTGCACTAGCAAGAAGGATTCTGTGCGTAGGTGCTTTAGCCGCTTGAAGGTTTGCTCATAAGAAGATCGACAGGAGTTCGGTCTTACGGGATTCAAACGGAATAGCGATAAAAGTGTTGTTATAGATGTCGAAGCACTAGAGGGAGTCTGAGTGTTAGATTAAAGCTTGCTTGTAGTTGTAAACAGCTTTTGATCAGTGAAAGATGTTTGAATTCTTGGGCGAAAGCCTCATGGATGTAGGACGGGAGTCCGAACCACGTTAAATCCCGCGTCTTTATTTTTACTGTCTCTTTACTTGTCTAGACTAGGTAACACGACTCATTGTTTAAAAAATAAAAATAATTGACTTTAAGATCTAACACCATATCAACAGGAAACAAAATATTAAAACTCAAAAAAGCATAATTACACCGTGGCTAATTAAAAGGTACGTCACGCGGCTTTTGTACTCCTGAGATTTTACATACATAACCTATTGTTTAATAATCCATGAATTTTATGCTAGAATATCATGGATGAGACTATTTACTTAATTTTCTTCTAGTAATTGTTAGCCTGATTACAATTTTTCATGACATTTAACGTCATTTATGTGAAATTATGCAAAAAAAAAAGAATTAGAGAAAAACCTATTATTCAGTTCAAGAATGAATCAACAGCAAGCAGACAGGTTCAATGGTCTTTTGTTTTGCATCAAACAACAGATTGGATATCATGGAACTTAAGAGAAATTTCTTTAGATGATCCGAGTTCAGACCGTGAAAACTAAGGAGAAAGCGAGGCGCCACTGACTAAGAGTAGATTTAAGTCATGTATCCTAAATTCCTTATTTATCTGCGCGGTGTTTATCCGCCTTCTTTGATGATATTACGGACTTAGCAAAGTGACGTTGAGTTCCCACTAAAATTGTAAGGCTCTAACGGTTACTAAATTAAATGTCTGGTTGATTGGTGAGATTATGAGTATAAGCACTCAACTTAGTATGAACCCGAGTAAGAAATCGCAAAAGTGTGGTCATGCTGAACATGATCACGTCAACGATTTACCAGATTGGGCTATATCACATATTCTTTCCCGGCTACCCACGGAGGATGCAGTGAGAACCTCGGTTCTGTCTAAAGATTGGGAATACAAGTGGCTATCTAGTTACAACATAAGATTGGATGATTGCATGACGTTTGGACATGAGAGTAAAGTAGCTACTTTTGCTAACTTTGTGGACAGGACACTTCTTCTTTCACCGAGCACACAAAGTTTAGTCTTTCATGTGTCCGAGTGCACGACTTAATTCGCATCAAAACATTGATATCTGCTGCATTAAGTCGTGGTGTTCGTTGTTTGCATATATTTTGTCACGCTGAAGGCATCGTTTTGCCCCACAATCTTCTTAATTGCTATTCCTTGAGAAATTTGGAGCTTAACATGCCCTGCACCTTTAAAGTTCCTGCCGACAATTGTTTTCTTTACCTCACCACTTTGTCTCTCGTGCGAGTTGAGATTTTGAATGAGCTTTCTAATTCTGATCCACTGAAGTTCAACTTCCCAGTCCTAAAAACTTTAAAAATAATCAGATGCAAATGGTTGAATGTAAAGTTTGTGGAAATCTGTGCTCCTAAAATAACTAGATTCAGTCGGATACCTCAGCTGATGCTAAAGTGAATGATTATTCAATCAAGATTACCGGAGACAGTCTTGTGAGGTTTGAATCTTTTGGTTTACCAGAAAACATTTTTCTATCTGGACCAGCAGTTGTTTATGCAGCTGTGCAAAATGTTTTTGCAAGAGACGATCTTCGTTTACTTGGAAACAATGGATTAATTAATATTCAGAAGCTATTGAAAGGATTCCCGAGTTTAAAAGAATTGCGGTTATCAGGTCATGTGGCAACGGTTAGTTCTTAATTTTTCTCTTTCTTCACATTAGATAGTCAATAAGTTATGCTTCAATTAGCATTCTCAGGCAACTATATGTACTCTCTGTCTAAATTAATAGCTAAGGGCCTTTTTATGTTTCTCTGTGATGTTTGCGAAGGCTATTACCCTATCGAAACTAGGACCTTCTCTTCCCAGGTATTACAAGATGGAACGCCTAGTTTGGGATTCCTTTGGTAATTTCGATTAATTACTTGAGTTACTTCACGCGGCGCCTTTTCTGAGGATTCTTTATATAACTGTGGTAAGCCATGTTCGCTTATTCTTCTTTATGTTTTTGTTTTTTGTTATCTTCAACTTGGGATATTTTTCTGTTTCTCTCTTTTCAGACAGATTGGAGTGATTATGATTACGATGCGGACATATATGTGCCGTCATGTATTGTTCTCATTTGGAGAAGGTCAGCTTTATCCGCATCATTGGGAAGATGGAGGAGATCAAATTGGTAAAGTTTTTCTTGAAATATGCAAAACAACTGAAGATTCTGAACCTTTGTCGTTGTCGCCAACAACTGATGCTGCGGATTGAAGCTAGTGATATTGCTAAAGAGTTATCGGCATATCCTAAAGCTTCAGCTTGTTCAAGAGTTGTCGTCACTTAAGATTACTTTGCATAAAGTAGAAAACGAAAAAACTTACAATATGTGATGATATGTGAATTGTGATGTGTGAACTGTCATAGTAAGTCATGATATTTTTTCATCTCATAAGATTTGGTATGTTTGTTGATGTTATACATGTTAGTATTTCATTCTTCTTTAACTAAAATTACACATCTTTTGTAACCGGTTGCGTTCCCCAAGCTGAAAAATAAAAAGACGTGAGAATAGACCCTTTCTCTTGTTTGAACTTGTGATGAAATCTTCTCAGCATCTTGGATGAAAAAATATGTTTGGAAGATTCTATTGATTTTATTGCCAAGCGAATATATGATTGAATTTATATTGGATGTAATGAGGCATCGACTGCAGTCACTGAATATAAGGTAAACACATATATATGTAACTAATTTCCTTACCACGTAGGAAAAGGAAAAAATGTCAAATATATATAGTATAAGCATGTGATCTTTGTCATAACAAATTGGTATTTTTATAAGTTCCACCATTTACAAAACATTTCATGTACCCATGGCTCATATTTTTGGTGCACATAGTCAATATAATTTTTACACTTTTTTCTTTTTCTTTTTTTGGTACAGTGACTGAATAATCAATAAAATCGTCACCCCTATGTATTGTCAAAAATATAATCAAGTGTAAAATGCACTTTTATAACTCACTAAAGCAAAAACTTTAACTTTGACTATCTAAAAAAACATCTTCAAAAGGATATAAAAGTAAACAACAAAAAAGTGCTCTGTTTGGATGAATTTTGCTCTATATATATCATCTCTCAAAATAAAATAGATTGTACTCAATATTCTCCAATTTAAATTTGAAGGTCTGTATATTTAGTTGGAATGCTATTACATGTTATCATATTTGAATGTAATTGTAATGGTTCATAATTTATCAACGTGAATAGTGAGGTTCTGCTCTTATGTAGTTGTTATTGATACCTAAAGGAGATATATACTTATGTCAAAATGGTAATTTATAGACTGATTATTTTATTAGATGTTCTGCTCTTTTCCAATTTATTTTTGAATATAAAGTGGCAATTTTCTTTATATTAAGAGCACAATATATTTGAATTTGTTTCTGGTACAAATCTTGGATAGAAATGTATGATTGAATTAGATCTTTATGACGGTAACATCTATCAAATTTTGCCATCTGTTCCATGTTCATATAAAATCAGCAATTTACGTGAGAATTAATGTGTGCGAACAATAGAGATAGAATTTTAAAAAAAAAAAAAAAAAAAAAGAGAGAAAAGAAAAAAAGATAGGAGCATATATGGAAACACGAAAATCTGACAAACAACAACACATTCAACTTTATAATCTAAACACTATGTACGATTCAAACGAACGATTAGGTAATTGATTTGTACGATTGACACAATCCAACAAATACAAGAATAACGACATAACTGATCTATTGTATATGCTATTACTAGTCGCCGCAGCATGTGCGAATCCTACACCATGTACCTCTAACCTTTACCTTTATCTCCACCCAATCGTATACGTGGCAAACTCTCTCTCCAAATTTAAAGGGTAAATTTGTATTTTCCACCACAAGTAGGTGAAAAAAACTACCCATTCTTGTATAGTGTTTATGATATCAGATTCTTTTCTTTATTACAATTTAATACTTTACCTAACCAAAAAAGATAGGGGCAAAATTGAACACAACACATAGGTATTGACGTATTGTCCCCTATAAATTAATCCCTTCACAGCCAATACTTCCACCATAGCGCGGCAGAGGTCAACCGCCCAAAGCCCCATCATTACTGTCCCGGCCCCCTGATGTAAGTTTCGCTTAACTTAATTATCAACTTTTCTTTCTCTACTTTTCTTTATATGATGTTAGAATACATTGAGTAAATTGCAAAAACTACCCCAAAATGTGTTTTTTTGAATTCACAAACAACCCCTTGTTTAATTTTAATGAGCAAATACTCCTATGATATTTAAAATTTAGCAAAATACCTCCTTACAGCACTTAATTGAATTTGATAGCCAACATGATTTTAATTGATGAATAAGAAATTGATTTACTTCAAAATGAATTTTTTATACATCTTTAAATTTCAAGAATTCTTGCAAAAAAAAAAAGCTTGTTCTAGATCTATACGGTACTAATTAGTTTTATTATCTTTTTCAAATGATTTCAAAGAAAAAACTATTTAATCATGATTTTTAAATGTTTTTAATAAAAACTGTTTTTCAATAAAAGATCTGTTAATATTTAATTGAATAAATACATGTTTATTATAAAGTTTATATATATATATATATATATAATATTGATACAATCAATTTAAAATATAGGGGATAAGGGGTATTAGCTTATTTTCAAATTTCAAATGGCTATAATAGAAACTACAGTGGGTTTCTTTTTCGACATTTATAAATAACGGATGGGTGGTTTTTTTTCTATAAAATTGGAATTTATTAGTTCAGATCTCATTTTTATTTTACTAGTATATTTTGTCAAATTGATTAAATTGATTGTTTTGGGAAAAGATGTTGAAGGACATGAGTCTCGAAATGAGACAACACTTAAGATTAATCGATTATGCATGAATTTTTTAAATCGCCTGAAATCTCACTTGTCATGAGCAATAAATTACATCATCATTTATTTTTGTTCAAGAAAATTAACTAATAGAGTAAAGATTTCACTTTTCGACATGAGAATTACATATTTGTTATAGTTCGTCTTCTTAATCAAAGCTATATAATTGCTCTCGCATCTAAATTTTCAAGCTTATAGAGATAAAAAAGATTGACATTTATTAATTTATATATATATACCTATTTATTTATTTATTTATATATATATATATATATATATATATATATATATATATATACACACACACACACACACACACTCATACACCCAACATGCTCCCTTTACGTGTAGAATATAAAATTATTTTGTTACACCTGATACTTTCAGTTTCTGTTCATTATTTGTATAAGAAGTAGCTTTTGATTAACCGTTGTCCGTTAATCATATCATGTCAACTTTAAATGTCATACATGTTATCTTTGAATATTATTTTCGTTCGTTATTAATATTTCTATATATTTTGCAGCTCTCCAAGAACAAGAAACAATAAGCCTTGATAAGGTTTTCGCAACACCGTCGCCAAGGCCACAAGAGCAACTCCGTGCAATACCACAGTTCTTCAAACTGCCGAAAAGGCTCTGGAGTTGAACAAGAGGTTGAATAAGCCTCTGGAGTTGACATTGCTCCATCGACGTATCACCAACAAGGGCAAATAACAAACAACAAAGGGCAGTGGGACGATATTTATGTCGATAAAAATCCAGTCAATACCACTCACGCTTCTATGTCGCGAGACCATGGTATTGAACATATGAATAGTCCAATCATGGTGATTGTAGGATGAAAGACTACTGCTTGAGTAATCAGGTAAGTCACAACATTGACTGCAAAATCTTGCAACAAGTGGCATATGAAAAGCCATCCAGCTCTTGTTCACTCAAATACAAAATCAAGATCCTCAGAACCGGATGAAAATCTCACCATAATCCTTAATACTATCAAAGAAAAGTATGGGAATATCATTAGGAACTGTCTGTTGGAGTTTCATTGTATGAAAGCTTTTGTTTTGCTCGTTATCCGTAAGGTGGTGCGAGATATCCAAAATAAACATTTGAAAGACGTGGATATGAATACCTTAGATTCATGTTACATGGTTGTTAGAGATGCTGAACAACTAAAGGTCGATGTGCAGTGGCTGCATAATCGACTGGATGAAATTAAAGATGCTATTAAATCGAGGGTTGAAGCGAAAGCTGCACTGAGTGAAAGAAATTGGTGAATGGAGAATTTAGTTGTGAAGAAGAAAGAGGTAGTGCTTCGAAAAGTTGAACTAAATAGACTTGGATCTGAACCTAATGATATAGAAGATCAAGTGGCTCGGGAAATTATGATGGTGGAAGAGTTGAATAAAAATATTGGTGTGCAAAAATCAAATCACAACCTCCCTAGCTTGATCTTCTAAATCATGAATTTCAGATCTAAGTCTCTTTAGTTAACCTTGTTTAAGCACTTTTTCTTTGTTCTTCACGACGAGATTCTCCATGCACCTATTTCTTTCACTCACTGCAACTTTTGCTTCATCACTCGATTTAATAACATCTTTAATTTCATCCAGTCGATTATGCAACCCCTGCACATCGACCTTCAGATTTTCTGCATCTCTAACAGCCGCGTAACAAGAATCTAAGGTGTTCATATTCACGTCTTTGAAATGTTTATTTTGGAGATCTCGCACCACCTTACAGATGTCGAGCAAAACAAAAGCTTTCATATAGTGAGACTCCAACAGACAGTTCTTAGCGATATCCCCATACTTTTCTTTGATAGCATTAAGGATTATGGTGAGAATTTCATCCGATTCTGAGGATCTTGATTTTGTATTTGAGTGAACAAGAGCTTGATGGCTTTTCATATGCCACTTGTTGCAAGATTTTGGAGTCAATGTTGTGACTTAGCTGATTACTCAAGCAAAGTTCTTTCATCCTACAATCACCACTGGCTGGACTATTCATCTATTCAATACCATGATCTCGCGACATAGAAGCATGTGTCTTAGTGGTTGGACTTTAGTCAAAATAAATATCATCTCTCTTTCTTTTAAGGTTTGCTTTTTGTCCTTCTTGATGATACGCTAATGAAGCAATGTCAACTCCGGAGATCTTTTCAACCTCTTCATGAACTCCAGAGCAATTTGAAAAACTGTGGTATTGCATGGAGTTGGCTCTAGTGGCCTTTTTGACAGTGTTGATGAAACCTTGTCAGAGCTTATTGTTACTTCTTCTTCTTTTTTTGTTGAATATATTGTTACTTCTTCTTGGAGAGCTACAAAATATGGAGAAATTTTTGCAGTGATAAAAATCAATAACCAAAGAGAAGACGTATTCTTTTTGTTTACTAAGTTGTTACGTGTCAAAACATTATATTGTTAACTTTTACCTCTACTTTCAGTTGTCAAGGTATCAAAGATGTGTATTTGTAAACCATAATACACATTTCATTTATCTTCGTTGTATGAAGAGAATGCATTTTTTGTGGTTGCTAGACTGGAAAGGGTGTAAATTTGTGATTTTTTAAGTAATGGCAGAATTGATTACCTTTGGAAGATATTAGATGGCTATCTCTATAATATTTCGTATATTTCACTTGATATAGTTGTTATTTCGAAGGACACTATATGTAGTTGGAATGCTAATACATATTTTCGTATTCAAATGGTTATTGTTCATAATTTAGCATCATCGACTAATCCCCATGTCTATATTTATCTGTGAGTAGTGTGGTAGTCATGTAGGTATATTAATTGAGAACAACCCACATTTATATATGACAAAGTGTTGAAGTTATATGTTCTGCTCTTATCCATTTTATCTTATCATATAATGTGGCAATTATCTTTATATTTCGTGAGACTGCTTCTTTCAAAAGTACAATATATTTCTGAATTTGTTTGTCGTGTACAAAAGTCTTGGTTACAAAGGTAGTATTGTTAACTTAGCCATTTGTAGTGAAGAAAATGAGGATTTTGAACTATGATCTATTTCTTTAAAAGATCTTTTTGAACTTGTTTGGGTCAAAATGTATGTTAAAAAGAGATCACCTTATTCTGTCTCCTAATGAAAATAGGAACTAGGGGCGAAGAAACTTAATTGAAATGACCAAGATTGATCATGCCTTCTTTGACATAGGAACCAAAGAATTTTATAACGTACTCATCACTTGTCTATAAGATTTTATCAAATACATTTTGTTAAAAGATAGACATTTGCTCAAATATGAAAGATATCTACTGCAATTTGATAATAAAAAAAAATCACGAATTAAACATGTGATGATGTTATCATATTTTCAGCTCTCAAACAAAATGAAACTAATCTAATAATGAAAGTTCATATGTGATGCTCATATGCAGCAATTATATACAAATCTCATTATATGCAACCCTTACATAAATAAAAATAAGTAAGCACACACTTTCTACAGGATAGTACACAGATGTAGTGATAGAAATAAATTTATTACCGAAAGGAAATTTATTATGTCACTAGACTAAAATGGTAGGAGAATAAATTTTGCTTCTTCTTAAGATATAGAAAATGTAAATTTTCTATTTTAGGAAATTATTCATATTTCAGTTTTCTGTTTTACTATTTATAGAAATATAGCCGTTGAAGGCCTGCGCGCCTAATTACAGGGTTTTAGTATAAATAGGGGTTTTAGCTCTGTTTATCATCACTTAATTTTCTACAGATTTTAGATTAGATTTAGATTGAGAGTTTCTCTCAAACTCTCTCAATCTTTCAACGCTTTGACTCATTCAACACTTTTTGTAATCATCAAGTCATATTGAATCGATTCAATCGTCAATACAAATTCGTTTTCATTTACACAATTGTTGATTTTGTGATCTCATTATGGTATCAATCGACTGGATTTTCGATCCTCTCTTCCGCTGCTGATCTCTCTGCTTTTTGATCGTGTTTGATTTGTGATTCTGCGGTGTTTTTCTCACCGATCTTTTGATTTGCGCTGTTTTTTTGAATCTATTGCTGTAATTTGTCATCGATAATGACAACTCCTGCTTCATCGTCGTCCTCTGCTCCGGTGAAAAATCCAAGCGAAGACTATACTTCGCCGTATTTTCTCAGATCTCATGATTTTACCGGCGCGGCGATCGTCGATGACATTCTGACTGGTAAAAATTACATCTCCTGGAGCAAGGGGATTGTAATGGCGCTCAGTATTAAGAACAAAATCGGTTTTATTGACGGTACAATTCCTAAACCTAATGATTATGATTCTGTTACTAAGATCTGTTGGATGAGAGCAAATAGTCTTGTTCTGTCATGGTTGTTGAATTCAGTTTCGAAAGAACTGCGTCAAAGTCTTCTATATTTTGATTCTGCATTAGATCTGTGGATTGAATTGAAAACGAGATATGATCGGAGTGATGGATCTCATGTTTATCATCTTCAAAAATCACTGTCTATGATTAGTCAAGGAAATTTTGTTGTTACTGAGTATTACAACTCTTTTCGTGCTCTGTGGGATGAGTATGTGACTCAGAGGCTTGTGGTTGCCTGCTCTTGTGGACTCTGTGTTTGTAGTGTTAACAAAACTATGATGGAACTTCAACAATATGATTGTGTGCTTAAGTTTTTGATAGGTTTAAATGATTCTTTTGGTCATCTTCGTAGCCAAATCTTGTTGCAAACTCCTCTCCCTGGTTTATCAAAAGTATATTCTCTGATGCTGCAAGAAGAGAATCAGAGAGACTTGTATTCTTCTGGCCAGAATGTTGACTCCATAAATTTACTAGACAAAAATTGCCTCAAAAACCTGTGAATAAGCCTACTTTCAATTCACATGGTACTACCAACAAGTTTTCTAAAGATCAAGGCAACAAAGATAAGAAAAAGTTAAAGTGTTCTTGGCTATACAGGTCACACGATAGATAAGTGCTTTCAGATTATAGGATATCCTCCTGGCTGGGATGGTCCTATGGGCAAGAGACAACAACCTTCTCATTCTGCAAATGCTGCTGTTGTTGATACTCCTTATGTTCTTCCTTCTGATAATGTAAATGTTGATACTAACAAAAGACTTTTTGAGGAATTTATGGCTTTTAAACAGGCAAAAGAACAGCAGCATCTTCCCTCTGGCACTTCTCAACCAGCACCTCTTCACTATGTGCAACTGCAGCAACTGGTATTTCTAAAGCCTTTCTTGTTTCTAAGTCTTCATGTGAGAATATGTGGATTTTAGATACAGGTGCTACTGACCATATGACTAGTCAAATTACTTGGTTTATTGGCACTCCCTCTCCTGTTCATGTTGTTATTCACATGCCTAATAAGAGTGTAACTCATGCTACTCATGTTGGTACTGTTGCTTTAACTCCTCACATTTTGTTACATAATGTGTTATTTGTGTCTTTATTCACTCATAATCTTCTATCTATCTCTAAACTAACTGCTTCTACTAATGTTTCTGTTCATATTGCTTCATTCTCTTGTGTGTTACAGGACACAGTCACCAGGAAGATGATTGGTTCTGTTGAACTCAGAGATAGTCTTTATGTGTTTCCTAAGAATGACATTTCTGTTGGCTCTATTGCTTTGAGTAATAATGTTTCTACCGTTGATCTTTGGCATTATAGATTAGGACATCCATCTCTTGTTAAGCTGACTCATATTCCTTTTGTTTCTGTCAATGATTGTAATAAAGCTACTTCCTGTGATGTATGCCATTAATCAAAGCAAAAGAGATTGCCATTTCCTGTTAGCACCTCTATTAGTTCTTATGCTTTTGAATTGATCCACTGTGATGTTTGGGGCCCTTTTTCCACTATTTCTCATGAAGGATATAGGTTCTTTTTAACTATAGTCGATGATTACTCCAGGTGTACATGGATTTATTTTTTGAAGCATAAATCTGATGTTCATAGTTGTTTAACTTAGTTTTATAATCTTGTCCTCACTCAATTTTCTGTGAAAATTAAGACCATTCGTAGTGACAATGGTATTGAATTTATTCTTAAGGGTTTTTATGATAAGCTAGGCATTGTGCACCAAACCAGCTGTGTGGAAACACCACAGCATAATGGATTAGTGGAACGCAAACATCAGCACCTTCTTCAAGTTGCTAGGTTCCTTCGTTTTCAGTCTAATGTTGCTTTGAAATACTGGAGTAATTGTGTTTATGTTTCTGCTTTTATCATCAATCGGTTACCCTCTCTAGTTATTCATAATAAGACTCCTTATGAGATGCTTTTTAACAAGCCTCCAGATTATAATTTGCTCAGGGTTTTTGGTTCATTATGTTATGCTTCTACTCTCACAGCTCATAGAGGAAAGTTTGATCCTAGAGCTATCAAAAGTGTGTTTCTGGGCTATCCTAGAGGAACCAAGGGATATTTACTTTTGGATCTTAATACTAAGAAGACATTTATGTCCAGAAATGTGTCATTTTATGAAAACATTTTTCCTTTCAAAGCTGATGTTTCCTCTACTACTTTTGTAAATAATAGGACTCAGATTTGTACTGATCCTTTCATTGCTTTACCTGATTCTGTATCTCACAGCAATCCACCTCCTCAAGTTCCTCTTATTGATCCACCTGCAGAGGTTCCTTCAGATATTGAGTCAGCTAATGAGATTGGTTATCAGATTCCTTCTACTCCTGAGATTAACAATAATCTGGAAGTTGACAGCTCTTTTACACAGAGTCCTCTGCCTTCTGTTCAATTTTATAATGATCATTTACATGTCAGTGATCCACCACAAGTTATTGATTCTAATGTTCCCTTGAGTGTTTCTGATCCTCCATTAGAAACTATTCTTGTTCCAGCTGATTCTATTGTTCCCTCAAGGAAATCTTCAAGAACTACAACACCTCCAGCATATCTACAGGCTTATGAATACAAGTTACCAGATTCTCTGCACAAATCAAACTCTGTACAAACTCTTTATCCTATTACAGATTATTTGACCACAGAAAGAATTCGTCCTATTCATAAGGCATTCACTGTTGCTCTAACTCAGTTAACTGAGTCTAAATCTTATACCGAAGCAAGCAAACACTCAGAATGGAGAGATGCTATGACTAAGGAACTTCAAGCTCTTGACAAAACAAAGACTAGGATACCTACTGAACTTTCTCAAGGTCATCATTGTATAGGCTGTAAATGGGTCTATAAGATCAAGTACAAATCATATGGGACTATTGAAAGATACAAGGCACGCCTTGTAGCTAAAGGATATACACAAGAAGAGGGCTTGACTATTTTGACACTTTTTCACCAGTGCAAAGCTCACCACAGTCAGAATTATCTTAGCTCTTGCTTCTTCTCAAAACTGGCACTTATAACAGCTAGATGTAAATAATGCTTTCCTCCATAGAGAGTTGGAGGATGAAATTTATATGAAGCCTCCACCTGGTTATTGCAAACCTCATGACAAGAGAGTGTGTCTACTTAAGAAAAGTCTGTATGGCTTAAAGCAAGCCTCCAGACAATGGTTTACAAAGCTCACTTCTTGCTTACTTTCCTCAGGCTATAAGCAAACTATTTCAGATTGTTCTTTGTTTATCAAGAAACATGGTACTTCACTAACCTTACTGTGTGTTTATGTTGATGATATTATCTTAACAGGTAATGACTTGGAGGAGATAAAGACCATCAAACAAACACTGGATAATCAGTTTACTATAAAGGATCTTGGCAATCTCAAGTATATTCTTGGCATCGAAGTTGCTAGAAAAAAGCAAGGCATATCTATTTGTCAGAGGAAATATGCCTTGGATATTCTCAAAGACACAGGATATCTGGGTTGCAAGCCATACTCTACACCTATGGACTTAAAATCAAAACTCACCACAACAAATTCTCCATTGTTAGAAGATCCAACTTCTTTTAGAAGACTTGTGGGTCGACTGCTTTATCTAACTATAACAAGACCTGACATTTGTAATAGTATTCAGTGTCTAACTCAACACATGTCTCAACCTACAACTTCTCACATGACTGCAGCTCACAGAGTACTCAGATACCTGAAGGCTACTACAGGACATGGTTTATTTTATCCATCCAACACTGAAGTTCAACTTAAGTCATTTTCATATAGTGATTGGGCTGGTTGTATTGAAACCAGGAAGAGTATCACTGGTTATGTTGTTTATCTTGGTCCATCACTCATCTCCTGGAAAGCTAAGAAGCAACAAACTGTCAGTAGGTCATCCACAGAGGCTGAATATAGAGTCTTAGCTACTGCTACATGTGAAATAATATGGATCAGTCAGCTTCTTCAAGAGATACAGATTCCTCAATCCAAAGTTCCTGTCATGTTTACTGATAATAAGAGTGCTTATTGTATAGCTAATACCCCGGTGCATCATGAGCGCACCAAACACATATAGATTGTTTGTCATTTTGTTCGGGAAAAGATCAATCACAAGCTTCTCAACATTCTCCATGTTTCTAAGGATCACCAAATAGCTGACATCCTCACCAAGCCTCTCTCTATCAAACCTTTCTTACACATGATGTCCAAGATGGGAATGATCAATATCCATCGCCATCTTGAGGGGGGGTCTTAAGATATAGAAAATGTAAATTTTCTATTTAGGAAATTATTCATATTTCAGTTTTCTGTTTTACTATTTATAGAGAAATAGCCGTTGAAGGCCTGCGCGCCTAATTACAGGGTTTTAGTATAAATACGAGTTTTAGCTCTGTTTATCATCACTTAATTTTCTACAGATTTTAGATTAGATTTAGATTGAGAGTTTCTCTCAAACTCTCTCAATCTTTCAAACTTTGACTCATTCAACACTTTTTGTAATCATCGATTCATATTGAATCGATTCAATCGTCAATACAAATTCGTTTTCATTTACACAATTGTTGATTTTGTGATCTCATTTTTGTGATCTCATTACTTCTATATTTTACTACTGCACCACGTTACCTCATGAAATCTTTTTGGAAGAATTACAGAAACACCCTCTGATGTACGTAAGAAACACCCCTCATATTTGAAAAAGAGGATTTGGCAATTTACCTCCATGTGTTATGCTAATTTGACAAATTACCTCCTTGTGAAAAATATAAAGTCAAATTACCCCCCAATGATTTCAAGATTTGGCAAATTACCTCCTTATATAGGGAGTTGTAGTTCACTTGCTCAAATTTGAGAGTGAGAATGATTTTTTATGCTAAAAAAGACAATTATAGCCTTCATTTCTCAAAAAAATTATGTAATTTTTTGGCTTAATACTTTAACTTTTTAAGAAAATGCAAAAACGAAAACTAAAATTTAAAAATAAGTTAAGATTTCATAATATGTACGTTTCTAATATTTTTCATACTTTTACTTATAATCTTTTAAAGAAAGGTTATAATCAAATTTGAATTACATAAAAGAAAATATTAGAAATAACAAGGGTATTTTGGTCATTAAGTATAAAAAATACACTAAAATATTACAGGGAGGTGGTGTGCCAATTTTTAAAATCACATGGAGGTAATTTGCCTATTTATTTTTTACAGGGAGGTAATTTGCCAATTTGACATAACAGATGGAGGTAAATTGCCAAAAACCCTTTGTAAAATTACACACACCTCCTGTACTAGTATGTATCTCTACTCATACCCTTTCTAGTGTATAAGTAATTGCACAAATAATCTTATGACGTTAAATTTTAACAATCAAACTATGAAGTCATAAAGAATTTATTGAAACTTTTGAAAATAAACTTTGTTTTTGACGTTTTTTTATATTTTATCTTTTCAAGCATAATTAATGAGAGCTATTTCCTGTTTCTTTTAGTGATTATGGTTTATTCTCTATTTATCGTATTAAATAATTGAGAGGTAAAATTGTTAGATTCGACTAAATATTGTAGATTTCAAGGGGTTCTTTGTGTAATTCTCCCAGTATTTGTATACTGCGTCGATTTTCTCTCATAAGTAAACAATCTAAATGTCAACTAAGTGTTTGATCAAACAAGAATTTTATCAAACACATGGTGTGCTACTTTTTAAAGTTAACAAATTGTGCCCAAGCCTTTGAATTTAATGATGAAATCGAGATTCTTTTCACATTACGGTTCTCATGGAAGGTTTGCCCCAAATCAATTTTATTTAATTTTGCTTCTCTTACTGAGTTTTTGAGGTTTTTATCAATTTGATATTGGTGTAGGGTGAAAAATTGTGCGTTTATTGAGTTCAAGGATGAATTGTGGCATCTCAAGCTAAAAAACAGCTGCATGTGGTACTTGTATCTATCATTAAGGTTTTTATCTATAATCATTGTGTTGAGCATGGATAAAGTGTCGTTTGCATTGTATGTTTTAGGTCCACTAAATATTAAAAACTTTGCGCAATGTTTCAGGGTCGCTTCAAAGAATTCGTAGAGTTTATTATTGCCATTTAAGTGGGAAATGGTTGTATGTTTTTTCTTTTCCGCGGAGTCCAAAATGGAAATGTTTCGACATTTTTTTTGAAGAAATGTCTAGAAACATTGATCCGTGAACTTGAGTGTGTATGGTCTGGTATCTGCAGTGCTCTTGGAACTGTTTGTTAGTGTGATTTTGGAATTCTGATTGTTTGTGTCTTTTTGTTCATAGGGATGCGTGTAGATTAGTTTCATAACTGAGTCTGACTCTATGCTCTGGATCAACCATCCGATTTCCGATGCAGATACACCTGATAGACGTATTTCGACTTACATTGCAAATGGTCTTATTGCCGTTCCCCGGATACTCCAGCTACATTTGGTAAGCTGGTTATGGCAGTAGTAAAGTAAAAATTCATAGTAGCATGATTTGTTTGGAAGAACTATTACATCCAATCGTTTTATATAACTCAGTACACACTTCATAAAGCACAACAGACGGGATATAAGGAGAAAGATATTTTATTGGACATGAGAATCAAATTTATGAGCGGATCTTTTGACAAAAATGTGAAACACTATTTCTGTAGTTAAAATTTCAGTTTTTAGTCAAAGAAAAAAGATAGGACAATACATAACTTTATATATACTTCCTATTAGACAATGGTTTTAAAGTGTCTCCCATTGAATTTTACACCTTCCCCTTTTAGGGACTTCATAAGATATCTTAATTTAGGAAATTTAGTCTATTCATTAGTCATAACTCTGTCTAATTATTTCTTATTACTGGTGCTAGTGTTAATCAAACTGAAATATTATTATAATTTTTTAGTGTTACTACTTTTTGCAAGAAGGAGAGTTCTGATCCTTGGAATTGGATAATGACAGCGGCCTCTCCAAATCAAATCCATCAGCCAACATCCGAAGAATTGCCAGTCACGCTGTTGATTCGACATCTTCGCAATTCACACGATAAGACTCTTCTCTCATTATGGTGCGTCTTCCATCCGACCATGCTCTCACGAAAGGTTTCCCAAAAAGAAAATGATGTTTTTCTCTTTTCTTTTTGTTTTGAAGTTTGTTTTACTTAAAACTTCATTAAATATTTACTAGAATTTTTTTTTAAGAATTGGTCTTTTTTAGTTAAAAAGTGAGTAGTTTATTCCTAAAACATTTTTCCATATTTAATACTACGTTTTGCAGTATCACATTTAAAATTGAATTGTATATTAACTCGATTTGATGAATCACTAAATAAATTAAACTCGTCAACATGATAGGAAAGAATTCAAATGACTAAAAGAAGAAAAAAAAAACTTGTAAATCATTTCTAGAGTGATAAGATTATTAGTCATTGAACGAAGATCCTAGACTCCTTCATATTAACATTTATGTTTATTAGATATGTTCTGTTATTTGATAGTATGAGATAAAAGGTATAATTGGATAAATATATTTTTATTTATTTAAAAATTGCTACCATAAGCTAGGAGTACACATTTACCACTTCAAGATTGTGAGAGTTTTTAGCTTAAAACAAGTTTTCAAATCATAAAAGCTAGATTGTAAACATCAAAAACTACTTAATTTAAGTCAAAAGTTACTTTTACATTTTTCAAAATTTTGTGAATACCACCTTAATACCACTTTCCCTAGTTAGTAGAAATGAGCGCGGAGAATCCGACACTGATTTACCAACCTCTGGGGCTTACATCCCTTCCTTCCGATCCGTTGTCTTCTAACTCTTCCCCGGCAATGGCTACCTCAACGACTTACATATCTTACCCTAGTATATAAAAGTGCACAGAGATTTTTCTTTTGTGGGCCCATATATGAACATACACTAAACCCCCATTTTTTTGCTCTCAGTTTGATCTTTGAACGCACTCAAGCCAGTCAACCTCCCAATCAATCGTTCTCTTTGCGGCAAGTTCACTTCACTGTCTCTACATTTTATTATCTTTCATTACTTATATTCATTTACTTTGTTTTTTTGCCGATTTTGAGCTTTTGTTACTACGAAGATGTTATAACCATGTGTAATTAGTGGATTAATTGAATTTGTATTGCATTTGGATCTTGTGTAAGTTTGTGGGTTAATTGAATTGTATTGCATTTGGATCTTGGTGTGGGTTAATTGAATTCGTATTGTTAGTTGTTCAGTGGGTTAATTTTACTTGGATCTTATTGTTAATTCAGTAAAACAGTGGATTAATTTGTTAGTTTGTGTTTAGTGGATTACTTTACGACACTAGAGCTACGTTATTGGTTGTGTAAATTAGTGATTAATTTCTCTCCAATCTGTTATGAGGAAATCTTGTTATTACCTTTTTCAAGCTTATTTATTTGTCTTTTTTCTTCAAAATGGAGGGCTTTAAAATGAAGGATATCGTAATGGCTGATGTGGAAAATGATGTTCGTCTTCCCAAATCAAGCAATACATTGTCGTGGCTACTGGCGACCAATGGGGAACAGTTCGAGAGTCAAAAAAATTTCAATGTATCCGAAGGTATTTACCTGTCGAAACATATTCCCGAATTGTGTAATAAACTTGTCTCCCAAGCTTCGTTTGGGTGGGTGTTAGTAGTAGATCAAGCAACCGGAGAGTGCTCTTTGATGGACCCAAAGACAATGCAGAATATCCCACTGCCTCCAGTAGATTTAGATAACTCTCGTGTAAGGTGTGCCTTGACTGCAGCCCCGGGTGATCCAAACTGTTATGTCATAGTAACGGGCAGCCGCTGGGTTATGTTATCTCCACTCGGGGGTGAGGAATTCATGGAACTATCAAACAGGAGCCCCTACATAATGTCCGGAACATTAGTTTACATAATTTCATGTACAAATTAATTTTTGTTCTTTTTAAATTATTTTATGAAAACTTGGTTAATATATCTTATAAATATAAATACATATCTGATCACGTTTATATACAAATTATTTTATATTTATATTTTTTTTAAACATAATAAAACTTGTAATTTATATTGTAACTAGAAATTTGCCACTTATTAGCAATTATGAGAAATTACTAACTATTAAAATTTCTTTGTAGTTTCACGGTTGTAGTGTCAACCGTGAGTAAGAAGAAAATAGATTTTTACTTTAAAAAGAGTTGTCCCCAAGATGTCGGTCCACAAAATACCGATATTTTTATTGATAATCACAATCAAAGTTTCTTAATTCTTGGCACAAGTAATTTTCTGTTTCGTTAGAATACCCCTCTGAAATGGCAGCATTTGGTCTTCAATGTTTTTTCTTTGGCAAACCATCTACAGTATCAAATAATTTTGTCATTGGTGGATTTCACTCTTAGAAAAAGGTAAATGCTGGAAAAAAAAAAAGAATTTGGTACATGATAAGAATTCTTCAGATAAGAATTCTATAAAAGAATGTTAATATATGGTGAACTCTTTGCAACATAATGACACGATTGTAGATAAACAATTTGTAGAATGAGTAGCAAAAAATCAATTAAGACTAAAACTTTCAATTGATGCGGCCAAATTACGTGCATTTTAGGGTCTTGCATTTATGGATCATAATGAACAACTTGACTCACATAATGATAGCGAATTCTTAGACATTATAAAGCACACATCTTTTTAGAGTGACAGAGTAGCTTTAATTGTTATGGGTAAAGCTCAACAAAATGCCTCTTATAGTTTTCTTAAAGTTCAGAAGGAAGTTTTATCTATATATGCAAATAGAGTTCAAAGATTTATCCAAACGAGTGGAGATTTTTTTTTCTTTATATTATTGTAGATGAATCTAGAGATGATAAAAAAGAAAAAGTAAATGACTATTGTTTTAAGATTTTTTTATAAAGGGGTTTTGTTCAAGAAAGGTTTTTTGATAGAGTTCATGTGAGGACCTAAGTCACATAATCCTCCGCTACCAGATTTTACGCGGCGCACAGTCTCGCACTGGCGACTTCAGTGCATGTGCTTCGCCCTAAGACGCTTTAAGAATTCTTAGTTCTCGCACTAAGAATCCTTAGTTCTCGTACTAAGAATTCTTAGTTCTCTCTTTAAGAATTGTTAACTTCTCTCATTAAAGAGTATATACATATATTCTATTCTACCTTATGTTTTGTCTCCCACCTACATTATACGATCATCGTAGAATAATCAGATAAAAAAACCACTAAAAACAAACTGCTGAAATTAAAAGTAAATATGGAAACAAAATATTGGACTAAAGAAGCGTTACAACTCTAGCATAATGTTATTAGTGACTATAATAGATTGAGGTAAGACTAACAGAAATTAAATATTAAAAAGAGCAAAAATACATAGATAAAAGAAACGAAAGAGAAAAAAAAAAACCAAAAACGCTCGATTGTTAGGAATTGAGCAGCAATATCAAGAAAAAAGAGTGAGATTGAGGAATAGATGACGAATTACTCGTTTTTACAAGAAAAGAAAGCAAAAAGATACAATTACTCACAAATATATTCAAATTAACTTTGACCAATGTATACATAAATAGACATAAATTGATTATGCATGTTAGGTTTACATCTTAATTTGATAATTAATATACTTATAATATTTTTTTATTATTTTAATCAATGCATTAAAACGCACTCACGTTTATAAAAATTTTAAGTTTGGCACATTGGCTCACGCGGTTTCGCACCCGCACTCGCTCACGCGTTCGCATTACGTGACTTAGGTGAGGACACTAAAGCATCAACTTTGAAAAAAAAATGATGTTCTTTCTCTTCACAATCTTATTATACATAACATTTGAGGAAGGGTGTGATGCTGCTAGTAATATAAGAGAAGAGCGAAACGGTTTGGAGGCTTTGAATGAATGTCCTATGCTTATTACGTCCATTGTTTTGCTCATCAGTTGTAATTAATATTAGCAACATCCTAAAGTGTCATTCATATTTAACATTGCATATAGTTGAACCATATCATTAATGTAGTTGATTCATCTTCGACGTTGCGATCAATTGCAAATTGCACAATTCCTTCAGATTGTAGATTCCACTTTAATCAATGAGCTGAGACTAGAAGAGGAAAAATCAAGTCAGAACACTTGATGGAGCTCCCACTTCAGGTCTCTTCACGATTTATTGGATTGATCCTGCTCTTTTGGGATTACATGAGATTATAAATGATAAAAAGTATGTTTCTTCCAAAGTCGTTGTTGATGGAGCGAATTATATGATGGTGTCATTTGAATTCGTCTGTGAAGTGCATTTGATAGACTTGTTGTGCAGAACAAATGATCTATGTAAAATGTTACAGTGCAAATATCTAAATATCATTAATGCAATGGATGCAATAGCAAATATGAAAGTGATTATTCAAAAATTTAAACAAAGTAGATGGAATATGCTATTTGAAAAGTGATGAGTGTGTAAAATATACACTTCGAACACACTCATTTACTTTGTTTATTGCTTTATTCTTATGCATTTTGATTCTATTTAGTTGATTTCCTTTATTTTTGTGTTTAGGGGTCTTGTTGGCAAAAAGAAGCAAAAAGGAATAAAACATCACTAACTATTGGAATTTATTGATAATATATCTGGATGAATTATGAAATAAGATATATACCATTGGAAACCTACAGATGTCTAATTTTTAACAAAAACATTGGATGACAATTCCAACATCTATAGAAGAAGTTATAACCAAAATAGTGAAGACGCGCAAATCTGGAAAGCTGTTGATGGACGCGTAAAATGCAACTTTGATGCTAATCACGGGGATTTTAACGTCTGAATCTGAAGTTGTAAACATAAAAGTTTTAGATGGTTGAAAAGGGAGTTCAACGCAAGAAACATAAGTAAAACTGGAGTTTGATAGGAAGAGATATGAAAAATATGATGAACTCTCAGTGAGCGGCATTTCTATGTGATTCTATGCGATCGCATTCATCAAGTCTTTGCGGTTCTATGCGATCACATTCTGCTCAAATTTCATGCAGAAACTACAGAATGTTTCCATAATTTCAGAGCCGTCAATATGCGATCGCACCCTATTTCTATGCGATTGCATAGGCTTGGAAAGAGGATTTTCAGCTGATTTTGTTCCCTTATCAAACTCAAAGTCTCCTTCTACACTTCCACCTATAAATACAAGTCATTAGGGCACGAAACTCAAAGCCTTTAGCAGCCATTCTAGAGAGAAAAATAATTAGATTAGATTTTGTTTTTCTTTTATTATAATTGTATTCTAGTTTATTTTTCTAGAATTATGATGTAGCCTAATCACTCTATGTTGAACTCTTGCTTTAATAATTAATGGATTGATTGAGTTTTTAGTTAATTTATATATCTTGTTGCTAATGTTTTTATGTGCGCAGCGAACACATGATTTGATGTACTATGCATGAGCATAGTTGTCGGTATATGATAGATCTCATTAGCATGTGAAGATTGACAACTTTTCGCATCATGTAGTGATGCTTTTTGATACATTTAAATATACATTCTCATAAAATTAACTAGATAGCAATCGTGGTAAACTATAGATGATTATTGTGAAATCCGAAACCCTAGGTTGTTAGTATTATTCTTCCATGTTATTTATTGTTCTATTTATTTCTTATTTTATGTATGACTAATTTAGTCCATTTAAATTTTACATATTCATAGTACTATTTTAATAATTTTTAAAAGTTGGGGGTGCAATGGCCCCCACATGCACCCCCTAGCTCCGCCACTCGCTACCTCAACGACTAAGATATCTTACCCTAGTATATAAAAGTACACAGAATTTAGAAAGAAAAGCTAGAAAGTTCATGCTTGGATACTTCTCGTTTTTGGATGTATGTTGTTTATAAGCAAACTTCACAAAAAAAAAAAAAAGAAAAAAAAAAAAAACTAAAATAAATGTTTTGCTTAATTACAACTGGTTGGATATATTAAAAGTTAATTAGATCAACCAACTCATTTATCCAACTACTAGAAAACATCATTACATAATTTTAAATGCCTAACCCAAAGCAAATGATATAGCACATAATTTACTATTGATTACAAGTTGGAAGCATGAGTGCGTAGCATGACAGGCTTGGATCACTTTTATAATGTCGTGAGGAATAATTCAGTAGTAATATCTTTTTCATTGTTTTTAAAAGTTCAAGGTCTTCCCTTTCTTGGTCATTTTTTAGAAGTTGACCAATTAAGTAGTCAACCCAAAAAGACACACATCCCCCCAGCTATTTATGGTTTGGTTTGTCATTCGGTCGAGATATTTGCTCACATAATTAAATTAATTTGGAAAAATAAAGTTTAAAGATGGAGTTTAACTAACGAGATGATAAAAACAAAACTAATTAAACAAATTAAGGAGTGGCGACATCGTAGTAGCCATGTTACCAGCCGCACCAGTCTCCTGTCACCAATCACAATCTCTTAAGGGTGATGATATATATAGAGCAAAATCCCTCAATATAGAGCAATTTTCTTATGTTTACTATTATATCTCCATTTATATTAGTTCTTTAGTTATACAATCATTTTCCTTTTAATACATTGCCAATGATTAGCATAATCTTTGGAAACGTAATTAAATTATTTATCCTTCCCACTAATGGAAAGATTATTTTTCTTTGTTTAGCAATTGTTAATAATCCAATTTATTACTTAATTAAAATATTAATTACTCTAATTTGAAGTATTTTCCTTCAAACTTTTTGCTTCTACTGCTTTCATATGACCGTATAATCTCATAAATTTTTTTCCGACAAAATTTGTCAAAATATAGGTGGGTTCAAATTTATTATTGTTTGTAAATACATATATTAATGCATATATAATACTAATTGAGGGCCACTCCTAATACCAATTAGAATTATTATTTTACTTACATTCAATATTTTCTTCTTTTATCTTTTTGATCAAAGCAAAATTTTAAACTTGGGAGAATTATACAAAGAGCAAGGTAAAAGATTATTCCCATTCTGTTCGTGTAATAAATTAATAAACTGGACATTTAAAAACTAACGTGTTAAACAATTTTTTGTTCTTGAAATGTAATATACAAATTTTAATGCATACGTACATTTAATACTTAATTATATTTCTATTAACTAACTTGTATATATATATATATATATATATATATATATATATATATATATATATATATATATATATACTATTGCTAAACAAGGGAAGACAATCTTTCCATTACATAATTTAGAAAGATGAATATTCAATTCTAATTATGTTTCCAAAGATTCATATAAGGATTGACATGTATTAAAAGAAAAATGAATATTTAACTATATAAAGAGGGTATAGTTGTAAAAATCAAAGAATTGCTCTTTGAGGGATTTTGCTCTGTATATAGTATCTTCCACTCTTAAACCTTGTCACAACTTCCACCTCAAGAATTAATGCTTAATAGTTAATACCAATATTCATAATTACCGGCTACGTACTAGAACTAGGTATTCAACTAGCTGTTGGGTCACAGTTGAAAGTAAATAAAAATACAAATAGGTGACTTAATGTAAAAATATAGGATTTATTCATTTTTAAATAACAGAAAAAATATGTCTTTTTTAAAAAAATGAAAAGAAAAAAAATCAAAAGCACAAAATTGTGTGTTCGATGCACAGGGAGCACTGGGCATCGGGCTAATTCTCTGCATGTTTTAAAAAGGCAAGGACCTATCGTGTTTTTCTTTTTATAAGTTTAGTATAACGATTATGCTTATATATTTTAAAAATTAAACATTAATGTTTCAAGGGGAAAATCTTTTAAAAGTGTATTATTTAATCTAAAGATGCAGAATCAGGAAAAAAAAAATTATCCATAAATCTCACATGATTATATATATGACTAACTGAAGTTTTTAAACGAGGAAAGTTTGTGGCACAATATTCCAGTTCATCGAAGAGATTCAACTTGAAGAAGTTTAAACTTTAAACACGTTGTCTCGAATGTCAAAGGTCAAAAAATCATAGATGCCTCGCTTTCAAGAATAAAATATTTGGTTTCCATCAAAAAAAGAACAAAAGATTTGGTCTAATCTGATTTCTTAATTTAAAAACACGGAATGCAGCTCAATTAATTTGTTTATACACACACAAACATGTGTGGGGCTACTCCACAATCCTCTGGTAAAGACTAAATTATGTTATCTGCGTTAATTAAACGATCACTAGGTCTTGTTAAAAAAAAAAAAAAAAAAAAAAAAAACAGAATAAATTCAGTGGTAAAACTAAAAATGTTAGAATTGGAATTACGTGAATTAAGCAAGCCAAAATGGAAATATATATTTCTTGATTCATACTATTAATATATGTAACACGCATTTAAAATTCAAGAAGAAGAGAGTGAATAATTTTATGTAATAGCATACAAAATTATAAAGACTGAAGAGCTAGAGATAATGAATCTTAAACAATTTTGTATACTATACGAGTCTGAAGTGCATATTTCTTTTTCTACCATGCAAGAAGAGTTGCGTAGTATATAAAAATGATGAAGTTTAGTCACAAACTCAATATTTTGCCCATATTATGATGAATACGATGATCTGACCATGTTACAACATCATGCCAGAATTCTTGACTAGATAACAAAAGTGTGTTGTATTCATAATTATCTTACGAGTCACGACTAACAAATTGTGCTCACACTCTTCAAATGTTACATAAATTAGTTCACGTTGGATTAATAAACCGAATAACACCCCTCTTTCGAAATTTGTATAATTAAACACACTTCAGATAAACTATAATGCTAATAAAACAACAAATTAATTTATATCTTAGACTTAGGGGTGACAAAATGGATCCGGATCCATGGATCCAACCGGATTCGTTGCGGATCCATGGATCCAACCGGATTCGTTGCGGATCCATCGGATCCGGTCCACCCAGGATCCACCATGGATCCGAAACCAAGTTGATCCGGTGGATCCAAGGTGGACCCGGATCCAATGCGGATCCGTGCGGATCCAAATGTGGATCTGGGTGGATCGGATCCGTGATCCATCCAAATCCATGTCTAGATCTAACTCAATTTAAAGCAATTTTTGGCATTTAGCTTTTTATTCGCGCCACTAATGGTCTTTATACATTTGTACACTTTTAAAATATAACTTTATTTTACTATGAATTTAATTTTTTAATTACGCAAAATAATTTGACAACGTATAACTTTTCATTATGAGAAGAAGATCTCGTGCTTTAATTTGGTAACTATCAATTAAAGTTAAAGATATGTACAATCTATGGTTGATTGGCATTTTTATTCTCATTATTAAGTTTTATAATTTTGTAATCTTTAACCTTAATTTTTAAAGAGGCAAAGATTATTCTCAATCGTATATAAAAAGAATTTAGATAATATTTCTAATCCTTAATCAAAAGCTCAAGAAAGTCTTCCAAATTCCAAAACTCAACTTCATTAAAAACATTACAAAAAATAATATTTCTTTTGTTATAGAAGTATTCATGATTTGTATATTTTTCTCAAATATATATATATATATATATATATATATATATATATATATATATATATATATATATATATATATATAAATGTTTTATGTGTTTACATATATATTTTTAGTAAATACATCTCAAAAGAGCATTACATATTTTAAAATTAAAAGAAAAGGTTAACTTATGTGAAACACTAGCTTGCACATTTATATCGTAATGTAGTTGAGTGTTAAATTACAATTTTTTTTTTCTTTCTAAGGGTCCAATATCTTGTTAATTAAGAACTAAGAATAATGATATATATTATTAAATTTAAGATGGTGGAATAGATTGGTGGATGGGGAAATTGGGTTGAGTAGAGGTTGATTTGCTGGATTAGAAGGATCTACCAAGATGGATGCACTTGGATTCGACAATGGATCCGCGGTGCAAATGGATCCGGTCGGATCCATGATTGGATCCAAAAATAGTATTACTTAGATCCGGGGATCCACATGGATCCGGACCCGGATCCGGTCCAAGTTGAATCCATTTGAGATCCACCCCTATGGATACGGTTGGATCCAAATCCTAATGGATCGGATCCACATGTATTTAGACTTGGATCCGGTCCGGTTGATCCATTTACCACCCCTAATCTTAGTCTTTTGTAGCTGGAAGGACATCGTGAACAAAATAAAGTTTTATTTGAGCGGAAAAAGTATTAGGAGACAAAAGTTAGAATATGTGATAAATTAAATGCAAACTTTAATATAATTTTAAGCCAATTATATTAGTAAACCCTTATAAACGTAAGGTTAAAAATAAGATCAATGACCAAGTATTGTTAATATTATTATTATCAAGTAGAGTTAATTGCAGTAAATCCTCCGGCCGATGGAGTTATTGCCATTTATTCTCTAACCTATGAAAATGTTCGATTTACTCCTCAACCTATTGGTCGGTCTTTTGCAATTTACACGTGAATTATGATATATTGTTCGTTTTGGTTTATATCCCTCCAAAAACCCCTTTTGATTTCAAAAATCTGCATGAAACCCTCGTGTGGTTTATTAATTGGCAAAAAAACCCTTTATGATTTCATATACTCTATAGAATATTCTCACTTTCATGAATCACAAGAGGGTTTGTGCGGAATTTTATGAAACCACAAGGGGGTTTTAAACAATTAACAAACCACATAGCGGTTCCCATGTAGCTAGGTATCCGAAACCACATGGGGAGTTTTAAGTTGATATCCCGCACCTAAAATGAACAGTTGCTTAATAATTCAAGGAACAAATCGCACAGAAATCAATAAATTCAAGACATATCATACATTTCATTGATTATGGGGTAAATTACAAATAACCCCATAAATTTGAGAGTTTTCAGCAATTAAGCCTATCAAGTATTTGTTAATGTTAACGTGGGATGGAATGGACAGCTAGCCTTGACTTTGGATGAAGTACTAGAAATTTTCAAGACGAGTAAGAAGACTTGGTTCGAACATGACCGCGAAAAGTCAAAGTACAACAGTTTGAGCCGGTCAATGTTCGAAAAACCTCTCTCATCATTCATTAATGTTTCTTTCTTCTGTTCTATTTCTATACATATATATTACATATCATTTGCTTCTCTTCTCAAAGACTCAAAACTCTATCTCAAATCCCACAAGAACTCTTTTATCTTGGGGGGGTCTCAGATAAATTGATATTTGTTCACAAGAATTGAATCCTTCTTTTTCTTGATTCTAGTTTGAATCTCCTACTTCTCTGCTGTTTCTGAGTTTTGACTCGGTGATTAAGGAACATGGCTGTAAGTTTTTTAAGAATTGTTGCTTTAATTATGCTGTGAAGTGCCGATTAATTATGTTGTGATTTTGTCATGTTTTTGTCTCTCTCATGGACATGTAGCTTTAGTTTACCAAAGTTTTGCGGATCAGAGCGACATGCATGTTGCTGCTTGGTTTTGTAATAGTTGAATGAACATCCATTTTATATTGCGTCGACATTTATCGCTTCTTCTTTGTTCGTTTAGTTTGCTCTTTTTTTGGTCGAAGTATAGAAGAATTAATCATGTATTTGATCGATGGAGATGGCTAACCATAGAAATTTTTTTTCATACTTTGTTCTGCCGCATGCGTAAGTACCATATATAATTGACGGCTATTGCAATTTGCAATGAATCAAGGCTTCAACTTTTCTTTGAGATACTTGCTGCTTCATCATCAGGAATTAAATCAACTAAAATTGAAAATTAAAATAGTACTAATTGCTAAGGTTGAGAACTTAATTATAGAAAGAAAAAAGTTAAATAAGCGAATATCACATGAGGATTAAGGTACAAATCTACCTTTTGACCTTACAATGTTTGTGATGGCTAACTAGGTCATTCCTTGCACAAGTACCATTCTTTTATAACTAACATGTGTATTATTCGGAACCAAAAAATAGAAAAAATAGAAAAAAATATTGTAACTTACTGAAAATCTACTAGGTTAATTTGAAACATATCAAAAGTGTTGCTCGGATTTGCTACATCTTGTAAACTTGATAACTGTGACGTGGTAGGCTTATCATTGGGTTCTCCAAGTTTTGGACCATAATCTTTGTATAAGCTATAATACAGAATTTAGCACTTTTTAGTGATTCTAATACTATTTGATGGTTCAAGAAGACTACACAGTTGTGAACAAAGATGATAATTGTAGGAAGAAATCCTGTTTCCTTCTATGTGCCAGTCAAGATATATATGTTTACAAGTCATTCAGCTCCAAATATAGTATACATAGTCTATGTGAATCCTAACTTTTCGAGTTCCTTGAAATTAACTTTCTGTTTTCCCCACATATAGATTGTCTGTTGTAAGATTAAATGAGTTCTTATCTGCCTAACATTTGAAAAGTGCATTGACATAAAGAAAGATACCCATAGCAATTATATAAAGATCAGCATTTCTGTGTTCCCTTTGCAATCTAAGCCGGTGAATGACATTATCTTATGTCCTAAAGCAGCGTGCAAATGTCCCGAAATTCGGAAACTGGGAAGGCCAAGACAACGTGCCTTTCACCGTTTGCTTTGACAATGCAAGAAAAGCAAGAGGCGGAAAGATGATAAATCCAAACGACCCCCAAGAAAATCCAGACTTGTTCCGTGATCCTTCACTTCTTTCCCCCGCTCCCCCTCCCGCTCCCACTCATACTCCTTTATCAAAATCCAAAAACAGATCATCACAAGAGCCGATTGGAAGAAGAGCTGTTAGGCCAGCTCCAGACAATAGGAGCAGCAGGGAAGAGAGCGAGTTTAGGCAGTTCAATAACTCTCCAGCTCGAAATGAAAATATGGGCCAAAGAACGGCTGCTGATCAATCAAATTATGGTGGCCGAGGACAGAGGGGAGGCCGATCCACAAGGACAAGTGTTGGATCTGAGCGAAGCTTTGAGCAATCGCCTCTTCATTCTGGGGCAAAAGTTACCGGTAGAGGGAGTGGATCTCCTGCTTGGGAAGGAAGGAGCCAAGATGCTAGTCATGGAACCACTGGAAGATCCCGACTCAGACCAGCTAGTCGAGGAGAAAGTGTAAGAACTCATTAATTTAGCATGTGATTACTTAACTTTTGAACCTTTATACTTGAGAGAGCTTTTGGCAGCATTTTCTTTAATTTGCAAATCATATCATATAAAAATAGAGTTTAACTCAATAAGAATTTACAATACAGCCAGAGAGAGGTGTTGCGGTTCCAAAATTTGGTGTATGGAACGAAAACGACCCTCAGGCTGAGAACTTCACTGGTATATTTAACCAAGTGAGGCAGGAGAGGAAAATTGGCACTGGAAATGTGCCGGGAACTCCAAAACATCCGGTTCACGGCCAACCGAATCATCAGTCCGATAAACCTAAGGTTGGTTTACAAATTCTTCTTGTGAATTAGTTGAATAAACCAACAATGTTATTTCTAATTGGCAAAAACTTCATTGTGTGATTTTTATTCGTATAACTCCCTATGTAATTTAACCAATAATATTCATTTCATTGATCTTAATTGATCAACACATGCTAAAGCTATAACAAAATACTTTCATGCATAACAAATTAAAGTTTTTTTGATCAAGGTTTGTATATATTTCTATCAAAATGTTTAAATAAAAATCTGCTTTTTGTTTTATAAACAAAAAATACAGTACTAATTATTTTCTAAACATTTTTAGAATGTCTCAAAATAAAATTAGTAGGTTAAAAACATTTAAAATAAAATTTATTACATTAACATAGTAAGATTGAAAAGTGTTAATGAAAAGCGCACAAAGGATATTAGGCAATATTAGCTGATTGAAGATACAGAGAGCAATATCTACAATTTACTCCAAAATCTTATTCCAGCATTTTTCTCCTTTCTATGTTCTTTGCCTCATTTCGTTTTATTTCTTGTCTTAATGCAGAAATGGTGGTTTCCTTGCTATTAAGAAGAGTAAGAAGATATGTCGTTTCATTTTGAGTGGAGTTGCTATTTTAATGTGTAAATTGCTTTAGAAGGCTATTTTGATGAGAGGTTATGATTTATTTCAGTAAACTAGTGTGTGTTTCTTGTGGAAATAAACATGCAGTCGTCGTAAGTTGTTTTTTTCTTTTTCTTTTTTCTTTTTTGTTTTGATCGTCTTTGTGCTCTCCAACGACTGCTGGTAGTTTGCTCTTGTTATTTGCAGTTTTTAACTTGTACATTAGCTGAAATTGAGAGACTACATATTGTTGATTTATTTATTTCCAATGTCTTCTATTGCTTTTACTATAAATATTTACATTATCTTTTTTTTTTATATGAATAAAAAAGGAAAAATGCGACAACCCCCAATTTATGGGTGCTTTGGCATTGTGCCCATTAACCTATGAAAATGTGTCATATTTCCCCAACTTATTGATTTTTGTGTGATTTGCACCCTAAACTGTTGAGCAACCGTTCATTTTGAATGAGCTTGTTACAACCGTGATCTATCCATTGGAGCTCGAATTTCTATATACCAATTCTAAGATTCCAAGCTCGTAAATCCCTAATTTTTGCAATTAGAGTTTTTGTTCTTGAAAAGCCTTAATTTTTTCCTCACTTCGATCGGGTTATGTTGCTGAATGATCGGGTTATGTTGTTGAATGTTGGATGTTTATTTTATTGAATTTGTTAAGTGTGGAGATGGGAGAAAAGCGTGTGTGGGTGTGAACTGGCAAAACGTGATTTCGTCGGGTATCGCTGCACGTATGGCTATTCTAAACCCTAAAATCCCAAATTGGGGTCACGTGACCGTTCACGTGCTACAATCCGACAAGTTTTAGTAATTTCCGGTGCGAAGGACTAAAATTTAATTTTATGTCAAGTTAGGGGACTAAATTTATGCGACGCCAAATTATAAAACGATTTCCAAGTCGATGCCAAGTTAAAGGACTTACGTTGAATTTTTTCCAAAAAATTATACCTATAATAAAGTAACTTCAAAATAATTATACGTGTATGGGAGAAAGGGGTGTACGCGGGCGGGTTTTGGCGGGTTGTCACCAAAAAAATGATCATAGATTACCAACTTTTCAACCCGTGCGGGTTGCAGGTTGCGCGGGTCGGGCGGGTTTAAATTGTGAGGAAAAATATAGTAATATTTTAATATAAAAACTAAAACATAACTTACTTTAAGTTTTAAAAACAACAAAAATAATATCATAACTTAGCAAGTCACTTAAATCACGACATAACTTAATTAAAATAACAATATAAGGATGTAAACGAATATTTTATCCGCATTAATCATGAAATTACGATTTAAATCTATTCACAATTCAAAATACAACTATCAAACAACACCAAATTAACCAAAAAAATACTATATTATAGCAATATTATGAACATATAATTATACGACTTTTCGAAAACTTTGTTTGCTCCCTTCATTCCTATACAAATATACAAATAAATGTTGTATGCGGGCGGGTTCGGGAGCGTTATATTTAAAATTACGACCATACCTAAATTTTGCGGGTTGCTATTTTATCAACCCGTGCGGGTGAAGTTATAAATAAACCATGGGTTGTGCGGATTTGGCGGGTTGAGTTTTGGCGGTTCAAACGGGATGGGCGGGTCTTGTACACCCCCGACGGGAAAACAGAAAAATTTCAATTACTATTTTTTATTATTTAAAGCTAGTTAGTTAATGATTCATACGTACGGTCGATACACCGCGGGTTCCCAATTAGGATTTTCATTTCAAAGCCAGACCTCAAATTTCACCGCCAATTTTTGGCGGCCGTTTGAAAATTTCGAAAATATTCCCCAATTTTTCAAATCTGAGATTTGCTCAATTGCTCACCAAAGCAAAACGTCAACCAGATTCAAATCAATTCAAAACATTTCACCTATCTCTCTCTCTATGTTTTCACCGCCCCTCTTTTGAAGACTGAAACGGCAGCTCAAACTCAACCCCCTTTTCCTCATCCTCCTCAACGATTCTTCGTTCTCCAGGTGAATTTTTCAAAACCCTAGAATCACTCGGTGTTCAATTGCTGTGCATCTGCATAATTACTGCTCGATCTATTGTCAATTTATCGCTTGGATCTGAGTGAAAAGTCGTTGATTTGATTTCATGAGATAAGATTTTGTTTTTTGGGGGCTGAGATTCAAATTGAATAATGGTTAGGGAGCAAAGTATCGAGTCATTTTACGCGCGGCTAAGGGAGTCGGCGTTAGCCTCGGCTTCGACCGTTCCTTTGCTAATTTTTCCATCCACTTCAGATGTAGATTCGCTTTGTGCTTTGAAAATTATAGGCCACGTTCTCGAATCTGATTCGATTAGGTACGCTTGTTATCCGGTTTCGAGTTTCAAGGAAATTCACAAGTACGCGAGGCTTAACGCGGATGAGCCCGTTACCATTTTATTGATAAATTGGGGTTGCCATAGGGATCTAAGGAGGGATTTGGAAATCGGGCTTTCTGCGCGTGTTTTCGTTGTTGACAGTCATAGGCCGATTCATTTGCACAACTTGAGTGACCAGAATGATCGTGTGGTGGTGCTTTATACTAGGGATGACGAGCACCAGGCTGATTTGGCGTATGACTTTGATGTCTCAGCTCTCGCTAATGCCAGTGATTTGAATAGCGATGATGAGGTTGAGGATGACTCGGATAGTGACAGCGATAGTGAGGACGAGGAGGAGGAGGAGGAGGAGGGGGAAGGGGGTGGGCGAAGAAAACGGAGAAAAGTTTCTGAAGAAAATCAGAGTGACCCTGTTAAGCTTTTCAGGAAGTTAAAGAAAGAGTATTACTATATGGGTACTTTCCATGGGAAGCCGTCGGGGTGCTTGATGTATGAGTTGTCGCATTCACTGAGGAAAAACAAAAACGAGTTACTCTGGTTGGCGTGTGTGGGTTTGACTGACCAATTTGTACATGAGAGGTTAACCGATGAGAGATACCAGGCTGGTGTTATGGAACTTGAACAGCACATTAATAGCTCAGGGAATTTGGATGCTGTTACTTCAGTTATACTAAAGGATGGTACAAAAGTTATGGTGCCTGATTCTTCTAGGATTTCATATGAGGATGAGCCCAGGCTGATGTTATTGCAAGAATGGAACTTGTTTGATTCAATGCTATGCTCATCCTATATTGCCACTAAATTAAAAACTTGGAGTGACAATGGTTTGAAAAAGATGCAACTTCTTTTAGCTCGAATGGGGTTCGCAAGGGAGGAGTGCAAACAGAAATTCCAATATATGAGTATAGAAATCAAACGCAGAATGAAAGATATGTTTGAACAGTTTCTACCAGAGTTTGGCCTTACAGATTTCTATTATAGAGGTTTCTTACTATTGCACGGTTATAGCTCAAAAATCTCTGCTGCAGATGTTGTATATGGAGTGACCGCTCTTTTAGAGTCATCTGTTGAGTCAGATGGCTCCTCTGGATCAAAGCAGTTTGGTATAGCCTATGATGCTTTGTCCTTTAACAAGCTTGAGAAACTAGAAATAGGAATGCGACAAGCGATAAAGGTGCAAAGGGCTGTTCTTCGACAAGGTAGCATGGCCATAACAAAGAGGGGATCAATTAGAAGCGGTAGTAAGTTTAGATGGGTAAAGCTTGAGGACTCAGCAGATACCAAATTGTTGTGCCACCCTCAGGCTTTAACTAAATTCGGATATTTTCTGATGGATGCTTTACGTGAAAAAGGAGCAAGAATGAAACCTTTGGTATGTGTTTGCTACACTCACGAACACAAGCAAGTTTTGATTGTTGGTGTTTGTGGGAAGCCACGGCTTGGTGCAGTTCAAGGTAATGCTTTTGGAATTGCTTTCAGAAGTGCCGCTGAAGAGACTGGAGCCGAGTACTTTCACGAGCTTTTTGAATCATCATGGATAGTTTTGGATGCTGTTGCTGTAAATTCATTCATGATCAGGCTGACAGAGAAACTGCTGTGATGAGGTTCTTTAGTCAATTTGTGTTTTTCCCTTCTCTATTTTTCTTTTTTATATGTAATTCTGTTCATTATAGATGTCTGTTGTTTACCTAGCGACTGCTTTGTTTAAATAGTTTTAACTATTGTAACAATGGAAGATGATAACATGATTTGCCCTTTCTATGATACAGCTATTCTCTTCACTTGATATTGAAGTACCTCAAAGTTCCTTGTGACAGGAACTAGTTAGCTTTCTTTTTCTCACCATTATTCTTAAACAAAATGATTATGTTTTGGTAGTCGAAACCTCATTGATGTTGTACTCATGCTTGTAGTATCCTATTTCAGTAACAATCAGTTGTTACGCACTTTGAGAAGATGCTCTTATGCGAAGCCTGTTAAGAGTTGAGGCCTATAAGAAACTTTAATGTGATATAGTTTGAATGTGGGAATTTCATGCTTGGAAAACATTCTATAATGAAATTGTCACCAACATTTACACTGTTCTAATTTAAACTGAGTAGATTGATCAATCGAAACTCTGGTACAACCAAGTTGAACCTCCTATATAGTTGCTCTAAATACAGACTGATTGTCTTACATTTTCTGCATGGGTTGTCAAAATTTTCATCTTAAAAACCTCCACTTTTCTTTTGCTGTGAACATGGACTTTACAGCAAACATGTGAAATTCCGGATGCTTTCTGCCATGTCTGGTTGTTTTGCTGGTTGGTACTGAATATCTACTAAAATATGACTGCAGATGCTTTATACTTTCATACTGATGCATTCCAGTTTGCTGATTGTTTCACTTGCCACTACTGGAAAATCTTGGCCCGACCATACACATGCTGGCTTTGGATTTTTCATGTACTTGAGCTCGTTCGCATGTAGATTTTAAGATTGATTAAACTATGAATTATGCGTATTAGTCTAATCAATCCAGATGGATGAGGGTTATTAGGACATAGCAAACAAGCTGTTAAAAGTTTTGAAATATTTTGGCAGTAGGCATTTTTCCATCAGCGATTATCTGCTAGGGAGTGTTGACTGGACTTCCTCCAACATCAGATTCTAGCCCAGTGAAAGAAAGGGTAGATTTTCAGCAATTTGTTTCTCTTCATGTTTATGATCTTTACTGCAGAATTCACCTTTGGAAAATGAGTAGTTACTTCATGCACCTTTTGCACTCAGTCAATTCAGTTATTTTGATCATATACGGCTGATATTGAATCATAAATTACATAGTTTCATATTATTTAGGAATTATTGTATCATGTTATCATGCAATAATTGTGTGAACTGTGAAGTAATTTTTCTATAAAAACGTAGTGAAGGCGCTTGCTATTTCACCCATCTGTAAATTGAGTTCTTTATTGACTCCATGTCTAAAAAAGTTCCAAACTTCAATGGCAATTGTTATATCATATGGCTTAGGGTCTATATTGGCCAATTTTGCATGTAAATTTTGTTCTGTATAGCACCTTCTGGTAAATTACTAAAGTCAGAACTATAAAGTTAAAGAATGACTTAGACAAGAATCACCCGCTTAAATTCATGATAGTGTTGTGGTTCTAAGTTTTGGGAATTGTTTTATTCTCGTCACCTACGACTATTGCAAATATTCACCCTTGGAAAATAATATATTTTACACATCTAACAAATGTTTTTAAAATTGGACCATTCATAGAATCTGTGATCTTATTAACTATTGTTTTTATTGGTTCCACAAGTTGAACCATTGACCCAACAAGTATAATCTCAACTATTGTAAATTATATATTACTTAATTTTGTATAGATTTATTATTTAATTAGTCTAGCTGTAAAATAAAAGTTATTAATAGTTGGTTCAACTTTTGTTAATATCTTTTTAACTCTAACCCATAATATATTTTTTATTTAGTTAATTTTTCATTTTTATTGAGAGTAAATGAATCATAACTATGTGTATAAACAAATTACATGTGTAGAATACAAATTAACAAAAATTGAAATTACATGTCAAATGGAATGATTTGTATTTAAAGTACAACTAGACTAAATTTTAGAATGTTATGCATAATTATAAATGTAATTTGTGAAGTTAATGAAAAAACTAAACAATAATCCTAAAAGTATAATATCTAATGAAAAGTAAAATAATAGTGCATTTCTAAAAGTATAATATTAACATATGTTTTATTATATAATAAAATTATAAAAATTGAAGAGTATTATAACCACAATGATTGGAAAGTAAATCTTAATAATCTATATATCTTATTGAAATCACGTGAGACTTGAGAGTGGAAATACTAGAAATAAAAGTTGGAAAAATTGCAAAAATGGTCCTTTAAAGTGGCTTACTTGTAAAATTGGTCCTCTAAAGTGGCAGTGTCCAATTTAAGTTCTCTAAAGTGGCTAGTGACGCGATTTTGATCCTTTGACGCATCAGTCAACGATTTTGACTCAAAAAGTGGATGGATTCTTTGATTTTGACCCTTTATTTTGAGATTTTTTTCATTTTCAACCCAAATATTTTCAAAAAATCAAATTTGAACCCTAAAACATTTATTGCGTAAAATTTAAGTTAAACATATTTTAAACATTTGTGTTTTGTGTTTTAAATAATATTTTTACAATTGTCTTTAATTAGTACTTCAATAAAAAAAAAAGAAAGAACAAAAAAGAAAAAAAAAAACCATCTTCTTCCTTAATTTATTTTACGTTTCTTTTCTTTTATTCTTTCCTAAACTTATTTTAATTGAAGTTGAGCCAGAAAACAATCTAACTTAAATTAAGGTGGCCATGGTACTTAATTATTAAAAGTAATATCTAAGTAGGAGTCACGTTAAAAATTGATATAACAAAAGGATTGATTTAGGCTTTTAGCAATTGGTAAAAGAAGACAACGAACACACTGAAACAAAAATAAAAATAAAAATAAAGAACAAGTAATATTTAAGAACTTACATGAGAAACTAACAAGGAAATAATATAGGGAGAATGCAATTTGATAAACGGTGGTTAGTATTTACGATGGAAAAGGTACAAAAATACTAGAAATACGAGACGAGGACGTTACCAATAAACTTATAGGGTGCGGAACACCAATCCCGACCCGAGGAGAGGCTTGCGTGATTTACGGCTGGGCCTGGAAATGTTCCAAGTTGCCTATGTATCCCACAACGGGGAATCAGACCAACGTAGTTCCTTTATCGTGTTGAAGAGATGATACACTTAGTGGAAAGTGTAGTATCTTGCCATTATCTTTGTATTCTTGTCAAACATTTTTGTGGAGTTTGTAGTCTTTCTTCAAGAAGAGAAGAGAAGAGAAGAGCCCCCTCTCAAATGAGGGAAGAAGACCCCTTTTATAAGGGGTCTTGGTATAGCATGGTGGACAAGTGGTGGGGTCTTGTTGCCAAGATTACCCTTTATCAGAAGCCCCCCAGTTTCGAGTGCAACAGTGTACTGTAGTCGAAACTTGAAGTTTGGTTTCGTCTATATGATCCTCATTCGTTATTCGATAGACAGCCTTGAAGGCGTGTGTCAAATTCGGTAACGACCCGCATGGATTTCAATGGGGGGTGGTGCGACGAGGACTTGACGATCACGCAAGTTTAGTGAAGTATCTCGTTTGTTGACTTCGGTCTTAGAAGACCGAACGAGATAGTTGGTTTATACCAAATATGGGACGTAGAGAACCCTGATATGTTGTTTACTTGATATCGAAGGTCAGATCGCTTGTGTCTAGGACATCGACTTTCGTGGTTGATTGTCTTAGGAATAGAGTCATTAAATGCATTGGGCTCGAGGCGGCCCACTTGAGCACTCAATGTGACGTTAGAGTGCGCGTCTGTCCTGTCTACTGTAGTTGGTAATTGTAATTTTGACTAAGGCGGCTTTGTGTGGATAAGATTTCGTACGCGTTGCAGATGCGACCAATAATTGATGGTGCTTGGAATTTTTCCAAGACAAATTTTTCAAGTATAAAATCATGTGTTGATATTCATATCTCGTTTCATTTTTCAAATAAGTTTCAAAGCGATGACGAATTTTGGTCACGTTCTGATTATTGCGCTTTTTGCTTTTGAAGCTTTGCTAATTGGAGCTGCTGCGATGTCGACTGAGGGTTTAAGTATCTGCCTTGTTTTTCTAGCAATCTTTCAGATTGCCATTTTGGCATATGGCTATAGTATGCTAGGATTTATCTGATGATGTACCTGTTGTCTCTTTTGTATTTCGTATCACAAAGCTGATGTAACTGTTTGTCTTTATGAATAAAAAGTTTGTGACGGTACTTTACGTTGAATCGAGTGACTCGATTGTTGATTTGACGTTTGAAGGAGTTTGAATATAATTTTTTCCTTCATAGAGTCATGTTATTTTTGCCAAGCTTCTAGTGTGCCGAGGAATTCTCGCACTCATCGTACTGGGCTTACAAATTCTCCGATTTAGTTCAAAGTATGTCGAGGTGTTCTCGGGCTTGCATATTTTGCCGATTTAATAATATGCCGAGGGTTGCTCGGGTTTACAACTCGTCGATGTAATTAATAATACGCTGAGAGATGCTCGCGCTTAGATAATCGAACTTAAGAATTTGCCGAATTAGTTTAAAGTGTGCCGAGGTGTTCTCGGGCTTATAAAATCGGGCTTAAAAATTTGCCGAATTAGTTTAACGTATGCCGAGGCGTTCTCGGGCTTATAAAATCAGTCTTGAAAATTTGCCGAATTAATTTGTAACGTGCCGAAGGATTTTCGGGCTTATCGCATTGGACTTACATATCTTGCCCATGTAATTCATAAACGTGCCGAAGGATTTTCGGGCTTACCGCATCGGACTCACGTATTTCGCCAAAGTAATTCATATCGTGACGAAGTATTTTCGGGCTTACCGCATCGGGCTCACATATTTCGCCCTGGAATCTTCCATTTGAAGAATTGAATCTTCCTTTTTGTCGAAGAATTGAATCTACTTTTTTGTCGAAGAATTGAATCTTCCATTTGAAGAATTGATTCTTCCTTTTTGTCGAAGAATTGAATCTTCCATTTGAAGAATTGAATCTTCGGGCTTATTGCATTGGACTTACATATTTTGCCCATGTAATTCATAACGTGCCGAAGGATTTCGGGCTTACCGCATCGGGCTCACATATTTCGCCCATGTAATTTATATCGTGCCGAAGAATTTTTGGGCTTCTTGTGCTTTGTAAACAAGCTTAAAGTGATTGAGCTTCGTGATCGTGTACCTCATTCCCTCCCTCGAAAATGAAGTTTAAGATGTTAAACTAAGTGTTGAAGTAACTAGGCTTCGTAATCGTACATCTTTTCCTCTCTCGAAAAAGGAAGTTTAAGATGCTAAACTAAGTGTTGAAGCAACTGGGCTTCGTAATTGTACACCTTTTTCTCCCTCGAAAAAGGAAGTTTAAGATGCTAAACTAAGTGTTGAAGCAACTGGGCTTCGTAATCGTACACCTTTTCCTCCCTCGAAAAAGAAAGTTTAAGATGCTTAAACTAAGTATTTGAGGAAACGAAGCAACTGTCGATTGCATTTAAAAGATGTTAATTTGATTCGAAGGTGTGATACAGAACTGTCTCAACCAGTGTTTTCAGAACCGGACCGGACACCGAACCGGTAAGGTTACTGGTTCAAGGTTCAACCGGTTTAACCGGTTTAACCACTGGTTCGAACCGGTACGATATATTTCACGAATAATTCAACGAACTCATCCGGTATAATACTATTTTTACAATCATATCACAATATTAAATCATAAACAAAAAAATATAAGTAAAACAATATAAGAGTTTTTACTATTAGAAATATCCTATCTATAATAGTAATACAAAATATACTTATGTTATCGTACATATAGATCAATCGTATTTTAATCGTATTTCATAATTATTCAAAATATGAAGAAGGATTCATATGATAATATCTAAAACTAAATATATAATTAAGTAAGATGGTCAATCGTATTTTTGAAACATGTGTCATATTCACTTCTAGACCTAAGGAAAATATCAATATAAATCCTAAAAATATGAAAGTTTAAACAATCAACACCAATTTGAAATAATCTAAGCCAACACATTAAGCAAATTACCATTTCTTTTTTATTTTCACCATTTATATACAAGGGAAGTACTGCCACTCATACTATACCCATAAATAATATACTAAAAGACAATTCTTGTAATTTTTTGTAACAAAAAAAGAAAAATCTTAATATTTTTCCTATTTTTTATAATTGATGGAGAATTTTATTGGATTATAACTCAAATTTGAAACCCCCTCTTACTCTCTCTCCTTTCTCCTCTCTTTTGGAAAATCACTCTCTCTCCTCTCTCACCCAAAACAATAAATTGCAATCCCAAAACAAAAAAGCAATGCAGGGAGATCTTAGGGTTTAGGGAAGTGTGTGGAAATTAGATCGGAATCCGGCGGCGAGCCCAGGGGCGAGCGAGAGCGGCGAGTGGGGTTGGGGCGAGCGGGGGGCAGCGAGTGGGGGGGGGGGGCGAGCGGCGGCGGCGAGGGGGGGAGCGGGTGTGAGGCAGTGTGTTTTCAATTTGGGGGTATTTTGCTAGGGCTGAAAAGTTTTGGGGGCAAAAAGACAATTTTTTTTTTAATTTTTGTGACCGGGTTAGTTACCGGTCCGGTTCACCGGTTAAACCCGGTTGAACTGGGAAATCCGCCGGTCTCGCCCAGTTGCAGTGAAACCCGTTTTTTCAGTGTTTCCGGACCGGCTTGGCCACCGGGTCGCAGTTCGGCCGGTCGGACCGGCCGCGCCGGTCCGGTTTTAATAATACTGGTCTCAACAACTAAAACAAATTTGAGCTTGGCTTAGAGGAAAAAGCTGATGCCACCCACTGAGGAAGTGTGGGTTCGAAACCCAGTGGCAACATGATTGTGCTTTATTTTTTAGGCCCAGTAATTAAACAAAATAAAATCCTCCTTGAGAATTGAACACGAGTTCTCCATCATGAAGTACTCGAAGGGCCAATGGGTTGAAGAGTATGCCCATATTAGTTGGTTCAGTGGTCGTGTTTATATCATCGTATCCAAGAAAAATAAACAAGGCAAAAACAACAGAACTTTACGATGCCAGGATTCGAACTCGGGGTGTGCAGAACGGCTAAGGGGTCAATACTAGTGGACCAAGTGTCCTCATTGCTAAATTCACGGTCGTATAAAAATATTTTAATTTTTGAGAATAACGAAGTAGCAACAAAATAATACGAAGAAGCGGTTCAAATCCAGCTTTTCTTTTATTTATTTATTTATTTTATTTTATTTTTTTGAAACGTAAAAAGATTAAGTTGAGTTCGAAAAGAATCGAATTTGAGTTTCCTTCGAATCACACTAGCATCGCAGCCCCCAAGTCAGGATGTGTTTGTTGCTATTCTAGGGTCGCAATTATAATATAGCTTCGTATAATGTGAATGATCTTTTTTGAAAATATTGAAGGAGTAGTTTAACAATATGAAGATGGGATATGTACCGGAGTCGTTTGTACGAAGCAAAAAGGGTTCGTGCCAATGAACCATGGGTCGAATATGTGAAATTCGGCAGTACTATAAGGTTTATGATATAAATCTCGAAAGATTTAGTGAACAAAATTCGAAGGTGGGAGTTGAACCCGGGTCGCTGTCACAAAGGCAAGGCTTGTTGATGACGGACAATGGAGCTCGCTATTGTATATTTTAGTGCTTAACTTGTTTCAATAAATTATGTTGAACATGCACGCCATGCATAGCCAATAAAATAATTGGATGCCGTGATAGATATAAGTTTGCATGCCTGTTGCTATATTGTCAATCATGTGCAACAATAAATTAGACATGTTGCTGTTTAAGGTTTAGCTACTATTCACATGTGTACCCCCTAGATGCATTTAAGAATTGTAGGTATCACGAGATAAGGCATGCATTTGTCAGCTGGCTAAATTGAAATAGGAATAAATGCAAGTCCCTTTATTCCACCATGACCAGGGAACAATATTTTATTATAAGCATTTATGGAGTGAGCCTGCAGTGTCGTTTGGAAAATGAAAAAGATAGCAGCAGTAATTAATTTATGCCATGCAAATTAAAGTTTCACAGCCAAGAACTGCAGTCGCTCTTCGAGCTTGCAGGAAAATAGTGTCTTTATGAGAATAAATGATGGGCGAGAAAGAAAAGTTTAGAAGGTCTGATTTTCTTTGATTTTACTATTTTTTTTTTAACTTCATTAAATACTTGATGATCCGGCCAGAGCCTTTCTAAACAAGCATACTTATAGTCTTCCACCTTACGGATCAGACTCCTTACAGAATAGGTGGATGAGCATCATTTGATTGTAAAGGTTTTATCTCTGATGGCCATTTGTGAAAAAGATTTGTGTGCCTTGCAAGCAACATAATATATCACCAGTTTGAAGGTCAGAGTGGTATAGCTTGTGTGACTGTCCATTATGAACAATGCTGATCAGTTTTAGCACATGGTAAGAATATATATGTATGCCAGTGCAAACTATACGAAGTTCATGCATGAGATATAGATGTTGATTTTCTCGTGCAAATACATCGATGAAGTACATGTACAATGTAAACATGCATACTTAGACAAAATTTTGAAACTGAAGGATGGCGTTTGTGAAGAAGAGGAGAACCTGAATCGTAGAAAATTTCCAGGGTACTCTCGGTTTTCACTTGATCCAGCACGTTAACGAGCTTCCTCGGGTTTTCTCAAGGATTTATCGGCGTTTCCCACAGACGGCGCCAATTGATAAATGGTGGTTAGTATTTTACGATGGAAAAGGTACAAAAATACTAGAAATACGAGACGAAGACGTTACCAATAAACTTATAGGGTGCGGAACGCCAATCCCGACCTGAGGAGAGGCTTGTGTGATTTACGGTCGGGCCTGGAAATGTTCCAAATTGCCTACGTATCCCACAACGGGGAATCAGACCAACATAGTTCCTTTATCGTGTTGAAGAGATGATACACTTAGTGGAAAGTGTAATATCCTGCCATTATCTTTGTATTCTTGTGAGGCATTTTTGTGGAGTTTGTAGTCTTTCTTCAAGAGGAGAAGAGAAGAGAAGAGCCCCCCCCCCTCCCTCCCCCCCCCCCCCCCCAAATGAGGGAAGAAGACCCCTTTTATAAGGGGTCTTGGTATAGCATGGTGGACAAGTGGTGGGGTCTTGTTGCCAAGATTACCCTTTATCACAGTTAATGTCCCGTCCACGGCTCTTAATTTTGTATACATCTTTTTGGCTAATCTAAATGTATATATATGAACTTGCACTCTAGAAAATGCAATAAATTGGATAGGAGACAGTGTGAGTGAGTATGAAACTATGAATACAAATAAAAGAGTGTGTAAATATATCAAGAAAGAATAAAAAAAAAATATAAAAATCATCTTCTTCCTTAATTAATTTTATGTTTCTTTTCTTTTATTCTTTCCTTAACTTATTTTAATTGAAGTATTAATTGAAGACCATTGTAACAAAACTATCTAAAATCAAAAATAAATGTTTTGAAATATGTTTAACTTAAATTTTACACAATAAATATTTTGAAATGTTTTAGGGTTTAAATGTGATTTTTTGAAAATATTTGGGATGAAAATGAAAAAAAATTTCAAAATAAAGGGTCAAAATCGAAGAATCCCTCAAATTTTTGAGTCAAAATAGTTGACTCTGTGTCATAGGATCAAAATCGCGTCATTAGCCACTTTAGAGGACTTAAATTGGACACTGCCACTTTAGATGACCAATTTTGCAATTTTCCCAAATAAAAGTTAACAATAAGGGTTTTTTTTTTGGGTGGGGGTGTGGGGGGGGGGGGGGGTGGGCTACGATGCACCTTTTAAAAAGTAGGTTTTCCTAATCTGAAGACCATTATCTCCCTAAATTATCAAGAAAGAAGGAAACTATTATATGTTTCAATCTCGTTGAGATTGCGAATAGTGAGTTTTGCATCATATGAAACGATGCAAGTACCCTATGGTGATAAAAAAAGGAGGATTTTTAAATATTACCCGACTCTTCTTCTTCTTTTTTTTTTTTTTACTTGGTTTACTGCAATATGCATGTATTTACTTTTTTACATTATTACTTGACATTTTCTAAATGTGCCTGTCTTGATTATTTTTAAATCTCCTTTCATTTTGTCAATGTTGTGTTGTGTTTAGGTCGACGTATTCGTGTCTGTTCAACATAACTAAAGTTCCTTGCTATTTCTAATATCTCTTTTGTAATTTTTAATTTAATCATAAGTTTCTGTAAAAAAAATTATAAGTGAAAGTATGAAACAAAATATAGACATATGTTATAAAATAGTACAATTAAATTTAAATTTTCTGTTTTTTTTCTTCACGATTTAAAGTATTAACCAAAATAAATATTTGAGGTTATCGTCTATAACTTAAAATATATTTCAATACGAATCAAATGCAATACTTGCATAAAGTAACTTCTTCTTGTATAAAAAGGGTAACATACTACTTTTTATAATTATAAAAAAGATAATTTGTCTATTTATTTTTAATAAAAAATATTTTACACATTTAGCATAAGATAAACTCATCTGTGGAGGTAATTTGCTAAAACCTCATTTGAAACAATAGGAGTTAATAATATGGGATAATATCACTCACACCTCCAAGGGTTGCCATAATATCTAAAACCTTCCTTGAGATTTCAATAATATCAGTGACACCTCTGAGGTTTGTTTTCACATATCAAATAGGTCCCTCATTCCTTTTTTTGCCCTTGCCTAACTTTGACCACATTGTTAAGAGTTAAGACCCAACACAATACACCAATTTGTTATCCAAACAAAAAAAATTGAAAAAGAGAAAGAAAATAAAAACAACACTTTTGAGTAAATATTGAGAATTTAATTTATACTTTTGAAAAATATATATTAGAATAAAACTTTTGTAACATCAAATAAAAATTTAAAAACTAAATGAAAACTAAAAATTAAATTTAAATATGTATCTAATTTTTTTAGGTAAATATCATTTCATTATTATGATATTGTTTTATTTTTAAAAAATCAAAAAATAATAAGTTCTTAATATTTATCTCAAAAACATATATATATATATATATATATATATATATATATATATATATATATATATATATATATATATATATATATATATATATATATATTTGTAGACTTTTCCGTTCTAATATTTTTCGCTCCATATATCTTTTGAATTCGTTTAAATATTATTTTTATTAATAAAGCGTAACATTTGCAAAAATACAATATCTATATTAATTTATGGAAATTAATGTTTAAATATAATTCGACACTAACAATTGTCAAAGTTGCAAATACATATCAAAGACACATTTTCTAATTTGAACAGCAACAAGTTGGTCAAGTTAAAGTGGAGCAAAGTCAAAAAATGAATATTGGGCCTATTTAATATGTTGCTATAAACTTTAGAGGGTGTCACTGATATTATTGAAATCTCGATAGGTTTCTATATTATTGAGAGGGCAAAAGTTGAAAAGTTAGAAAAATTACAACGCGTTTAAATTTCGTAAGTACCAACGTCACTATTACGCCATTTTTCCTTTTTAGCATTCAATTTTGACACACAATACTGTGTGCAAAATCATCTATCCCTATAAAAATCCAATTGCTCTCTCTTCGCACACTGATTCATTTACCCTTCTCAAAAAAAAAAAAAAAAAAAAAAAAAAAAAACTTACTTACAATCTCTGGGCTGTGGACTACAATTCGAAGAACTTAGGTTGGATTTTCGTTAATTTTACCCTTTTATTGCGATGTTTTCCCCTTTTTTAATTGATTATTCTCCTTTCTGTTATGATTATTTTTTTTTGGATTAATTTTGAAGTGGATTTGGTTGATGAAATGTCGATTTATGAAGTCTTTTCTTATATGTTATGAGCCTCTGACACCGATCATCGGCGCTGTTGATCGTCTATAATGTTAGGGTTTTAAAGAGAATGTGTTTTTTCCCCCTTTTTTTCTGAGGTTAGGGTTTTACAATGTCAATTCTTGGATTTTTTAGGTTTTAGGAATTTTAAATTATAGCAAAATTGCAGGTGTTCTTAAACTGGACGAGAATTATTCAGTAAATCTTTACCTTTTAGTATTTTGTTCAAGTCACTCTTGATTTAATTTTGGGCTTTATCCAAGAAAACATTTTTAATCCCTTTATTGGACCTTTCAGTGCCTAATTTAGATATATGATGCATCTCTTGCCAGTGTTATCGAACTTTCGTGATGACCTATTCTGCTTATGGGATTAATTTCTTGTTGGTGATGACACAAGTAGGTCATAGGGGAGAATTGTTGGGATTTTATGTCGAAATATAAGGACTTGTGTCAATGTAGGGTGGTGTCCTGCTAAATATGGTTAAAGGGTTTGGATGTTGCATTCATAGATGATGATATGTATCTCTTTAGTGCTCTAATCTGAGATGTGAGGGGATGTATGTGGTCTAATGCACACATATTTGTGACTCTTGACTCGTAGGTAGAACTCACAGTAATATTCATGGTTTGCATTTTCCTGAGTATTTTCTGTTTAAACATATGGCGATTAGAGCCTCATCTTGCTGGTGCCATCATATTTTATTTTAAATTATTAACATAACGAGCCAGTTCTCTGCTTTATGTCTTTAACTTCGGTTCTTCTTATTTGGATAAATTGAGCTCTAAAATACTATAATGCTTAAAACAAATTGTCCCAGTTCAAGTTCTACAAAATTAAATGAGAAGTTTGGCCTTTCAAACAGTCAGTTAGTGAATGACGATGCCATTCTGTAAGAAGAATAGGGAATCGGTTGTTCTGGACATTCTGAGGCACTCTCAGCCCCCAGTTTGACATAGACATTCTTTTACTCATGTCATTGCCTTGAATGTTAATTGATGTTTGTGTATGATTGCCTATTCATTAAGCTTCGAAAGTAGTGCTCGGCATTTTTAAGTAGTTGATTCATATGTTTTTATCCTTTTTAACTTTTTCCCCTCTTCTGATTTGAGAAATTTATGGATATTTCATCAACTGACTGAAGGTTAGTTTGTTTGATTGATTTTCTGGAGATTTGAGCAGTCATCTTCCTTTATATCATGAGTAGCCAGGAGGGAGTTAGGAGGTCCACGAGGGTTAGATGTAGAAAGCCAGTGTTAGATGTTGATCTGAATGCGGTGCCTCCAGGTGAAATACGGGGTCAGGAGGGACCCTCGAATCATACTAGGTCCCAGGACAGGCAACCTAGTCAAGATCCAGTTGCTACCCTGCCTGCACCAATTGATCTAGAGGCAATTGATGACGATGTCATTATATCTTCACCCAGAGCATTTGCAGAAGTATATTTTACTCCTCCGTTATTTAGTCTAATTTAATTATGCTCATTTATATACGTTATTATAGCCGTATGGTTAACTTGCAAAATATATTTTCCTGCAGGCTAAAAATAATTCAAGAAGGAACCAAGGACGTACTATCGTGGTTGATGTAGAATCTGGTAATCTGACTTCTATTTGCCAGTTTCTTGCTTTATGGTGTTTAGTCTATTCCAACATTTGGGGCCACATACATTCTTCTCCTTTAGCAAATGTGTTTATCAATATTTTCTGTTGCTTGATGCAAAATGTTCGACGTCGCATTCTCATTCCTGATTAAAGTATTCGTTTTTGATTTTTCGTGCTGGAAAAACAGCATATTGACTCCTTTTATAATGTTGCAGAGGAGAGATTATCCCGCAATAAGAGGAGAAGGGTTCCTGCACCCCAAACGTTTATAAATTGTGACCTTTATATAAACCTGGACGGCAGTAGTAACTCCATGGTATTTTTTTTCTTCTCTAATGTGCTGTATATGTGCTATCTGCTGATTTTACTTGTTTAAAAGAGTTTGTTGTTTGTTTGGACAAATATGTTTCAGTTTTAGTATTGCTATTTCTTTGTTTAAAATAGTTCCTTGTTTGTTTGGCAAATATGTTTGAGATTTACTATTGCTATTTCTTTGGTTATCTTTGTGACGGAGAAAACAAAAAATCCATCCATTCGTATATGATGAAAAGAACATGCGACAGGGTTTCACTTGTTAACATTTGGTCATTCATTGTTTATTCGCCTTTCAGCAGTTCTGGTGGGGTAATACATTGGTGCACATCAGCAAGTTCAACAGTTGTTTATGAGAAACTTAAATATATTTGTTCTTTAATATGTTTGCATGTAATTTATATGTTAGAGTATTTTTCGGTGAACCTCTATTTGCAATATATGCTGGTTTGGTTTCTAATTTGGCCGTAAATTGAGATTATGCACGCATAGATTACGAAATGAATTTTGCATGAAAGGTCGTAAGGTGGATTAGCTGTTTCCATGAAAATTTGTTAGTACTGAGCTTTTCTTTGAGTGAATTGGTCAACTGTTGATACTTGAATTTGTCTTTGTGGTTTGATAGTATTTGGCTTATTCACTTGTCAGGTGTGGCATTATGGTGTCCTCTCTATGCTTTATGGATTTCAGTACCTTTATCTTGTTCATCTTGATGAAATGTCGTTTCTACCCCAGAAATCTTTTCCCGAGTTTCTCTTTAGGTTTGATTGATATGTCTGTCTTAGTCTTTGCCTTCTTGAGATATTCATTGGGTTGAAATAAGCATGTGAAGTTTACTAGCAAAATGGTTTATTAATTTCAGAGAAGCAGTGGACGCACTGTAAAACCACCTCCCGCACCTCCACAGCCTCCAGAAGAGCCTAAATTCAGTTGCCCGGTCTGCATGGGCCCATTAGTCGAGGAAACATCAACTAAATGTGGCCACATTTTCTGCAAGGCGTGCATTAAAACTGCGATAGCTGTTCAAAGCAAATGTCCTACTTGTAGAAAGAAAACCGTTGCCAAAGACCTTATTAGAGTTTATCTTCCCGGCACAAGAAGTTCTTAAGGTCTCTTCTCCTCTTTTCTGTGTGTGTGTGTGTGTACGTCTGCATGCGTTTGTGTGTCTAAGCAACCGTGTACGCCAGTCTATTACGATTAGGTACAATTATGTACTTGTAACTTAACTTGTTACCTCTCCTTTTAAAGCAGGGCTCATATTTGGCAAAGTGGTTAGTGTTGTGTTGCTATTACTGGAGGTGGAGGCATTATTAGTTTGATGCGCAGCTGCAGCTGAAGGTGGTGGTTGTGTATTGGTTTACTGCCCATGCAAGGACATGCACTTTTCGTATTATACAGTTTCAGAGGATTAAAATATTATACAAAAATTGTATCACCTAGCAATCTGCTCCCTTCGTGTTACATTATGTTTTCTAGTTAGCTTTATGTTACTTTTGCCTTCTCTGTTTAATCTTTTGCTTGACCAATTTTAGCGTCAGTTTGCATATCTGCATATATAATGAAACGACAGTGATGCATTTGATATCTGGGTCAAATTACAGAACACTCGCAGTGTTTCTAAATTACAGAAAACATCAGTACGAGAATTCTCTGGACGGGGCAAAGCTAAATGTTGAACCCTCTGTGTCTTCTTATCAGGATATAAACACCTGTATTATTATATTGTTTGCACGCAGCACGCTGCACCCCAGTGCAAATTATACATTCCCTGAGGATTAAATAGAAAATCTGTCAAAACCCTCGAGCAACACTAGATATGGAAAGATTTTTGTTTTTTGAGCGACCCCACTTTTGGTTTGTTGCTAGAGAATGATGTTTTAGGCTCCAATTGATTTCACGGATACTGGGGATATGGGAAAAGTACGGAAATTTTTGTTTTTTTGGTGGTAAGATTTTGGTTAAGAATGGAAAATATCGGAAAAGATAGGGAAATCTTTGTGAATTTTCATACAAAATTTCTACCATTCTAAGCGTTGTGATTCCCCTTCAAATTTTATTCAACACTTTATATTTAAAATTTTGACACCTACTCAAGAATTATACAAATTCTAATGTGATCAATATTTTTGTTTTGCACGTCCTTTTGAACTTTGAGGTACTACTTTATCTATACTAATATATAAAGAAAGAGGTACTTGTGACACCAAACTTTGATTTCCAAGTTTAACCTTATAATTTATGTTCTACTATAGCATCTTATTATTAATTTTCCAATTTAACCCTATAATTTAATTTAGATAAAATTAATTATACCATTTACTAAGAATGATGATTTAGTTTCCCTATAATTGATATTCTTTTTATGAAAATTACTTTTCTTTCCAATCTACTTTAATAATATTGATTCATTCTTCCATTAATTTAAACTCTTTCCATCTAAGCAAATCTTTTTTTTTTTTTGCATTTTTTTTCTTCCAGATTCTTTTTTCACACTTGAATATGATCATCTAATACTTTACATTATAAAAAATTAATTTGCGCGGGACTCCGCGTGCCCCCGTTTCTAGTATATATATATATGTATGTATATATATTAAATTACAAAAATCACACTTTAAATTTGGAAATATTACATCAATACTTCACATTTTTTAAAATCTAGGGGGTTTTGTTGTAGTTATATATTGCATTTTTGAGAAGTTTTCTTGTTATACCAAACATTATAAGCGTGTAGATATAACAAACATATGTTCTTGTCAAAAGAAGGTTTGCCGTAGTGCTTTTAAAAACACGAAAAACTTTCGAGCAAAGAATTGTAATAAAATAACACAAGGAATTTGGTGCAAGTTCAATAAAAGAGAGGGATGCATCTTCCTCAATGAGATTCGGACCGTTTCGGACATCAACATCTACCGTTTCGGACATCAACATCTTACTGGTTATCGACATTGTTTTTGAGTTGACGACTCGAAATCAGTGTTTTCAAAACTGGATGGGTCATTAAATCGGTGGTCTAATTGGTTTCTGGTTTAACCAGTGGTTGAACCAGTATAAACTAGACCGAACAAGGGTTAAAACACCGATCCGGTCTGGTTTTAAAAGCAGTACTCAAAATCTATCTCATGTAAATACGTCATACTTCTCATAATATATATATATATATATATATATATATATATATATATATATATATATATATATATATATATATATTTCCGTTTCCTCTTAGCTTGTCGCCTTTACGAATTGCAATTCATATTTCATATAAAAAGGCCAGCTAAGAAGCTTAAAAAATAATCCATGCGAACGCTCATACAAACAAACGCATTAATTTACTACATAACAACTCTACTTTATTCCATCTCCACTAGAAGAAAATCAGAACAACAAATTTCAATGGTGATATCATGATACATTCCCTCATCTCAATCCAAATTAACATTGTTAAGCTTATCTTTTTACAGGTTTCTTTCTCCAAACAGTGCGTCCCCTATTTATTTCAGAACCATCCCTCGAGAATCTTAGTAAATGCAGAAACTGAAGGTAGTCATTTTCACATCTCACAGCAACATGAGATCCATTAGTTCCATTTACCTCTAAAAATGTATCATCCACGACCGATTCAGGACTTGTAAGGGAATCGATAACATCTTCGTGCTGACATTCACGCCTAAAATCTAAAGTTATAGAATGCAGCTCGTGGCTCTCGATGATCTCTTGAGGCATACTCTGTTTGACAAATCAACCTTCTATCAGCAAAAACAAAAACAAAAAAAAAAACAATGTAGAAGAAAAAAACAGAAAACAAATTGCACAACAGCTGCAGGAAGTACTTCGTAAGGAGCCACAATGCACACCGACGAAGAAACCTGATTGTTTTAGTACAAAGGTAGAAGTTTTTGAATGTTTCAAAAGCAACGAACTGTTTTTTTTTTTTTTGGACAAAACATATATAGTTTGTGGGGATCAAGAGTAATTTTTGTTTGAAGAAGTATGTACAAACCCTTTTCCTATACTCTAAATTATAAAAACTAAAAGAATTAACTTTTTGATTATGAGTCACTTGAAAAAATATATACTTCTTTTGATGCTGTACGCTACACAAAAACTAGAAGATGCAACAATTTAATTTCAAAAGTATTAAAAACATCATGGTATTTTGAAGTTAGACTTAATTAGTACACAAAAAGATGAATATAGAAGCAGTGCGCTAGTTTTTGATATCATGGTGAACATGGTGGTTATTGACATAAACTCTTCTTTGTGACTGTTCAAAACAGTGTAGAACGGACCACATAAATGAAAATCCCTTGTAATTTGTAAGAAATAAAAATTACAAATAGTCTCTGTTGAGGTTGAAGTTTAAATAATTGGAGAGATGCTCCCTGAACTTTGAAAATCTATATATAGACCCACGTTTATATATGTCGTTAAATCTTCAAGGTTGACTTTGTTGTCGTTCAAATGGTAGGACAGATTCTATGTAATTAGGCCAAACATGAAGGGGTGTAGATATAATCATTCCTGAATGAAGAAGTGTTGTTTTATTCAACTCTTATGTCATGCAGGAAAAAACTTTTGTGCCTTGATGTTATACCGGTGATACAAGATTTATGTCACATGCAATAATTATAAAGCAAAGATGTAAATCGTTCATGTGTCTTAAATCTGAAGGTGGCACAAAAAAGGATACACTATTTACACGATCATACAACAGACTAATAAAGATTGCAAATAGCCAGTTATCACAAGACTATAGATTCTGATGCAATATATAAACCTATTCTTCTGTTTAAGGCAGGTGAAGATGGAGGATTGAAGGATAACTAACCTCCATAACCCATGCGATGTAGGTGACATTGTTTACGTGCATATTCATGTCTAGATCAGCTCGCCTAGGCTGCCAAAAGTGAAAGATGCTAAGTATTGTAAAGCAAAGAATTCCCATGTATTGACTCAACCAAGTGATCTTACCACAAGCCGATGTTTGGAATATTGAGATGGCTCCTCTAGTTTTGATATTTTCTTCAAGCTAGCATTATTCTCTTCGGGAAATACTAATCTGTCATACACAATAGATCAACTGGGTCAAGTACTGATCATAATCAGTATAAGTTGCAAATGCAGGACCTGTCTGGGTTTAACTATTCTACCGTTGGTTGGTTGTGCATAATATCGCAACCATTATTAAAAAATCATAATCTACTTCAATAAATTAGTTATTTTGGACGCAAACCTTGCGATATGGAATTAGGCTCTTTACCCCCTTGTGAGAATTCATTTCGAAAAAAATCTCCCATGTGTACTTTTTACGTGGTGGAATACTCCCTTTATACGAGCGTGCGGTTCACTCGCTAAACACTATGAGTGAGCTTGAGTTATGTGTGGAAAATATGATGATACGTACACACGCCCACACATTGTTTCTTTGCTAACTCTTTGCTAGGGTCATTTTAGTCTTTGCAACTAACAATATTCAAGAAAAATATAGGGAACTAAGATGGGGTTATTTGTCTTCTATTTTTTCTTCATGGGACGATTTATCTGCCTAATAGGCATAGTATATGATTTTGTTGCTGCTATTAGCTCAGCAAATTACGAATCTAGGTAAAGATTCAGTTGATTCCCATATCTATCTTGTGAACATATTTCAGCCAAGTGAAGCATCCAGAAATAAAATCTCAAGGAAGTTAGAGAAGAAGTTTAAGCAAGGTCTCGACTCCAATGAAAACTACATTATCATTCTCTATTTCAAACATCATTATTGAACAACTGAGTGGAATAGCAGAATAAAAGAGAGAGTAATATTTACCTCATTTTTGGGCAATATTCTTGGTATTCATCATGGACATCATGAGTCATTTTCTGAAGCCGCCTGGTAACTTGGTTCATCATCACCCACTTACTGTGTTAAAGTGTTATTGAAGAATGTCGTTAATTACACTAGAATTCTTGTTAAGTGAAGGTTCAAGTAGAACAAATAAGAGCTAACATAGAGCAGTCAGCTTCGTATCACAAATATGCTTACCGGAGATCGATATACACCACAAATATCACAAGTATTACATAGTATGCATAAAAGTAGGAAAATATGCTTATCAATCAGTTTCAACATCACCCTCAGAGATCGATATATCTGAAACTGTACGCATAAGTTGACCACTTAATGTGACGGGATATCATTTATTTTTTCTTGTTTGATGCGTTTCCTATGCTTATAGTTTCATCATATGTTGCTGCATGCATGCTAATGAATAAAATTTTGCCTCACCTTGTACACCTTCCAATGACTTCACCATTATTGTAATCTTTGAGAAGCCAATCGCGTCTGGCAGTAAACTTACTTTCCATTTGGGCCCATGTCTCTATCTCGACAATATCACTCCTATTCCATGATTAACATATGAAAATGGAAATAAGATTAATGTTTTATGTATAGGGTCAGCATGAACGTGAATACTACAGGATATCAGTTGAACTTCCGTACCAAGAGGGGTATTTATAGATCTCAATATGCATACGAGGAGTCACCCATATAAGATTAAACTTTCTCATGGTAGGTGTTGTAGAAAATCCATCGGTTGACAATCCAATGTCTTGAGCATGGTTGGCACAAACCTCCTGCTTACATTATTTTGACAGGAGGGTTATGGGATGAAAATGAAGAGAGATTAACAGAATAACAATTGACCAAAAAATGCAGAAATTCAATGCAGAGCAGATTTACAATTTTAAACTTATTTCATTATCTATGCATTAGTAGATACAAGAAAAGAAAAAGAAGAAGCAGAAGGAATAGAAGAATAAGAAGAAAGGGGAAGAGATTAATTGATGAAACAAGAAAATCGTAAGGAAGAATTAGAGGAAGATGAATAAAAAACAAAAGAAGAGAATCAAGAAGAGTACCAACAATTAGGAATGCAAAATTGAGGTAGGACTTGAATCATTATTGAACAAAGAGTAGAATGTGATAGTATCATTCTTACGAAAAAGAGCTTTGAAACACCGAAAATAACTTGCATGAGTTCAACTATAGACAAGAAATACAAATCAGTTTATTAAACAAACAAATAAAATACAACAAACACGATCTCATAGGCACGACCTAATGAGTTAACATTTCAAAGTTTTCTTGCTCTTCGCTAAGGGTTCTTAGACATCTATTAAATTGATGAAAGCATTTCATGCTAAATGTACTCAATTCCAACAACCAGGACAATTATTCACCAACTGGGTATCGACATAAAACCTCCATGTGGTTCGGAGAACCTACACAATTAATTGTCTAGAACACAATTGTGGTTTCAAATACTCCAGACACTCCCCTTCCCCTTCTCTAAATTTCAATGTAACTCAATTTACAATGTTGTTAAATGAGTACATTACCCTTACTTTGATATTTGAAAATATATTTTAATACTTATTAAAATGCATTATCTTTTTTGGACTTCCTTATTTTAATTGTAAAAGATTAAAGGTAACGAAAATAATTTGATATGCAAGTTTACCATAATTAAATCAAAACGAGATTTGTGCAAGGTTAACATACTACAGGGGAACTTCGTGTAGAGTTTTCAAACCACAAGGGCCGAGTCTGATCATGCAAAGTCATAAGGGGTGGTTTGGAATTTATAAAGAGAAAAAGTTCAAAAAATCAAAGTCTAGTCTCATGTAGAGCGGGTGTAAGCCATTTGATAGGTTGGACGCAGATGGGGTTTTGCGCAAAGTCTTTGGAACCACGAGGAGCATTGTGCATAATGTATGCAATCAAAAGGGATTGTAGAGAATAAAGAAACATATGGAAGTTTTGTGTAATTTTCCAAACCACTTGGGGGGTTTTTTATATTGATATCCAATCACCTATTATAATCCTCAGTTGGAAAATATAAGATCAAAATCATACTATATAAAAACCCAAGCCAACTTTTGAAACTTTTTTTCTCAATTTATTTTAAAAAGACGTAGATAAAAATCATCATCAATCTTTTCAAGGACTTCTCCAAGCTTTTCTCCACTATGAAGAGAGACAAGATTACGTTAGATTTCCAGTTCATACAAGGGCCGGGCTTTTGACATGTGGTAATTAAGATATGATTTACTCAGAGTAAAAATTAAAAAGTTAATTGCAGCAACCTCCAATCTATAGGGTATGTAGCACTTTGCCCTCTAAACTATGAAATGTGCAAAATGCCCTCCAACCTATTGATTTTTGTGCGTTTTCCCATGAGTCGTTGATAAACTGTTCATTTTGGAAAATTAAATAAGAAAATTACCACTATGTTATGTGGCAATTTACTTCTTGTGAAAAAAAAGGCATACTACTACTCTGTATTAATACGTTGCGAGAATAAATTAGTTTGCCTATGTTTTGCACATGCATAAGCAAAATGTGCCTATTTAATGTAGTATAAATTACCATTAGCTATTTAAATAATATCAAAAGAAATATCATAAATAACAACAAAACATATAAGCACAAACTACTACTTCCAAACATCATAAACAACAACTCCACACACGCATGCAACTACTAAATTCGACATATACCTGCAGTAGATTAGCAATAGTCTCAACCGTAGCAGTCTTGTTCATCCCAACCTCGTAGCACCTCACTAAGAACTTCTCTTTGTAAGACAAGCCGTCCTCCGCAAAGCCGCCGAGCCGGAGCCGTTTAGCCACGGTCGGCTCCAGCACCATCGACGTCATACGTGGCATTTTGGCGGCGTTCCTGTTCGGCCGACGAATCAAGGCAGAGTTGCATGCCGAAAATGCCCCTAGCCCGAGCAACATCGATCGATCTGGTTAAGCGAATTTTATTTGGCGGTCTTTGTAATTTAGAAGAAATATAGATCACTTGACTTCTTTATGTTAATTTGTACAGGTTTTGACTTTAAATAGTAGTGGAGTGGACTAGTAGGGAAGAAATTAATTTGATCTTTGTACGAGTAATAGTTCGTAATATATATATTGACTTTTTTTCTATAAAAAAAAGAATAAAAAGAAATACATAAGAAGATGAAATTGGAACGCTTTCACAATTTTAAAATATATTTTGTAAATGATTGAAACAACGTGTCGAAATTTGTGTACCAATTGAGATTTGGGAAGGATATGGTAACACACACCATTATATTGAGAAATAGGTTTTTATTTTAATATTTTCATTTGTTGCATAAGTTTTTAGTAAAAGTGAACTAAATATAACATGTTTGAAATACTAAAGTTGATTAATATTGATATCATTCCGAGATTGTCCTATAAACATTAATGAAGTTATTGTATGTAACATCGTCACACATTAATGATAAATCATTTCCTTTTTCAATTAGGCTACTAGCCCTATTTGGAGAGTTTTGTAGGAACAGGGAAGTAAATAAATTGACTCATATCAAATACTGAAATGTACAGTTTTTCTTTTCCAGTAGAATGTGCTGGTATGAAGAAACCATATGTTAGGCTTTCTTTCTTTTTTGTACTCCAATCAATTTTATCGTTCGATGGATCCCCACTTATTAGACAACAATCTATTATAACAAGTAAAGCAGGAAGAGTTGATTTTTTTTTTAAGCATTATAAATGTAATATCTATAAGTCTAATTTGCATTAAAATTACATGACGGGGTGTTGTTTAAGTTGAAGAATTACCACTTTACCGTTTGTGTAATAAATAGTGGTAGCTGAAGAAGTAAAGCCGTTGGGGTCTGTTCCTGAAAAGAACAATGTGGGTAGAGTAATTGGTTGGTATGGGATATTTATTGCAACATAAATATGAAAGTGACACATCTTCTGCTCTAACTATTTTTACTTAAAGTAACGTAAAAACAACCAAATTTGATAAAATTATTACCAAAAATTCTAAACATGATGCGATTTATTAGTCCATCAACAATTGTGACTTGTGAGGTGGATATTTTATTGGAAGAATTATATTTACATGCGGAATTTTGGGCTTTACGTGAGGAATTTTGCAATAATGGTCCTCTAAGTTGGCACTTCTTCAATTTTAGTCCTCTATATTTTTTATCTACAATTTTAGTCCTATAAGTTACAACATGTTTCAAAATTGGTCCTCTGACCAAATTTTCAGCAATTTTGGCAAAAAAAAAATCAGTTTTTTTCATTTAGTTTTATACATAAAACAAAAGCACAAAGTCACATTTTGTAGGGAGCAAAAAAAGAACCGGAAAAAAATGATCAGATTTCATGAAATTGCTGGAATTTCCGGCTAAAATGGGCAAAAAATTGGTTAGAGGACCAATTTTGAAATATGTTGTAATTTGTAGGACTAAAATTGCAGATAAAAAATATAGAGGACTAAAATTGAAGAAGTGTCAACTTAGAGGACTATTATTGCAAAATTCCCCTTTACGTGATGGTCTTGCCTTGACACACATGGGGGTCACACACCTTGTGATTTTCACGGACTTTTTAAGTATGTTGAATTGTCTTCACATGACACAGCAAACTCCAACTCATTTTATCGGTCTCATACACGATATTTGGAATCACTTGATTAGATTCACCGCGATCATTGGTACTTTCAACTATAGAGAAACCAACCATACTGCAAACAGCCTTGCAAAACTAGGCGCGTTAGTTGTTGCACAAGAAGCTTCTATTGCTAACCCACCATAAGTGTATAACATCTGAGAAAATTGTCCAAATTGGCTTCGACCTGTATTACTGTTTGATGTTGTTGCTGCTGTCACCCGTATTTCTAATTCTTTTATTTTATTTACTAAGACTATCTTTCTATGTTAATTAAATGACCTGGGTCTTGTTAAAAAAAGAAGAATTTCTCCTAATGTGTTTGAATAATTACAGAGATACTCCTTGAAATTCTTAATGTATTACAACGCGCTTGTAAGATTTGAATGATTTAAAAGACACTCTGGATATTTAAGTGTATCGCAGATAACCTTTTTTTTTTTTTGCTTAATATATTTTTGAAGCTTGAATAAGTGTTACTGTGATTATTTAATTAAAGATTAATTCGAAAAGATACTGATGAAAGGATCCTATAAAATATGCATGGTAACACTATAAGAGTATTTCAAATTATATGTTTTTCAATTTCTTCTGCCCACGTGGCTTGAGTTGGGTATTAGTTATTTTTTTTTTTTAACAAGAGTTGGGTATTAGTTATTCAAGTTTGGGTATAACGTTGATATATCATATATGCATGTATATAACTTTTCTTGCCAAACTAACACTCTCATAAAAAATAACTCCCAAAGTAATACTCTTGAGGAAGTAATTCCCTAAATAATACTTTCAACAAGACATTGCCCTTTTTAACCTTTGTCCAACAACTCTAAATTACAATTCATGTATTAATTAATATTTTTCTGCAAATATATAACAAATCCTTTAAAAAATGAATTAAATCAATCATGAGTATAAATTGAATATATGTGAGATTGTGAGTTTGCCTATTCATCCCCTGTTAATAATATGAAAATAATGGTAGAGCATTCCTTGAATTTAATCCCCTGTTAATAATCTGAAAATTATGGTAGATCGATGAATAGTCCGAAAACGAAGGTGAATTGTACCCTTAACCTTGATCAATCAGCAAATTCATAAAAGCTTCAATAATATATCTCCAATAGAATTTCCCACTAACTTTTAGATAGAATCTCTTTAACTTGTGCAAATCTCAAATCTTTCAGTCCGTATGCCTTTCCTCCACCAAGCCTGGAAGTTAATCAAGCAATGAATATATAATTGAATTCAATTGCCAAAATCTCTCTAAGTCTAATATGGAAAGTCATGGTGTGCGTTGGGAATTGCAGTGGTGGAGATGGCTTTGAAGAGGAATGGATTTGGGGGGACCGGAGGGAGAGGTGTGCGTCGGGAGAGATGATAGTTTTTTTTTTTTTTTTTTTGTTTTTACAGAAAATAATTTTGTATATAAAATGAATTATAATTATTTGGGCAATTATCAGGAAAGAAAGAGGATAGAATAGGGATATTTTGTTGTAGAGTGATAGTTTGGGAATTACTTTTTCAAGGAGAGTTAGTTTGAGAATTATTTTTGTCCATAGTGTTATTTTGGCAATTCACTCACAAAAACTTCTATGACATGTTTTAAAATCGAATATTAACTCACTTGTTGGAGAGTAGGATCAGCCGTTAGCCTATCTCCCGTTATGAAGCTAAAAAGGATCAAGTTAGTAGGAGTTGTGCTCCGATGTTCTTTCAACGTGTTATTTCAAACAATAAATTTCTCCGGTGCAAGCGAGTCAAACGCAAAAATAATCACCCCGCACAGAGAATGTAATGCATTTTCCAAGAAGTGCAAGTGGGTGTTGGATTTTGGGATGAAAAAAATACCAAGTTATCCCTGAATGTTAGAAAATTTAAATTTGGTGTATTTGTAAATAGGACAAATTAATTCCATCCACCTCCTTGAGGATTTATTTCTCTCCATCAACCTTTCCTTTAGTTTCAATTTTCTTATTCACCTCCCCTCGAAAAGCTTAGTTGTTAGTCCATTCTAAATTTGAAGGGCAATTTAGTCAATATATTTATCAAATGTTGGACAAATAATGTATATTAGGTCTATTTAGATTTTTTTTTAAAATGACTTACATTAAATGAGATTCATTTCATTAAAAAACTTATTAAGTGATTATGATATTTATTATTTATAGACTTGAATAGTTTTTTAATCTTTATTAAAATAAAATACTAATTTTAGCTTATATCTTTCATTTATTATATGTTATATTACAACTTTTTGAATTTCATGATAAGGCTATAGTCATAAAAAATGTCAATCATTAAAAAATTCCAGTATTTTAGCTTAAGAAATAATATAATCTAACTTAAAATATTTAATCTGAATTTTTAATTAAGTATGTGTTTATGTTTTTATTCATTTCTTTTCTCGAGTTTAGAAAAACATAAAAAGAAGTGTTAAAGTGTAGATTCTTCATAATAAAATTTATTCAACATTACTTCAATACGGTGTCTTAAATGTTAACTATATATTGTGGGTTAATTGATACAGTAAAATTAATAGTTTGTCTCATTTTCCATGTAAAGAAACTTAATATTTGTAGTTAATCATTAGGTGATGATTCTCGTGTTTTAGTTTTATAAACAAGAAGTGAATGTTATCAAACTCATGGTTTCATTCCCATGTTTTATATCAATGTACATACAATTATTAACTATACTTAAATACCAGTGCATATAGGATCGATATAGTTATATTTTGTGCATTCAACAACAACAAAAGAAAAAACCAAATACGTGTTTAAAAACTCGCTTATACTACTACACTCGATTTTAGTGTTCATGTACATGTTATATTATTTTTTTATCAAAGGCAATCAGCCAGTTGAACACGAGCAAAGTATTTAATATTAGAAGTAATTCAATGATATCTCTCTCGGGGTGGGTTTAAATTGTAATTAATTAATTATTTTTATTTTTTATCATACTATTTATGTGATGTATATTTTATTTTCTATTTTGTGTGTGTCCTAATTGGACCTTGTATGTATTTCAATAATATTTAATAAATATATTGAATAAATCACCCTTTAAAGTAATGGTGTACTAGGAGTGAAATTTTCTGAGGGGAGGTGGATGAGATATTTGAAATTAGAGGTGAGGCGGGTGGAGAAAGATAAAACCTCAAGGGAGGTGGATGGAATTTGCCCTTTATAAATATGATTTTAAAATGGCAAAGAGAAGAATGTGCAGAAGAATGTATTGTATGCAAGTATTTTCAAAAATAGTATTCGTGTAATTTGTGTTATATATGAAAGAATCGAACAGTCTAACACAAATGAAAATGAAATATATACAAATAATTTTGTAGGTAAAATATGATCCAGATTTCATTTTGTAATAACTTAACTTCCTTAATAAATGACATCTTAGATAATGAAAACACCACTATGGTAATGTGTTTGATATTTACAAGACGCTAACAAAATATTTGCACCTAGGTCCTAAACACAGTGTTGTATTTTTATATCTCAATAGTCATAATTTTCTATAAAGATTGGAAGTAGAATGTTGTTGTAAGAAGAGGTGGTAGCCATAATGAAAGCAATTTTTAAAATACGCTCAGTCCTTAATCAAACCAGACTCTAATGCTAAATGTGGGATGTTGAAGATGACTTTGTTATGAGTGAAGAAGGAAGTGTTTCGTTATTAGATGTATTTGTGTGGAGTGTGATGAAGGTTGAAGATGATTAGTTACATAATTGTAGAAGAAGAATGGAGGAAAATAAAGCTTTTGTATTGATAGAATGTTTATGTGTTTGGTTTTTGCCCTTAATTCGAATCCACATGCATAAGGTGTATTTATAGGTACAAGAGGAAAACTCTAGAATGCAAGACTTTTATAGAGTGTACTAAATATCTAGACATTTTCAACGCACTAGGGCATTCATTTCTAGATGTCTCTTCTCTAGATTCATCCTTAGCACTTTATAGATTCTTATTCTTTCAAACACAATCTAGAACATCTAAAATGAACATTGCTTTCAACATGATGCACAATGACTCGCCCTATATACCTCTTCTAACTATGCATGGACTGGATATAATCGATCTATTATCATAATATGGAGAGTGGATATGTCTTTCGATCTTTTTGTGACGCATTGTTTTTTGAAGTGTTTTGGTTTTCTTTGTTTTAGTTGTCTATTTTTCGATTTCAATGAGTTGTTAGAACAACTAATTGCTATGGGATTTTGGTGTTTGCTTTGCTGAAAAAATACAATCACGTCGTTAGATTTTTAAAAAGACAAGAAGGAAAAAACCCTATACGAATCCAATTAGAAATTGGTTTATGCTCACTCATATGCCTTACAATCACTAATTAGTTCTTGGTGGTTTGTATAGAATATAAAAAGAAAGCGTTTAATCTTACTATTTTATATATCTTTAACCTTTGCTTTCTAGTTAGATAACTACAATTAACTATGCATGGAAAATCAAATTAAAAGGGTGTGGTTAAGAAGCAACAAAAAAAAAAAAAAGAAAAAAGAAAGAGGGTACCATGAGAACACTTTACCAAACAAACTCGTTGAGTCATCTACATATATATATATATAAAAGGAAAGAGGTTTTGGTCTAATATTTTAATTGATTTCTAAAGTTACCTTTCATATGGTCCAATGGCCCACCTTTTTATTATCATTTGTAAACAATGTTAGGAAATTGTCATATTAGTCCTTATATTTTTGAAAAATATTAATACGAATCTAAAGTATTATAAATTTTGTTATTTTAGTCCAAAGTTTGTCACTTTTACTCTCTTAATTTTCAAGAAATCTCAATGATTTCCAAAATAATTATAAATTTTTTGTTTTAGTCCAAAAAAAGATATCATAAAATATTTAAAAAAAGACACGTTAAAAACTCAATATTTCTTTATAACAAAAAGAAATTGCACGCGGGCTCGCATGCGTCTGAGTTCTAGTTTACTATAAAATAACTCTATTTTAATCCATCTCTACTACAATAAATCAGTATTGAACAATCAATTTCAGTATGACCTCATGATGCACTCTTTTATCTTAGTACAAATCAGAATATATAGCAAGTAATCATTGTGAAGCTTATTAATATTTTATAGGTTTCTTTCTCCATACAGTGCGACCCCTATTTATTTCTGAACCATCCTTCGAAAAGCTCAACAAATGAAGAAATTGAATGTGGTCATTTTCACCTTTCTCAACAACATGAGACCTATTAATTCCATTTACTCCTAAAGATGTATCATTCCTGACCGATTCAAGACTTGTAAAGGAGTCGATAATATCTTCATGTTGACATTCACGCCTAAAATCTAAAGTAACAGAATGCAGCTCATGGCTTTCAATGATCTCTTGAGGCATACTCTGTTGACAAATCAAACCTCTATCAGAAAAACAACAGTTCATAAAAATAGAAAAAAAAGTACAACAAGCATAACGAGTACTTTGTAACGAGTCAGTAAGATGCACACACATGAAGGAACCTGCTCAGTGTAGTGCAAAGGTAGAATCTTTTGAATGGTTAATAAGCAGAATATTGTAAGCAGACAAAGCATAGCTGGTGAAGATCAAGAGTAATTTTGTGCACAAAAATAAAAGAAAAAAGAAATTTATACCACTCTATGAAAATATATATCTTTTATTTTTTATACTTAGATTTATAAAAAATTAATACAATTGAATCTATATTTAGTATAAATACAACAAAAAAGTAAATACTTTTAAAGCTATATGTACTCTCTATTTAAGGCTCACATAATTGTTGGAAACATACCCCTTACTAAGTAGATAGTCCATCGACTACTGAGGGGATAAGGTGTTCCTATGGGGTTTGCATGCAATCAAAAGAAAATTGGATGATAAACTTTGATAGGAGGATGGGTTGAGTTAGTCAACTTAAAGGAAACGTGAACCTGATTTCTCTTCTGCCTACACGTTGCACCTCACGCAGTTTTCCTACTAACATTCTCGGCTATAGATAGTTATCATTCTGAAGAGAAGAAATCATTCTAGAAAGACATCAAGAGTTATAGTGTATTTGAGAATTTAAGTGAGTGAAATCGAATGCAGAGTTGGTGTGAAATTCTTCTACCTAACCTTTTGAATTTTTATTACCTCAATTCACATCAATGAGTTATGAAAGAACGTTGTAGTAGCATGTTGAAATCCTATTGCAGAGTTGTCAAAATTATATGATCAACTTGCCATCAACTTAAAAAATAATAAGATGGTTACAACTTATTTGGTTTTTGAGAAAATTGTAGTTGTTAGGAGGCAATCTTACGACATGTACGTGTCTTGACAATGACAAGATTAATAGAATGTGTTCCAAGTGTGGGTAAAAAATAAGGTAGATCCAAATTAAGAACCAAGCACTATTGCTCGACCTATGGCAAGAAAGGCACTTCGAAAATAATTGTTAAGGTCTCGAAAAGAAAGGTTCTTATAACATAAAGGATTCTCATCCTCGGGAAAACATCACTAAAACTTCAAATGATGGGAGAATGTGTTGTGAAGAAGTAACGACAATTCAAATATGCACGAGTTTGACAAATATGTGGTTTATTGGTTTAGGAGCTAATTTTTACATGACGTTTAAGAGGGAATTGTTTCACTAGTATACACCTATCTCTACAGGATTTGTGTAGAATTTTCATAATTATGTTTGAAGGTTATTGACATCAGTAATATCACATTGAATATGTATGACATGATCGTTTGGACCATTCCAGAGGTTCAACAAGTGAAGGGCTCACAGAAAAGTCTATTTTCTTTTGGTCGAGTAGTTGATCACGACTACAAGCTAAATTCGTAAGAAAAGATTAAGAAAGTAGTCAAAGGTTGTGCAAATAAAGGGCGAAAAGATTGCCAGAAAACTATACTTGCTATAGGGACAAACTTTGCAAGAAGAAGAAGAAGTATCAATTTCTTCATTTTTATCAGCTGAAAACTCTTTAGTGATTTTACACCGAACTCGGACCAATGTTTGAACAAGGCGCATAAGGATCCTAGCAGAGAAAAAACTACTTTCCAGCCTTGCAATGGTGTCTTAATCTTTCTTTGTGGATTGTTTTGTTAGGAAACATCATATATTAAAGTTCAGTAGTTCAAATTCTAGAAGTAAAATAATTCCAAAAATTAGTTAACTTTGATATGTGGCAAGCATCAATCAAATCATTGAGGAGCAAAGTTTTTGGTCTTCATTGATGATTATTCCAGAAGATGTTAGGTATACTCAATTAAGAGAAAGAAAACAAGAGACAAGTAATATAGCATCCACAACTCAATGAACTAGAGTGGTAGAGGGGATGAATAGGACTTTGTTGAAGAAAACAAGAGCAATGACGAGACTACAGTCTTCCAAAAGTCTTTCTGGGCAGAAGTTGTCTTTATTGTCACTTTTGTGTTAAATCAAGCTCTATCAATAATATTGAACTTGAAGAAACTAATGGAGATGTGGACAAGTAATCTAGATGATTATTCTATCTCCATATAGTTCCGTTTATATTAAGTTAAATGCTCAAGAAACAATGGAACTAGATCCAAAATCTTGAATTGTTTAATCTTATGGTATATTCAAGAAGTGTGGGATATCTCTTATGTAACGCCTACTACCTATAAGGTTGTTATAAACATGGATGTTATCTTCTTAGAAAAATAAGAAAAGAAATACTAGTGACTTAAAAGGAAAGTCTAGAAACTACAACAATGTAACTTGAGAAGGGTGCACAAGTCTCATGAGAGAATAGAATCTGGACTCTCAAGAATTCGATAAGAGAAATGCGCAATAAAACAATCAGGCTGACACTCAAACTATATTATTGAGAACGGCTCACACTATCTTCTCATTCTGGATGGAGAACCATATACTCTTCAAGAAGCAATGAACAGTTCAAATGTGATTCAGTAGATGTCAGCAATGTAGGAAAAAGTTCAAGCTCTCCATCACAACGAGACGTGTATACTAGTCTCTCTGCCGCATGACATGAAATTTTTGGTGATAAATGAGTGTACAAGATCAAATAAAATAGCGATGACCAAAGAGAGGTATCGTGAGGGAGTAGTGGTAAAAAGACATGCTCAAAAGGAAGGAGTTGGTTTCAATGAGAACTGTTTGGGCGGTTATGACTATACGTAGAAAACATTGTTCTTGTTGGGTCTTAGAGAATTATATGCTTTAACTAAAAGATTTTGAGAAGAAGAAAATGGCAATTCAGTTTATAGGTTGAACAAATTTTTGTGCAATAGATGTACCAAAGTGTTGATACAAGAGATTTTATTTATTTACTATGAGCCTTAGATATAATAGACTCAATATAGATCCTTGTGCATATCAGAAGCTTTTTCTTTTTCTTTGTTGTTGTACATTGATAACATGGTGTCTTCAGGGCCAAAAAGGGTTCAAATGCAACAATTAAAGGCTCACCTTGCAAGAAAATTGATACGAAATACTTGGACTGACAAAAAAGATTATGAGAATGCAGATCTACCGAGATAGAAATAATATGCAGATTTGACTTTCTCAAAAGAATTATCTAGTAAAGATTTTGTGGAGTCCTCACCATCAAAAATAGTATATTGATCTCTACCTCGCTTTCTATTAGTTACAAGTAATTCTCAAGTGTACATCCTAGCATTGAAGAAAAGAGGAAGGAGGTGTAACGAGTATCTTGTGCATCACTAGTGGAAAACTTAATATTTCTATGATATGCAGTAGGCTAAAAATTGCACATGCACTGAGAGTGATATGGAAATACATGACAAATCACGATGAAGAGTATTGTGGTACAACGAAATGATCTTTAGATTAAGGGTGGGATTTTGGCTCGGGAATTTGGGTACCCACCCAACCCAATTGGGTATTACTACACTGAGTCACCTGTTTGAGTGAAATTGCTAATTGGGTGGGGTACCCAATATCCAATTCTGATGATGCGGGTATGTAACAAGTACTTAAACCCTAGAGTTTGAGTAGTTGTCGGCTAATTTTAAAAAATAAAGTATAGCAAAATTACTACTTAAAAACGTTTCTAATTAGTCTAGTTTTAATACGCAAAAATAAAATTTACACACACACAATCATCTCTAACAAAACACCAAAACTAGCGCCATATCTCTTTGACCCCACATGCACTCTGCCACCAGCCCCTTTATCGCCTACCCTGAACAGAGGCAAAAACGCCCCTCTGTTTTGGGCAAAATATAGGGCATCTTCACCCGTTCTATGCCTTAGTGGGTAGCCAATACCCATCCACGGGATAACAACAAGGTTTGGGTATTCGGTACTTCGGCTACCCATTTGTTTAGACGGATACTAGGTAGCTTTTTATGGTACTCAAACAATTGGGTACCACCTAATTCTATTCAATACCCAACTATCCGGTCCATTCCACCCCTACTTCAGATACATAAAGGGAACTTCTGATGCTGCATTATGTTATGTAAGGCCGAGTTTTACTATCATGTGGTATGTTGATTTTAACTATTTTGATAAAAGTAAAGTCAGACATGTATTTACTTTTTCGAAGGAAATTTGGAAAATTTTGATTTCTCCTTTGTCTATGATTACACATTAATGAGTACGGAGTTTCCTACTAATGTTCTCGCCTATAATTATTTATCATCCTCATCCCTAGAAAAACATTATAATATAGAAAAAGTTAACGCATTATACATTTTAATTTGAGAGTTTAAGTGAGTGACATAAAAATACAGAGTTAGTGTGATTTTATTTCTTTAAAAATCTAAAGAGTTGTCATACATATTTTACCTTATAATGAAATTCTGGCCCGTCGTTTTTACCTCAAAGTAATTTCAGGGTTTTCATATAAATTTGTATGTCACTTGTTCTTTTCTCGAAATATTAATTACCGTGTTTTCGCTCCGATCCGAGTGTAGCTTTTTAACAGTATCTATTACGAAGACACCCCTGAATTTTGAAAAGTTACAGATAGACCTCCATTTTTACATTTTTTTTTTGTGAACTTCACGAGTGTCTATGTAATTATTCAAAGAAACAGTAGGAAAAAAGGTTTATGTAATTAGACAAAGGATCAATTGCGTTTTGCCCCTTAATGTTTGGGGTGTTTTGCGAAGTGTCCCCTAACCTTTCAAAAAGAGCACTTTGCCCCCTAACGTTTCTAAAAATGTGCGATTTGCCCACTGATGCCAAATCTAATGGATGAAAAGATAGCCACGTGGCAAAAATGAACAGTAAGATCAAGGACTCAAGGGGAAACTTTACAAACGTTAGGGAGCAAAGTGCTCTTTTTGAAACGTTAGGGGGCACTTTGCAAAACACCCCAAACGATAGGGAGTGATCGCAATTGACCCTTAGGCAAAACCTGAAGGTGGTGGATATAACTATCCAAAATGAAAAAGGAATTGGTTTGTTATGCACTTTTATGGCCTCACTTACACATGACCATTTAGCAGACTATAAAGTTTGAAAATCTTCCTTATAATCAACAAAACATGGAAATCCTGATGCAATATACACTTATTCTTCTGTTTAAGGCAGTTGAAGAGGAAGGATTGAAGGACAACTAACCTCCATAACCCATGCGATGTAGGTGACATTATTAACATGCATATTCATGTCCAGATCCCCTCGTCTAGGCTGCCACAAGTGAAAGATGCTAAGTAAGTAAAACAAAGAACTCGCATGTATCGATCGAACCAAGTGATCTTACCACAAGTCCAAGTTTGGAATATTGAGATGGCTCATCTAGTTTTGGTATTTTCTTCAAGCTAGCACTATCCTCTTCAGGAAATACTAATCTGTCTCAAGTAATAAACACAATCAGAATAAGATGCAAGTGGAACATACATCAAGAAATAAAATTACCACATTCAAGTAAGCTAGGGAAGAAGGTTAAGCAAGGTCTCCACTCCAATGACAACTATAATATCATTCTCTATTTCGAACATCTTTATTGAATAACAGAGTGGAATAGCAGAACAAAAGAGAAAGAAATTACCTCATGTTTGGGCAATATTTTAGGTAAACATCATGGACATCATCAGTCATCTTCTGGAGCCGCCTGGTATCTTGGTTCATCATCACCCACTTACTGTGTTAAAATCGAAAACGGTTACGAAAGAATGCCTTTTAGTTACACTATAGTTCTTGTTAAGTGAATCTAAAGTTCAATACAGAAGGTTCAAGCAGAACTGATAAGAGCTGAACATAGAGCTTATGTGACAGCATTACTCATTTTCTTTTTAAAATAATTAACTTGATGGCATCACAGCACTTAGGTATATATCCCAAGTAGGCTTACTAGAGACAGTTTATCAGGAAATATAATGAAACCAAAATTTCTCCATTCCGACAACTACTCGATTCTTGCAGCACAGTAGGACTCAAATTCAGAGCACAAAAATTTCTTGAAACAAGCATTACATAATTTGCATAAAAATAGGAGAAGATGGTCATCAATCAACTTACATCGTCCATAGAGATTGATGTATCTGAAACTACTTCTATGCTGTATGCATAAGTTGGGCACTTAATGTGACAAAATGAAGTGGATAATCTTTCGCTCTTTCCTTATTTTGTTGCTTCCAGAGGGGAGGGGAGGGGAGTCCCAAGGCTCATCCCTCCATTTTATGCACCCACACACACGTAAGTATATATATAAAATCTTCAGCGTTATTTCGCATCTCCTAAACTGAATTCTTGGCTCCGCCTTGTAATATGCTTTTGAGTTTATGTTGTTTTAAGCTAATCAGTAAGATTTTGTCTCACCTTGTACACCTTCCAATGACTTCATTTGTTGCATAGTCTTTGAGAAGCCAATCGCGCCTGCTAGTAAACCTACTTTCAGTGTGAGCCCATGTCTCTATCTCGACAACATCACTCCTATTCCATGATTAATATATGAAAGTCGAGATAAGATTAATGGAAGTCGTAACGTAAAACATTTAGGATATTAGATAAAATAGGCTACCATGCGGGATATTTATAGATCTCAATGTGCATTCGAGTAGTCACCCATATAAGATTAAACTTTCTCATGTTAGGTGTAGTTGAAAATCCATCGGTCGACATTCCGGCACTTTGAGCATGGTTGCAACTAGCTTCCTGCTTAAAACATTTTTGATAAGATTATGCAAAGAAAGCAAGAGAGATTAACAAAATAAAATTTGACTAGAGAAAGCGAAAAATTCAATGGAGACAAGGTTCACCTATTCTAATTAATCCTCAATCAAAAAAAATTAAAATATTAGACGAACATCGTACTTTCAAAAACCAAACAAACTTCTTAAGACCTTTTCTATATTTCTTTAAAAGATATATGTAATAATTTTCACCGACTAATTAACGATTTCTCCAAGACATTTCTAGGTTACAATTGCTAAAATACAAAATCAGTCCTTTAATTTTAGATTGACCGCAAAGTCAGGTCTTACTTTCTTTATAACTTGCAAATATAGTCTTTATCTTTGCCATAGCAATTTACTTCCTTGTTCTTCAGTTTAGCATTAGACTTTTAGTACTTACTACTTCATATATCTTTTCAATTAATATCAGTCATCAAAAAGTATTTTTAAAAAATTATTCTTCTCTTCAAGTTTTTTGGTTGTGAGTTTTTCTTTTCTCTTTTTTTTTTTTTAAATGTTAGATTGAAAAAAGAATTAGAAACAAAGAAGATTTAATGGTAATACGTGAAGATCATATTTGTATGTTTCTTTTTAAGAAAAAGTTAATTGCAGCAAACCCCCTAACGTATGGCATCTGTTACACGACACTCTAATCTAAGAATACGTGCGATATGTTGTTCAACTTATTGATTTTTGTGCGATTTGAAAGTTTACTGCAATTAACCCAAAAAAAAGAACAGAACTTAAATTACAGAAACCTAATGTAAATTGTAAACTACGAGATGATAAAGGACCATATTAGCAAGTTATAGAAAAACTAAGAACTAATCCTACAACCCACCAAAGACCAATATTTACGATTTGCCCATCAACTTTGGAAACAAATTGCAACATCTTTCCTATTTCAATAAATAATAATAATAATAATAATAATAATAATAATAATAATAATAATAATAATAATAATAATAATAATAATAATAGCAATGGCACAATAATTATAAACCTCATAATATAAAGGAGCAATTCAAAAATCACCTGGAGTAAATTAGCAATAGTCTCAACTGAAGCAGTTTTGTTTATTCCAACCTCGTAGCACCTCACTAGAAACTTCTCTTTGTATGACAAGCCGTCCTCCGCAAAGCCGCCGAGCCGGAGCCGGTCAGCCATGGTCGGCTCGTGGCTCGGCTCCGATTTAGTCAATGACAATTTGATCGTCATTGACCGTTGCGGCGAATAGGACGAAACGGCTACGTTTCCGGTTCGGCTATGCATGATGGTCGAAAAACACCGGTTTTCGCGGTTCCCGCCTATGGCAGGTCTGCATGACGAAAATGCCCCTACCCCAAGCAACATATTCGTAACTACTTAACTGAATTTTGTGTATATCTATGAGGATTTTGTAATAATTTAGAAAAGGGAATAAATCAACAGTACTATTCGGTTATGTATTTATGTTGTGTGTGTTTTATAGTGTTGCGTCATGAAATCGAGTTGGAAGACATTATTATTTTGCTACACCTAACTTATGATAGGCCATAGATTCTAGTCTTTTTGTGAATACTATACACAAATGAAATGAAATGAAATCGCTATACATTAGTTATTAATCATTAATATATATTATTAAAAGTTTACAAAAACTGGACTGGTGTATTGTGTTCAAACTATGTGATTCAACTGTATAAGTTACCAAGTAACTGTTAGGATATGTGGATGTACAAATATGAACTTCGTTTTAGGAGAAACAAAATAGTCACTCTTGCTAACTAAGGATGTAATTAATTAGAAAGAAATTAAAGTATCTCAGACAGTTGTCGTTCAAGTTTTTTAATGATAAACTTAGATCAAAAATCCCATTTCTACTGGTGAGATTAGAGAGCTTCTACGGGAATTTACTGCTGCTACGGGGATATTTTGTTATCGAGAGTTGAATACAGTGGCTGACTGGTTGGCAAAGCGAGGTGCAGAGGAGCAGACGACGCAGCCGGGACAACCTGTGATCACGGAAACGCAGCTACTACATGCGTTCCACTTTTGGGATCTTTGTCTGGATTGGATGACTCCGCTTTTGTATTTTGATTCAAACTCTGTTGTTACTCGTAGCACCCGATCCCCATTCCCATGTACTAAAACTTCTCGTTTGTTGTGATTTGAATAAAAGTTGTGTGTTTATAAAAAAAGAAAAAAAGAAAAAAAAGGCCTTCTAATTGGACTTATAGCCTTTTATGAGAGTTTGGTAGGACCGAGTAAATTGATTCGCAGCAAATAGTGTGTGGAGCAAGACAAGTGGTTTTCTTTTTGGTTTCCAATTTTCGACTTGTAGTCTTTGTTAGTATTTCAAATAAAATTGGTAAAACTTAAAAGAACCCGCATAATTTGAATTTTGAAAATTTTTGAACTTTCATATAAATGTAAAAACATATCAACAGAAACATTTATTCTACTCATGTTTCAAGTCATCCATGATTTCTTTTATCGCAACTGCATAATATTTATCTAGATAATTCACTTGATAATTCATCTATCTATTATCAGGTCATATCATGATCTCACTCTAATTATGATAGCAACTTTACGCGTGACAGATTAACGTTGTTTTTATACGTCTACCGAAATACTTATTTAATACAGATTATCGTTGTCCATGTGCATACTGTTTGTTGTATCATGTGCGAGAATTTGTGGTGTATTGTTTATAGTTTGTAATATATCAGATATACGCCATGTCTTTATTATAGTTAGGGGACTTTAAAAAAAAAAAAAAAAAAGCTCAATGGCTAGGTAGTAGAGTAGGATCAGCCGTCAGCCTATTGCTTGTTATATTCGAAAGTAAGGTTGGTAGCAATACCCTATCAAAAAAAAGGTTGGTAGCAATTCTATCTGCCTGAGAAATAACTAGGTGGTTAGAGGGAACGTCTTATGTTTTAGACTTGGAGCTAACACGAACAAAGCTTTAATTACGTACGATGATACTCTTATTAATATGGCGAGCGATATATAAATTTTCACATTTGACGTATTTAAAAATATTTTTGCTAGCTATTACATCTGAAAAAAAATACTATTGCTACATTAATATAGTTGGAAAGATAAATCATCATATTCAATCTAAATGCTACTTTTAAGAGAAAATGTAATGGATAGTGTTTATGGAAAAAGAGCAAATTTACTGGCAGTCAATATTTTATAATTTTCACAACTACCTCAACTATTTAATTTTTGAATGTGATTTGTGAGTATGTTGAAATTTAAGCACTCACATTAGTTTTGAGTCTTTTGACAATGAAATAAAGTTGTTATATTTCAAAAGGTGGGAAATCTGTTTGATCAAAAATTATTAATTAGATGCAGCCGCTGCATGATGACGTGGTACAACCAATGATTGAGATTAAATACAGCTCTAAAATTTTAAGACAGTAACTTCTCTACAACTCACTCCAACCATTTACTTACACTAATAACTGACTTACTGCACCACCTCATCGTGCATCTACTGCACCTAACAATCTATTGGTCAAAAGGTTCACAACCTTTTAAATCGTATATGCACGTGTTAACTGACCGTGCTTTTAAATACATGTTGAATTGTAGAGACAACCTTAAACATTAAATGGGTTGAAAGTTGCACTTATCATCATCAATTAATGTGGGCTACTGGTGGCCTAAATTGTGCAACATCCGTTCCCTTTTTGATTTTGTCGTTTAAGGATAAATTTAGGGCTAGTGATATTGCCAAAGCAAAAATTGTTGCTAACAGAGCAATTTTTCTAAGTTCTCTTTTTTACCCCTCTTTATCAATCAATATATAAGTCAAATATTAAAACTTCCATAATATCTTAGTATCTTAATTAGTTATGCATTAAATAAGGCAACTCAATCTTCTCTCCTATTGGTGATATTGTAATTTATTTCTTACTTAACATACTCTATAAATGGTTAAATAAATTAGTTAATGTATAAATATATCCATTTACCATTTCAAGCATTTCTTTTTGTTCAGCATTTGTGGGAAAAAAATACGCATCAAAACATTTCTCTCCAAAATATTCCACTTCAAAAATTAGTCTTTCTAGATTTTTAATTACAATATGTGCATATATATCTCCTTTCTTTTTATTTTCTAATAAACTTTTCCTTTACAATTCTACTTATATATATGGACATACAAACATACTTAGAGTTTATGCATGAATATTTCCAGGTTGGGAATTCTAAAGCCAAAAATAATCTTATTTATTAGGTAACAAGAAATTTTATTTTATTTAGTTATATATTTAGTTCTATTGACAAAAATATCTTTATTTGAAAGATCTTTTAAGTACATAAATTTTAATACTTTATTAGAAATTGAAATAAGCACAAATAAATTTAGCGGATCTGGTTTCACATAAAATATATTTTTAGTATACATTACAAAATTGACTTTGATATATTAAAGTATTCATCAACTTCATAATAATCAAGATCATAGATTAAATAATGAAGATTTTTTAATATTTTTTGTTTTGTTTTTGGGGGTTTAGATAAAAGGAAAATGAAATTAATTTTAGTCATGTTCATATATACTGCAATAAAATATTAACTATCTTTCAAAACATGTTTTCATAAATAGTCCTACCCCGACTTTTAGTCGGCTAGTTTTTTTAAATCAAATGCACATGTAGTATGATTATCATATATATGTACCGAGAATATTAATAAATGGATTGATTTAATTTCTTTAAGCACCAAGCCATACCTCACTACTAAAATTTGGGATTCAAGTTATTATCGGTGGTAAGTTTCTTTATTTAAGGAATTTCTCGAGAGAGACATATAAATTAGTTTTGTATTAATTGATTAGCACAATTAAGTTACTACAATTAAGAGATACCAATTAAGAAATAAGTCTTACAAGATTTAAAGATCCTGATTTTTTTGTATTTTCTTACCTAAGAAGGGTAAATAAGATAATTTAAAAGAATTGCTCTGGCAGCAACATTTTGTGCTTTGGCAATATCGCTAGCCTAAATTTAGCCCCGGAAGAGTCTGTCAAAAATCAAAATAACATCTTCCAAATAATTAATTTCCAAAATACCAATTTTTGAGAAAATAATTACCATTATAACATTATCTGTGCTAATTCATATTAAAAAAAAAAAAAAAAAAAAAAAACAAACTAACTCCAGATACTTTCAGAAAAAAGAAAAAAGACCCCTCCACAGGGCTCCACCTGTTCCCCTATTATGTGGAGAACTGCAAAATTAATTCCATAAGACTTATAAAGCGGTTAAATTTGCTGGAACTACCGAAAGTAATAAGAAATTAAGAATAGCCTTTGCTTGATTACAAAACGACATAAATACATGAGTAAATGAGTCGATTTTGACTTCATGGGTCCAAGAATGGGTGACATATTCCTTAGAAAATATCTTATTATACATTAAATAGGTAACTTGGGCCTTGTTTCACAAAAAACATAGTAAGTAATTAGCATATATATACCTTATTCTTTTTTTTTTTATCAGACAAAATTAAAAGATTTTACTAAGCACAGACAAGAAGTGCCAACAGGGTATATTACAGAAAAGCATATAAGATTATTAAAGTGAAAGAATGATTTTATTAATCACAGAAAATGTATATATACTATTACAGAGTCCTAGTACTAATATGCTTATTGATATTTTATATTTACAATAAAGGAAATAAATCATCAACTAGGAGTCTGCTTAACACGCCCCCGCAAAATTGACGTCCCATCGGCAACGGCAATTTTGGACCTTAACAACTGAAAACGAACTCGTGACAAAGGTTTCGTGAGAAGGTCAGCAAGCTGATCAACAGTGCTAACATAAGAAACAGTGAGAAAGCCTTTGTTCACCAAATCCCGAACAAAATGAAGATCCACGGAAATATGTTTCATGCGAGTGTGCTGAACCGGATGAAGAGAAAGACGTAAAGCACCGAGATTATCACATAAAACACGCGGGGGAGCAGGCAGAGAAAAACCAAGTTCACCAAACAAATGCTGCAACCAACGAACCTCGGCCGAAACATTGGCCAAAGCACGATACTTCGATTCGGTCGAGGACCGAGAAACAGCCCTTTGCCGACGAGAGGACCAAGATATCGAATTTGACCCAAGAAAGACAACGTACGCCGAGGTAGATGCAGCAGAGAGAGAATCGCTAGCCCAATCAGCATCTGAATAAGCCGTAAGATGCAAGGAGGAGTCCCGACGAAGCAAAACACCATGATTAATAGTACCCTTCAAGTACCATAAAACACGTTTAAGGGCGGCCCAGTCGGATTCAGTAGGAGAAGACATACGCTGAGCAAGACGATTCACAGCAAAAGCAATGTCCGAACGAGTAAGAGTCAAGTACTGAAGAGCACCAATTACTTGACGAAACTCCGTGGCATTAACGAGAGGAGGAGAACCGGGCACGGCAGGAGTCGAACTCATAGGCGTGGCGACCGGTTTAGCACCATCCATTTTGTGCCGAGAAAGAACATCACCAATATACTTGTGTTAAGAAAGAAAAAGATCCTCACGACAACGAATAACTTCCACCCCAAGGAAGTACGTAAGATCACCAAGATCTTTGACGGCAAACCGCTCACTAAGGCCGGCAATGATACGAGTGATAAGGGAGGAGTCGGTGCCAGTGACAATAATATCATCCACATATACGAGAATATAAATAATGACATTAGCCCGAAGAAATATGAAGAGAGAAGTGTCAGACTTACTTTGAGAGAAGCCAAGTGATCCCAAGGCCGTACTGAGCACCAAGAACCAAGCCCGAGAGGCCTGTTTGAGGCCATACAATGATTTCCGGAGATGGCAAACATGGTTGGGAAAATTGGCATCAGTAAAGCCCCGAGGTTGAGTCATGAACACATTCTCTGCAAGATCACCGTGAAAAAAGGCATTGCTGATGTCAAGTTGGCGAATTGGCCACGAGCGAGCAGTGGCGATAGAAAGAATGCAACGGATGGTAACCGCCTTGACAACAGGGCTGAAGGTCTCACGGTAATCCACGCCCGGACGCTGATGAAAACCCTTGGCAACGAGACGGGCCTTGTAGAGATCGATGGAGTCATCAGGTTTCCGCTTGAGGCGAAAAACCCACTTTGAACCAATCACATTGCCATGAGAAGGAGCCGGGACAAGATTCCAAGTACCATGCTTGACCAAGGCCGTATACTCATCCGCCATGGCCGCCCGCCATTTAGGATCCTTAAGAGGAATAGTGACGGAGGAAGGCTCAATAGGACCCTGAACCGGATGCTTGGTCGCAGAGTGAACAACTTTGGGCCGAAATATGTTGTTCATGGAGCGGGTGGTCATGGGATGTGTTCGGGTCGGCGGAGGAGCGGGGCCCGACAGCAAAGCAGGCGGTGGCGAAGCGGCCGAAGTGGAGTCGGGCGAAAGGGGCAGCACCGCGGGCGAGAAATTAGCGCCCGGCGAGCCTGGGGCCGCGGGGCCTGGCAAGCCCGGGGCCGCGGGCGACGGGGCGCGCGCGCGCGTGAGGCGAGAGAGCCGGGGCCTACGGGGCGCGCGTGGGGCCGAGTGGAAACGCCGCGGGTGATGGGGCGCGCACACGCGCGCGAGGCGAGAGAGCCGGGGCCTGCGGGGCGTGCGCGGGGCCGAGTGGAAACGGCGCGGCGGTGAGGGGCCGATGGCAGATAGACGGGGCCGGTGTCGGATGGATACTAGAGAAGCCCGGAAACTGATTTTCAACAAACCGGACATGTCTGGAGATATAAATGCGACCAGACGTGGGATCCAAGCAACGGTATGTACTTTGAGACGTGGAATACCTAACAAACAAGCAAGCCCTGGATGGTGGCGTAGCCAAGGAAAACAGAGACAACCAAAAGTTCGAAGCTTGAGATAGTTAGGAGGACGCCCAAACAAGACCCCAAACGGTGAAGAACCCCGAAGAATCGGAGTAGGGAGCCGGTTCGTGAGATACACAGCCGTCTGGAAGGCAAAATCCCAAAAATCCGGAGGCAGAGAGGCGTGACCCAGGAGGATGCGACCCAGAGTCACAAACTGCCGATGACGTCGCTCAGCAGTGCCATTCTGTTGAGGAGTATGAGGAGCAGTGGTAAGCCAACTAATACCCTGTTCAGACAGATAAGAACGCAGTGCCACAAATTCACCACCATTGTCAGAATAAAAATTCTTAATACTGAACCCAAACTGCTTCTCAACTAATCTGCAAAACTCCTGGAAGATGGGAAGAACCTGAGACTTGTGAGACATAGGATAAATCCAACTATACTTGGAAAAGTGATCAACAAGTAACAGGTAGTACCGATTTCCATTCAATGAACACACAGGGGAAGGACCCCAAATGTCAGCATAGATATAGTGCAACGGATGTAAAGAGTGCAAAGAAGTAATAGAAAACGGTAATCGGTGGCTCTTATGTAATAAACAAAAAGAACAACAATCGTTCGACTTAGCAAGTACGAAATTACAAAGTAAAGCGAAAGTACGAAAAATCAAAGAACTAATGCTATCCGAGGGATGCCCAAGTCGACTGTGCCAGGTTGTCGCCGTCGTCCGTTCACCCACGTTAGCCAAAAAGAAACGCCGAGCCACCGGGGAAAAATTCAGATGAGAGACGCCATTATCACACGTTCCTCGCATCAGTTTGACCCCCGTACGCCGGTCCTTAACAAAGAAACACGAAGGATGAAATTCAAGACAAACATTATTTCGAGAAGTAAACTGATGAACGGATAATAAGTTGCGACGGGACGACGGAACGCACAAGACATCATCAAGATGAAAAGTACGATCAGAAACAGAGAAAGACGTTGAACCAATATGAGTGATCGGCAAACCTGAACCATCGGCAATTTGAACCTCATCAGGTCCGTCATATTCTGAGTGAACGGAAAGATTCTGAAGATCAGAAGTCAAATTGTGGGAAGCACCAGAATCCACCATCCAATTTTGACGAGAGGGAGGCGGTTGCGGTGGAGATGCCGCCATGTTAGCCATAGGGAACTGCAGTTGGCGACAAGTACGAGTGCCGTGACCCTGAATACCACAAATCTGACAGATGAGTGGAGGCCGATAGTTTTGCTGTCCTTGACGGTTTCCCTGATTGTTGTAGTTGGGCCCCTGATTCGGATTATAGTAGTAATAACCACCCTGATTGCCCTGATTATTGTTGCGACCACGCCCACGGCGATTTGAGCGGCCATGGCCGCGTCCACCATTGTCCGAAGTTGGCTGATTCGAACGTTGACGATTGGGATCGCCGGCAGAAGCGGTGTTGGCCGTGGCAACAAGCGACGCAGATTGGGACTCAAGCCGCCGCACGTAGGTTTCATGAGCCACAAGCTTGTCATGAAGGGCGGCAAATGAGAGAGGATCATCCCGAGCATTGATTTGAGCGGCAATATCCCAGTAAGAGGCACCCAAACTATTGAGAACAAACAAGGTGACATCATCATCGGATAAGGGATTATCAATGATGGCGAGCTCGTCAATCTTGAGTTTAACCTGATGAAGAAACTCAGTGACGGATAGGGAACCGAGAGTCATGGTATCAGAGCCTACTCAAGACAATGTTGGGCCTGCGACCTAACCCACGTAGTAGGAACCGATGTCCAGTCCGGCCTACACGTGAGGGGGCATGTTGGGATTTATCCCACATTGCTTGGGAATGAACTTGGGCTTCTGTTTATAAAGGATTTCCCCCTCTCTCTCTAATAAGGCCTTTTAGGGGGAAATATGAGGGCAACTGCATGACCCGGGATCGTGACTTATTGGCAAAAAGACGTTGAAGGGTAGACCACGCATCAGTAGTCGTCCGAGCGGTGGAGATTAGCGGCACAATCTCCGCCGAAACGGAGCCAAACAAGGCGGCAAGTAGGAGAGCATCCTGTCTCGTCCAATGAATAAAAGCGGCGATCTCATCCTGAGTCGCACCGCGAAAAGGGCACGGCGTAGAGCCGTCAAGAAACCCTAAAACTCCATAGCCATAAAACACATGGCGAACTTGAGCGTTCCAGGAGGAGTAATTGCCAGACGTAAGCTGGAAAGAAAGATGAGTATGCGCATTGATCGGAACAATCGGATCAAGAGACGGGCCGCGTGGAGGAAGCGGCACGGTCGGCAGAGCTACACGCGGCGGAGACGCGGCGGCGTCGGGCGTCTCGGCGGAGCTAGGGTTAGAAGAGTTTGTGGAAGACATAGGGATCGAATTACTCTTCTAACCCTAGCTCTGATACCATATAAGATTATTAAAGTGAACGAATGATTTTATTAATCACAGAAAAGGTATATATACTATTACAGAGTCCTAGTACTAATATGCTTATTGATATTTTATATTTACAATAAAGGAAATAAATCATCAACTAGGAGTCTGCTTAACAAAGCAAAACAAGGGGAGAAAAGAAAAATTTCTCTCTCGGTTATTTCTAAAACTTCTCTAAAGTGAAGAAGGTGCGCTCAAATCCTCTCTTACATACCTTATAATACTAATCATTATAATTAAGTATAAATTTTATCTACATATAAACTAAAGACGCGTATAATTAAATTGATCCCTTTACGACGGACTTACCTGCGCCACTCAATGTTAAGACAATATATATACAATGTGTTGATACGCAGAAAACTCAATGTTATTTGTTGCGGTGAATGTTTGATGCTCATATTCATTTCATTGTCAACATACTGTTACATGATACCGTGCTACATAATGTAAAAAACTTGTTCAGTTAGTTATTTCCTGCACTAAGAACATGTTCAACAACACTCTGTAATAGTTTTTCTATTTCCAGGGTCACAAAACCTTTAACTCCTTATAAGCAAGTGATCGACTAGTTCAACAAGGCTTGTACCGTTTTCAAGATAGCAATGCTAAATGGTTATCTAAGTACATTGATTTTGATGACTCGATCCTCATCTGAATACATCACGCTTATCATATGGTTAGCTCGTCAAAATCACGTGAAAATGCATAACATTGTCATAGGATTATTATTTGCATATTACGACTAGTGATCAATCGTGTATTGGATATATATTGTGTGAGCTTAGCCACCCGAATTGGCACAACACACTGAGCAATCACACTACATATTGCATGTTACTAATTTTGGGTGACAGTACTATAGAGATTTACAGTTTTCAAATTCTGGCATTGTAAACTTTTACATCCAGTTAGCTTACTACAATCTAAGCAAACATAGAAAAGGAGCACCATGAGAATATACCACAAAAAACTCATATACAGTAAAGTAAGTCTGCTTTATTCCATCTCTATGAGAAATCAGTGATATACTTTCTTATTTAAGAACAATAGCGCAACACATAACAAGTAACCGATCTACTATTCTTACTGGATTTACGTTTCACACGAAATCCTTATGAACTTTCAAGAAACGAAAGACGAAACTTACATGTTGGCCAACAAAGATGGTAGTATAAAGAAAAAGAATGTGGTGGGATGGCGATTAACGGTGAACGGTTAATGGTGATGGCAAGGCAAACATGATCATTGCTGCTATATATGAAGAAGAGTGGAGCTAGTTGGAAGCTTATAGTTTTGCAGGTTTCTTTCTCCACACAGTTCGGCCCCTATTTATTTCAGAGCCATCCTTCGAAAATCTCAACAAATGCAGAAACTGAAGGTAGTCATTTTCACCTTTCTCAGCAACAGAAGATCCATTAGTTCCCTTGACCTTTACATGTGTATCATCCATATCTGGTTCAGGACTTGCGAGGGAATCGATAATATCTTCATGCTGACATTCACGCTTAAAATCCAAAGTAATAGAATGCAGCTCGTGACTCTCAATGATCTCTTGAGGCACACTCTGTTGACAAATCCATTCGATATCAGCAAAAAAATGCACAATTAAAGATCCTAAAAACAGAAGATAAACAAAATGGTTATGGCAACATCGATGAAGAAACCTGAACAGTTAATGCAAAAGTTGTAGTTTCTGTATGATTAGAAAGCAATATATCATTATATTGAAAACATAGCTCGTGGGTCATATTAGAGATAGTGATTTTTTCGTATTCTCACTCTTCAAAACAGTATAGGATGATCTTATATAAATGAAGTGCCCGCATGTTTTATTACCTCGCTTACACACGATCATAATGCAGACTATAACAATTGCAAAATAACCAGTAATCAGAAGATTTAGAGATAATGTTGGGTCTTCGAACCCACTATAACCCAATGGCTATACGTAATAGGATACACCTATTCGACTGTTTGAGGCAGTTGAAGAGATGGAGGATTGAGGAACAACGAACCTCCATAATCCATGTGACGTAAGTGCCATTGTTTACATGCCGATTCATGTCCAGATCAGCTCGTCTAGGCTGCCAAAAGCTGAAGATGCTAAAGTATGGAAACCATAGGAGTCTCATTTGTTGATTAAAAACCAAGTGATCTTACCACAAGCCCAAGTTTGGAATACTGAGATGGCTCATCTAGTTTTGGAGTTTTCTTCAAGCTAGCGTTATTCTCTTCAGGAAATGCGAATCTGGCATCAACAAGAAATCAATGTTCAAGTACTAATCATAATCAGTGTAAGATGCAAATGCAGGACCAATTTGGGTTTATCTACTCTGTCATTGGTAGGTCGAGGATATTTTAGGCGGATTCAAAAGAAGAAGTGCTCAAAAGAGTGAAGGTTACTGAACTAAAGTATAATTGTTGTCATTACACAAAAAACAAAACAAAAAACAAAAAAACAAAGAGGGAGGATATGTACTACCATTTTAAACACTTGGGTAATTTGCCTTTTGTTTTTCACATTGGATTATTTGCTTATTATGCACAACATATGGTTTTTTTAGCTATTGGCACAACAAAATATGATGCATCCAGGTCAACATCCAGATGATCCTATATCAACCTTTGTGAACTTTTTTCTGCCAAGTGAAAAAATACAAAACCAGGAACAGACTAATGAAATTACCGCATTCCAGGAAGCTAAAAAAAGGCTCAGAAAGGTCCGCACATCAGATAACGTTTGCAATATTATTTGACTCTTTCGAACACCATGATCGAGTCAATGAGTGAAATGCCAGAAGTAAACATAAAGAACTTACCTTGTTGTTTTGGGGGAATATTTCATGTAGTCGGCCTGGAGATCATCAGTGATTTTCTGAAGCCGCCTGGTATGTTGGTTCATTTGAACCCACTTACTGATAAAATGTTTGAAGTGGTGAGTACAGAAGAATAACTTACTAGTTACCTTATATTTCTTGTCAAGTGAATCCAAGCATATCAAAGAAGAGCGGAACATAGAACTTATTTGATGGTATTACAGTAATCAGTTGTATTCCCAAATACGCTTTACCAGAGAGAGTTTATTAGGAAACATAATCTAACCATCATGTTTTCTCCATTCCTACAGCAATGTCTTGTAACACATATTCAGATCTTGGAGCACAAAAATATTTGAAACAAGTACAATGAACAGATTTTTCATGACAAAAAAACATAATAACGGAAATGATAGTTGTCAATCAGCTCCAAAATATCACCAATTATGTGAACTTTTATGCTGCACAAATAAATTCTCCACTTAATATGACAGGATGAAGTAGATAATCATTTTTCCTTAATGTTGTTGCTTTTCTTATGCTTTAGAGTCTGATTATATGTTGTTGCATCATAATCAACATTCTTTGCCTTACCTTGAACACCTTCCAATGACTTCATTGGTAGCATAATCTTTGAGAAGCCAATCACGTCTGCCAGCAAACCTACTTTCAGTTTGAGCCCATGTCTCTATCTCGACTACATCACTCCTATTCCATTAACATATGAAAATAGAGATGAGAATAGAGCCTGAACATATTTCTACTTCAGGAAATCAGTAAAAATACACTACCATGAAGGATACTTGTACATCTCGATGTGCATGCGAGGAGTCACCCATATAAGATGAAACTTTCTCATGGTAGGCGTAGTCGGAAATCCATCGGTTGACAATCCAGCGCTTTGAGCTTGGTTGGCACCAACCTCCTGCTTACATATTTTTGACCAGAGGATTATGGGAAGAAAACAAAGAGTATAACAGATAATGTTTAACTAAAGAACCAAAAAAATCAATGCAGAACTGTACGATTTTGAACTTGTATCAGTGGAATAGGAGACTGGTAAAAGTAAAGAAGAATAACAAGGCAGATTAAAAGAGATGAAAGAGATCAGTAGAATTAACAAGAACTAGAGGTAGATGAATATGAAAAGAAATAACAGAACCAAGAAGACTAATGACAATTAAGGGATCCGAAATTAATGTACGTAGGACTTGAATCACTCTAAGAACAAAGAGTAGAATGTGGCAGTCAGAATCATTCAGACAAAGCATAGCCTTGAAAAACAGACGATAACTTCAGTAGTTCAACTATATGTAGGAAATAGCATATAGAAATCTGTTTATTCAACAAACATTTGTAGATTCAGACAAAGATGATAATAGTACGGATGACCTAATAAGTTAAAAATCAAATTTCTCTTGATCTTCGATAAAGCATTTTCAGATAACTATTAAATTCACCAATTAGTTAGAAACTATCAGATAAAACCATAGTTTTCAAAAGTCTCCAAAAGAAAAAATTTAACCTTTTCCTCAACTGTTTCAAAATCAAAATCAATTCTTAAAGGGACTTTCCTGTATCAAGATTTTAAGACAAAAATATGTAGCATGAACTTTGAAAACAAAGAACAATCTATTTCCAGTAGGCACGAAATTTTTTGTACCCAAATAGTATGTCAATCTCTATATCACCGACAAATTTATGCTACATGTAATAATCATGAGATAATGATAAAAAATTTCATTTCTCTATAAAGATCACACACGAGTTATGTACACTTGTGCAGATCTAACGGTGTCAAAGAGAGTGACACACAGTTCGACAACAAAAATACGATAATTCCCAATTTAATAAGCACATGCACATACATAAACATAGGCATGCAACTACGAAAATTCAAATGAACGCATATATACCTGCAATAGATTGGCAATTGTCTCAATGGTAGCAGTTTTGTTCATCCCAACCTCGAAACTCCTCACTGCGAACTTCTCTTTATAAGACGAGCCGTCCTCCGTGAAGCCGCCGAACCTGAACCGGTTAGCTAGTGTTGCCTCGTAGCTCGGCTCCCCCGATGCCACCGAAGTGATACGTGATGATTTGGTCGTCCGATTCTGTTGCCGGGAATCGAATCTGACGGTGACGGCGGTGTTTACGATATGCCGACGTGTCAAGGTGGAAAAACGGCAGTTCCCGCCAACGGTAGAGTTGCATGACGGAAGTGCCCCTGATCCGAGCAACATTTGGGAGCTAGTTGACTTAAGTTTTGTTTGGGGTTTTGAGTAAATTCGCATAGAACAAATAACGGTATTTGCTTCTCGTATGCTGTTGGGTTTAAATCATTTTGTTCAATTGGCAGTGTACGGCCTCCTTGCTATACGTAAATGATCTTTGTAATAATTATATATAATTAAGTAGATGAAACAAAATTATGAAACTGCAGTTTATTACGATTTCAGTTTTAAAATGAAATTGAGTTATGCATTGTACTAGAAATTAATATGTGCAGCAATGATGTAAAATAGTTTTTATTTTTATAAATAAAACGTCCAAGGACGAAATGGGTTTCTGTTCTTCTTTTTCTTTTTTGAGTTGGAATTCAGAATGGTGTTGACGATGTTGAGAAAGAAAAATTGTATTTGTTGGATAAATGTTTGTTACATCTCCAGATGTATAAAGTTTTTTGGAATACTAAATTTTATTACCAATGATATGATTCCTAAAGTCTATTACGTTAAAATAATTTATCGTAACATCATTTATTAAACAGATAAACGAAATAATTCCTTTTGAAAAGGGCTTTCCATTGGATTTTTAGTCTTTTAAAAATTATTTACCTTTACAAGAAATAGTTTATATAACGTGATACCTGTCTTACATTTTTAGCTCCACCTTATTAATGATTATGTGGTGGGATTTATTTTACTTTTTTTGGTGATTTATGTGGTGGAATTATTTATTAATTTGTACTTAACGCGGTCTTAAATATTGTCTGCTCAAGTCTTGTAATTCAATCTTTAAGTTGTATATTTAGAGTTTGGGGATAGTGGGGGCGGCAGGTTTATATATTTTCTATACCATTCTTTGCCACTTTATTTACAGTAGGATTTTAAGCTGAAAATTATAAGTTGATCAAGCCTCGATGTTTAGATTAGGATTTACGGATTTAGGATCAGGCGTCAGCCTAATTCCGATCCCCTTATTCCACTCAAAAGGATTAGTGAAGTATCATTTGTGTCAAACTAGACGGTTTAACTAGGGCTGACAACAACAACGTACCCTTAACTAATGGTACTCTCTTAATCGATAAATAAATATTTTGGTAAACCTATATAAAGTAGTTAGAAGCTTGGATTAAAGTTCTTTTCCACGAAAACTACATAAATGTTTTCACTTTTGACTATGTGGAAAAGAAACATACTATATTTTCTACGTCTATTGTGCACAATTTTTATGAAATTTTTGAAACATATCGAAAAGATCTCGAAACATTGCAAAAAAATTCTGATATTTAAAACACCTAAACATACTGTCGGAACGGAACTTTGATCCATGGTTAGAAGAACAAATCACTATTCACGTCTTTCATACTCACTACTCCTAATTAGATGAATGAAATGGATAGTATATATTGATGCAGGAAAAAGAAAAAAAAAACAATTACTGTGAAATTTCACAATATCCAGAATAACTTTAATCGTTCTTTAAAACAAATGGTTAACGTAGTTACGTTTTTGAAACGTGATCAACGTTATAAAAGTTTATTCGTACTTGTGTACAAGTACTTTGATAGTGCCTTTAGCTTTCAGGCACGTGCTATAATCCATGTACTCATTAAAGGGGTTTAGAGTTGAATTAAAAAGCATTGGCTAGTGATGGCCTAAATTTGTGTAATATTCGTATATAGTTTTCTTCATGCAATTAATTTTCGGCTACATCAATGTACTGGAATTTAATTAGATGAATGTTATAAGTAAGATATTGTTGAGTTTAATTGATCAGTCAAAACTCGTGTCTCTGTCAAAAGGTATTTTTTAATTCCGATTGTGAGATGAAAATACTATGTAAATAATTTAAGTGTGTTAATAATTGTTATATATGCGTAGGATTCTTTTTTTTAAAGGGTTTCTGATCATATTGACAAGAAGACTTTGAAGTGATTTAAATATTATTAGTATGTTCAAATTTATTTTCTTTTGTTGGTGGGCGGATTTTTCTTTTTTTTTTAAAGGCAATACAAGTGATACTCCGAGAAGGTAATAAACAATTGAATTAATTTCTTCTGTTTAAGGACAACTGGGTGGAATCTGCAATACATGGTATTGATGATTCAAGTTCAAAAAGAGCAATGGAATGATAGATGAATGATTTCTTACGAAAGGAATCTTGCATGAATTAAGATGAGTAAGAACGATCAATATTATAGAGTATACCCATCAAACAGTTGACGATATTTTCTCAAGAATATATTTCCTAGATCCTATGACGAGAATTTATAATCTCTGTAGATGAGAACTCAATGACAAGTACCACAATTTCTAATTAGATATGGGCCTTTTTTATCCCTATTGTTCCTTTAACGTTCAAATCTTTCTTTCCAGACATGGGACACACAATGTATGTAACACTTTCAAACTTGTTTTAGTACAACAAATATTGTTCACACAAAAATCAAACATTTTGTAACTCATTCATGAACTCTTCATCATGTTTTACATATTTGTACATACTATTAGACAATCAATATTCTCCTTCCTGAGTAAGATCATCATGTGACAATTGCAAATAAATGTTTTGCAGCTGCATTAACATTGTGAGAGTTTTAGTAAGTAAGAAATTCAGACACCGACTTCAAAATAGTTTTACGTTCCGCACTATGTAAGGGCACCTCTACTGCATGAAGGAAATTAAAATGTTTCATCATTGTTCGGCTCGTGATTCCCAAGATTGTTATAATTTCTCTTTGTACATGACCTCCAAATGCATTGGTATTCGTATTTGTATATGGATATACATTGTTCACGTTAATATCATTGGATAAACTGATCTTTCTCACGAATTCATCAAATCTCTTATTCCACTGCCTAGATGATACCAAAAATTGGACAAGTAACAAGAAAACACAAGAGAACACTAAAAAAAGAACACTCATCACTCTATGGAAATCCACCAAAGAGATTAGAGCCAGGGGCGGAGCCAAGGGGGGGGCATATTCCTCTCCCCCCCCCCCCCCCACCCTAGCCCCACTCCACCATATATATATATGTATATGTATATATATATATATGTATATATATATTACATATGTTAATTTTTATATATTGTATTATACATATATATTGTATTAGATTGTATATTTTCATTGTGTATAGATATATGTGCATTGTAATATGTTATTTAGATATTAAGTACTTAAATGTAATTTAATATACAAGTCATTTTTTTTACTTTAACTAATTCAATTCCTTATTTTTATAGTAAATTCTTTAACTACTATCTAAAATTTCTCCAACACTTTTTGTGTAGTGAATAAAACAAAAGGGTGATTATTTAATATAAAATCTGACAAATGGTGTTTTCTTAGACACTGTTATACAATGAATTATCTTTTCTTTTTAATAAAAATATTTGTGAAGACAAAGTTATAGATTAAAACTAGAGATATTTAATTTCTTATATATTGCATTAATAATACATAATAAGAGAAATATACTCAATATTTTGATCATAATTCAATTATAATTTAATAATCTCTTAAAGCATGTGACATAATCATAAATGTTTAAGTGAATTACATATATAATTAAAACTTCCAGGTATGTGTACAATATATCTATTGACATGTTTTTACATATATGTATGTAGTTTTGCACTTTTGTTTTTAGCTAACTTCGGAGACACTTTTAATTTCCTTTTATTAAATATATACTTCTTAAAGTTTTTATGTTTTTTAAGATGATTTATTATTTTTAAAAGTGACCATAAATCATCACCAACAAAAATATTCGTATTTACAAAAGAAAAACATCATGTGATCTCGCCCCCCCTAAACTAAATTTCTGCCTCCGTCCCTGATTAGAGCCACTCTTCACCCAATTGGGATCCACCAAAAAGAATAAGAGCGAAGAAAGTCTTAAACTTTAAAATTTAATTTTAATATTACTCAAAACTTGGTTCAACAATACAAGACCATAGACTATTTATAGGAAATGATACATCATCTTCTAGACAAAATAGTAAATGACTCTATTGACTCCAAGAACCTTCTAGGCATATATAGGAAGACATGAAACTTTTAAATAATATGGCTCAAACACCTTCCCAACACATGTTAAATAGGAATACTCTTGAAGACCAACAAAAATAAAAGTTAAAGTTATTGAAAAATATGAAGAGACTCAAATTGGACAGATTCCCGAGACAGCTTGCCTTTAGAAACCGGTCATAACTCTCTCTTCAATTAAAACTCCAAATAACTCTCTGTTTGTTGCATTAGAAAGTAGGCTCGTAGAGGTTTCCAACCATATGCAGCACGCCTTCTAGAAACTTCCCAATCAAAGCAGTTTTGCAAACAAAGAAGGCTTATCTGCTGGAATGTGATGCTGAAAATTCTTGTGTAGGCCAACAAATTATTTCTCTTTTTTTTTCCGCATAACTCGCTTCCGCTGCGTGCAAACTCGTCCTCGAGTTTTCACCTTTTTGAAAGCTCTAATAATAAATAGGTGAAATGACCAATATAATTTCCGTGGTATATTCCAATATCTACAAGCTTCATTGCCGCATAAATCCCACAACGTCACCCTTTTGTTTGAAAGAATACGTCCTTGAATCTTGACCAATGTTTGATTGTTGAGTGTAAATTGAAATTTGAAAAATGCTACTAAAACATATGGAGTTGGCAACATCCATTTCTTAAAAGTCTCATAGAACCCCATCGCTTTAGCACGAGAAAACTCTATATCAAATATACCGATGACAAAATCGATATCAAATAAATTATTTCCAATAGTGAAGGGATCAAAATGAATTTCACTCGGCATCGTGTATTGATGTTCACTTGTACAAGGTTGAACCTTGTCATTAAGAACGTATTTTGTATTGAATAGCCTATTGAATTGAAAAGGACTGACATCGATATAAGATGCAACGTATGGTTAGCCTCTAAAACATCGTCATGATCTTTGAAATTAGTTTCATCTTCTTCACCTTCCGATTCATCGTAAATAGGAGGACAACCATAAACTTCTTATCCAAATTGAGGGACATCTTTTTCGTTGATGTCTGAAACTTTGGTTTTGATACTAAAAAGACTTCGTTGAAATCCATAGTTTTGATCATCATATGACTTTGGACAAGAATCATCACGTGAAGTTTGATGTTGATCAATAGAATTAATATCTTCATCATCACATGTCCCGCAATCTGAATCGTGAAGTACTGTCTTGCCATTGGATTACTTGTAGCGTGGTTAATGGTCAATGAGTTGATAACATCTTTGTAGGTCCAATATGGTTGTAATTGAACAATATTAGCTGCGTGCAAACCACCAAGGTAGCGGGCTATTGTTTGCACTTCGGGCTCTTTAATCTCACATCTTATCAAAGGATGATCAAATTCTGCCGTGTACTCCTCAACTAACTTTTTTTGTCGCATGGAGTTATGAAGCTTGAGAGAAACATCTTGTCGGTAGTTATCCGGCAAGAACTTTCTCTTGAGCATCTTTTTCATCTTCTCCCAAGTAACAACCCGGTCTTTTCCTTCACAAGCTCTTTTCCTTTTGAGATGTTCCCGCCAAATCGAAGCATGTTTTGTCAACTTGATTGCAACTATCTTCACTTTGCAATTTTCAGGAACTTCATGGTTATCAAATATCCTCTCAACAGTGTGTGACCAATCAATGAATTCTTCCGGCTGGATTTTTCCTTCGAACTCTAGAACATCAATTTTGGTATTAAAATGATTCTGAAATCTACAGCCACGTCCACCATGTTGTATCACACGTGAATTATTACTTAGACCACCACGAAGAGGAAAAAAGTTGTCCACTTCTTCATTGGGTTGATCATCACTCTTTGAACCATGATCATGCGACTCATCACATTCCAAAGGTTCGCGCTCACCTAGGAGCTGCTGGAGTTGTTGCGAGAAAATTGCAAATTTGGTGCCTGAACTTGGCACCCTTGCGTTTTTTGTGCCTCAACTTGGCATCTCCCGAATTTGGTGCCTCAACTTGGATACTATTTACAATTGTAGTGCCTTCACCGGAAATCACTTAAAACTTGTCAGAAAACACACGTGCAATGCACATGACTCAAATAAAAGAAAATAAAAAAAGAAAATTAATTGCATTTGAAAGAAGTTTTGAATTTGGAAAACACGTTTTCAGCCAAGGATTTAAAAAAAAAAAGAAAAAGAAAAAATAAAAAATAATAAAAATAAACAACTTATGGGGAGAGAGAAAAACATCACTTTTCTCCCCCAAATCACAAGAACCTCAATTAGGGTTCTTGGATAAGAACCCTAACCTAAAATTCTTCGATTCTAACCCAAAACTAAATATTAATCAATGAACCCTAACTTTAATAACTAAAAATGGCAAAATCTCCGAATCGTGTTAGCCCCAGTTCGTGAATTAACCTAAAATAAGAAATTCCAACTTATTTTCGACGAGATTCGCGTATAAACTGTAAGTTCCTTAGTCGTTCAATTTTTTATTTATTTTCTAGTATTTGTTTGCTTTCCAATCAATATTTAATAATTGGATAATTGTACTAATTGCTTTTGTGATGCCTTCTTAGTTAGTAATTGAATAGCATAATTTGTTTTTTTTCCTCTACCATTAAACACCTACAATGTTATAATATTTATGGTTAATACAAATATCTGATGCTATTACAGGGATAATATTTAGATATTTTTTGCTCATAAATGTTTGATGGAAGAAATGGTTATTATTACATCAAAATCATATTGTATTCACTGAAATTGAGATTATGGCCAATCTCTCATTAGAGTTTATCTTGCAGGCAATTTTCAAACTAAATGATGAATACAATTTTTATCCACGACTCTTCAAAAAATGATGAACAACCTCCATTTTATCGTAAGTATATCTTTTAATCATTTGAAGTATATTTTGTGTTTTAAATATTTTCTAGTATGACATTAAAGATAATACAAATATTATTTAATCACTAATTGATTTTTTTTTTCTACAACAGGGACAATCGAAATGCTTGTTATAGTTAGATTATACCATGGAGGCTCTTATGTTAATGCTCCACATGTAGATGGTCTTGTTGTTGTGCTTGATAACGTGAGGTCAGATTACTTGAGTTTAGTTGGAGTTAGAACAATTTGTGATTTCATTGGGTTGTTTGGTGTTATGGACTTTTATTTGAAGAATGAGAGTGGTTTTCAAAAAATTAAATGGGATAGAGAATTGAAAAAGTCTTTGATGAGTATCATGATGAATCGAGATGTAAGGGAGGTGTCAATTTATGTTGACTGCCAAGGAATGGCTGAGATTGAATGGCTTAATTTAGATTCTTATCATTGCTTCGATGTGGATACTTGCGAGGACGAGGGTGAAGGTTTAGATGCTGACAATGAGGATGACGGTTATAAATCCTCTGAATCCAATCATATGATCGATATTGAATATGAGATGGACAAAAATACAGATCGCGGGATTGTTGTGGAGAGTGGGAATGCAGATGTTGATTTTAGGAAAGAAATTGCCAATGCCAATTTAAAATACAATCTCCAGAACTTGGATGTTATTACTTTGGATAATGGAATTGTAGCTGCTAGTGTTGAACACACGAGTTGGAGTAACGCCAATGTTGATCATACCAAAAAAATGTAAGGCCGTTGCGGAACTTGAATATGAATCGGGTGAAGATAATGTGGTAGATAGTGGAGATGAGTTAAATAGTCTTCACGATTCTAATTCAGAAAATGAGAGGAGTATCTTTCCAGTCTATGGCAAAAGTGATCCGTGGGATCCAAAATTAGATTTGTGAATGAGATTTTCTTCCAAAAAAGACTCCTTAAAGACGTTGTGCAGGCACATATTATCAAGACAATAAGGGATATCAAAATAAGTAAAAATGATAAGAGGAGGTTGTATGCAAAGTGCTTGGGAAAATGGTGCCCTTGGCGCCTAAATGCAATAAAAGTAGATGGAGGAGGAGAGGCATTTTAGATTCACCACTTTTCTAATACGCATGAGTGTTCAAGTAATTAGGTGAAGTGTTTGAATTCTACATTCATAGCAAAAAAATATATGAAGTGGTTCAAATCTGACCCAAACAGGAGTGTGACATGGGCTATGAATGATGCAATGGATGATCTAAAATAGTTTGTGAGCATGCCACTGATATACAGGGCAAAGTAACGATGTTCGGAGTTGTTATTTGGTAGTATCAATACTCAATGCTATGGAATTTCATTAACGAGGTTAAGAGGACTAACCCCGGATCAACTCTGGTGTTGGGGAGTGGTGATGATAATCATTTTGAATGTTTTTGCATGGTCTAAAGGGCGTGAATGATGGTTTTCTTGCTGGGTGTAGGTCTATAATAGGGGTAGATGGATGCCACTTAAAGGGTCCTTACAAGGGGATCTTGTTGACGGCTGTGGGGATAGATGCTAACAATTGTTTGTACCAATTGTATGGGTTGTGGTGGAAAAAGAAGATGGAACCTCCTAGAATTTGTTTTTAGTTGTCTTACAGTATGATCTAGACATAGAGCGGAATGAAGAATGGACGTTTATGTAGATAAGCAGAAGGACTTGTTACACGTGTTTAATAGAGTTTTTCTTGGCGCAAACCATAAATCTTGTGTCAGACACCTGCACGGAAACTTTAAAAAGGCTGGATTCACTGGGGATCCTCTAAAATAAGTCTTGTGGAAGGCTGCTCGGTCATCCATAATGAATGAGTTCATTGCAAGTATGGCAGAAATGAAGGAATTAAGCGCAGAGGTTGTTAGATGGTTGGTAGATAAGCCTCCATAACACTGGAGCAAATCACACTTCAGTACACAACCCAGGTGTGATATCTTACTGAACAATGGTTGCGAGTCATTTAATTCCTGCATCAAAGACGCCCGTGATAAGCCTATCGTAACTATATTTGAGTGTATTATGGAGTATGACATGAAGAGGCATCAGAAGAATAGGGACATGGCCCTAAAAGCTGGAGACGTCGTCTATGTCCTAAGATTTATAAGATTATTGATAAAATAATGGTGCACGGAGAGCCATGTCATCCTATCAAGTCTAGTGACATACATTACCAGGTAAACTAATATATTCTAGAATCTTATTCTTTCTGTCATTAGCTTATTTAGTTATTTGGTGATAAATGAATTTATTTCTTGGCAGGTGAAGTGTTGGAATCAAAGCAGTATAAAGTGGATTTGAGCAAGAAGACATGCGCGTGTAGATAATGGGATATTAGTGGAATTCCATGTATCCATGCATGTAATGCAATCAATGCACATGGGTTGCAAATTGAAAATCTTGTCCACAATGATTACATTGTTGATGCATATATGCTGGCCTAGAACCCCGTTGCTATGCCTATAAATGGTAGACAAGAATGGATCAAATCTAATATTGAACCTCCATTGCCTCCCAACAAGGTAAAAAGTGTTGGAAGACCTCAAACTGCTAGAAGACTGGAGCCCGACGAGCTTGTTCGTAAAAAGAAAAAGGTGTGGAGGTAAAGCAGTTTGTGTGTCTAGTACCAAAGCCGACACTCTCACTAAAAAGCAGAAGAATTATAAATGCTCTTAATGTGGGGGACAGGGCATAACAAAAAAAGATGCCCTATAAAGAAGCAGTCGGAGCCTAGTGGAGGAAATAGGCAGCCTATTGTGAATGTGGAGGAAGCACATTCCACAAATGAAAGGAACGAGAGGACGCTACTTTGTGAGCCAACTGATGAGACACAATGTACATAAATTGACGTACTTAGCCAGTTTGATCTTGATATACTTAGTCAGTACGATCATGATAACTATCAACATCATGTGTCATGTGGAGTTGAAGATGTTGCTATAGGTGCTTCACCACAAAAAAGTTGCCAATAAGAAGAGAAAAATGTAAGCAATTTCCATAAAAATCTAATAGCTTTTGAATGGTTGTAAATCTCATATTGTTAGCTTGTTTTCTCAGAATAACTCAAGATGGAAGAGTAAGGTAATGCAAAATATAAGCAATTTGGAGTTATCAACCAACCGTGAGTGTTCTATTTATCTAGCAAGTTTTGGTTCAATGTTTATAGATGTTTATAATTATGATTTCTATTTTTTTTATCAGCTTACATTTATAATTTCTTGTTTTGCATAATCGTTCTACGAAGTCAACAAATGGAGCTAGCGGAAGGGTATCAATCAATGAACGATTTATACCACCCTCACGGAGTCAAATCATGCAATATGTGGAGGCTCCAATTCAGGCGCCGTATTTGTCACCTTTTTCAACACCTACATTAATTCCAGCTCCTTCTATTAAAACACAACTTCAACAAGGCCAACAAGGCAAGGTGCATACCAACACAAAGCAAGTAATCAATATTGTAGGGGTACGTTCGTTGTCCACTCTGACAGTTCATCACAAAGGAAGAAGAAAGACAAAATGATGTCGTGTTGAGTTTGGATGTGGATTGTTGACTTCTTAATTTGGAGCCTCCGTAGCTCATTTTAGATATGGATCTTGGTGGTATTTTTGAATATGGATTGATGTGTATGAATTTGAGTGTGAATGAGGCTTTGGAATATGGATTCAAGTTGAACTTTATTATGGAGTTTTGGAATGATTTTGAAAATGGATCTATATTGAATATTGATAGTTGTTGAATCAGAACATAGGATATTTGGATGGATTTGCAAATGAACACATAGCAGCAGCAGCAAATTCATTGTCTTCAATGAATAATAATAATAATAAAAAAAAGGCAGCAGCAGTTTGATGCTGCAAGTTGAGCTTCAGTTGCTGCAATTGTGCTGGAGTTTGCCGCACCAAAGTGCTGCTGCAAGCTGCGATTGGAAAAACAGCAGCAACTTATTGCTTCTGCTCAACTTGCAGCAGCAATTTGCTATTACTATATATATATATATATATATATATATATATATATATATATATATATATATATATATATATATATATATATATATATATATATATAAAATTACAACAACAAGCTGAAGTTTGCAACAACAGTTTGATGCTGCATTGAAGCTTGCAATACCTGCAAATGGACATTCAAGATACACAAATTTCATGATTCATCGCCCTTCTAACATTAAACCAAACCAAAATTACATCAACCAAAGTAAAAAGAATCGCTTCAATCAAACAAAAGGCAAAAAGAGGCTCAAATAAAACATTCGATTATTTTCCACAACAATAACCAACCATGTTACAATGTCAACTAATACCACTGACATAGAATTGAATCTAATATCATAAACCCACACCTAACGCCTAACATCTCTTAACTCCGATCTTGATGTATTAACATTTTCCTTCAATTTTTTTTTCTTTGCTTCCAATTTTTCTGTGCTTCATTATCTTCTATTTATCCGCATTCAGGGTTATGTAGCAATTCTGCAATGCCTTTGTGAATCCTCACACATCCTTGGATCGTAACCATGATAAAATAAAAATTCTCCTGGCGCTGAAAAAGAAATTAAAATAAGATACTTAGATTAAGGTTAAGTAATGACAAATCAATAATATAGAAAACATGTTACCGTGTAATTTGGGTTGTGATATCTTCTTACCGAGTTTGGTTTATTCCAATACATACGTAACTGTAATTGAAGTCAGCAATCATATATCACAACTGAATTTTTTTCTCTGTAATGCCAAACGTCTATCTGGTTTTATATGTGTTTCTTAACATCCTACCCAATTAAACAATATACTAAATTCAAGATACTAACTGAATTTAAATAAAACAAGAACAATAATGATAAGGGTAATATCAATTGAGTGAGGTAAATGGGATAAAAGTGACGTGTATAGGGTAAAATTGGGTCGTATAAAACGAAGGGTAAGAACGCACTATTCCTGAACTGAGTGTTCGTACGAAGCGTACCTCGAATAGAACTAGGCGTGGTATTGCAGAAATCCTCTCTCTAGAAATCTAGAATTGTGTTGTATTTTCCTTGGTGAAATAATCCGTACAGCCGTAGTATATATAGGCTGTCGAGTTTAACGCGTAGCGTCTTATGATTGGTCGTCGGACACGGCCTGTATTAATGCGACCCACGAGGGACGTCATTTAAGACTTACACACCACGTGGGTCGTATTCAATTGTGCCCATTGAAGAACGTGATCATTGAAGATCGTGACCATAGAAGTTCGTGATCATTGAAGATCCGTCAGACCTGTCAGACTCCAGGGTCGTAATTAATGCCTGCTTGACCGCCGCCGACAACTCTGACACTTATCAATGCTCTGTCATTCACATGGTTATTCGATCGTAACTTTATGGTCATTCGACCCTCGATCTCAGAGGACGACCCCATTATTCGACCTCTGTTTAGCTCACGAGTTATCCGCTATCGTAACTTCTGGTTTTACGACCGTAATTATACGGACCATTATCAATAGTCCCCCCAGTTTCGACTCCGATGAGTCACGGTCGAAATTCTTGGTAACTCGCCTGCTCCGCATCGAATATCTATTCGCATCGTATCTGACCTTTGATGACGTCATCCCTTTCTTTTGTAATGGCTGAGCATCGTGGGGATTCCATCCGTTAGCGTTTTCAATGCACTAAGTCTTAATGACGTAGCGGGGCAGCTTTATCGTTACGTGTGCGGGTTTGCCAGGCGAGTGGTGTAGGTCGTGTGCGCGTGGGCTCGAGATTCCTAAGCGCGTGGTCGACCGTAGCCACGTGTCCTTTTCTGATTGTCGAATTCGAACAGCCCGTCATGATTACGACGGTTACTTCTGATCGTGCGTGATTGGGCACGTTTATCTCGGCACGAGCGGGTTGATCGTGCGCGAGTATGTGCGGGTTTCCAGGGCGTGTGTTTGATCGACGCCACGCGTCATTCCATGATTGGGGCATTCGGCGGCCCAACATTAACGCTACTGTTCGACTGCCTCCTAGGTTTTCGTGCCCACGACTGTATTTCACATAAATATCGTACGATCCTCAAACTTCTTCTTCACTTTGCTAAAAACTTCTCCGGCTAAACTTTTTCTCTCTGCAACTTTTCGTTTTCCGGCGAGTTTCTTTCCAATTTTCGTTCGTAGCTCTCCATTTTCTGCTTCCGCCACCTATTTTCGCTCCTTCATAGATTTATCCCTTTCCAAAACGCCACCGATGTCGTCTTCTGACAGTCAAAAACGTTCAATCCTACGACGAAGATGAGGTGGAGGAAAGTTCTCCTTCACCCAGGCCAGTGGTGAAAAGACGTCGTCTTGTTAAGGATGGCGTTCCCGTGGGGAGGAGTTCCGCTCCTGCTGCAGATCTGGCTGCTACCATCGCGGCGCCCACGCCCGTGGTCTCTTCTGGTGTCGCCGCTGCTGTTCCTCCGCCTGCAGGGCGAAAACTCCGTGGCGGTGCGGATTCTTCTCAGCCTGCTGCTGAGGATTCTGATCCTGGGGGCTTGCTTCGGACCGTCAGCACTCTGCGCGAGTCTGCCATCGGTCCTATTCTGATCAAGTATGGTATCGACCCCAAAACGGTTGAATATCGGGCTAAGGACCGGATGACTGGGCGATTCGACCCCCCCCCCCCCCGGGTTTCTGACTCTATATGTAGTCCAGCTGCTGTCTGCGCTTCGCATGCTCTTCCACCCCTTCTTTGTGGAGGTTTTCAAGGCTGGCAACCTTTGCCCGAGCCAACTTTCCCCGAACAGCTACCGGGTCATGGTAGGCTTCCTGGTCTGCCACTTATTGCTGGGGGTCGTATGTACGCCGGAGAGGTTCTACGCCTTGTATCGGGTGCAGGTGAACGCCAAAGCTCTTCCCTTTTAGTACTTCACATCCCGCGACACGAAGAAGGCGTTTTTGGTGGATAACGTGTCGTCGCACGGGGCTTGGAAAGAGAAGTTTTTCTTCATACGACCAAAGGATGCCGATGTGTCATCTTGGGGAGTTACGACCGCCTGGCATACGGGTACTGAAGGGCCCTCCGACCCTCGGATCGAGAATGCCGATACGATCCGGACCAACCTCGTGTTGGAAGGATTTTATAAGGGGTCATTGAGCATGTCGAAGATTGTCAGCGACACGCCGCTGTTTGTCCTCGCTGGTCTTCAGAAATCCCCTATCCCGAGGAGCTATTCCCCAGCCGAGTTAGCTCGGAGCCCCTTCTTTCGTAAGTGTTGGTTTATGCTTCCTACTTTTGTACTCACATATCCGGAGTTAACTTAAAATTATTTATGTTACATACTTCAGGTGCGGTCGTAGAGACGGTGTCCTTTACTCCGTACACTTTGCCACCGATTCCCAGGGGGACGGAGATCGAATACTTGGATGAAGAGTTGAAGAAGTGGGGATCTGAGCCGATCGTATCGAAACCGAAGGGGTCGAGGACGAAGCAAATCGCCCAGAAACCGACCAAAGTTCCTAAGGTCAAGCAGGAAGTTTACGATCGTGCTCGGTCGGGGGTCGTCCAGGCGGATGTGGTCATTCTGAGCGACTCCGAGTCTCCTCTTGTCGACCCTTCCATCGTAAGTTCCATTCCCCCTTCAGATTCGATTTCTCCAAACTTGGCGGCACAAATTCCTCCTCCAAGCTCGGCGGCACAAATCCCTTCTCCGAGCTCGAACGTCCCCGACCCTACGTCTGTTTCGGCGCAATCTGTCGGAGCAGATATCCCTCCTCTTCGATCTGAGTCTTCGCTCCCGACCGACTTGCGGAGTATGATCGGCCAGGTCCTTAGGGCTAGGAGGGCTGCCACTGCCCCGGTCGTAGCCCCCGCTGCACCGATCCAGAACGCCACGACTGACTCGACGGTCGTTACCACGATGTCCGGTGGAGGGACGACCGGAGATACTCCAGCGATTTCCGAGCCAATCTCCGAGCCTATGCACTCTACGGCCGTCGATCCTCCTGCGTCGGCTGATCCGCCCGCGCCTGCTGACACTGCTTCGACCCATTCCCCTAAGCCTATTCCGTCATCTGCTCCTGATGTTTCGATGTCAGAACCTCCGACAGGGAATGGCGACGATGTGCCTGCTTCGGGCGCTGATGCAGATGGAAGTGGGCCGACCGATCCTCCGCATGAGCCTGTCCAAGAGCCTGAATCGCCTTCAGTGGCCACTGCCTCAGTCTTCGTCGGAAGCCCGACGGGCCTTGCTGAAAGGATTGTTGGGCAGATGGTGAATCAGGAAGATTACGACTACTTGTGCTCCGCACCCCGAGAGGATCTCTACGATTGGCGATTCCAAGTCGGCGCTCAGGTAGCTATATGTTTTTCGAGTGTTGATATTCCCGACCTCTTATTTTTTTATTTTTTTTTTTTCGTGTTTTGAAAACTGGATCGTTGCTCCTTCTTCAGATCAGTCGTCTGATTCATGAATCGGTGGAGTCGGATCGGGAGTTGAGAGCCAACAAAGAGTACCTTATCAGTCGAAAGGTGTACTATAAGGATCAGGCCCGAGAGCTCCAAGCGTCTCTTTCAAAAGCGAAGGCAGAAGCTGATGAGATGCGATCTGGATTTCAACTGATCGACAATTTGCAGTCGGAATTGGAGGAGCTTAAGCCTGAACTTTTTCGGCATCATGAAAAATTGCGCTCTTTGGAAGCCGAAAAGGAATGCTGGCAGAAGGAGAAGGAGGATCTTACGACCCAACTGGCCGCTTCGACTGGTCGTCTGGCCGATACCGAGGAGCGTGTCGCTGCTCTCGAGCGGGGGAAGCAAGACTGTGAAAAGACTGCAACTTCTGCTCTTGCTTCGAATCAAAAGCTCGAGAAAGAGTTGCTTGTTCTGAAGGCGTCCCAGGAGGAAGCTGGTCGAAAGTGATCCGAAGAGTTATCCGAAGCCCGACGTCAGGCGATCGAGGAGTTCAAGGAATCCTTCGAATACCGGAATACGATCGCTCAATATGCTGCGGATATCTTTCAGCAAGGTTTCGACCTCTGTACTTCTTAGTTCTGACAGTCGGGCCTTCTTCCCGCCGATCTGGACTTGGGCTTTTTGGATGTCAGCGCGATTCCCGATCCCACTGATACGACCGATCCTGGCGCATCAACTTCTGACCCCCCTGCTGCCACTTAGTTTTTTGGCATTTTTTTTTATGTACTTTTTTTGTAAGTACCTTTGGTTTTTTCTGAATGAATGGAATTGCTTTCGAGGCAAGCTGCTTCTTTTTGCTTCGTTTTTGTTTCTGCTTTGATCGTAAGTCCTACGATCTTTAACTTGCTCAACTTGAATGAATTTAATCATCACGCCGACCCTTGATCGTCCTTTTATTCTGAAGAATTGAATCTTTCAACGATCGAACACATTAGAAATGAATTGAATCAACTTCTAACTTTTAAGAATTTAATCTTCAACGATCGAACACATTAGAAATGAATTGAATCAACTTCTAACTTTTAAGAATTTAATTTCCAACGATCGAACATGTTAGTCCTAGAGTCGAATCGAATCGATCTCTTACCTTGAAGAATTTAATCTTCCTTTATCTAGGCCTAGAGTCGAATCGAATCGATCTCTTACCTTGAAGAATTTAATCTTCCGTTATTTAGGCCTGGAGTCGAATCGAATCGATCTCTTACCTTGAAGAATTTAATCTTCTGTTATTTAGGCCTAGAGTCAAATCGAATCGATCTCTTACCTTGAAGAATTTAATCTTCCGTTATTTTTTTTCACGATGAATTTTCTCATGATGTACATCCTTCTTCTCCCCCCAAAAAACGAAGTTCACCTTGAGTGAAATTATGACTTTTCGATGGGTCAGATGCATGGATCGTGTGTATTTCTGTTTACGGATCTCCTCGTGCTTCTTATACTTTAGCTTTATGCACTGGATCGTGTTGACCAGTTACGTTTTTTTTTTTACAAATTTAGCTAAGTAATAACAAGAAGCATCAAAAGAAGAAATTTGGAGAAATATACTTTATTTCATCGAAGGGGAGCTGAGTAATACATTTGCTTTGCGGTCAAGGATAGAATTTCCTCAAGTTGCTCGAATTCCACGATCGTGGATAATCTCTTCCTTCCATGTCTTGAAGAATGTACGTCGATGGTCCCAGGATTTGCGTTATTTTGTACGGACCCTCCCATTTTGGATCGAGCTTGCCGATCACCTTGGAAGCTTTGACCCTTTTCAAGACTAGGTCGCCCACCTGGAATCTTCTTTCCTTGACGTTCTTGTTGTAGTATTCGGCCATTTGAGCCTTGTATTTTTCCGATCGCAAGCTAGCCTTTGTATGCCTTTCTTCGAGCAGATCTAGCTGGAGAGCCAGGTTGGCCGAGTTGTCCTTCTCTTCGTATTCTCTGATTCTCGAACTCTCCGCTACGATCTCATCTGGGGTTACGGCTTCATGGCCGTACGCCAGGCTGAAAGGTGTTTCTCCGGTCACGCTTCGAGGCGTCGTTCGATATGCACATAACGCACCCGGTACTTCTTCAACCCACTTGCTCTTGTATTGGCCCAGTCGAGCTTCGATGGATTTAACCAGGGTCCGATTGGTTACCTCGACTTGACCGTTGGCTTGCGGGTAGCCGACCGAGGTAAAGCATTGCCTGATTCCCCATTTGAGGCACCAATCTTCGAGCTGCTGGCTTCGGAACTGCAAGCCATTGTCACTAACCAGAGTTCGCGGAATCCCGAATCGGCATAAGATGTTCCGCCATAGGAAGTTGACGACTGCTCCAGCAATGATATTAGCCATGGGTTCGGCTTCGACCCACTTCGTGAAATAATCCACCGCCACCAGTAGGAATCGCTTCTGGCCTTTGTCTTTGACCATCGGTCCTACGATATCGATCCCCCATCGATCGAACGGACATGGGATACGATTCGGTTCCCAGGCTGCTGCTGGTTGTCGGATCGTTCGCGCAAACTGTTGGCATGGCAGGCACCGCTTAGCAAAGTTCTCCGCATCCTTAGACAATGTCGGCCAAAAATACCCCTGCCTTAGGATTTTTTGGGCTAAACTGCTTCCACCAGCGTGATTTACGCAACTTCCTTCGTGAATTTCTTTCATCACCAGCTCCGACTCGATTGGCCCCAGGCATCATAAGTAAGGTTGGGAGAAAGCTCGTTTGAACAGCACTCCGTCTTTGAGGAAGAAACGGGCCGCCCTCTTTGCCAATGCCTTTTACTCGGGCTTCGCGATATATTGGTCTGGATCAGAGAGATATTTTGTGATCTCCGATCGCCAGTCCTCGCCTTCCTCTTCGACCGCAGCTACCCCGACTTCGTCCGACTAGTCAGTCTTGCTGATCGTGAAGAATGTGATCTTTCTTGTGCGGATCGGCGTCATTGACCCTGCCATGCGAGCGAGGGCGTCGGCTTCACAGTTCTCCAACCTCGGGATTTGGATTAGTTCAAACGCGTCGAACTCTTCCTTCAACTCCTGGACCCGCTGGAGATAGTCCTTCATCCTTTCTTCCCTTGCTTCGTAAGACCCGCTTACTTGTTGTACGACCAGCTGCTAATTGTTGTGGGCTCGAAGCCTAGTGACGTGGCCTTCAAGCGCACATCTCATCCCGACCAGCAAAGCTTTGTACTCGGCCTCGTTGTTCGAAACTGGGAATTCTACTTTGACGGCAAAATGTAGATCCTCGCCTTCGGGGTTTTTCAGGACAATTCCCAATCCCCCGTTCCCGTTGCTCACCGACCCGTCTACGAACAGGTCCCACCACTGAAGTTCCTTCTTCCCTTCCTCCGATCCATCGCTCATTTCAACGATGAAATCGGCCAACACCTGAGCTTTTATCGCCGGTCGTGGTTTGTAAGTGATGTCGAATTCTCCCAACTTGACCGACCACTTGACCATTCTTCCCGACACCTCCGGCTGCTGAAGAATCGATCGGAGTAGATACTTTGTGAGAACTACGATTGGATGAGCCAAGAAATATGGCTTCAGTTTTCGAGCCGCTATGACTAGGGCATAGGCCAATTTCTCGATCTGCGGGTACCGAAGCTCCGCATCCCTCAATGTCTTTCCGGTGTAGTACACCGATTGATGATTTCTACCATCAGCCCTTACTAAGACCGCGCTGACCGACTCCTTTCCCGCGGCGAGATAAATATAAAGTGTCTCGTCGGGGATTGGTTTTACGAGCAGCGGTGGGCTTAGCAGGTACTTCTTCATTTCCTCGAACGCCGCCTGGCACGCGTCCGTCCACTTGAATTCCTTCACGTTCCTCAACACCTTGAAGAACGACAGCTCTTTCTCCGAGGATTGTGAGATGAATCGATTCAAGGCGGCCCATCGACCGTTCAATTGCTGAACCTCGCCTGGCTTCGTTGGCGGCTTCATGTCTAAAATTGCCTTCACCTTTTCCGGATTCACTTCGATCCCTTTCTGGGTCACCATGAAACCTAGGAATTTTCCTCCTTTCACCCCGAAGATGCACTTCTTCGGGTTGACCTTCATTCCAAACTTTTCCATGGTCTCCATGGCCCTTCTTAAATCCCGTGGATGATCCTCCGCCTTCTGGCTTTTCACGATTATATCATCCACGTAAACCTCCATCGTGTCGCCGATCATCCCGGCAAACATCGTATTGACCAACCTTTGATAAGTGGCCCCTGCATTCTTGAGACCGAATGGCATCACCATGTAGCAGAACACACCTACATCGGTGATGAAACTGGTCTTCTCCATATCATCGTGGGCCATCAGGATTTGATTGTATCCTTGATCCCCGTCCAACATTGACAGCAACTCGCAGCCTGCTGTCGAATCCACCATGAGGTCGATGCTCGGCAGTGGATAGAAATCTTTTGGATATGCTTCGTTCAGGTCTGTGAAATCGATACACATCCTCCACTTCCCTTCCTTCTTCGGCACCAAAACTACGTTCGATAGCCAATCCGGGTATCGAACCTCCTTAATTTGCTTGAGGCGTAGCAGCCTCTGGACTTCGCTTTGAATGATGCGGCGCCTTTCTTCGCCCATCTTTCTCTTCTTCTGCTTTACCGGTCGGGAGTCGGGTCAGACATTCAGACGAAGGCAGCAAATGTTCGGATTTATCCGACCCGGCGCATCCCCTTCCCACGCAAAACGGTTGATGTGATCCCTCAAGACCATCATCACTCCTGACTCAACCTCCGGGCTCATTTCAGCCCCCACTTGTACTTTCTTCGATGGTTCTCCCAGCTCCATCGTCTTGGTACCACTTGTCGTGGTGATTTTATTCTCTGTCGTTTTGAGTTTCTTGGCGAAGCCTGCCTCATCCTCCGGCGTTAGTTCTGGCAACTCGGCTACACTCATACAGCATTCTCGGGCCCGAGCCTGGCTGCCTCGTTTTTCTCCGATTCCTGCTGGAGTCGGAAACTTCACTTTCAAGTGAATCGTAGATGCGATCGCCTCGAACTGTCGCAATGCTGGCCTCCCGATGATGACATTATATATGTTGCCCGGGATATTGACTACGTAAAATTTAATGATTTCGGTCCTTCTCCTGGGCGCCTCTCCCCACGACATCGGAAGCTCGATAGTCCCGATCGTGGTATGCCTCTCTCCACCGAACCCTACCAACCTGATGTTGGTATTCTGCAGGCGCATGGGGTCGATCCCCATCTTCTTAAAGGTCGATAGGAACATGATGTCTGTTGAAGCTCCTGTATAGACCAGGATCCTCTGAACCTGTACTCGCAGGATTGTGGCTGAAACGACAATAGGGTCGTCGTGGGGAGACACGATTCCTGCCAAGTCATCGGGCCCGAATGAAATGGTCTGGGGGCGTTGCATGCGAACCGAGAACATTTCCGCCGGTCTCTGCTCCATTGCTTTCGCTTGCCGGATGAACCTTTTCCGTTTGTTGGAAGATGATGACGTCATCGCACTTCCCTCGATCATTCCGATGGTTTGTCCTCCATACGTGTTCTCCATGTAGGGCATACCGACTGGCTCGGGGTCGGGTACTACGGCGGTCACTTCCGACGCCGTGCTTCACAATCGTGGCCCCGACGCCTCCTCCGGGTTTTCTCTTCTTCTTTTTTCTCTGACCGTGGAGGTCGGATTCGCGACGAATTCACGGAGATATCCCATATTGATCAGACGCTCGATCTTGGATCAAAGCGTCGTGCAACTATTGGTCTTGTGTCCCCACACTTTATGATACCGACAGTACTTATTTGAAGATTTGTACTTCTCCGGATTTGCTGGATTCGCTGGCCATGTGGTGATTCGGCCCAACTCTCCCACTGACATCACGGGCAGCACATTTTGGGGGCCGGTCGTGAGGGGAGTGAACTTCAAGTTCCTGTGCACTCTATTGTCGTCGTCCTTTCGACCTGACGGCCTTCCTTCCTGTCTGTTATTTGGCCTGGACGATTCGGCTTTCTGCCCTTGTCGGGCCATCCTTTTGGCCTTCTTGGCCTCCTCCGTCACTATGAATGGAGTTGCTCGCTCCATCAACTCGTTCATGCTTCTGACCCTTGTCCCGTACAATGAGTCCGCAAAAGGACAGTCTTTTAGCCCGTGGGTCAGTACATCCACCAAGCCATCAGGATTGGGGTCGGAAACTTCGAGGACCGCATCGGAGAATCGCTGCATGAAATCCCGTAGTGATTCTTGATCCCCTTGCGTCATAGTGTAGAGGTATCCCATTGAGCGCGGGATTCTTCGATTTCAGGCGAAATGCGACACGAACTCCGCCGTGAGTTGTGCGAAAGACGAGATGGAGGCGGGTCGTAGATTGAGGAACCAAGTGGCTGCCCGTCCCACCAGCGTGCTTCGGAAAACACGACATAACGCCGCGTCGGAAGCGACGATGAAATCCATGGCATTCAAGAACGCATCTACATGATTTTTGGGGTCTCCGGATGTTCTTTCCCCAGTGTATACTGGAAGCCCCCTGGTCGTTGATCGTGTGTGATTCTGAGATTTGCGATTGCGTCGATGAACGGGCTGCGTCGGATTATCGGATCGTAATGCGACCCGGCAGATCTCTGCAACTCTTGAAGTTGCCTTTGCATCTGCACAATCGCCTGTTCGATTGGCTCGAGGAACTGCTCTCTCTCAGACCTTGGCTGAACCGTGTCCTCATTCCTATTTTCCCCTTGGGCTGGTGTCGGTGTTTGCACATTGTTCACCACTGTAGGTTGAGGATTCTGGGTCGGCACATCCTGGTATCGAGAGCGAGTTCTCCCCCGAGATTCCTGCCAATTTCCGTCTCGACCCTGAGGGCCCTGGTGGTTTGACGGGATCGGCTCATCCGTCATACGGTCAGAAATTTCTCGAACCGAGCGAAAAGCGGGCGATCGTAGTTGAGATGACACCTGATCAGGGGAGGGATGTCCGTGCCCCCTTGATGTTTCTCTCATCACCCTACGAGCCCCGTCTTCGGCCGCCTCTCGCAGCATTTTCCTTAAATCGTCTCGTGAAAGAAACACGAGATCTGCCGTGTTTTGGCGCCTTGGCACGAAGGATTCGCTGCTATCCTCCGGTACATTTCTGACGCCATTAGCGCTTGCTTCATGGTTGGAAGCCATTTTTCTTATCTCTCTTTTTTTGAAAGGTTTAACTGATTTCTCACAATACTCCCCTCTATCTCAGCTATCTCAAGGAACGTAAGTGTGTTCCCACAGACGGCGCCAAATTGATAAGGGTAATATCAATTGAGTGAGGTAAATGGGATAAAAGTGACATGTATATGGTAAAATTGGGTCGTATAAAACGAAGGGTAAGAACGCACTATTCCTGAACTGAGTGTTCGTACGAAGCGTACCTCGAATAGAACTAGGCCTGGTATTGCAGAAATCCTCTCTCTAGAAATCTAGAATTGTGTTGTATTTTCCTTGGTGAAATAATCCGTACAGCCGTAGTATATATAGGCTGTCGAGCTTAACGCGTAGCGTCTTATGACTGGCCGTCGGACACGGCCTGTATTAATGCGACCCACGAGGGACGTCATTTAAGACTTACACACCACGTGGGTCGTATTCAATTGTGCCCATTGAAGAGCGTGATCATTGAAGATCGTGACCATGGAAGTTCGTGATCATTGAAGATCCGTCAGACCTGTCAGACTCCAGGGTCGTAATTAATGCCTGCTTGACCGCCGCCGACAACTCTGACACTTATCAATGCTCTATCATTCACATGGTTATTCGATCGTACCTTTATGGTCATTCGACCCTCGATCTCAGAGGACGACCCCATTATTCGACCTCTGTTTAGCTCGCGAGTTATCCGCTATCGTAACTTTTGGTTTTACGACCGTAATTATACGAACCATTATCAAATAAAATGAATTCCTAAACTACATAATATAAATCATAATCTAAATAGCTTGGTTTCGTGTTAACATTCTCAAGATACTCACTTGAGGATCTAACAGTAAGATATTTTGAGGTACCAAATAAACATAGAACTAAGTACAGAAAATGGATGAAATCGATCAAAACGTACCTTTGATTGGCAGAAATTGAAACATCAATAATTCGCGTTCTGAGATGGTGAGGAAGAAGCAAATTTCACCGTTACAGATATTTGATTTGGCAACTAGGGTTCTTGGATAAGAACCCTAATTGAGGCTCTCATGATTTGGGGGAGAAGAGTGTGATGTATTTCTCTCTCCTCGTAAGTTGTTTATTTTATTATTTTCTGTTTTTTCTTTTTCTTTTGTAAATCCTTGCTGAAAACGCGTTTCCCCAATTCAAAACTTCTTTCAAATGCATTAATATTTTTATTTTCTTTTATTTGAGTCATGTGCAGTGCACGTGTGTTTTCCGACAATTTTTAAGTGATTTCCGATGAAGGCACTAGAATTGCAAATAGTATCCAAGCTGAGGTACCAAATTCGGGAGATGCCAAGTTCAGGCACCAAATTTGCAATTTTCTCGAGTTGTTGCATTTGTCTCCTAAAATCTTCCAACTCGATATCTCGAAAATCACGTTCACCCCTTGGACCTTCTTCCAGAAAGATCCTTCGACGAGGGGCCATTACGAACCTTGGCTCTAGTACCACTTTGATATCGGAAATTGGACAAGTGAGAAGGAAGCACAAGAGAACACTAAAAAAAACACTCTTCACTCTATGGTAATCCACCAAAGAGATTAGAGCCACTCGCCACCCAATTGGAATCGCTAAAAGGAATAAGAGCAAAGAAAGTCTAAGACTTTAAAATTCAATTTTAATATTACTCGAAACTTGGTTCAACATTACCAAACCACAGACTATTTATAGGGAAAGATACATCATCTTCTAGACAAAATAGTAAATGACTCCTAGAATCTTCTAGGCATAGGAAAACATGAGACTTCTAAATAATATGGCTCAAACACCTTCCCAACACATGTAAATACGAATACTCTTGAAGACCAACAAAAATTAACGCTAACATTATTGAGAAATATGAAGAGACTCAAACTGGGCAGATTCCCAAGACAACCATTCTAGAAATCGGCCATAACTCTCTCTTGGAAACTTCAAATGACTCTCTGTTTGTTGCATTGGAAAGTAGACTCGTAGAGCTTTCCAACTATATGTAGCACACCTTTTAGAAACTTCCCAATCAAAGCAGTTTTGCAAACCAAGTAGGCTTATCTGCTGGAATGTAATGCTGAAAATTCTTGTGTAGGCCAACAAATTATTTCTCTTATTTTTTTCCGCATCACTAGGTGACTATTTTAAACGATGAAGAGATATGTTTAGTTTGCATACATGATCTTCTTTATTCTTCACCTCAAGACCTTCTGGCTGCTTCATAATGATGGTTTCCTCAAGATCACCATACATGAAAAATGTTCTAACATCAATCTCCTCCACTTCAAGGTCAAATTGAGCAACCATAGCTAGAAGTATCCTGATTGATCTGTGTTTCACAATTGATGAGAAGACATCATTTGTAGTCAATCCCTTCTCTCAGAATTAAAACCTCTAGCTACCAATCTGGCTTTGTATCTACTCTCCTCAACACTTAGAATTCTCTTCTTCATCTTGTATATCCATTTACAGCTCACAAGCTTTGCACCAGCAGGTTTCTTCACCAACTCCCAAGTCTTCTTCTTCATCAGAGAATTCATCTTCTCTCGTAACTCCCAACCATTTCTCCTAATCATTAATTGCTAAAGTAGCTCCATAGTGCCTTGGTTCTTTTTCTAAAACCTCAGTAGTAGCTACAGTGAGTAAGCTAACAGATCATCATAGCCATACCTTTCAGGTGCTCTTGGCTGTCTTCTTGTTCTGTCCCTTTTCAGCATGTATTCTTTTTTCTCATGTTGGCCATGTGTTCTTTCTTTTTGATGAGTGGTTTCAAGTTCTGATTCTTCATCATCATGTTCCAGAAGCCATGTACCAACTTGAGTATCAAAGCACTTGATTCCACCTCAAACTAAATTCTCTCAAGTGTATCATTCTGTTTGCTTGTCTTCTCTGTAGTTTCTGTGGTTTTCTCTTTACTGAGGGTCATTGCTCCTTCATGAAACACCACATTACTACTGATTATGCATCTTTTATGTCTAGGCTTCAATCGTCATAGCTTATATCCCTTTACTCCTTCAGGATATCATATGAACATACATTTTAAAGCTCTTGGTTCTAACTTGTCTTGTTTTATCTATACAAATGGTTTGCATCCAAACACTCTGAGCATGCTCCAATCAGGTGCATCCCCAAACCAATGTTCAAAGTTGTAAAAGGACACCTATTTATCAGATATGCAGTTGTTACAATAGTTTTTGCCCAAAACCCTTTAGGTAAAGATGCACTCTGAAACATGCTTCTTACTTTTCGAGGATGGTTCTATTGAATCGTTCATCAAGCCCATTTTGGTGAGGTTTATAAGCTACTGTCTTTTGTCTAGCTATACCAACTTCTCTGCGGTATTTATCGTGGTTTTCTGAGCAAAACTCAATGTCATTGTCTGGTCTTAACCTCTTAATCTTTCTTCCAGTTTGACTCTCCATCATAACTAACTAAGATTTGAGGGTTCGAGACACTTCACCTTTTCATTTCAAAGTAAAAATCCATATCTTTCTTGAGTAATCATCAACAAGGCATAGAAAATACCCGACACCAGAGAATGAAGGTTTTCTTGAAGGACTCCAGAGATCTGCATGGGTGTAATCAAGTCTTTCTTTAGTCTTGGGTTATCTAGTAGTTAACTTTACGCTACAAGCTTTACCATACAAACAATTTTCACATAAATCCAGGTTCTCCAACTTGTCAGCTTCAAGTAATCCTTGTTTCCTGAGCTCTATGAGCCCTCTCTCACTCACATGACCCAGTCTTCTATGCTATAGATTATTTTTTGTGGTTGTAGACACTACTGCAGTTGATACCGATCCCTGAGCCACTTTCTCATAGAGAGTGTATAAACCATTCTTTCTATATCTCTTCATGACCACAAATGAAACCTTTAGTACTTTCAGAACCCCATCGTTGCATTTGAACCAAAAACCTTTCTTATCTAACTCACTAAGAGATATCAATTTTCTCATCAATTCTGGAACAAACCTGACTTCTTTCAACAACCTGGTGTGTCCATCATGCATCTTGAGTCTTACAGAACCAATTCCTTCTACTTTACAGGGTTTATTGTTACTTAACACCACTGATCCACTCTCTTTCTTTTCATACTCTTCAAATCATCCCTTCTTTGGTGTCATATGAAATGAGCACCTATAATCCATAAACCATTCAAGTTCTCCTTCAAACACCATAAGAACATCTTCAGACTCATAACCATCCTAAGCTATTGCTGCATCACTTGATTCCTTAGAATTATCGGTGCCCTTCTTTCTATCAGGACAGAATCTTCTAATGTGACCAAATTTATGACAATGATAACACTTCCTTTCACTGTTTGCTTCCTTCCGAGGTGTCTTATCCTTCTTCTTCTTCCCTTTATGGTTCTTCTTGTGGTGTTAACTAGTAGCATTAACTTCAACAATGTGTGATACTTTGATGTAGAGAAGGCATTTGGGTAGATATCCCACAAGAGCCGAGTTGTTTACAGAATGTTATTACATACCCGATAGTTCACCTAAAAGTGATGCAATATATGAATTGATTGTAAGTGAATAAGTTAAGAACTGATAAATATTTTCTTTTTTATTGAATATCTTTCTTCATTAATTTATCATATATGCTGTTATAGGAACAAATGGAAGAGCTAGCTGCCCAAAATCCTGAGGATTTAACTTGCGATGAGGTTATTCATGATTCTGAGGATACCTTTGCAAAGGTAATGGGAAAGGATAAGGATGGACAACTGAGGATGTATGGAATTGGGGTAAGATCAACTGATGTTTTTGGGAAAAAACCAAATCGTGTTGTATTTATCAAACAATCTACAGAGTACAAAGAAAAGTATTTACACGAGGTAGAGAAATATGATACATTGAGTGCAGAATTTAAAGAATTCGAGGCATATGTCAACAGTAAGTTGCAGACTAATGGACAACCGCCAGAGGTTGAAAGAGCTCAAGTAGAATTGTCGAATGAACTGCATAATTCTCAAAGTCCCCCACTTACAACTTCGAACGCTCAACGTTCATCAACATTAACTTCTGGTCCAGTTCGTATTGGGGTAAAAGTAGGAACTATTAGCTTGTTATGAATAGAAAAGTTATATAACATCAATGCATTAAGTCTGTTATTTGTTGTAAATTGCAGGTTGGATCTTATGTTGTTCTAAAGGACCTTGGAGGTACTATTGTTGCAAATGGTATCGTAAATGTGATGGAAAATGTGAGTGCGAATGGGATTGTAACGCCCTTGAAATTTGGAAGAAAATAAAAGTATTTTCGAATTTTTATTTTGGTCCTTGAACTTTTTGAAAATATGATTTTGACCCCAAAAGTTTTGAAAAAGTTACAATTTAGTCCTTCCCCATTTGAAAATTTCTTATTGACCACATATATTTTATTTAAGACCAAATGAGTTATCAAAACTTTCAAATTGGTCCTTGTAGTTTTAAAATATCCAAACATTCATTGACAATGGTAAATCTCGACATATTTACATTTACATTTGAGAAAATGGAACTTTTCCTTGTCTTTTATGCTAGATATTTTTTATATTTTATACTTATAAAATACCATCAGATAAGGCGTGGAAACATCTTCATAATTAGGGTGGCCTAGCTTGGATTAAAATAAAAATGGGTAGGGTATGGTAATTAATCCTTTGTCTCCCATTTTCACCTATAAAAGGGAGGCTCTCTTCAACATTTTTCACACACCTCTCTTCTCTGAATCTTCTCTTTTTGTCTTCTGAAAAGTTCTTCCTCTTGATGTTTAAATTTCTAGAAAAATTGTCTCAGTCCTTTAAGCCTTCTTTATTGTCCTTAAAAATCCTCAAAATCGAGTTTGGTCAAAACTGCCAGTTTTGGTACAAACACTTTGGAAGTCCAAAACCATATCAAAACTTCGAGTCTTTCTCTGAAATCTTTACCACATACTGTTTATTTGTAAGATAACTTTCATGTTCAGAAACCTTCTTCAACCAAAGTCGTTTGAGTGGTCTAAAAATGATAAATACGTACCACTGTCCAGAAAATCCGAAAACAGCTCATATCTTTCATGATTTATTTAAAATACCAAACCTTGTCCTATTGATCTGATTTTGAAACTACATACTCTCCATGATGTTTACGATTGAACCCCTTAAACAATTTCAGATGATCATATCGTTTGAAAGTCCGATTGAAGGTAAATCTAAGATCGCTACAGTTTTCAGCATCAGATTTGCATAAACCTTTTGTTTAACCAAATTATGTTGCAAAAGCTATCTAAATCATGAAATTGATCATTGATATGGACTCATTACATACTAATAATGATGTTGGATCAGTTGATCATAATTTAGAATCGTGTTTAATATTTTCCATGGATTTTGCAACATTAAAATGACATATAGTTTATTTTACGGTTGATCTTTCAATATCTTTAACTTTAAGTATAGTATTGTGTTTATCCTGTGATCTAACCATCTAATCTAGTTTATTAGAGTAATAAGTATTCTGGAAATATTAATTTTAACTAGATCTACATGTTTACAATTTATTTTAATGGTTATTAGTGATATATGCAATATTATGTTATTTAATGCTAATGACTATAAGGAAAAATAGTTATATATTGATATGACTTTATTCAAGGGCTTACTGAAGTATTTGTTCAATGTGAAGATCATGGTAAAACTTTTGTTTTGAGAATATTATGTAATAAGTAATTTACAAGAATTTTGTTAAGAAATATTGTTTTCAAAAGGTTTAAATATGCATTGAATATATATATATATATATATATATATATATATATATATATATATATATATATATATATATATATATATATATATATGTTTATTAATATGAAATATATTGTTAATAAATTAAAAAATGGAGACTTTAAGTTTTGTAAATTGATTTAGTTTTCAACTTGTTACTTTGAAATGGTAAATCTCATTATTTATATTTTTACGCCATTGCTAAAGTTAAAATAGGTAAATGTTGGATTTTTCCAAAATTAACAATAATTAGATATTTAATTGAACTTCTTTAAGTATGATAAATATTGAAAGCATATATTGATTGTTGTAAATTTATGAGCAAACAATTAATTATATCTTTTTGATTTATTTAAGGTTCTGCAATTATCAACGTTAATCAAGAATTTTCCGTACGGTAAAAGGTGAGGTTTGATTTCTGATTTGTTCAAGCCCCGTTTGGTACCTGGCCCTGAGAAACTTGGACATAATAATTGTGATTCTTTGTTTTCGAATCACGAGAAACATTCTATTTCCATTTTAATGCTTTTATGTTCATATTCATTAATTCTTTACAAATCAACTTTCTTACCTATTGTGAAATTAAACCTATCATTTGATTAATAATCACACATTTCTTCATAACCATAATTAACCTGGTATCATGATCACCCTATCGATTCTTGAATTGTGCAACGAGCAACGAACTATGTTCGGCCTATGTAGCTCAAAAACGAGCAACGGATATTATCCGGCTTACTAACTCATCTGATAATTCTGTTTCACCCATTGGGACGCCTTTGGGGAGTTGGGCCCAGGGATTGAGAAGATTTACTGTTGGGCAGCAAAGGGCTGTCAGTTTAAGTATTCCAACTTAATACTCATTCTGTCTAAGCGCCGCTTGCAGTCAGGAGTTGGTGTGACCCGCGTGTTAGATTGGCATGTACTCGAGCATGTCTTCTGTTCTGTTGCGAGGTCGCTCCTCGTAGGGAGGTATACGGTTGAATTTTGGGAGTTAAGGTTGGATCTGTTATATGTAATTGCACAAGTTCATTTTCTCGTTATTCTGAAAATTCCAGTATTATCGTTAAACCGATAATTTCAGTTCAATGATGCAGATGTAATTATTCTGGTCATTCTTGTTCGTTTTGTTCTGATTTACTGTTTGATTATTGTCATGATCTAAGAATTTCACTAAGTCATTAAAGACTTACTCCTCTTTTGTTCTATATGTCCCTTTCTCAGAGTAAGATTGGTATAGCAGTACGGATGGAACGAATGATCGACAAGTCCGCTTTTGGAAACTGTGCAAAAACTTTTAAGTGTTTGATTTTGTATTTACATCATTTTAGAGTTGTAAAATGTATTTGTATTCCAAAGACTTCCGCTGTATTTAAAGTAAAATTATTTTATTATAATGCTATGGTTTTGATCCTGGTCAGTGAGACCCCTTCCTATGAGATACAGTTTGGTCTGAGTTGGGTTTGTTAGGTGGCCAATACAAACCAACTCGGATCGGATTGTGACTCGTGGGGCGCGGTTCTCGTAGGGATCATTTTGGGGTCTCAATTTTGTGAGATAATTATCCAATTTCAAGTGAAAAAAGAAGTGCCATTACTTTTTTCTTATGGCCATTTTCAAACAATTGGAGATACACTTGGAGCACCTGTTGTCTAGATACACTTGGAGCACCTGTTGTCTGGCCATTACACATGGTATTTTCTTTTCCTCTTTCTACTCTTAGGAATGAAAAAGAAGGGGTTCTAATTATAATTTGTATTTTTGTATGTGTGAATATAATGTTCTGTTGTTTGCAAGTATGTTGTGTGTATTAATTTTGTAAGACTTAATTTGAAGTCCAATGTTGCGTCATTGTATTACCATTATAGGGTAAGAGATTGGAGTTTTAGTCTATTCGCTTGGTGATGAACTCAATATGGTAATGTTAATTTTAGAAATTTATGATTGACCTTATTTTCACAAAGGGGAATTGGTTTGAGTTTGTAAAGGTTTTAGTATGTACCTTTGTACTTTATGGTTGGTTTTAGGTGATTTTTTGTGTTGTTATGGCCTACAATAGTTGCATAAGTTGTTTGATTGTCTTTGTTGAAATGGTTCAAAGTTAATGAGTTGGTGTGATTTTGTCTTTCCAATCAAATTTTATGTTTGAAATTTTTTGGTGACTTTATTCTTATCATTAACATTACATCCAAGGTGGCTTTGGATGAGGATGAAATCTGATGAAATTTGGAGCATGTTGGAAAAAGAAAGCTTTTTATGTTACAATTTTAGTGATTTTGCCTCTTGATGGATTATGTTCTTTTGCATTTTGGTTTTGTTAGAAGCTTATTCAATAAATGAATTTTCTTGTTTTATTTGAATTCATGTACGAAAGAATGATGAAACTATTTTGTGGATTGATTAGAATGACATGTTCATTGCAAATAATAGTGGTTTTGATTTTTGGAGCATTTATTGCTTATTTGTTTGAGTAATTTTTTACATTGTGAGAGTGTGCAAAAGGTTTCGAAGTGATGATTTAACTTGTGTTTAATTTATTTAGTGCTTATATAAATATTATTGTGAATATATATAATATAAATAAAAATAATATACTGTTTACTATAATTGTTCTAGGACATAAAAAGGTTTGGATGATAATGTGTCTCATGGTTGAGCTTTTAAGACACAAACAAGTGTCGTAATGAGTAAATTCATATAATTGATTTTAAAGACACTAACTTGTGTCTCTAAAACTAACTTACGGGGCATAAATAAGTGTCCTCCTAGTGTATATTTTGAAAGGAAAGAAAATCGTGACACTTATTTGCGTTCCGAAAATTCACTTATAGGACACAAATAAATGTCCTAACAAGCTATATTACAAAAAATCAAATTCTTATGGGACACTTATTTGTGTCGGAAAAGATTGCGTACGAGACATTTCTTATGAGACACTTATTTGTGTCCTAAAAACATTTATTATGAAGATTTTACATTTATGACGAGACATTTATTTGTGTCTCAAAAGTTATGTTAGGGACACATAAATATTTGTAAAAGTGTCCCAAATCTATTAAGACACAACTGCATGAGACACAAGTATTAAGTGTCCCGAGAATTTTAAATGTTGCATTAAGTGGATGTTAGGACACTTACCGGTGTCCCAATAAACCATTTTTGTTGTAGTGTACATGCTCTCAAGTTTGATCCAGATTCCTACTACTGATTTCTCTTTCGAGACTTGTCCCAAAACTTTGTCTCCTAGACTAAGCATGATGGCACTGTGAGCTTTATCTAGCAGCCTTCTTAGCTTTCTCATCCATCTTCTTATCTATTGAGGATTCATCAAGAGCATCTAACAATCCTTGTTGAACCAACATAGCCCTCATTTTCAACCTCCACAACCCAAAATCATTAGATCCAATGAATTTTTCTACATCGAATTTAACAAAATGCCATTGTTGATCCACGTTCACCGCACCACCTTGTAGTGAATTCAACGCAAACTAACCGGTCATGAACTTGAATGATTCACGCACAAATTCACTTCTACAAAGATAAGCCCAACAAATGCAATTCAGAGAATTGAATCTTTGAATTTAACCGATTAAGTACTAAGCAATTGACTCTGAGATCAATGCAAACAATCAACACAACACAACAATTTTACTTGGTTCAAATTAGAGTTCAAAGTGATCTCCAACCTACATCAAAGGGAGTGATCTCCTTCTATTGATTTGAGAGAGTTTTTCTGAAATTTACAAAGAGGAATTGAATGTAACCCTATGCTCTATTTTCAGTTGATTCTAAGCTATATATACTTGTGTTTCTCGCCTATACATACACCTTCCACATGCTTCTAATCAGTTACAAAACCAACTTACACCTAACTAACTAACTAACCAAATTGCCTGCTGGAATAACAACTTTTTCTGCCAACTTTTAGCTTCAGCTTTAGGTGGTTAATTCGTTTTCAACAGTTTCACGGGAGGTTATTGTAATTTTCCAAACCTCATGGAAGGTTTCTGAAATTACAGCAACCCTCATGGGGTTTAGGTGTAATTATCCCTAATTTTTAAGTAATTGTTGCACAGGCCGAATTGACTTTTTGTCAATTCGAGTATTGCTGCAGAATGTTGCTATCATGCCAGGTGTTTGAATTGGTCGGAAGGGGCAATTAATTGAATAGAAAATAAAATGTCAATTTGTTCACTTCAATTAGTTTCTTTAAAATACTCACCAATATTATTCAGATCTCAGTGATGTTCGCGGAATTGTTGCATTGTGATCTACATGAAAATGTAAGAATCTAACAAGCAAATCACCAATTCTATGGCTTTCCCGGAAATCACAATATTAAAGTCTGCGGAATATAATCTTTCGACCAATAAATACAAGGATTTGACAGATAGATTTATGTGTCAAAAGATTAAGAAAAATGTTAATATTTGACCTGGAACCTTATAATTCGTGAATGATTCTAGGTACAATGTGAAAACATGTAGCATGTGCTTACAAGTCAAAAGTAGATAATCAAACTAACCACGTTATGAGCATTATTGATTATTTTGAGGACAAGTTGATTTGGTATCGGATGCAATAGTAGGAAAACATGCATTAAAAACTAAAAAGAGTTTGAATCATCCGAAGCCCAAACGAAAGTGAATTGAGATTTGAGATTTTAAAACGATTGTACTTTGCATAATTGGATTTGAGATTGTAAAATCGAGTCAATCATGCATACTACGAGAAAGAAAAAAATCAATAGCCCCCCTGTACTTTTTAAAACATAATTACTGAATCTTTTTCTTTTAAAAACTTATTTGTGTATTTTGATTTGTAGAGAAGAAAATACTTCATATACAAATATTATACTGTTGACTGACTACAAATTATTCGTTATGCAGAGCATGTAGATATAATTTGCTATTATATATTGAAAAAAGTTTCTCTCGGGAGTGGTAGGAAAATCCCACAAAAGTTGTAAAAACTGTCGAGTTATGTCAATTTCTTGTACTTTTGTAAAGCTTTTTCACGTTTTTACCTTCTTGTATAGTCTCCTTTAATAATCTTGCAATATATTATCAAGCCATGTTTCATAAGTTTTACGGCCTGTTCAAATAAATTTAAGAGTGTTAATTTCTTATAAACAATAATAATAATTAACCTCTTATGTCATCCTTACATTATAATATGATGATCTTGTTCAGTAAAGCTTTCTATTCTTTATTTCAAGGTCTGAATCAATGTTTACTTATACGCCGTTATAATTACTTAATCTAAAATATACAAGATGAAAACTGTATAATGATGTATATTTAATTTGTATTTCAAAAATTAATTAAACGAAGAAAGCAATTGAACAACTTGCCTTCACACCTCCGGCACATATTTATATTTATGGTAAACGTGTTGAACTGATTAAACTTTTGACTTAAGTTGTTATATCTATAAAATGTGAAGGGCACTTTCTAGCATTTTGAGGTAAATTAGGAAATAACAAAAACAACCCATGTGTTATTTCTAATTGATAAATAACGCTCTGTGTTATTTTTATTAGCATTTTTAATTGGCAAATAACCCTTTGTGTCAGTTTAGTAGCACAAACTTCCTTGGGAAATTTAAAAATTAGCAACAAAAAAAAACCTGTAATACACTTATTCAATATGCACAAACTAGAGGTGAGAACGAAATTTAATTTTTGTTGTATTTGTTTGATGCACAAGAAATTAATGTTGTTCAAATTGAATTTTGTATATACTTTTCATCAAAATTTGTTTAAAAAACATTACTTTCTAGATTTGTAAAAATAAAAATGCAGTATTGATTGTTTTTGTTATGCTTTTATAATGTTCTAGTATCTCGAAAAAATATAGGAAAACCTATAACGTTTTCTTGAATAAGTATACGTCTCATTAAAACTGTCTCATATAAAGTTTTAATGCATAAAGATTATCAGTTATTGGTACGTATAGTCAACAACAAATATGATGGTAGGGACGTTTTTGCTAATTTTAAAATTTCACGAGGCTATTGCTAAGAAAAATATCGCAGGGTGTCACATGGGTAGATTTTGCTATTACGGTATTACTCCATTTTTATTAGGTTACAATTTGGAAAATGACCTGCATAATAACAATGCCACCGGTGACCTAGATCTTTAATTAGACTTCACAATCACCGGTTTGTTACGCCGTTTAAAATATTATTTCATTGAATGTTTGGGTAATAATATTAGTAGGCATAGCTTTTAGTAATGAAAATGTTAGAATCAAGAGTTTCAACATATATAAGAAAAAAATGTTATCACAAGAATTACACACACACACACACATATATACATATACATTATCTAAGTGAGAATTTATTTCAATGCCATTGAATTTCCTAGGCTTGACAGTTGACACAGACTTGCAAGGGAATGTAACAATGATCAAAACAACAATAGCTCGTTTGATTATAAGAAAATAAGTGATCGTGCGTAACCATTAGTGAACAGTGATAAGTTTGAAGGGCTAACTATAATTACGAATAATTGTCTTAATGGACCTCTTGAGGTTTATTGAAATCATCAACATTTTCGGAATTTGAAATAATAATTGCAAAGACGCCGCACTATTTTAAAGAATATAACGGCTAGTACCCCTACTAAATTTTTTATAATTTTAATATCTTAAATAACTTAAAAAATACAAAAAGGGCCCGCAGTTTTATCTCGTTTTTTCATCTTTATTTTTATTGAAACTATTATTATTGTTTGTTCAAACTAGCAAGAATTTTTTTATAATTATTATGTAAAGGTATTTGTCATACGACGAAATCCCAAGTACTATAGGTGTAATTATCCCTCTAATTGTCAACTTTCGGGTGTAGAGGTGAATACTGGAACGTGACATAAACATGCTTTCATACATAACGACTAATATAAAGTGTTGTTTATATATAAGACTAGCTACTTTAATTCTTAGCATTTACACCAAAAAAGGATTGATACCATATCACTGTCACTAAAAATCAGAAACCAGGTGATTTTCAGTTGCAGCTGATCATATCATGGCTGAAGTGATGCACCACCCTGCGACGGTGGAGGAAGAGTTAGCGGAGGAGCCTCATCTAGTTCACCGGACCAAAAATAATCCCGACAGTGGTGATATTACGACTAGAACTAGTGTCGAAAGTGGTGTAAGTGACATTACTGATGTAGCTTCAGAGGAGGTGGAGAACATCATCAATAATGGGAATGGACAACATAGCGTTTACCTTGACAAAAATGAAGGTAATAATAACAAATTAGCAACTACCCAGCTTGTTGTGTATTTATCCAAAGATTATATGTTAAGCTAGCTAGTTATGTGTTTTTTTCTGTCTATTCAGAGTTTAAGATTTTCAACCTGTCGTATGATTTAGTTTCGAATTCTCGGAGTACCTAGCTATAGTATTCTTGTTCTTGAAGCTTGTATTTACAAGCTTAATCTTTTAAAAATGAACACGAATTATTAGATGGTCGCTCTGTACTGCTTTTTGTGTGAGAGTCCAAGCACAAAAGTATGTAGTACAGGGCATGTCACGAGGCAGAAAATTTCACCTGTAATACTGCTATAGACGCTTTGTGAAATGTTAAGAACGTAATCTCTTCAGAAGTTGACTTGATTTGCGCTTGATCTTGTCTAAATTGCTAATGTGGTCTAGAACTTGCTAGATTGTTCGTTATAGCTGTGATAAAAAGTTGTCTTCAAACCAAAGCCTACTGATTAATGATTATCAAGCTAGTTCATAAATTTAACTTTGAATCTTCTACTGGAAGTTTAAGGATTTAGTAAAACTGGGTGTTCCTTTTTGCCTCTCTTTTCTCTTTCTTTGTGACTGTAGGAATGTGGAAATGCCGCCATTGCATTTGGACATACAAAAACGGAAGTCCTTTGGTCAATCATGTTCACCAGAAATCCTTCCGCACTAGAGGTCATTAGATTACGAAGATTGTAAAAACGAATAACAATACTGACAAAACTTTTTCTTCCTTGCTGATGAACAAAAAGATCTGCATCAATCTTTTTGTTTTGAGTGCGCATGCGATGTTGCATTTTGCTGCATTTCTTGTGCCAATTATGGCTTTCCATGCTATGTAATGAACAGTTTTGTGGGGTTATTGTTTTAGGACTAGAAGACTCGAATCGTAGTTTATTTTGAGGATTTTTTCACGCAGGTTCTAAAATAGAATGGTCTGATTCTGGAAAAGACCTCAAAGCCGAAGATTTGGTCATCAACGATCAAAACGGGGGAAGTTCTCACGGTGAAATTGTGTCTGGTTTTAGTATTCCAACATTGGAGCAACCGCCAACTGGAGAAAATGAAGCTGCAATGACGGATCTTGAAGAAGAAAGTGATGAGGAAGTAATTGAGATGGAATTTGAGAGGGCAGCCGAGAAGGTTCACACGCACACTGCATTCTGTCCTAATTGTAATTCTCAAATTACGAAGGTCATTCTTCGTAGGAAGATACGCGGGACAAGGCGTCGTTCTCATGTAGATAATCGGGACCAAGACAAGCCAGCTAATCTATTGGGTTGCTTGTCATGCTTCAGTATTTTCATACCTTCAGGTAGTCATTTTATCCTAATTCAATATATCTCATTCTCCTAATCAACATATAATTTAACTAATTTAACAATGACCTGCTATTTTGTTTTGAGCAGGGAATTGTCTAAATTCCTTTAGCCTTTTCGGGAATAAAGGAAAAAATGACAGTACCCCCACTGTTGATCAAACACACGCATTAGGTGCGAATGTTCCTGCCTCATCTGGTTCCACAAACGTGAACGAGAATAAGATCAAGCAAGGTACCTTTTTTTAGGTTGAAAGATCAAGATTATTGTTGATCTCTAGTTTTGACTGAAATCTATAACGGATAGTGAATCTCGTTGTCATTTGCTGGAGCAGGGAGTGTGTTCGATCTGTTTTGGAATTTCGGGAAAGGAAAAGGGGATAAAAGTGCAGATAATTCACAAGGTACTCTCTGGTTCTATCATGCGCTTATATATATGAAAATATATGAAACCAATACAGATGGATTTGATATACTTGATTCAATATGTTATGATATTCGGAGTGACTACCTCCATTTAAAACTTCTCAAGATATGTAATTCACATTATAAATATCGATCAATTTGTTGAAAAATGGAGGGATATGAATATAAGTGTTTGAGCCCTTTGTCGTTTCATCAGCTAGATAAGATGGCAAGACCGATGTGTTGGTATTTCCACACTTAATTCTCTGTTCTCTCTTTATTCTTACAGGTAACGACCAAGCTAATACAGGAAAAAACAAGAATGAAACATCAAGTCCCCATTATCACTTAGCAGGAACACGTCTTGGCTCAGAAGCTCGTGAACCACTGCTACATGGAACAACTCATGCAAGTGCAAGTAATGTGACTGATGAACCCAAGAAACCTGTACAACTTCCTCAAGTTTCTCCAATTTTTGAGTCTCTACCAGTCAGCGCTGTGGTACTTGATATTGAAGAAGGAATAGGTAATCTGAACCATTTACATAAATATTATCTTTTTCACTTTTTCTAGAAAATGTTGGCCTGTGAATCTGCACACTGAAATGTGTTTATAGTTATCATACCTTTCGGTAATTGTTGCAACTGAATGAATATCTCATCCTAGATACATCTATCATCATAACGTAGCCTCTGAATAATCACTTGACTATACATGTCTTTTTGATGTATATATAGATAGCATCAGTGAAGGGTTGGCACCTCCTCCACAAAACGAAATTAAACAGAATCCAGGTGCTAAACCTAGGCAGCTGACAGGTATATTCTTTGGAATGTACACTTCACACCATGTGACATGCATCTCCTAGTCATTGGTGTTATTACATGCTATTTTCTTCTAATTTATGTATCATTAACCTTATTTTGTGTCATTAGTCTACATAAGCAATCAAAAAATGATCTTGTTTTTGGAAGCACGCTTAATGAACAAGGTATGCCAAATTTTATATATGTTTTCTTGGTATCTATGTACAGTAGGCGAACGAGAGATTACAAGAAACGCTTCTAACCTGTGGGAGATTTTGAAATGCATCGTTTATGGAGGTTTAATCGAGTTAATCACAAGCTTTGGTGTGGTAACTTCAGCAGATTCTTCTGGTGCCACCAAATGTACGTCTTCCTCTTCTTACCTTTACCTACAGCACTGTCGCACCATAAAATTTTAAATGACCACTCATAGCTACCCTAAATAATATCTCATAAGTCATAACCAAACACTTACATACAGAAATCTATTGCAAAATGTCCTGTTCTAACATATTAATCCTTCTTGCAGTGAACATAATCGCCCTTGGTGTAGCAAACGTGGTCAGTGGCCTCTTCGTTCTTGGTCACAACGTGAGTAATTTTCAAAGTCAACAGCTCTCAACATTGTGTAATATATATTGTAGTATATAAATGTGGCAATTGAGTATTAGCATTTGACTGGCATTAGGCCAGATTCCATCTTCATTTTAAAATGTACCATCTTTTGTTTTCCTCAAATTCGCAGCTTGTGGATCTGAAAAACGAAGAATCCAAATACCAAGAAATTCTCGGTAGGAGGGACAATTTTCTGTTTCATGCAACCTTCGCCATCTTATCGTACCTCTTGTTCGGATTTATGCCCCCTCTGGCTTATGGTTACACGGAGTTTTGGATAGTCGCCGCAGCTTCTTTTGGGTGCATTGTCATTCTTGCAATAGCGAAAGCTTATGTTAGTCAGACGCAAACATTCCTTGGGTATGTTAAGACCCTCTCGTACTATATTACTATGGCAGTCACGGTGTCGGGGCTTGCATATGTCGTCGGAGATCAATTAAAGAAGTTCATGGAAGAAGGGGGCTGGTTTGATCCTAGTGCAGCATTTCCCCCTCCTGTTGCTCCTGATACGTATTTAACCACTCGAGCTTGGTCGTCCCTCTGAAATTTGAGGGAGTTTTGGGACTGGACATTGTTGCTGTCTGATCATTTGCACAGGCGGTTGGTTTATAGGATGCAACTGTTTTTATGTTCTGTTTATGATTGAGTTGTATAATTTTCTCTGTTTTCTTACATTATGTCATGCGGCTTTGTTTGTGCAATTTCTGAGAGTTGTTTGTTATTGTTGGATGATCGTTTTGTTTAAGCATTTAAATGAATAGAAATGGGAGATGTTTGATGTTTTATATTTTCTAAGGATGTAATCCCTCCATGCAGACATTATCTATTGAAAGAAAAAAAAAACAGATGAAATGTAATATCTAAAGAAACTGTTTTATATATTTATTTTTTAATGATTACACGCGAACGTTTTAAATCAATTATAAGTCGAAACCCTGAATCGGATTAAAAAAATAAAATAAAAAATAGTATCTTTTTGATATACCACTTCACGCTGTGAATGATGAAACATATACTCTTCGTACTATATTACACAAGTCACAACGATTTAATGTTATATAATCAAGTGTCTTAATGTTCTAATGTCACCATCTTTCTTTGATTTGAGAGTCATACATAGAGTTACACAACAATATATGTCATGCGCATCTTTAGACAACTTGTTTTTGATTTTTTGAAAGCAAAAACACCAATATATTAAAGACAAGATGGGTGATCGAAACAATCACATTAGTTCGTTGCAAAGTAACCTCGGATAGAGGGAGGCAATAAACTAGAAAATTAGAAGACCAAAAATTCAAAAAGACCCAACGTGCAATGTTATGATCCCTCGATTAGCATTGCGGTGTACATGTTGAGACAACTTTAGCATCATATGTTTTCAACAATAACTAGTATGAAAATGTGACATTCATGATTAATTCGAGTGAGTCAACTTCACCAAATCAGTTATTGTCAGTACTCAGTAGTACAAGCAATAGCTGGCAAAACAAGGAATGGCAGTCAAACACAGTCCTCCTCTCCCAAAATCTAAAATCCCCAAATCAAACAAACCCTAATTTGCACCCCCAAAATCAAAAACCCTAAATGAGTAGCAGCAGCGACGTTGAAGCCGGGTTCGCGAAGCTGCAGGGCGAAGATTTCGAGTACTACATGCAAACGTACTCCATAATCTTGGGCCGCAACTCCAAGAAATCGTCGGTGGACGTCGATCTCTCCTCGCTCGGCGGCGGAATGAACATCAGCCGCCACCACGCCCGCATCTTCTACGACTTCCAACGGCGCCGTTTCGCCCTCGAGGTCTTGGGCAAAAACGGATGCTTCGTCGAGGGGGTTCTCCACCTCCCCGGCAATGCTCCGGTCAAGCTCGATTCTCAGGACCTTTTGCAGATTGGGGACAAAGAGTTCTACTTTCTCTTGCCTGTTAGGAGTATTTTGGGCAGGCGCCATGTCGTCAATGCTAGTAATTATCAGTCGCAACCGTCTCGTAGATTGCCGCCGCCGAGTGCTGGGAAAAAGGGGAGAGGGGATTATTACGAGGAGGATGGTGGAGAAGAGGGGTTGTCGGAAGGGAAGAGGATGAGGAGAGTTGATGGTGGTGAGGGTCGTTATGGGTACGGTTTAGGCGGGAAGGCTGGTGCGTTGGCGCATTTGGGTCGGTTGTTTGTTCCTTGTTTTGTGAAATTGGAGTTTGTTTGTTGATCATTAGTTTGAGATTGTGGATTTCTGTTATGCTAGAGTGTGTTTGTGTATGCATTGTTGTATCTGCCTTTGGATGTTTAGTTTGATGTATGTAGCTCCTGCGCTATTATGTCATGAGTAGGTTGAATTCGGAATGTGATTTTTAATACTGTAGGTTTGTAAAAAATTTAATCTTTCTAGTACTTTTTGGGAGGATATGAGGTTTCCCTTGATTCTGATAGATAAGCATAGCATCAGTGAACCAGTTTGGATAAAAATCTTCCATATCTGATCCCAAATCATGTAACATTATTCACCTTTTCGGCGTCATTTATTGCGCTTGATCACACTAGACTGATATCTACCTCCTTGATCGAATTTTGAAGTACTAATTATTATGTATTTCTTTTTTATACATTAAATTGGTGGTAGTCACCATCAGTTGCTTAGTTTGAATTTCTATATCAACCAAGTTAAATAAAATTATGAAGACCACAACTGCACTGTGGAGGAATAACATCAATATCTTTTAAACCTGGTCTATACCTTCCGCTCTTTAATTTGGTATATTTTGCTAAGTTCATTTGTTGGACTAATAGTTGTAAGTTTGAGTAAGTAACTGAATTCAAGTTTAACAAGAACAGGTCCCCTTCATTTTGTTTGTATTGATTTCTTCCTTGATTACCTGACCTAAGTCATTCGTTATGTATTGATCTTTAACCGGATGTAGAATTTAGCACTCCACTTATTTTTCCCTAATGTGGAATGTTGCAGATAAAAAGGCTGGGGGAAGACCACGTGTTGACAGAGAAGCTGACAACCAGCAGCTCCTGCAGTTAGAAGAGAAGGATGTGGTATCATCTGTAGCCACAGTGCTGTCTGATTTATGTGGTCCTGGAGAATGGATGCCAATGGAGAAACTCCATTCTGAGGTTAATAATCTATATAATAATCTAGTACAAGCCCTGCTCGTCCAATTTTAGTTATCAATAGTGTCATAGTTTGATGATTTCTATCTTTTGTTTTCAACTAGGTGCTAGTGTATTTCTTTTACCAAATAGCCCGCTAGTTGATTGTCATTCTTGACTTGAAAATGAAGTGGTCTGCCTTCTTTCGGCTTCCAATCTTGAAATAGAGGGAAATAAGGCAAAAAGAAAACAAAGATGAAACTAAAAATTCATCAACTTTCTTGGCTTGTGTATGAAGTGACTTACAGTTTTTATCCTTGCCATATTGCTGGTAGGTTTTTTGATATGACAGAGCCATTTTATAATTCTTTTCTGGCTAACTTGTAGATGACTTTCAGCAAATATCATTAGTCATCTCTCTAATTATTCCTTCTTTGCATGTGTGTATTATGTTTCGAGAGTCTTATATGTGAAGATGTTTGGATATTCGACAATGATCCTGTCAGTTGGTACCATGTTCGGAATTTGTGCGTCTTTCTGGAAAGTTAAGCACACTTTTCCACCAAATGGTTAACTATTTCAAACTAGCGTGTTCAGTTAGAGTTCGGCCCCATTGAAGGGTCTCAATTCTCCTGTTAATAATGAGGTCGTTATCCACTCATGTAGTTTAAAGCTAAATGGAACCAAGCTCATTATACAAACTTTATCTTAACATGGTGCTACGATTCTAGTCTCAGACTATCAGTCAATAAAATAGTATCTAAAAAACCAAGCATTGCCTTACTCCTTTTAATGTCCCTCCTCTGACAAAATTTTTGTTTATGCAGTTGGTAGAACAGTTTAGCAATATCTGGCATCACAGCAGGGTAAGGAGATACCTGACATCTGAGGATCATTCTAGTCCTGAAGCCCAGGAAAAACCATGGTATGGGTTGCTGATGCTGTTAAGGAAATACCCAGAACACTTTGTCATCAACACAAGATCCAAAGGACGGGTCACGCTGGAGTTTGTCTCTCTTGTCTCACTCCTCTCTTGAAAAACTTGGAGCAATCCCACCATTGTAAATTGCAACAGGCTGGAAAATGTTAGAGAATTAGGTGCTATGTTCGGATTTGCATATATACCTAGTCCATGCGGCATGGTTTTTTGGGGCCTCTTCTGTTCTATCGTCGTAGGTCTTTAACCCCACCCCATGTTATTTGTATTCTGAGATCGGAAATTAGTCCTTTATTGCAGAATTGTACTGTAACTGGATGCTTGAATATATAACAGAGCTGATGTTTGTGTAGGGCTTTCACATGTGTTGCAAGATTACTTTTAGTCTGTTGGTGAACTTCAATCAATTAGTTTTCTGTTTTTGGATCGGCACTTCATCAATTGGTTACTTATAGATGACAATCATAAGATGACAGTTGATAATTTCAATCTATGCCTCGAAAAAATTTGTATCGTAAACTGTCAGTTAATACTTGAGGGACAATGTAGTTCAAACTAGTAACTGTATTTTCCTAAACAACCAGAATACAAGTATTGTCTCAGCTACAGGGCAGTTACATCTCCATTATATAAACTCATCCTAGTGCCTCCATCTTCAACTCAGTAGTAGAATTTCTCATTACATCGTACTCCGAGGAAGAATGAAATACTTCCTCATGGCCTTATTTCCTCATTCCGTTTGGTAAAAGAGAAAAAGAACAAGCATCTATCTATTACGAACAGACAGGTATCAGGATTCTTCTTTGTTCAAATTATGGACACTCCTGTAGATTTGTTGTTCCCGAGCTCGTTTTGCAGCGACAGCTTCCTCATCGAGTATCTGAATGGGTGACCACTCGGGCAATTTGAACCAACTCTCCTTATTCTCCATGAAATTAGTTGCTGCAGGCTTTAGCTTTAAGATAGCATAATCAGCTGCCGTGCCAACAACAGCAAACATAACTGAATAACGAACAGCACCGAGTTGACCACCTATTGATGCCAAATAAATAAATACACGAAAAGAGGTTATACCTCTTGAATCAATAAGAAAGAAGAGTAATCCAAGAAAATTACATTACTAGTTCAATCAATGAAAAGACTTTGGTTAAATTGAATAAATCACAATTTATGGTGTGAAAAACGATTATAAAACAAGACCAGAACCATCCAAAGTTAAGCTGGACTCATTGTGGACACTGATCTTAAATAAGCAACCAATCAAAAAAATTCAAAAACTAATCACGAAAGGACATCCATTATACTGACATGTACAATAAACTTATACTCAAATGTAAATATTCGTGTAAACATGAATATTCCTGCATAAACAAAAAAAATTAACTGTAAGGAAAAGACTGAAGGAAAAGTGACCCCACTTTCCTCAGTCGTCCTTCAAGTTTCAGGTGGAATCGTCTGGTCTAAAGTGGTGTGATTAGAACAAATAGAAATGTAAATGTTTCATAGCACAACTAGTAGTATTATTTTTTCAGGCATTCCACAGAAGCATGGAAGATAATCAGCAAACACAAACATGGGCAATCTATAATTAGAGACAATCTACATCATGGAAGAACATTATTCTGCAATAAATGTTCTAATTAGGGCAAGCAACCATAAATTTTACAGGCATGTTGGTGCTAGAAAAAATTAAGGGAATGCAAGTGTGCAGTCTATGCAGCTATTTGATGACTGCAAAACTATTTTTGACTGCATCAAAGCTCCACAAAACATAACATTAGAATAAGCCTCGATAGTTGATACCTTAAAGGGTTCATGGAAAACAAGCAACTTACTGTGACCAGAAGATCAAGAAATTATTCCCTACAAAGTTGTTGCCCCTTCAAGAACATAAACCACTCAGAAGAGCAAAGGATAATAACATGTGCACAAGAGAGAGAGGAGAGTGCAACATCGAAGATGCCACATGTTGAAGATATTAGCATAAATCGGAGGCAGGTCTCAAAAAAAGATTGTTGGGGCTGCACTTCATATTCTAAGAAGTAAAGTTAATAACCAAAAACTCAGCACAACTTCAACTATCACAACTCATTTTCAATAAACCACAAAAATATGAATAAATCAAAGAAGTATATCAAAAAGCTGCATTCTTGAGCATGTATGATTGACATGTGCTATTGCATACACATTTTTTTTAAAGAAATCTAACCTTGAAGGCGTCCAAGAATAGCTCCGCTACCAAAGCCTCCAATTAATGAGTTAAGCAAATCATCTGGTTTTCCGTTTCTACTTATCCTCACAAATTCACGTGCACCTGCAACTCCAAGATTTCAATACATACACAGTACTACACGTGTGTATTCAAGCATATATGTAACTTTCCCAATTCCCTCTGTATTAGTTGGTTAGTTAAAGCTAGCTAAAAGTAAATTTGTGTATACTTGCATCTAGAATACGAGCGCAAATCTCCGCTCCTCTTGGGGAAAGGACATACTTTCGGGATAAAACGATCAACATTTTTCTCTATTTTTGCTTCACAAGAGAAGATTATTAGGGATTCGGCTGGTGATTCAAGCTGGTTCAAACACCCGACCTTTTACGATCCCGTCACCAATCGCAAAGCGAGCACGCTATTCTTGACTTATATATATATCATTCATTATATACAACCATGATCAGGCAGAATTATCATAGAATTAAAGTTGACCAACACATCACACCAAAACATTAGCAAGAATCTGATGAAAAATAATGCAATTAATATTATTTACCGCAGTAGCAAGCGGTGACAATAGCAAAATTAGTGGCATAAGTAGCTGAGATTTGCGAAACACCGAGGGCTTTTCTATGCTTCGATATCAATCCAACACCTCCACCACCAATACCTAAGACACAATCGTCAGCTACTAATTTAGAGAAAACGAATAAAAAGAATATGAGAAAAAAAGTAAAACCTGCGAGTAAAGTGGGGACGAGAATACGGTGTTTGAAGAGGTCTACGTTTGAAGGAATAGTGTTGATATGATCTTCGCCGGTCGAAGACATCTGAGATTCACGGTGGTGTACGGCGGTCCGGCGCTGAGAATTGAGGCGGTGTTTAATCGTTTTCTTAATTTTTATTATTTTCGGCAGTGTTTGAGTAAGTTCCACTTATTAATGGGCTATTTCTGCTTGGGCTACTAACAACTGGGCCCTTTATCATAGGCCTTGCAGCAATTTCTAAATAATAATATTTGAGAAAGGTAGGCATATTTGCATTCATTTTTGTGTTTTGTTTCCAGTGTTACGAAAGAAAATAGAATTTATTGGTTTTTATGCGAAATAAACAAATATGTAGTTAGACTAATTTTAATTGTTACGTGTTCCGAAAAATATGTGGAATTATTCCTGAGATAATGGTATCCAATCATGAAAACAGTATATTCGTTTATTAAAAATTTCATTACCAAAAGGAAGTCAAAATAGTTAAGAATTTCATTACCGAGAGGAAGTCAAAACCATTACATGATATCTTGATGAAAGAAGTAATATCAATGAAAAACGACGGAAAAGAAACTAAAACAGCAATTAACTATTCCATTCCAGCAATTCTGAGCTCCCCATTTCGCAATAAACTGAACTTTAGAATTTGCCTCTTTCAATATAAAAGAGAGCTTCCAGAAAGGTCATCCGTGGATAATCCTGCGTGCGTGACAAATAATCGATCTGCAGTTCCAGGCTACGTCTCCGTCCTTTACATCAGATTCAACCAGGACTTTTAGAGTTCAGTCCTGGACCTCCTGGTTGTGATTCAGATGAAAAATGCATGTAATATTGCTTGTCCTGATTGCAATTCAAATTGAAAATGCATGTAATATTGCTTGCGGCTATCCCAACACTAATCGGGACACCATCATTCCACTCGCCATAGTAACCAAATGCAAGCGGAAAAACCATTTGCTTCAACAATATAAGCCCACCCGAAGCACTTTTTCATATAAAGTCATTCACGCTTAATACCTTGATAAACTGTGCGAAAATGGTAAAAATGTCCCTGAAAACTTCACGCACAACAACAGCTCAAACTTTCTATAGAAATACTGAGAGTAAATATCTGATATACACTCAGTCTCTATGCTATGTTTGTATCTGTTTTTCCAACTTCCGTATCAATTAGTTCAGAAGATTGAATGGCCAATTCTCCCTATGAGGTGCAAAGTGTCAGCAAAATGGTATTTTGAGGGCGCAAAGTGCTAATTCCTCAGTTCGGGGGTGCAAAGTGCATATCCCCAAAAAAAAGGATATCCCCAAACATAATGAATGTCCAGTTTGATCTCATTGCAGTGCAGACAGTAAATTACCTAACCTAGCAGCATAAATTTAACAAGATCGATATTCTTGAGGTCTCACGTGGCACCAGATATCTCTTTGTCAAGAAGCTTCACTGTCTTCAACTAAAGCATGCCTCTGAAGAATTACGACTGTCTCGTCCATGGCACTACCAAGACAAAGGAAACACACAGGATAAATTACATGACAGGTCTATATAAAGAGGAACAGGGAAATATCTCTGCAAAATCATCCAGATCGTGCATACAACTTGAAAGTAAATATAAAAGTAGGATCGACCCACAAGATAGTCACAAGTAAAAAACTATATCAAACAAGTTCATAGAACAAATTGGATCAGAGAAAAAATCTTTTAAAGTTCTAATGCAAACCTCTTTTTCCTCCTTTGGAAAAAAAGGACAACTCAATATTATAAAGATCTCTATTTTCTAGAAATTGTAGCAAGTTTTCAATTAAAATGATATATGGAACACAGAAGCAAAACGTCTAATTTCACCGACAAGAGATTTCATCTTATCAAACATGAAAATAGCTCTGCTATAGCACAAGCATCAAACTTATGTTGGTTTAGCCAGATAACAAAACTAAAATAACCAAAAGACACGCCTAAGATTCCTTAAGGCAGTAATTGAGCACAATAAGGTCGACATAAGTAACACATGGCTATGTTCCTGCATTCTAGTTATTTCTCTAAGTACCATTCAGATGTACTACCTAGCATAAGATGAAAACAGAGTGCTTTTGAATCACGTAGGCGTTTTAAAGTGTTACTTTGTTTAGGATTTCGGAAGCGAGCCCTTAATCAACATCTAATGATACCTCAAGGATGTCTAAACAATAAAATGGGCATTGTTAGAAGCCTATCAATACACGTCTAGAGGAACTTCATATTTGTAGGAACCACAATTTATATAACAAATGAATGGAATCAATATTCTTTTGAGTCAACTTTTTCATAATAGAGATTAAATCTTAAGCGAGACAAATTAAAGAAACAGCATCGCATGTAAAATATGTAAATATGTCAGATGATGATCACCTTCCAGGCCTTAGAATCTTGTACTTTCCTGGCTCAGTGAGATCCACCACTGTTGATCCTGCACGTCCTGCTGGAAGTACACCACCATCATAAATGTACTCGCAATGCTCCCACAGGTTCTCGAAATCCTTGACATCCACACTGCTAGGAAGACCACTAAGGTTGGCACTTGTGAGGGCCAATGCACTTCCAGAACCTCGGGCAATTGCTCTGATGAAATTATAATCAGGTACTCTAACCCCTATGTTGTGTAACCCAGGGTTTAAAGACTTTTCAAGGATACTTGACTCCCCTGCACAACAAAATGATTTTTATAATACCACAATAACATTCATATACATATATATATACATACATAATATGTATTTATTGTATAGATTGCGTTTGTTATAGCAAATGGTAAAGTAATACTCCTACTCTGGGAAGGGCTTTAAATTAGCTATAATTTGTGTAACCCCATGCCACATGTTACAAATTACAGAACAGCGAGAAGTAACTAAATATCAAATAGAAGTTGATTAAATCACAAGTAAGGAGGTCGGATTAGAATATCGCAAACACTAATGGACTTACAAACCTCGGCGTAGCACCACTGTAACAGGTCCCGGGAGAAGGGAATCAAGCAACCCATGAGGCAGATGGCTCGTGACGGCAAACCGATGTATGTCTTGAACATCCCCAGCACAAACTGCAAGAGGTTTCGTGTGCTTACGGCCTTTTATCTCATATATCCGTTGAACTGCTTCCGTTGAGCTGCACTAGGCCAGAACAAAGAAAAACCTTAGTCACTACCTTTATGCCAACATTTATATGAATGCTCCATCACAAATGTTTGAGGTGTATATGAAAGCAGATAGAAAAAACAATTGCACCTCTTCTGGGATAGCTGCATGGCGCCTACACAATTATGACACTAGATGGTTTATTATCTTTTTCTTCTCACTAATGAAAGCGGGTTGAATCCATAGTTTAAGAAAGAAAAAACTTATTTTTGTTTAAGGCTTTTACATCGAAGCTATGGTGGATATTCAGCTCTCAAGGGTCATCTGCATACTACAAGACCAGGCATATTTCCAGAGACACCACCCCAAAGTCGGTAACGTACATAGGATCAGAAACGCAGAAAAAAGGAAACATTTACTTGAAGAAACAACGCACACTTAGGCACCACCTACCAACCTAAAAACGGAATGCAGCAAGCAATAAGAAATTCAAAAGCTTTATCAATACATTTTGCTACATCATCTTGTTAATCTATGGCAAAGCCCTGGAAAACATATTTCCTATATAGCATGGCAGCTATTTTGGCAAGTGGCGCGCATTCATCGACGACCAAGTCTTAATCCTGATCACAAGTTTCTCCTATCAGTTATGTAAACTCCCACTTTTCGTTAAGACTTCTATAGAGGTACGCTTCGGCTTAACCTTTATATATAGTCATCTCAATTACTTCTGATACCCATTATCTGTCGTTTTCATTCCGTTTGGTGTGGCAAAACGTTAAAGATGAGCTTCGATAGTGTGAACGAACAGAAAACGCAAAGTTCACAAAAGATGTTTGACATATATTGGGTATTGAGGACAATGGTACTAACCAAGCATCACAAGCAAAACCATAGAGAGTATCAGTGGGCACAGCGATAACTTTGCCAGCCCTCACGGCTCTGATTGCCTCTTTGACATAATCCTCTGTGGCAAGGCGCACCAAACCCTTGCTGCCGTTACATATTTGTAAACCCCAAGATGCACTATTTGCAAACAGCGGCTTTTGCGCTCCTTTAACTGATTTTTAATTTATTACAAGTGTCGAGCAATATAATTATTACAAACACATATAATCAAAGAGCTTGAGACAGATAAATTGTCTAGTTGTACCTGGGGAGAGTTGAAAGAGAGAAGTGAACAGCGTTTCAGTGTGGCCAAACTTAGTCGGTGGTAGCATAATTTTCATTTTGGTCTTTGCTTGGAATTGGTCTTTAGAGATTATTACAGATATATTATTGGCTTGATGCTTTGGTTTGATTGTGTTAGAAAATTCTTTTGAGCAAAAAGAGAACAACATTAATTAAGAATATATGCCAAGAGAGAGAGAGAGAGAGAGAGAGGGAAAAAAATTAGACTTAATTATTTATGTCTAGTTTTCCACTACCCATTGCCCAATCAAAATAGGAAAGAAACTCAAACCAGTTGTATATTCCTTAACTTCAATTTAAAAGTTAAAATAAGAAGTTTGTAGATTCATAAATGTTAAAGTTTATGTAAAGGCGAAATTTGTGCAATATTTTTCTTATTAAAAAATTATTTATTCATAACCAAAAAAAGAATAAGGCAGAAATGCAAAATTCGCCCACTATGTTTGCCCATTTTCTATTTTTGCCCTGGAACTTTTCGGGTCGGACTTATGCCCTGTACATTCCACTTTTCGCCGCAAAATATGCCCAATCGGGCTCTAAATGGGCTTTTTTCCTACGTGTCATTCTAACGGCTATAACGCTACGCCACCTGTAAAATCGCAATCCCAGCTGTAAAATCGTCTTTCCACGTGTAATTTTAGCCCCAGAAAACGCGATTTTTCCCTCACTTAACGCAATCTTCTTCGACTCCTTTATTCACTTCCCCAAATCCCCAAATCAGAATCAAAACCCTAATTTCCTAAATTCTCTACAATCCTTGCGCGATTAGTCACAGAAATGTCAGAATCATCATCAAAATCGGATTTATTTTGCAAGTGCAAGAGACGCGCTGTAGTTCGGGTCTCAATGACGGATCCGAACCCGGACAGAAGATTCCATGGATGTGAGAATGGTAGCTCGGTTTGTATCAAACATAGGAACTCTCTTCTCTGTTGGATCAAATATGTCTTCACTGTTGAAAATGATTGGCTCATCATCTTCACTCATCTTCAGTATCAGAGTCATGCAAAATAGGAACTCTCTTCTCCACAGTAACTATGTCTTCTGCACTTGTATCAATGTAAGTCTCAAACTCTCTGTCATCACCACTACCCTCAGCTGACAATACATAATCTTCTCCCTCTGAACTACTTTGTTCTTCTCCTCTATCACTCCCTACACCTGCACTTCCACCCTCATTACTTGGCACAAATTTCTCCCAAACTGAACCAAACAACACCTGGTCATTATCTACAGCAGCTTCTGTTTCCACCCCATTGCCTTCCTCAACTGCATTATCCTTATCACAAGCACATAACTCTTCTGCCTCACCCTCAACTCCCTCACCATCATGGCCTCACCATCTGATGCCTCACCTGCCTCTTCAAAAACCTCTGATTCAGTGTCTAAATAACTCCTAGCTTCTTCAAAAACCTCCTCTTCACTTTCTGTTTCACCCCTTACTTCTTCATTAATTTCATCAAGTTTTTCTACAACCTCATGCACTTCTTCTACAGCTACTGCCTCACTATCCTCACTGGAATCACTGGACTCTTTTTCATTTTCTTGATTAACCTCTACACCTCTTCCATCCTCATTAGAGAATGTTTCACTAGCTTCATCCACAAAGTTGTCTACATACAATATAAGTTCCTTATGGTGTAGACTACGTATGCAGTGCCCTAATAAGTCTTTGTCATCAAGAACTAACTTAAAACCACTTTGGACTTTAACATAATACCTCTTGTATCCCCTCACACTGATCTCCAGACATATTTCATGCAATACTTCGTATGTAATACTCTCAGCATTGATATAGTCACACTTACTTGTTTTACCCCGTGAATATTTGTGAATTGGCAGCTGTGTGAACTCTCCACTGTGGTGCAACGTGAGTGTTATATTCATTGTCCCACAATCTGCGACAAAAAAAGGCAAGTGTCAATTAAACTAATAAGGAAAAACACAAAAAAACAGTCAAAGTTCGATTTCAAACACGTGAATGGGGGACCATAACACTACACCCCATATATTCCCGTTCAGACCCACTGATACCAAATAAACTACCAACTTCCCTAAACCCTAGACCCCACTAAACGATAAACAAACGCAAAAAACGGACGCAAAAAATACGCAAAAACTTACGGTATTTGGGGTTTGGTCGGTCCACGTCGTCTGGATTTCGTATGTTATACATGTTGTAGGGATTTCAACCGATTTTTATGCGACAATATACGAGAAACAACAAGAAATTTTGGGATTTTGCGAGTTTTCGGATTTGCTAGGGTTTAATCGCGCAGAGAATTGGGGATTTAGGGTTCAGATTGTGTTAATGAAATGTGTTAAAAGATTTGGTTAAGTGAGGGGAAAATCGCGTTTTTTGGGACTAAAATGACAGGACAAAAATGAAAAATAAGCAAACATAGTGGGCAAATTTTGCATTTCTGCCAAAGAATAATATCTAACTTTCGAGTAAGCTTTTGTTCAACTGAATCCTTTTATTGGTTGGGTTAAGGCCCGTACTAAAGTTGTTGGGCTCATAACAATCTCTCTCTCAACTCTTGACCCAGCTCTACGGCTCGACTTTATATATGCTCCAAATTCCACCCAACAAAAGTGATTATTAACGAAAAGCAAATTAGGGTCAAATTTTGAAGAAATTAGGGTTTTTTGTTGTTGTTGCTGTGAGAATCAAATCGTTGAACATGATCTACGACGTGAATTCACCTCTTTTCCGTTCCTTCCTCAGCCAGAAGGGTGGATCCTCCGACAAGAGGTACCAATTTGTTTTAATCCCTCTTTGATTTCTCAATGTTTTCATTCACAAGATCTTAGTCCACGCATGCTTTGTCCAAATTAGCTCAATTATGATGTACATTCGACTTTATTACAAGGGTTACAAATCGCACGCATGTTTATTGTACTTGTGTTTTAGATTAGCATGATTTAATTAGAACAGGTTTGTGCTTGTTTTGGTTTTTTTAAAGACCAAATTTTTTATGTTTAGTGTGTCATATTTAGCCCTAATAGTGAAAAATAGGTTCTTTCTGGTGAATGGTGTAGCAGTAAGTTTCTCTGAAGTGATACTTCTAAGAATTTATTTCTAATTTATCGGTTTTTGGATGATCTTTATTTTAGCTGAATATTGACCTGTTTAAGTCTTTAGTTATTGGGGAATGTAACTTGACGTTTTAGTATAGTACTGTACTCTAGCGCGGAGTGTTATGTATGTTCCTAATGGTCATACTTGAAAAAAAAATCTTTGGGATAATTATCTGTAGTCTATTTTTGCTCCGGCCAAACCATGGCACGTGTTGCTTTGCTAAAACCTTTGCGATTTGTAAAACTTCGGTTAATAGTTTCGTGGGGAAAATAAAGAGCAAGCTAAGCGTTTGGTGTTGTTTTTTCCGCAAATTTCTGATGGGATCTTTAATTGTCAATGTGAATCCAGGAAAACTGAAGAGCAGAAGCCAAAGGAACAGAGGCCGAAGGCCAATGAAAATAAACCTGTTATGAATGAGTGACGAGGTTTATAAGATTTGAGCTGCGGGCTGGATGGGGTTTGCAGAATCCTTCAAGAAGCATTACTTAGATTTTTCTTCTCTTTTTTTTTAGCGTTAAGCATTTAGTGTTGGAACTTAACCTGTGATCCTGTAATCCAGATATTGATGTGATATTCAAAAGCTTTGTTTTAATGAGACAAGTTCCTCTCAGTTTTTAATACTTGTTAACTGATCCCTGTAATTTCTCCCTTCCTCATTCACTTGAATCAGGTATTATAGTCCCAGATATTTGGTTACATATGATATGCGCTTAGCATAATAAGCTAACCTACAAGCTCCAGTTTAACACGAGTTCTATTGGTTTGCTATGTTGGATTCTTTAGATGCGGATGCTATTGGCGTTACTCTGTGCTTATCATGAATGTTAGTTTCTTTGGTTGCTCTATTAGTTACTGTGTGGTTTTTTTTTTCACTTTGTTTTTAGTTTTATTGGTGCCTCTCTAAGGCAGGAGTGATCATAAGGTGCTCGTCACCTGAAAACTAGCTCCACTTCACGTTCCCTTGGTACCATGACATGACAATCGGGTTTTGATTAATTTTGAAATCTTAGTTTTGCATGTAATGCTCATGTTTGAGCTGGAAAGTTCTGCATCCTTTCATCTGAGTCTGAAATCCTGCATAAAGTCTTTTGGTATGGTTCTTACTTAGACCATATATGTAAACCCTTGTTGTAATTTACAAATCATCTTAAAAGTTGTAAGATTAAATTCCTGAATATAGCTATAGCGACCAATTTGATTCCTCTTAGTCTAAGTAAGTATTTTCTTGGTCTTTTATGGCAATAGGTATGTGTATTGACTGGTTAGTAGTTATTATTGTTACTACTGTTGGACAAAAAGAAAAAAAAAATTGAGAAGTAACTGGTCTTCCATGTGGAATTGCTGGCGATCTATTTGCTACTATACTAATTACTAACCTTTTTGTGCACAAATCATTACACACCATTGACGAATGAATCTACATCAGAGCATATAGTTCACATTAATACAAAAACAGGGTTTAGTTTGCATGCCAGTTTGAGGAGACTGCAAATTTCTTTAATTCCTCTTTGCAATCACATTCTTATATATAGTTACAAATCCTGCATTTTACCACTCTATGTCTTGAACCATGAGTTTTTGCCTTGTTTTGAAGCAGAAGAATTATTACACTGTATGGTTGCACATGTGTTGCTTTGACTTATATGAGTAGTTATTATAGTTACTACTGTTGGACATAAAGAGAAAAATGAGAAGTAACTGTGAACCTCCATGTGAAATTGCTAACAATTTATTCTCTAATGTACTAAGTTTTTGTGCACAACTCATCACACCATCAATCTACAGCAGCGTCATACTGTTAATATTTGAATGAAAACAAGATTTAATTTGCATAGCAGGTTCTGAGGACTGGATGATTTCTAGCTATTCCTCTTTGCAGTCACATTCTTATAGTTACAAGTCTGCATTTTACCACTTTTTTTGTCATGAACCCCAAGTTTTTGTCTTGTTTAGAAGCACAAGAATTATTACTGTATGGTTGCACATGTGTAGCTTTGACTTATATGAGGAAATATTCGAGTCCCACAGTAATTGTCTTTTTGGTCTGTATCATAAAAAGGTGGTAACAGCAGACAGTTGGGGGCCCTTTGATTAGACAAAGGTGGGGTGGCATGGATGGTATGTAATGGAGTAGCAATCGAGTGGTTTCCCATGTGAATTGAAAGTCCCTTTTGAAAACCCTAAACTCTTTTGGATTCACTTTCAATGAGTCTAATGTGTTTTGTACTTCCAATTACTGAGATTTTCTATCATATGATTCTTGTTTGTTGAGTAAAAAGTTGGTTAGAATCATTCGTCTTGCTTTTTTCAATCTAGCTATTATCTAATTGTAGTCGGCAAAGGTAATTGATGGAGGCAGAATCCAAAGACTAATAGGTATCGTTCTATCATCATCATTTGTTTTTGCTAATCTTTGTTTATCAAGGAAGTGTGCTCTTTGTGTCAGAATTTGACCAAAAGTGAGTAAGTGCGATTGTGATTAACCTTATATTGTTTTTGTTTGGTGTAATATTATTGTAAATGATAACAAAATAAAAGATACAGAAATTTGTAATATCTAGTTTATCATAAAGACTATGTCTGGTCTGTTGCCAAAATCAGAATTTTCACTATTTTTTGAAAGTCAAATTACCATTACATGAGTAAGAAGACTTTTATGTTAGGCACACATCCCTAATTAAATTCTAATTAGACTGTCCATAATACCTCCTAAGAGAATTGGGTTGAGGCCAGGCCCCGCAACCCTCATCAACCTCAATCCATGAGTTGGATTTTTCGGATGTCATAAAATAGTGTGTAATACTTAATGCTTCACAATATAATCTTTTCATACGTAACGTGATGGTGTGATGGTATTATAACATGCAGTAAGGTAGTACAAAACATAGACACCCGCAATTTGTTTAATGCTAGTTTAAAGCATGTCTAGATTAAAAAAAAGAACTATAGTCTAAAATACATATGGCCCTCACTTATTTTATTCCATTCTGCCCATCTCGACATTACGCCTCGGTCACGATTTAAGACCTCTATAGGAAATTACCTGCCCAAACAAACTGGCTAACTAAAAAGTGCCTACTGCACATGCTCGTTTATATCTATTTATACCTGACAAGTACTTATAACCTCTATGCTTAAATTTGACGGCTATTATCTAACCACATTATTATGAAACCTTTTAATTTATTTCAAGGTTTTATAATGACAATCATAAACTCCTCTACACGAGAAATAGAGGGTCTTAAAAGAATGCAGCTCAGTTAGGCTCAATTCACAACAAACCCAAAAAAATAAAATTTATTCACTAAAAGGTGAAACTTTAAAGGGTAAAACACTTTAAAGCCCCCAAACCTATGGGGAGTATCACAATGTGCCCCCTCAATTACAAAAAAGAGCATATAACCCCCCAACCTATTGAAAGATGTGCGAAATACCCCTGAATCGTTGATCCACCGTTTATTTTGAGCACGTGTCTGCATTTTTATCCGTTAGGTTTGGTCTCAGGGGGCATGTCGCACATTTTTCAATAGGTTGGGGGGCTATTTGCTCTTTTTTATAGTTTAGGAGGCACATTGTGAAACACCCTATAGGTTGGGGGTTTAAAGTCTTTTACCCAACTTTAAATAAGGCTTCCTATGATTTTTTTTTTTTGTACAGTTGCAAAATTTATAAGTCCAATGTTAACCACTTGTGGAGCCTCATTTGATTATTACATAACATCTAGTTCCATAAAAATCATTTCGGCAAAAGAAATATAGAAAAAAAGGCGAAATTGGTTAGTTAGAATGGACAAAATGCTTTTCATTGTTAGTTATACTATCTTGTCCTTGGCAAAAACTAAATAAAAATAAAAATAAAATCACTCGTTAGTACTATAAATCTAATTTTTCGTAATAATAATAATCAATTGCTCTTTCCTTTATTCACGCCGCATTCACTACCCAACAGTCCCACACTTCTCTCATACTATTACTGCCCAAAAAAAAAAACAAGAATCTTTTCTTCTTCTTCTTCATCTCTCTCACTTCATCACCATCTTCCATTTTTCAATTCTCTCTGTCTCATCTCATGAAGAATATGTCTGAGTCTTGTTCCAACTCCAAGACTCGTTTTTCAAGTCTTGTCATCTCTGACATAGTACGATGTTGTTCCTTCATTCTTTCTCATCCTCTCTACTTCTCATACTTCATTTTCTTCTCACCTTATCTGCTCAAACTCGTCTCCTTTCTCTCTCCTCTTTTTGTCACCACTCTTCTTGTTTTCATCGCTTTTCTCATCCGTGACAGTTTCTCCAACGAGTTTGCTCAGAACAAGACGAGTCATCTTGTTGCTGCGTATACTTCTTTTGTCGAAAGATTGAAGTCCCAAAACGATGATGAGAGTGATGAGTTCTACAGTTGTGAGGATCTTGAAATGTATGAGATTGTGTTTGGTTCGCCCGCGGTGGAGTTTGAGGATAACCAAGTTGAGATTTTGGAGGGAAAAACTGAGGAAAGGCTTGTGGAAGTGGTGTCGGAGGCAAATGCGGTGGAAAGTTTATGCGAAAAAGATTCGAGCTTTGGCCAATGTGAGGCTGATAAGGTAGAAGAGAACCCTGTTGTTGTTGTTCCTAAATTGGAAGGAAAAAGAATGGAGAATTTCTTGAAGATATTGGATGAGTTCGAGAGGATGAGTTCCAATGTGGAATCGAAGAAGAAAGTCGAGCGACAAAGTGGCGCGAAAGTCGATAAAGTTGTCGAAAAACTTAAAGCAGAGTCACTGCTGAAGTATGGATCCGAGGCAAAATGTGATAAAACAAATAGTATTACCACTACCTTGGAAGAGTTCAATCCCAAGATTAATGGTGGAAAAGAGTTGAATCCCAAGATCAAAGTTCATTCTCAGAGGGTCGTTTCTAATGTTGATTACAGCGAGGAGAGTGGACGAAAATCTGCTTTGAAGGCCGAGAGTTCGCGGAATCTTGGGAGTTCTGGATCCATGAGGAAGGAAAAGGAGTGGAAGAGGACATTGGCATGTAAATTATTCGAGGAAAGACACAATGTCGAAGGAGGTGAAGGGATGGATTCATTATGGGAGACATACGAAAACGAGTCGAGTAAGCCAAAATCGAAGAACGACAAGAGCAAGAGAAAGAGCAAGAATAAGAGTGAAGTTGAGGTTCTTGAAGAGTATGAAGAAGATGAAGAAATTGAGGGGGGGTTGTGTTGTTTACAGGCGATAAAATTGTCGGCGGGGAAGATGAATATGGGTGTGGGGAGGCCTAATCTTGTCAAGATTTCAAAGGCCATTAAAGGAATAGGATGGTTGAGTGGTCATGTGATTAGGCACAGCAAGAAAGTGCATAATAGTGGAGATAGATATTAGTAGTATGCTACCTGGATTTTGGATAACTTCCCTGTATTTTTGTTTTCTATGAGATTTCTTTAGCAGGTAAATATGTAATAGGCATGAGTGTATCTTTATGATTATTCTAAAATAACCAGGTTTTTGGTTGACAAATGTTCTTATTCACTATACATTAGACTATAATGCTATGTGCTTCGCATAGTAACATATGCAGCTTTCTTTGATTCCAAATCAATGGCTTAATGAATTTGCACTAGGAACACAGAAACAGAAAATTACTCTGCTCTAATATCTTGAACAATCACATATTGGAAAGTATCATGGAACTATAGCAGAATCTTTAGACAAAAAGGTAAGAAAACTATGCACTAATCGTTGCAATCCAACCTGTGCAAAAAAATACTGGCAGGAAAAGACCAAAATAACAATTTTCCTGTCCATTGTATAGTATCTAAACAGAAGATCACTTTAGTTGATCTAGAGGATGAGTAACTGTTGCTAGCCTTCAGAAAACCCTTGCTTTGGTAAACTCGATGATTAGTTCCTTGTCATCTTTGCTAGTGGGATATCGATAAAAGATAATCTCGTCTCCAGCTTCCAAGTTGTGTGCATTAACAAACTCCTTCCAACCACAAGTGATGCAATACTTTGTTGTTTCATCGACATCTCTGTATGATATTAGCATCATTTTCTGATTCTCACCATGTTTGTTGACAATCTTTAGTATCACCTTTTTGCCAGGCTCAATGAGTTCTGCTGTGAGAACTAGAGAGAACAGGAAATCGTCCAGTTGATCCCGAGTAATTTGAAGTCTTTTAGCATCGTCAGGAGTCAGATGTTTTGAAAAGAGATGCAACGCTGGCTCTCGCATGTCTTCTGCTTCAGGAGAAGAAGCTGGCAGTGAACTGCAAAAGATGGGATTCTTAAAACATGATACATATTCATAAAACCGAACGAAAAGTGTCGTTTATATTAACAAAGAATAGTAATGCAAGAAACAAAATTTAAGCTTTCACTGAACTATGAAAGAATCCCATAAATGGATAGTTTGCTGATGTATTAGAAATACTGTGAATTCAAAATAAAATTTGATCAATCAGAAACAGCTTCCACATAAGACCGAGATAAACATTGGCTGGTTTAAGAGCATGTACCATATCATCTAAACTTTCTGCAGACTTTTACAACAAGTACTATGATTTTTCATTTAGATCATCCGAGCGGAATAAAGAAAATAAAAGAGTAACATAAAGTTCAGTTTTTGCATATTGAGAAAACTAAAAGATTCAAACTGCACAACAAGCACCACATGTCTATCAATACTGAGAAAACGAATCGAAAAGATGAATAAACAAAGAAACCAAATATATTCTTCCCCTATATATAAATGCAACAGAAAGAGTAAGTGAAATTGCGAAAATTCACGATTTAAATCAAGAATGCAATAATACGAATCAAGTATGCATTACCTCTGTTTTTTCTCAGTGTTTTGTTGTTCGGTTCTTGAACCCTCTTCCTCATTGACTTCTTCTTCTTCCTCTGAAACCTTTAAAACCCCTTCCATTGAATTGATTGGAGGAGAATAAATGTGTGAAAAGATGATCTTTTTCTTGGGAGTTCGTTTATTCCTTTGGACATAGGGTAGCCACTTGAACCTGCCCCTGTTTTCGTATTTTCCCAGTAGCGTTAAAGAAGCCAGTGTTTCACCTTCAAGAACCTGATTAGTAATTGAATCATCATCAACTTTAGCAACAACAGATTTTGCCTTAATGGGTTCTCCTTGTAATTCTCTGTTGAGTGCTTGTTGATCAGCAATTGAAACAGGGGTGATCACTCTGTTTGTGTCTTCTTGATCACAAATCGCCATAGATTTTCTTTTGTATGTAATATATGTCATGGCTTTTCCTTCTTGTTCTTCAACAAGTGATCCAGAATCTAAACTCTTATTTGCCATTGTTCTCCAGTTTCTTGACGACGATCTTTTGATGAATTTTTCAATCTTTATGAATGAGAGAGTATGTATGTATGAGTGTTGAAGATGCAGAGCCTTAAAGTGTTCTGTTATATATATAGTAATCTTTTATATTTTTTAAACCCAATCAGAGTAGAATTTCAAATCCTCAAGTGGAGGGACTTGTTATTTCATATCTTGATCCGTTGGTGATTAGTACTACGACTGCATATATAAATACTAGCCATTGTGTGCACGCGCGGACCGCGTGCAATGTGTTCTTAGGTATTAAAAATGGGCTTGTAATTAATAGATTAAGTAGGGTTGATTTACTCTATTGCCAAAAAAATTCATGGTAAAAGCTGTAAAAATAGGTAGTTTGTGGAGAAAAACGAAGAAGAAATAAGAAGATGAAGAAGTTTAAAATTTTGAATTTGTTTAATTAGGAAAGAGGTGGTGAACGTGATACTCATACTCTGATTGAATCAATCTCCCTAAATTTTAGGAGGTGGTTTTGGATGATGGTTACAAATATTTGGGTAGTTAAAAGATCGGTTTTGTGGTATACTAAAATAATTACAATATTAGGCTCTTAGAAACTAAATTTAGATGATAAATAGGGGCAAATTTGGAAAACACTTTATTTGTACAACACAAAACCTGTTTGTTTATATTAATAATAGATATAAGAGTTAATTAACAAAAGTTACCCTAATGAATATTGATTGGGTCTAATTGATCAAATATCTCACGTGTTAATTTCATTTGTATTTTCGCAATTTATATTTTTTTATATTTTTTAATATATATATTCAAAATTCGAACAAGTAGCAATGACTTTTTGCTTGTTTTAAGCTAATGATTTTGCACAACATGTTAACCATAACACAAGTATTATTGAAACCTCAGACCGTAAAATTGATATTATTGAAATCTAAAGTGCATTTTTTATATGACCCCAAACATCAAGAGTGACTCTTATATCCCTTCATTTTTATTTTTTTCTAAAAAAGAGTTGGTTGAAAGGAAAATGAAAAATTTAGTTTTGCCTTTCCAAGACAACATTGGTCCCTATCAACAGGAAGCATGCATGACTTGAAGCTCTGTTGGGGGATCAAATTACTTCACCAACTTTTGATCTTGTTAAGCATCTTGTTTGGCTAAAAATCGGCCAAGTTGTTCCCTTCTTTATAAATTTGAGACATAGTCCCTCTGAGATCATGTAGTAAATCTATGTAGTTCTCCACAACATGCCGCATTGGGTGATTTATCTCAACGCCATGTCTGATAAACTTTACCGCAACAACGAAAACCGATTTAACACTCAAGTTGTTGAACGTATTCTCTAAAATCAAAAGAAGACCTTATTGTATATTCCATAATTCAGCCATCAATGAATTTGTCATTCCAATTTTTTTAAAGTAACCTTCTTTCCCATTTCCATTATCATCCACGAACAAGCATCCATAGCCATCAAGTCAAGGATTAACCTTAACACTTCCACCTATGTTTAGTTTTATGCACCCTGTAGAAGAGAAAGACCAACTACCTGTAAAAATTCAAAATTTTAACACTAATATGTTGCGGAAAGAAAACATGATATCTTTTGCATGATCCCAAGCTAACTTCAAAAAAGCATAAAGTGGTATCTCAAGACCATCGTAAATAAACTTATTTTTTATTTGCAAACGTACTAAGAAAATCAAATAAAGATAACATTCCAACTTATTCGATCAAAGAAAGATATAGTGTGAATGGCGGAGGAAAACTTATCTTGCCCAATCTTTTTCAAAATTTGAGAGAAAAGAACAACTTGTAAGGACTTGCTCTGTGTCGTCATATACATCATTGCATCGAATGCATTAAGAAGAGGTCACACCTCTTTCTCTATACAAAGCTTATGTGCACAACTACCATATCTTACCAACCAAGAAAGTATTTTTATTTTTAATGCTACTTAAGTTTTCACAATTTTGACCATTTTGGATTGCTGGTAGTAACCTAATTTAACTGAAAATTATCCGTGTTAATAAGTCCCATGAGAATGTGTCACCAATCTCAATATGTTTCACAAGAGATGTTGCTTCAATCAAAGTAATGATATCAGTAGGAGCTGATTAGCCACAAGGGACAAATCTCATTCATCTGCAAAACTAATACAATTAAAAACAAGTAAATTCGAATTTGAATCATCCTTAGGAACAATAGCCTAATCTAAAAGAGGACCATTCATGCACCAACAATCAACCCAAGATTTATGTTCCTACCATTACTAACATTATAAAGAAAATATTTAGTTTTGCATAAGCTTTTCCAGAAATGAGAGCCAGGCTTCCTAATACATCAATTAAGTTTTTCCTACCTACTTTCTCAATTAAGTTTTTCCTCGTTATCTGAATATTTATTTGGGATAATATCACTCACACCGCCTGAAGTTTGGCGTAATATCGAAAACCTCCCCTGAGGATTCACTAATATCAGTGACACCCCTAGAGGTTTGCTGTATATTCCTTTTTTTGCACTTAGCCAACTTTCAACACCTTATTAAGACCAATACACTCATTTGCTATTCAAACAAAAAATTAGAAAAAGAGAAAGAAAGTGAAAACAATATTTTTGAGTAAATATTGAGAATTTAATTTATACTTTTGAACTAATATATTTGAATAAAGCTTTTATAACAAGCAAATAATAACTTAAAAATTAAAAGATAACTAAAACTTAATTTTAAATAAATAGTTAAGATTTTTAAAAACAATTATGGATAAAATATATCTATATCTATATATATTATTCAATTAATAGCAGATAGTTTTATTTTAAATAAATATTCAAAAAATAATAACGTTTGGATATTTTTCTCAAATTATATATTCTTTTTAGATCTTTTCCTTTTTAATTTTAATTTTTTTTGCATATATCTTTTGAATTTTGTTCAAATATATTTATTATTTTTAAACCATAGTAAATAGAAATACGACTTCCATATTAATTTATAAAAATTTATGTTAAAATATAATTCTACACTAACAATTATCAAAGTTATAAATAATATCAAAGACACATCTAATTTGAGTAGTAACATGTTGGTCAAAGTTAAAGAAGAGTAAGGGCAAAAAAGGAATATTGGGTGTATTTAATATGTTGATTCAAACCTCAGGGGGTGTCACTGATATTATTGAAACCTCAGAGAAGATTTCTGATATTATACCAAACCTCAGAGGGTGTGAGTGATACTATCCCTATTTATTTTGAACAACTCCAACCCATAAGGAGGAGTCTCTTTGAGAAGTTTGTTAGAAAATTTTGGAAGGAGGGTAATATTATTTTATCAATTAATCCAAGAAACTTTTGTTGTTCATTATGTAGTTACTTTGTAAACCGTAGATAGAGATGGTATGCACATGAATAGAATTTAAAATGGATTTAACTATTGTGGTTCTTCTCGATACATACAACAATTCGCTATTCCACCCCCAAAAAAAATGCTCTTTATTCACTCTCTTATATATGAAACAAGGGGAATTCCCAAGGATTTCCAAGATCTTGAGCAAAAGTAATCCCTCTATAGCCGTGATTTTGTTTCTAAGCACAACTTTAAGAAGCAACTTTTTATTGATTTATGAAGATTAATCACTTACACCGATGCTTCACAAAACTCAGTAAGAGTTTTAGAAATAACCTCACTTTTGTTCATTTTAGAATACAACATAATCAGAGGCGGAGGTAGGGGGGGGGGGGGGGGCATACAGGGGCGGCTGCCCCCCCCCCCAGCTTTTCTAAAATTTTGTTTTAGTACATATATATGTATGTATCTTTTAAAATATTTAATGTAATTTTGTAAGATATGTATTAAATATTCCCTTAAAAAAAAGATAAGCATTAATATTCTAGGCAGCTATTAAACTCACCTACATGTAAAGAACTGCTGGGCCCCACTTAATTTGAAAAGATATCCTATACCTTAACTAATGCATTTATAAATTAAAATCTTTACCTATCAATAGAAACACACGGTCAAAGTAAAAACTTACCAATTTTCACTTGATAGAATTTTGTATGAATAGGAAACTATTAGATAACTACAAATCAAAGAATCATACACAATAATTTCATTAGAATCAAACAAAAAACTCACAATCTTTACCTATCACGAGTTTTATCTTATGAAAAAACGTAGAGTACCACTCATGTAGCCTAAGTGAACAAAGATTTTATATTAATTGAAATAATGCAGTTATCCGTTATTATTATATTTTATGATGTTTTATAAACATAATTTTGGTTGCATTTTAAAGTATAATTTCGCCCCCCCTAACTCTAATTCCTGGCTCCGCCCCTGAACATAATATCATCAAGAAGAGTAAATGGGAGATAAAAGGACCTTTCTTGAAAACTTTTAAACCATGCTGTTTTTTTTTTTTGATTTTATTAGTAATCATATTAGAAAGTCTTTCTATACACATAACATGCAAATAAGGTGACAAAGGATCTTCTTGTTTTAACACTCTCATAGGATTTGAAGTTTTTCAAAGCTTGTCCATTCCAAATAATAGAATCACTAAGATCCGTAACACAAATAAGACCAATAAGGTGAGGGGAAAACTTGAAGTCAAACAAAGTTTGATATAAAGTTCTAACTTATCTTGTCATAAGGTTTCTCCTAATCAATTTTGATAATCATACCTCCCGACTTGTATCTTTCATTCTCCTAAGGGAACAGAGAATCGTTCGAGTAATAATAACATTAATTAAAGTTTTCTTACAAGGTATGAAGGTCATCTGAGAAGGCCCCATAAATTTGTTTAAGGGGCTTCAAACTTAAGAGTCTCAGATGAGCAAATTAATGGAGCCTTTTCAAATTTAGAGATAATTTATAGGATGCGTGATTCAAGAATGTTTTCTCATAATGTTGATCCTCATCCATTGGGGGAAATAGTATGGTGGGGGCAAGAGTGGTGCTCTTGCCACCCTAAAATGATGACACGTGGATTTATATATTTGTAACAATTTTTTGCTGGATTTATTTTTCATTTGCAAGATTCTAAAACAGCAACCAAGAGGACATGTACACGTGTAAAGTAACCTAACCATGGTTAGTTTTGCTAGGGTGTTAGAACAAAACCCAAACTCCTCTTTCTCATCCCCCATTAGAACAAACAGAACCTCTCTCTCCTCTGTTCTCTCGTCCTCCTCAACGACGGTAGGTTTTTTGCTCTGATCTTTTTCTTCTTCCTCTCCCTCTACGACGATGCAAAGCTAAATGAGAAAGGACTGAACAAGACTCCAGCTGTGAACTTAGCCACACAAATGGCATTGAAAGCTGGGTTGTAGTCATTTGTTGTATGTATTGGGTGTTTGAGTGAGAATTGAAAATATCTTAAGAATTTATGTTCTCTTCAATATGGAAAAATGACTGACAATCTAAATTCTATTGGTGGATTCTTATCCTATTCTGTATTTACGCTATTGAAAACTTCTTTTGGCTGTTCTCCATGTTTCTTTTAGTTTTGGTTAAGGGATATGATATTTGTAAGTCACATTCATACTTCATACATGAATAAAATGACTTCCAAGCGGGGTAGAAAATTGCTGCCCATCTTCATAAAATACACAATTTTTGGTTAACAAACAAAGCTAGTACAACCAATCTTAAACAACATTTTTCACCTTTTATCTTACGTAAATATTTTTAAATAATTGTTTTCTATCAATCCCAAGTAATATGAATCAACTGGTGAACCATGGTATTTCTAAGTTTTAAATCTAATAATTATTTTCTCAAGCAAAGATATATCCATTGGCGTCGGCAGAGACATTTTCTTTACCAACACTTGCCTAAAAGTGTTGGTAAGATTTGCCCACGCAAAAATAGCCCACATTTGGGCCAAGTGTCGACGGAGTTTTTCCCGACGCCCAAAAGCATGGGCATAGACCCAAAAAAGCGTGGGGATAGCCACTGTTTCTTGTAGTGTCAGGCATTTTTCATAACCCAGCAACAATATCTCAAAGCGCTTTCGACCAATAAGTTCCCATTTATATCACTGGAATGAAATACAATATTTAAACCAAAAATCACGTCTTTCTATTCAAATATATCAAATTATCAATCTGTGCTACAATCCAAATAAAAAAGAGGAAAATTACCAATAACTAATTTCAACAAATAAATAAAGAATAAATACTTTCTGAACATTACAAACAACACCACCTACTTTTTATTCAAGAAAAAAAAATACACATGGTTTTTCTAATGATTTTATACACGTGTAAACATCTTATTGGATATAATTTTAAGAAGACAAAAGCAAACACAAAAAGACCAATCACTCCACGTGTTATCATCTTAGGGTGGCAAGAGCACCACTCTTGCCCCCACCATACTATTTTCCCCTCATTGGATTATCGTAGGGGCTCTAATGATTTACTTCTTTGTCTCAGAGAAGAATCTTCAATAAAGCTAGAGATGGTTGTAATCATTTAAGAATAGAAAAAAGTATATTTTTTTGAATCTAAATATTTAACTTTCAGTTTTCAGTTTTATTTTAATTTTTAGGCAAATCTTCGTCCATACTCAACTAACTACTCATCTTTATGTCATTCTTCTCGTTGCAATTGTAACATAACAATTATTTTAACAATAGAAGAAGATAACATACTGAAAATTGGTTTCAGGAAAGTGGAAGAAAATAATACTCCAAAAAGTTGGAAGATGCAGTAAAAGTAGTGCATTTAGCTTGCTACGTCCAATCCAAGAATGAGAATTCTCTTGTCTCTGTTGCTTGTAATTTTGTCATTATACTTCTTTTCTTAAAATGAGTTGTGAGAATTTTGATTATTTACGTTTTTTTTAATTTAAATATAAATCATCAAATTTATACAAGATTATGATTTCAAAATGTTTTATTTAGAATTTTCTAAACATCTAGTTCTTCTAGTAATTTGCAGAAGTTGTACTCTATATATATATATATATATATATATATAAAATACTACCAATTTGAATTTAAATTCAATGTCTATATTATATTTTCTAGTTCATAAATTTTCTCTATTAAAGTATATTCATAGTTCTTTTCTTTACAATTTTACTAATATTCATATATTAGTATGTAAGTCAGAATCTGATAGAAAAGAGCCTTAATTGTTTTTTTAGTTTTTTTCTCCGTATCAAGAGAAATAATTTTTTTGATTATATTTTTAAGTTTCATCAACAAATCAATCTACCTCTTTTAAACGATCTTATAAATTAAGGAAAAATTTCTTATGATCATATTCAGTAATTAATGAGAATTTGTTTCCATATCCATAAAATTTGTTGGAAAGTGAAAGTAATCTGATAATGAACTAATTGGATAGGTTAAAGTTGCTATAACTAAGGGATGACAACTAAGAAATATATATTAGGAGATTGAATTGCTATAATTAAGGAACAACTAATCTAACTAGTTATAAAAATTTAGACATTAAATTTCGTATTCTATAATTAAAAGGGGTATATTAGAGATATTAAAAAAGTTGCTCTGGCAACAACACTTTTCGCTTTGGCAATATCGCTATCCTATATATATATATATATATCAAAAATCATCTATAAAAAAAATCATCTATAGAGAAATAATCACAAGTATAAACATGTTTCAGTTAATATACTTATTGAGACATTTCAAAGGACATCTAGTAAGCAAATTCATTACCTTCGAGAAATTCAGTGATTAATAACAAAAGAAGAGAACAACCAAGGAAATTCCCTAAGTTGTTTGTTGTTTTCTCTGTTTTTGAGCGGTGGTGCAAACATTTTGGTTTAGGTGTTTGTTTCCATGCCCTTGCTTGTTCTTGTTTGATTAGCTGAGTACTCATAAAAATAAAATTAAAAAAGTTATCAAAAGTAAACCTCAGTAGTTTGGAGTTGAATGGGTACAGTCGAAGAAGATGGAAACTGTTGGTGTGGATGACAGAGAGATGGACCGAGAGAAGGATATGAAGGAGATGAAAAGATTTTGAGGATTGAGGATTAGCTTGGGATTTGGTGTTTTTTTTTTTTTTTTTTTTTTTTTTTTTTTTTAGTTTAGATTAAAACAAACTTTAAAGTAGGAATTCCAGTTTATGGTTGTTAGATAGAAGTCAGGGGCAAGAGAGAAAAACATCATGTATATACCTAGTTAGTGCATTGATACCTCAAATCCTAGTCCATATAGGATAGGATCGATGGTTTTGACTTGACTTTTGCCAAGGGATCAAAGAAAGGATAGAAGGTCAATTCCATTGATCTTCCTCTCTTCAAGGCGGTACGAGCTAGAGACTTAGGCCGTGGGGCTCAACACTCGACTGAAGGGAACCGAAAGGCCCCTCTCCTTGAAGTCGAGTGGCTCCCTCTAAGCTTTTTCTTCCAAGCTCTTCTGATCTCGATATTGAATCCAAGGCATCAAGGCACGGGATAAATCTATTTATCTCATTGCCATGAAACCGGAAGGAGGAAGCGCAAGTGAAACAAGGAAGCTAAAACCTGTGAGGGGTCCAAGTCATTCAACTGTAGCTACGAAGCCCATTTCGGATGGATATACATTCCCAATAGAGGTCGAGTTGAAAAGCCAGTTCCGCTCGATGATGTCACGAAATCCCCTTTCACTCTTGTTCTTATCCGATGCGCCAATAAGAAGGGTAGCACTTTGACTATATTCACGAGAGTGCTAAGATCAAAAGTTCTCTAAGGCTAAGCTATGTCATGTCACCACACCGGAAGATGGGCCTATTGGACGCCTGGACGCCACGAGGTGTGCTAGTCGTATCCTATCATCATTTTACGAGAGATCTGCGCTTGTCCTGTCTATCCTAGTTGCCTATCTCCGTCACCAAGAAGGGGGTTTGCACCATAAAGTGGTACAGATCTACCTGTCCCCTAAAAAAGGTCAGTGTTTTGAGATCGATTTCCTGCTTCCCGAATGCCTTGACTTACTAAATCCAGTTCATTCCCAAGGAAAAGGGCTAACTGAACTCCCCTTCTCGAGTGAGAGTTCGATCCGCAAGCTTCATGCCCTACCTTCACGCTCTACTTACTTAATGTTTTCCTTACTTCTCTTCTTTCCTTCGCTCCCCGGTCATTTGTTTTATTTTCCGTCTTTTCTCTTTATTTCCATGCCACCTGTGTAAAGACTTGGTTTTCGTTTTCCCTTGTGATGGACCTTGTGACCATCCTTATAATTTATAATTGCATAAAATAAGTCAGTCACTGACGCCGCTCCCAGAATCTTAGGTTGCTTTCTTTTCGTTTTAGGTAAAATAACCAAGGTTGCAAAAAGCTATGGGGGGCCCTGCCAATGGAATGGGAAGGGGGTGGTATGTGTACTTTTTGGAAAGAATCCCACTTCCTTGTCTTTCTCTTTCTTTGAAGCTAGAAAGATGCAATGCTTCACCGAGGGTTTGTCTCACAAGATCTGTTGGGAACAGCTTGCAGATTTTTCGGCCATTTGAGCGAAAGATTGAGCATTGGATCAAGAGAGTGCATTAGCCTATCAAGGCTAAGTAGAAGCGTATCAATCCCAAGGTCGGCCTACAGATATCACGTTTCTCCTTCTTTCCAGCCCTAACTTTCTTGGAAGAAGTTCCAGTGAACAAGTATCAAGCGGTTATTTTAGTATGTATTGGCATTCTGGGCAGGTCGTAATAAGTCGCTAGTCGAAGGTTTAGACCAATCGCAATTCATCACCGTATCAATACCATGAGATTTGAGATCTTGACCGAGCACAGGTTTAGGTTCGGCCTCAATGGGAAAAGAAAATGGAGCACCCTTGAAGGTGGGAACGACCGACTAGCCCTTTCAACCTCTTCCATGTCTTAAGGTAAAAAAGGAAGAAATGCGGGAAAATCAAAAAAGTGAGAAAGATCCCTCTCATTCAGAGGCGCGTCGGAACGGTCGGTAGCTGCTTAGTCTCATCCGACTTAAATAAAAGTTTCCTTGTACTGCTTTTTTTTTCTTTGAAAAAAAAAAGAAAGAAGGGGGTCGATTTAGGCTCCTTCCCTTCTACTGCAATGACAGAGATCAGCGGTCTGGCAGGAAAGGAGGAAAATCCGGTTCCTCATCCCTCGATAGAAAGAAGTTTTTAAGGCCAACTATAATATATGTAGATCAATTAACTAGAAAAAGTAATATTAAAAAGTGGGACACAAAGTGGAACAAATTATAGGTCAAAGAATCCTCACCTCAATGGATCGACATTTCTCAGTCTGAGAACAAAAGGAATTAATAGATAGTGCATTGCATTTGCGTCGATGACTTTTTGGCAGCATGTATTTCATAACAGATAGATGTGCAATATTCGAACATCTCACGTAGTATAGGGTGTCATTTCTAACAAATATATGCAACTCCAACCCTACATCACTTCCTGACAACCAAATACCGCAGCTTAGTTTAATTAATTGTAGCATTTTATAGTAAAAATCCTAAGTATTATGCATAGACTCACATTCAATAATATTTTCTTTTTATTGTGCATGCTATAATTTTTATCCTAGGAGTCTCGGGGAAACACTACTAGAATATTTTAAATGATCCCTTTAATCTAGTTGACAGCCAAGTCGTGCGCAAGTAGTGTGATTCTTATATGATTTTCATAATCAACGTGAACTAAAAAGAGAGAAGTAAATTTAATAGAAGAAGCACGAAAGGCAAAAAAAAAAAAAAAAAAAAAAAAAACCAAAAAAAAAGGAAATAACGTCACAAAATAATAAGAGTTTTAGAAAAATCACATTTAATTTTATTTCAAAAAAGCAAATTGAGATCTTAACCCAAATGGACTAGTATAATCATTTTCAATATAAACAAGCATTAGCAATTAAAATATCAGGATGAATGAAATGGACTAAACATCAAGAGTTGTGAGAAGAAATAGTTTATGTTGTTTACATTGAAAAATGTTTTTATTACTTTTTTGTAAAAGACAAAATGATCATTTTATGTTCCACGAAATATTTATTATTTTTCTCGCTTTCAATCACTTCAATAATTTTCTTTCTCTTCTATTTTGACGACGATTTAATAACTTTTACAACTCATACACTACAAGAAAATTGCTCATTATAAACCAAGTTTTAAACGGGCAAAATGACGTTTGTAAAAGTAGCTTATTACAAACGGATTTTCGTTTGTATAAGCCCAAAAACATGTACATACGGACATTCCGTCAGTCCCATCATTATTAGAAACGGAAAATCCGTTTCTAATAACATTACTACAAACGGATTTTCCATTTGTAGAAATTAGTGACGGATATTCCGTCACTAATAGTTTGGGCGCCAAAAAAAATCAATTGGCGCCCATTTGAGTACGTGTGCACTAGAAACGGGCTGCCCGTTTCTAGTGCACGCGTATTACTAGTGACGGGCAGTCCATCACTAGTAACAACATTAGTGACGGACTGCCCGTCACTATTGCCTTTTTCTTTTTACAAACGGATATTCCGTTTGTAAAAAGCTTACTAGAAACGGATATTCCGTTTCTAGTAATGCCGATATATAAACGGGCAAAATCCGTTTCTGCTGTCATTTCTACAACCCGAAACACACCTAAAAACACGATTTTCTCTCAAAAATGCTCACGGTACGTAAGTTTGACCAATTAAATTGTGTTATTTACGTTCTTTACCGTTTCTAGTATGTATTTATCATGTTTTCGAGTTATTTCATCGGCTGATTAAGGTTTTTGATCCCATTTTGTTGTAATATAACCGTTAAATTGTGTTGATGTTGTTTGTGTAGCTTATATTATCGTTTATATTGTATGTTATCACTTGCTTATGTAATTAATCGGTTATATTGTATGTTACGATATTTTTATGTAATTAATCGGTTAAAATATCATACATATGTTGTTTGTTTTGTAATTTAGCATTTATATTGTGTTTATAATGTTATTTAGTACATGCAATCGAAGTTTTATTGTTTAAATATGGTGTTCTTCATTTTGAGTTGATTGGTTCGGTATTTTGAGCGAGTTTTAGCTGTAATTAAATTGGTGAGGCAGTTATAGTTGTAGTTTTGTTAAATTTTTATCTATTTCTACTGTAATTGATTATTGGTGTCTGTGAATTTTACCAGTGTAGACATGCGGGATTTTTTGTTAAAAAACGTAAATCCTCGCATGGCAACATGGTAAGAAATTTATATTTTTTGATAAGTGAATAAAATGATATTTGAGGTGATATATATAGAAAAAAAAATATTTATTACAAACGGAATTTCCGTTTAATAATTATTAAGTTTTACAAACGGATAATCCGTTTGCAAAGGTCAAGGCGGGACATTCAAAATTTTTGAAAATGTTTAAAAACGGATAATCCGTTTGTAAAGGTCAAGGCGGGAATTTTTAGAAATTCGCGAAAACTTTTAGAGACGGGGTATTCGTTTTCAGCTTTACTGGCGGGAGTTTTAATTTTTTGAAAAGTATTAGTAACGGAATTTCCGCTTCTAATAGGTTATTAGAAAGGGAAAATCCGTAGGTAATAACCTAGCTTCATCTATGTATAGTTACCCTCTCTTCATTTTTTCAATATCAAACACATATAACTCTCCAAATTTCTCTCAAAATCTCTTCTCTTCGCTTCTTGTTTATTATATATATATATATATATATATATATATATATATATATATATATACATACTATTTTTAATTAAATTAGTTTTAAAATTCAAGTTATATAATTATGATTTTATATAAATTATACTAGTTAAATCCTAATATGGTGTTTCATAAAATGTTACCATGTTATAATTGTGTGTAAAATAACAAAGGTTGGTAAGAGTGATTGTTATAGAAATATGTTACTATTAATCAACATTAATATCTTAAAACCAATTATTCTAAAATTGGCAGATTTTTTCTGCCAATTTTTTCTTATAATTTTCGGACAACATTAGAAACGGAAATTCCGTCTCTAATACTCCGTGACTTTTTAGAAATTGATTTTTCGTCTCTAATAGTATTACACTTTTACAAACTCAATATCCGTCTCTAATTGTTTTTAACATTCTCAAACGGATTTTCCGTTTCCAAAATTCACAAATTTATACAAACCGTTTTTCCGTCTCTAAAACTTTTATATTTAAAAAATATATTTCAAAAATTTTGATTATTACAAAACCGATTATCCATTTCTATTAGTCAAGGGTATTTTTGGTATTTCGAGTTTTATAAACGGATAATCCTTTTAAAGATCACTAATACCTAGCGGGATTTTCCGTTACTAATAAAGTAGGTGTACTAGTGACGGGTATTCCATTTGTAATGGATTTTGTCTTTTAGAAACGGCCCCCCCGTCACTAAAACTAGAAATGGGCAGCATTTTCCGTTTCTAGTAGTCATCAGTGACGACACCAGTACTAATGGCTATTAGAAATGGATTTTCCGTTTCCTCTAACCTTTACAAACGGAATTTCTACCTTTACAAACGGATTTCTCCATTTCTAAAAGGCCTTTTTTCTTGTAGTGTATCTCATATGAATGTTTCGACAAATTCATCGAATAACAAGTTCAAAGCGTATAAATAGAGGAATAGTTGACAAGATGAATAGCTTTGTGGTCAAAGAATATGAAGATTCAAAATTTATGAATCGTTATAAATAGCAGTATGATCAAGAAGCAAGCAAGCAAGACGCAAGACTGAGTTCAAGATACCAAATTGTTGATTGAGCAGAGTACAATATATGAGAGTTCTATCCTAGGCAGAGATTTAGCACTTGAGGACTTTTTTTTCTTCTTAACAAAGTTGGAGCTAAAAATGTTCGAGTAATTTCCAAGAAAATGTGTAAAAACTTTCATTCATGTAACTGTACAAATTTAATAGCAAAACCTCCGTTTACGGAGCAAGAGTCAGTAATGGATCGCCATTCACAATCTGAGAACAAAAGGAATTATGGAAAGTGCACTAGATTTGCACCTCCAAGTTTTCCGCAACATATTATTTCCGTAGTTCTGTGACAGTCCAAGCATCGTAGCTTACTTCAATTAAGATTGAAGAATTATAGTTGAAAATCTACGTATTTTGCATAGAAATACATTCAATAAGATTTTTTTTTTCTCTTGTGCATGATGCAATTGCTCAACCTAAATCCTACGACGAGCCACAATCACAATTCACCTTCACCACCACCGCAATCATTGAACCCTCCACCACCAACACCTCCACAATTAAATGAAATACTAGGCAGAGTAAACAACGCAGTCTTGCACCTCTTCGGAATGCCAGACATACATTTACACCCAAACGAGTACACTCCACACACATTCCTTCATCCGTCCCATTACGGGCGAGCCATCATAAATTTAACTCAGGAATTCACTAGCCAAATCCAATACAGAGAGTTACACTACCTATTAAATATCCAACCCTTGGAAATGCGCACCCACCCATCCTGACGACCACCCATGAAATAAACGCACTTGTGATGCCTACTTTGATCACACAATCAAGAGTATTGCCCCATGTTCCAACACTACACCAACCAATGATGCGGATTCTTGCATGGAACTATGGGGGTGCAGGTCGGGCAGAGTTTCTACCAGATATACGTGAACTCATCCAAGGTCACCAACCGATGATCATGATTCTAGTGGAGAATTGTCTCTATCATCTACAATCAACTACAATTTAAAGGTCAGTTGCCTTTTGATACCTATTATATTGTGCCAGTTGATGATCTCTCAAGGGGCATTTGGATCCTGTCGAATAGAGGGCAAGTTTTGATGAATAGCTTAGGATCATTAATACCTTTTTTTTTGGCTAACGATTGTGCTATCTATTAGGATAAAATTCAATCTCCTTTTTTTCATAAAATTTTATGTGAATTTTCTAAAACTTTTACTGATTGTGACTTTATTTCATATTCCTTCTTCTATTAATTTTACGTCTCCTTTTTAAGTTTGCGTTGATTAGGAGAACCATACAAGAGTCACATTAATTGCGTACAATTTGGCTGTCAACTAGTCGAGATGGAAGGGATCATTTATAGTATTCTAGTAGCGTTATTTATCCGGACACTCCTATGATAAATTATATCATAAGGAGTTGTGAGAAAGTAATATCGAAAAAATCTTCTAATTGATTTTTGTGAAAGACAAAATGGTAACTTTATTTCGCCAGAAAATATTACTATTTCTCGCATCTAGGATCGATTGGAGTAGGTTTTTCCTTCGTGTGTTGTAAACATGATTGTAGTTCCGTTTCCAATGCATGCATGTTGCGTTAATTGCTTCATGTAACAAGTTCGATAAAGGGTATGTAGGCCATTTATTATCCAAAGTTAATTTTGATCTAGCCGTGTTTCAGAACATTTTGGCATATTCCACGATAGTAGTTTTCAATCTAGGAGTTTAGTTGTCAACAAGAAAGAAAACCCATAATTTGAGTTCTTTTCACTTAGCAACATTGTTCCATTACCAAAATTTTGGTATCGTTTGTTGATGTAATCAAGAATGGCCTTTCTAAAAGGTTATCTCTGATAAAGGCTCCTGCCCTAGCCAATATTACAGTTACGGTTGAGATAACGGATGTTGCACTAATAATGTATTTAAGTACAATGACTTGGGAGGTTTTTGAGAGGGAGTAAGGATATATACTTCTTTTCTTCACGCCCTTTCAATGTCTACCATTTCACCTAAGGAACGAATAGAATGTGTTGGTGCTTCTAGCACGAATCAACCTCTTGAAGAGAGCGTTGTTCAAATTCTTACTTCAAGGTGATTCCTATTGGTCAAGCAAAGGGAAAAGCGATCCGAATGTGCCTGAGAATATTATATTCCAACTAACTTCTAGAGATTGCATTATTAAATCGACTTTCAGCCTTTTGAAGGTGATTTTCTCAGTCTTAAACTAATGTTTTCTTTACTGTCATTGTTATGGATGAACCATCCTTTCTACTTGTTTTACGTGGTTCTATAGCCTATTGAGACTGGAAATCAAGTGTACTCAGCTTACTTTGCAATGTTCCAGATAGGACATCCTTGATCCAATGCGGATTTTAAGCTTGATGTTCAGAGTTGCCTCTGCAATAACTGGAGGATAAATATTTATGGATTCATACATCATCTGAGTTTCCTATAACTCATGTAGTATTGAAATATGATGCATTTCCCTAATATTTTGAATACTCTTGAAATATATCTAGCTTAATATGTTATGAGTATGTACATGCTGAAACTCTGGCACTTGTTTTTCTGGTATTCTCATCTGAATGTTTCGACAACTTCACCGAATAACAAGTTTAGAGCATATAAATAAAGGAATAGGTGAGAAGATGAAACGGTTTGTGATCGAAGAATATGAAGATTCAAAATCTTTGGATAGGTATAAATAGCAGTATCAAAAAGCAAGCAAGAAGCGAGACTGAGTTCAAGATACACAAGTGTTGATTGAGCAGAGAATAATATATGAGAGTTCTATCTGAGCAGAGATTCATCGCTTGGGCACTTATTTTTCGCCTTAACTGTTGTATTTGTTTGGCCCACAAATCAGCCCATTTTTTTTACTTTAGCCCAAACCACTTAGCCCAATTACCTTTCAACCAAAATAATTGCAAATCAGCCCCCCATTTGTCCCCAAGGGTTTTCAGCCGTGATGAAGAGAGAGAGAGAGTAGAGTGCAGCCAATTTTTGTGGGAAAAGAAAAGAAGGAAGAAGAAAAAGAGAGACCGTGAGTTCTTGTGAGGAACAAAATAGGGAACTCTTACCTTTGTGGACTTCTTTCTACTCTCATTCCCTTAACACTTTGTGTGGAGTGTCCTTTGTGGATTTGGTGTGTGTTTTAGGGAAAACCTTAGTGGTTTTTTGGTTGTGCAATCTTTGTCATTGGAGTGGGACGATCCCTGAGCCGAGGTGACCGTATCGACACCCAACAGTGGCATCAGATCCGCCGTTGCCGCCACTCTGCTGTTGCCTGCCGCCGCCGGAAAATCTCCAGCTTCTGCTACATGCACTCCGGCTGCGTTTTGGTAAGTCGGAATTCCTTTCTTAGAATTCCGCTCGGGTAAATTTTCGATAAACTCCTCTTGGTACCGGTGTGGTTCCAATTTAATTTTCAGCAATATTGTGATACCGGTGTGACTCCGAATTTGTGTAATTTCAGTTTATTTGTGTTACCGGTGTGATTCCGGTTATGTGCCTTAGTTAGTTTCTTAAGTGTAATTTTTTGTGCTTTCGTTGTTATGTCTTCCACGAGTAATCAATATGGTATGGGTCCTTTTGATGGAAAATCCGATTTTGATATTTGGAAACAAAAGATTAAATGTGTTTTAATCCAACAAAAAGCTTTTAGAGCTATAAGTGAAAATTACTTAGAAACCGATGATAAGGGCAAAATAGCTGAAATGAATGAAATGGCATGCTCTACAATTTACTTGAACTTATCTGACTCCGTGATTAGAAAAGTTTGTATTTTAGACTGTGCCAAAGAAGTTTGGGAAAAACTTGATAAGTTATCCACCGACACTTCTTTTCCTGGCTAGTTGTTCTTACTTGAAAAATTCTTTCGCTTCAAATTAGATTTGAGCAAAGATATTGATGAGAATCTTGATGTTTTTAACAAGCTTGTGCAAAATATTAAACAAGCGGGTGATAAACGTATTGATAATTATACTCCTATTGTTTTATTGAATGTCATTCGTGACACGTATAATGATGTTAAATCTGCTATTAAGTATTGTAGAGATGACATTACTCTTGATATTGTTGTGAATGGTTTGAGAAGTAAAGAAATTGGTTTAAAGCATGCTAGGGGTAGTAATGGTCAATCTAAAGATTCTGGTGAAGTTATGTATGTGAGGGGTAGATCTCAGAATAGATCTCAATACCAAAAGCATGATAACAGTAGTAAGAAAACTAATGGTCAAGGGAAGAAGAGGCATAAGTCTAAAAGACGTAATTTATATAATTGTGGTGATCCTGGCCATTTTGCCAAAGATTGTCCTCACCCCAAACAAGAATGAGCATGCTAATGTAGCTAAAGCTAATGATGCAATTGATAAGGCTCATATGGGTGAGGTCTTTGTGATTAGTGATCATATGAATTCTGTGTCTAGTTCTTTGCCAGAAAATGTATGGTTACTTGACTCGGGTTATACCTACCATATATCTCCTTTTAGAATTTTTTTTTTTCTAGTTATAAAGAGTTTGAGCATAGCTCTGTGTTATTAGCAAATGATAAAAAGTGTAATGTGTTAGGAATCACTGATATTTGTTTTAGATTTTCATGCAGCTCTGTGCTTAGACTGAAAAATGTGAGACATGTTCCTGATCTTTGTAATAATTTGCTATCGATTGCTGCTCTTAAGGATGATGGTTTGGAGGGAAAGTGGGGAAAAAGGGTTATGAAAATCTTGAAAAATTAACTTGTTTTGTTTAAGGCTGAAAAGAGAAGAGAGTGGATGAAAATCTGCTTTGAAGGCCGAGAGTTCGCGGAATCTTGGGAGTTCTAGATCCATGAGGAAGGAAAGGAGTGGAAGAGGACATTGGAATGTAAATCATTCGAGGAAAGACACAATGTCGAAGGGGGTGAAGGGATGGATTCATTATAGGAGACATACGAAAACGAGTCGACTAAGCCTAAATCGAAGAACGACAAGAGCAAGAAAAAGAGCAAGAAGAAGAGTGAAGTTGAGGTTCATGAAGAGCATGAAGAAGATGAAGAAATTGAGGGGGGGGGGTTGTGTTGTTTACAGGCGATAAAATTGTCGGCGGGGAAGATAAATATGGGTGTGGGGAGGCCTAATCTTGTTAAGATTTCAAAGGCCATTAAAGGGATAGGATGGTTGAGTGATCAGGTGATTAGGCACAGCAAGAAAGTGCATAATAGGGGAGATAGATATTAGTATGCTACCTGGATTTTGGAAAACCTCCCTGTATTTTTGTTTTCTTTGAGATTTCTTTAGCAGGTAAATATGTAATAGGTATGAGTGTATCTGTATGATTATTCTAAATAACCAGGTTTTTGGTTGACAAATGTTCTTATGCACTATATATTAGACTATCATGCTATGTGCTTCGCAGTTTCACAAATGCAGCTTTCTTTGATTCTAAATCAATGGCTTACTGAATTTGCACAAGGAACACAGAAACACAAAACTACTCTGCTCTAATAGTAGTATTATCTTGAACAATCACATATTGGAAAGTATCATGGAACTATAGCAGAATCTTTAGACAAAATGGTAAGAAAACTATGCATTAAACCTTGCAATCAAACCTGTGCAAAATACTGGCAGGTAAAAGACCAAAATAGCAGGTAAAAAAAAGAAAGACCAAAATAACAATTTTCGTGTCCATTGTATAGTAGCTAAACGGAAGATCAGTTTAGTTGATCTAGAGGATGAGTAACTGTTTCTAGCCGTCAGAAAACCCTTGCTTTGGTAAACTCGATGATAAGTTCCTTGTCATCTTTGCTAGTGGGATATCGATAAAAGATAATCTCGTCTCCAGCTTCCAAGTTGTGTGCATTAACAAACTCCTTCCAACCACAAGTGATGCAATACTTTGTTGTTTCGTCGACATCTCTGTATGATATTAGCATCATTTTCTGATTCTCACCATGTTTGTTGACAATCTTTAGTATCACCTTTTTGCCAGGCTCAATGAGTTCTGCTGTGAGAACTAGAGAGAACAGGAAATCATCCAGTTGATCCCGAGTAATTTGAAGGTGTCTTTTAGCATCGTCAGGAGTTAGATGTTTTGAAAAGAGATGCAACGCTGGTTCTCGCATTTCTTCTGCTTCAGGAGAAGAAGCTGGCAGTGAACTGCAAAAGATGGGATTCTTAAAACATGGTGCATATTCATAAAATCGAACGAGAAGATGTCGTTTATATTAACAAAGAATAGTAATGCAAGAAACAAGATCTAAGCTTTCACTGAACTATGAAAGAATTACATAAATGAATAGTTTGCTGATTTATGAGAAATACTGTGAATTCAAAATAAAAGTTGATCAATCAGGAACAACTTCCACAGAAAATTGAGATTAACATTAGTTGGTTTAAGAGCATATAGCATATCATCTAAACTTTCTGCAGACTTTTACAACAAGTACTATGAATTTTTCAAATAGATCGTCTGAGCAGAATAAAGAAAATAAAACAGTAACATAAAGTTCAGTTTCTGCATATTGAGAAAACTAAAAGCTTCAAACTGCACAATAAACACCATATGTCTATCAATACTGAGAAAACGAATCAAACAGATGAATAAACAAAGAAACCATTTATACTTCCCCAATATATAAATGCAACAGAAAGGGTAAGTGAAATTGACGAAACGATTCAAATCAAGAAGGCAATAATAAAAAGGACTAATTGCAGCAAACCCCCCAAACTATGGGGGTCGGAGCACTTTACAGCCTGAACTATCGATTTGTGCGAAACCCCCCTGAACTACCCGATTTTGTGCGTTTTACCCCCTGAACCGTTGACCGGCAACTGTTGCAAAAAACGTGCTCGGCACGTGATCGCCGGAAGGGCAATTTCGTCTGTTCAATTTTTTTGTATTTTGACACATAAAAAATGTCCCACTCTAAACTATCATAGGGTACGCCCCGAAGTATTGAAGATGACCCCTCTGAACTATTGTACCGTACCCCCTAGGTTATTATAATGTTCATATCGAATGCCCCCTGAACTTTGTTAAGATACCCCCTGAACTTTGTTGAGATACACCCTGAACTATTATTTTTCTGCATTGTTACCCCCTGAACTAAGGTAATTGTTCGGGAGTACCCCCTAAACTTAAAAAAATGTGCGTCAATACCACCTAAACTAATATACTTGTGCACAACTGCCCCCTGACTTATAATTTTGTAAACTCCTTTTCATTTGTTTTTCTTCCTGTGCCTAAACGTGTAACTAACATGTCACTAATTAGACCGATAAAACCAATATTTATCACTTAAATTGCAAATCCTACACAATAAGCCATTTACAAAAATGTGTTTGCCATTAAAACACATCGAATGCTGCCAAAATAATTGAGGTGCATGCCATACCATACACATTCTAATATAGGGCTATTGTTTGCCATTACAAAACATGGAATGGTGACAAAATTACCTGGACAGTTCAAGGCCAACCAAAACACATACATTTCATCCTAAAACTACTACTTCTCCACATCCAATTTTCTTCGAACAGACCTAGTTGCGTACACCGTGTTTGCTTACATCCAAGCCTTTTCCTTGGCCCATCGTGCATTCATCTCTTTCTCCATTTTATCCTCAATAGCAGCGGGATCGGTCATAGAAATGCCAACACTCTTCTCCTTTCCTTTACCCCCTGGATTCTGCTGTTTCTTTTTAGAGACATCATTTTTTGGCTACAAAAACATGAACAAATTAGGGGACTACTAACAAATAGTACTTATGCAACCTTCCAAAAAAAATGCTAACCTCAACATCAACACTCTTCTCCTCCTTTACCCCCTGGATTCTGCTGTTTCTTTTTAGAGACATCATTTTTTGGCTACAAAAATATGAACAAATTAGGGGACTACTAACAAACATTACTTATGCAACCTTCTAAAAAAATGCTAACCTCAACATCAACACTCTTCTCCTTTCCTTTACCCCCGGGATTCTGCTGTTTCTTTTTAGAGACATCATTTTTTACCTACAAAAAGCACTAACATGTTAGTGTTACTTAGAAACATTACTTATCCATCTAAGAGAAAGTGCTAACCTCAACATCAACACTCTTCTCCTTTCCTTTCACAGCTGGATTTAGCTTTTTCTTCTTTGAAACATCATTTTTTAGCTACAAACACCATGAACAAACTAGTGTTACTTAGAAAATTACTAGTTATGAGACAATTCCATGTTTTTATAACAAGTTAATGTAAAACTAACCATGACTGTGGTCTCTTTCAATGGCACCACCTCTTTGTTTTTAGTTGATTCTTTTCCTTCAACATCTTGTTCATTTTCTTCCTCAACAAATCTCACCACCCTCTTTCTTGTCCTAATAGGAGGCAACTCCATTTCACCTCCAGCCTGCTGCATTTCCAACACTACATTATTGTTTTTTGCTTCCTTTTTTTCCAGATTAGTAAACACTCCAGATGCTTTATCCTTTTTTGGTGTGGCCTTTTCTATTTGAAGAAATTCAACTCCAGGATATTGCTCTTCACCTTGCCTGTTACTCCTTGTAGTCATTGGGGAGGCCATTACTCCTTTTATATTCTTGCTAGATTCGGGAATTACTTCAACATTGCCCTCACTTATATGCTCTTCAACAGTTTGTGGAGGCACTTGAGCCTCATCCACTTTGCCATGCTGAGCTACAACTGCATCAACCTGTGGCTCACTCATCTGCTCTGTCACAAGTGGAGGGGGCACAACAACATCAACTTTTATGGTCCTTGGCCTTTTATTGTTCATGGTCCTCTTGCTTTTTGGTGCTGCTGCTAGAGCCTCATCAAGTTGCTGCACCCAATTGGTCTGCAAGACATATAAGATCATCATTTTTGCCATTACATTCAAAGCAACTGGTTGCAACACCCAACTTTTACCATGTTATATTACCTCAGATTCTGTTATTTTTTCTTTAGATTTCAGTTTCCCCTTCTTATCTGTTCCAGTGGTATGTGGGGCTTGGAGATCAACTTCATGCATCTCAGTAGCTGGAGTCTCATTTGTTTGAGACTCAACAACTTGCACTTCATTGGATATATGATCATTCACTACCAATTTCTCAGCCTCCACACCATTGCTGTTGGTTTGTGAAGTTAACACATTGTCAAGTTGCTTCACCCAAGTGTCCTGTATGGCATACAATATAAACAGTTAATTTACATAAGAATATAAATATACAAAGGGTAATTGGTTGTACTAGTTTTTTTTTTCTGTAAAGTTACCTCAGCTTCTTTTCCGTTGGTTGTGCTTCTTTCTTTCACTTTTCCTTTTCCTTTCTTCTTCTTACCAGTTGTTTGTGGGGCTTGAACCTCACCAGCTGGAATCTCATTTGTTTGAGTCTCAACAGCTTGCACACCACTGGATTGAGTCTCATTGACCACCCCCTGTGGTTCCTTTCATTTTCCTCTGAATTGTGCTTCTTTTCCTTTTTTACTTTTAACAACTGTTGCTGGTCCAGGCATAGAGACAGACTGCAAACCACTGCTTGATTGTGGCTCATTCACCACCAATGTTTCATTCCTTTTTCTTAGTAGCCTGTATGATATACTAATATAAGTTAACACATCAAAAAACAAACAAAATACCACAATAAAAGTCATGTAAATAACCTGTGGTTTTGGTCCCTTCCTTCTGGTCTGTGCTTCCTTTCCTTTCTTACTTTTTCCAACAGTGGATGGCCCTGGCACCTCATTTGGTTGCACAACACTGCTGGACTAAGGAGTACTATGCACTTCTCTAGGAATAGGTGCTGGCACCTCTACCCCACTCTCTTCCTGTGGGTGCATGGCTTTTTTCATTGGACAAGTTCTAACATTATGGCCACGGTCACCACAAAACCTACAACTCATCACTGTCCCTCTCCTTGTCATTTTTGTCTTCACACCAGCCTTGCTTTTGGTCTTTAACTGCTCAATTTCTTGAGGAGTCTTCTTCCTCTCATTCGTTTTTGGCCTCCCAGGCATTCTTTCAGGGATTGGTGGTAATATCTTTGGTTGGCTTGAATGTCGCCGATCATCTGGACCATACTATATGTTCATGCAACATTTGTAGAACGTCATGTAAGTAACTTTCTTATAACACTCATGCACATAATCTTCAGGTTTGTACCCCATGAAGTACATTGCATTCACAGCATGTGGACATGGTATTCCTATTAATTGCCATTTCCTGCATGAACAAGTTTTTTCCTTCATGTTAGCAGCCAATGTGCCATCTGGACTCTCCATTTCAAATTCATCTTTCCCATTCCATCGAGGCTGAATTTTAATTGTAGCCTTCTGTGACTCCTCCAACAGCCTAAGTATGTTTGGACAAATGTCATGCTTCCACTTCAGTGCCTGGTCTCTCTTAACATAGATCCTCTTCATCAAAATCAACCTTATCTGCTCCAACATGTCTATGATTGACCTTGTCCTAGCCTCAACTAAAAGAGCATTAAAGCTCTCACACAAATTGTTCAACAAAATGTCACATTTAGCATAGGTTCTAAAGTATGACCTGGACCATCCTGATGCTGGCCTCTTTGCTAGCCATTTGTAAGCTTCCAAATCCTTTGACCTCAACTCTAGCATAACTTTCTCAAAATCCTTGATTCTTGTTGACCTTGCAGCCTTCCATATAAGACCCTTCAATGTCAATCACTTGAAAGAATTTTCGAAGTTATTGTAAAGATGCATAACACAAAACCTATGATCACAATGTGGCATCATTACATTAACTGCATCTATGAATCCTCTTTGCTTATCTGACATAATAGTCCACATGTGACTGCTAGCCACAGTAATCCCCAAGTCATTAACCAAAAAGTTCATGAACCACATCAAGGATTCTTGCTTCTCTTTCTCAACTACTGCATAAGCAAGGAAACATGCTGTTGTTGGCATCTATCCCAACAGCAGACAGCAGTATACCCCCACAGTAGCTCTTTAAATGGCACCCATCTAGACAGATCACCTTTCTACATCCCTCTAGAAACTCTTTTCTTAAACTCCCCCAACAGATATAAAATCTCTTAAATACTTCCCCTTTCTCAGTTTCTCTTGTCTTAATCCTGACAGTGTTTTCAGGATCACTCCTCTTGATCTCAGATGCATACCTCCACATAAGACCATATTGATCCTTTTCAGTAACTATTGTCATGATTTTCACCTTGCTTTTAATTCTGTACATTTGAAATCTGGAGAACAACAACCCATTCTCATTCTGCATAAGGCACTTCATGCTGGTCACATTCCAATTGGGATCAATCTTCACCTTGGCCTCATATTTCTTAGCCAGCCAGGTAGAATTTGCAGCCTTCACATGCTCAGATCTACATCACTCATGTTTTCCACTGTAAGTTTTGACCTGCATTGTCTTTGTTTTTCCCATCTGAGATGCAAATATTTACCAAGTACATGAGGGATGCTTGCATTTAACCTGCACTCTGTCTTTGTCATTCTTAGTGAACTTAATGTCTCTCCCAACTTTGATTGAATGCTGTCTAACTGCTGCTCTAAAGGTCTTGGTGTCATAAAAGCATAAACCAACAAAAAAATCTGGCTCTGCCATGTCCACTTTTGGGTTGAAAACATCATATCCCTGGTACTCATAGTGGTTCTTCTTACTGGAGGCACTTGGTCTCTTAAAACTGATATGTGGCACCATTATTGGTCTACTAGCAAACTGCTCCTGTTCTGTGCGCTCAAACCTCTCATACTCTTTCTCATCATCAGTGACATCACATTCACTATCAACAATGACATCTGAGTAATCAGAGTCACTACCAACTGAATTCTTATCATCACAGTCATCCACAGTCTCTCTATCAACTATCAACTCATCAAATGCACCCACATGACCTCAGCTTCTGCACCATCTCCCTCATTATCTCCACCTCCAACAACCTCTTCTCCACCATCTCCCTCTACACTATGATCATCTTCTCCACCATCTCCCTCTACACTATGATCATCTTCTTCTACATCTTCACCATCAGCTTCATATTCACTATCACTAGATTCATCACCATCTCCCTCTTCTCCCTCTTCACCATCACTATCTACATCACCATCAACAACACCTTCATCTCCCTCTCCCTCATTATCCTCCCTACCCTCATCTACTTCAGGCAAACTGTCTATTGTAATACCCTCCCCCACTTCAGGCAGATTGCCATTTGTAGCTCCCTCACCTACAGCTTCCTCACTCATATCTGCCACTCCAGTGCTACCTAGAACAAAAACCCCCACCATTCTATCCTTACTGATATATTTTCGGATGTTCACTGCATCCTTATCAGTAAGGAGTAGGTCTAGGTTAGTACACTTATTAGGGCCAGTAGTACTTGCAAACAATTCATAGGTTTCCCTTCTTGGGTACCCTACTTCCTTTGCCATGGTATGCAACTCAAGGAAGGACATTTTATCCTCACAGCAATAATCAAAGTCAGTGTATTGCCCTCCAGCATAGCACAAACCAGGAATATTCACAAATTCTCCATGATGATGCATCCTCAGTGTGAAATAATCACTGTTACTCCCTACATAATGATACAATATAGACTATATTATTCACGTGCATCAATATAAAACACATGCAGGGTTTAGACAGTGTAATAATGTTTATATGTGTACTAGGGTTCAGGAATAAACTAATCATTTGCACGTAGACAAGGATTAAACTACCAAAAACTTTTACAATAGGACAAAGGCAGTTCACCGACATAAAAAAACATAAGGGACCACACATGTGGTCCAAACCCATAAAATATACTAAAGATCAAGTTTTTTGGTGGATAAACAAAAGTAAACTTTCTAAAAGTACGAGTATTTGGTCCCCCCACTACAAAACTAATAAAATACTTTAGTAGATCAAACAAAAGCTTAAAAAAATGTACCATAATCTGGCGTGCATCTCCCTTCTGGGATTTCGTCGCCTTCGGCCCTCGCTCTCCAGTCCAAAACCATTGTAGACAATATCAATCGAGTAATGAACTAAAATCCTTAACCAAACAAGCCAATTTCAGAGAGAAATCAGCGAAAACGAAAAATTTGATAAACCCTAATTTTTTCTAAGTGTCGCAATTTTTTCCGTCTTTTGAACGTCTTATTGTATGTTTTAGGGGGTAGATAATTGATGGTGATAAATGGTTCTAAAATGATGAAAAAACCCCCTGCTAAATCACGTGAAAGTCACGTGACAGAATCACAAAGGAATATTCCGGTAAAAAGTTGTCGGTCAACGGGTCAGGGGGTAAAACGCACAAAATTGGGTAGTTCAGGGGGTATTTCGCACAAATCGATAGTTCAGGGTGTAAAGTGCTCCGACCCCCATAGTTTGGGGGGTTTGCTACAGTTAAAATAATGGGAAAATAAGAATCAAGTATGCATTACCTCTGTTTTTTCTCAGTGTTTTGTTGTTCGGTTCTTGAACCCTCTTCCTCGTTAACAGGGATGATCACTTCTTCTTCCTCTGGAACCTTTACAACCCCTTCCATTGAATTGATCGGAGGAGAATAAATGTGTGAAAAGATGATCCTTTTCTTGGGAGTTCGTTTATTCCTTTGGACATAGGGTAGCCACTTGAACCTGCCCCTGTTTTCATATTTTCCTAGTAGCGTTAAAGAAGCCATAGTTTCACCCTCAAGAATCTGATTAGTAATTGAATCATCATCATCGTCATCATCATCATCATCAACTTTAGCAACAACAGATTTTGCCTCATGTTATCTTTTATGACTTCAGTAACTTCCAAAGTATCGTTTGCAACCTTATCAATTCCTTAAACTTATCGATCAATTTTCTAAAGTTTGTGAAAGTAAGAAGATTGTGAAATTGAATAATGTGCTCTATCATTATCTATAATGTAAACAAGTGGATCATTATATTTTTGTTTTATGTGTTTCAAGATTTCTCTGAGTCCATTAGGGTATAAAACTTGTGCTCGAATTTTTTGCTCGTTTGTCAATTATATTGGTGTGAATTTCGATCTCCTATAAGAATGCATGAGATGAATTTCAAGTAGTCTTGAAGTTTCACTTCCTAGAACATATATTCTATGTAAGGAAATGAGTCATTTACCAATGGTTACAACCTCAGCATCAATCGTGTACCTGAAACTAGACGAGTTAACTTTACTTATATGAAATTGAAAAAACCCCTCATCATTTTTGTCTCATTTTCTGTGAACTTAGGCAATCGACTTATGAGACGAACTCTCACACTTTCAGGATGTTTACCTACTATTATCGGTTCTATAATCCTTAAGAGCCAAAAAAATGACAATTTAGCCTTGTGATGGACCGAAGAATGATGCATGTAGTGCCGATAACTAGCAAGGGATATGAAAAAAACACTGCAGTTAAGTGCACAACGCACAAGTTGTCTATCAAACTACAGACTGAATCACATATATATACTCACCATCGTAGCATGAAATCAATAGCTCGATCTTTTGAGTAAATATTGAGAATGTAATTTATGCTTTTGAACTAATATATTTGAATAAATTTTTTATAACAAGCAAATAATAACCTAAAAATTAAAAGATAACTAAAACTTAATTTTAAATAAATAGTTAAAATTTTAAAAATAATTATGGATAAAATATATCTATATATATATATATATTATTCAATTATTAGCAGATAGTTTTATTTTAAATAAATATTCAAAAAATAATAACGTTTGGATATTTTTCTCAAACTATATATTCTTTTTAGATCTTTTCATTTTTAATTTTAATTTCTTTTTGCATATATCTTTTAAATTTTGTTTAAATATATTTATCATTTTAAACCATAGTAAATAGAAATACGATATTCATATTAATTTATGAAAATTTATGTTAAAATATAATTCTACACTAACAATTATCAAAGTTATAAATAATATCAAAGACACACTTTCTAATTTGAGTAGTAACATGTTGGTCAAAGTTAAAGTAGAGGAAGGGCAAAAAAGGAATATTGGGTCTATTTTATACGTTGATTCAAACCTCAGTGGGTGTCACTAATATTATTGAAACCTCATAGAAGGTTTCTAATATTACACCAAACCTCAGGGGGTGCGAGTGATATTATCCCTATTTATTTTGAACAACTCCAACCCATAAGAAGGAGTCTCTTTTGAGAAGTTTGTTAGAAAATTTTGGAAGGAGGGTAATATTATTTTTTCAATTAATCCAAGAAACTTTTCTTGGTTATGTAGTTACTTTGTAAACGGCAGATAGACATGGTATGCACATGAATAGAATTTAAAATGGATTATAACTATTGGTGGTTCTTCTTCATATATACAACAATTTGCTGTTCCACCCCAAAATTTTTGTTGCGATTTTTCAAATGATGAAAGAAAAATGCTCTTTATTCACTCTCTTATGAAACAAGGGGAATTCCCAAGTATTTCCAAGATCTTGAGCAAAAGTAATCCCTCTATAGCCATGATTTTGTTTCTAAGCACAACTTTAAGAAGCAATTTTTTATTGATTTATGAAGATTAATCACTTACACCGATGCTTCACAAAACTCAGTAAGAGTTTTAGAAATAACCTCACTTTTGTTCGTTTTAGAAAACAACATAAGATCATCGAGTAAATGAGAGATAAAAATACCTTTCTTGAAAACTTTTAAACCATGCTGTTTTTTTTTTTTTTTGTTGGACTTTATTAGTAATCATATTAGAAAGTCTTTCTATACACATAATATCTAAACAAGGTGACAAATGATCTTCTTGTCTTAACACTCTCCTAGGATTTGAAGTTTTTCAAAGCTTGTCTATTCCAAATAATAGAATCACTAAGACCCGTAACACTAATAAGACCAATAAGGTGAGGGGAAAACTTGAAGTCAAGAAAAGTTTCATATAAAGTTCAAACTTATCTTGTCATAAGGTTTCTCCTAATCAATTTTGATAATCATACCTCCCGACTTGTACCTTTCATTCTCCTAAGGGAACAGAGAATCGTTTGAGTAATAATAACAATAATTAAAGTTTTTCATACAAGGTATGAAGGTCATCTGAGAAGGCCCCATCAATTTGTTTAAGGGGCTTCAAACTTAAGAGTCTCAGATGAGCAAATTAATGGAGCCTTCTCAAATTTAGAAATAATTTATGAAATGTATGATTCAAGAATGTTTTCTCATAATGTTGATCCTCACTGGATTATCGTAGGGGCTCTAATGATTTTACTTCTTTGTCTTAGAGAAGAATCTTCATTAAAACTAGAGATGGTTGTAATCATTTAAGAATAGAAAAAGTATAATTTTGAATTTAAATATTTAACTTTCAGTTTTATTTTAATTTTTAGGCAAATCTTCGTCCATACTCAACTAACTACTCCTCTTGATGTTATTCTTCTCGGTGCAATTGTAACATAACAATTATTTTAACAATAGAAGAAGATCACATGCTGAAAGTTGGTTTCAAGAAAGTGGAAGAAAATAATACTCCAAAAAGTTGGAAGATGCAGTAAAAGTAGTGCATTTAGCTTGCTACGTCCAATCCAAGAATGATAATTCTCCTGTCTTTGTTGCTTGTAATTTCTTCATTATTCTTCTTTTCTTAAAATGAGTTGTGAAAATTTTGATTATTTCTGTTTTTTTTTTGTTAATTTTCATTGAGAAGGAGAATTTTTGCACATAATTTTTCTATTTCTGGTCTTATTTTTTCTCGAGATTGCGTGGATTACCAAATGTTTCTTTTTTCTTTGTTGTTGTGATAAGCTGAAAATTTTGTGTGGTCACGAGATAATAGTATTGAATATGGATTTGTGATGAAATTCATGAGACTATTAAAAGAAAACAAAAACGAAAAATTAAAATAAGAAACAAAAACAAGAAATTAAATATTTTTATAAAATAAGTATTTTTAATTAAATTTATATGTTTTTACATTTTAGTTAGTAATACGGTAGTTTCTAAAATTGCTTGGAGTATTCTTTTAAAAAATTCAAACATCAAATATTATTTTCATAATTATACTAAACTTCAGGGTGTAAGTATAACAAGCATAATAATATCCTAAATGACACCCAAACAACCCTTAAGTTGTAGATTAGAGGTTTTTGTAAGTCTTCAAACCTCAGGGATGGTCTCTAAAAATTTTCAAACTACAAGGATGGTATCTATAAGTACACCATATCCCAGGGCGTGTTACTTTAATTATCCCTTAATATTAAATGACTTCTTAATGAGTTGGTGGATTTGCTCAACCCATTTATGACCGAATTGATAGTAATTTGTATAACTGAGTTGTCTTAATTATCTTTTTTGTTTTTACATTTTCTGCCATGCATTCAAGGTCCACATAGACTAATGCAAACCCACAAGTTGCACTCCTTACCCGGCCTGACACCATATAGAAGTTTGTTGCAATGTTCGGAAATATATTTGACATGTTTTAAAGAACCGAAAATTGCAAAGGACACATAAACTATTTTCTTCTTAACAAAGTCGAAAATGAAAATGTTTTCGGCAAATTTTGAGAAAACGTTCAAAAAATTTGAATCATGTAATTGTACAAATTTAATAGCAAAACCTCGTTTGTCTAAGGAGTTGGAGTCAATGGATCGGGTGAGAATACTTTGTTCACAATTTGTTCTATTTTGTGTTCCACTTTCTAACTTTTCTTCTTTTGGTTAACCCTAACTAGACCCTAGGGTAGTGTTTGGTTACTAAGATGAGGATAGATTAAAATCGTCATCTATCCTCATCTAGCGCACACTTGGGGAGATGAGTGCAATCGGGCTTTTTGCCAAACGTGACATACACTACAAGAAAATGTCCAAATAGAAAGTGAATATAGAAAGGGAATTGGAGTCACTTTCTGAATAAGTGTAAAATTTAATCAAAATTAAAAAATAATACAACAGAAAGGGAATAATTCGTTTCCTGGCTAAAAAACGGACGAATCCCTTTCTATGTTTTTCGAAATTATTAAAAAAAAAGAAAAGAAAAGCCTGAGAAAGGGAATCATTCGTTTCCCCGCTAAAAAATGGCCGAATCCCTTTCTATGATTTTCGAAATTATTAAAAAAATAGAAAAGAAAAGCCTGAGAAAGGGAATAATTCGTTTCCCCGCTAAAAAACGGACGAATCCCTTTCTATGCTTTTCAAAAATATTAAAAAAAAGAAAAGAAAATATTGAGAAACGGATCTAGGCCTTTCTTCACGAAGAAAGGCCTAGATCCGTTTCTCTCTGCCATATTAATTTTGAGAAACGGATCTCTCCCTTTCTTTCTCCCACCGTCTTCTTCAACCCCGAATTCCCTTTCCCCTTCACTCCCGCGAAATTAACAACCAATTTCTCCCCCAAATTTCAGGTTTCGACATTTTCGCGTACAAAGAAGCTTTAAATCGACCTAATTTCTCCTAGAACCAGGTAAATCGACCTAATTTCTCCTATTCTTCTACTTTCTCTCACTAAAAATCTCTTCGAAAAATTAGGGTTTGTACTCGAAATCGTTTAAGCTTTTGATACTGTGTTCTGTTTACTGATTTGTTCAATATTTTCGGTTGTTCGTTTAATTTTGGAGTTGATTTGAGTTTTTGTTTGTTTCAGAACCAGGCAGGCAGTACTCTCGTTTGGACACTCTCAATTCCTCAACCTGTAAGTACTTCTTCAATTTTCAGCTGTTTTTGTGAAATTTTTTTCAATTCAATCGCTCTTTCTATTAATCAATTGAAAAAATTGCGTAAGATTCTGCTTTTTCTTTGTTTTTTCGTATTTGAATATGATTGCAATTTTTACAAGTGGAATTTATAACTGCAAAAAGTAGATGTTGTTGTAGTTGTTGTTGTTGTTGTTGTTGTTGTTGTTGTTATTGTTATCCTCTTTGTCGTTTCTATTTTTTATGGTAGATATAGTTTACACCAATTATTGTGTATGATTTATATATATTTGTTTTCGGTTTATTGATTAATTTGTGTGTTGTGTTGTTTTTGTTTTGAGTTTCATTATTGGGTGCTATTTATGATTCTAAGGTATGCAAGGTTTTGTTTTGCTGTTTGATAGAATCTCCTTGCTTTTGGATATGAACTTTGGTGGTGTTTTTGTTGATTTTAAAAAAAGAATAGAGTTTTTATTTTTTTTAAAGTGCTTTTGTGATTTCAACATCACTATTTGGGATATATAGAAGGTTTGCATATCGGTGACAATAGGTTTTCATTTGTGCCGTGATTTTCACCTGCATCTGTTTGCTATACTTAGATCAATAAGCGAGATGATTACGGATTAAACTTTTAAGTATTTTCTATAACATTGATGCTGGAAATAGTTGTATTGTGTGTCCTGCTTAATTGATGTAACAAGCTTACGGAAGATATATGAATTCATGTGTTTCTTATAGAACGTTTGTTATATTAAATCGGTTCTGGTGTTTTAACCATTTGTTAAATTGGTGATCCCTTAATTACTGAAGTTCAAATGAGCATCCTGCTTGTATCCGACATGGTACCCGTTGAGAAGCTTAAAATTACGATGCATAGATTCGAGGCTTTTAGTTTGATTCATATTAGATGAAAGGCTCTGTTGAGCTTATTGGTGGCGAGTACTTCCCCTGAGTTTCTGCTCTCATTTTTAATTTATTCTTCACCTATTGTATGGGGAAAAGCTCATCTACACGGTTTACTTGTCCATCTTCAAGCTGTTCGTCTAAACTTTTCTGAAGTTCAATCTGATATACAAGTGATTCAGCCACTGGAATTTTTCTGTTGTGCATATTATGATTTTCTTTGTGCAAAAAGTTGGTTTCAGAATCCACTGTGTCTATTTTTACATATGAAAAGTTGGTTTAGAATAACTACCCTTGTTCAGTGATCATGCTTGATAAAATCAATGTTTTCAATCTGAAAACATGGAGTTTGAGGCAGTGAATTCTCACTGCCTCAAAATCAACGTTTATAATTTGAAAAAATTGAGTTTGAGACAAGAAACAACATGCAATTCTATGTCAATGTGCAATTCTATGTCAATACATGCAGATATCTCTTGGGTTTTACTTGATTTGAGAATATTGATTTAACTAATACTATTTATTTTTATTTCAGATGGATAACAGGAATCCTATGACCGACAGAGGTGGACGTGCAACGAACATTACATATTGCAGAGGCAGAGGTAGAGGGAGGAATCAGGCCATGTCTGGAGCACCCACAAGACCATATACCCTGACAGTGGCTGGAGTCCAGAGTACTTTTGAAGGGGTGACGCAGCCTGGGCCGTCTGCTGAATCAGGATATCCCGGTGGTTTCCAGGGGTATGGAGCGGGCACATCTACTCATTTTATGCAGCCTGCTCCATCACCATCCCCTCGTTTATCAGGGACCCCAGCCCGAGTGCATCATTCATTTGGCGTGGGGCACATCTCGAGGTCTTCATCACAGGGATCACACTCAGCCTCAATGCCAGCAAATGCCTTGCAGCAACAAGCAGAGAACGAGGGGAGAGAAGGTGATCTGGAGGTTGATGGGATCCTTGAGTACGAAGATGGATCACGAGGCCGTACCAAAGGCCTTCAGCCCCCTGCCAATCCAACAGATAGGCCTTGGATTTCATTCCATCGTAGTGAGGGGTTTAGAGATCCGAGGACGATTAGTGGCACGATTGGTGCAAACTTGAGGAACATGTGCAAAAATGTGTACCTGACATACGGGCAGTGGTTGGATCGGGACACAGAAGCGTGTTGGCAAAGGTTTAAGGTAGTTAACAATTTGTTATTTTTATTAGTTTTAAGATATGTTACTTATCTTTAGCACGCATGGATGTTAATTAAGCTTTGTTTTTGGTTGATATTGCAGAATACTTTTCAGTGGGATCCAGCATTGGAGATGCGTGTACGTGAGCAATACAATAAGGTGGCTCGGGAGCAATTCAGTGGGTCGATGAATTATGCCAAGAGGTGGTGGCAGAAATGTCAAAAGAACCCCGATCATGCTAGGACACACAAATGCTGGATACCCGAAGAATTACTGAGGGGCTATATCACTTATTGGAAGTCCCCTGAAGCTGAACAGAAGTCAATTCAGGCTTCAGAGAACCGCGAGAAAGGAGAGAAGGTTCACTACTTCGGAGGCTCGATTAGTATTGATGGCCATAGGGAGAAACTGGTATGTTTCTAATGATTACCATGTCGACTGTGTAGTTTAATATTATAAATGCTTTCCTTTTAAGTGAAATTGTGAAATAATTGCACTTTAATACTTGTTTTATGAAATGAATGTGGTTTAACACTTGATTTGTGCAAGTAGTTGTATTTTAGTTAATGGATTGTGTTGATTTGATGGATATAGATTTCAATTGAGTGTTGATTTTGTGAATGGGTTGTGATGGTTTTGATTAGATGGATTTCATTGATTGTTGACGGTACATTTTGTGAATGGATTGTGTTGATTTTGTGAATGCAGTGGATTGTGTTGATTTTGTGAATGCATTGGATTATAGTTTCTAATGTGTTAAATTGCAGGCCGTAAAACTAAATGTTGATCCGGATGATGTTCCATTCCATTTGGTCTGGAGAGAAACTCATGTCAAGGTAATGGCCAATGGAACTGAGGTGTGGGCAAACCCGAGAGTGAAGCAGGCATACGTGAGTATAAAATTAACAGATTGTTTTGTATGTTTTTTAATGAATTGTATAAGTATGTTTACGTGACAAATATTCTATTAACAGGATGCCTATATTGCTTATTGCCAAAATAAGTGGACATCTGAAGCCGATTGGCCCATTTGGGATTTGGACAAGTGGTTGGAGATTACAGGGCCCGTCAAGAAGAATAGGCTGCCTGGCTTGCCTACAAGTGGTGATCCTGAACTAGTAGGGGTCCAGGTTCGCAAACACCCAAAGTACATTCACGTCGAATCGAGCAGTGCAAGGCGCGAATACGAGGGCCAAATTAAATATCTACAGTCGTCGAACGAGGAGTTGAAGAAGGATAACGAAGACTTGAAGATGTGGTTGGCGGTGCTTTCTGAGAAGGTCGGCATGCCTATCCCTGCACGATTTCAGACGTCGAGTGCGGAGACCTGTTACGTGTCGACGGAGGCTCATGTTGACTCCACCCACCAGACAGCGCATCAGGGTCCCTGGCAGGAGAATGACGACGTGTACAAGCCAGGACCACCTGATAGAGACTCTCGACCACCGCAAGATCCACATGGTTCCCAGCTTCATCGTAGCCGCCCAGGAGGTATTGAAGAGCATGTAGATTTTGGAGATTATGCTTTTTAGATCTAGTGATATATATACATTTTTGGTAGCCGAATGTATTTAGTACTACTCTAACCGACATAGGTTGATTTTGTTATTATTACTTATCTAGTCGTGGATGTCAATTCATTTTGATCTCTTAATTGTGAGTTGGTTCATTTTGTGAATGTGGGACCGGAGTTTATTTTGTGAATATGGGATCCGGTGTTTATTTTGTGAATATGGGAACCGTTGTTGATTTTGCGAATAGATTGTGTTGATCAGTGATTTCAGGGATTGTACTGTTGCTTTTGTGGACATTTGTGAATGGATAGTACTATTGATTTTGTGAATAGATTGTGTTGAATTTGATAGAATGGATTGTGTTGATTTGATGGACAGTTGTGAATGCATTGAAAGTGTTTATTGAGTGAATGTGCAGGTCATGGATAGAGTTTGAGGGAAACTCTATGTTTTCAAATTGAAAACATAAGAAATTGAGGCAGTGAATTCACTGCCTCAAAATGCATGTTTTCAACTTGAAAACATTGAGTTCGGGGCAGTGATTTCGCATAGAGTTCTGTTTCAAATTGAAAAAAGAAGAAAGTGGGGCAGTGAATCCAATGCTTCACATTCTCTGTTTTCAATTTGAAAACATAGAGCCTGAGGAAGTTAAAATTCACTGTTTCAAATCATATATATTAAAACCAATTAATATATCATCAAATATAAATAACTTGGTTCTCACAAATGTAAATTTCAATTTTGAAACACGTTTTCACTAATATAGTAAATAAACTAACAAGAAAATTACATATAATCGGGGTCATTTTCATCGTCGCATTCTAAAACATCGTCTGCCTCTTCATATACTTCACGGACATATTCTTCTTCAACTTGAGCATTGTCATTATCTTCGACACACACAAATTCATCATCGGCCAATAACACGCTGTTGTCGTTCACATTGAATTCATCAACTGTTGTGTTCAACGAAGTGCCTATGTCTTGGTAGACATTTGTTGTTGGCGAAATAGAAACAGAGGTTGTGTCAACTACATATCTAGCTCTCGTGGGGCAAACTCCCCACCATCCTCTTCTTCTTGCACCTTGTTGAGATGGATAAGTCATATAATACACCTGTTTTGCCTGACTTGCAAGAACAAACGGTTCAGATGTACCTGTCGAAAGGCGCTTTCCAGGATTTATGTCCACCAAACCATAAGTTGGATGCGTTCTCATTCCATGATAAATGTCGAACCAATCACATTTGAAAAGAGTGACATTTTGTAAAAGTCCGCTTCCCCAATAATCCAATTCTACCACCTCCTGAAGCATTCCGTAAAAAACTATTTCTGATGGATCACCAGTACTCGCCTTAACATAAACTCCACTGTTCATTGTTTTTCTGCCTGTGCCATATGCCAGTGTATGAAATCTTAATCCATTCACGGTATACCCTTTATAACTTCGAGCTTTGTAATTGGGACCATATGCTAATCCACGAATTTGAGGATCCACATCATATCGCCCGGAGTACACAGCCTCTTTGAACCACGCAACAAAATGATTGTTGCGCATTGAGTCAATCTCGCTCTCCCGAACCCCCCTGCACACCTCCTCGTCAAACAACCTGTCAAAGTAATAAATTCACGTTTCAAGTTAATATATGCGCATGTCGTTTAATGATTACTACAAGTCAACTTTATACGTACAAAATGGTACCTTAGCCAGCATTCCACTTCCGGACAGTTCAGAAGAATATAAAGCTCAGCCGCTTGATACTCTGCCTGTGTCAAATTCTTGTTACTACCACGTCCCAAGTCCTTCCCTCTTTTTTGAAAGACAGATATTGTAGATTCATTATGATCCATCTCAACCTCGTTTCAGTTCAAACGATTCGCCCTAGTTTCAACACCATATTCAAAATAATGTGATGAAAAGTTAGCAATTTCACCCATGACATACGCCTCGCAAATTGACCTTTCTACATGAGCCTTGTTTCCCGCATCCCTCTTCAATTCAAACATGCGCCTAACATTAAAAGATAATAAAAATTAGTGCTATAAAAAAAATGTATTTGTGAAATAAATATAAAAAATTACTAGTTACCTTTCAAATGGGTACATCCACCTATATTGAACAGGACCGCCAACTTTTGCTTCCCAAGGAAGGTGTATTGCCAAATGCTCCATCGAATCGAAAAAAGATGGAGGAAATATCTTTTCTAGTTTGCACATTGTCACCACAATTGAACTCTCAAGCACCTCCATGTCCGATTTCCGTAGTTCAGTAGCACACAAAGCTCTGAAAAAATTACTAACCTCGACTAGTGGACCCAAACACTATCTGGCAACAAGTCGCGAAATGCAATTGGCATCAATCTTTCCATAAAAACGTGGCAGTCATGACTTTTCATCCCAGTCAGCCGAAGATGCTGCATTTGAACACACCTTGAGATGTTAGATGCATATCCATCTGAAAATCGAAGACCACGTAACCATTCCAATACTTTGATCTTTTGATCTCTACTCAGACAATACACTGCTTTACGCTTGTACAGTTTGCCATCTCTCCCTGTTTGCAAAAACAAACTTCTTCGATTTGTTAACAACTGTAAATCCCGTCTGGCATTCATGTTGTCTTTCGTTTTATCCGGATCGTCCATCACTGTATTCTTGATATTGTCAAAAAAGTTCTTCTCACAATGCATCACGTCCAAGTTACGACGGATTAAGTTCTTTTCCCAATAAGGAAGTTCCCAAAAGATACTTTTGTGACACCAATTGTGTTCTTTACCAAATCCAGCAATATGATCTCGACCGGTACCAAAATCAACATCTTGAAGAAGCTCTATTTGGATCTTTATTTCACAACCTGATCTTCTCAAGATAGGTGCATCTGTCTCTATTCGACCTTCCAAAAAATCATTAGCATTCATTCTCCATGGATGGTCAATAGGCAGAAACCGACGATGACAATCGAAGAAGGAGGTTTTCCGACTGTGCTTCAGCTGAAATGCTTTAGTGTCCTCCATACAATAGGGACAAGATAGTCGACCACATGTACTCCACTGGGAAAACATGCCATAGCCTGGATAATCACTGATCGTCCACACTACTACAACTCGCATTAGAAAATTCTCTTTTTGATGACTGTCGTATGTCTGGACACCTGACTCCCATAACATTTTTAGTTCATCAATTAACGGTCGGAGTAGCACGTCAATCTTTTTGCCAGGGCTCTTTGGCCCAGAAATCAGTAGAGTAAGAAAGATATACTCTTGTTGCATGCACAAATCAGGAGGAAGGTTATACGGTGTCACGAAGACCGGCCAACACGAGTAAGGAATTGAAGAGTTTCTAAAAGGATTAAAACCATCCGTGCAAATTCCCACTCTAACATTACGAGATTCAGCAGCAAAATCAGGATATGTGGCATCGAACGATTTCCAAGCTTCACCACATGCAGGGTGAATCATTACATCACTATCTCCTCGACACTTTGTATGCCACGTCATGTGTTCTGCAGTGTTACGTGACATATACAATCTCTGTAGACGAGGTGTCAATGGTAAGTACCACAATTTCTTTCGTGCAATGAACTTCTTTTTAATCTCGCATGGCTCATACCTCGATTCTCCGCATTCTGGACATGCTGTCCAACTATCACTCTCGAATTCTCCGTAGAACAGAAAACCATTGTTAACACAAACATCATAGGTTTTGTAACCGAGACCTAACCTCCTCATAAACCTCTTCACACTGTACATAGAATCAGGCAGTTTGTGACGATCAGCAGGACTCAATAGTGTGTGTGCGTGTTGTATAATCTTTTCGCAACCAAAATTTGTAATCTTACAAAGTATCTTGTTCGAGAGTAGTTGCGATACCCACTGCAGTACTGTTGTGGTTACCCCTATGTGTATAGGCACCTCTGCTTCCTGTAACATTTCAAAAAAATCTTTTGCCTCACGGTGTGGTTCTTCTTCGTGATCATCCTGATTGTAATTCGTGTGTTGGAACTGGCTACCGAATACATCTTCAACCATCTCTCTATACCGACCTCCTGCGTTGTCATGATGAGAAGATGACTCCCCAAAGTAAGTCGTAGGTGGTTCATAACTCATATCATCCTCGCCATGTGCAGCCCACACGTAGTACTGAGGAACAAAACCCCACTTATAAAGATGTTTCTGGATCTGTTCCCATCTCCCATTTTTACTATTACAACACCTTATGCACGGGCATTTAGCTTGTCCACGTGTTAACAACTGAGTTTGTGAAAATACAAATTCTAAAAATCGGTAGACACCTTCTTGGAAATGACTAGTCAAATTTCGGTTGTGATACATTCTATCATACATCCAACTCCGATCTTGGTTGTTATGCATTGTGAGAATAATCTGGAATAACAAATTAACTTAAATCAAATTAACAAATAATAATTTGATTCAAATGGAATATATCTATATTAAAGCTCGTAAAAATATCAAAGCTTAACTAATTTAAATGAACAATAAATTCCACATTTATGTCACATATCAATCAATAAATATACTTCAAATTACATGATATATAGTACTAATTCTAGTTATTAATCAATTGTACTCATTTAAACAAACATCAAAATAAACATCAAAGAAATGAAATATATATGAAGGAAAAATACCTCTAGATGTCGGAGTTGTTGAAGGTCAACGTGAATATGTAAATTGAGAGGTTTTCTTATAAAAAAAAATTTGAAGAGAATTTTTAAGGGGAAAAACGTAGTATATTTTGTGTATGAAGAGGAAAAGAAGAAGTGTTGGGGAAGATAGGGAACGTGTAATGCAGAGAGGGATAAGGGAAAATAGCTGTAAAGTGGAAGAAAGGCAATATTCCCTTTCTATTCCCTTTCTACGGAAGAAAGGGATTTAATCCCATTCTATGACAGAAAGGGATTAAATCCCTTTCCACGACAGAAAGGGATTAAATCCCTTTCTCCCGCCTTAATACACGCGGATCATGCCTTTTGGGCATGATCCGCGTGAGTGAAGAAAGGGACTTGTCCCTTTGTTCACATTTTATTTCATTCTATAAAAACCCCCACCTCCTATTCACAATTTACTCTTCCTCACCCTCAACATTTCTCCATCTTTTTTTTTTAATTCAAGGTTCTCCTTCTTGTTTCATTAAACCATATGAGAAATAGTAATTACATTTCATGAGAACAATAAAAAAAAGGAACGGTTCAAAATTCAAGGGATCTCCATCTTCTTCATTTTTTTTTTATCCTTAGTTGTTTAATAGTTTTTGATAGTTTTATGTAATTAATAATATTTTATTGTAGTTTCATTCATATATATAATATATAACATTGTTTCATTCATGAGATTTTTAGGTTTCATCCATGAATTTTTTATGTTTCATAATGTATATTAATAGTATTTTGCTATTTCTTGTAGAATATTAAAACTATATTGTAGTTTTAACTTTTAATTAATTACACTAGTAGTTATACCATCAATATAAGTTGTGTAGATATATAATTATTTAAATGTGTTATATATAAATACATAAATACTACATACTTAGTTACAAATTAAAAAACTTAAATTTATATTTTTAAAATCTAATTACAATACAAAAGTGGCAATAAAATCTATTTTTTTTTATTCTCGGAAATGACAGAAACGGATATTTCCGTTTCTGCCCTGATTTTTTGTTTCTATATTGTATTATTTGTATCTATAATATTCATTCACTGATTTTTTTTTTATGGTAGAAAGGGATTAATTTCTTTCCCAGATTTTCGAAATGAGAAAAAGGGAATGCTCCCTTTCTCAAATTTTCCGATCCCGCCGATTTTTTTGCCAAATTTTTAGATTTTTTCAAAAAATGTGATAGAAAGGGATTTGTCTCTTTCCCAAGTTTTCACAATTCACATTCCCGCCACTCTCGCCAATTTGTTTAGCCTAAAAATTGTAATAGCATAGAAAATGATGATTCTCTTTCTGTGTCAGAGAAAGTACATTTTCCATTTCTATGGAAGAAAGAGATTATTCTCTTTCTGTGTCAGAGAAAGAACCTTTTCCCTTTCTATGGGAGAAAGGGATTATTCTCTTTCTCCCATAGAAAGCGATTATTTTCCCCTTTCTGTTTTTTTTAGCAACCATGCCTACTGAAAGGGATTGTGGAAACGTCATAATCCCTTTCTGTAGCTCTACAGAAAGGGATTTCTACCCTATGGAAAGGGATTTGAGTCTTTCTATTTGAACATTTTCTTGTAGTGATAGCCCGACACTGTAGCACGTTTTATCCCTCGTTTTAATCTCGCCCCTCCCCTAAGATTATTTTATCTCACTTTGGTGAGATTAATTTACCATTTGAAATTCCTGATCTGCCCCTTAGTTTTAACAAAATGGTTGCACTTTTTAACCATAATTTTAAAGCATTATATATATAAAAATAATAATTTTAATAATTACTTTTATATTGTATAATAAATACACACACACACACACACATATATATATATGTGTGTGTGTATTTATATATATATATTATACAATATAAATATATATATATATATATATATATATATTTATATATATATATACATATATATACATATATATATATATTTCAATAATTACTTTTATATTGTATAATATATATATATATATATCAATAATTACTTTTATATATGTATATATATAAATATATATATATATATATATATATATATATATATCAATAATTACTTTTATAGATGTATATATAAAAATATATATATATATATATATATATATATATATATATATATATATATACATATACATATATATATAAACATATATATATACGTATATATATATATATATATTAATAATTACTTTTATATATGTATATATATATAAATATATATATATATATACATATATATATATACATATATACATATATACATATATATATATATATATATATATATATATATATATATATATATATATATATATATATGTATGTATATTTATATATGTTTATATATGATTTATATTGTATAATATATATACACATACACACACATATATATATATATATGTATATATATGACTTTTATATTGTATAATATATATATATATATATATATACATACACACATATATATATATATATGTATATATATATATGTATATATTTCAATAATTACTTTTATATTGTATAATATATATATATACATACACACATATATATATGTAATACAACATCATATATGTTATATAACGTACCGAATGTTTATATAACTCTTCAGGGGCATTATTGTCAATTCACGTGTAATCTTACAGGCGACATTCAAAGCAAACACAAAAATTATCGCGAAGATACATTTGTGTGCAAAATTAACAAGCTAAGCAAACACATGTATAAAGTTATGGATAACTTTAATTCTAGAATTTATGTCAACTTTAATCAATCTACAGATTAAACAATCCCCCAACCAAAAACTAGCTAGATAACTTAATTTTAATTTAAACTAATTAAAACAACACCAAATCCCAAGCAATCAAGGATCCTCAATCCACTAAAAATCTTTTCTTCTCCATCATCCGTCTCCATCTCCTTCATCCTTCCCCTTTCTCCAATAATCTCCTACTATGTTTTTATTTGTTGATTCTATTTGCCAAATAATCTTGTATCAAGAAACTTAATCAATAATATTTTTGTCACAAATTTCATTGATTCATGTAATATATATATATATATATATATATATATATATATATATATATATATATATATATATAAATCGTCTATAAAAAAAATCATCTATCGAGAAATAATCACAAGTATAAACATGTTTCATTTGATATACTTGTTGAGACATTTCAAAGGACATCTAGTCAGCAAATTCATTACCATTGAGAAATTCACTGATTAATAACATAAGAAGAGAACAACCAAGGAAATTCCCTAAGTTGTTTGTTGTTTTCTCTGTTTTTGAGCGGTAGTGCAAACATTTTGGTTTAGGTGTTTGATTCCATGCCTTTGCTTGTTCTTGTTTGATTAGCTGAGTACTCATAAAAAAAAATTAAAAAAATTAGCAAAAGTAAACCTCAGTAGTTTGAAGTTGAATGGGTATAGTCGAAGAAGATGGAAACTGTTGGTGTGGATGACAGAGAGATGGAGCAAGAGAAGGATATGAAGGAGATGAAAAGATTTTGAGGATTGAGGATTAATTAGCTTGGGATTTGGTGTTTTTTATTTTGTTTAGATTAAAAGAAACTAACTATAATATATGTAGATCAATTAATTAGAAAAAGTAAAATTAAAAAGTGGGACACAGAGTGTAACAAATTATGGGACAGAGAATCTTCACCTCAATGGATCGACATTTCTCAGTCTGAGAACAAAAGGAATTAATAGATAGTGCACTGCAGTTGCGTCGATGACTTTTTGGCAACATGTATTTCCTAACAGATAGATGTGCAATATTCGGATATCTCACGTAGTATAGGGTGTCGCATTTCTAACAAATATATGCAACTCCAACCCTACATCACCTCCTGACAACCAAATACCGCAGCTTAGTTTAATTAATACTAGAAATTTATAGTAAAAATGCTAAGTATACATGCTATAATTTTTATCTTAGGAGTCTCGGGAAAACACTACTAGAATACTTTAAATGATCCCTTTCATCTAGTTGACAGTCAAGTCGTATGCAAGTAGTGTGATTCTGATATGATTTTCATTATCAACATGAACTAAAAAGAGAGAAGTAAAATTAATAGAAGAAGCACAAAAGGCAAAAAAAAAAAAAAAAAAAAAAAAGAAGGAAATAACGTCACAAAATAGTAAGAGTTTTAGAAAAATCACATTTAATTTTATTTCACAAAATGGTGATTTTATGTTCCACGAAATATTTATTATTTTTCTCGCTTTCAATTACTTCACTAATTTTCTGTCTCTTCTATTTTGACCACGATTTAATAATTTTTACAACTCATATATTTGGTCGGTGGCATCTGAAATAAGAAAAGAAGCAAAAAAGGAAATAAATAGTTATGCTTGTCCATCAACTCGAGACTGATATACATTTACCTCATATTCCTCTTTGGAGTTGTTTGCATTTACATACAACTCAGTCATACCTATAACGATCATTTCCTAGGGTTCTCTGAATTAATCTCTTCTAATTAGACTTATAATTTGTAAGAATTTTTTTTCTTTGTTCCTTCAAATTTGAGCAAATCTTTTTGTTTAAATATTAATTTTCGCATCATCCATTGTTATACATTATGAGTTTTTCTATGTTTTGGTTCTCACCGTTTCATGCAAAAAGTTTGCATCTTTAAGATGAGAAGACTAAATTCAGGGGATAATTCATTTGCCACCTTTGATCTTTGTTCCTTTTATTGCTAAATCAAGTTTTTATAGATGACTAGTTAACCTTCTTATGTGTTTGAATTCAAATGTCAATGAGGGCACAACTTGTTACATAGCAGATTTTCGAGATCCCGACCCGTATACACAAGTTTTCATTTTTTAGATTTTTTAACATTTCTATCCATAAGTCGAGGGCTGCATTTTATCTATTTTCTACCCTTTGTTTCCACCTAGATTATATTATTAACGGAAATTTGGTTGTCAAAAGCTGGTTGGATTTGATTTCTGTTGCAAAATCCAACATCTGAAATGAGCGGAGGGATGAGTTTTATGGCCATTATGGGCGACATCAATCGCTCTATGTATTGAATCGAATGATCGGATCAAATTTGATAAATCGAAGAAAAATGTTATTAGAACTGAATGATTATTGAGAGTTACAGATTGAGATCAAACTAGAGAGAGAGAGCTCTCGTCACAAAACAGAACAAAAAGAATCAGAAAAAGTAAATAAACTAACTAAACTAATCCTATTTATACTTAACAGAATAAAACAGAAAATTACTAAAATTAGAAAGCGCGCTCCAACAACTCCAACGGCTAGTTTGAAAAGTTACTAAAAATAGCAAAATGCGATCATAAAATCGCATTTTGAGATGTGAGTTCAAGACCCCCCCCCCCCCCCCCCCCTCTCAAGATGGCCATGAATATTGTGAATGCCCATCTTGGACATCATTTGCTGGAATGGAGGTAAGGCCAGGGGTTTGGTGAGGATATCAGCCACTTGGTGCTCCTTTCAGATGTGAAAAATCTTCAAATGACCTTGTTGAACCTTCTCTCGAACAAAATGACAGTCTATTTGTATGCATTTTGTTTGCTCGTGGTGAACTGGGTTGTTTGCAATGCAGTATGCACTCTTGTTATCAGTGAATAACAAAGGAATCTTCTCTTCTTTAATCTGCAACTCCTTGAGAAGCTGTTGAATCCATAAGATTTCACAAGTTGTGGAGGCAATAGCTCTGTACTCTGCCTCTGTAGATGAGCGGCTAACTGTAGGCTGCTTCTTTGTCTTCCAAGAAATCAGAGAGTCTCTCAAAGACGCAGCAAAAACAATGATGCTCCTTCTTGTTTCAAGGCAAGTTGCCCAGTCACTGTCACCAAAAGACTTTAAGTGAGTAGATGAAGTAGATGGATAGAAAAGACCATTACCTCGGGAGGATTTGATTTATCTCAAAACCCTGTGAGCAGCAGCAAGATGATTAATTATTGGTCTTGACATAAACTAAGTCAGACATTGTATACAGTAGTTTAGGTCAGGTCTGGTTATTGTTAGATACAACAACCTGCCTACAAGCCTTATATACTCAGTTGGTTCATCTAAGAGAGGAGAGTCTGCTGTGAGAAGTTTTGTTTTAGATTCCATAGGAGTAGCAATAGGTTTGCAAGTCAGATAGCCTGCTTCTGTTAGAATATCTAAGGCATATTTTCTCTGGCAAAGAACAATGCCTTTCTTTGATCTTGCTACTTCAATTCCCAGAATATATTTAAGAGTTCCAAGATCCTTGATAGTGAATCTTCTATCTAATTAAGCTTTGATGTTCTCTATTTCATTCATGTCATTGCCTGTGAGTATTATGCCATCGACATAGACACATAAAGCTGTAAAATGACTGCCCTTTTTCTTAATGAACAGTGAAGAATCAGTGATAGCCTGAGTATATCCACAAGCAAGTAATGCATCAGTAAGCTTGTGAAACCACTGTCTGGAAGCCTGCTTTAGGCCATATAAACTTTTCTTCAAAAGACACACATGTTTGTCATTTGGTTTGAGATATCCTGGAGGGGGTTTCATGAATATTTGTTCATCCAAATCTCCATGCAGAAATGCATTATTGACATCTAACTGGTGAAGGAACCAGTTGTGTGAAGGAGCTAATGCAAGCAAAGTTCTAACTGTGGTGAGTTTGGCTACTGGAGAAAATGTATTGAAGTAATCCAACCACTCTTCTTGAGTGTATCCCTTAGCTACAAGCCTTGCTTTATACCTTTCAATGCTCCCATTAGCTTTGTACTTTACTTTATATACCCATTTACAGCCAATACAGTGACTGTTAGAAGGCAATTCTTTCAATACCCAAGTATTTGTCTTCTGAAGAGCCTCAAGCTCTTTTTGCATAGCTAATCTCTACTCTGGATGTTTGTTGGCTTGTGTGAAAGATTTAGGCTCAGAATTATTGGAGATAGATGCAGTGAAAACCCTGTGAGAATCACCAAGCTGAGATGTAGATAGATAATGCTCAATAGAATATTGTTTGCCTTTAGCTTGCTGGAATTGAACTGAATTAGGTTTGTGTAAGGATTCCGGTAACTGATAATCATACACCTGAAGATAAGTAGGAGGAGCAGTATGTCTAGTGGACCTTCTTATAGGAGGAACATAAGGTTCAATTACAGCAGCAGAAGGTTCAGGCACAACATCAAACTGATCAGGTATAGTAGCTTCTGTAACAATATTTTGAGAAGAACAATAGCTTCTGAATTCATTGTAGATTCAAGATTATAAGAATCATCTTGATTATAAGACATCAAGTATGGAGTATTAGGAATCTGAGAGTTATCACCACTCTCAGAATCATATTGAGGAATAATCTCTCGAGGTTGAACATAAGGAATGTTCTCATCAGAATTCAGTGATATGAAAGAATCTGTACAGATTCTTCTTGATTGATGATCTGAATCCAGAACTGAAAGATTAGAGGTTTTGTAAGGATAAATATGTTCATAAAACCGAACATTTATAGAAATGAACACGCTCTTTGTATCAATATTCAGAAGTAAATACCCTTTTGTGCCCTCAGGGTATTCAATGAAGACAGATTTAACATCTCGAGGATCAAACTTCTGTCTATGAGCAAAATTGGTGGAAGCATAAGCTAGACACCCAAAAACTTTTAGCAATGAATAATCAGGAGGTTTCTGATATAAAACCTCATAAGGACACTTGTTTTGCAGAACTTTAGAAGGTAGTCTATTGATTATAAATGCTGCCGTAGCAACACAGTTACTCCAATATTCCATTGGAATGTTAGACTGAAACTTGAGGGATCTTGCAACTTGTAAGAGATGCTGATGTTTGCGCTAAACAAGACCGTTCTGTTGAGGTGTTTCTACACATGAAGTTTGATGAATGATGCCCAGAGCATGATAGAAATCTTTTAACAGAAATTCAATTCCATTATCTGATCTTATGATTTTTATTTTGGTTGAGAACTAAGTATGGACAATATTATAGAACTTAGTTAAATAAAATTTAACTTCAGACTTTTGTTTCAACCACTATACCCAAGTGTGCCTGCTATAATCATCAACCAGTGTAACAAAGAACCTGTATCCTTCATGAGATGGTACTGAAAAAGGGCCCCATACATCAGCATGTAAAAGCTCAAAAACAGAATTAGTAACAGAAGTTACTAACAGGAAATGACAACTTATTTTGCTTAGCGAAATGACATGTATCACAAGATGTGTTTTTATTACATGAAGAAACAGGAATCTGAGTAATAGGAGCAAGCTTATCACTAGCAGCATGACCTAATCCAAGATGCCACAATGCATCATTATTTTTCACTAAATTACAAGCAAAAGAGTCATGAGAAACATGAGTAGAAACAGTAGGTGATTTTAACAAGTATAAGTTGTCATGAAGCCTAACAGAACCAATCATCTGCTTCATGACTGGGTCCTGCAAAAGACAAGTAGAACCAGAAAGCACCAAACACAGATGAGTGGAGGTTAAAAGCTTAGACATAGATAACAAATTATGCCTAAATGAAGGAACATAAAGAACATTCTGCAGGACAATATTGGGAAATAACTGAACATTTCCCTTGTGAGTAGCAAATGTTCTACTGTTATTAGGAAAATGTATCATGACTTGAGTTTCAACATGGGTGTCTAAAAATCTATCTAAATGGCAAATCATGTGATCAGTGGCCCCTGTATCAAGAATCCATTCAATACTATCTTTATTAGCTGTAATATGACAAGCTAAGGATTCAGAAATACCAAAAACTGTAGCAGAAGCCACATAATGAGGAGCTTCCTGTGTTGAAGGAGTAGAGTTCACCAAGGCTATGAACTTCTGGAAAAGCTCTTTGTGTGTCTCAAACACAGAAGGATCAGCAACAACCTGTGAATCACTAGAAACAGGAACATTAACAGCATTAGCAGAAGGGGCATTTCTCTTGCCTGTAGGGCCTTCCCAACCAGGTGGATACTGAAGGCACTTATCATTGGTATGCCCAGTGTACCCACAATGGGTACACTTTAACTTCTTCTTGTCCTTCTTGTTGCCAGCATACTTAGGACCATTGTTCCCTTGAGGATTAGAACCAGTAGAGTTGTTGACAGTAAACCTAGCATTAGAATCTTGAACAGGCTTGCCTCTGGTGAACATAGCTAAAGCATCAGTAGGTACAACAGATAGATGCTTTTCTTGAAGCAAAATGGAATAGACTTTGACAAACCAGGCAAAGGACTCATCAACAAGATTTGGCTTCTAATTGCAGCATAGGTGTCATTAAGACTAATCAAAAACTTCAACACACAGTCAGATTGTTGGTAAGAAATTATTGTAGCACTAACATTACACGTACAACGTCCACAAGAGCAGGCCACAACAGGATGATGACTCAAAAATTCATCCCACAAAGTTTGAAAACCATTATAATAATCTGTCATATTCTGAGAACCTTGAGTGATAGTAGATAACGACTTTTGCAACTGATATACACGAGAATCATCATCTCGATCATAACGTGTCTTCATTTCAAGCCAAAGATCACGAGCAGATTTGAAATACAATAAACTCTGTCGTAAATCTCGAGAGACAGAATTCAAGAGCCAAGAGAGTACCAGATTATTGGCGTGAGTCCAGCAAACTCGATTGATCGCCTCTTCCTGTGGAGGAATCGGTAAAGTGCCATCAATGAACCGAGTTTTGTTCTTAATATTCAGAGCTATCTCAATGCTCTGACTCCAGGAGATGTAGTTCTTCCAGTTAAAGACATCACCAACAATAGATTGACCAGCATTATCCTGATTGCCCAAAAAATACACCAAATTCGGATCTTCACTCGGATTTCGCAGAGAACCCGTAGATGAAGCAGATGCAGAACCAGCAGTAGACATTTTGTTCACCGATCAAACAGAAATCAAACAAGAAACGTTTGCAGAACAAAATTGAAACCCTAATTTGAACAATCGATCAAATCAGAGAAAAATAACTGGTAAAAACACAATTAATCGAGATAGAATGCAGCGAAATGAGAATCGATTAACCAAGACTCGAATGATACCATATTGAATCGAATGATCAGATCAAATTTGATAAATCAAATAAAAATGTTATTAGAATTGAATGATTATTGAGAGTTACAGATTGAGATCAAACTAGAGAGAGAGAGCTCTCATCACAAAGCAGAACAAAAGGAATCGGAAAAATTAAATAAACTACCTAACCTAATCCTATTTATACTTAACAGAATAAAACAGAAAATTACTAAAATTAGAAAGCGCGCTCCAACAGCTCCAACGGCTAGTTGGAAAAGTTACTAAAAATAGCAAAACGCGATCATAAAATCGCATTTTGAGATGTGAGTTCAAGACTATGTATCCTATTACTTTTGGATAATCCATCGGACATTGTTCGTGCTTCTATTGTATCACATTTGGCACTGTTTCACTGAGTTGAACTAGTTGAATTAAATATATATATATATATATATATATATATATATATATATATATATATATATATATATATATATATATATATATATATATATATATATATATATAAATCCTGATTCCATACCTGTCAAGTTATTTCTCCCGAGATGAAGTAGCTGCAGCTTTGACAAATTCCCAATATCCACTGGCAAACTTTCGGTAAAATTATTAAAAGACAAAGAAAGTATCTCTAAATCTGCACATTGAGACAACCCTCTCGAGATCTCTCCGACCAACTGATTCAAAGAAAGCCTCAACGACTCAAGTTTTGCTGTAGGATGAGGACATATGTTTGAAGGAAGAATACCTGAAAGCCCGTTACTCGTAAATCCAATGTCCCTCAATGAAGAAACATTAAATATGCTCCATGGATACTTCCAATGAGTTGAGTGAACCTCATATATAGTGAACGAAGGCAGCATAAGTTTCCGATTTCATCTGGAACTATGCCAGTGAAGCTGTTGTTACTCAAGTCTATGAACCGCATGAACAAGAGGTTGCCGATATCTGGTGCGATTGTGCCATACAAACTCATGTTGAAAAGATCCAACGCCACGACTCTGGCACGCCTGCGGCTGCAAGTTACACCATTCCATGAGCGAAAAGAGGTTCCACATGACCAGTTTGTGGTTAAGTAGTTATTCGGGTCGGAAGCTATGAGGGCTTTGATTGCTAAAAGAGATGATTCATCAGTGGACGTGTTGAATTTTGAAGCAAAGCTGATATTGTTGGGACAAAACAGGCACAAGAATAAATATGCCAACAATACTGCGAAAGTTTGTGCCATTTTGAGTAGAGAGGAAACTGTGTTTTGTTTTAGATTGTGAAGCTACATATATATACTTCGTGATTCAGGCAACAACACAAGACTTGCGTCTGAAAACCGGAAAAAAATTGATGTTTGGGCATGTATATACGAATGTTAGCTCCGTAATTTTGATCACAGTTTGTGAATCAATTACTTTATCCTTGTAATGGATTATCTCACTAGCCGTAACTAAGTAAGTATCATTCCAAAAAGGAAAAGATAAGTCTGCCATTATTGGTGACAGATACATTTAAGATGTACAATTTTTCCATTAACCTATATATGTAGGGTTGTGGTTGTAGGTGAAGGTTTATCATCCCAGAAGTAAAAGTATTTAATTAGCAAGGAATAGTTGAATGTTAGCTAAGTGTGTGAAATAAAATTTAGACACTTGAGTTAATTTACTCTGTTAAAATAGCACAAGTCTAATTCCTATATATTTTTCACGTAGTCAATTTTTGTTATTTTGACCATTTTGATCATGGTGTTTTATCTCGAAGTGATTTTGGGTATAACCTATAAACTTGTGTGCCGTTTCTTCTCGATTTCAAATTATAGCCGTGTTTCTGCTCTAATCCATGTTTAATTTTACCACAATTTTTACCGTAGCCTGGTAAATAACATACTGTTCAACTTAAACTAGAGAATATCATCTTTAAGTTCATTGATCAATACAAAAGTCTATCAATCACATGACAAGAAATCAAATCTTGCAAGCTTATTAATTGTGGGGTACCAAAAAGCTGAAAGATTGAACTTGTCATCCACGCTGAAAATGTGAATGTAGGAAATCAAATTACGCTTTGTTCTGCCTACCAAAGCAGAAACTTTGTTCTGTCAATTAGACGCTTTCCTATAATGAGGTGTAAAAAAGGACAAAGAAATTAGTAAATAGGTGAAGAAATTTTCAACTTGTATGTGAAGTTCACATCTTTATTAAGTTTAACACTCATCAAATCCAACTTTGCAAAAAGCTATTATAAGTAATTCCCTTCTCCTATAGTTTGCATTTATTACAAACTGACCATCACTAGATATCAAAATATCGTGGGGATAAGTATGTAATTCTCTAATAATAGATACGACTATGCGGTTTGTAATAATATACTTATAAAAACAGTTTTTCCATTTCTAATCAAGCAAGGGTTGAATTTGGTTGTACGAATTCTTACAGACAGACTTCCCGTTGGTAAAGGGTCATGATTATTACAAACGGATGTCCCGTATTTAAAACTATTTAGCTATTGGACAGGGTAAGTGTTTATAATAGTTCTAGGCTTTTGCACACGGCGTGTTCGTGACTAGAAGTGGATACGGATCGCTTTTTCCATATCTCATACTCATTAGGGACGCTTGTAGTAGTGCTCAACACTACAAACAAAATTTCGCTCTCCGGTAGCCATTACAAACAAACTTTGCACTCTTTACATACTGAATCGTCCCTCTCTAATAACCATTTTTCTCATTATGATCATATAATGTAGAGCCTCTCTAATTACCCTTTTTCTAGTGGTGATCATATAATGTAGAGAAAGGTTACGTTATATGGTATTAGGACACTCCCAGTTTCTATGAATATTATCCAAAGAATTAATCTCCATATACTCAAATCATAATCTTTTTTTTTAATATAATACAATTTTGCTTGAGTAACGAAGCAACACCTGTTCCATGTATTTTGTTAGGACCATGCGTCCGTATGAATTGAATTTACAAGTTTTTGAAATATCTTTTATGGAAAACTGCATGTATTTTAGTTACCTTACAATTCCTTAGAGTTTACATGGAAATAAAATTCTATAAGGATAGGGATTGTTAGGAGTTACCTTATTATTCCTAGAGTTTGCATGGAAATAGAATTCTATATGTTTAGAATTTGCATGGAAATAGAATTCCATATCATTAAGAATATTTGGTAACTTGTGATAGAATAGAATAAGATTTAGGAAATATCTTGTTTATCTTATGGAAACTAAATCTTTATTCTTTCTTATTTTTATCCGGTCTAACAAGCTTCCTATTGGAAGATTTTGTTGTTTCCTTGTATGCAGATTATGAAGATCACGAAGAGATTAACATAAGGAAAGATATTCGAGTCGCGACTGGAGTAGAAGACTTCAAGATCAAGACTTATCTTCTAAGGAGGGCTATCCTATAAATACTAGAAGAACTAGGTTTTAGAACTTAGAACACACGATTTAATTCATAAACATTGTAAGGTGTTCTCATTTTTATATTCCTTGGTTTTTATAGGTGCCGAACGAAGAAGTGGGATACTTCGGGTAAAAAGAAGTGGGATACTTCACCGCAAGTGATCAAACCAACGAGAGTTGAAGGTAGTTCGACGGGAAAGGATTGCACTAGCAAAAGGGATACTGTGCGTAGGTGCTTTAGCCGCTTGACGGTTTTGATCATAAGAAGATCGACATGAGTTTGGTCTTACGGGTTCAAACGGAGTAGCGATAAAAGTGTTGCTATAGGTGTCGAAGCACTAGAGGGAGTCTGAGTGTTAGATTAAAGCTTGCCTGTAGTTGTAAACAACTTTTGATCAGTGAAAGGGGTTTGAATTCTTGGGCAAAAGCCTCGTGGATGTAGGACGGAAGTCCAAACCACGTTAAATCTGTGTCTTTATTTTTACTGTCTCTTTACCTGTCTAGACTAGGTATCACGACTCATTGTTTAAAAGTAAAAATAATTGACTTTAAGATCTAAAAATTGGCATCAAGAGCTTGACACCGTTTTGGTGAAAGATCCTGTAGTTTTTAGATCTTGCAGATGGCACAAAACGTTGAAGGAACGTCTGCATCAAAGCCACCGCTTCTTAATGAGCTTAACTACTCATATTGGAAAGTTCGGATGAAAGCCTTCATCAAACGAGAGAATCAGAAGGCTTGAAGAAGCATTCTCAAAGGATGGACCCCACCAAAAGGAGAGAATGGAAAACCCAAAGATGAACTTGACTGGACGGATGCAGAGGACCTTTAAGCGAGTCACAACTCCATCGCACTGAATGCAATTCTGAATGGAGTTGACCTCAATCAATATAAACTCATATCTTCATGTGAGTCTGCTAAAGATGCATGGAACACACTTCAAATTGCTCATGAAAGAACTCCATCGGTCAAACGATCAAAGAGACAAATTCTTGGTACACGGTTTGAAGAACCCAAGATGGAGGAGCACGAAACCATTGCACAATTCCATGCCAAACTCCGAGACATTGCAAACAAAGGTTTTCTCCTTGGTGATGACTATAGTGATGCAAAACTTGTTCAGAAAACCTTGAGATCTTTACCGGCTAGATTTAACATGAAAATCAAAGCCATTGAAGAAGCAAGAGATGTTGAGAATTTGCCTCTTGAAGAGTTAATGGGAGCTCTTGCCACGTTTGAGATAAAGAAAAATATGAATGGCACTACTCAAGGAGGAGTCGCTCTGAAAGCGAATGTTGAAGATCAATCTCAAGATGAAGAGAAGGAGGACTTGGAGAATGCCATCGCCTATCTTACCAGAGGAATACGAAATTCATGGAAGAATAAAGGTAAGAAAACAAAAATCCCTGACTCTGATTTAATTTCTTCCGCTGCTAATGATCTTAGTGTCAAAAGAAAGGGAACATGTGTTCAAATAGAGAATGTCAAGGTTTTGGACATGCTCAAGCTGATTGTGGAAATCTTCTTCCAAAGAACAAAGATAAAGCTATGGTGGCCACCTGGAGTGATGGGGAATCTGATATCAACGAGGAAGAACCTGAAGAGAAAGCGAACATTGCCTTCACCTCAGTCACTAGTCAAGACTCTACGACTATCACGACTGGACAGACGACTTGTATAACGATGATGAAAATGACTATGATGACATCGATCCGAAAACTCTCAGAAGAATTTTTCTTATTCTGGTGGACAAATGGAAAGCAGAAACCATGAAGAATGCTGAGTTGAATAAGAAACTGAAGGAAGCTAGTCGAGACAATGTACACAACACAGCAGCGCTGGAGCAAAAACTACTTGAAGTGCCAAATCAAAAAGGAAGTCAGAGCTTTCAAAACTGCTATTGAAGGAGCAAAAGAAATAGCTAACATGTTTGAACAATTGCACCAAGATGTTCAGACAGAGCTCGTCTCAGTTCGGAAAAATGTGAAACTACTTAGCTCCGGCACAAAGACATTAGATCATGTTTTGGATCATCAGAAACCGAAAAATGATTGTGCTGGTCTTGGTTTTACAGCAGGAAAGGCACATAATAAGCAGAAACTTGCTCAAGGAAATCAATATATGATCAATCCAAAACCACATCAACAGACTGGTAAGAAATCTCAGAAGTTACAAACCTCAAATTTCTCACAGTCTTCATTTTCTGGTTGCAGGTTCACTCCAGTGTGTCACAACTGTGGAGTAGCAGGGCATATTCGTCCATACTGTTATCAATACTGGGATGTACCATTTACTGCTAATGTTTCACGCAAAGTCAAGAAGGGAGTCACGACTAGTCAGAAGACTCATAGGAAATCAGTGAAAAAGACAGCTGTGACAAAGAAGAAACAGACAAAGCAAAAATGGGTGGAACGTTCTAACCCACGGACTAATTCAGAATATCATAATGTTGCTTATGCCTATTCATCTGTTGTTTCTAATGTCTTTTCTTCTGCTGAAAACAGTTCAACTTATTGTTGGTATTTTGATAGTGCTTGCTCAAGACACATGACAGAAAATAAAGACATTCTTACAAACTATGTAGATGATCCAAGGGGAACAGTCATGTTTGGAGATGGTAAAAAGGGTCAAATCGTGGCTAGAGGAACACTCAACATCAAAGGGTTTCCAAAGCTTCGCAACGTCTATCATGTTATTGGGTTAAAGCAAAATTTGATTAGCATTAGTCAATTGTGTGATCAGGACCTTTTTGTGAACTTCTCAAAAGGAGATTGTCGAGTGGTCAATGAACATGATATGTGTGTCCTTACAAAAAAACGCACTGCAGAAAATTGTTATATTCTGACTAAGTCTCAACACTCCTCTGATCAACTCACCTGTTTTTTTATTAATGCAGATCAAACTGATCTCTGGCACCAGAAGATGGGACATGTGAATTACAAGTTGCTCATCAAACTAGGGAGAACAAAGGCTGTACGAGGTCTCCCTGAATTTGGTTCAAAACCTTCTGGAAAGTGTGAACTTTGTCTTCGTGGAATACAAAAGAGAGGAAATCATCCAGCAGGTCATAATTCACTTACTTCACGAATGTTGGAACTTCTTCATATGGATCTTGTTGGACCAGTCCAGATTGAGAGTACAGGAGGTAAAAGGTATATCTTTAATTGTGTTGATGATTTTTCAAGATTCACATGGGTAAAATTCTTAAAAGAAAAATCTGAAACTTTTGAAGTCTTTAAAGTGTTGAGTGTGAAATTGATGAATGAAAAGGATCTCAAAATTAAAAAGATTAGAAGTGATCATGGTAAGGAATTTGAGAATTCTTCATTTTCTAAATTCTGTGAGAAGTATGGAATTGCTCATGAGTTTTCAGCACCTAAAACACCACAACAAAATGGTGTTGTCGAGAGGAAAAACAGAACGCTGCTTGAGATGGCACGCGTCATGCTCAACTCCAAGAGACTCCCTATGCGACATTGGGCAGAAGCGGTTAACACAACATGTTTTATTATCAATCGCACTTATCTTCGTCCAGGTACATCTATGACTTCATATGAGGTATGGAAAGGTAAGAAACCAAATGTCAATTTCTTTCATGTTTTTGGATGCACTTGCTTTATACTTAAAGATCGAGAAAATCTAAGTAAGTTCCAATCCAAAAGCAATCCAGGCATCTTTCTGGGGTATTCTGATAACAGTCGTGCTTATAGAGTTTTAAACTTGAGAACTCAAACTGTTATTGAATCATCTAACGTTGAATTTGATGATTCTAGGGATTATTCTGACAAATCACAGGAAAATGAAATTCTCTCATTCACGGGAGATCATGGTAATACCAGTGATGATGACATCAGTCAGGTACCAATCATACCTCAAGTCGCGACACCTGATGATATCGAAAATCCACCAGAGTCACCAAACCATCAAGATTTTCCAGAAACTGATCAGTCTCACGAGCCAGTCTCGACAGGTCCCTCGTCAAGGATCAAAAAGAATCATCCTGCTGATTCTATCATAGGTGATCTGACTGAAGGTATTCGCACTCGTGACTTGCCACGATGCATGTATGATAAGATGATGCAGTTTGCATGCTTTACATCACAAATTGAACCAAAGAACATCAAAGAAGCACTTCTTGATGACGCATGGATTGAAGCAATGCAAGATGAACTTGAACAGTTTACTAGACACAATGTTTGGGAATTTGTTCCTCATCCATCTAACACAAATGTTATTGGGACAAAATGGATTTTCAAGAACAAGACTGATAAATCCAGTAACATTGTGAGAAATAAAGCAAGATTGGTTGCTCAGGGATACACTCAAGTTGAGGGTGTTGATTTTGATGAAACATTTCCTCCTGTAGCTAGACTTGAGTCCATCCGCCTTTTACTATCCATTGCTTGTGTTCTTAGATTCAAATTATTTCAAATGGATGTTAAAAGTGCTTTCTTAAATGGTTTCCTTAATGAGGAAGTCTTTGTAGAGCAACCTAAAGATTTTGCTGATCCCCATAATCCTTCTCATGTTTTTAAACTTAGAAAAGCCCTGTATGGAGTGAAACAAGCACCTCGTGCTTGGTATGAAAGACTTCCAGTATATGGTGATATCGAGAATGGGTACTCAAGGGGAGGGGTTGATAAAACACTGTTTGTCAAACATGTCGCGACTCATATGGTGATAGCACATATTTATGTTGACGATATTGTGTTTGGTTCTACCTCTGAAAGTCAATTGCACAAATTCACTACCTTAATGCAAAAAGAATTCGAAATGAGCATGGTGGGTGCATTGACTTATTTTCTTGGTTTGCAGGTTAAACAAGGAACCGATGGGCTGTTCATCTCTCAATCCAAGTATGCAAGGAATCTCGTGAAGAAATTTGGTCTTGAAACTGCAAAACCAATGAGGACTCCGATGGGGACGAATGACAAGTTATCAGCTGATGTGGAAGGAAGCTCCATAGATCCTAGCCTCTATCGAAGCATGATAGGAAGTCTTCTCTACTTGACAGCCAGTCGCCCTGACATATGTTTTAGTGTTGGTGTGTGTGCCCGCTATCAAGCAAATCCAAAGGAATCACATCTTCGTGCCGTAAAACGAATCATCCGATATGTGAACGGTACAGTAGATTATGGTCTTAGCTACACTTTTGATACTAATTCAAATCTTGCAGGATACAGTGATGCAGACTAGGCTGGATGCGCTGATGATCGAAAAAGCACCACTGGAGGATGTTTCTATGTCGAAAATAACCTAGTATCATGGTATAGTAAGAAACAAAACTCGATTTCACTCTCCACTGCTGACGTCGAGTATATTTCTGCTGGTAGTTGTTGCTCTCAACTCATTTAGATGCAACAAATGCTAAAAGACTATGATATTATACATGAAGAGTTACTTATGTATTGTGACAATACTAGTGCGATTAACATAGCTAAAAATCCTGTTCAGCATTCACGCACGAAGCATATTGACATAAGGCACCACTTCATTCGTGAACTTGTAGAGTCTAAAACTGTAGTCATTAAGCATGTCGCGACAGAGAGACAGTTTGCGGATATTTTCACAAAGGCACTTGACTCACAACGCTTTGAGACCCTCAGAAAGTCTCTCGGCATTTGCCTTCACTAAGCCTGTCGCTATGCCTGATTTAACTGAGATGTTTTTTGTTTAATGTCGAACTAACTGTCATGACTCATATTGCAGACTTATCACAACAGTTTGTTCTGGAGCTCGATCTGACCAGAATTACTTCTCAGTGCTCCATTCCCCAGTTAAATATGTGAAATCGAAGGATTTTGCAACAGGCAATTTTTGTTTTTTTTTTTGTTTATTCTCTTTGACTTGGATAATAATCCACTTTTGTTACCTCACACATCAAAAACAGAAGTATTGAGCATAAAAAGAGATGTTTGAGTATGCAAAAGAGCTTGAAAAGAAAAACAAAAGAGAATATGAGCCGAAAAGATTCATGGGCTTCAAAAGAAAAAATAAAAGGAGGAAAAAGCTGCCTAAACTCAATGAATATGTGTGAAAGCTTTCAATTTTTATATCACGGTCATCTTTCATTGAAAAAGAGCTACCATATTCTATATAAAGTGTATGAGCGAAAGCTACCTTCTTACAAAAGGCTCAAATATGTGTGTTAAGGTACAATTGTCTAGTTTGAAAAGAGATATATCCTGATACAATTGTTGCCCCTTTCAAATTTTCTTCTTCTTCATCATATATCATACTTGAGAATTTAAAGCACACGTTGTTTTGTGATTATCTGGAAAATGAGGAAACTTCGGGCAGACTGTTTGTGAACGAGTCGCTGAAGCTGGCATGTCAGGGTGTTCTTCCAAACACACAAACCAGGTAAATCAGGTCCTCGGTAAGTCGTGTGGCACTTGCTGAGTTTCTTTTTATTTTTATTTTATTAAAGTGGTGCATTTCTTTTGTTTTTATCCGTATCTTTGTCTCATCCTCGCGTTTTGCTTAATTCTGGCAGTCTTTACCGCCCAATGTCTCTTGCAGCGTGATGAGTTTTTATGCACTACCTATCTCTTTCTATGCTCTTTCTATTTCCAGTGTTGGTTCTATTGTCTATTGTCCTGTTGGCAGACCCGTCTTGACTGGTTCTAGCAAAATGGGGGAGTAATTAAAATTATAGCGCTGGACGAATGGGGGAGCAAGGTGATTGGGGGAGATCTGCCTAGATTGTTTTGTACTTTCATTGCTTATGGTTTTTGACTAACAATCTTATGCAGCATACTTGAAATTTTCATGGGCTTAAAGTGTTTTGCCAAAACTATTCAATTGGGGGAGAATGTTAGGACCATGCGTCCGTATGATTTGAATTTACAAGTTTTGAAAATATCTTTTATGGAAAATTGCATGTATTTTAGTTACCTTACAATTCCTTAGAGTTTACATGGAAATAGAATTCTATAAGGATAGGGATTGTTAGGAGTTACCTTATGATTCCTAGAGTTTGGATGGAAATAGAATTCTATATGTTTAGAATTTGCATGGAAATAGAATTCCATATGATTAGGAATATTTGGTAACTTGTGATAGAATAGAATAAGATTTAGGAAGTATCTTGTTTATCTTATAGAAACTAAATCTTTATTCTTTCTTATTTTTATCCGGTCTAACAAGCTTCCTATTGGAAGATTTTGTAGTTTCCTTGTGTGCAGATTATGAAGATCACGAAGAGATTAACATAAGGAAAGATTCTGGATTTTTAGGAAGGTTCGAGTCGCGACTGGAGTAGAAGACTTCAAGATCAAGACTTATCTTCTAAGGAGGTTATCCTATAAATAGTAGAAGAACTAGATTTTAGAACTTAGAACACACGATTTAATTCATACACATTGTAAGGTGTTCTCGTTTTTATATTCCTTAGTTTTTATAAGTGTCGAACGAAGAAGTGGGATACTTCGGATAAAAAGAAGTGGGATACTTCACCGCACGTGATAAAACCAACGAGAGTTGAAGGGAGTTCAACAGGAAAGGATTGCACTAGCAAGAGGGATTCTGTGCGTAGGTGCTTTAGCCGCTTGACGGTTTTGATCATAAGTAGATCGACAGGAGTTTGGTCTTACGGGTTCAAACGGAGTAGCGATAAAAGTGATGCTATAGGTGTCGAAGCACTAGAGGGAGTCGGAGTGTTAGATTAAAGCTTGCATGTAGTTGTAAACAACTTTTGATCAGTGAAAGAGGTTTGAATTCTTGGGCGAAAGCCTCGTGGATGTAGGACGGGAGTCCGAACCACGTTAAATCTGTGTCTTTATTTTTACTGTCTCTTTACCTGTCTAAACTAGGTATCACGACTCATTGTTTAAAAGTAAAAATATTTGACTTTAAGATCTAACATATTTAATGAACATTTTTTGCAAATCTGCCTATTTTTAATACTCCTACTCTATTAAATAAAATTTGTTTTGCCTATAAACAAACACACACCCGGTGCATACGTACACTTACTACGCTTGTTTTTCAAAAAGTTATGTAGACAAGATTCTCGAGACTTTAATTAGCATATGAAGGATTATAACAAATAAAATATCAATATGATTACAACTAAATTTTATTTTAACGTGACCATCTTCCTTGAGTTTCTTTAATATTCACCACCCTCTCATTCAATTCACTTACACGCAGTGCACCTCTTTCTAATTTTATTAACACACAACATCATACACGGTACACAAGAAAAACATTTAATTCACACATGCAACACACACACTCAAACTAGAAACTCATGCACATCCGTACAATTTGACAGCCCACAATACATATAATATGTATATGTTGGGACAAATACACTCTTTAGTTTAAAACAAACAACAAATTACAACACTCAAATCACAGATTCTGATCATTCCCAATTCACTCTCTTTTCTCTCGGTAGAATGATGAACAAAACATAGAACACTTATCTATTTATAGGTAAAGAAGATAAAGAGTCCTCAATCACATCTTCATCACAGATTTGGGCGTGACTGAAATTGAAGGAAGGAGATGACTTGTTGACGGCTCATCGAACGTGTGACGAACTTAAATATTGAAAACGGTTTGTCGGGGTGGGGCTGGAAGACAACAGTATATCCTATCCGAAAATTAGTTGCAAATAGAAACATTTAGCAATCTGCACAAATTCTCAAGAACTCATTGCAACTAGATAGCATCACAAATTTTCCACAAAAAAAAAGCCTATTTTCACTAACATTGATCAAAAGTACGAAGAGATGGATTCATGGGACCTATCTCCAATACAACAATATGCTAGAAATGTAATAATCCTTCATAAAAACAAATAACAAATGCTAGACAATTAATAAAAAAAAAAAAAAAAAAAAACACGAACAAACGAATAATCAACAACAAATCTTGAAGCAGCAAAACCAAAGACCACGAGTCAGCCAGCTCCACTATCACAAAATTGATGTCTTCAACAGTTATCTTTCCCGTTGATAGTCGAATAAAACACAATCTCGAACAACTCAGGAGGTCTGAAGTTTCCTACATGTAAATAACATCACAATCAGCTTCTACCAAGGAAAAATAAGGAAATAGTAATGCCTAGACAATTGATTGACTAGTACAATTTAAGATAATTAATGCGCATTTCAAATTAATATGCATAAATTCAGAAAATTAAACCATTAAGGCAATAGTCGGGGTATTACATTACCGGTCCCAAATCCAATGAATCTTTCTTTCCTAAACAGTGCACCAATGACCAAACAAAAGATGCAAACGTTTAAAAAATTTCACAACATGGATTTGCGATCAAAACGGCAATCCATAGAAGCATATCAATTATGAAAACAAGTGAGAAAACTCCAAACTTTTATGGTAAGTAAATTTAATTGATTACTTACCACTAAATATTTAAAAAAAAATGGATATTGAATTTGCCAGAATTTCCGCACAAATCTTAAGTATGTTTTTAACATTCAAAGCATCCAATTATGTTATACAGACCGGATAAAGGGGTGGATTACAGGACATTAAGGCTGGCGATATTGCCAGAGCGAAAATTGTTGGAACCAGAGCAAAAATTTTATTGTCTCTAATTTGCCCCTTCTACATAAGGAATTCTAAAATCCATTTCCTTAAATCTAGTAATCACACATTATCTTAATTAAAATCCCCTAATTTTAGCAACAAACATCTCTAAATTTAGTCACACGTTATAAATTTAGAACATATTTTGTAAAAGTAGAAACTGATCATTTAATATCTTTGCTCAAATTATTAACTAAAAGTTAGTTAAATGTAATTTTGACAGGTTGCAATAAAAAAACAAACAAAATACTTATTTGTTAAATTTTACAGTATATATAGTTATCTGCATTAATCACAATTATGTGGCTATCTTAATTCAAGCCAATTATTAGACAAAAATAGAGTAGGATAATTTATAAAACTGAATTATATATATATATATATACATATGTTAATGCAGAAATGTGACTTGATCATTTTTTAAATTTAGTCTTTCTTTTTATTTATTTAATTACTGCCTAAACAAAAATAACATATTAAGATTTATAATTATTTAATAAGTGACATTAAATAAATGAATTGTAACTATTTTTGGACATTATAGCATAAAACACTTGATTATGAAAATATATACTTAAATTTGTTTTTTTATGCTAACTTGGATTAACATTCAATATTTAATCGTGCTTAAGATTTAATTTCTGATATCGTATCATGTAACCAAATAAACTGTTATTTAGTTAATTAAAGAGGTTGTAAAGATCTTTCCAAATAATCAAGCATTGCTCTTTACAGTCATCTATAAATAGTTTGTGTAAAATGTAATAAATGAGAGAGAAGTTGCTAATTGCTATATTTAAGGAGTGTTAATTAAGAAAACAAAGATATTGACAAATATAATTTCCACATCCTTAATTTAAAAAGGGTAAATTAGGAATATTCAAAATTTGCTCTAGCTCCAACAATTCTTGCTCTGGCAATATCGCTAGCCGGACATTAATAGTAGAACATAAGATGTTGTCATGTTATGCATTTTCATGATAGATTACTCCCATTTTCATGCTCTTCGAACTCTAAATCTTATTTCCAAGGTTCAGCTATTCTCCCTCTAATCTCTATATTCCTATAAATTCAAGTTGGGAACACAGGAAGTAAACAATTTGTCTAGGAAATAATCATCCCTGCTTTCAGGCAGATGAAGTAATAGAACATGAAGGACCAGAAAAATTGTATAAAAAGATATAAAAACAACTGCATGAACTATTAAGTTTTCCCTTTGTTTCTGCTACTCTTTCGAACATTCAGATAAAGTACATATTACAAACTGCTAGTTTTCCATATCTTTTTGGTACTCCATTCGACCACACAATAAATATTTGCTGGCATTATCATCAAGCTTGTTCTTAAATTGTCTTTATAGTAAGAAATGTACTCTCTAATTACAAGTATATGAACTTCCAATCGATTACTATACAGATTTGCAACACTTCATAAAATGATCAAGCAACTACATGAATCATAAATAAATAGCAGCAAACAGATGAGTGCACAAGATATGTTCTGAGACTCAACTTTAAAGTTCCAGAACTTCGACGTGGCTTAAGCAAAAAAGCTTATTTTCCAATATTATGTCAGAATTGTGAAGATGTACAATTCAGGAATGAATTGATTCTCTGATAAAAACTACACCTGAAATGAACTGAATCCTATAATACTCTTTCAAGAATGTTTTTCAATCAAAGTTGCAGCACAACCTACATATATAAAGCTGCAAGAAACAGACGAGATTGCCATCTATACAACAGCCATGTCCTGCTGAGAAATCACTCTGGTATATCTTACTTCAGTCACGGTGCTGTGCAGTTTAATACATATCTTCTTAACTCTCACAAGAACATCTTTCATATCAGGCCTCTCCTCCGGCAAATCTGCTGCACATTGTATGGCTAGTTTCATTACGGAAACCAAACACTCTTCAACCCTTTTAACATTATCATCCTCTGCATTCAGTAAGTCAGCATCAACAACTTGCATTACATTACAAGGATAAGATTTAGACACCCATCCCTTCATGGTTAACTCTCCAAGAAACATATCATTTGTCGGCTTCTTCTTCATAATTGTTTCCATCAACAATATCCCATAACTGTAAATGTCCACCTTAGTCGAAACTAATCCTGCCGATCCATACTCTGAGAAAATGACACATGAAATGTAACGAACACAGTAAAGAAAAAGATGTACGAAATTCTAGATTAGTAGCTTGTGAAGTTAACTAGAGCAGATCATTTACTTTACCTGGTGCCATGTATCCAATTGTACCTAATGTCTTCGTCTGCTCCATTCTTTGATCTTCCGTGAGGAGCTTGGAAATCCCAAAGTCTGCTACATGTGCTACCATATCTTCATCTAAGAGGATATTGCTCGGTTTCACATCACAATGGACGACAGGCGATGAATAACCATGATGTAAGTACTCTATTGCAGATGCTACTTCTACCATTATTCCTAGTCTTTGATCAATGCTTAAAGGAGGGTTTGGACAGTAGAGCCATTTGTCAAGGTTTCCGTTTGGCATGTATTCCATCAACAAGGCCTTGAAATCAAGGTTGGAGCAACTTGTTATGACCTTAACGAGATTTCTATGTCGAAGGCTGCGCATTATTTGGCATTCTGTATCAAAACTTTTGAATGCACCCTGCAAATCTAAGTTAAAAACTTTAATTGCAACGGTGGTTTCATTAGAAAAAGTGGCTTTGAATACTGAGCCTATGCTGCCTCTCCCAATCAAGTTTGCTACATCAAGGTTGTCTGTGACTCGAAGAATTTCATAGTATGAAATCCTCTGGTTTTTGAGGCCGAGCAAGGAAGCAGACATAGAAGATAAAGCTGAATTTCTGGAATGACATTTGAGCAAAAATATCACAATAGCAGTTGCAAATACAATTGAAACAACAGGTGGTACAATGTATCTTGGAAGTTTGTTTTGCCTTGCCGACTTGGGCGTATTACTTTTACAGGCTACGACCCTGAATCGAGGTGCTCCACATAAATCTTTATTCCCCATGAAAAGTTCAGCTGTAAAGTTTTGAAAATGCCCTCCATTTGGGATTTCTCCAGAAAGCTGATTGAATGAAATGTTGAAGTAATCAAGATCCAAAAGGGTCTCTAAAGAATTTGGAATTGAACCAAAGAGATTGTTTTGGGATAAGTCCACGTACTGCAGGGATAACAGATTACCTATGGTGCTTGGAATCGTACCAGAAAATTGATTTCCATTTAGATGCAAGCTTATCAAGCTCCTCAAATTGCCTATTTCATTAGACAAAGAACCCTGAAAAAGATTATGAGACAAGTCTACGATTTGAAGGTTTCGGTTGGACCATAGAGTTGATGGAATGCTGGAACTGAAGGAATTGTTGGACAAATGAAGTTCTCGCAACGAAGAAAGGTTTCTTAGGCAAGTCGGCAGTTGACCAGCCAGCCTATTGTCCTCTAATTCCAAATCAAATAAGTTTTCCAAGCTGCAAATGCTATCTGGTATGGTTCCATGCAGTCTGTTGCCTAAGATTGCTAAGCTCTGCAAGTTTCTCAAGTGTCCCAATGTCTCAGGAATCTCACCAGTCAACTCATTCTCTTTAAGGTTTAGCCACAACAAATTATGCAGATTACCAATCTCACTAGGAATTGTTCCTCTTATCCTAGTATTCCTAACCAACAAATATTGAAGAGATGCAGTCAAATTGCCTAATGAATTTGGGAGCAGTCCAGTTATAGGGTTTCGTGATACATGTAAGCCGTTCAGGTTCGTGCAATTTGTGAATGAAGTAAGAAACTCTTGTTCTGGTATGGAAAGATCATTCATGAACAGATTTCCTGATAATACGATTATTTGTAGATATTGTAAGTTCCCAAGATTAATGGGTATAAGTCCACTAAACGAGTTGTAGCCAATATCAAACTCCCTTAGCTTGGATAGATTTGAGATGGAACTAGGAATCTCCCCTGTAAATTGGTTTTGCCCAAGACAAAGTTCTTGGATATTTGGAAGTCCTTTGTCTATGGAACTTGGAAAGCTGCCTGAGAGCTCATTTTCTACAAGCGAAAGCATCTCCAATCTCGAGAGGTTGAAAATGGAAGGAGGCAGTTCACCTTTGAGTTTGTTTACTCCTAAATTCAGAATTGTTAAACTGGAGAGATGTCCTATTTGTGAGGGAACTTCCCCTTCAATGTTATTACCACCTATGTCCAATGCTTCCAAATTTGACAAGTTGCCAAGTGAAGGTGGAATAGTGCCTACAAAAGGATAATATAAGACAAAATAGTAGAAAAGTACAGTTTCATATCTCTTTAACTTTTTTCTTCCAAATCCTAAATCGCGTTAGTCCTCTAAAGATTACACAATTGTGAGATACATTTTGTGTTAGAGCAGGAACCATAATTTCTAACTTCCTACTTTCACCATAAATATCATGCGTCTTATTTTTTCTTTTTCCTTTCCACCTCAATTAACGCAAATTCCTTCAATCAATCCAACAAGGTGATTCATTCTTAAAAAAAAAAAAAAACATCCCTATTAAAACCGTTCTAAAAAACTCTTTCAACATCATATTCATGTATTACATATATGTTCGGTTATATCCATGCCTGTCAATTGATTACTTCTAATATAAAGTATCCAAGATAAAGAATTTCGAGATTTGGAAGCCATTAGTCTAGGGAACTTGAGAGTCGTTAAGTTGAAAATAGACAGTGGCAATTCACCTTTGAGTTTGTTAAACAGAAAAGGTGTCCTAATTTTGAAGAAACTTCTCCTTCAATGTTGTTATAACTAAAGTCCAATTTTTTCAAACTCGACAATATTGCCAATTGAAGGTGGAATTGTACCTACATACCAGCATACACTTAGAATTACAAAGTGAAGTTCTTAGAATTACAAAAATGCATTTGTTGCCCCATAACTTTGTACAAATTTAATTTTTGCCCCATTTTCATTAGGCCCTAAAAAAAATTCCTGTAACTTTTAAAAAATTAAGCAATTTATGCAAACCCCGGCTTGATTGGGCTTTTGTGTTCAAAACGCATGCCAAATCCTCCGTGGCTGCCAGGTAGGATCGTGATAAGTTACAGAGCATATTTTGGAATTCAACTTTAAAAATTTAAATAAACTCATAATTATTATTGCAAAATAATTTAATCAATTCTAAAATATAATTAATTAAATTATTTATATTATTTAAAATACTTTATTTTAATATTTAAGAATCTAATTGTTGGATTAAATTACTTTTTTAAATAAACTACTATTAACTTCAAATCGCTTCTCTTCAAATGATTTTAAGTTTTTTTATAAAACTAAATGCTTGTTAAGGAACTTGTGAGTTATATTTCCATTTTAGAAGTAGGTAAAAAATGTATTGTTTTTACATTTTATAATTTATTTTTTTTTGAAAAATAAAGTTGTCTTTCCTAACAAATCCAACCAAATCCCCACTCCTCCCCCTCCCACGCTCATACACTTGTTGTAACCCCAATCCACCCACCCTCCAAGCAACCAACTTCACTTGATTAAGAAACAAATTTATCACATACACGTACCTACCCACAATCATATATATATATATATATATATACATACCTGTCAAGTGATTTTTTCCGAGAGCCAGTATCTGCAGCTGCGACAAGTTCCCAATATCCTCCGGCACACTTCCACTCAAAAAATTATAAGACAAAAAGACCATCTTTAATCCAGAACAATCAGATAACTTTCTAGGGATATCCCCGACAAACTGATTGCCTGAAAGCCCCAACGTCTCAAGTTTAGTTGAAGGACTACATATGTTTGGAGGAAGAGAACCCGAAAGACTGTTATCCCAAAACGCGATATCCCTCAAAGAAGAAATGTTAAATATGCTCCACGGAATACTCCCACTGAGACCGTTGCCAGGAAAGTACAAATTTTCAAGATTCTTTAACAATCCCAGATTCGGAGGAACATTCCCCCTGAGTTGATTGAAACTCATATAAAGTGAACGAAGGCGGCCTAAGTTTCCAATTTCATTCGGAATTAGGCTAGTGAAGCTGTTGTTACTCAAGTCTATGAACCTCACAAACGAGAGGTTGCCGATATCTGGTGCAATTGTGCCAGACAAACTCATGTTCAAAAGATCCAACCCAACAACTCTGGCGCGCCTGCGGCTACAAGTTACACCATTCCAGGTACAGAAAGAGGTTCCACGTGACCAATTTGTGGTTATATAGTTATACGGGTCGGAAGTTATGCTAGCTTTTAAGGCTAAAAGAGAGGCCTCGTCAGTGGATGTGTTGAATCTTGAAGCATAGCTCATATTTTTGTGACAAAACAGGTACAAGAATAATAATAATGCCAGCAATATTGAGTAAGTTTGTGCCATTTTGAGTAGAGAGGAAATTGGGTTTTGTTTCAGTTTGTGAAGCTATGTACATATATATAGATCCATGATTTCAAACAGCAGTACAAGACTTGTAAGTGAAAACTGGAAAGAGAATAGGCCTGCCTGACCTTTTACAGTTCAATTGTATTATTTGTTAGATTTACTGGCTAATACAGTTATTTTAATCTGTATCAGTGAAAAGAATAAACTTAACAAATTGGTAAATACTTGGTTCGTGATTCCTATTGAAAAAGTTTTTTGTTTGTTTTTGTTGTAGAAAACTACTCAGACATATACTATCGAACTACATATTAGTAGACCTTTCAACATATAACTGACTGCTGATGCTTCCTTGAACTAGCCATAATCGTCGGCTTGCGTCAATGGAAGAACTTAATTATGTCCTTGTCTTAACAATATATCTTTCTTCTTCTGTTTTTCTTGTAATCCAGCGGCTCAATGGGAGCTTCATATTGCGTATTCTGCTATCTTTTTAACAAAACAAGTAAATAAATAATAAAAAGTCGTTGGTCTTTTTGGATTTTGTTAGTTATGGCATGTCTTTTCACTTCTGGTCCCTTAATTTTAATAGAAAAGGGCCTATTTTGTGTCATAATTTTGATGAAGTCCTTTAAGTTGCCTTGTAAGTCACCTTGAGGTTGTGAATATAGAAAGTCAAGGTCTTCTGGTGGCCAAACATTGTGGAAAAAAAATAAACAGAACAATTTAAGAAGAATTGGGGTCTACGCATGTTGCCCCATCATGTTAGAAAGATGTGCACTTATATATAACCAAATTGACCGCAACATTGACCTTGTAATACTCCAAGTCGCGCAATATTCGATCCGTCACTTGATCTTCTTAACATAACTCCAAATAAATTCGACTGTATAAACTTTGATTGATTATTTAGAGAAGTCGAACGGTATTGATATATCAAGAATGGAACTAGTCTGTTTTGGAAACAAGGAAGCAACTTGTTTCTAAGTTATTTCTAACTTATTTACTTCACATAATGTTTTCATTCAGAAAAGGTATACTGGGGCAGATGCATATGCAATTTTTGGTTTGCATGAATGCATTTTATTGATGTACGTGCACATCCCGAAATAAGTTTTTTACTTTTGTTGGTTTTTCTATAATATTAAAAGGATTATTGGCATCTGGGTCCATATTATAAGCACTTTTCTATTATTTCCGCAACACCCGGTTTTGCTTCCGCTTACCATAAAAAAGAGTCAAAAAGGCACAAGTCGTGCAAGCAACGTTTATGGTGTTTCTCTCACTGCTTTAAAAAAAATGGTATTTTAAATAGTTTTTAAATAGAAAAAGTCATTTTTCAATAATTGTAAACACCTAATTAATATTTTAATTAACCTTTGAAAAATATTTAGAAACACTCACTACTTTCAGTCTAAAGCGAGTTTAAATAACTTAAGCAAAAATAATGAACATGCTCATATTATAAGCTCTTGCGAACACTCTTAAGCCAAATCTCTTTTGAAAACTGAAATTTTGAACTTGTCATCACCTGGAAATCTTGTGAACTGTAGGGTCGGCTATGAAATTTTCTAACTGTGAAAAGAGAGTTAGTTCATAACTTGCTGGATTAAGAGTAGATTAGCTCGAAGATTAGTTGTCAAATTGAGAGTTAGTTAGAGTTAACCGAAATTAGAAAGTTCAGTTTAAAAGTTAGTTAGAAAGTTAGTTAAAACTTTCTGTTTTGAGGCTGAGTGTTGCAGCTTATTTAAAGCTAGTTTGCGAATCAGTTTTCAGTCGTAACTTTGTAATTTCTTCAGAGATATTCTCTCATACATTCATTCTATTGAAAATCACTCTGTGGATGTAGGCTTGGTTCGATTCGATTCAAACACGAACCACGTAAAAATCGTTGTGTGTTTGTGCATATTTTTTTGCAGATTTTGTTAAACTCTTTCTGTTGTGTGTTTAATCATTTGATCGCATTATTCTTGATTCAATTGAGTCTAAATCTGTGCACGAACTTCATCTAGTAGTCATATTTGATAGATTGATCGGTGTAAATCTCTACAAGTTGGTGCGGTGAACGTGAAACAGATCAATTCGATCAAAATGGAAACTGTTAAATTTGATGTTGAAAAGTTTACTGGTTTGAATGACTTTGGACTCTGTCGTTTGAAGATGAGGGCACTCTTGGCTCAACAGGGATTGCTTGATACTCTGGATGAATCCAGTATTGATAAAGATATGAATGAGAATGCAAAGAAGACAATGTTGGAGAAGGCACATAGTGCTATAATCTTCAGTCTTGGTGACAAAGTCTTGAGGCAAATTTCAAAGGAGACAAGTGCAGCTGGCGTGTGGTTGAAACATGAGAGCCTCTACATGACTAAATTACTGGTAAAACGCATTTATCTCAAGCAAGCTCTGTTTTCATTTAAAATGACTGAAGATAGGCCAGTAGAAGAACAGATGGATAGCTTTAACAAGCTAATTTTGGATCTTGAGAACACTGATGTCACTGTAGATGATGAGGATCAAGCTTTGATGCTGTTAAGTTCTTTACCTAAGTCTTTTAGTCACTTCAAAGAAACCTTGATCTATGGCAGAGAAGTGTTAACTTTGAATGATGTTCAATTCTACCATAAACTTAAGAGAACTGAATCAAAGGAATGACAATAAGAATTCTATCAAAGGTGAGGGGCTTATAGTGAAAGGAAAAGGATCCAAGAAACAAAATAAGTTTGATAAAAAGAAGAACAAAGAACAGCAGAAATCTGGTGAAAATAACTTAAAAGTGTGTTATCATTGTCACAAAGAGGGACACATAAGCAGGTTATGTCCTGAAAGGTTGAAGAACAAGAGTTCGGAGAGTGCTAATAAGGACTCAGGCAATGCAGCAATAGCACAGGATGGGTATGAATCTGCAGATGTGTAGGTTGTGACAGATGATAACCCTGATGTGCAGTGGGTTATGGATTTAGGGTGCTCGTTTCACATGACACCAAACAAAGAATGATTTGACGAGTATACTGAGAAAGAAGGAGGAATTGTACTGCTAGGGAATGATGAGCAGTGCAAAGTTGAAGGAATAGGATCTGTAAGATTCACATTGCATGATGAAAAGACCAGACTTTCGAATGATGTGAGATATGTTCCAAAATTGAAAAAGAATCTGATTTCTCTTGGTGATCTTGACAAGAATGGATTTTTATATCATTGCAATAACGGAATCTTGAATGTTCAAAAGGGCTCTAGGTTGGTAATGAGAGGGCACAAAAAGAATAACTTGTACTTTCTTGAAGGGGAAGTTTGCAAAGGCACGGTTGCATCAGCTGAAAGTAAAACATTGTCTAAAGTTGAACTATGGTATAGAAGACTAGGACATGTGAGTGAAAAGGGTCTGATAGAGTTGAGTAAGCAAGGGTTATTGGGATCTGATAAACTGGAGAAGCTCTGTTTTTGTGAAGATTGTATTTATGGAAAGTCGTGCAGACTGAAATTCACCATAGGAACAAGCAGAACCAAGGAAACAATTGATTACATACATTCTGATCTGTGAGGACCTTCAAGAACTCCCTCACATTCTGGTGCCAGGTACTTCTGACTCTTGTTGATGATTACTCAAGGAAGCTGTGGATCTATGTGTTAAAAACTAATGATGAAGTGTTTGCAACTTTCAAGTCTTGGAAAACTCTGATTGAAAATCAGACAATGAAGAAGGTAAAAAGGTTAAGAACAGACGATGGTCTTGAGTTATGTTCTGAAGAATTCAACAACTTTTGCAAGAAGAATGGTATTGTGAAACATAGAACAACTGTAGGTACTCCACAAAAATGGTTTGGCTGAGAGATTCAATAGAACTCTACTTGAGAGAGTAAGATGCATGCTAAACAATGCATCTTTACCAAAGATATTCTGGGCTGAAGTTGTGATGACAACTACTTATCTGATCAATAGATCACCTTCAACAACATTGAGCATGAAGACTCCAGAAGAAGTATGGTCAGGGCATGCACCTGATCTTAGCAAACTGAGGGTGTTTGGATGTGTTGCTTACGCACACATTAGACAAGATAGAATAGAACCTAGAGCAATGAAGTGTATGTTCATTGGTTACCCTGAGGGTGTTAAGGCTTATAAACTATGGTTTTTAGAACCTAGTCATAAGAAGTGCATAATTAGGAGGGATGTGGTGTTCAATGAGTCTGTGATGGCACACAAGAAGCATGAAAAGATTGATACCATAGTAAGAGAACCAGGCTAAGGAAGCAGAGAAAACTCAAGGATTTCAGTTTGAGGTGGAGCCAGAGTCTGATTCAAATCAGATTACATCAGCATTTTGGCTTTTACATAAAGATGAGCAACAAGATACTCATGTTGCAGATGCTAAAAGTGAACATGAAGGAACTCAGCATGAAGACGAAACCTACATGCTGACTAGAGACAGAACCAGAAGACCTATAAGGCCTCCAAGCAGGTATGGTTACGTTGATCTCCTTGCTTACTCTTTAGTTGCAGCTAGCAAAGTTATAGATGATGAACCTCAACACTTTCAAGCTGCATTGAAGAGTAAGGACAGTAGAAATGGTTAGAAGCTATGCAAGAAGAGATGAAATCTCTTGAGAAGAACAACACTTGGGTATTGACAGAAAGACCGAAAGGTAGTAAGGTGGTCAGTTGCAAATGGATTTTCAAAAAGAAACCGGGTATACCAGGTGTTGAAGATGAACGATATAAAGTAAGACTGGTTGTTAGGGGTTTTACCCAAAGAGAAGGAATCGATTATAATGATGTATTCTCACCAGTGATTAAACACATATCCATAAGAGTTATTTTAGCTCTGGGTGCTAAGTTTGACTTAGAACTTGCACAAATGGATGTAAAGACAACTTTTTTGTATGGAAAGTTACATGAAATCATACTCATGAAGCAACCTGAAGGATTTTAAGTCAAAGGAAAGGAAAATTTTGTTTGTAAACTTGAGAAATCTCTCTATGGACTTAAACAATCACCAAGGCAATGGAATAGAAGGTTTGATGAGTTCATGAGTTCAATAGATTTCAAAAGGAGCAAGTTTGACACTTGTGTGTATTTCAAATTCACCTCAGAAGATAAGTTTGTTATTTTGCTACTTTATGTTGATGATATTCTGATTGCAAGCAACAGCAAAGAAGAAGTTGACAGTATAAATGAGAACTTGAAAGGTGAGTTTGAAATGAAGGATCTTGGACCTGCTACAAGGATTCTTGGCATGGAAATAAGCAGGAAAAGGAACAGGGGTGTGTTGTACTTATCTCAGAAGATTTATTTGAAGAATATTCTTCAGAAGTTTGGGATGAGTAAAGCAAAATCAGTAAACACTCATCTGTCTCAGCAGTTCAGATTAAGCAGTGAGCAAGCACCAAAATCTGAAGAAGATAAGAAGTTCATGAGCACAATTCCTTATGCAAATGCAGTTGGCTCATTAATGTATGCTATGGTATGCACCAGACTTGATTTGGCATACTCAGTTAGCATCATTAGCAGATTCATGGCAAATCCTGGCAAAATGCACTGGAAAGCACTAAAATGGATTCTGAAATACATCAGAGGAACTCTTAACAAGGTTCTAATCTATGGTGGAGCAAGGGATCAGAAGGTGGCAATTGAGGGATTTGTAGACTCTGATTATGCAGGTTGTTTGGACACAAGAAAGTCCCTTACAGGTTACATATTTACTGCATTTGGAACAACTATCAGTTGGAAGGCAAGTTTACAGAAGGTAGTGGCTTTATCTACAACTGAAGCAGAATATATAGCTCTCGCTGAAGCTATAAAGGAAGCACTATGGCTGGAGGGCATATCAAAGGAGCTGAGGTTTCAAGAAGAAGTCATTATTGTCTTCTGTGACAATCAAAGTGCCATACACTTGTCTAAAAGTCAAGTGTACCATGAGAGGACAAAGCATGTTGTTATTAAGCTATACTTTGTTAGAGAGATCATTACAAGAGGAGAGGTATTTGTTCAGAAGATTGTTACAGAACATAACCCTGCTGATATGATCACAAAGGTGTTGCCAAGCGGGAAATTCAGTTACTACTTGGAGCTTGTGCAGCTGAAGGAAGAATAGCCTGATTCAGGCTGAAGAGTGGTGATAGAAGTGTATGAACGAAGGTGGAGAGTTGTGAGGAGAGAGTTAGTTCATAACTTGCTGGATTAAGAGTAGATTAGCTCGAATATTAGCTGTCAAATGGAGAGTTAGTTAGAGTTAACCGAAATTAGAAAGTTCAGTTTAAAAGTTAGTTAGAAAGTTAGTTAAACTTTCTGTTTTGAGGCTGAGTGTTGCAGCTTACTTAAAGCTAGTTTGCGAACCAGTTTTCAGTCGTAACTTTGTAATTTCTTCAGAGATATTCTCTCATACATTCATTCTATGGAAAATTACTCCGTGGATATAGGTTTGGATCGATTTGATTCAAACGCGAACTAAAAATCGTTATGTGTTTGTGCGTGTTTTTCTGCAAATTTTGTTAAACTCTTTTTGTTGTGTGTTTAATCATTTGATCGCATTGTTCTTAATTCAATTGAGTCTAAACCTGTATACAAACTTCATCTAGTAGTCATATTTGATAGATTGATCGATGTAAATCTCTTCACTAATAAATCAAGGAACAGAAAATGCTAGATTACTAATTTCTTTTACATTGTGAATAAAAGAGAGTTTTTGCTTAAAAAAAACCTTCCTGATGATGTGAAGGACCAATTGTTGAATGAAAATAGCCTGAAGTTTGGTTGATCGATCCAGGACAATTTTTGCTTGAATGTAAATCCTATTTTCAAGAACATGAGGTACTAATATTTTGCCATCTTCTAAATATGAGCATACAACCTTAATTTCTTAATGGAATTCAGGTTTCAAAAACGGATGTTCCAAGAAACGATCGAAATGAAGCCGGCCTTCAAGTGCAGACTTCTCATGTGGAAGAGGCAGAAGGGAACATCATGAACGTTCATTTTGCATCAGAGGATCGTATCTTGACTGGAAACAGAGCAAATTTATCCCAATTGTAAACCAAAATTCAGCCACTGGTGAAGAAGAGAAAATAGTGAAGCCTTTAGAGTGTGTACTACAATCATCAAATCTCCATTTTCTCCAGGTTCTGGTACTACTTGTTTGGAAACTTCGACTAAACCGCGTGAAGAAACGCCACATCCTGATAAAATTGAGGAGTTTGTCTCACCTGATGACCAGCAATTGCTCATTTCCAAATTATCCGTAATCCCTCTAAATGAGAAAGCAGAACATTAAGAATGGGATGCCAATATTTCAAGCATCTACTCATGTCAGGATGATCCGCAATTCTTGAATAATTGACAGAATCGCCACAATAACACTGTAATGCTTCAAATTAGGCAATAAATATTAAATTCTATCTTTCAATGGCACTCCTGAATATAATCTAATTACTTCTCTCTCCATTTTTCTCCTTATAACGAAAAGCTTCTGCCTAACAAATCAGAAACTTTGTTCTGTTCATTTTTTTCTTTTTAAATCCTGAGGGATAAATAAGGACCAATAAGTTATATACAGTATGTCACTATGTTGCATATAGTAATTAGGTGAAGAAATTTATTTAAGCGAATTGGTGATTGCTTCTTAACAATCATTATCTTGTTCAATTGGTTTGTGATGCATGTCTTACGGATTGATAAGATCTACGAACAAGGAATGGATCATGATGAACATACAGATGATGTTTTGCAAATCTTTCTTCAGAACACTAATTAAGGATGTTGCTGCCCGAATTTTATTGCTGGTTCTCCATTTTTATCAGTCTACAGAGTACATACCATCCGCATAAGGAATCACACGTTTATAATTAATCGTCATTGAAATCTGGTTTTAGTGCAAGCTATTCAAGTATCGGAAACACCCAATCTCGATCGGTTCTTTAAGCGCTTATTTAAGCTATTTTCCTTATAAAAGCTGAAATTTTGAACTTGAAAACGAACTCACCTTGAGGTTGTGAATGTAGAAAGTCAAGGTCTTGTTGTTCAGGCAAAACGTTGTGGAAAAAAATAAACAGAACAATTAAGAAGAATTGGGGTCTACACATGTTGGCCCATAGTGTTAGAAAGATGTGCACTTATTGAACAAAATTGACCGCAACATTGACCTTGTAAAACTCTTAAGTCGCGCAATGTTCGATCCGTCGACACTAGCTTGAGCTTCTTAACATAACTCCAAATACCTAAAGCAATAATTGAACTGTAGTTTGTTGTACAACTTGAGACTTTGACTGATTTATTAGAAAAGGGATTTATCAAGAATATGAATTGACGCAGAATGAAAAACTGAAATTAGCACACAAACATGTAATTGATTAATAAATCGAAATGCACCAGATACTGGAATAAAATTTTGATTTTGTTAATAAATTGATCAAAAAATAAATGAAATATAATATATAGTTCTCACAAATAACTTAACTAAAGTAGGAAATACGATCCTACATGGAAACAAATTTTTAGAGGAAACAAAATGGTGTAAGTTTGTGTCATTTTTGGGTTAGAGAGGAAACTGGATTTTGTTTCAGTTTGTGAAGCTACTAAGCTGGGAAAATGTAGTCCTGCCTGACCTTTCATATTTCAATTGGTAAACAGAATAAAGTTAACAAATTGGTAAATACTTGGTTTGTGATGCTCGCATGACCTTTCACTTTTGTTATTAGTTCGTTTTTGCCAGTTTCTGTAGTACAAAACTACTTTTACACAAGTGCAGGAAAATAATACATTAATTAGTAAACTTTTCAACATAATTGACTGCTGATGCTGACTTACCATAATCGTCGTCAATAAAAGAATTATTGGTTGCTATGGATACACATGTGCCCTATTTTTCTTGTACTTAAAGAAGATTTCGAACACCAGCTTGCACATGAGCAAATATATATACATGTTTCAAGAACTCAATTTAACACTTTAAGGCAGATGGAATGGATCATACATGAAAATACGAAAAACAATAAACTAATGACCCACTGCATGATTTATTCTTTTGTTTCTTTTTTCCATTCTCCCCTTCCAACAAGAGAAATCAACTAGATTTAGTTCATTATTGTAGAACGACTTCCATATATAACACTGATAGAAACCAACGAGACGGACCTCTACACAACGGCCATGTCCTGCTGCGAAACCACTCTACTGTATCTAACTTCAGTTACATTGCTTTAGTTTAATATTTATCTTCTTAAGTCTTACAAGAACATCTTTCATATTAGGCCTCTCCTCCGGAAAATCCGCTGAACATTGTATGGCTAGTTCCATTACTGAAACCAAACACTCTTCAACCATATTGTCAGCATATTCATTTTCTGAATTAAGCAAGTCAACATCAACTATTTGCATTACAGTAATAGGATATGAATCAGACACCCATCCTCTCATGGTTAACTCTCCAAGAAACATCTCATCTGTCGGCTTCTTCTTCGTAAATATTTCCATCAACAAAATCCCGAAACTGTAAACATCAACCTTAGTTGAAACTAATCCTGCCAATCCATACTCTGTCAAAGAAAATGTAAGGAACACAGTTAAGAAAAAGAAAGTAGCTTGTAAAATTAACTTGAGATGATCGCTTTCTTTACCTGGTGCCATGTATCCAATTGTACCTAATGTCTTTGTCTGCTCCATTCTTTGATCTTCTGTGAGGAGCTTGGAAATCCCAAAATCTGTTACATGCACTACCATATCTTCATCTAAGAGAATATTGCTCGGTTTCAAATCACAATGCACGACTGACGATGAATAGCCATGATGTAAATACTCTATTGCAGATGCCACGTCTATCATTGATTCCAATCTTTTTGCAATCTTTAAAGAATAATTTGTATTGTGGAGCCATTTGTCGAGGTTCCCGTTAGGCATGTATTCAATCACCAAAGCCTTGAAATCAAGGTTGGAGCAACTTGTTATGACCTTAACGAGATTTCTATGTCGAAGGCTGCGCATTATTTGGCATTCTGTATCAAAACTTTTGAATGCACCCTGCATTTCTTAGTTGAAAACTTTAACTGCAGCGGTGGTTTGATTAGAAAAAGTGGCTTTGAATACTGAGCCAGTGCTGCCTCTCCCAATCAAGTTTGCTACATCAAGGTTGCTTGTGGCTCGAAGGATTTCATAATATGAAATTCTTTGGCTTTTGAGGCCGAGCAAGGAAGCCGGCATAGAAGATAAAGCTGAATTTCTGGAATGACATTTGAGCAATAATATCACAATAGTAGTTGCAAATACAATTGAAACAACAGGTGGTTAAATATATCTTAGAAGTTTATTTTGCCTTGACGACTTGGGTGTATTCCTTTTACACGCCACAACACCAAATTGAGGTGCTCCACATAAATCTTTATTTCCGACGAAAAGTTCAGCTGTAAAGTTTTGAAAATGCCCTCCATTTGGGATTTCTCCAGAAAGCTGATTGAATGAAATGTTGAAGTAATCAAGATCCAAAAGGGTCTCTAAAGAATTTGGAATTGAACCAGAGAGATTGTTTTGAGATAAGTCCACGTATTGTAATGATATCAAATTACCCATAGTGCTTGGAATCCTCCCAGAAAACTGGTTTCCATTGAGAGACAAGTTTATTAGGCTTTTGAGATTGCTAATTTCGTCAGACAAAGAACCCTGAAAATGATTATGAGACAAGTCTAGGATTTGAAGGTTTCGGTTGGACCATAGACTTGATGGAATGCTGGAACTTAAGGAGTTGTTGGACAAATAAAGTTTTTGCAATGAATATTGGTTTGCCAGGCACCTGGGCAGCTGTCCAGTCAACCTATTGTAATATAAATCCAAATAAAACAAGCTTTTCAAGCTGCAAATGCTATCTGGTATTGTTCCGTGGAGTCTATTGCCAGAGATTGATAAGACCTGCAAGTTTCTCAAACGTCCCAATGTCTCAGGAAGCTCACCTCTCAACCTATTGCCTTCAAGGTTTAGAAGCAACAAATTATTCAGATTACCAATCTCATTAGAAATTGTGCCTCTTATCCTAGTAACCCCAACCATCAAATGTTGAAGAGATACAGACAAATTGCCTAATGAATTTGGAAGAAATCCAGTTATAGGATTGTTTGATATCTGTAAGTAATTCAGATTCGTGCTATTTGTGATAGAAGTAAGAAACTCCTGTTCCGGTATGGAAAGATCATTCATGAACATGTTCTGTCCTAATAGAATCATTTGTAGATATTGTAAGTTCCCAAGATTAATAGGTATGAGTCCACTAAACGAGTTACTTGAAAAATCTAACACCCTTAGCTTGGATAGATTTGAGAATGAAGTAGGAATATTGCCTGTAAATTTGTTTCTCCCAAGATAAAGTCCTTGGAGATTTGGAAGCCCTTTGTCGATGGAACGTGGAAAGCTGCCCGACAGCTCGTTTATTGTAATATCAAGTATTTCCAATCTCGAGAGGTTGAAAATGGAAGGAGGCAACTCACCTTTGAGTTTGTTTATACCTAGACTCAGATATGTTAAGCTGAAAAGATGTCCCAGTTCTGAAGGAACTGCACCTTCAATGTTGTTTTCAGCCAAGTCCAATGCTTCCAAATTCGACAAGTTGCCAAGTGAAGGTGGAATAGTGCCTACAAAAGGATGCATGCGAATCAAGTGTAATCATTGTTTTTCAAAGGCTAACGATATATAATATTCTTAATAACACAAACTGATTCAGCAATTTGCGTGTAACAAGTAAATAATATTATTTTCCTGAAGGACAGTTTAGCGTACAGCCTATACACACGACTAAACTCAGGGCAATGATCATATGAGAGTATTTTACTACTTTTTCTTTTCTATTAAAATGGCTGATACTTTTTTTTTCACGTGAGAGAGATTCACTTGATTTTCATTTAAAAGGCAGAAGGAGATATGGATTTCTTTTACGCTTTATTTTTACAATCTTATAATCGTAGATTTGAATATTTTCGACATTTAAAATTGTTGTCCTGACTCATACCTGTCAAAGTATTTCTCCCAAGATAAAGTAACTTCAGCTTTGACAACCTGCCAATGTCAACTGGTAAACTACCACTAAAAGTGTTAAAAGACAAAGAAACCGTCTTTAAATCTGCACAATCAGACATCCCTCTCGGAATCTCCCCGACCAACTGATTCGAAGAAAGCGTCAATGCCTGAAGTTTTGCTGCAGGATGAGGACATATGTTCCAAGGAAGAGAACCCGAAAGCGTGCTATTCGTAAATCCAATTTCTCTCAATGAAGAAATGTTAAATATGCTCCACGGAATACTCCCACTGAGTTGATTGAAGTCCATGTATAGATAACGAAGGCGTCTTAAGTTTCCGATTTCATTTGGAATTAAGCCAGCGAAGCTGTTGTTACTCAATTCTATGAACCTCATGAATGAGAGGTTGCCGATATCTGGTGCAATTGTGCCAGACAAACTCATGTTCAAAAGATTCAATGCCGCAACTCTGTCACGCCTACGGCTGCAAGTTACACCATTCCAAGTGCAGAATGAGGTTCCACGTGACCAATTTGTGGTTATATAGTTATTGGGGTCGGAAGTTATGCGAGCTTTCAGGGCTAAAAGAGAGGCCTCGTCAGTGGATGTGTTGAATTTTGAAGCAAAGCTTATGTTTTTGTGACAAAACAGGCACAAGAATAATGATGCCAGCAATATTGAGTAAGTTTGTGCCATGTTGAGTAGAGAGAAAATTGGATTTTGTTTATGTTTGTGAAGCTACATATAGAAGACTTGTCAGTGAAAGCTGGAAAAAAATAGGCCTGCCTGACCTTGAACTTGCCAATGAATGAACATTGCCTTAACTACGGAGAAGAAAAAATAAACAGAACAATTAAGAAGGGGATGCCATTAATTCAAGATTGGGGTCTACTCATTAATTGTGTTAGAAATTGACCGCAAACACTTGATCTTGTAATGCTCTAAGTCTTAATTGATTTCATAGAAAAAGTCAGCCGGTATTGATTTATCAAGAATGGAACTAGTCTCTTTTGGGAACAAGGAAGCAACTTACCTTTCTTTCTAACTTATTTGAATGTACTAACTTCACATAATACTACATTAAGAAAAATGTACATTCTGGATATTAGGAAGATGCATATGCCATTTTCCGTTTGCATAAACGACATATAATTCTGATGTCAACCGTTAATTAGATCTTATTATCGTATTTTTACTGTTATTTGTTGTTTTAATAAACTAAGTTGTAATTCGTTTGCATAAACGACATATAATTCTGATCGCCAACCATTAGATCTTATTATCGTATTTTTACTGTTATTTGATGTTTTAACTCAATAAGTTGTAATAAAAAGCAGCAGTTAAAAAAGGAATAATAACACGCACGATATAACGTGGTCCCGTAAAACCAAACCTACTCCACTAGGCATTTGCCTAAATTGAATAAAAATTCTTTCACAACAGAAGAAACTTACTAAGGTCTTAGACGAAAACATAGACTCCATTTTTTTTTAAAATTTTATGACGCCTCTCTTAACTTTGCAACTACTACATTTGACTCACTCGCACTCTTAGCCTAAAACTCCCTTCTATTTAAGAACTCTCCTCTTTATTCTAAGTCCAGAACTCCCTTCTAACTTTAAAACAGTTTTTTTTTTAACAAGAATAGAAGTGACAATCTCTCGGGGTACTAAACTCTAAGCTATATAATTTTATACTCTAATGTCTTCGAGATGGTTTGAATTTTCAATCAGCTTCTTCGCTATTTAAAAAACGAGCAAAGTGTTTCATTTCAGAAAGGTCCACAATCCTTGTTGCAACAAATTGCAATGGATTCGTCTTTAGCGTCAATCATGGGAAATCACGATGCAGGATCGAAGCACTTTCATATTTGATATTCTTGACATTTCAATAGAGGAAATATCTTCTTGCAAAATGTGGAATATGTTATTCTCTTAAGAAAAATACATGGAAGACATAGTGAGGTATATTCGAAATCAGGGATAATTAGAATATATATAGGGATAAAAACATTAAACCGCCTATACTTTACCCCATGTTGCACTTTGCCCCCTATCCTTTTATTTTTGGCAACTTGCGCCCTATACTATGGATAAATAAGCACTTTGCCCCTTGAGTCGTTTTTTCACCATTGGATTTGAACACGTGTCGGGATATTTTGTCGTTGGATTTAGACTCAGGGGGCAAAGTCCAATCGGGGGTATAGTATAGGGGGTTTAACGTTTTTATCCCATATATATATATATATATATATATATATATATATATATATATGTATATATATATGCTTCCTTGATTTTTGTGATGTGTCTCTGCAGGTGTTGTTAAAAGCGTTGGGCGTAAGTCGGGCGTTTTAATTTTAAATATATCAATAATAAAATTAAAATTCAAAAAAACTAAAAGAATAAGTTAATATGTTAAAAAGAAATTTTTATGTTACTATAAATTTAATAAATCAACTTTATTCTACATATTTATATGAGGTGGATAAAAATATATTCTTAAACCCTCAATATATTCTAAATATTATTAAATTAATTGATTATTATAGAAATTCAAAAGTAATACATTAAATAAAAAAACATGAGGACACACTTTAACTTATATTATTAAAACATTAAATACGAGAAGTTTTGAGTTTCAAAAGTGTAATTTATATCTCATAAATATCGTGAATGTACTTGTTTGTTGAAATACATTTTTTGTACGAAAGGTATATGAGAAAAATATAGAAAAACAACCTAAACAAACCTAACTATATTAATTTTTTGGGCATTACAACTTGTGGCACAAAAGGCACATCTTTTGTCTCTGAGCGTAATCCCTAAATCACCAGGTGTAAGCCATCAAAAGTTAGGCCCCAAATCACTGCCTCGAGGTGTTTGGGAGTCAAAAGCCATGAGCGAGTTTTTAACAACACTAGTCCCTGCAATTAAAGTAATCCAATTTCAATCCAGTTTGTTACACAATATCAAAAGATATAATAAATTAGTTAATACGAGACAATGATTTAGACCACAAATTCTCTAACTTTTTAGGCATTATATACCAATGATGAAATCAAATCTGATGCACACAATTCGTTTGGGAACTTTTCGACTTTAGTTCTTTAATGGGTAACATGTACAACTTTGGTCCTTTAATGTAAACTTTCAACTTTGTAGTCCTCCAATATGCAGAAATTACTAAACTCGTCTTTTTTTTTCTGAAAAAACATTGTTCATTGCCTGAAAATACACATACGAAGAACATGTCTAGCAAACAATTACACAAATTACCCATGAACTATGGGTAAAGTACACAAATCATCTCTCATGTTTACGAAAGTACATAAACTACTCTTATTTTATGTTTGGTATTGCACTTACCCCCTTACGTTGTTAAAATTAACAAAAAAAAAAAATGAAATCAAAACAAAATTTACTTGGATAACCTACACTTTAATTTTAGAAATTATATATCTAATCTAGAAAAAAAGACAAGCTTTTAAAATAATTACATATTAATATATTTTGTTTATACTTCAAATTAATGTGATTTTTATTTGAATTTATAAAAGGTTTGTAATTTTTTTTCATATATCAAATATTTAATAGTGAATACAAAAAGAAAGAAAAAAAAAACAAGAAATGAGGGAACCGTCTTCGCCATTTCTCTCCTCACCGGAGCATAAGCTGGTTTTCATGGAGACAGCATAGGTGATCATTAGAGGACGAATTTCGCAGAAGAGGAAAGTTACGAGACTATTTTTGCAGAAACCAGGAAAGATTACATTCATGATCATCTATGTTGTCTCCATGAAGCAATTAGCTAACCTCTCTTATTTATCTTACCATTTTATATAGCAGGGATAATTTGTCGTGATTTTTCACAATGCGATAAGTTTAATTTACTTCATTATGAATGACTAATGATCTGGCAGAAATGATTGTGTTAATGTGAAGGGTTATTTCTTTCAGTCGTTGATGGACAACTCTGATTGGTCTTCTTAAATTTTGAACAAAACAGCTTATATACTTCATATGAATATTGCCACTATGCCAATTAAAAAGCTAGGCCAGTTAATCGGTCTAGCCATGAAAATGCCTTCAGTCCTAGGCAATCACCTAGAACTTGACAATTTTTTGAGGATATGGTGAATGAATTCATTTGACTAAGGTAAGAAAGATTCCACAAGTGTACAATGCACATACTGGAAAGCTTAGGGAGCATATTCATACAATTTAGGGGGTATTTTGTACATACTGAAAAGGTTAGGGTGGGGATGATATGTTAAGGGGTGATTTTTTTTTTTTTTTTTTTTTTATTCTTGTCAAATACGGATGGATATAAAAGCCCTTCCGACGATCACGTGCAAGGTAAGCTCCCGGAAAATATGGCATTTTAAAGTTGACCATGGGCATTTCGCACAATTTTAAAAAGCTCAAGAGTAGATTCTCTGGTTTATAATTTAGGGAGCATATTGTGAAACACTTTATAGGTTGGGGAGTTTAAAGCATTTTACTTCTTCTTCTTCTTTTTTTGATGGATTATTTGGAGTCATTCTCATAAGTGCAATTGGCAATATATAGCTTTTGTGCAACTTGGAGCATTAGTGTTATTGTTGCGGTCAATTTTGTTCGGAAGTGCATATATTTCTAACATAGTAGGCCAACATGAGTATATGTGTTATCAATTCATATATTTTTGTACTGGTCAATGAGCTTGAACTGATATCCTCCGGTTTAAGCATAACCTATCTGAACAATATATCAATTATCAACAATGCTACTATTAAAATTAAACTCAGAAGCGAAAATGTGGCTAATAATTTGAGACAAAGTAAACGATACGCAGATTTATATATGTAGAAAATCTAAAACTACTTTGAGGTAAAAAAACTACGATCAAGATAAATATATTTCAATCTGAGGAAAAATGTAGGACTTACAACTCTCTTATAATAAGTCAGCTATCTAATTTTTTTACAACAATTATAACAGTAGCCTTCTATTAGTTGCGTAATGCCTATCAAAAGTGGACCTTCTAATAATTGCTAAGTGACCAAGATTCAAGAACGGGGGCCAACTTCATTGTTTTTCAGTTTTCACACACAAGTCTACCTACCGTTGTTTGAAAACATGGACGTATATTTGTCACAGAACAATCAGCTCAGCTGCAAATTTCAAGACATCCACTGATGAAGGCTCTATTTTAGCCCTGAAAGCTCTCATAACTTCAGACCCGAATAATTTCCTAACTACAAACTGGTCACAAGGAACGTCTTTCTACACGTGGATCAGCGTCACTTGCAGCCAAAGGCACGCTGAACTCGTGGGTTGGATCTTTTCAACATGGGTTTACTAGGGAACCATTGCAACAGATATTAGCAAACTCTCGTTTTCTGGCCTAATCCCATATGAAATCGGAGACGTAGGCCGACTTTGTTCACTGAATATTAATTAGGGATAAAAGCGTCAAACTCCCTATACTATAGGGGTGTAGCGATTTGCCCCCTGAACTTTTTTTTTTTTGGCAACAAGCCCCCTGTACTATGGATAAACAAGAGTCTTTGCCCCTGACCAAATTTTCGGCCAATTTTCGTCAGAATTTGAAACGTGAACATGGGTTCATCACTATTTAACCTCAAATTTAATAAAATGCTCTTTTTCCACTTCGATTTTTGTTATATTTTCAAACCCTAGGTTAAATTATCAAAATTTAGGGTTTGAAAATTCAGAAAATATAACAAAAATCGAAGTGAAAAAGGGTCAATTTATGAATTTGAGGTTAAATAGTGATGAACCATGATATTCACGTTTCAGATTCCGGAAAAAGTTTGTCGAAAATTTGATCAGGGACAAATTATTTTTTCCAGTCAATAGTTGAGTGTTATATCCTAAGGAGACGTTTGGTACTAGAGATGCAATTATCTTCATTCTCTCGGTATAGATTACATTTGAGATAGAAAATCAATTATTCTAAGATATCTAATTGTAGGAGAGTGTTTGATTTCAAAATACATCTCTAGTTGAACAACAATTGTAAATTATACAAATACCAATTTTACCCTTCTCTACTCCAAAAACAACTCACGCCTCTTCTTCCATTTCTGGTAAAATCTTTCAATTTCCAAAGACTCCACCAAGAGACCACCGCTGGATAAAATCCATGCAAGTGGGTTTGTTTGAAATCCACAAAAGAAAAGCCAACAATTGGAAAATGAGTGTTATATTCCCAAAAAGTTGCAAATTCATATAGATCTTTAAATCCAAGTGCTTAAATTAAGCGGAAGATGCAGGAATCGAACAGTTTCAGAGCATTGCAAAGTGTTGTCACAGTCTCTCTTATTTTCGCCGAAATTCGCAGCATCAAAATGGGTTTTCTACGTTAATCAGCTGTGTTATTTGAGGGGTTATGGCAAGGACTGAATCGACATTTCAGACGGATTTGTGAGGAGGGAATTTTGGGATAATTTAATCGGAAGGGGGGTGACGATTCTTTCTTTATCTTCATTTTGGGGGTGAAACCGCAAATTACGGTCAATTTGCAAGGCTTCCCAGAAATTTTATCTAGAAAACCAAACAACAGATTATGTGAGATTAGGTGAGATATCTCACTTAATCTATGGAACCAAACTGCTCCTAAATTACATAATGCGGATGTATGAGTGAGTGCGAGTGCAAAAACGTGCGGGACAGTTCGCCAAACTTAAAATTTCATGAATGTGAGTGCACCTCAATGCGTTTATTAAAATAATAAAAAATAATATTTATAACTATATTAATTATCCTAGTAAGATGTAAATTTAACATGCATAATCAATTCAGGTTTATGTATGTATTCATTAGTCAGAGTTCATTTAAATTTATGTGTGAGTAATTGTATCTTTTTATTTTCTTTTATTGAACGAGGGATTCATTATCTACTCCTCAATTTCACTCTTTTTTCTTGATATTAATGTTCAGTGGCTAACACTCGAGCGCTTTTCACTATTTTCCTGTTTCATTTATTTTATCTATGTATGTTTGCTCCTTTTCAATATTTAATTGATGTCATTTGTATCTCATTAGTCATTACCTATTAAAGTCACTAACAACATTGTGCTATTATTTTGTTGTCCTCCTTTCGTCCATATTTTGTTCTTTTACTTTATTTTCTGTAATTATTTTGTTTTTGTCCAATTATTTTTCAATGAGCATATAAAGTGGTGAGTGGCAAAGGATAAAGTAGATTTGAATATATGTAGCTAACATTTACTGAGAGAATTTAAGAATTCTTGTAGTGAGTATTAAGAATTTTAACGAACAAAAATGAAAAATGCAGAAACGTGTCTACAATGAACAGTTCATTGAGTCTGCAGATGTGTTGGTGGTGACAGATGATAACACTGAGGTGCAGTGGGTTATTGATTCAGGGTGTTCATTCCACATGACACCAAATTTAGATTGGTTTGAAGAGTATGCAGAGAAAGAAGGAGGGATTGTATTGTTAGGAAATGATGAACCATGCAAAGTGGAGGGAATTGGATCTCTAAGATTTAAGTTACATGATGGAAAACCAGGCTCTTGAGAGAGGTGAGGTATGTACCAAAGTTGAAAAGAAACTTGATATCAATGGGTGATCTTGACAAGAAAGGCTTTCTGTATCACTGTCACAATGGTGTGTTAAGTGTAAAGAAAGGATCTCAGTTGGTAATGAGGGGGCACAGAAGAAATAACCTATGCTTTCTTGAAGGAGAAGTGAGCAAAGGCACTGTTGCTACAGCTGAAAGTAAACCATTGACAAAGGTGGAGTTATGGTACAAAAGGTTGGGTCATGTGAGTGAAAAAGGCTTGATAGAATTGAGTAAACAAGGCCTGTTGGGTTCTGATAAACTGGAGAAGCTCAGTTTCTGTGAAGATTGTGTTCTTGGCAGGTCATGCAGGCTGAAATTCACCACAGGAGTTCACAGAACAAAGGAAACACTTGATTACATACATTCTGATCTCTGGGGGCCTTCTAGAGTTCAATCACATTCTGGTGCCAGGTACTTCCTAACTCTTGTTGATGATTACTCAAGGAAGCTGTGGGTTTATGTTTTGAAAACAAAAGATGAAGTGTTTGCTACGTTCAAGTCTTGGAAAACTTTGATTGAAAACCAGACAATGAAGAAGGTTAAGAGGTTAAGAACAGACAATGGTCTTGAGTTTTGCTCTAAAGAATTCAATAGTTTTTGCATGGAGAATGGAATTGTTAGACATAGAACAACTGCAGGTACTCCACAGCAAAATGGGTTGGCTGAGAGATTCAAAAGAACTCTACTTGAGAGAATGAGATGCATGCTGAACAATGCATCTCTTCCAAAGGTATTCTGGGCTGAAGCTATGATGACAGCTACTTACCTGATCAATAGATCACCCTCATCTACTCTAAACATGAAAACTCCAGAAGAAGCATGGTCAGGTCATGCTCCTGATTTAAGTAGGCTCAGAGTGTTTGGATGTTTGGCTTATGCACATGTCAGACAAGACAAACTTGAGCCTAGAGCATTGAAGTGTATGTTCATTGGTTATCCAGAAGGTGTGAAAGCTTACAAACTATGGTGTTTAGAAGCTGGACACAGGAAGTGTATCATTAGTAGAGATGTGGTATTCAATGAATCTGAAATGGCACACAAGAAGCATGAGAAAGTTGACACTACAAAGAAGACACCTGCTAAAGTTACAGAAACAGAAGGATTTCAGTTTGAGGTGGAGCCAACTGTGGATTCTGGAGAGAATACAGTTGGAAATTGGCTTCTCTATGAAGATGAACAACAAGACACTCATGATGCAGAGGATGAAAGTGAAGGAAATCAGTAGGAGGAGGAGACATACATGCTCACAAGAGATAGAACCAAAAGGCCCATAAAGCCTCCAAGCAGGTATGGATATGTTGATCTCCTAGCTTACTCTCTAGTTTCTGCAAGTAATGTACTTGAGGATGAACCTAAACATTACCAAGATGCACTGAGAAGTAAAGATAAGAAAAGATGGATAGATGCTATGCAGGAAGAGATGAAATCTCTCATGAAAAACAATACTTGGGTTCTGACAGAAAAGCCAAAAGGCTCAAAGGTTGTGAGTTGTAAATGAATTTATAAGAAGAAATCAGGGATACCAGGTGTTGAACATGAGAGGTATAAGGCAAGACTGGTTGCCATGGGGTTCACTCAGAGAGAAGGAATCGATTATAATGATGTTTTCTCACCAGTGGTAAAGCATAGATCTATCAGAATCCTATTAGCTCTAGTTGCAAAGTGTGACCTTGAACTTGAGCAAATGGATGTGAAAACAACTTTCCTATATGGAAAACATGATGAAATCATACTCATGAAACAACCTGAAGGGTTTGAGGTCAAGGGAAAAGAGGATTTTGTGTGCAGACTTGAAAAATCTCTTTATGGACTCAAGCAGTCTCCAAGGCAGTGGAACAGAAGGTTTGATGAGTTCATGAGTTCAGTGGATTTCAAGAGAAGCAAGTTTGATACTTGTGTGTATTTCAAGTTCACCTCAGAAGATATTTTCACTATCTTGCTACTTTATGTGGATGATATACTCATAGCAAGTAACAACATGAGTGAAGTTGAAAGCATAAAGGTTCAGTTAAAAGGTGAGTTTGAAAAGAAGGATCTTGGTCCTGCAACAAGGATTCTTGGCATGGAAATCAGCAGGAAAAGGAGTAGAGGTGTTCTATACTTGTCACAGAAGAATTACTTGAAGAAAGTATTGGAGAAGTTTGGAATGATTGAAGCAAAATCAGTAAATACACCTCTGTCACAGCAATTCAGATTCAGTAGTGATCAGGCACCAAAATCTGAAGAAGCTAAGGAGTTCATGAGCTCAATTCCTTATGCAAATGCAGTTGGCTCATTAATGTATGCTATTTTATGCACAAGACCTGATCTTGCATATGCAGTAAGCATCATTAACAGACAAATCCTGGAAGAATGCATTGGAAAGCTTTGAAATGGATTCTGAGATACATCAGAGGAACTCTTGACAAGGTTCTGGTTTATGGTGGAGCTAAGGATCAAAGGATAGCTATTGAAGGATTTGTGAATTCTGATTGTGCAGGTTGTTTAGACACTAGGAAGTCTCTCACAGGTTATATCTTCACAGCATTTGGCACAGCTATAAGTTGGAAGGCAAGTCTGCAGAAGGTTGTGGCTTTATCCACAACTAAGGCTGAGTACATTGCTTTAACTGAAGCTGTCAAGGAGGCAATGTGGTTGGAGGGGATATGTAAGGAACTGAAGGTTCAAGAAGAGATCATCACAGTATTTTGTGACAACCAGAGTGCAATACACTTGTCTAAAAATCAAGTGTATCATGAGAGAACAAAACATGTTGACATAAAGTTACATTTTGTTCGAGAGATCATTTCAAAAGGAGAGGTGTTGATTCAGAAGATTGCAACCGAGCACAATCCTGCTGACATGATCACCAAGGTGTTGCCAAGTGGAAAATTCAGCTACTGCTTGGAGCTTGTGCAACTGAAGGATGCATAGCCTGGTGCAGGCTGGTTTAGCCTGGTTATAGGCTAGGATGAGTGGTGTTTTGAGCAGTGTATGAACCAAGGTGGAGAATTGTGAGGAGATAGTTCAAACACAACTGAATTAGTGAGGTTTAACACGTGATCAATTAGCTTAAGTTGAGTTAGTTGAGAGTTAACCGAATTTAGTAAGTTTTCAGTTTGAAAGTTAGTTAGAAGTTAGTTGTAACTTTCTACTTTGAGGCTGATTGTTGCAGCCTATTTAAGGCACTTGTGCACATCAGTTTTTAGTCGATTCAATGTAATTTCTTCAGCATTATTCTCTCATGCACTTGTTCTAGTGAAAGCCTCCGTGGATGTAGGTTTGGATCATTTTGATTCAAACGCGAACCACGTAAAAATCGCTACGTGTTGTGCGTGTTTTTCTGGCAATTTTCTAACTCTGTTTCAGCTTATTATCTGCTTGGTTTTGTTCGATTCGATCACTCGTTTCTTGATCGTTTTCGATACGGTTTTGTTTGCTGATCTCATATTTGGTGTGTTAACAACGATTTGGTCGGTTTAAACTCTACAGGCTCTATAATCCAAACTATTCCTTGAATATTGATGAAAGATTGCGAATAATGGTAGATGTAGCATCTGCAATAGACTATTTACATCATGGTTATTCACCACCTGTCGTCCATTGTGATTTGAAACGAGCAAAATTCTCTTAAATGAGGATATGGTAGCACATGTAGCGGATTTTGGGATTTCCAAGCTCCTCACAGAAGATAAAAGAGTAGAACAGACGTAGACATTATGTACAATTGGATACATGGCACCAGGTAAAGGAAATGATCACCTACAGTTTTTTTTCAAGTAATACTATTTAGAATTCCGTGCAACTTTGTCTTAACTGTGTTCATTTCATCTGTATATGTTATTTTTCAGAATATGGTTTGGCAGGATTAGTTTCGACTAAGGTGGATATTTACAACTATGGTATTTTGTTGATGGAAACATTTATGAAGAAAAAGCCGACATATGAGATGTTTCTCGGAGAGTTAACCATGGAGAGATGGGTGTCTGAATCATATCCCAGTACTATAATGCAAATAGTTGATTCTGACTTACTAAATGCAGATGACGATTATGTTAAAAATATGGTTGAAGAGTGCTTGGCTTCAGTAATGGAACTAGCCATACAATGTGCAGTGGCATTGCCAGAGGAAAGGTCTGATGTGAAAGATGTTCTTGTGAAACTCAACAAGATAAATATTAAACTGCACAGCACTGTGATTGAAGTAAGATAGAACGGTTAACAAGCAGGACTTGGCTGTGCAAGTTTGACATCTGTTGTATGTAAGTTGCAATATAGAGATAAAGCTAGCAAGTTTCTTCTTAAAAATGGAGAAAAAAATAAAGAATAATCAATATAAAGAAAAAAAAATTGTAGATATAATTTTGTGAAATACCTCTCTTGTACAGCTTACTTTTTTACATTGACATCTTAAAAACATAATCAATAAATGTTCTTTGATATATCATAAATGTTTCTCTGCCTGATTCTTTCTTTCCTATATTTGCATCAGATCAATTGCTTTTGACTCTTCCTTTGTTTTAGTACTCATCTTCAACTCCCGACATCGTCCACATTGTGAGTATGACCAAAGTATAGTGCAAGCATTGTGAAAGGGAAAATTGTCTGCAATCAGATCGTTTAACAATGCTGCAATATTTCACCAAAAAAAAAAAAAATCAATGGTGCAATATGCTTTCCTGAAGATATTATTTGCTCTCACTATTTATTCAATCTCGTTAACTGTTGATTATAATCGAGCTCAATGTTACGATTGTTGATTATCAGCAAGTTGTGCTTCTGAAGAGAAAAATTTTGACTGTTGTTGTAGAATCGGAGACTTCAATTGATTCTGTAGAACAATCAAGCTATATGTTCAATCAATAAGAAGTGTTCTGTTTTGGTAACAAGGAAGCAAAGTACCTGCATTCTGAATCTGGCTCAAGAAAAGGCACAGTTCAGATTTGGGATCAATGAAGCAAACTTTCTCTTTTCATAAAAGACAAAAATGTTGTTCACTCTTTTCGTTGCAACCGTTAAAAAGGACACAACTCTTCAGTAGGGACATTAACTGTTGGAAGGAAGTTGGTGGGGAATCATACTGTTAGTCGCAAAGAACCAAGGAACGCATTTACACGGATTTCATAGAGTACTAGCAAAATTCATAGGATAAGAGCTCAATATGAGTTCTCTATAACCACATTTAAACTATTCCTCGATCATGATAATAAGTTTTGTGGAATGCAGAAGAGAACAATGTTACAAATAAAAATAAAATTCTTACAAGGGACTGTTCAAATTGGTGTGGTCAGTTTGCATATGAGTACTTCACACAGTATCCACCATAACATGGGCAACCTATGTTTAATTTTTACATCTTGCAACATGGTATAGACATGCAACATATGTTTAATGTTTACATCTTTATTGAGTTTCACATTTGGAGCTTCCAACTTTGTAAGATATCGCTTATATGTGACAGGAAATCATATTCTAAAGTTAAGAAAACATAGAAGACACCACAAATCTGCCTCCCTTCCCCCCTCTTTCTGTCATCTATATCCCCTGTCATTTGGAATATGCATCCCAGTTGGGAACAACGCGAATAAAAAATTCTGAACACCATCTTGTACATTGAGCAAAGGCTATACACCATCTGTTGCAAATAGTGAAAGATCCTTTCTTTTTTCCTGGCAGATTAAGTAAATAAACATGAATGATGGGATACTTATAAGAAGCAAGATACCATTGGCTCACTTACTATACCTCTTTTAACCTCATTCTTTTTTGTCCTTTATCAAGAAGAGATACTAGCTTTCTACTTCAACTCGATCTTACTCCAATCACAGAGCTACGAAGTTTCAAATTGATTTTCTTGAGCCTCACAAGAACATCTATCATATCAGACCTCTCCTCTGACAAATCTGCTGCACAATTTATGGCTATTTCCATTACTGAAACCAAGCACTCTTTCATGATACCTTCGGCATAATCTCCTTCTGCATTCATTAACTCAGCATCAATAATCTGCATTACAGTACTGGGATAAGATTCAACCACCCATCCTTTCATGGTTAATTCTCCTAAAAACATCTCATCTGTTGGCTTTTTCTTCGTAAATGTTTCCATCAACAGAATCCCATAGCTGTAAACGTCCACCTTAGTCGAAACTAGTCCAGTTGATCCATATTCTGCAAAAAATGACAGAGAGAAATCAAATGAAAGCATTTGAAAAGATTTATTTTGATTCCAATATGCATCATTGATCTTTTTTAACTTTTACCTGGTGCCATATATCCAATTGTGCCTAAAGTCTTTGTCTGTTCCACTCTTTGATCTTCCATCAGGAGCTTGGAAATCCCAAAGTCTGCTACATGTGCTACCATATCTTTATCTAAGAGAATATTTCTCGGTTTCAAATCACAATGGGCAACAGGCAATGAATAACCATGATGTAAATACTCTACTGCAGATGCCACGTCTATCATTGTTCCCAATCTTTCAGTAATATTCAAGGGACAGTTTGGATTATAGAGCCAATTGTCAAGGTTCCCATTAGGCATGTATTCCATGACTAAGGCCTTGAAATCAAGGTTGGAGCAGCAAGTAATGACTTTAACAAGATTCCTGTGTCGAAGGCTACACAACATTTTGCATTCTGTATCAAAGCTTTTGAATGCACCCTGCACATCTAAGTTGAAGACTTTAATTGCAGCAATTTTTTCATTAGAAAATGTCCCTTTGTACACTGAGCCAATGCTCCCTTTACCAATCAAGCTTCCTTCATCAAGGCGGCTTGTGGCTCGAAGAATTTCATAGTATGAAATCTTCTTGTGCTTAAAGCCGGGCCAGGAGTCAGACACAGATGGATAAAGCTGAGTTTCTGGAATGACACTTCAGCAGAAAGATTACAATAGCAGCTGCAACTATAAATGAAGCCACTGGTGGTAGAATATATATTAGAAGTTTATTTTTTCTTGAAGATTTGGGTGCAATCCTTTTACACTCTTTGACCCCGAATCGGGGTGCTCCACATAAACCTTTATTTCCCATGAAAAGTTCAGCTGTGAAGTTTCCAAAATGGCCTCCATTTGGGATTTCCCCTGTGAGCTGATTGTATGAAACGTTGAAGTAATCAAATTCCACTAGGGTCTCTAAAGAATTTGGAATTGAACCAGATAAATTGTTTTGGGATAAGTCCAAGTACTGCAATGAAATCAGGTTACCAAAAGACGGAGGTATAGCGCCACTGAACTCATTGTTTTGAATTTCTAGACGAGTTAAGCTCTGAATTTCTCCAGTAGAACTTGGAATGCTCCCGGAAAGCTGATTTCCAGAGAGATCTAACCTTATCAAGCTTCTCAGATTGCCTATTTCATTAGATAAAGAACCCTGAAAATGATTACGAGATAAAGATATGACTTGAAGGTTCCGATTGGACCATAGAGCTGATGGAATGCTGGAATTGAGGTCATTGTTGAACAAATAAAGTTCCTTTAATGAAGAAAGTCTTCCTACGCAACTAGGAAGCTGTCCAGAAAACATGTTGTTCTCTAATCTCAAATTAAACACGTTACTAAGGCTGCAAATGCTATTCGGTATTGTTCCATTTAGTCTATTGCCAGAGACTGATAATTTCTGCAAGTTTATCAAATGTCCAAGTGTCTCGGGAATCTCACCAGTCAACTCATTCTCTCTAAGGTCTAGCGACACCAACTTACGCAGATTACCGATTTCAGTAGGAATTGTACCTCCGATTCTGGAATAGCCAGCGACTAAATATTCAAGAGATGCAGACATATTGCCTAAGGATTTTGGAAACACCCCAGTTATAGGATTTCCTTGTATGTCTAAGCAGCAATTTACATTTTTGGTGCCTTAACTTGGCACAAGTTCTTTTTTGGTGCCTTAACTTGGCACGCCACGATTTTGGTGCCTTAACTTGGCTTTTTTTTCGATTTTAGTCCCCCGGCGGCGGCAATTTCAATTACTCGCCGGAAAATGCCACGCTGGCTGAAATTTGGGGATTTTGACCCGGTCAAAATCCACCTCAGCACAATTTCCTACGTGGCATGCCACGTCGAAATTTAAAAAAAAAAACGAAAAAACCAAATCGCTGAAAAAAAACAAAACGAAAAAAAAAAAGAAAAAAACAAAACGCTGCAGCGATTTACAAAATCGCTGAACAGCAATTAACTCAAACGGTAAAAAACAAACAAAAAAAGAAGTAAAACCAAAATCACACACAGACGATCTTTCTTCCCCAAAACCAATCCCTCTATGAACCCTAATTTTTTTCTTTCAAGCCATCAACAAATCGCTGAGGCGTTCGATTCCGGTGAGAAAATCATCATCAACCTCATCAACATTTGAAATCGCTGTTTTTCTTTTTTTTTTTTTTTTTTTTTATTTATTTAGGATTTGCATACGTTTTTTTTAGGTTGAAAGAGCGATTTAGACAAAATCGCTGTTTGTTGGTGCAATTTGTATTTTTTTTTTTTTTTTTTTTAAGATTGGCCGCCCTTTCAATTCAGCGATTTGGTTTTTTCGTTTTTTTTTTTTTTTAAATTTCGACGTGGCATGCCACGTAGGAAATTATGCTGAGGTGGATTTTGACCGGGTCAAAATCCCCAAATTTCAGCCATCGTGGCATTTTCCGGCGAGTATTTGAAATTGCCGCCGCCGGGGGACTAAAATCGAAAAAAAAGCCAAGTTAAGGCACCAAAATCGTGGCGTGCCAAGTTAAGGCACCAAAAAAGAACTTGTGCCAAGTTAAGGCACCAAAAATGTAAATTTCTGTATGTCTAAGTAGCTCAGATTCCTGCAATTTGTCAATTAAGTAAGAAACTCTTGTTCTGGTATAGAAAGATCATTTGTAAACGAATTCTCTCCCAACCGAAGTCTCTGTAGATTTTGCAAGTTCCCAGGATTAACTGATACGAGTCCACTAAACAAATTAGAGCTGATACTGAACTGCGTTAACCTGGTGAGATTTGAGACTGAACTTGGAATCTCACCTGTACACTGATTCAGTCCAAGATAAAGATCTTGGACATTTGGAAGCCCTTCATCTATGGAATGTGGTAATCCGCCTGAGAGCTTGTTCGCTGCAAGTGAAAGTATTTGCAATCTTGAGAGGTTGAAAATAGAAGGAGGGAGTTTACCTTTGAGTTTATTTAATCCAAGACTAAGACGTGTTAAATTGAATAGTTGTCCGATTCCTGAATGAACTTCCCCTTCAATGTTGTTTTCCATGAAGTCCAATAAATTCAAATTTGATATATTGCCGAGATAAATGCGTCAAACACCCTAACGTATGCCCCTATTCTCAATCTGCACCCTAACGTATCAAAATATGCGATTTACACCTTAATCTTTCAAAAAATGTGCACTTTACACCATCCATCCAAAACTAACGGAATATGCCATTTTTGATTCCATCCTATGCAAGTCACGTGATTGTGAGAAGGGCATTGTCGTCCGAAAATTTTAAAAGCCTTATAGCAGTTTCTTAAATTGCACCCTATGCTTGTCTCAAAATTATTGTGCTACCTAACGTATTATCATTTATGTGGTGTACACCTTAACGTATTGTTCAATGTTGCGATGTGCACCCTAACATATTGTGTAATATGCGATATGCACCCTAACGTATTTAAGTTGTGCGATATGCTTAATTGAATGGATTATAATGCCCTAAGTCTAAGAAAAGTAACAGAATATCCATTTAAATGTCGTTAGTTTTGGACGAGTGGTGCAAAGTGCACTTTTATTAAAAGGTTAGGGTGTAAATCGCACATTTTAATACGTTAGGGTGCACATTGAAGATAGGGGCATACGTTAGGGTGTTTGACGCATTTATCTCTAAATTGCCAATTGAAGGTGGAATAGTACCTACAAAGGATCTCATTTACACTTAGATTTACAGATGAAAGTTCCGAGACACCATTTGAATGGATTGTTTGACTTAGATTTATAGTATACCATAGTCTAAACTTTTCACATTGAAATAAAGTACAGACTCAAGTTCTCAATAAATCAGGAGGAATAAACAAAAATAGAACCTTAGTCCAAATCTTAGATTTCCAAGTTAACATAGATATTGCATAGGATTTCTCAAGATTCATGAATATAATTTAATTCAGCAGGATCATTCATTCACGATTTTTTTTCACCACCAACGTCTTCTAAAGCTCTTCAACACTTTATTCAAGTATATTGATAGATCTTTAGGTCTAATACTTTACGTTTTAGCAGTAGTTGCGATACCTAGTCTAGACAGGTAAGTAAGTAAGACAGGTATATAAGACAGTAAAGTAAGACAACAGATTTTAACGTGGTTCGGACTATGTCCTACATCCACGAGGCTTTCGCCTGAATCAAACTTCTTTCAATGCACAAAAGTTATTACACCAACTGGTTTTACTTTAACACCGAATCCTCAAATATTGATACCACCGGAACCTTTTTCGCGTCTACTCCGTTTGACCCGTAAGACCAAAACTCTCGTAGTGATCTTCTTATGAGAAAGCTTCCAAGCGAACTGCACGTACATATAGATCCCTCTAACTGGCGCAATCCTTTCCCGTTGAACTCCCTTCAACTCTCGTCGGCTTCTCACGTTCTTGAGTTGACTCAAGAGGGCGAAAACTAAGAAATCAAAATAAAAGAGAACATCTAAAGATGTATATTTTGTTACACGAGTGTTCTACATTGATTCCTAGGATTTCTACTATTTATAGGATAGCTCTCCTGAAAGATCTCCTTGAATTTCGGCCAGTCTCCATATCCAGTCGAGACAAGATCTTTCCAAATATATCCGAATCTTTCCATGATAAGGCGATTCTTCCTTTTAATAAGTCTTTGTGATCGTTTGATAAGATCTTCATGATCTTCGTGAATCTGCACACCAAAGACAAAAGAAAACTCCACAAGGAAAAGATTACTTAAGGGTATAATAAAGAGTTTGATAAAGATTAACTTTCCATAAGATAAGATACTATAAGATCAAGTTAATCTTTACAAACTTACCTAAATATTCACTCGTCTAAAACAAGATAAATACCATATAATTAAGAGCGAATAATTAAGTAAATAAATCAAAGTAAATAAAACCAAATTTTTCTTTAAAATAATTTTGCAAACAAGGAAATAAAATCTAGTTGGACCTGGCAGTCTTGACTGTTCAATCGAGTTTGAATCGTGTTGGGCTTGCGGTCCTAACAATCTCCCCCAATTGACTTGTTTGGCAAAAACACTTTTAAATCCCAAGGAAAATGTAGACATGCTGAAATAAAACAAGTTAGTAAGAGATAGGCACATATATCAACTAACGAGTCTTATCAGCAATAAAAACATGTTGCAACAGCAGTGCAACACTTCGCAAAACAACTTAATAAAATAAGCAGTTAAGAACATTGTTCTTAAACAGAAATAAAAACAAAATAAAATAAAATAAAAACATAAGATAAACAGCAGCAGCCTTGAAGGATCTCCCCCATTCTTCATTTTCTGTTTACTCCCCCATTTTGCCAATACTAGTTAAGGCTTTGCCGCTAATCTGGCAAGGGACTGGTTCATGGACTCCAACAATGTAATAACCTGGGCAAGTTGCGACTGTAGGTTGTCGAGACTGCCCTGGGGAACAAACGGTCCAGCTTTGTTATCCCTGGCAGTTGGGACAGGTCGCCGGATCGGAGAACCAAGTAGAGCTTGAACAAGGTGACTCGGGGCATGATAAGGATTGGGCCTGCGCGTCATCTTATCCTTTTTGAACCGGATATACATTTGAGATATGAGCGTGGGGTAGATCAGCGATGGATAGCCCAAGGTCATCTTAATCTTATGGTCGAATGCTTCAAGTTGAATTCTCTCAAAGACCAGTTTCCCAAGATTAATAGGAGCATTCGAACCAATACGGAACAAGACAGAAGCAGTTAACGGACTAACAGTAGAAGTATGGGACATAGGGTACCAATTTCTTACCATTATACCGTAGATCAGATCATACCAAGGAAGAAGAGAACCTCGCTGGAGATTTCCATACTTTAGCCACTTCATGGGTTGGCCGGTTATGGTTGATGCGACTACGTCCATGTCTTCCTCCAGTTCCAGCTCGGAGTCACGACCGGTTTGCACGTCAGGAGACCCCAACAGTATGTTCAGGATTTGAGGACTGATCTTGAAGATCAAATTCCTCACATACGCTGAATGTTCCTTGGCTGAGCCCGGAACGCCTAGTTGAGTATCCAGATTGGCATAAAACTCGTGCACAATCTGGGTTACAAACGGTTGCACCCTGCAAGTGGATTCAAGAAATCCTCTCCCTTCCAAAAACTCAATAACCCCCGTCCTCATAAGAATCATCATGAAGCTGGACTTCATGAACAGGAATGCGGCCAGTGAGAGGAGTATACCTGAGTTTGGCATGACTAGTGTAAAACCTGTCAGAGATAGCCTTCTTCACCCTGAAAGGCTCATCAGACGGTAAGACACGGGGAGGGATGGCATAACCTCCTTCAGCTTCTTCTTCAGTCTGGGCGTGGCTGCCTTCCTCAGAGGCCGACTGGTCGCCTGACTTGTTGTCCTTATCAGACAAGGACTGAGCTGGTCGTTTCTGCTGTTTGCGAACGGGGCTGGAATCGGTGTCAGAGACCTTGATTGGAGCAGAGTCCAAGGTAGCAGCAGCAGATCGGGGACGTTTGTGAGTAGAAGTCTTGGTACGTGTCCCGACTCGGCTTGCGAAACCCTCTGCAACAGGTTTGGACTTTTGGCGAGCAGATGGGGTGCGCTTTGGAGGTTGAGCCTTCTGCTTTCCTTTGGCCGCGGCGGTGTGGCGGCGAGAGGATGCAGGAACAGGTGCTGGTGACGGCGAAGTGTCTGCCGGCGGCGGAACAGAGTGAGAGTCATCCAAAGGAGAAGAGAACTCTCGTGCCTGAGGAGATGCGGCACAGGGTGGTGACTCTGTTGCCGGTGGCGGTGGTGTGGTGTCTTGCGGTGGTGGTGGCGCATCAGAAGATGGCGGTGGAACATAGTCCTCTGGAATTCTGATTGAGAGTGGCGTCGGTCGCAAGACATTGGACAACAGGTTGCCCGTGGAAGATGCACTATCATGGTCGATTGTTGGAGACGACCGGGATGGTTCACCTGCTGACTTAGTTTTCACCATGTTAATGATTTTCTTGAGAAACGAAGGTGAGAAAGAAGACATAAAACACAACCACACTCACTAAAGAAAATAAGTACAAGAGAGAGAGATAGTATGATTGCGTGAGATATGATAACAAGGTAAGACATATAAATAGATGAAATCAAATCAATGTCATATCTTCCATCATCATTATCCACAACTTCCCATAAGTGATAGGACTCTTACCAAGACTAATCAAGGAAAGACTCCAACAATTGACACGCAACTCAATCTCTTCTAAAAAACGCGGCAAAGCATAGGCGGGAAACAAATCATGCCAAAATTAAACATATCGCGTTTTAAAGACAAAAATAAAGATAAAAACTGCACCTGTTTAATAAAATAAAAAATAAAACAAATTAAAACACAAATTAAAAGAAACAAACAGAAAGTAACTCAGCAAATTACTCACATAACTTACCGAGGACCGATTCAACTGGTGTAAGTGGATGTCGAGACACCCTGTCATGACAGACCGTAAGACTGAGTATAGAACAGGTCAGAACTGGAGAATACTAATGAACAAGATGAATACATTAAAATGTGTGTGTGTGTGTGAATTCTCATATGATAAACAGATGAAAGGGAAGAGAATTTGAAAGGGGCAAAAATCGTTTTGCAAGATCTCTTTTCAAACAATACAATTGCACCTTGTACACACACTTTGAGCCTTTTGCATAGAGGTAGCTTTCGCACACAACTTTATATAGAATATGGTAGCTCTTTTCAATTTTGTGATGACCGTGAGATATGAATTGAATGCTTTCACACATATTCATTGAGTTTAGGCAGCTTTTTCCTCCATATATTTTTCTTTTGAAGCACTTTTTTCTTTTGGCTCATGCTCTCTTTGTTCTTTTCTTTTCATAACTCTTTTGTACACTCATAATTTTCTTTTCATGCTCAATCCTTCTGTTTTTGATGTGATGAGGTAGCAAAAGTGGACAAAGTCCATGTCAAAGAGATAATAAAAACAAATTAAAAACAAAAAAAAAATTGCCGCAGCAAAATCCTTCGATTTCCCTGATTTAACTGAGGGAATGATGTGCACTGTGTATCAATGCAGTTCTAAGTACGCTCCAGAACCGGCTGTCCAACAGGTCTGCAAGTAAGTCATGACAGTTAGTTCAACAAATAAAAACATCTCAGTTAAATCGGGCACGCGACCAGCGCTTAGTGGAGACAAATGCTGAGAGACTTTCTGAGGGTCTCAAAGCTTTGTGCAACAATTTTCTTCATAAAAATAACAGCAGTTTGTCTTCCAGTCACGACATGCTTAATGACAGCACATTCATTATCACCTAAATCACATATGAGATGGTGCCATATATTAGTGTGCTGTGTGCATAAGTGCTTAACATGATTATGAGCAATGATAATAGCACAGTTGTGGTTACTAAAGACCAACACATCACTTTGCACAAAAACAAAATTCTTAAGCATGTGATCAACCCAACCAATATCAAGTAATATGACAAGGTTATGCATAGTTAGGTAGAGATGACTTCCTGTTCCAAAAGTGGAGAAACGGAGGTCTATGAAGTTGCCTCTTGTCTCATTGACAACCCATGTAGGAGTTGCCACATGAATCATCGACTGTTCTGCAGTTTCAAGATCAAGGTCCTTGATAGGATATTGAACGCACTTGAATTGATCTATGACCAATCTGTTGGCTCCTTGACTAATCTGCGAACCATAAAAACAAATTAGTTCACTAACTTTAGGAGAAATAAGTCTGTTTGAAACAGATTTTGTGAACTGTTCTGTAGGGAGTCGTGACTGCTTTAGGATATAGCAATTTTCAGCAGTCCGCTTTCCTGTAAAAAAACAAAACTTTTGGTTATCAACCACACGACATTCATCTTGTGTAAATGTGACAACTTATGCTAATCAAATTCTGCTCAAGTCCATCAACATGGAACACATCGTTAAGTATAGGACACCCGTTAAGAATGAGTGTTCCTTTTGCAACCACTTGACCCTTTTTACCATTTCCGAACTGAACTGTTCCACTTGGACCAGTAACATAGTTAGTCAAAAGGTTTTTGTTCCCTGTCATGTGATGTGAGCATGCACTGTCAAGATACCAACAATCAGGTGAGGCGTTTTCAATAGATGAAAATGCAAAATGAATATTTTTATGATTAGAACATTTCACCCTTATGTGATTCGTTGGTTCAGAATCTTCATCGGAGTCTTTTAACACTGTTTTTCGTGGAGTCTTCCAAGTTGTCGTGACTTGTGGTCCAACAGGTTTCTTTGCTGTGCTCCTCGATGAGTTCTATTTTAAGTGAGGACAGCGTGAACGAATATGTCCTTGACCACCACAATGATAACAGGCTCTGCTAGACTTGCGAGTCGGTCGTGACCACCAAACGGGACTGGGCCTGTTAGTTGGACTGGACCTGCGATTAAAAACATGAGACCGTGAGCATTTAAGATCACGTGCTAAGCTATCATCATCTATATCAGATAAACTAGGAATCTCCCTACTTAGACCGATTGGTGGGTGGTAACTAAGACCAGCATGAATGGGACTAGGACTTTGATCAGATTCCTTGTCCACACGAGTATGAATAGGACTAGTACTTTGATCAGATTCCTTGTCCTGATTGTCTGTGACAACCTTATTGAGACCCTTAAGAACATCTTGGAAGTGTGTTTCCAAATCCTCAAAAATGATGATTGATTCTTTTATACTGTGTACATCAATTTTGAGGGCCATGACTTGTCTTTTGAGATCAACGTTCTTGCGTATCTCTGAAAACAACAAATTTTGAAGGAGTCTGATTTCCAAGAATGGATTAGGGGAATTATCGTCCTCTGTATCATCGCTGTTTTCCTGAGTAGTCAAGACAGGTGGTAAGTCATGATCAATATTAGAAGAAAATGCAAAAAATGTTCTTTCTTCAGGTTCATCAATACAACAATCTAACTCGTCATCACTGCATATAGATGTCATTGTTTTAATCTCAGAAGCAGTTTCGGAGTCGTCCTGGTTAGTCGCGAGAGGTGATGAGTCGGGTTGAATGACAGAGGAGAGTGCAATATTTGCTTTTTCTCCTGCCTCATCTTCAATTTCAGATGACTCTCCATCACTCCAAGTGCACACCATGGCTTTGTCTTTATTCTTCGGGAGAAGATTTGCACAATCAGTTTGTATGTGACCATAGCCTTGGCATTCCCTGCATTGAACACCTTTTCCTCTTCTTTTGTAGCTAAGATCATTAGCAGCGGAAGATTTTAATGAATTATCAGAGTTTGAAGGGAAAGTGTTCGTACCTTTATTTTTCCACTTGGAAAACTTTCGGAGTCCTTTGGAGAGAAACGCGACAGATTTCTCGAACTCGTCCTTATCTTCACTTTGACGTTTGTCTTTGATTTCAGCTTTAAGTGCAACACCTTTTGAAGTGACTCCATTCAAATTCTTTTTCAACTTGAAAGTTGAGAGGGCACCCATGAGCTCTTCAAGTGACAAGTTCTCCACGTCTCTTGCTTCTTCAATCGCCTCAGTTTTTATATCGAATCTTGAGGGTAAAGTACGAAGAGTTTTTTGAACAAGTTTGGACTCACTGTAATCATCACCGAGGAGGAAGGCTTCATTTGCAATGTCTCTAAGTTTGGCATTGTATTGAGCTATTGTTTCATGATCCTCCATTTTGAGTTCCTCAAACCGTGTACCAAGGATTTGTCTTTTGGATCTTTTCACTGATGGGTTACCTTCATGGGCAACGCGAAGGGCGTTCCATGCATCTTTGGCTGATTCACACTTTGAGATCTGTTTGAACTGATTTAGGTCGACTCCATTTAAAATTGCATTGATTGCAATGGAGTTGTAGCTCGCGTCGAGATCTTCTGCGTCAGACCAGTCGAGCTCCAGCTTCGGCTTTCCATCTTTATCTAGTGGTGAAGTCCATCCTTTGAGAATGCTTTTCCACGCTTTCTGATTTTCCCTTTTGATGAAAGCTGTCATGTGCCATCAAATCTGCAAGATCTAAATAAAACCAGAATCTCACCAATGTTAGTAGGTGACAGGCTCTTGATGCCAATTGATAGATCTTTAAGTCTAATACTTTACGTTTTAAGCAGTAGTAGCGATACCTAGTCTAGACAGGTAAGTAAGACAGGTATAAAAGACAGTAAAGTAAGACAGCAGATTTTAACGTGGTTCGGACTATGTCCTACATCCATGAGGCTTTTGCCTGAATCAAACTTCTTTCAACGGACAAAAGTTATTACACCAACTGGTTTTACTCTAACACCGAATCCCTCAAATGTTGATACCACCAGAACCTTTTTCGCGTCTACTCCGTTTGACCCGTAATATCAAAACTCCCGTATCGATCTTCTTATGAGAAAGCTTCCAAGCGAACTGCACGTACGTATAGATCCCTCTAACTGGCGCAATCCTTTCCCATTGAACTCCTTCAACTCTCGTCGGCTTCTCACGTTCTTGATTTGACTCAAGAGGGCGAAAGCTAAGAAATCAAAATAAAAGAGAACACCTAATGATGTATATTTTGTTACACGTGTGTTCTACATTGATTCCTAGGATTTCTACTATTTATAGGATAGCTCTCCTGAAAGATCTCCTCGAATCTCGGCCAGTCTCCATATCCAGTCGAGACAGGATCTTTCCAAATATATCCGAATCTTTCCATGATAAGGCGATTCTTCCTTTTGATAAGTCTTCGTTTCCGTTTGATAAGATTTTCATGATCTTCGTATATTCTGCACACCAAAGACAAAAGAGAACTCCACAAGTAAAAGATTACTTAAGGATATAAAAAAAGAGTTTGATAAAGATTAACTTTCCATAAGATAAGATACTATAAGATCAAGTTAAATCTTTACAAACTTACCTAAATATTCACTCGTTTTAAACAAGATAATTACCATATAATCAAGAGCGAATAATTAAGTAAATAAATCAAAGTAAATAAAACCGAATTTTCCTTTAAAATAATTTTGCAAACAAGGAAATAAAATCTAGTTGGACCTGGCAGTCCTGACTGTTCAATCAAGTTCGAATCGTGTGGACTTGCGGTCCTAACATCCATGTTTCGAGGAACCGTCTTTCGCCTGCATTCGACGTTGAAATAGGATTACGAGGGAGTTTCAGTCTTATGTACTGTCTTGATGCTTTCAACTCTGTTTTCGAAAGAATCTCTCGGGTCGAAGTGGACAGCAAAGAAGACTACATTAGGTTGTGTTTCAATCACTATATACAATACCCTGACGATCGAGGACCCATGGTATATAATGCATTAGCTTTGCATGAAGGTGGAAATTGATAAAATTTCCAGACTGTTCAAATTTAATTTCGATATATTGAATTTAAATCCGCTGCTTTGGTATTTTCCAAAATGCTATATAAAAAAATACAGTCATCATCATATATCTTGAGGAAAATCAGGAAATATTGTTGGTCCTGACTTCACAACATTTTTCGGTCGGGCAAATATGCATTCAAATGGAGCACCACGTTGTTTTATAAGCTTATTAGTTTTGCAGATCACCTGGTGAGATGTATGACATTTGAGTTCGAGTGGTTGACTAAATCTTGTGCACTTTAGGGAACATTTCTTTGCCGTTATCTTATTAATCCTTTTCATGCTGAAACTCTGGCCCTTGTTTTTCTAGTATTCTCATATGAATGTTTGGACAAGTTTAAAGCATATAAATAAAGGAATAGATGAGAAGATGAATCGGTTTGTGGTCGAAGATTATGAAGATTCTAAATCTTTGGATCGGTATAAATAGCAGTATCAAGAAGCAAGCAAGACGCCAGACTGAGTTAAAGATACAAAAGTGTTGATTGAGCAGAGGATAACATGCGAGAGTTCTATCTGATCAGAGATTCATCGCTTAGGCACTTATTTTTCATCTTAACAAAGTTGGAAATCAAAATATATTGGTGATTTTTAAGAAAATGTGTAAAAACTTTGATTCATGTTATTGTACAAATTTAATAGCAAAACCTCCCATTAAAGAGTAGGAGTCATTAATGGATCGCCATTTCGCAATCTGAGAACCAAAGGAATTATGGACAGTGCATTGGATTTGCGCCTCCGAGTTTTCCGCAACACATTATTTCCTCAGTCCCATGACAACCCAAGCGTCGTAGCTTTATTCAATTTACATTGTAGGATTATAGTAAAAAATCTAAGTATTATGCATAGAAACACATTCAATAAGATTTCGAGATCTCGAGTGGTATACATAAGTTTTCATTATTTTAGATTTTTTAGCATTTCTATCTATAAGTCGAGGATTGCATTTTATCTATTTTCTACCCTCTGTTTGTGGAAATTTTTGTTTCCAGAACCTGGTTGGTGTTGATTTCTGTTGCTAAAGTCCAACATCTAAAATGTGCCGGAGGGATGAATTTTGGACATTATGGGTGACATCGCTTTATGTATCCTATTACCTTTGGATGATCCAGCAAACATTGTTCGTGCTTGTATTGTATCACATTCTTGGTGCCGTTTCACTGAGTTGAACTAGTTGAATTAAAAAAAAATGTTTGATCATGCTGGATTAGTTGATTTTGTAATTTATAGGCCCAAATTATTTTTTTTTGGTGATATTCTTATCTAGGTTGATTAGACTAGGGTTCTCCTTCGTGTATCATAAACACGACACTTTCGTTTCCCATGCATGCTGCATTAACTGCGTCATTTAACCAATTACAAAAGTGTAGTAGGCTATTTTATTGTCCAAAGTAAATTTTGATCTAACCCTGTTTCGAAACCTTTTGACACATTGCATTATAGTAGTATTCTAATCTAGCAGTTTTAGTTTCAACTAAAAGTTGAACGGAAAAGGATAAGAGGTTCCACAATTGGAGTTCCTTTTACTTGGCAACATTGTGCCATTAGCAAAATTTGCTATCATTTATTGATTTACTTTTGTGTTTGTTGCAGCAATAAAAAATTGCTTTTTAAAAGGTTATGTCTGAGAAAGGCTCCTATGCTAACAAATATTACATCCACAGTTGAGAAAACGGATGTTGCACTAATAATGTATATAAATGTGATGAGTTGGTAGGTTCTTCCGAGGAAGCACAAGATATGTTCTTCTTTTTTCACGCCTTTTCAATGTCTAAGATTTCACCAAAGGACTGCATAGAATGTGTCTTTGGTGCTTCTAGCACAGATCAGCCTCGGGAGAGCGTGGTTTAGGTTCTACATAAGGGTTATTCCTATTGGTCAAGCAAAGGGCAAAGTGCTCCCAATGTGCCTGAGGATTATAATCAAATTAACTTCTAGAGTTAGCATTATTACTGAAATCGACATTCGGCCTTATGAAGGTGATTTTCTCAAACTATTATTTCCTTGAGTTATTTTTATCGACTGAACCATTTGTAATACTTGTTTTACGTGGTTATATAGCCTATTGGGAGACTGGAAGCCATGTGTACTCAGCTTACCCCTTAAGGTTCCAAATGGGACATCCTAGACCCAGCGCGGATTTTAAGGTCGATCAACACGTAGAGGACAAGTATGTATGGACTTATACATCGCCCGAGTTTCCAGTGACTCAGGTAATCTCTACCGTAGTTATCTCGAAGAATTGCGGAGCTTGTTTCTATTATCTTTTGTTCTTGTAGGAACTTGCTTTTTTGTTTTCCGCTATAGTTTTTATTACGTTAGATGTTTCAGCTTTCTCCTTAAGGTAGATTTCTGTGTTAACTAAGAAGATTGAGACAAAGGGATCCAAATATGCTGAAATATACAATTTTGTTTGAAGTTGAGGTTTCACTCTTGGTTGTGATTTGTCTGTGTGAGTGAGTGGATTTTGGTTTTCTCGTTCCTTTTCTTCTTTTCCATTTCTTTATGCTTCTAGCTTGCTGTGTATGTCCATATATACATTACTGTTGCATTGTTATTTCTAATAAAATTGTTGCATCTCACCGTATACTACTAAAAATCTATAACTATCAATTCTATATTCCGGATTCTGCAGTTCTCCATTTAAATAGAAGTGAAAGAGTGAGTTTTCTCCAGTCAAATTAGTTAAATTGGGCTTCTAAAATGATAGAGTAATATCCTTTCAAAAAAATGATAGAGTACTTTCTTTATCCTTATTCAATTATGAGGCTTAGGGAGTTATTGGAAGGAGTTAGTTGAATGTTCTGATTCAAGGAAAACACACAGTTTATGGCTCTTATCAGAATTTTCGTGATTGAATCTGTTTGTAGGAATGTTACTTGCAACAATTCATGTTGTTTGTGTAGGATCCATTTCCAGATTGAGTTCTTAGATACGGCTCTGAGCAATGAATTATACCATTTACGGTAGGTTCCCTAATATTTCCTTTTCTTAGTTCTTTCATAGAAGATTATATAGCAGGGATATAGATCATGAGAGATTGACCATCTTAGCTACTTTACAATAAACACCACATAATATGTATCATTAACTCTTTAAAAATTCTATGGGCCAACATGAGTTTTTCTAAGTTTAAGAAGTTTTTTTCTTATGACCATCTCACTTACGAGCTCCGATTGTCATAATCATAATACAAAGTCTCTTAGCTTTGTTAGATACAATCTAGTGGGCTGGTTACAGTTCCATTATTTTATCGGATTAACAATTGAGATTAATGCCTTTCTGTTAGAATATAGAAGTTTGACATTGGTGTTTGCAGGGTAGTAGATGTAGAATATATTTAAGATAGTGTAGAGAATATAGATTGGAGCACTTCTCTCCAAATACACTAGATTTAGAGTTTAATAGAACGGAGTACGTATCCCCAAATACACTAGGTTTCTCAAATATTTTTCTTGTATTACAAAGTTCACTCTTGTGTATTTATAGATGGTGGAGGATATCTCTGGAACCACCATGTTTAATCTATTCTAGAGAACTCTTACAAAATATCTAATTTGTTTAATGTGGAGTTCTCTAGATTCTTAAGTAGCTAGATTCTACTAATTAGTAAATTATTGATAACTCTAGAATGTCCATGATATCTTATACTAGCCTACACATATTTAGGCTATTCTAGAATATTATGGAAATGCATCATTCTCCAATACTCCTACTTTGATGCATATCCCGGAAACTCCAAGCATATTCAGTAAGAGTTGATATCGATCTCTTGAAAGAGTGTTGGTGAAGATATCTGCTTGTTGTTCCTTCGCGGACACTATTTGATCTCGGTATCTCCACTTGCTCCTCCTGAATACTTGATCAATAAAGTATCCGTCGATCTTGTTATACCAGGCCCGTTACACTTGTTTAAGCATATAGAGTCATTTCTTATATCATAAGAATTTTCTTTCTTCTGTCATGAATTCTTGTGATTGCTCGAGATGTACTCCCTCTTTTAGTTCTTCGTTCAGGAATGTTGTCTTCAAATCAAGATTAAAATTTTTCCATTTTTTTTGTGGTGCAACGGGTGTAAGTGCTCTTTTAGTTTTCAATTGAATAACTGGACTAAACGCCTTTGGGTAGTCGATTCTCAGTACTTGAGCATAAACATTTGTTTTTGTATTATACTCCTCCACTTGTGGAACCTCTGGTGCAAGATCTACTTGTCTTCAGACCTGTGTGAATTTTAGATTCATTGCTAAACTTTCTTCATCTTCTTTTCTTGTTTTTTCTATTATGATGTTAAGCTCATATCGAAAGGCGCTCTAAAGTGAGTCTTCATATTGCCTATTCAAAATTTGCTCATAACTTTTTATAGAGCTCATTTGTTTTGTGATTGATATAGTCGATATATCATTTGATTCTTCTATAGTTTCCACTTGGAACTCCTCCTTTAAAATATTCCATGCTTGCTTTTCCGTAATAGCATCACTGATCTTTGTGTAGATAAAACCGGTGACTGACTCACCAAGAAGACAAATAACTTTAGTATTGTTCCTTATTTTTCTTACCTCATTTGCGGAAAGCTCAACAACAACTTGTTCCAGAATAGTGACGCCTTCTTTAATGATATCTCATAGATCATATGACTCCAGGTATGCCTTAATTTGAAAGCTCCAGCTGTCGTAGTTTTTACCATTAAACATTGGTGGTGGTTCCGCAACATCAAAGATATCCAAAAAGCCCATTCTAGATAGAAAAGACTCTGATACCACTTGTTAGAATATATAAGTTTGATATTGGTGTCTGTAAGGTAGTAGATGTAGAATATATTTAAGATAGTGTAGAGAATATAGATTGGAGCAGTTCTCTCCAAATACACTAGATTTAGAGTTTAATAGAATAGAGTACGTATCTCCAAATATACTAGAAGGTGTTTCTCAAATATTTTTCTTGTATTACAAAGTTCACTCTTGTGTATTTATAGTTTGTGGAGGATATCCCTAGAACCACCATGTTCAATCTATTCTATAGAACTCTTACAAAATATCTAATTTGTTTAATGAGGAATTCTATAGATTCTTAAGTAGCTAGATTCTTCTAATAAGTAAATTATTGATAACTCTAGACTGTCCATGATATCTTATACTACCCTACACATATTTAGGCTATTCTAGAATATTATGGAAATGCATCATTCTCCAATACTTTCACCTTTAGCTGGTAGGAAATCCGTTAAAAAATAAAAAGTTAGACAGAAAACATTGTGAATTTTTTCCATTTTGACATTCGGAACTAATTTAGTTGTATGAACTTTTGTTTGCTAACTTATAAAGTTCAGATACATGCTAAGATGAGAATCTTCAACCGCTAAAAATGACTTTTGTGATCCTTCTTTTCTTGTAACATTGGTTAATATTTACTCACAGCGTGAGAGCCATGCCCGTGTTCCGCAACACCGCCTTTCGCCTGAATTCGACGTTGAAATGAGATTACGAGGGAGTTTCAGCCTTATGCACTGTCCTGATACTTTCAACTCTGTTTTCGAAAGAATCTCCCCAGTCGAAGAGGATAGCGAAGAAGACTGCATTAGGTTGTGTTTCAATCACTCTATATAGTACCTGATGAGGATCTATGATATATATTATGCATTAGCTTTGCATGAAGGTGGAAATTGACAAAATTTCCAGTCTGTTCAAGTTTCTATTTCGATATGTTGAGTATAATTTGGCCGCTTTGTTATATCTCAAACTAGTATCCAGAAATACACGCATCATCACATATCTAGAGAAAAATCAGGAAATATTGTTGGTCCGGACTTCTCGACATTTTTCGGTTGGGAAAATATGCATACAGATTGAGCATCAAATAGTTTATAAGCTTATTAGTTTTGCGGATCGCTGGTGAGATGAATGACATTTCAGTTGGATTGGTAGACTAAATTTTGTATATTTTAGAGAACATTTCTTTGCCGTAATCTTATTTATCCTTTTCATGCTGAAACTCTGGTACTTGTTTTCTTAGTAATCTCATATGAATGTTTCGACAAATTCTTCGAATAAGAACTTCAGAGCGTATAAATAGAGGAATAGGTGAAAATATGAATAGGTTTGTGGTCGAAGAATATGAAGATTCAAAATTTATGAATGGTTATAAATAGCAGTATGATCAAGAAGCAAGCAAGCAAGACGCAAGACTGAGTTCAAGATACAAAATTGTTGATTGAGCAGAGTATAATATATGAGAGTTCTATCCTAGGCAGAGATTTAGCGCATGAGGACTTATTTTTCTTCTTAACAAAGTTGGAACTAAAAATGTTCGAGTAATTTCCAAGAAAATGTGTAAAAACTTTCATTCATGTAACTGTATAAATTTAATACCAAAACCTCCGTTTAAGGACCAAGAGTCAGTAATGGATCGCCATTCGCAATCTGAGAACAAAAGGAATTATGGATAGTGCACTAGATTTGCGCCTCCGAGTTTTTCGCAGCATATTATTTCCTCAGTCCTGTGACATCCCAAGCATCGTAGCTTAGTTCAGTTAAGATTGTAGAATTATAGTTGAAAATCTAAGTATTTTGCATAGAAATACATTCAGTAAGATTTTTTTTCTCTTGTGCATGATGCAATTGCTCAACCTAATTCCTACGACGAGCCATGATTACAATTCACCTTCACCACCACCGTGGTCATTGAACCCTTCACCACCAACACCTCCACAATTAAATGAAATACGAGGCAGAGTAAACAACGCAGTCTTGCACCCCTTCGGAATGCCAGACATACATTTACACCCAAACGAGTACACTCCACACACATTCCTTCATCCGTCCCGTTACGGGCGAGCCATCATAAATTTAACTCAGGAATTCACTAGCCAAATCCAATACAGAGAGTTACACTACCTATTAAATATCCAATCCTTGGAAATGAGCACCCACCCATCCTGACGACCACCCATGAAACAAACGCACTTGTGATGCCTACTTTGACCACACAATCAAGAGTATTTCCCCATGTTCCAACACTACACCAACCAATGATGCGGATTCTTGCATGGAACTGTGGGGGTGCAGGTCGGGCACAGTTTCTACCAGATATACGTGATCTCATCCAACGTCACCAACCGATGATCATGGTTCTAGTGGAGACTTGTCTCTATCATCTACAATCAACTACAATTATAAGTCAGTTGCCTCTTGATACCTATTATATTGTGTCACTTGATGATCTCTCGAGGGGCATTTGGATCCTGTGGAATAGAGGGCAAGTTTTGATGAATAGCTTAGGATCATTAATACCGTTTTTTTGGGGCTAATGATTGTGCTATCTTTTAGGCTAAAATTCAAATCTCATTTCTTTCATAAAATTTTATGTGATTTTTCTAAAACTTTTACTAATTGTGACTTTATTTCTTATTTTTTCTTCTATTAATTTTACGTCTCCTTTTTAAGTTAGCGTTGATTAGGAGAACCATACAAGAGTCACATTGATTGCGCACGATTTGGCTATCAACTACTCGAGATGGAAGGGATCATTTATTGTATTCTTTTAGTGTTATTTATCCCCACACTCCTAAGATAAATTATATCATAAGGAGTTGTGAGAAAGTAATTTAGGTTGCTTACATCGAAAAATCTTCTAACTGTTTTTCGTAAAAGACAAAATGGTAACTTTATTTTGCCAGAAAACATTACTATTTCTCACATCTAGGATTGAATGGAGTAGGTTTTTCCTTCGCGTGTCGTAAACATGACTGTAGTTCCATTTCCAATGCATGCATGTTGCATTAATTGCTTCATGTAACAAATTAGATAAAGGGTATGTAGGCCATTTATTATCCAAAGTTAATTTTGATCTAGCCGTGTTTCAGAACATTTTGGCATATTCCACGATAGTAGTTTTCAATCTAGCAGTTTTAGTTGTCAACAAGAAAGAAAACCCATAACTTGAGTTCTTTTCACTTAGCAACATTGTGCCATTACCAAAATTTTGGTATCGTTTGTTGAAGTAATCAAGAATGGCCTTTCTAAAAGGTTATATCTGATAAATGCTCCAGCGCTAGCCAATATTACATATACGGTTGAGATAACGGATGTTGCACTAATAATGTATTTAACTACCATGAGTTGGGAGGTTTTTGAGAGGGAGTAAAGATATATACTTCTTTTCTTCACGCCCTTTCAGTGTCCACCATTTCACCTAAGGAACACATAGAATGTGTTGGTGCTTCTAGCACGAATCAACCTCTTGAAGAAAGCGTTGTTCAGATTCTTACTTCAAGGTGATTCCTATTGGTCAAGCAAAGGGAAAAGCGATCCGAATGTGCCTGAGAGGATTATATTCCAACTAACTTCAAGAGTTTGCATTATTAATGAAATCGACTTTCGGCCTTCTGAAGGTGATTTTCTCAGTCTTAAACTAATGTTTTCTTTACTGTCATTGTTATGGATGAACCATCCTTTCAACTTGTTTTACATGGTTCTATAGCCTATTGAGACTGGAAATTCTGTGTACTCAGCTTACTTTGCACTGTTCCAGATAGGACATCCTAGATCCAATGCGGATTTTAAGCTTGATGTTCAGAGTTTGCCTCTGCAGCTGCTAGAGGATAAATATTTATGGATTCATACATCATCCGAGTTTTCTATGACTCATGTAGTATTGAATATGATGCATTTCCCTAATATTTTAAATACTCTTGAAATATATCAAACTTAATATGTTAAGAGTATGTACATGTCATGAATTATCACTTTACTAGTTAAAGAATATTCTTAGAATAAATCTAGAATATTCTGGTAAATATGAATAAGATTAATGTAGATTAGTCGTGTTGAAGAGGATCTAGAACTGCCTTTCTTCACCTATAAATACACCACTATTGAGAACATTGTAATATGAAGCTAGAAGCTACAAATATTATGTAGGTGAATTTGGAGATACGTACTCCATTGTATAAACACTCTAAATCTAGTGTATCTTGAGAGAAGTGCTTCAATCCATAAGCACTAAAATTCTACACATTATCTACACTATCTAAAATAACATGTACTATCCTACAAACACCAATATTAAACCTCTATTTTCTACCAAATGTTATTAGAGCTCGTTCGATCGAGAATGGGCGTTATGGATATATGATGCTGACGAAGTCTCCATGTGAGATGTGTGGCATTTGAGTTGGAGTAAATTACGAGAACATTTCTTTGCCATTATATTCTTTATGCTAGAATCTCATAGGAATGTTTCGACAACTTCACTGAATTATAAATTCAGAACATAATGATTAGAGGTATACATGAGAGGATGAACATGTTTATGGTCGAAGAATACAAAAATTCAGAATCTACTACAATATAACTTACACAGATGCATCGCTCGAGCCATGCCAACGTCCAATCAATAATGTGACTCAAGGATGTTTGCAAATGCTTCTACAAACAATCTTTTGACTTTATTATCATAACAAGCTATTTTAGTGTTTCGAATATACGTTTAGGTATTTGGCTGTCCTAAAATAAGTCATGGCAAACACAAACCACGTATGTTTAGGTTACTCTTCAATTGCTTTGAAATTAATAATAAATTTGAAACTTTCAAAAGTCAATTTATAATCTATTATCCTTCTAATCCCTTTAAGGTTTTAATTGAAGTTAATTATAATCAAATACTACATGTATTTGAGATATTGGAATACATTATGTTTCGTGTTTTCAAAATTGGACCGGATCGACCGGTGCTTTATTCGATGCAATTTGCACTACATAACCAGTCACTCTTTGAGACGGTCAAACCTGCTCAAACCGGTTTTGTGTATTTTATATTAAAATTTAAATTATTGTAAGAGAGAGGAAGTGAACCCTTGACCTCTTGCAAAATTACAATATTCTAACCAATTGATCTACACCATCTTCTGTGTTATATGTACATATTAATATATGCAATACATAATTAAAGTTAAGTTTTATTATATTATAAAATAATTATACTTTTTTTACTATAATATTATTGTAAAATAACATATATGTAACTTATCTTTATATAGAAATGCATTTTTGGTTGTTTTATTTTTTCTTGAATATTACATTTTTAAGGTTATTGTTTAGTGTTTTTAAAAACATTACAAATTACGATTATACATATCTTTTTTAAATATATTTTAATTGTACTTTAAATGCAATCCTCTCTTTGACGTGTAATTCTTACTTTCTTAAGTTGTATAATACAAATGTGTTTGTACAAAAAAGTATTGATTCTATTACTCTGGATTGAATTCTTTTATTAAAAATCAAAAATCAACTAAATAAAGTATATATTCTTTTATTTGATAATTGAATATTATTTAACCAAATAATATTTTACACTCTCTCGACTCCCTATGCCCTTCCTTTACCATTGTTGAAGAAAAGCAATATTTATCTACATTTTCTACTTCATTTTATGTACGATGAATGAATGGTATTTATTCTTCAAGATTTTCAATTTGCTCAATAATACTAAAATCATCTCAGGCGATAGCATACATATCAATTAGGGATAATCGTGGAACCCAATCTATGGGTGCTTTTGCAGGGTGCCCCCTAACCTATGAAAATGTGCGATATCCCCTTAACCTATTGATTTTTTGTGCGATTTGTCCCCTAAACTATTGACCAACCTTTCATTTTGTGTTAATACCCCTCCAAAACTCCCCAATTGTTTTGAAATCATGCAGTAAAACCCCTTGTGTTTTGTTAATTATCTAAAAACCCCCTTGTAGCTTCATAAAACACTCTGTAAAACACCCCTTTGTGGTTTCATAAAAAGAAGATTTTGTGCAAAGTTTATAAAGCTAGAAGGTGGGTTTTATACAATTAACAACCCATAGAGGGATCCCGCACAAGATTTCAAAACCATTGGAGAGTTTTGGTGGGATATCAACACAAAATGAAACGTTGCTCAACAGTTCATGGGGCAAATCGCATAAAATTACTAAGTTGGGGGGCATATCGCACATTTTCATAGGTAAAGGGGCACAATGCAAAAGAACCCATAGATTGGAGGGTTTGCCGCAGCTTTCCCTATATAAATTAATAGCCAGCCGGTACCGTATAAATAACACTCAGAACAAACTTGACTGAACTTTGAGAAGAAGATTCTTCTTACTCATCTTCCTGTGCAAGTGGCTAAAGAAAAATGGTAGCTAGGTTTCAAAATATGTTGCTAGAAAACATAACGGTTGGTGCTTTTGAAGATTCATCATTATTGAGTGAAAAACTAACCGAGCTAATACTGGCTACTATAACAAGATTGAATTTCATTGTTTACTTTGAAGTTTTAACTAAGAATTAAATGCTAAAACTACCCCTGTGTAATCTCGAACTGGAGGAAAACCCCTGTGGAATTTTAATTGGCAAACACCCCCCTTTTGTTGTTTAGCCAAAGGCAAAAAACCCCCTAATGGCTAAAAGTGCAGTACACGCACTTCATGTGCATCTCGGATTGAAAGTTTTGATTTGAAATTACAATTTTATCCTTAATTTTGAAATTATTGAATAAAAGAAATATTAAAATTAGGAAACATCACGTGCCTTTCACTGTATTCCTCTTGCACTGTCTCACATCCATGAAATCGGTAATCAAACCTTAGTGACAAATTATTGCACTTTCAGCTATGGTGGTGAACAAAGTTTTTGGCTATGAAACATCTTTTGCCCCATTTTGCTTCAAGCAAGTATGGTTTTCTTCTTCCTCAATTGGTTGTTGGTTTAAGAAGATTAATTTATGGAGCTTGGTTTCCAGCTAGAGTTGTAGCTTAATTTCAATAGATTTAGTTAGGGATTTAGTACTCTTGTAGCCTAGGTTCTTTGGTAGTCAGCTCATAGATTTATGTGGGTTCTGCGATACCCATATTCCTGGGAGAGATGGGGATGGGGACCGCGAAGAAGACAACCAGATTTCCTTTTTCTTATTCCTTCTTTCTTTATGTTGTTTAATATTTAATTGCTAGCATAAATACAACAACTTGTTTGACATATTTAAAATTCAAATTTAAACATTTGTAATTTAATTGACAGAAGAACATTATTAATAAGATTTTGCGTTTCTTCTTACTTTTTATTTAAAAGCGAAGGGAGAGATTTTAATTTTAAAAAACCTCTAAGTAAACTTTTAAATAATTGAAGCCTTTTATAAAAGGTCAAAAATGCCATTTTGCTTCAAGTCAAAGCCAAAAATCAGTTTGGGGCAAGTGTGCTAATTTCTTAATAACAAATGTGGTTTGGCAATTAAAAATATACAGGGATTTTTTTGCCAATTACAGATTACACAGGGGTAGTTTTGAATATAACTCTTTTAACTAATTTTTAATGCTTAATAAATGTTGATGTATGTGGCAAATTTAAGTGTATATATGCAAACTTAAGCAAAATTCCATGATGAAGTGGGTTTCTCATATTAGCATAGCATCAATTTATCTTAATCCACAAGAAGATTTACCACTTCATCAAAATATTTGAAATAACTTCGATATCTCAGTTATTTGCAGAGATTGAGACATTGTTCTCTCTGGTTTTACTTTTTCTGCATTTGCTTAAACTTTGAGAAAATAATAGAGAAAAGAAAGGAAAAAACATTGGAGGGATAGATCATCTCTTGTTGTTGGGTCTTTCCTTGTTCTCTCATTTGCACAGAAGATTAAAGAGGGAGCTTTCTCTTTTTGGGGCGGGGAGCAATGAAAATGGCAGAATACATAGCTACGATTTTGTTTGTTTTTTGGTTACGGAGAGGGCTGACGGAGTGGAGACTCGAGAGAGAGTAAAGAATATTCCCTTTTTTTTATTTAATAAGATGGTGAGATTAAATTAGGACCACAAGGTCCATGAGCTTCATTTTGGACCTGGTCCAGTTAAGTATTTTCCTTTTATTAGCGTGGAAAAACCCTGGTATATCCATTATAGGTACGGGAATTGTCAAAAAAAAAGAAAAAAAAAAAAGAAGAAGAGGGAGATAAGGTAATTCTTCTCCAAAAGTTGTCCCAAACTCAAAATTCTCGTATCTGGCACATAGAAAGTATTTTCCCGACTAAAGATCATAATTAAGATATAATTCCTGAAGTACGAAGCGTAAACAAGAGTAAGAGTTCAATGCACGAACCAGAAAATGAGAAGTATAGGCATGAGTATATTACAGAAACAAAGCATGTTGTGCGTGGAAATCCTAACGAGTTGCATTCATGTTGGAGAAGTTCGATGGACATAGTATATTACCTATAATTTGTGAATCTTTTTTGGAATCTTAACGTAATAATACCTTTCTCATGCAGACTAAGTAGCAAACATATTTTGGTTACTTTTCATAATGCATCGTAACATTTTAGGCACATATATTATGAATGGACGCTTGCGAAACTATCATTCGCAGCTGCTTAAGTTGCGATATTCGGCATGAATATAGGGAGATAAACATTGTGGCCGAAAGACTTCCAAATATGGGGCACACTTGTTCATTCGGATTTCAAGTTTTTGATCGCCCTCCCCAGTCTATTGCGCATCATATTTTGTATATCTTGTTGGTGGTACCAGCCTCCGCGTAGTCTTACGGGATTAATAGGGGTTGTTCTCTAGGTTCAACCCTATATTTGAGGGCAAAAAAAAGTTTTAAAAAAATTAATGATGAAAAACAAACATCAATAACTTTTACCAGCGAAGATAGTTGTATCAAACTCCTTGTTTTTCCACATAGATGGTATTCACGTTTTAAACATTACAACCTTTTTATATTCTAGGTGTCAAAATGATGCTCGAACTTTTACACCTGGCTGTCTGCATGCTTACTACTGCTTGCTATTTAATTAACAGAACCTCACTCGCCTCTTTCAGTTGTAATCCACCGATCAAACACAAAGAATCTGAAAACCCTAGTTCCAATTTTCCACATTCTCATCCAGTCTTAGCCCATCTGATAACAAAAGTGTTGATTGAGCACAGAATAGTATATGACAGTTCTATCTGAGCAGAGATTCATCGCTTGGACACTTATTTTTCTTGTTAACAAGGAAATTGAAATATTTTGGTGATTTTTAAGAAAATGTGTAAAAACATTGATTCATGTAAATGTGGAAATTTAATAGTAAAACCTCCCATCAAAGAGAGTCATTTACAGATCGCCATTTCGCAATCTGAGAACAAAAGGAATTATGGAAACTGCACTGGTTTTGCGCCTCTGAGTTTTCTGCAACATATTATTTCCTCAGTCCCATGACAACCCAAGCGCCGTAGCTTAGTTCAATTTATATTGTAGGATTGTAGTAAAAAATCTAAGTATTATGCATAGAAACACATTCAATAACGAGATCTCGAACCGTATACACAAGTTTATATTTTCTAGAGTTTTTAGCATTTCTTTCTATAAGTTGAGGATTGTATTTTATCTATTTTCTACCCTTTGTTTGTGGAAATTTTTGTTTTCAAAAGCTGGTTGGAGTTGATTTCTGTTGCAAAAGTCCAACATCTAAAACGTGCCGGATGGATGAATTTTGTGGACAACATGGGTGACATCGCTCTATGTATCCTACTACTTTTGGATGATCCATCGGACATTTTTTGGCTTGTATTGTATCACATTCTTGGCGCCGGTTCACTGAGTTGAATTAAAAAAAATGTGTGATCATGCTGGATTAGTTGATTTTGTTATTTTCAGGCGTAACTGTTTTTTTTGGTTATATTTTTATCTAGGGTTGATTAGAGTAGGGTTCTCCTCCGTGTGTCATAAAAACGGCTATACGTTTGTTTCCCATGCATGCTGCACGAACTGCGTCATTTAAAAAATTATATAAAGTGTTGTAGGCCATTTACTGTCCAATATAAATTTTGATTTGACCGTGTTTCAAAACCTTTTGGCACATTACATTATAGTAGTATTCCAGTCTAGCAGTTTTAGTTTCAATTAAAAAGGGAACGGAAAAGGAAAAGAGGTTCCACAATTGGAGTTCCTTTTAATTAGCAAAAATTTGCTATCATTTAGTGATTTATTTTTGTGTTTGTTGCAGCAATAAAGAATTGCCTTTTTAAAAGGTTATGTCTGAGAAAGGCTCCTACGCTAACCAATATTACATCCACAGTTGAGAAAACAGATGTTGCACTAATAATGTATTTAAATGCGATGAGTTGGGAGGTTCTTTAGAGGGAGCACAAGATATATTCTTCTTTTTTAACGCCTTTTCATTGTATACGATTTCACCAAAGGAATGCTTAGAATGTGTCCTTGGTGCTTCTAGCATAGATCAGCCCCAGGAGAGCCTGGTTCGGGTTCTACGTAAGGGTGATTCCTATTGGTCAAGCAAAGCGTAAAGTGCTCCCGATGTGTCTGAGAGGATTATATTAAAATTAACTTCTAGAGTTAGCATTATTAAATAATATCAACATTCGGCCTCTTGAAGGTGATTTTCTCAAACTATTTTTCCTTTAGTCACTTTTATCGGCTGAACCATTCGTACTACTTGTTTTACGTGGTTACATTTCCTACTGGAAGACTGGAAGCCGTGTGTACTCAGCCTTTCCCGTACGGTTCAAGATAGGACATCCTAGATCCAGCACGGATTTTAAGGTTGAGTACCAGAGTTTTCCTATACAGCAGCTAGAGTACAAGTATGTATGGACTTATACGTCGCCCGAGTTTCTTATGACTCAAGTAATCTCTGCCATAGTTATCTCAAAGAATTGTTGAGCTTGTGTTTATTATATTTTGTTCTCGTAGGCAGGGGGATGTGTGTGAAGGCTTGGGGGGAGCTATAGGCCCCACAAAGATTTGTGGACCAATCATGTTACTATGTATTAAGTATGAAGAAAAAGGATTGTTTATTATTTCAAATTTGTAATAAATGAATGGAAAAATGATGCTAACATCATACTTAGAAGTCGATAAAACAAGGGGTTATTGCATCAATTATGGTTGGAAGGAGTTTGTTGATGCACACAATTTGGGAGTCAGAGACGAGATTATCTTTTATCAATCTCCCACTAGCAAAGATAACAAGGAACTAACCATCGAGTTTATCAGGGCAAGGAGCTTTTAAAGGATAGCAACACATAGTCTATTCCACTAGATCAAGTAAATTGATCTTCTATTCACATACTATTCGTATGACATGAAACACTTTCTTTTGGTCTACTACCAGCCAGTATCTGTTAGAAAAATGATATTACAACAGAAACAAAAAACGAATTTGCCTTGAGGCGTGAAAGAGCACTTTCCTAAAGGCAATATTTCCCCCACTATATATTGTGCAGAAGAAATTAGCCTACAGGATACAACAAGGCTTAAGAAATATTTTGAGACAAGTGCAGAAAATTGGATGAATGATAATTCGTCCCTTAATACTATTTTATAGAGGGTGAAAAGATTTTTCTGAATGGGTGCATCTTTTCCAGCGGGTGTAACTTTTTTAGGCGGGGGTTTTAAATCAAAGTTGCATCTACTGATTTCAAATTTAAATTAATTCGGATTCAAAAAATAAACATTAATTAATTCAAAAAATAAATTTCGAATTATTAATTAAACACTAATAAGAATCTAAATTAATCAAGCCCAAGATGCCCATCTTTGACTTTTAATAAGGAATTTATACAAAGCCCAAAGCCCAAAGCCCTATCCAAAAGTCCAACTCATTTGTGAACACTATATTGGGCAAATACATATAAACCCACTTATTTAGTCTCATTCTTCCAATGTGGGATATCTCCCACACCTCACTTTTCACCTTACACACTCTACACAAAATAACAACAGTATCTTGTACAGCAAATTTGATTGCAGGGTTTCATGCAGAACTATCTTACCATTTTGTCTAAAGATTCTGCTATAGTTCCGTGTATACTTTCCAGTAAGTGATTGTTGAAATAATACTAGTGTTAGAGCTGACTTTTATTGTGTTACTGTATTCCTTGTCCGCCAGTAAGTCAAGAAGAAATCACCAAGTTTCCACCACTCTTCTCCTCTTATATTCATATTTATATTTTTATATTTTATATGCTCTCCAATTTCTAACAAATTTGTATCAAGAGCCACTTGAGATTGGAGACTAAGCTTGAAGATGTCGAAAAGAACACTATTCCAAGTTCCACCACTAAACAAAGAGCACTATGACAATTGGTGCATAAGAATGAAAGCCTTGCTTGGGACCCTGTGGAGAAAGGTGTCGAATGAGATGATGCAGCCGCCAAGAAGAAAGACCAAAAGGCACTCACACTCATCCATCATAGTTTGGATGAGAAGATGTTTGAAAAAGTTGCTAGTGCCACGTCCAAGCAAGCATGGGATATTCTTGAAGCCTCTGATAATAAGGAATCGACAAAGTAAAGAAGGTGCGACTACAAACACTGAGAGGTGAATTTGGGTTTCCACACATGAAAGAATCTGAATCAATTTTAGATTATATTTGACGTGTTTTGGAGGTTACTAACCAAATGACAAGATATGAAGATGATATTAAAGATGATAGAGTGGTTGGGAAAATTTTGCGAATCTTTGGGTTCAAAATTTAGTTACATCGTTGTATCCATCGAAGAGTCTAAATACTTAGACACCATGACCATTGATGAACTTGCCGGATCTTTGCAAGCTCATGAAGAAGGTTTGACGAAATCTAATCAAGAATCAGTGAAATCAAGAATCAGGAGACAAATCATGGCACGTCACAAAGAGGCCGAGGACTTGGAGGAGGCCTTGGTCAAAATAAAGGTCGAAGTTGAGGTCGTGGTTGTGGAAGAAGTGGACGAGGATACAACAATTCGTCGAACAATGATGAGACGAGCCAAAACTTCAATCAAGAAAGAGGGCGTGGATGAGGTAGAGGCGAAAGAGATGGAGGTTATAGGCCAAATCAACCGAGGTATGACTAATCAAGTGTTGAATGCTATAACTGTCATCGTTTTGGCCATTGTGTATGGGGATTTAGAAGTAATGTGGAGGAGACAAACAATCTCATGGAGACCAATGAGAATTAAGATATCCGGATCCTACTTTGCTTGTCACTTGCAAAAGTCATCAAAATGAGGAGAATAATTTATGGTTTCTTGACTCCGAAGTGAGTAACAATATTTGTGGGAAGAAAATTTGTTTGTGAAGTTCAATGAATCCATTGGCGAAGATATTACATTTTGAGACTCTTCACAAGTACAAATGAACAGAAGAGGTACAATTATAATCCGGTCTAAGTATGAGAGTCATCAATTTATTTCTAATGTTTACAGTGTGCCGAATATGAAAAGTAATAGTTTGAGTATGGGACAACTTTTGGAGAAGAATTACCTTATCTCATCTTCTTCTTTTTTTTTTTTTTTTTTGAGAAATTCAAGTATCTATAATTGATTTACCAGGAGGGTTGAAGATATAATTCCTGAAGTAGGGCAAACATGAGGAAGAGTCCATGCACGAGCAAGAAAATGAGAAGTATAGCAATGAGTATATCACATAAACAAAGCATGTTGTGCGTGGGAATCCTGACGAGTTGGATTCATGTTGGAGAAGTTTGATTGACATAGTATACTTATTAGTTATTACCTATATTTGCGAATCTTTTTTGGAATCTTAACGCAATAATACCTTCCTCATGCAGACAAGTATCAAACATATTTTGGTTACTTTTCATAATGCATTGTAACACTTTAGGCACACATATTACGAATTGGCACGTACAAAACTATCATTCGCAGCTTCTTAACTTGCGCTATTCGGCAGGAATATAGGGAGACAAACATTGTGGCCGATAGACTTGCAAAGGGGGCCTTCTTTATTCGCATTCCAAGTTTTTGACCGCCCTCCCCAGTCTATTGCGCATCACCTTTTGTATGATCTTGTTGGTCGTATCAGCCTCCGCCTAATCTTACTGGAATAGGCGTTGTTCTCTGGGTTTAGCCTTATCTTTTTGCGAAATAAAAAATTATAAAAAAACAACATCAATAACTTTTACCACTAAAGATAGTTGTATCAAACTCCTGGTTTTTCCACATAGATGGTATTCACATTTTAAATGTTTCAACCTTTTTATATTCTCGGTGCAATTATGCTCTAACTTTTACACTAGGCTGTGTGCATGCTAGCTACTGCTTGCTATTTAATTAACAGAACCTCACTCACCTCTTTCAGTTGTAATCCACCGATCAAACACGAAGAATTTGAAAACCCTAGTTCCAATTTTCCACCATTCTCATCCAATTTAGCCCATCTAATAACTCCATTGCTGTTTGATACCCTCATTTGACCAGATCGTTGAGTTTTGAAACCCTAATCGATTCAAATTTTAAAATCTGATTGATTTCTTTAATCATGAGGAAATGTTCTTTACTTTCTCTCCGGAAAAGTTCCTTACTCTCTCTCTCCACTCCCTACGCCCTCCCTTTACCATTGTTGAACACAAGCAATATTTTATCTACATTTTTCTACTTCAATATTTACAATTTGCTAAATAATACTAAAATCATATCCGGGCAATAGCATAAATATAATTAATAGTCAGCCGGTACTGTATAAACAACACTCAAAACAAACTTGACTGAACTTTGAGAAGAAGATCTTCTTACTCATCTTCCTGTTCAAAAATGTTGCTAGAAAACATAATGGTTGGTGCTTTTGAAGATTCATCATTATTGAGTGAAAAAACTAACCGAGCTAATACTTGCTACTACGTACAACAAGTGTGAACTTCATTGTTTACTTTGAAGTTTTAACTAATTTGTAATGCTTAATAAACGTTGATGTGTATCACAAATTTAAGTGTATATATGCAAACTTAAGCAAAATTCCATGATGAAGTGGGTTTCTCATATTAGCATAACATCAATTTATCTTAATCCACAAGAAAATTCACCACTTCATCAAAATATTCCAAAGAACTTTGATATCTCATTTTTTTGCAGGGATTGAAACATTGTTCTCTCTTGTTTTACTTTTTCTGCATTTGCTTAAACTTTGAGAAATAATAGAGAAAGAAAGGAAGAAACGTTGGAGAGATATATCATCTCTTGTTGTTGGGTCTTTCCTTGTTCTCTTATTTGCACAGAAGATAAAAGAGGGAGCTTTCTTTTTTTGGGGCGGGGAGCAATGAAAATGGCAGAATACATAGCTGCGTTTTTGTTTTTGTTTGTGTTTTTTTTTTTTTTTTTGGCTACGGAGAGGGCGGAGGGAGTGGAGCCTGCAGAGAGAGTAAAGAACATTTCCTTTTTATATTCTTATTTAATAAAATGGTGGAATTAAATGAGGACTACAAGGTCCATGAGCTTCATTGTGGACAGGGTCCACTTAAGCATTTTCCCTTTATTAGCGTGGAAAAACCCTGGTATATCCATTATAGATACTTGAATTGTCCAAAAAAAAAAAAAAGAAGAAGAAGAGGGAGATAACGTAATTCTTCTAGAAACGTTGTCCCAAACTCAAAATATTACTTTTTATATTGGGCACAAAGAAAGTATTTTCACTAATAAAGATATAATTAAGATATAATTCCTGAAGTAGCGCAAACATGAGTAAGAGTTCCTGCACGAGCAAGAAAATGAGAAGTATAACATGAATATATTACAGAATAAAGCATGTGCATGGGAATTTTTGACGAGTTGGACTCATGTTGGAGAGGTTCGATTGACATAGTATATAACTTACAATTTGTGAATCTTTTTTAGAATCTTAACTTAATGGTACCTTTCTGATGCAGGCAGGTAGCAAATATATTACTTTTCATAGTGCATTTTTACACTTTGGGCCCACATATTATGAATTGACGCTTGCAAAACTATCATTCACAGCTTCTTAACTTGCGCTATTCGACATGAATATAGGGAGACAAACATTGTGGCCGACAGACTTGCAAATATGGGGCACGCTTCTTAATTTGGATTTCAAGTTTTGGACCGACCTCCCCAGTCTCTTGCGCATCATCTTTTGTATGATCTTGTTGGTGGTATCAGCCTCGGCGTAATCTTACCGGAATAGGCATCGTTCTCCGGGTTTAGCCCTATCTTTTTACGAAACAAAAATAAGAAATTATGAAAAACAACATCAATAACTTTTAGCACTAAAGATAGTTGTTTCAAACTCCTGGTTTTTCCACATAGATGGTATTGACATTTTAAACGTTTCAACCTTTTTATATTCTCATTGCCAAATATTATGCTGAAACTTTTACGCGTGGCTGTGTACATGCTTGCTATTTAATTAACAGAACCTCACTCACCTCTTTCAGTTGTAATCCACCGACCAAACACGAAGAATCTGAAAACCCTATTTCCAATTTTGATCCACCATTCTCATACAATTTGGCCCATCTAATAAAGCTCCATTGTTGTTTTGAATGTAAGATAATTATTTAAGGTCTTTTATTTGATCTTATCTTCCCCTAATTGTGGTCTAATAGGAATCCTTGTTTTCTAGGATATATGTTAATCTATATATTGGTTATTTATTATTTAATATAATTAATAGTTATTTTCCTATTCAACTCATCTTTGATGGACGGATGAGATTAAGTCTTACAGTTTAACCCTAACTGGAACTTGGTCCTCCCTCCTCCTATAAATATATGCTTTAGTCCATCATAAAGCATACTTAAGAAAAACACATAAATTAGAGGTTTGTAGGCGAGAAGGAGAAATCAAGAACTCCAACAAAGTTGTTCATTGTTCGCAGCTCAGTGTTCGATCATCTGCAAGAAGATCAGAACGTATTTCCGCCACGATGAACGGAGGTATTCCTAATCTCCATTATTTATAAATCTGTTTCGTGATGATTATGTTGTTCAAGACTTATGGGTTCATGTAATTATAATTGTTTACATTGAAACCCTAATCGATCCAAATTTCACAAGCTGATTGATTTCTCATTTCTTGTTCGATCATGACTCAGATTTGCTGCATCTCCTAGCAAAGGTCAAAAAGTATATGTTTTTGTTGCTAAATGTAGCTCGAGCATTTTTTCTATTCATTTTTGTTTAAAGGTTTTTACATAAAGCTTCTAATTAAGACTTGATTGTGAAGTTCGTGCACTTGATTGTAAGGTCTTTATGTGCTGAAGTATGAAAACTAGGCTTGTGTTGTTTAATTTGACCTCTGATTTTTTGAATTTTTATACTAGTTCTGTAATTTTAGCTATCATTGCATGAGAAATTTTTGTGTTTGTTAAAGTAATCAAGAATGGCCTTTCTACAAGGTTATGTCTGATAAAGGCTCCTACCCTAGCCAATATTACATATACGGTTGAGATAAAGGATGTTGCATTAATAATATATTTAAGTACCATGAGTTGGGAGGTTTTGAGAGGGAGTAAAAGATATATACTTCTTTACTTCACGCCCTTTCAATGTCTTCCATTTCACCTAAGGAACGCATAAAATGTGTTGGTGCTTCTAGCAAGAATTAACCTCTTGAAGGGAGCGTTGTTCAGATTCTTACTTCAAGGTAATTCCTACTGGTCAAGCAAAGGGAAAAGTGATCCGAATGTGCCTGAGAGGATTATATTCCATCTAACTTCTAGAGTTTGCATTATTAATGAAATCGAATTTCGGCCTTCTGAAGGTGATTTTCTTAGTCTTGAACTAATGTTTTCTTTACAGTCATTGTTATGGATGAACCATTTTTTCTACTTGTTTTAACGGGTTCTATAGACTATTGAGACTGGAAATCGTGTGTACTCAGCTTACTTTGCACTGTTCCAGATGGGACATATGCGTTTCTGTATTTGCTTGTCCTAAAATAAGTCATGGAAACACAACCCACCGAGGTTTAGGTTACTCTTCAATTGCTTTGAAATTATTAATAATTTTGAAAACTTTTGAAAGTTAGTTTATAATCTATTATCCTTATAATCTCTTTAAAATTTTAATTGAAGTTAATTATAATCAAAATACTGCATGTATTTGAAATATTGGAATACATTATGTTTCGTGTTTTCAAAAAGGACCTTATAGGCTGGTCTCAACGGTTAAACCTGTGACTGGAGCTTTATTTGATGCAATTTGCTCTACATAACCAGTCACTCTTTGAACCGGTCGAACCCGCTCAAAACCAGTCAAAAACCGGTTGAACCGGTTTTGGTATTTTATATTAAAATTTGGATTTATTGAAAGAGAGAGGAAGTGAACCCTTGACCTATTAGAAAAATTCAAATTCTCTAACCAATTGATATACACCATCTTTGTTGTTATATGTACATATATATAATTAATATATGCAATATATAATTAAAGCATACTTTTGTTATATTATAAAATAATTATACTTTCTTACTTTTAATAATACTATAAAATAACATATATGTAACTCTTTATATAGAAATGGGTTTTTGGTTGTTTTATTTTTTCCTAAATACTACATTTTTAAGGTTATTGTTTAGTGTTTTTCAGAAACTTTACAAATTATGATTATGCATATCTTAATTAAATTTATTGTAATAGTACTTTAAATACAATCCTCTCTTTGACGTGTAATTCTTACTTTTCTCAAGTTGTATACTACAAATGTGTTTGCACAAAAAAGTATTGATTCCATAACCCTCAATTGAATTCTTTTATTTAAAAATCAAAAATAAACTAAAAAAATATATATTCTTTTATTTGATAATAGAATATTATATAACTAAATTATATATATATATATATATATATATATATATATATCATACCGATTGGGCCAGTTAACCACTGGCTAAACCACTAAAAGTAGTAACCAGTAAGATCACTGGTTCTATGACCGATTCCATTTGAGAACACCGGTTTCGGGTTAGCATTTTGAGAAAGAGAAATTACATGATATACTGTTACATTATTAACTACTTCTATTTTTAATTAAAATTTCAATTTTTTGTGATCACTTTGAAACATTAGTCTTTGAGGGTTAATTTGTTTTATGTATCCTTTGATCTTTTAGTCCATATATATATATATATATATATATATATATATATATATATATATATATATATTAGCGCTACCATACTTGCTCTCTATTAAATATATAAGTAGAAAATATCATATTGAATTTCAATTGAATTTCAGAATTCATCATACAAAAAGCTAATCTACACAACATTCAAACCACAATTTGGATAAACGGACGAGAATTGAAAATTTGTATTAACCAAAAGATATATATATATATATACATATATATATATATATATATATATATATATATATATATGCTCTCTTTTAAATATATAAGTAGAAAATATCATATAACTTTCAGAATTCATCATCCAAAAGAAATTTTACACAAGATTCAAATCACAATTTGAATAAACAGACGAGAATTAAACGATTGTACAAACCAAAAGATTGAAATATAATGAGAGTTTGATGAACCAAATGATTGAGATAATTGAGAGGGTTTCTCATCCAATTCTAATCTGGAAAACTTAATTATGAAGGAGAGTGATCAGGTGATGTATATATAGTTGATGAAATACATGAACTTACCCAAACTTTCTAGATTTGGAAAGGGGCGCACGACAACGGCTATAACTTGAAAAGTTTCTTAAAATAGAAAATTATGATATTTTCTATTTATATTTAATAATCTCCCCGATCGTGGAAATGTAAAGTCCTTGCACAAAGAGGATTAATTGCTACAAATAAGGAGTTTTAAGGTGTTGAAACATAATAATAAAATAATAATATTATTATTAGTAAACTAGATTAGTATTATTTTAGAAATGTGTGGAAGCTTCTATTTATGTACTTAGAGGATTCATGTATTATTTGTCTTTTGATTTTGTTCACGGACTTGGTAGATCGGGATGGATCTATATTAATTAGAGGTACATGTATTAGTATATGTTCATGTTACCTATTGCCTATAAATACCCCATGTATTGTAGTAAAGTCAAGAAAAGTGATAATAAGAAATCACAAAGTTTCCTCCACTGATCTTCTCCTCTTATTTTCATATATATTTATATTTTGATATTTTATAAGCTCTCCAATTTCTAACAAATTGGTATCAAGAGCCACTTGTGTTTGGAGACTAAGCTTGAAGATGTCGAACGGAGCACCATTCCAAGTTCCACCACTAAATAAAGAGCACTATGACAATTGGTGCATAAGAATGAAAACCTTGCTTGGAGCATACGAAGCATGGGACCTATGGAGAAAGTGTCAAATGAGATGATGCAGCCACCAAGAAGAAAGACCAAAAGGCGCTCACACTCATCCATCAAAGTTTGGATGACAAGATGATTGAAAAAGTTGCTACTGCAACCACGTCCAAGCAAGCATGGATATTCTTCAAGCCTCTTTTAAAGGAATCGGCAAAGTGAAGAAGGTGTGACTCCAAACATTGGGAGGTGAATTTGAGTCTCTACACATGAAAGAATTTGAATCAATTCCAAATTATATTTCACGAGTTTTGGAGGTTACTAACCAAATGATGAGATAAGGAGATGACATTAAAGATGGTAGAAGTTCTGGGAAACTTTTGCAATCTTTGGATTCAAAATTCAATTACATCGTTGTATCCATCAAAGAGTCTAAAGCTTTAGACACCATGAATGTTTATGAACTTGCCGGATCTTTGCAAGCCTATGATAGGGTTGAAGAAACCGAATCAAGAATCAGTGGCCAGCTTTGAAAGCAAAGCTATCATTAAAAGAGAAGGAGACAAATCATGGAAAGTCACAAAGAGGCCAAGGACTCGGAGGAGGCCTTGGTCAAAATCAAGGTCGAGGTCGTGGTCAGGGAAGAGGTGGACGAGACTACAACAATTCGTCGAACAATGATGGGACAAGCCAAAACTTCAATCAAGGAAGAGGTCGTGGACGAGGTAGAAGTGAAAGAGGAGGAGGTTATAGCACTAATCAAGTGTTGTATGTTATAATTTTCATCGTTTTGGTCATTATGCATGGGAGTGTAGAAGTAACATGGAGGAGACAAACAATATCATGGAGAGCAATGAGAAAGAAGATGCGGATCCTACTTTGCTTCTCGCTTGCGAAATGCATCAAAATGACGAGAATAATTTATGGTTTCTTGACTCCGAAGAGAGTAACCATATTTTTGGGAAGAAAAATTTGTTCGTGAAGTTCGATGAATCCATTGTCGGAGATATTACATTTGGGGACTCTTCAAAAGTACAAGTGAAAGGAAGAGGTACAATTTTAATTCGGTCTAAAGATGGGAGTCATCAATTTATTTCTAATGTTTTTTACGTGCCGGATATGAAAAGTAATATTTTGAGTTTGGGACAACTTTTGGAGAAGAATTACCTTACCTCCCTCTTCTTCTTTTTGGGAAATTCAAATATCTATAATGCATATACCAGGGTTTTTCCACGCTAATAAATGGAAAGTACTTAAGTGGACCAGGTCCACAATGAAGCTCATGGACCTTGTGGTCCTTATTTAATCTCACTATATCCATTCTATTGAATAAAAAAGGTAAAAACAAAATGTTCTTTACTCTCTCTCCGAAAAAGTTCTTTACTCTCTCCCCACTCCCTGCGCCCTCCTTTTACCATTGTTGATGACAAGCAATATTTTATCTGCATTTTTCTACTTCTTTTTATGTACAATGAATGAATGGTATTTATACTTAAAAATTTACAATTTCCTCAATAATAATAAAATCATCTCTAGGCAATAGCATAAATATAATTAATAGGCAGCCGGTATTGTATAAACAATACTCAAAACAAACTTGACTGAACTTTGAGAAGAAGGTTCTTCTTACTCATCTTCCTGTGCAAGTGACTAAAGAAAAGTGGTAGCTAGGTTTCAACAAATGATGCTAGAAAACATAATGGTTGGTGCTTTTGAAGATTCATTATTATTGAGTGAAAAAACTAACCGAGCTAATACTTTTTTTTTGAAAAGGGTACATAATAGATTAAATCAACACAAACAAACCGTTTTAGTACAAGGGTACGGGGAATGGGTAAAACGCGTAGCAACTAAATACATATCATAGGACAAAAGAGGAACAATGAGTCCGGCCATGTGTCCCAAACACGAAAAATAAGCAAACTCTGGCCCTCCACGGAAGGACGTTGTCCTTGTGATTGAACTTGGGCCCCGGCTCCAAGCTTTGCCAGCCAGTCTGCCACCGTATTCAACTCCCTATAGCAAAATATCCCCGTCACCGCTTAGAAACTAGAAGTAGGTGCCCTATCTCCCGCCATGTGGGCAGGAGGTTCAGGGGTCCTGCTCAAACAATGAAGGAGGAGTAAGGAATCAGCTTGAACAACTAGATGCGTGATACGCAAGTGAATAGCTAATCGTAACCCATCCCTAAGGGCCCAAAATTCTGCATGATTATTTGCAGTGTTCTCAGAACCGGACCGGTCACTGAATCGGCAGTCTTACTGGTTACAGGTTTTATTGGTCAAACAGGCCTAACCACTGGGCGAATCGGTATAAAAAATCACGAACCAAAAAATATTATCAACAAATATATCAAGTATAAATTTTTTCTAACATTCTCAAACTATTCATAATTTCATACTAAAAGAATATATATGGCATCACAATTCACAACAACTTAACATTAAACATCAAAATAGTATACAATGTTCATCACAATAAAAACCAAGTGAAGTTTGAAACACAAAACATCTCATTTGTAATAGAACAACTGGTAAACTATAAAACTATACTACTTTAATCACATTTTAATTGAAATCACAAAGAAGCGTTGCTAACAGATATGCCACAGGTTCAGTTTTTCGGCATCTAAATTTCTACAACATTAAAATAAACTGAGAAACTCACTATTTTAAAAAATTGTTTGACAAAATAATTCAAAAGAAAAGTGCAGAACAAATTTGTGTACAATAAACTAAATTAAATTGGTTATAGATAACTCCTACAACAAATACTAATATAATATATGAAAAAAAAGCAGCATCATAGTTGCCTTATAATGGAGCCATTTTTAAATTTAATAATTTGTAGGGCTCATTTGCAATCTTTTTCTCAAAAGAGTCCATCGTCACTTCCACCCTTTTGAAACCCAAATAATCTTCTTTGCCAATAAACAAGAAATTCAATTCCAAATTCTCTAAGTAAGCTTCTTCCTTAACCAAAGAATCAAACTCGCGCCGCAAGTTCTCCATCTACAATCTTGTACCTCAAAGGTCAAGAAAACAAATCCAGTCCTAAAGTTTATATGCACATCCAGATCTATATCAATTAGAGGACTTGAGCGAGAGGGAGTGGCTCCACCTCTGTACACGGTGGAATTAGGGAACAGTGGGGGGACGCTGATGATGATTTTGGGGTCAATTCGTAAAATTTTAAAAAAAATTAAGAAGCAGCGGTTTGAACCGGCTAAACCGAGTCACTAGTTACCTGTTTTGGGCCGATTTTGGCCGGTTCACGCCGGTTCATTTCTTACCTGGTTCTATGCACCAAAGAGGACCGAGAGAGGTTCTGATCACTCGTTGAACCGGTTCGACCGGCCGGTCTGGTCCGATTTTGAAAACACTTATTATTCGCAGAGCAGCCAAACAACCAAGCAAAGAACCGGATTCGCGGCAGGGTATGAAGTTCTCTGATTATCTGCCAAGGTGGGTGTGGGCCAATGCTGCTATTGTGGTTTTCCAATATGTAACCATACGCACTTGCAACTGTGAATTGATCCGCCACACTCCAAGCCCATGATTACCTATCACACTCATTTACCCCCATATTTCCGTACTTAGTATCCTTCCGACTATGTCTGGTGGGAGCAGATGTTGTATGGCCTGAAAATGCCAGATACGCGTCTGGTTATCAATCAAGTCCTCCCACCGTAAGTCCAATCATCTAAGGGGGAATGTGTGCCACATACTGGGCTATAGTGAACTTTCCCAGCCATTTCGTGTGCCAATAGTTAAGATCATTTCCATTACCCACACGCCATCTATGCCTATGGGCAGTTTTTTTAGTATAGACGCAATCGACTTCTACGCCCAGCTATTTTGGGGTTTACTATCTACTAAAAGGAGATTGGTATTTGGGTAGTACTTTGCACCATACGCTTTAGCCCATAGTGTATCCGGTTTCGATAGGAGCCGCATCATAGTTTCATCATGAAAGCTTCGTTTAGTTGAGTTAGGCGTTTCATTCCCAGGCCTCCTACCTATTTCGACTTGGTGAGCACCTGCAAACTAACCTTTGCTTTGGCTCTTCCACTGGTTGAAGAGTTCCACATGAAGCGTTTAGAAGATTTTTCTAGCTGATCCATGGTTCTTTAGATGGGTTTAACTGACATTACACAGGCTTATCGGGTGATAATGGGTTGGCTCTGTAGCGTTTGTTTTTTTTGGTATAAGGATGATATTGGTATAATTTATGTCGTGTGGTATAATGCCAGTTCTCAAGCAATCATTGATCATATCAGTAACCCAACTCTTAAGATTTTTCCAATACCTTGTGTAGAAATGACCGTTAAGTCGATCATGTCCAGTTGCTTTCATAGGGCCGATTTGATGGATTGCTTGCCAAATTTTTGCTAATGACGGGGTATCTGCGAGGGGGTTACTTGCCAGCTGTTGGAGGTTAGACAAATGGAGCTGTTCAAACGGGAAATTTGAAGCATCGGCTTGATTCTCGTTGTTATGGAAATGCTCCTTGAAACGATTAACAATATCTTGTGGATTAGTTATCCATTGGTGGTTATTGGATTGTGTCCCTTGGATGAAATTTCTCCTTCTCCAGTTGCTAGCAAATGCATGGTAGTAGTGCGTGTTGTCCCCATCTTTTATCCAATGTGTCTTAGCTCATTGAGCCCAGTAGAATTGTTTTTGGATCAGGAGACGCAAGATAAGGATACATAATCTTGTTTCCTCCCTAAACTTGCCTAGGTGGGGATTATGGTTAAGAGTGGCTTGAATATGAGCTAAATCCCTCTCCGCCTAAGCAATTTTATTTTCCAAATTACGAAAGCATCTGGCGTGCCAGTTTTTGGCTTGGGTTGCAAATTGGGTGCATTTCCTGTTGAAAGTGTACATAGAATACGTCTCAGAATTTGGAGCCCACACTCGTTCGACTAACAGAGGAAGCTGGAGTGAAGGTTCCATGTCACTTCATATCCAAAGGGTCTGTAAGGCCTACCTAAGTGAGGTTTAATGTTGAGCATAATTGGTGAGTGATCCGACTTGGTCTCGAGTAAGTGAGTGATCCTTGTTTGTGGATACTCATTTAGCCATTGCGTGTTCCCAAAGAAACGGTCTAATCTCTCACAGACAAAGTGCCTCCCATATTTTTTGTTAGTCAACAAGTTTGAATATCATTGTTTACTTTGAAGTTTTAACTAATTTGTAATGCTTAATAAATGTTGATGTTTATTGAAAAATTAAGTGTATAAATGCAAACTTAAGCAAAAATCCATGATGAAGTGGGTTTCTCATATTAGCATAGCATCAATTTATCTTAATCCACAAGAAAATTCGCCACTTCATCAAAATATTCCAAAGAACTTCGATATCTCATATTTTTTTTTTTTGCAAGGATTGAAACATTGTTCTCTCTGGTTTTAAGTTCTCTGCATTTGCTTAACCTTTGAGAAATAATAGAGAAAGAAAGGAAAAAAATGTTGGAGAGATAGATCATCTCTTGTTGTTGGGTCTTTCCTTGTTCTCTTATTTTGCAGAGAACATAACGGAGGGAGCGTTCTCTTTTTGGGGCGGGGAGCAATGAAAATGGCAGAACACATAGCAGGGTTTTTTTTCTTTTTTGGGGTTACAGAGAGAGCGGAGGGCGTGGAGACTAGAGAGGATAAGGAATATTTCCTTTTTTTATTTTATAAAATTATGAGATTAAATCAGGACCACAAGGTCCATGAATTTTATTGTGACCTGGTCACTTAAGTATTTTCCCTAATAAAGATATAATTCTTGAAGTAGCGCAAACATGAGTAAGAAGAGTTCATGCACGAACAAGAACATCAGAAGTGCAACAATGAGTATATTATAGAACAAAGCATGTTCAGCATGGGAATCCCGCCGAGTTGGATTCATGTTGGAGAGGTTCGGTTGACATAGTACTGTTCTCTGAGAAATAAGATCGCAATAAATATTGTGTAGAAAGCTAACTCCCCATTCTCAAGATTTAAAGCTATTCCTTTCACATCGTTGTGTGCAGCAGTTGACTGAACATATAGGGTTAAAGCACTGTTTCGATGCGAGCTGCGAGAGCGATACCAAATCGAGGTAAACTCTGAAAACTAGATATTACCTAAAAATAATAGGGGTAAGGGTCGGCCAGTGAGACATTGCTTTCTGGGAAATGGCACCGCAGATTCTCGTAGAAGTTGAACCCACTCTAGTCTTACAACCAGAGAAAGTGGAAATACTCAGGGGTTGGCTTTGTAGGAGTTGGACGAGATGTCGGAATACACATAAACTAAACTAAAGGCTTATGCCTTCACAATTACCTATAATTTGTGAATCTTTTTAGGAATCTTAACGTAATAATACCTTTCTCATGCAACTAAGTAGCAAACATATTTTGGTTACTTTTCATAATGCATTGTAACACTTTAGGCACATATATTATGAATTGACGCTTGCAAAACTATCATTCACAGCTTCTTAACTTGAGGTATTCGGCATGAATATAGGGAGATACGATAGACTTCCAAATATGGGGCACACTTCTTCATTCGGATTTCAAGTTTTTGACGCCCTCCCCAGTCTATTGCGCATCATCTTTTGTATGATTTTGTTAGTGGTACCATGCTCCGTGTAGTCTTACTGGAATAGGCGTTGTTTTATGGGTTTAGCCCTTCCTTTGTACGCACAAAAATAAAAAAATTATGAAGAACAACATCAATAACTTTTACCACTAAAGATAGTTGTATCAAACTCCTGGTTTTTCCACATAGATAAATGGTATTCACATTTTAAACGTTTCAAACTTTTTTTATATTCTCGGTGTCAAAATGATGCTCATGCTTTTACACGCGGCTGTGTGCATGCTTGCTATTTAATTGACAGAACCTCACTCACCTCTTTCACTTGTACTCCACCGATCATCTGAAAACCCTAGTTCCAATCTCATACAATTTAGCCCATCTAATAAAGATCCATTGCTGCTTTGAAACCCTAATCGATCCAAATTTCACAATCTGATTGATTTCTTGTTCGATCATGACTCAGATTTGCTGCCATCTCCTAGCAAAGGTAACAAAATATGTTTTTGGTGCTAAATGTAGCTCGAGCATTTTGTCTATTCATTTATGTTTTAAGGTTTTTACATAAAACTTCGAATTATGACTTGATTGTGAAGTTCGTTAACTTGATTGCAAGGTCTTTATGTGCTGAACTATGAAAACTAGGCTTGTGTTGTTTCATTTGACCTCTGATTTTTTGAATTTTATACTAGTTCTGCAATTTTAGGTATCATTGCATGCGAAATTTTTGGGTTTCTGATTGATTAAGTTTCGATATTCTTGCTTGCATTTGCTACACGGGCAGTTACTGTTAGTCCAGTGTTGTTTTATGATATGGAATCTTATGAAATCATTAGCTGTTGCATTTTTGCTTTGCATGATATATTTGATGTTTCAGCATAGACGATTAAAATATATAGCCTAAATTCAATTGGAACCTAGGTCACATAGTTCACGTAAGGAGGTTATGGCAGCACCGCACCAGTCACGACCTGGGGACTTTGGTGCGGGAGCGACGCACTAAGCCGCCTAAGAAATTCTAATTCATGATTTAAGTTTCCATAACTCGCGAACACCAAATGAAAAAAAATAGAAAGAAATGTTGGTGAAACGTCTATTATGTAATCCCTTTTCAGATACGTACAACTTTGCATAAAGTTGTGATCTTTATCCAAAAAAGCTCTGTAATTTGAATAACCGTATCAAATGTAAGAGAGAAGAAAGGAAAGAAAAAAAGAGAAAGAAGGAAACTTTTGCTAAAAGCGACATTAGAGAAGTACTCTGTAATACGACCAAATAAAGCTTCTTTTCTATTTTATGGAATAAATTTATGATTTGGCTTATGATCTGGTTGGATTTCTTCCAATAATTAATCTCATAAACAGGCCTGAAACCATATCCACGTAAGTGTTCGTGGCCTCTTAGAATTAAATTAACAAATGGGCCTTTACACTATATATATGTATTCATTGGAAAAAACATGTACCTACCATCAATTCTCAAAACTAGAGATCTTCATTTCAACGAGGTAACAAGATTGTGAATATAAATAGTTGTTATCAATATATCTTTTCTTTTTTTTTTCTTTTTTTTTAATCTTGATAGACGCCTTAAGACGCTTCAGGACACTATATTTTGAGAATTGGCGAACTGGCGCACTCACACGCACACCTGTTCCCACATTTTCTGACTTACATTGGAACATATGCACTCTAGCTTCTGGTTTCAGCTGAAAACAGAGGCACCTTTGCTTCTGTTTTAAGCTGAGAACAGAGGCACTTTTGCTTCTGTTTTAGCTGAAAACAGATGTTGATGTTGCCTCTGTTTTTGGCTGAAAATAGAAGCAATCTTGCCTATGTTTTCAGCTGAGAACAGAACAGAGGGATTGTTGCCTCTTTATACAGCTACAAAAGTGTTATTTTGCATCTATATTTGTTTCTTAATTTAACAAGGTTAGTGCTAAACATGCTATGTTTTTGTTGCATCTTGCTAGAAACTATGGAAGGGAATAATGAGGAAATCGGAGAAGATTCAGTAGATTGCAGAAGAGTCCCTTCTCAACAAGTTTGATATACATATTTTCTTGATTGAGAAGACTTAAATGGATCCAAAATTTCAGATACATTCCGCCCAAGAGCACAGTAGTGGAGCAGGACTTCTACCCTCCAGTCAGCCCTCTTCAAGTGGTAATGTACCTGACTCATTGGTGGATATTAACGTTGATTATCAAGACGATTGTGATTTTTCGAATGAGGTGTTGAAATACATAGATCAAATGCTTATGGAAGAGGATACGGAGGACAAAACTGAAATGCTTCAAGTGTCTTTGGATCTACAAGCAAAAGAGAAGGCTTTCTATGAGCAACTTGGCAAAACGTATCTGCCTTCTCCGCAATCTGTTGCAGAAGGTCAGGAGAATTTTGCTGATTCTAGTGCAGACCTCCCAAGTGCCGCGACAAAACATGTGCAGCAGATTGGGAAAACAAACGTCTCCAGTTTTGAGCAGGGTCATGATAAGAAACCGAACGAGAAAAAAAAAGTGATAGATTTGCGAACCCTTTTGATTACTTGCGCTGGAGGCAGTTGCTTCTGACAATCGTCAAAATGCAACTGAACACCTGAAACAGATCAGACAACATTCATCTCCTTCTGGCGACTGGAATCAGAGGCTTGCTCACTATTTTGCTGATGGCCTTGAGGCACGATTGGCTGGCAATTCTAGTAAGTTGCATAAAGCCATTGTTAGTCAAAGAACAACTGCTGCTGACTACTTAAAAGCTTACTATACGTATCTTGCATCGTCACCTTTCCTTAGGATTTCAGTTTTTGCCTTGAACAAGACAATAGTAGAAAGATCTCAAAAAGCAGCGAGAGTTCATCTAATAGATTTCGGTATCCACTATGGCTTCCAGTGGCCAACCTTGATTCGACGTATTTCTTTTAGGGAAGGTGGTCCTCCGAGACTTCGTATAACGGGGATAGACTTTCCTCAACCAGGGCTCAGACCAGCCAAAACGATAGAGGATACTGGACGTAGATTGGCTCGTTATGCCAATACATTTAACGTCCCATTTGAGTACGATGCCATAGCACAAAACTGGGTGACTATCAAACTTGAGGATCTTAGGATTGAGGAGGATGAATTGGTGGTCGTCACATGCTTGTACCGTACTAAAAACCTATTCCTACTCGATCAGACAGTGGGGGTTGAAAGTTCAAGAACTCAGGTTCTTAACTTGATAAGAAGAATCAATCCCAAGATTTTCATACACGGAGTAGTCAATGGGGCTTACAGTGCACCGGTTTTTCTTACGCGGTTCAAGGAGGTTTTGTTCCATTTCTCTGCGTTATTTGATATGTTGGAGAATAATATTCCTCGAGATAAACCAGAAAGACTACTGATTGAGAGAGATATATTTGGACGTGAAGCTTTGAATGTCATAGCTTGTGAGGGGTGGGAAAGAGTCGAAAGGCCTGAGACGTATAGACAGTGGCAAGCCCGGATCTTGAGAGCCGGATTCTCACGAGCGTCATTTGATGGTGATGTCATGAGAAAGTCAATTGATAAGGTGAAATCATTCTACCATAAAGATTTTGGGATCGGGGAAGAGGGTCCGTGGATGTTGTTTAATTGGAAGGGAAGGATAACTAATGCCATATCATGCTGGGAACCCGCTTAGGACGATGACAGGTTGAGGTTGTACGAGACCTATGACATGTTCTTTGTAATCTCTCACAAGACAGGATGCAGTTAACATTATAACAGATGTTATAGGAGCAGATCTTTTTGGCTGAAGCTGCACTATTGTTATCATATATTTTCATTTAAAGGAAACCATTAATGTCATTGATTTCTCTGCCTCAAACGCATTATGTTTTTGGTATGAGTAAGTATATCAAGTGTTCAAATTTGTTAGGAGTTATATGAGCATGTGATTCCAATGTGAAATTTGTTTATGCAAAAATATAAATTCGAAGTCTTGAATACTGTGGCTTTGGGGTCTGTGTAAATGTTGGCAAATGATCCTTAAGATTGGTCGCACCCGTCTACTGAAGCGAGATTCTGAAAAGAATTGTTTGCTTCCGAAATTCAACGGGTACAAAAATACAAAATCACTATTCAGGGTCCATTTTCGATGGACACAAAAATGATATTAAAGCGTAACGAAGCATGATATTTGCAAAATCATGTCTGGTGTTTCGAAACAACTTTTGAGACCAACAATGCATTTGATATGCGACTTATCTAACATGGATCAAAACTGTGATCTTTAGGAAGAAGAATTGTAAATCAAATGTATCAAAGTAAGAAATTTCTGGGCTAGGCTGTTATGCGTTTTAGCTGTCGTGCTGATTGGTATGGCGGATTTAGTCCCATGATTCGAATTCTATGTTGTACAAATAACTCTCCCTAATGGTAGCTTTGTTGCTTTTCCTGGTTCTTTGATATGCATTAATCTTTTCGAAAAGTTATGTTACGGGTTTTCAGAAGCTGGTTCTGTCCAATTCTGATCATCAATGGAAATGATTCTAAGTCATATATATTTATATGGTTTTCCTCAAGCATCAAACGTTAGGTAGGAGGATTTGTGTTGTATTTCTTGTCAATTTATTGGTTTACATATGCTGCTCCAACTGTAGTTTCTATGAATTATGTTTGATCTTGGGGGCTGGAAAATTGTTATGCAATTTCATCTCATTTAAATATTTAATAGAATTGGGACCAGCATATTATTCATTCAAATTGTACCATTGCATTCTTAACCAATATTACATTTGTTCCTCCATGCATTTGTCAATATCAAGAATAATTCCCACTTCAAAGAGGTGTGTCCTTATTTCAACTGAGAGCACAGACTAGCTCCGCTGTCCTTTGGCTAAACCCCAAAGGCTCCGCTGTCCTTGGCCCGAGTCCAACCTAACCCACTGATATAATAGAATTCACTCTCCTCCTTTATCAGTAGTAGGTGAAATTAATATGGATAGCCCTATTAGAATGAAGCCTGTGAGAAGGTCACCCCGCATATTTCTTTTTTGGTCGAGATAAAAATGACTTGGATATGATGGAGTCCTCCCCTGAGGATCCTATTAACTATTTTACATTTTCTATGATCATCTCTTTTTCAGGCAGCTACTTTCGAAGTAACAGAAACAAAAGCAAGAGCTGGAGTGGGAGAATCAAGAGTCGAAAAGAGGAGGAATGTGTCACATAGATTTTCTATTTCGCCGCTACAAAAGGATTCTTTTTTAGTGAACGTATCACAGCTAACTCCTATTTTCTTCTTTTTCTTTTCTTTTGTATTGGTAGGGATCACTAGGGAATCATATCTGGGGCGCAGAGCCTAGTTCCAAGGTGATACGTTCCTCAAAAAATACGATTCGTGTTGATCTGCCTCTGATGCTTTTCCCGCTGTCTATACCTTTTATTGCTTTCCTTCTGCGACTGGCGCCCGCGCTAATGCAAAATAGGAGTTGGATAGAATATAGAATAAGGATATACAAAAAAAGATCTTAATTGAGTGTTGTTAATGTCTGAAAGCTATGTGTTATCTTGAATACATTTTATATTTACATCTACAAATTGTTTCCTTGAGTTGTTTCCTGATGGTAGAATTGATCACTAAATCAGTTTTAGTGAAAGTAGCAAAATCTTTGAACGTGGTTTGCTCAATTTCGTAAATAGAATTTACAATTGCATAGTAGATTTTCCTTGAGAAACAAAATCATCTACAACAAAAAGTAGATATTAGGACGCTTCGTTTGGGGTCCCAACAAAAAGAATTTGTGTCCCAAAAATAATAAATGATAATTACAACCGTGCTCTTAGGTTTCTTTTTCCATATGAACATTTTTCCGTCCGTTCTTGCCCTCTCACTTGCTCTCCACACGAGAAATCTTTCAATTCTCTCTCGATGAACTCTGGAATTTCAAGATCTGCCATTATATTCTGAAATTTATTCTCTGATTTAGGTTTGTTGTTCTTTCACTTTTTTCTCACAATCCTTTTCTATTTCTATTGGATATGAGATTCTTTCATTTTCGCTTTAAAGTTTTGTACAGGTTGGTAGATTTCCTCTCTAGTGACTGTAAGTGTTTTTTCTTTTTCTGATTTTAAATTAAGTATTGTAAGATTATAGTTTCTGACTCTCACATGTTCGATGAATGCCTCATATAAAATTCATGCTTTGATTATTAAAAGTTCTTTCACTTTCATCTGTTTTCGCATGGGATTTGCAGATTGCGACATAATGCAATGCTCAGTGTAGTTCTTTGAAAAGTAAACTGCAATTTCACTTTTAATTTTAATTTTGGGAATTGGAGGTTACAATTAAGATAGTACCTATGATGTGGTGCTTCTTAAACACTCTAAGGTTGAAGATATTAGTTTAATTTCATGTTGGCTTCACAACTTATCGACACTTAAATCAAAAAGATAATGGAGAATCACATTGACATAGAGTCCAGAACATGATTTTCCTTCTCACTGAGCTGACTTTCTTTCAAGTGCTACTGCCGAATATGAGAAAAAGTAGCACACTTGGTTTGAGAATGATAAACATTCAATATTCTTCTTCTATTGTTGATTTTGTTATTTGATAACTCTGAGATTCTTTTGTAGAGGATAAAGCTGCACGTCAGACATTGTTGCTTTGTTTCTTCTATGGGCTTGATCAATGTAAGATTTTCTCTTGTTATGGATTTTAAAGTAAGAGTTGTTGTTGTACTTGATTGTTCGTATTGGCCAGTTAACTATTGGGCAAAGATATGTACGTATTAAGTTAAGTGACGTCCGTTGATCTTTTCCTCTGTTTTCATTCTGCAAAATTCAGCGCATATGCTGTTGAATTTATACACGGAAGAAATTGATGTGCCTTACTTCATCTCCATTTGATTTCTTCTTTAGTCGGACCAAAATTTGTTCTGTTTCATCTTTTTATCTTCATTTTCGGTGTTCTTGGAGTTTCCCTTCAACTATTAGGTAATCTCCCTTCAACACAGAGATGCACAGAAGAAGAACACGATCATTGATATCCCTTTTCTGCTCAATTCAGAAACAAAATAGGACGTTATTCTGGTTCATCTCCATTTTCGTGAAACTATTCCTCAAGCAAGGCAGCCGATAATTCATCGAAGGGTTTGTGTGAATAGTAGAATGGGTATGCGTACTCTATTTTTCTGAGTCTTTCTTTGTTTTTCTTGTTACATGTAAAAGGCTTTGGAGACCAGGATTATTTAGGAGTAAGCTACTAGTTTCTAAACATTAGTCTTAATCTTTTGCATCAGTTTCTTTATTATTTTATTATCCTAATCTTTGTATGCAGGTACATATATTGTCTGTCTTAACGTTATGAAATATATGTATGCGGGTACATATATTGTTTGTCTTAACGTTATGAAAGATGCTCAAAGTTCAACTACTAACTTGTTCTTTTTCATGATTGGAGTTAGCTTTTTAACAATTCTTCTTTAGTATAATATCTTTGTTATTTCAATTTGTTATGGATTCTTTCAAGTATTAATATGGGGTTAGTTTGATTTAACTGTTGTGATGTATACTTCAGGTTCCCGGTGGCTTTTGACGAATGGATGCTATGAGTCTTCAGAGTTGGGTGTTTGCAGCTTCACACTTCATATAAGAGCTTATCATCTTAGTTTGTCTGTAGATATAGGCCTAGTTCGAAAGAATTAGTTGTGTCAAAGATTTGTTCACACTCTTTGTAAGAGTAGGTTTTTTAATTTATTTTCTTGCATATTTTTGTGGTACACTTTCTTTGAAGTCCAGGGAACTTCTTCATGTATTGATGTTGTTGAATTTATTTAATAATAAAAGAAATTTACTTTTGATTCTTTACTTGTTATTGTTTTTATATTAACGTGTATCATTTTTAGTATGAATTCAATGGAATGGAATACAACAGAAAAGGTTTAACACGCAAGGAAATTTGAAGAAAGTATATGTACCTTAGGAACATGCTAACGGGACGTATTTATGTGTCCCTAAGTTATTAGGACACATATAAACGTCTCCAAATCTCAGTAACGAAACATGTATAAACGTCCCCTCAAAGAAATATAGGGACATTTAAAAAAGTGTCCCAAACTTATTGAGACACGACTAAACGGGACATATGTTTTAAATGTCCTTAAAAAATTAAATGTCCCAACATGTACATATTAGGACACCTTTCAGTGTCCCAATAGACCTTTTCTGTCGTAGTATTGAAATATGGTCACTGATCTCATTTCAGTTGGGAATATATTTGTGTTTGTGGCGCATAGAGAGAAAAACTGATACATTTTTTTTTTTACATTAAAATTCGAAGACAATTCACAGATTACAGATAATATACTATCTCTATCGAACTTCTCCAACACGAATTCGACGCGTCAGGATTTCCTAGGCACAACATGCTTGTTCTATAACATCGTAAGTTATATCTTTATTAGCGTCGGAAAACCTCGTATATCAATTATAGATACTTTAACTTTAAGAAGAAAAGAGATTTGGAATTGCACAAGGCACACAAAAAAAGAAATAAGCATATATCGTTGTTTTTAGAAGGAATGTGAGGCTATAACGGGAGATAAGGAAAAACTAAACCCAGTTATTGTTCCTAAAATAGAAGAAAAAGAGAAGGAAAAGCTTCTTGAAGATATTAGATGAGTTCGAGAGGATGAGCTCCAATGTGGAATCGAAGAAGAAAGTCGAGCGAGAATGTGGCACGAAAGCTGATAAAGTTGTCCAAAAACAAAAGGCAGGAGGGTCACTGGTCAAATATGGATCCGCGGCAATTTTTGATAAAACAAATAGTACTACCACTTCAAAAGAGTTGAATCCCAAGATCAAAGTGCATAATGTTGATTAAATTGAAGAAAATCGAAGAAAACCTGTTTTAAAAGCAGAGAGTTCGCGGAATCTTGGAGTTCTGAATTCATGAGAAAGGAAAAGGCTTGGAAGAAGACATTAGCATACAAATTATTCGCGGAAAAACATAATGTCGAAGGAGGTGAAGGAGACGTAAGAAAAACGAATCGATTAAACCAAAATCGAAGAACGACAAGAAAGAGAAGAAGAGTGAAGTTGATATTTTTGAAAACTATGGAAATAAAGAAATTAAAGGGGGGAGATGTCGTTTACAGACGATAAAATTTTCAGCAGGAAGAGGAATATAGGGGTGGCGAGGCCTAACGGATAGGATGGTTGAGGTAGTCAAGTGATTAGGCAGAGCAAGAAAATGCATAAAAGTGGAGATAAATATTAGTATGCTACCTGAATTTTGGAATCTCCTGTATTTCTGTTTTCTATGAGATTTCTTTAGTAGGTGAAAATGTAATAGTTATGAATTTATTTGTATGATTGTTCTAAAATAACCAAGTTTTGGTTGACAAATGTTCTTTACTCACTATGTATTAGACTAGAAAGCTATATGCTTTGCAGTTTGACAAATGCAGATTCCAAAACAATCGGTTAATGAATTTGCACAAGAAAAACAGAAACACAAATCTAACAATCACTTACTGGAAAGTATACATGGAACTATAGCAGGATCTTTAGACAAAATGGTAAGATAGTTCTGCATGAAACCCACGCAATCATATCTGTTGTACTAGATACTGGCTGGTAGAAGACCAAGAGAACGTGTTTTACGTCCATCGAACTGTATCTGAATAGAAGATCAGTTTACTTGATCTAGTGGAATAGACTATCTGTTGCTATCCTTTAAAGAATCTGTGCCTTGATAAACTCAATGATTAGTTCCTTGTCATCTTTGCTAGTGGGAGATTGATAAAAGATAATCTCGTCTCTAATTTCCAAATTATGTGCATCAACGAACTCCTTCCAACCATAATCGATGCAATAACCCCTTGTTTTATCGACTTCTAGGCATGATGTTAGCATCATTTTCCATTTATTATCATGTTCGTCAACAACCTGTAATGCCACCCTTCTACCAGCCTCGAAGATTTCGGCTGTGAGGTCTAAAGAGAACGGGAAACAATCCATTTGACCCCGACTAAAGTGAAGTCTTCCATTGGTATCGTCAGCAGTCAGTTGCTTTGAAAAGAGACGCCGTGGTGATCCTGGCGTTTTTTCTGCTTCAGGAGAAGAAGCTGGCAGTGAACTGCAAGATTGGATTTTTAAACCTTAATACATATTTAATATAGAAGATGTTGATTTTCTATTGACAAGAAACAACAGAAATGCAAGAAACAGAAGTTATCAAATTTTCACTTAGCTTTAAAAGAATTACATAATTAATAGTTTGCTAATGTGTGATAAATATTGTAAATTCAAAATAAAAAGTTAATCAACAAGAAACAACTTATAAAGGGGAACTGAGATAAAACATTGGCTGGTTTTGAAAGCACATAGCATATCATCTAAATTCGATGAAGTTATAGTAAAATATTCTGGATTATCGTTCAGATCACCTGATCAGAATCCAAGAAGTTCAATAAAATGGAGTAACATAAAAATGAGTAGCCTCATCAATCATCATAGATAAAAACGAAAAAGAAATTGGTTGTACCACTATGTATGTAACCCTGCTTTCTGCTGACAAATTCAGTGAATTCAGTTTATGCATATCAACAAAAACTGGCATTATTAAAAGAGTTAACAGATGAATAAACAAAGAGATCATACATACTTCCTCCGTAAATATAACAGATGAAATTGCGTCAAATTATGATCGAAATCAAGAACTTTAACAATGTTGAAATAAGAATCAAGATTACATGTTAACAGTAGCATTTACCTCTCATTTTCATCTTCAGAGTTTTGTGATTGAGTTCGTGAACCCTGTTTCTCCGGGCTGATCACTTCTTCCCCTTCTTCTTCGTCTTCCTCCGAAATCTTTAAAACTCCCTGCACTGTATTGACCGGTGATGTTCTCGCATAAACGTTTGAAAGTTTCATCATTTTCTTGTGACTTCGTTTTCTTCTGGGGGCATTGGTTAAACACTCTTCAAGCCCGTCCTTGGTTTCATCTTCTTCTCCCGATAGCGTTAAAGAAGCCATAGTTTCACCTTCAAGAATCTGATCAGCAATTGAATCATCATCATCATCATCAACTTTAGCAATTACATCCATTGAAACATCGTCATCACTTTCACTGATCATTCTGTCTACTACTTCTTCTTGATCAGACATTGCCCTAGATTTTCTCTTATATGAAATGGGTTTTACTTCTTCTTCTTCTTCTTCATGTGAACCAGAACCTGAACTCTTATCTGCCATTGTTTTCCAATTTATTGACGATAATCTTTTGCAGTTCTTATGAACGTGAGAGAGAATGGGAGGAGAATGAGATATGGGTTTGAGAGAAACAGAGTGTGAGAGAGAAACAGAGTATGAGAGAGAGTATGTATGTACGTATGAGTGTTGAAGATGCACAGCCTGAAAGTGTTCTGTTATATATATAGAGAAGTTCAAATTCTCAAAGTGGAGGGAGTTATGTCATTTCGTATTCCGTTGGCCAAATTACCAATACGATTTAATTACAAAAACCACCCTATTGATGGTTCTAATTGCTCAAACGATCTAACAAATATCTCATAATTGAAGTTCAATCGCTATTTTTATAATTTAAAGCTTTCATAAATTATGTTTTTCAAAATATATTTCATAATTAGAATCATGAGAAATGAGTTTTTGTTTGTTTTTAGACCAAGGATTTTGCACAATGTAACCATAACGCTAATCTATTACTATATTAAAAGCAAACCCTCCACCCTCACATATTTTGCAGTTGTTGTACCAAATTAATTGTTTTCCTAAAGTACCCCTATTTTCATCCATCACCAAAATGATCAAGAGGATAAATTTTACTTTTCAAGGGATATCCACTTTTCTCTCTCTTCACAAAACTTCCACGTAAAAAACATAGAAATCCATATCCCCTAAAATCTCTCAATTTGTAACTAATAATCTTCTCCCACTACATTTAAAATTAATTTAATCAAAAATTACAAAATTTTCTTGCTAAAATAAACAATGCATTAATTTAACATGTAACAAAATTTACATGCGATCCCCGCGTGTGTAGGCTTTTCTAGTATTAATTATTGAAACCTCGTAAGTTGTAAAACATATTATATTATTGAAATGAAACCTTAATAGTTTTTTTTGGTATCAACCCAAATCAAGACTGTCTCTATATCCTTCTTCTTTTTTTTTTTTGGGGGGGGGGGGGGGGGGGGAGGGGGGTTTGAATAGAGAGAGAAAAAATAATAAGTTTTTCCTTTCAGAGGCAATTCTCGTCGTGTCAGCAAGAAGCATGAGTTGATGCCTTGTTGAGGGATCAATTAACTTCACCAACTTTGATCTTGCACATTATTTTCTAAAAAACTTGGACATTTTTGTTTCCTTCTTTAGATGTGAGAAATACTCTTTTTGAGATCATAAGTAGATGCATACAATCCTCATTATAGGCCGCATTGGGTGGTCAATCTCAACATGTACACCATATTTAATAATGTTGACTATAGTCAATTTCAACAGCTCGTTTGGTTGTGAAGATGGGATTGAGGCTGATTAGATGAGGATGGATAGATTAGGCTAGATTATGTTATAATTTTCATCTTTGTTTGAGTAAAAGATAACGTAGCATGGATTTTGAGAATATGATAATTTGATTATTTTGCCCTTTTGTACAACTTTTTGCTTTGTTTTCTTTTAGTTTGTATTTTTCTTCTTTTTTAAAAGCATATATTTGTTATTTAATATTTAGAAACAATTTTTCCTTTCAATCCTTCACTTCTTTATTATATGTTTGATAAATTGTAGTCACTAAAAATCATAAGGCAATATTTCAGTTAACAATTATTTTATTTTTATTCAATTTAACAAAAAACAAAATATAAACAGAAATTAAAAAAAAAAAAACAAATAAAATTAGATCGTCTTCTTCAACAGATCGCCTCCCCAACCGCCCTCGCGACGCCTACTCGCCGCCGACTCAGGTCGCGCCCTCGTGGTGACGGGATTGGTAATGAAAAAACGAGGAGAGAAGAGACGACCATCTTCAGAGATTTTTAGGGTTTTGAGGAGTGTGAAGGGGAGAATTGGGCGGAAGAAGGTGTGTGATGGAGGGAGATGGTCGAGCGATTTGGAGGTTGTCGCCGGATCTGAGTTCTAACCGGCGGTGGAGCGGCGTCGAACGAGCACGGGGAGAGAAAGGGGGAAATCGCACTGTGTGAAAATATGGTGGAAATTGTGTGAAAGACAAGATGAGAATGAGAAGGGCAATTTTGTGAATTTAATTATTTTTGAAGGATAATTTCAAAATTTCACAGTTAAATTTTTTACTGTTCAACCCAGATTCTCAAACCGAGGTCTCGACCTCGGACATAAATTCGGCTTCAATCCCAGGTCAGTCAGATTAGGGCCGGGTTATCCGGCTTTTAAGCACACTAACCAAAGGTGTTTTTACCCGGGTAAACCCTGCTTATTTCCCTTATTAGGGGGCTAATAGCACAAACCAAACGAGCCCAAGTTGTAGAACTTATTCTCGAAAAAAAAAAAAATACCTTTTGGCATATTCCATAATTTTGCCATCAAATAATTTGTCATCCCAATTTTTCTAAAGAGACTGTCTTTCCATCATGAACAAGCTTCCATTGCCGCCAGGATTATCCTCAAGGCTTCCGCCTTTGTTTAATTCAATGTACATTGTAGAAGGGATTTGACCAACTAATTAGCCAGTAAGGATTAAAATTTTAAACATTAATATGTTGCGGAAGAAGAACATGATATCATGATCCCATGCTTACTTACATAAGACATCAACTGGTGTCACAGGACCATCATAAATAAACTTATATATACATCATAAGAATATTCAACATATTAGAACTACATACCTCGGCTGTGATGTAACTCCCCGACCGGAATATCGGATTACTTGGTACGCTCGTTTCTCCAACTTGAATGGCACGGAGTTGACTATCTTTGGATGCAGCTTTTTCTTTTAGATTCTCTTAGGAAGAAATTCCATAAGTATGCTCTTTCTAGCTGCATTCTTTTGATGTTCCATCAATATTTGGAACTTCATCTTCTTCACTTTTTTCCTCATTGAAAGTGCATACAACTTGTTTCTTTTTTCATCATGGTACTATATTGGTGATCCCCAAGCTCTGAAGATTTAGGTTTGGCCGTAATAGAATTAAATTTTAAGGGACCACCATTTGATGAAGAGCGTTGTGCTACCATAGTTTTTCTCCGTCTTCTCTTTCACTTAGCTTCTTGGATCTTGATATCCTTTCACATTAATGATAAGTTCAATTTGGATAAAATTCAATTTCTTGAAAATCGAAGGTAGATTTGTTTGCACACATTTGATTTTTATCATGGATAATCTTGGTGATCTCCTAAGATTTGATCGAATGTCATTTACACCTCTTGAGGTTTCAACAATACCAGTACGCATTTTTAATTTTTGTAGAAATATATCGAATAGGTCCACTATTCTCTTTTGCCCTTGGTCGTCATGTTCTGAAAAAATTGTAAAAAATGTCTTTGAAATAAATGTAAAAGTTACTTTTATGTTTAATTTTCACATAGTTCAAAAGAGATAGGCCTATAAGTTTAACTGGTTCATCATCTGGAGGCCTAAGCGCAAGGTTCAGAGGCGTATTCGATTAGAGGATTATGTTGTTAAGTAAACTAAGTTAAGGTATAAATTGTAATATTAGATTATTACGTTGAAGTTAGTTTAGGACGAGTAGTTATTTTACAAGTCTTGTCCGAAGAGAGTTAGGGATTTCTTGTATAAACATCTATGTAACTTTTTATAACAAATTATATCAACAAATTGTTTAAAAGTTTATTGAGTTGTTGATTCTCACCAGAAAAGTATTTACTTTGTGTTCCTTATAATTTAGTTTTACCATTTGGTGCTTTTATCGAAACGAATATACCTCCTAAATCCAAGTTCTTCCATTAATATGGAAAAAATAGATGTAGAAATGGTTGTGAAAATGGAGAAATTATTTTGTTTAACCATTACAGGATGAGGTGGCGTGACAAGTCGGTTACTAGTATAGATACATAGTTGGAATGAGATTATGGGGAAGTTATTTCCTATAATTTAAGAGAGAAAGATTTAATCTGGATCTTTTTGGTTACACCACGTCAGTAATGCAACGATTGCATAAAATATTTTTTCTTAAAGATGAGCCTTGCGAATTCTCTACAATGGAGAAAATGGTTACAAGAGCTTAAATGAACATTTAGAAACAAGTTCTCACGAAATGATGCACAAAATGCACAACAATCCCACAAATCATATTCCTGAAATTTATGGAGTAAGTGCTGAATTTAATAGTCAGAAATGCACAACAGCGAGTGCACGTCCTTCACCTGAGTCCACTCAATTGATAACCAACTTATCAGCGCCCTACGGAACTACACTCGCAAGCAAAACCACCAAAGATCTCTCTCCTAGCGTTTGGCTAGACAACCACTCTTGATTAGTTATGCTAGGCAGGAATGTACTTTGATTATATAAGGCCAATTAGGAAAATAGATAAAATGGTGAGCGTCAAGTTGGTTTTAATGGTTGAGAAATAATGATTTATTCACCACTCGGACATTATTAACAAAATATTTACAAGTACGCTTGAAGCCTTCTACATTTGAAAATCATAAAGTAACATTGTCTAAATTACGACAAATTGCACCTCCAATCTCATCCTTCTCGCGCAATTTGTATAGAACTTCATTTTTTCAGCTTTTTTCGCTCCTTCCGTCAAAACGTCTCATAAAACTTAAAAATAACGAAAAAAAAGCACAGAATACTAAAGAAACAAGCGTAAAAATAAGTTTTTAGGTATATAAATAATGAGTATAATAAATGGTCATCAACACCCTATTTGAGCCACCCACAACCTTACCACCACATGAGAATCATGACAATTATAATTACTTAGACTCTAATGCAAAACCAGTAAATGTAAAGTTTTATCACTATCCACATTATCAAAAATTCATTATGGCACAATTAACTACAAAAATGCTGGTGCAAGGGTTAATCAAGCCAAATACTAGTCCGTCTTCATCACCGGTACTTCTTGTTCATATAAAAAAAACGGGCTATGCATTTTTGTGCAGATTATTGAGCCCTAAATGCTACTACCATTAAAGATTGGTCCTTTATGGTTGACGATCTGTTACATGAGCTACACCGCTCATGAAATTCTTCAAAGATTGATTTAAGAACGGAGTACCACGATTCGGGTGGATAAGAAGAATACAAACAAAGTAGTCTTTAAAACTGTTGATGGGAACTGTGAGTTCCTTATGATGTCCTGTGGACTCTCAGATGCCTCTTCAACATCACAGATTGTGATTGAATGACTTGTTGGAAGGTTCTTAAGGCAGGTTGGTGCTATTTTTAATTTTTTTTATGATATACTCATCTACAGTAATTGGAAAAAAGTGGAGAATCTCTTGAAGATATTAGATGAATCGAGAGGATGAGTTCCAATGTGGAGTCGAAGAAGAAAGTCGAGCGAGAATGTGGCACGAAAGTTTATAAAGCTGTAAAAAACAATCGGTGCGATCACTGGTTAAATATGGATCCCAAGCAAATTGAAATAAAAAAAATACTACTACCACTTCAAAAGAATTGACTCCCAAGATCAAAGTGCATAATGTTTATTACAGTGAATAAAATGGAAGAAAATCCGCTTTTAAAGCCGAGAGTTTGCCAAAACATGGGAGTTCTGGATCCATGAGAAAGGAAAAGGAGTGGAAAAGGACATTTGCATGCAAATTATTTCAGGAAAGACAAAATGTCAAAAGTATGTGAAGGGATGGATTCGTTGTGGGAGACATACGGAAATAAATCGATTCAACTAAAGACAAAGAACGTCATGAACAAGAAGAAGAGTGAAATTGAAATTCTTGAAGAGATTGGAAGTGAAGAAGATGGAGAAGTTGCAGGGGTGTTCTGTTGTTTACAGGCGCTGAAATAAAAGATAAAATGTGATTAGGCACAGCAAGAAAGTTCATAATATTGGAGATAGGTATTTGTATGCTACCTGAATTTTGGAAAACTTCTCTGTAATTCTGTTTTCTAGCAATGAGATTTCTTAGCACGTAAATATGTAACAGTTATGGATGTATCTGTAAAATTATTCTAAGGGATAACCAAGTTTGCTTGACAAATGTTCTTTACTCACTACACATTACACTATAATGCTATATGCTTTGTATCTTGACAAATGCAGCTTTCCCTTGATTCCAAGTCAATGCGTTTAATGAATTTGTACAAGGAAAACAGAAACACCAAACTACTCAGCTCTAACTGTAGTATTATTTCGAACAATCACTTACTGGAAAGTATACATGGAACTATAGCAGAATCTTCAGATGAAATGGTAAGAAAATTCAGCTTAAAACCTTTTACAAAATACTGACTGGTAGAAGAACATAAAAGAATGTATTCTACTTCCATCGAATAGTATCTGGACAGAAGATCAGTTTACTTGATTTAGCGGAATAGACTATCCTTCGCTATCCTTAAAAGAATCCTTGCCTTGATAAACTTGATGATCAATTCCTTGTTATCTTTGCTAGTGGGAGATTTATAAAAGATAATCTCGTCCTCAACTTTCAAATTGTGTGCATCAACAAACTCCTTCCAACCAGAATCGATGCCATAACCCCTTGTATTATCGACTTCTAGGTATGATGTTAGCATCATTTTCCGATTATTACCTTGTTCGTCGACAATCTGTAGTGTCACCCTTCTGCCAACCTCAAAGAATTCAGCTGTGAGATCTAGAGAGAACGGGAAATGTTCCATTTGACCAAGACTAAAGTGAAGTTTTCCATCCGTATCATCAGCAGTCAGTGGCTTTGAAAAGAGACGCAACAGTGATTCTGGCATGTCTTTTCCTTCAAGAGAAGAAGCTGGCAGTGAACTGCAAGATGTGATTTTTTAACCGTAATACATAATCAATAAAATCAAACGAGGATGTTGTTTCTATTGACAAAAAACAACAGTAATGTTGTGAATTCAGAATAAAAGCTGATCAAGAAGAAACAATTTACAAAGGAAACTGGGATAAACATTGGCTGGTTTAAAAACACATAGCATATCATCTAACTTTATAAAGATTTTTTCAGTAAAATGTCTGGATTTTAGATTAGATCACCTGATCCGATCAAAAAATTAAATAAAATGGAAGAGCAAGAAAAAATGAGCAGCCTCATCATAGGTAAAAACGAAAACAGAATTGGTTGTCCTATGCTGTCTACTAACAAATTCAGTGAATTTCGTGTATGTATGTCAAAGAAAAAACTGAACAGCAAGCATCATATACCTATTAACACTGAGAAAAAGAATCGAACAGACGAATAAGAAAACAAACCATACATACTTTGCCTAAAAATGCAACAGAAAGCGTAAATGAAATTGCAGAAAATAATGATTGAAATCAAGAACGTGGCAATGGGTGAATAAGAATCAAGAATTTACCTCTCATTTACATCTTTAACTTCTTCTTCAGAGTTTTGCGGTTCGGTTTTAGAACCCTGTTTCTCATCATTAACAGGGCTGATCGCTTGTTCTTCCTCTGAAATATTCTTCACCAGTCTCTCCAATTTTCTCAAATAAATGTCTGAAAGTTTCATCATTCTCTTGTGATCAGTTCGTTTATTCCTCCGGACTTTGGGTAGCCACTTTTCGAACCTGCCTCAATTTCATCTTCTCCCGATAGCGTTAAAGAAGCCATAGCTTCACCTTCAAGAATCTGATTAGCAATTGAATCATTAATGGGTTCTACTTGTACATCCATCAAAACATCGTCATCACTTTCACTGATCATTCTGTTTACGTCTTCTTGATCAGACATTGCCCTATATTTTCTTTTATTTGTAATATTCTTCATGGGTTTTCCTTCTTCTTCTTCTTCGTGTGAACCAGAACCTGAACTCTTATCTGCCATTCTTTTCCAATTTCTTGACGATAAACTTTTGCAATTCTTTTGAATGAGTTTTGCAATCTTTATGAATGAGAGAGAAGGAGAGAGATATGGGTTTGAGAGAAACAGAGTATGAGAGAGAAAAGAGAAAGTATGTGTGTATGTATGTATGTATGTATGTATGAGTGTTGAAGATGCACAGCCTCAAAGTGTTCTGTTATATATATAGAGAAGTTCAAATTCTCAAAGTGGAGGGAGTTGTAAATTTGTAATCTCTTGCTCCATAGCCAAATTATCAGTACGACTAAAAGTAAAACTAAAGGCATTGGTAGGGTTTTTCGCAAAAATGGTCATCTAACTTTTTTTTATTTTGCAAAATCGTCATTTGATGATATTAATCGCAATTTTAATCCCTTATCTTGGCACTTTTTGCAATTTATGGCCTCCGGTGACAGAATATTCGCCGAAAAGTAACACGTGGCCTACACATGAGGAGATTTTTGCAATAATCGTCCTATACGTTGACACTTTTACAGAATTGGTCATCTATATTTTTTATTTGCAATTTGTATCCTCTATATTGTCACAAGTTGCAACTTCCGTCCTTCGTCAATATTTCTGTCAATTTAACCGAAAGCTCTTTATTTCCTTTTAAATTCTCCACAAACAAATTGATACTAAAAACCCCTTTTGCTTTGTGGATGACATTAATCGTACTATCTAGCACGCCAGCACCTAGCACTTAGTAATTCCAATACTGACTAGATCCAAAGAGATATTTATAATGATTAAATTACTCGAATAGAATTCTTAATTTCAAAACATTTAACTTTTTTGAAACTATATGCATCAAACATTAATAAAAAAAAAGTAAAAGACATACAAATCTATTATTATTACGTGAAACAAGTATAGACAAATTCATTGCAGACACTTCATGTGCAGGCCACGTGTCACTTTCCGGCAAATATTAGAATATCCGGTCACGTGAGGGCATAAATTGCAAAGGGTGCTAAGATAAGCGACTAAAATTGCGACTAATATCCTTAAAGGACTAATTTTACAAAACTGAAAAATTAGAGGACTATTTTTGCGTAAAACCCGGCTTTGGTAAGTGAAAGAAGGTGTTATTGACATTTCAAAAGGAGGTTTCTGCTATTACTCCTAATCTCAAGGAGAGTTTCAGATATTACCCAGTCAATTTTATGATGCTAGGAATTGATCATTTGGATCTTTCTTCTTATTAAATTTTTTTTTCTTTCACACAGTTTATCTTTGTTATCACATATGGTCAAATATGTAATCACTGAGTTTACTGTGGATTTCGCCGTTGAAATTGAAATCCTATTTAGCTTTTATAGTTTTATATATTTCGCGAAACTCGTTTCTTGAAATTATATTGAAAATATACTTGGCCAAGCTAGTTACTATAACTTTATAATGTGTTAGTGTCATCTAGTAGACTAGCAGTCATGTTGATCTTTTGCATGGATGAAATTAGGGGTGGCACTCCATATTCAGCAAGCAATGTTTCATGTCTTTTTTGTCATCTGGAGCCTGAAACGGAGCATCTCTTTATTAGATGCCACATTGCAGAGATCATTTGGTTCTCATCTAAATGGTCTCTCAGGATGTGCCTCTTTAAAGATTTTTCTATGGCTGATTTCTTTCGGTTTTTGACAGGTGATAGCTGGAATTGCCTAGCTACTAAAGAGGATCAGCTGGAGATCATTTCTTTTGCAGCATGTGCTATCAATAATATCTGGAGATCAAGAAATCAGATCATTCATGAGTCATCTACAAAGGAGATCAAAGATCATATCAGAGATCAATGAGCAGACTGCTGATCACTCAATGGACAAAATGAGCTTTTTTTTTAGATCAAGATGTCACCTCAAGCTCAATGGAATGCACCTGGAAAAGACTGGATCAAAGTTAACTCAGATGCATCTTTTATTGATAGTAAAGCTTATGTTGCTGCTATCTGGCGCAACTCAAACGGATCCATTCTGTTCGCTCACACTCATGTTACTCACTGTCTTGATGTTGAAGCTGCTGAAGCATTTGCACTCCTCCAAAGTGTTCTGCTGGCCAACCAATTCCGCTTCAAAAGGATTATTTTTGAATCAGATTGCCTTAACGTGATCTCTCGCATCAATCTTTCAACTGCAGATTCTAATTGGAGATCACAACAGATTGTTTTGAAGATTCGTGAACTGTGGGGTAGTTGGCCTAAATGGAAGTTTCGTTATATTCATCGTAATTGTAATTTTGCTGCTCATAACTTGGCAGCTTGGGCTAGGAATAGTTCGTTCGCTGGTTTTGTCCCTGTAGATCGAATTCCTATCTCGTGTTTTTGTGACGGGGGCCATCCTATTGTTGCCCCCCTGTTTTGATTTTGTGGAATGAATTGGTTATTTAACAAAAAAAATGAACTAGGGGTGGCAATTTCAACCCACCAACCCATCAACCCACTTAACCCACAATATTAAATGGGTAATGAATTGACTCATTTAATAAATAGGTTACATGGATCATCCATTTATGACTCATAATTTAAATGGGTAATCCATGGGTGATCCATGTAACCCATTTTGACCCATTAAAAAACTAAAGTAAAAAGTAATTTTTAAAAAAAAAAACTTAGATTCCCAAAAAATCTCTCTCTCTCTCTCTCCTCCCCTCATCTTTTACACAATTTTGTTTTCCTCTCTCTCCTCTCTCTCATACGTAGTACGTTAGAAAAAAATTCTAGGGTTTTGATAATCTCAAATTCTCAATAGTTAAGACCCAAATTTCTTCTCGATCTATCTGTTCCTCTACTCAATCAAGTAAATTCCCTTCTTATGTTTATGATTTGAGCCTAGTTGATAGATTGGTTTGTACATATAAGTAATTATTTTGCCTGCATTGCGGTTGAACTTAAGGTGTTTGATGAAATGCTTGTGTATATATTCCTACTGCTATTGTTGCGATTAACCTTAATTGAAGTTCTTGAGGTTAAGTAAGTTTACAATTACATTGAATTATAGGCTTTTGTTGTGATGATTGTTGTTTGGCATCTTATTATTTGTATACCCTTGTGACTATTTAATTTTCTAACCAAATTCTATAACTATTGTAGTATTTTTCCATATTTTGTACAGAAGTTCTTGATAATATGCAGAATATGTGATATATGGAGTTCATTTTATGTACAGACTACAGAGGTTCTTAAATGTATAATATGGAGTTCAATTACCACAACTAAGAAATTATTATTTTAGGTGTAATGTGCCGCAAAATTGTGAGTTTATGGTGCTATAGCCGTGTTCATAATTTAAAGGTGCAATGTGCCAAAACAACTTATTTATGAGGTGCAAAGTGCTAAAAATTCAAAATAAAGAGTTCATGATGCGACGGTTCTCAAGGAAAAAGTTCTTCTTATGTAAATTATGTTTCATGTACCCTAAAACGTAAAATATATATGCTATTTTATAAAGGAAGTAGTATTGGACACATTGATATACCATCGAAGTTTTTTATTTTCAATTTTAAACTTATGATTTAAGTTACATCATAATATCAAATAGTTAATTTCAAACTTTAACCTTAATTATAATTTAAAGGGTTAAATGCACCAAACCCCCAAGCTATTGCTCACGTGCGACTTGTCCCCAACCTATGAAAAGTTGCAACATACCCCCCAACCTATTCAAAATGTGCAAAGTGCCCCTCTAAGACCAAATCTAAAAACAGAAAATGTAGAAACATGTCCTAATTGAACGGCTGATCAAGTACTCAGGGCAATTCACACACATTTGAAATGTTGGGGGTATGTTGTAACTTTTCGTTGGTTGGGAGAGAAATGGCACATGGGCAATAGGTTTGAGGGTTTAATGCATTTTACCCTAATTTAAATTACACGACAATAACTATATTATTTACTATAGTTAAGGTTTCCATATTATGCTTTTTTATAATCGCTCTCATACTTGTATGCAAATTAGTCCTTATATAAGGAATTAATGTGTGTATGACATAGATTTTCTTGTACTTTATGAATATATTCTTAAAAAGAAATAAGGTTTTACAAAAAGAAAAATGTATTCTTACATCTACGCTCAAGACATTTCAATTCAAGATTTTGATTAATTTAGGATATTTTTGACATAATAATATTATAGTACTATAAACATACAAATTAGAAATAAGAGTTTTACGTTACATATGCTCACTAAAAATTACTATTAGTTTTCTCACTTCTGTTAAGTATTTCCACGTGTAGTTTTGAAAATTTCCACTAAATTTATTTGCTATTTTTGATGTGTGTGTGCAAAATATTAATTAATTGACCGATTCATGATAATAATAATAATTATTAACATATTTCATGATACATATTTAAATCAATTTTATCGATATATAGAATAATTACATTAAACCAAAATAAAAAATTAAATGCACAGAGGGTACCGCGTACCATAGAGGCTAGTCCTGTATAAATTGAGAATTCCACATACAATACTAAACTACTAGTTCGTTTGTAGATTTAGTTATCCTAAGTTGAGAATATAGTCATGTCTTGATTACTAATGCATCTGGAGGATTGCATTTCAAGTGAACAAATCACCACAAGTAGTATTCTGACAGCTTCTCTGACGTGAAAGTTATAGTAAAATTGTAGTAAACTTGGTATGGACTTCTTTATTTTGCATTTATCACTTTTTGTGTTACGTCCAAAACATCATGTGGATTTGAATCTATTTTCGTATTTTCGTGAGATTTCTTTCATAGTATTCATTACTATAAAGTAAATTCGATCTAATATTTTTAAGATTTCTTTTTAATTTTTATACAATACCCTTGTTAAACCATTTTATTTTATTCAACCAACTTAAATTTAATTATCGGTGAAACTGAATTTTTTATTAATACAATTTCATCAAAAAGTACCTAGTTCTTAACGCCAATATAAGCCATAAGCTAACAAAAGCTCAATCTTGCAAGTCATAAACAAGTCAACTGCTTAATGGGTATGTCAAGAAAGACAATCTCCAATGTGTTCTTTTCAATTTCAAAATGTGGAACATTTAAGCCCCTATCTAACCAATTGCAAACCAAAATAAAAATAAAACAAAATCACCAAAAATGAATCAAGTAGGAAAAAAGGAAATAAAACTATTGAACAAGTTGTTACAGAAAAAAGATACAACAAGTGTTCATGCCCTATTGCTACCAGCTTCTTCATTCATGTCATCATTTTCACCAGATATTTCCTCAAGAGACTTTCCTTTTGATTCAGGCACCAAGAAAGTGAACAAGAATCCCAAAAGATTGATCACGCCCAACACTATTAATGAGTTTTTCACGCCTATACCGGGTGGGTAACCGGCTTCTCTCTTGCTCGGGTCTTTGCTTTGTGAAAGATACAAGAAACCAAAAGCTCCAACAATAGCCCCTAGCTTTCCAGCGGCAGCTGATATTCCATGACAAGTTGAGCGTAGCCTAGCAGGAAAAATCTCGGCCGCCACAACAAACGTAGTTGCATTTGGTCCAAAATTAGCAAAGAAGAAAGTCAACGAATACATCACCACGAATGCAATTCGGTTATCCGGTTGAGTCCAGTGATGGTAAGGAAATGCTAGAGCAAACATAAATACCGTCATAAAGAAGAATCCAATCAATTGGATGGCAAATCTTCCTAATACGTCGATTAGCGCCACCGTGAACCAATATCCAGGAATAGTGCTGCAAAGGGCAATCAAGGTTTGCGCTTTTGCAATTGAGAATACTTCTTCAATTGCATTCATGGTTTTTGCCGCGGGAATCCAACCAATAGCACTAAAAATGTCTTTTTGGAATAAATTCTGACTGTAAAACGCAATGTCGAGCAAGAACCACGTGCTAGTAGTTCCGAGCAAGTGCAAACCGTGACGAGTAAGGAATTCCTTTGAGAATAATCCATAAGAGCCCTTCGGCTTGTTAGCTATTGTCTCTAACTTTTGCTGCTCCACCTCAATATCCATTTGCAAGACCTTGGACATGTCCGAAGCAGCCTGTTTTGCGTCCCTGGCCACCAATGCGGTGTACCTAGCCGTTTCGGGCATCTTTAGCCTCCAATAAAAAGTAAGCAAAGCCGGGAAAGCACCAGCCATTAGAATAATCCTCCACACGTAATCCGCTTGTGGGGCTGTCGAGGCAATTGGGTTAACCTGATAAGTCGGTGCCTTGAACTTAGCTTCAAAAGCTGCAGATACAATCATAGCAAATATTCCACCACCCAAAATCCCAAACCCCTGCATAGCAAAAACTGCCGCAATGAACGCTCCACGAGTCTTCTTATTGGCATACTCTGACATGATTGTGGCCGAAAGTGGATAGTCACCGCCAATACCAAACCCAAGCCAAAACCGGAAGAAACAGAGAGTAGCCATGACAGATTTTGGGTCTTTTCCGAACGAAAGACCCGACGCAATGGAGCAAATGCACATAACCATTAGTGTAGCGCCGTAAACCTTCTTGCGACCCATTTTATCGCCGAGCCAGCCAAAGAAGAGCTGCCCTGCAAGCGTTCCACAGAAGGCAACACCATTGATTGTAGCTGATACATTAGGCGGCAAAGAGCCGGGCTTAGGAGAGCCCTCGACGTGGTAGTAAATGCGACCGAGCATCTTGGTGACGAGGGAGATGCAGAATAGATCATATGCATCAGTGAAAAATCCCATCCCTGCTATAATGATGGCAGTAAAATGGTACCACTGAGTTTTCGCTACATCGAGTGCGTTTAACACTTTTAAGTTATCCCCTGCCATTGTTCTTCTCTATGGCAGTACTACTCTCTTTCCAATTTATTTGGTTCTTTCTCTCTTTCTCCTTCTGTAAGAATTGAATTTAAACATATGTAAAGATATATGAAGATTCTAAAGTTACAAAAGTTATATATTATATCATCATCTTTGCATGGAACGAGTCAAACAAGGAAAAGACAACATATGACAAAACAACAGGTAAACGTACGTATGATAAAGGGAAACTACAATGGTATGCATTACTAAATGCATATATGTTGCACATTGTAAATAAGATAGTAAATTACACAAGATATATCAATCAATTAATTAAGAATTGAAGAAACGTGAGTATTTAACTAATTAAATCTCGACCTGTTTCCTTGAGAAAACAGAGAAGAACAGACAATCCTTGAGAATGCACTATTGTAATTTGTTCTCGGCAATGGTGGAAAGGGGCGGTGGTAGAGGCCATAAATAAGGCGGGTGCTATTGTAGCCATTTCGGATCTTCGTCGGCATATTCTGTATCTTTTTCGTTTTTTCCTCTTTCATTACTCAAACGTATATATCTTCACATTTGTGTGTTCCTTGGCTTTTGGGTGTTATTCCACATTTTCTGGTAATATGTACGTGATTTGTGGGACTCTAATAATTATTAGGGATAAAAAACACCAAACTCCATACACTATACCTTGTTGTATTTTGTTCCACCATCTTTTTATTTTGCAACTTGCCCCTGTACTATGGATAAATAAGACTTTTTGCGCCCCGATTAAATTTCTGATGAATATTTGGTAGAATTTAAAACGCGAATATGGAGGTTCATCACGATTTAACCTCAAGTTCAATAAAATGCCCTCCTTTTCCTTCAATGTTTTGTACATTGTCTTAATTCCCAAACCTAGTCTTAATTATTAAAATTAGGGTTTGAAAAATAAGAAAATGTAATAAAAATTGAAGTGAAAAGAGAGCATCTTATTAAATTTGAGGTTAAAATCATGATGAACCCCCATTTTCATGTTTTAAATTTTGGCGAAAATTGATCAGAAATTGGAGACTAGTTGTAGAAAAAAAAAAAAAAAGATAAATGGCAAAATGCAACAAGGGGTATACTATAGGAGATTTGATACTTTTTCTCTAATAATCAAATCATAGTAGTAATTGCACTACACAATCAAACTAAACTTAATTTATCAATTTATTCGGCGATAAGAACACTTTTTCCCTATGGTTTTACAAAACATAACATTCTGCAATCCAAGCGAATTATTTCACAGATCTCAAAGGCATTTTTGTCATAACATATTATTGGTAAGAAGTAAGAACACTTTACCCTTCCTAAATGACAATATTTTAGCACTTTGGTCTAGCACTTAATAAAAAAGAACTTTGTTCTTTAAAAGTTTTAAATATATATTTAACACTTTGTTTCTCAAGTGAATTCATTCACAATTCTCAAGGATATTTTTGTCATAACATATTGCTTAGGAGGCCAAAGGGTTTTTTGCAAAAATAGTCCCCTAATTTTTCTCTTTTGCAAAATTCGTCCTTTAATGAATTTAATTACAAAATGAGTCCCCTAACTATACACCATTCACAATTTATGCCCTTTGGTGGCCGTTGACGTGAGAAGCGCCAGGTGGCCGAACAATTTTTTCCCCCAAACTTTTTCTCACTTCTAACATATTAAAACCCACTAACCAACCCCTATATTCACAATTTTGGAGTGTATCATGTGTTTTGTGGTGTCATGTTCTAAAAAAAAACGTGTTTCGCAACTCATATTTCTTCTCTCACGTGAGAAGAATTGTAAATTTTCTAAACTGCCCTTGAATCCTCATGTGTTGGTCATACAACATTTTCCGGCGAACATTAAAATTTTCCGAGGGCATAAATTGCAAAGGGTTTATAGTTAGGGGACTAATTGTGAAATTGCGTATAGTTAGGAGATTAATTTTGCGAAGGGTGTATAGTTAGGGGACTAATTTTGCGAAGGGTGTAGAGTTAGGGGACCAATTTTGCTATTAAAATTATTAAAGGACGAATTTTGCAAAAGGGAAACATTAGGGGACTATTTTTGCGAAAAACCCGGAGGCCAAAAGTACTTAGTTTATAAATTTCTAGAAGACAAAGTACTATATATTTTTAATTTCTTTTAGTTCTAATTGTGGAGAAACATTGCGTGACTCAATTTTAGAAACTCAAGGAATACCATAAAGTGTTTAGCTTCATAACATTTCTCAACACCATCTATTATTACTACAAACGAACAACATTGTGTATGTTTTCCAAGATTACATTTAGGACTACATTGCATTTTTGGAACTACTTTATGTGTTACATGATTATAACATCTTCGTAATATGACCTACTTATCGTGATGCCACTCATAGAAGCATGAACTAGGTGAAGCTTACTCAAGAAAGGCGAGCCTCCTCGAAACTTTCTATATGGAATATTTGGAAAACTACCGCACATGAACACCTCTCGAGTTCCCAAAATTATTGATCTCACTTCCAATACAGATACGAGGGTTGAAATAGTTGAACAAATTGATCAATTCCCTCGAGAATCATTTGACTTGCACACAACACTAGCTCATTGTCTTTTTGGGACTACCTGGCAGAGTTTGGCAATGAGGAGCGAACAATCTTTCGGTCAACTACAATATTCTTTTGATTTATGAAGTAGTTCTCACATGACAACCGTATTGATTCCCCAAAGTTTGTTGTCCAAACTAGGTTCTGAATTGTGTGTGGATTTATCAAGTCTGAAAGCAAAACTCACTCGTGTCAAATTGGATGAAGATCGCGTCAATTCCACTAGTTTCTCTAACTCATTGTTTCATCCACTTAACCGCCATGTCCCCGAAACAAGTTAAGTTATGTTGTAACTGTGTTTTGACATGTACTACTTAGATGAGCTTGTATGGTTTTACGGATTTTTTTAAGTCACTAGGATGGTTTTAGATGTACTAGTATGTATGGTTTTATGAGTCTTTAGGTCGCTAGGATTTTATGTTTAAGGCGCCTCTCTCTTATATATCAATGCTTGGGATAACTTCTAAGATCTTGCCAGTAGTATGTTGTAGAGCTGGTTGAATAGACCAAATTTAGTTGATTAGACCGCCTTTTCCTCATGTTGGCATGGAAGTCAGTCAGGTAATTCCATTTGCTACTAGGGTTCCTATCTTTCTCCGAGCCCTTGTGGTCCATCAAGTACATGGGTGAATTTTTTACTTTGGATATGGACGGTAGTGTAGCCAAACCTTTTGATGTATTTTGGTGGGTGTGGTAGGACAGCGTGGCGACCCATATCTTTTAAGAATTATGATCTTATAACACATCTAAGTTAAAAGGTGTCAATTTTACCCTAGCTAGTTATGGATACCTATGCACGTCAACTACAACAACGCGTGCCCTGTTAGTGCCCACTTTTTGCCTCTAATCGTTCTATACATATTCACAGATCAAATCTATGTACATTTCTCTGTTGATTGTTTTTATTTTTTGGCTACACATGTGTGCAAACAAACCGTTGCATGAAGCATTTAAACCAAATAATTTATAACATACACATAGCACTCTTCAGCAACTCACAAGGCATGTTATGCATTTAATCTCAAATAGCATAGTGAGAACATCATCAATTATGAATCTTTGTGTCCTATGCAAATTACGTAGGTTCTAAATTATTTCAGCTAATTCAATTATATAGAAATTAGTAGATTAATTTATCTTCTAATTTATGAGTAAATAAAAACACATTACGTGTAAAACTTAATAATTTGGTTAATCAAAGTGCAAAAATGTGATTTTTATAATTTTAATATTTTTATTTCAAGATGGTGATGAGTATTTTTGTTATTTTGAATCTTAGAAATATTTTGAAGAAAGTACAAGTGAAATTGAAGGAAAGTGAGAAATAAAAACGACCTTTATAAAAACTGATTAAATAGTAAACTGTGGCGACTCCAGTTCTCCATCACCTTCGGCCACCGGAGACTCCGTCTCGGAGCCCAGAAAATTCTCAAACAGGTACGCTTATTGTTAGGACCGCAAAGTCCGACAGGTTTCGAACTCGGTTGAACAGTCAAGACTGCCAGGTCCAACTAGATTTTATTTCCTTGTTTGCAAAATTATTTTAAAGGAAAATTTCGGTTTTATTTACTTTGATTTATTTACTTATTTATTCACACGATTTTATGGTATTTATCCTGTTATTAGACGCGTGAATATTTAGGTGAGTTTGGAAAGATTTAACTTGATCTTATAGTATCTTATCTTATGGAAAGTTAATCTTTATCAAACTCTTTCCTATATCCTTTAGTAATCTATTCCTTGTGGAGTTCTTCTTTGTCTTTGATGTGCAGAATATATGAAGATCTATCAATTGGAAACAAAGACGTTGCAAAAGGAAGAATCGCCTTATCATGGAAAGATTCGGATATACTTTGGAAAGATCCTGTCTCGACTGGATATGGAGACTAGCCGAGAATCAAGGATACCTTTCAGGAGAGCTATCCTATAAATAGTAGAAATCCTAGGAATCAATGTAGAACACTCGTGTAACAAAATATACATCTTTAGGTGTTCTCTTTTATTTTGATTTCTTAGTTTTCGCCCTCTTGAATTACATCAAGAACGTGAGAAGCCGACAAGAGTTGAAGGGAGTTCAACGGGAAATGATTGCGCCAGTTAGAGGGATCTATACGTACGTGCAGTTCGCTTGGAAGCATTCTCATAAGAAGATCATTACGGGAGTCTTGGTCTTACGGGTCAAACGGAGTAGACGCGAAAAAGGTTCCGGTGGTATCAACATTAGAGGGATTCGGTGTTAGAGTAAAACCAGTTGGTGTAATAACTTTTGTCCGTTGAAAGAAGTTTGATTCAGGCGAAAGCCTCGTGGATGTAGGACATAGTCCGAACCACGTTAAAATCTGCTGTCTTACTTTACTGTCTTACTTACCTGTCTTACTTATCTGTCGAGACTAGGTACCGCGACTATTGCTAAAACGTAAAGTATTAGACTCTAAGATCTATCAATTGGCATCAAGAGCCTATCACCTACTTACATTGGTGAGATTCTGGTTTTATTTAGATCTTGCAGATTTGATGGCACAAAACGTTGAGGGATCATCATCATCAAAGCCGCCGCTCTTAAATGAATTTAACTATTCATACTGGGAAGGTCCGCATGACAGCTTTCATCAAAAGGGAAAATCAGAAAGCGTGGAAAAGCATTCTCAAAGGATGGTCTCCACCACTAGACAAAGATGGAAAGCCGAAGCTAGAGCTCGACTGGTCGGACGTAGAAGATCTCGACGCGAGCCACAACTCCATTGCAATCAATGCAATTTTAAATGGAGTCGACCTAAATCAGTTCAAACTGATCTCCAAGTGTGAATCGTCCAAAGATGCATGGAACGCCCTCCGCGTTGCCCATGAAGGTACCCCATCCGTGAAAAGATCTAAAAGACAAATCCTTGGTACACGGTTTGAGGAACTTAAAATGGAGGATCATGAAACAATAGCTCAATACAATGCTAAACTTAGAGACATTGCTAATGAAGCCTTCCTCCTCGGTGATGAGTATAGTGAGTCCAAACTTGTTCAGAAAACTCTTCGAACTTTACCCTCAAGATTCGATATGAAAATTGAGGCGCTTGAAGAAGCAAGAGACGTGGAAAACTTATCACTTGAAGAGCTCATGGGTGCCCTCTCAACTTTCGAGTTGAAAAAGAATTTGAATGGAGTCACTTCGAAAGGTGTTGCACTTAAAGCTGAAATCAAAGACAAACCTCAAAGTGACGACCAGGACGAGTTCGAGAAATCAGTCGCGTTTCTCTCCAAAGGACTCCGAAAGTTTTCCAAGTGGAAAAACAAAGTTACGAACACTTTCCCTTCTAACTCTGATAATTCATTAAAATCTTCCGCTGCTAATGATCTTAGCTACAAAAGAAGAGGAAAAGGTGTTCAATGCAGGGAATGCCAAGGCTATGGTCACATACAAATTGATTGTGCAAATCTTCTCCCGAAGAATAAAGATAAAGCCATGGTGTGCACCTGGAGTGATGAAGAGTCATCTGAAAGTGAAGATGAAACAGGAGAAAAAGCCAATATTGCACTCTCCTCTGTCATCAGACCTGACTCATCACCTGTCGCAACTGACCAGGACGACTCCGAAACTGCTTCTGAAATTAAATCGATTACATCTATATGCAGTGATGACGAGTTAGATTGTTGCATTGATGAACCTGTAGAAAGAACATTTTTTGCATTTTCTTCTATTCTTAATCATGACTTACCACCTGTCTTGACTACTCAGGAAAACAGCGAAGATACTGAGGACGATAATTCCCCTGATCCTTTTCGGGAAATCAGAATCCTTAGAAATATTTTGTTTTCAGAGATACGCAAGAACGTTGATCTAAATAGACAAGTCATGGCCCTCAGAAATAATGTACAAAACATAAAAGAATCTATCACTATTTTTGAGGATTTGGAATCACACTTCCAAGATGTTCTTAAGGTTCTCAATAAGACTGTCACAGACAATCAGAACAAAGTTTCTGATCAAAGTCCTAGTCCCATTTTTAATCATGCTGGTCTTGGTTACCACCCACCGATCGGTCTAAGCAGGGCTATTCCTAGTATATCTGATATGGATAATGATAGCTTAGCACGTGATCCTAATTTCACACAGCCTCATGTTTTTTGCAGGTCCAGTCAACCGAACAGGCCCAGTCCCGTTTGGTGGTCACGACGGATGCACAAGACAAGCAGAGCCTGTTATCATTGTGGTGGTCAAGGACATATTCGTTCACGCTGTCCTGACTTACAACAGAACTCATCGAGGAACACAGCAAAGAAACCTGTTGGACAACGAGTCCCGACATCTCGGAAGACTCCACGAAAAACAGTGTCTAAAGACTCCGATGAAGATTCTGAACCAACGAATCACATAAGGGTGAAATGTTCTAATCATAAAAACATTCATTTTGCATTTTCTTCTGTTGAAAACGCCTCACCTGATTGTTGGTATCTTGACAGTGCTTGCTCACATCACATGACAGGGAACAAAAGCCTTTTGACTAACTATGTCACTGGTCCAAGTGGAACAGTTCAGTTCAGTAATAGTAAAAAGGGTCAAGTGGTTGCAAAAGGAACACTCATTCTTAGCGGGTGTCCTATACTTAATGATGTGTTCCATGTTGATGGACTTGAGCATAATTTGATTAGCATAAGCCAGCTATGCGATCAAAAGTTGGTTGTCACGTTTACACAAGATGAATGTCATGTATTTGATAACCAAAGTTTTTGTATTTTTTCAGGAAATCGGACTGCTGAAAATTGCTATACCCTAACGCAGTCACGACTCCCTTTAGAACAGTTCACAAACTCTATCTCAAACAGATCTATCTCTCCGTTTGTTAGTGAACTAATTTGTTTTTGTGGTTCGCAGGTCAGTCAAGGAGCCAACAGATTGGTCATAGATCAATCCAAGTACTTTCAATATCTTATCAAGGACCTTGATCTTGAAACTGCAGAACAGTCGATGATTCCTGTCGCAACTCCTACATGGGTTGTTAATGAAACAAGAGGCAACTTCATAGACCTTAGTTTCTCCACTTTTGGAACAGGAAGTCATCTCTACCTAACTATGCATAATCGTGTCATATCACTTGATATTGGTTGGGTTGATCACATGCTTAAGTTTTTTGTTTTTGTGCAAAGTGATGTGTTGGTCTTTAGTAACCACAACTGTGCTATTATCATTGCTCATAATCATGTTAAGCACTTATGCACACAGCACACGGATATATGGCACCATCTCTTATGTGATTTAGGTGATAATGAATGTGCTGTCATTAAGCATGTCGCGACTGAAAGACAAACTGCTGTTATTTTTATGAAGAAAATTGTTTCACAAAGCTTTGAGACCCTCAGAAAGTCTCTCAGCATTTGTCTCCACTAAGTGCTGGTCGCGTGCCCGATTTAACTGAGATGTTTTTATTTGTTGGACTAACTGTCATGACTTACTTGCAGACCTGTTGGACAGCCGGTTCTGGAGCGTACTTAGAACTGCATTGATACTCAGTGCACATCATTCCCTTAGTTAAATCAGTGAAATCGAAGGATTTTGCAACGGGCAATTTTTGTTTGTTTTTATTTTGTTTTTATTATCTCTTTGACATGGACATTGTCCACTTTTGCTACCTCATCACTTTAAAAACAGAAGAATTGAGCTGAAAAGAAAAGTATGAGTGATCAAAAGAGTTATGAAATGAAAAGAACAAAGAGAGCATGAGCCAAAAGAAAAAGTGCTTCAAAAGAAAAATATATGGAGGAAAAAGCTGCCTAAACTCAATGAATATGTGTGAAAGCATTCAATTCATATTTCACGGTCATCACAAAATTGAAAAGAGCTACCATATTCTATATAAAGTTATGTGCGAAAGCTACCTCTATGCAAAAGGCTCAAAGTGTGTGTACAAGGTGCAATTGTATTGTTTGAAAAGAGATATCTTGCAAAACGATTTTTGCCCCTTTCAAATTCTCTTCCCTTTCATCTGTTTATCATATGAGAATTCACACACACACTTTTTAATGTATTCATCTAGTTCATGAGTATGCTTCAGTCTCGACCTGTTTTATACTCAGTCTTATAGTCTGTCATGACAGGGTGTCTCGACATCCACTTACACCAGTTGAATCGGTGCTCGGTAAGTTATGTGAGTAATTTGCTGAGTTACTTTCTGTTTGTTTCTTTTAATTTATGTTTTAATTTGTTTTAATTTTATTAAACAGGTGCTTTTTATTTTATTTTTAAAACGCGTTATGTTTATTTTTGGCACGAATTGTTTCCCGCCTATGGTTTGCCGCGTTTTAAATATTCGTAGAGATTGAGTGCATATCTTGTTGGAATCTTTCCTAGATGAGTCTTGGTAAGAGTCCTATCTCTTATGGGAAGTTGTGGATAATGATTATAAAAGATATGACATTGATTTGATTACATCTATTTATATATCTTTCCTTTATATCATATCTCACGCCATCCCTATCTCTCTCTCTCGTGTGATCATATTTTTTGGTGTGTGGATTTGTGTTTATGTCTTCTTTCTCACCTACATTTATCAAGAAATTATTTAACATGGTGAAATCTAAGTCATCAGGAGAATCGTCTCAGTCGACCCCATCAGCCCCATCAGTCGACCCCGACAGTGCATCCACGACGGGCAACGAGTTGTCCCAAGTCTTGCAACCAAAGCCGCTCAAAATCCGAATTCCGGCTGACTTTATTCCACCGCCATCTGCCACGGCACCACCGCAAGACACCACACCACCACCACCGGCAACAGAGTCACCACCCCGTGCCACTGCTCCTCAGGCACGCGAGTTCTCTCCTCCTCTGGCCGAATCGCACTCTGTTCCCATGCCGGACGACGCTTCGCCGTCACCTGCACCTGTTCCTGCATCCTCTCGCCGCCACACCGCCGCGGCTAAAGGGAAGCAGAAGGCTCAACCTCCTAAGCGCACTCCATCTGCTCGCCAAAAGTCAAAACCTGTTGCAGAGGGTGTCGCGAGCCGAGTCGGGACACGCAAGAAAGTTCCTGTATCCAAACGTCCCCGATCCGCTCCTGCTGCCTCGGACTCTGCTCCAATCGAGGTCTCTGACTCAGATTCCAGCCCTGTCCGCAAACAGCAGAAACGCTCAGCTCAGTCCTTGTCTGATAAGGACGACCAGTCGGCCTCTGAGGCAGGCAGTCACGACCAGGCTGAAGAAGAAGCTGAAGGAGATTTTGCAGTCCCTCCCCGTGTTCCACCGTCTGATGAGCCTTTCAGGGTGAAAAAGGCATTTTCCGACATGTTCTACACATCTAATGCCAAACTCAGGTATACTCGTCTCACTGATCGCATTCCTGTTCGTGAAGTTCAACTTCATGATGATTCTTATGATGGTACGGGTGTTATTGAGTTTTTGGAAGGGAGAGGTTTTCTTGAATCCACTCGCAGGGTACAACCGTTTGTAACCCAGATTGTGCATGAGTTTTACGCCAATCTGGATACTCAACTAGGCGTTCCAGGCTCAGCCAAGGAACATTCAGTCTTTGTCCGGAAGTTCATCTTCAAGATCAGTCCGCAAATTCTAAACATGCAGTTGGGTTCTCCTGACATACAAACCGGTCGCGACTCCGAGTTGGAACTGGAGGCAGATATGGATGCAGTCGCGTCAACCATAACCGGCCAACCCATGAAGTGGCCAAAGAATGGAAATCTACAGCGAGGTTCCCTTCTTCCATTGTATGGTCTGATCTACGGCATAATGGTAAGAAATTGGTACCCTATGTCCCATACTTCTACGGTTAGTCCGTTAACTGCTTCTATCTTATTCCGTATTGGTTCGAATGCTCCCATTAATCTTGGGAAACTGGTCTTTGAGCGTCTACAACTTGAAGCATTCGATCACAAGGTAAAGATGACCTTAGGCTATCCATCATTGGTCTACCGTTTGCTCATATCTCAAATGGATATCCGGGTCTCTAAGGACAAGATGACGAGCCGCCCTAGGCCTTATCATGCCCCGAGTCACCTTGTTCAAGCTCTACTTGGTTCTCCGATCCGGCGCTCTGTCCCAACTGCCAGGGATAACGAAGCTGGACCGTCTGTTCCCCAGGGCAGTCTCGACACCCTTCAGTCGCAACTTGCCCAGGTCATTACACTGCTGCAGTCCATGAACGAGTCACTTGCCCAATTAGCGGCAAAGCCTTGACTAGTTCTGGCAAAATGGGGGAGTAAACAGAATATGTAGAATGGGGGAGATTTCTACCGGCTGCTGCTGTTTAATCTTGTTATTTATTTTACATTGTTTTGTTTTTTATTCCGCTTAAGAACAATGATTTAACTGCTTATTTTATTAAGTTGTTTTGCGGAGTGTTGCACCGCTGTTGCAACACATTTTTATTGCTGTCGAGACTCGTTAGTTGATTTATGTGACTATCTCTTACTAACTTGTTTTATTTCAGCATGTCTACATTTTCCTTGGGATTTAAAAGTGTTTTTGCCAAACAAGTCAATTGGGGGAGATTGTTAGGACCGCAAAGTCCGACAGGTTTCGAACTCGGTTGAACAGTCAAGACTGCCAGGTCCAACTAGATTTTATTTCCTTGTTTGCAAAATTATTTTAAAGGAAAATTTCGGTTTTATTTACTTTGATTTATTTACTTATTTATTCACACGATTTTATGGTATTTATCCTGTTATTAGACGCGTGAATATTTATGTGAGTTTGGAAAGATTTAACTTGATCTTATAGTATCTTATCTTATGGAAAGTTAATCTTTATCAAACTCTTTCCTATATCCTTTAGTAATCTATTCCTTGTGGAGTTCTTCTTTGTCTTTGATGTGCAGAATATATGAAGATCTATCAATTGGAAACAAAGACGTTGCAAAAGGAAGAATCGCCTTATCATGGAAAGACTCGGATATACTTTGGAAAGATCCTGTCTCGACTGGATATGGAGACTAGCCGAGAATCAAGGATACCTTTCAGGAGAGCTATCCTATAAATAGTAGAAATCCTAGGAATCAATGTAGAACACTCGTGTAACAAAATATACATCTTTAGGTGTTCTCTTTTATTTTGATTTCTTAGTTTTCGCCCTCTTGAATTACATCAAGAACGTGAGAAGCCGACAAGAGTTGAAGGGAGTTCAACGGGAAAGGATTGCGCCAGTTAGAGGGATCTATACGTACGTGCAGTTCGCTTGGAAGCATTCTCATAAGAAGATCATTACGGGAGTCTTGGTCTTACGGGTCAAACGGAGTAGACGCGAAAAAGGTTCCGGTGGTATCAACATTAGAGGGATTCGGTGTTAGAGTAAAACCAGTTGGTGTAATAACTTTTGTCCGTTGAAAGAAGTTTGATTCAGGCGAAAGCCTCGTGGATGTAGGACATAGTCCGAACCACGTTAAAATCTGTTGTCTTACTTTACTGTCTTACTTACCTGTCTTACTTATCTGTCGAGACTAGGTACCGCGACTATTGCTAAAACGTAAAGTATTAGACTCTAAGATCTATCACTTATGATCACAAAATCTGGTGAGATTAATGTAACTCATCTAGGGTTAGAAAATTCAATAGAGACCAGCACACAAAAACTATCTCGGATGTCATATGAATTCAATGCAGTAGGGTTGATGGAACATGGGGAATTACCGCCAGCGAACACACAATCCACTGCGAAAACCTCGTATGCGAATATGGTTCGCGCTAAGGATGTAATGATTAACGAAGACTCAACTTTAGTGGAGAGAAGTAAAATTAGGGTTCGCAAGCCAACAGAAACTGACACCTTCCAATAGATCGAATTTTTCGATGAACTTGAAGGAATTATGTGTGAACAATGGAAAAACACAATCCTCATTCGGATCCTGGGTAGGACGTGGTATTACCCGAACCTTGTCAACAAATTAAACTCACTTTGGAAGTTGACAGAAGGCAGTGAACTTGTTGATCTTGGATATGGCTGCTATTGCTTGAAGGGGATAACTCCCATACAACGGGAACTAATTCTAAAGCAAGGTCCGTGGCAAATTGCTGGAAACTTTTTGTGCGTCAGTACTTAGTCACCAAATTTTCGAGCAGACAACGACAAGATCGAACATGCCATCACTTGGGTGCGAGTAATGAATCTTCCCGTAGAGATGTTTCGTGAATCATTGATTCATACGATTGCCAGCTGTATTGGAGAGCCTATCAAAATCGATGGTAATACATTCACGGCATCAAGAGGAAAATTCGCTAGATTTTGTGTCCAAGTTTCCACGAATAAACCTCTTGAACGAGGGATTCGTATCAGGGGTCGGCTGTATCAGATTACTTACGAGAATTTACCATCCTTATGCTATACTTGTGGCAAAGTCGAGAAGGATATTTTAGAACCGACTCAATGGCTTCTGGAGAAAGTGCATAATCGTGAGTATGGTGAATGGATGGAAGTCCCACGCCGAAGGAAGCCACCTAGTTCTAATTCGGATGGTAAGCGTACATTATTAGGAAAAGGAAAACAATCAGAAGTTAAGGAGAGTTCTACTTCTGTAAGGAAACCTAATAATGCAGATGGGAAAATTCCAAAAAATACAACGTTCCATCCTGGGAGTGAACCCAATACCACAGTGAGTTCTGCTGGGAAAAGAGTTCTGCCTCCTTCTTTTTCGATTCTAAAGAGGAGTAGTTCAAAAAGTAAGAATAAGAGTTCCACAAACGGGTCCAAAGCCCCCAACCACAATTCAAACACCTCTTCCATGAAGAATTCTTTTGCGATTTTGGCAAGCGAGGAGAACAATCTACGAGCCGGTGATATCAGGAAGATTTCTTCGGACGAGTCAGGTGTTGGAATTTATCATGGACCAAGAGGAAAATCTTATTTTGGAGATGGAGAACGGGGTTCTCAATGCATTGATACAACCGGAATTTTGGGAGTTCAGGACAATCGAACAGAGATTCGACGGACTCTCGAAGATATCACTAATCGAGCCGAGGGAAATACACTTGACAACACTATCTCCACTAATTTGGGAATTAGAGATAAACATGACATGGGTAGAAAGAGTGGAGCATCTACCGAATTGTTGGCAGAGATTAGACGTGAGCAGTTGGGAGCTTCGCCGTCAACAGTTCATGATCAACGAAACATTGAGACAGTTGATGCTGTTATGGATGTGTCAGATTATTGATAATCCCATCCTCCCAATTCATCTTGGTTATCCATCAATGAACATTATATCATGGAATTGTCAAGGACCCAGCGATGACGACTTTCGAACGAACTTTAGAGATTTAGTTCGTATTCATAGTCCAGATGTTGTTTTCTTACTTGAAACGAGGGTATCTCCGGCCCGTGCACAGGAAATTGCCCCACATCTTGGTTTTTCAAAGTTTTGCATCGCTCCCACTGATGGAATGGATGGCGGAATTTGGATGTTATGGAACTCCGATTCATTAGATGTTGTTATTCAACATGTGGAAGATCAAAGTATTCACGCATTAGTAGGGCCGAAAAAATAGGATAAATGGATGTGGTCCGGGGTTTATGCAAAACCTAATAAGATAGACAAGTTGCGTGTTTTTAATTCTTTTGAAGACATGCCAAGGTCTATAAGAATTCCATGGCTTGTACAGGGGGATTTCAATGAGATTGGTTTTGCACATGAAAAACAAGGCGGGAGTGGTAATGTTCATAATAGATGTCGCGAGTTTCAACAAAGAATTCGCTTGTGGAATCTACAAGAACTCGGTTTTCATGGTCCTAAGTTTACATGGACTAACAAAAGAGAGGATGGTGCAAATATTAAGGAGCGAATTGATCGAGCATTGGCTAATGATCGGTGGGTGGAGTGTTTTCCAGAAAATGTATTCTTTCATCTTCCACGTACACACGGAGATCACCACCCGATTCTTACGAACACAATGAGCATCAACGGGGGTAGAGGAACACGACCATTCCGCTTTGAGGAAATGTGGTTTAAACATGGAGAGTGCGAAGAGTTGATTCGTAATATCTGGGAGGAGCATAAAGAGCTTTTGAAAGAACTTGAGCAATTGCCAAAGATTTTAATTCCTTGGAACAAAAGTTGCTTCGATAATATATTCGACAGAAAAAGGAGTTGCTGAAACGCTTTGAAGGGATCCAGAGAGCTCTTGCGTCAAAGCCGAGTCTCATTCTTGAACAATTGGAGGGCCGGCTGCTTGGAGATTTTAATTCCATTTTGAGAAAAGAGGAGATCTTTTGGCGTAAAAAATCGAGAATTAAATGGCTCGCATAAGGAGATCGCAACACGGCATTTTTTCATAAACCAATAATGATCTGAGGGAAAAGAAATAGATTTCTTATGCTGAAAATTGATAATATATGGATAAAGGGTCAGGAAGTTTTGCGAGAACATGCGAGAAATATTTTAGAGGTCAATTTTACCGGGGGTGAAACTCAAACGCCGAGGCTGCCAATTTCGAAGTTTCAAAATTTTCTGAAGTTGGAAGCATTCGAACTTGTGGGAAAGGAGGTGACTTTGACGGAGTTAAAAAAAGCCATCTGGGATATGAATCCTCACAAAGCTCTAAGGCCCAACGGAATTCAAGCTATGTTGTATCAAAAGTATTGGTCCTGGACGAGTGAGTCAATTTTTAAATTCGTGCAAGATGCATTCAGGGAGGGGTCATTTGATTCGAAAGTTTGTGGAGCATACCTTTGCTTAATTTGGAAGGTAACAAATCCGGAACTCGTGTCTCAATTTCGACCTATTTCACTTTGTAATGTGGTTTATAAAACTATTATGAAGTGTGTCACTGTGCGACTTAGAGATTTTATGCCTACTCTCGTTGCTCCCACTCAATCAAGCTTCATTAAGGGACGAAGCACACAAAATAACGTTCTTGTTATGCCAGAAATCCTACATTCTTTAGGTAATAAAAAGAATAACAAGGTTGGGTGTATGATTCTTAAACTGGATTTGGAGAAGGCGTATGACAAAATCAGTTGGAAATTTCTTGAAGAAACTCTGCATGCTTTTAACTTTCATGTGAATGTGATTAATCTGATGATGTTTTGTGTTCGCAATGCTTCTACCAAAATTTTGTGGAATGGTGAGCCGCTTGAGGAATTTAAACATGGGTGTGGTTTGCGTCAAGGTGATCCCCTATCGCCTTATTTATTCATTTTCTGTGTTGAGAGATTGGCTTATTTAATCTTGGAGGCGATCGAGGATAAGAAGTGGGATCCGCTGATTCTTTGCCGTGGGTGTCCTAAAATTTCACATCTCTTTTTTGCGGACGATCTCATTCTTATGGGAAAAGCCAATTTAAAAACGGCGCGACAAATGAAAAGTATCTTGGACTCCTTCTGTTGTTCTTCAGGGCTTAAGTTAAATGCTGAAAAATCGAAAGTATGTTTTTCGAAGAGAGGTTGCGCGGGTCTGAAGAGGCAAATTAGTGCATGTTTGGGTTTTTCTCAAACAACAACTCTCGGCAAATATTTAGGAGCAAGGCTGGCACATGAGCGGGTAAGGCAAGAGGATTTTAATGATGTTTTTGATAAGCTTGTGAGTCGTTTTTCCAGTTGGAAAAACCAATCTTTATCTCTTGCAGGAAGAACGACATTAAGTCAATCAGTGTCAACGTCGATTCCCATTCATACAATGCAATCTTGTTGGTTAACGGAGAAAGTTTGCAAGCAAATTGACAAGTTGAATCGGGATTTTCTTTGGTCTAACAATCCGGATATCAAGAAGCTCCACTTGGTTGGTTGGAAAAGAGTCACGCAAAATGAAATGGAGAACGGATTGGGGCTTCGCACAACAAGATTTAATAATGAAGCACTTTTGGCTAAAATGTGTTGGAAAATTTTGGAGAATCAAAATTGTGTTTGGTCCGATTTTATCAAGGCAAAATATCTTAAAAATGTGCGCCTGAGCGAATATGTCGTGAGACCGAGTGACAAACATGGAAGGGCATTGTTTGTTGTATGGCCCTTATCTCTCCTTTTATACGATGAAAAATTGGCAACGGCAAAAGCATATCTTTTTGGTTTATAAATGGCTCGGAAAAGCAAGGCTTTGTGATGTAGTTCAAGACATTCACCCTTCAGAATACGGTTTAAAGTTACATGAGCTGGTTGCTCATAATGGGGAGTGGAATTTGTCGAGTCTTACTACCACAATTCCAACTGAATGGAGAAAATGTATTCTAGAGTTTCAGATTTATTTGAGGGAGGAGGAAGATGTGCGAATCTGGAGCGAAACGGTGAATGGATTATTTACTTGTCAAAGCGCATATAAAGCTCTACATAAAAGGTACTCGATAAAGCCAAATCTGGGGAAGAGTCTTTCATGGGTCTGGAGAGCTCCATGTAGCACTGAAATTAAATTTTTCATTTGGTTGGCAGCGCAGAACCGGCTTGTGACGAATCAGCAAAGGAAGCAAAGGAGAATAACGGACGATCCGAATTGTAATGTTTGTGCGAACCTTGAAGAATCCGTTATTCATATCCTTCTGAATTGTAAAATGGCGAGAGAGATTTGAAGCTTACTTCTTCCTACTTCACTCTTGGAGAGGTTCATGCAACTGAGAGAAGATCAATGGCTCAAGTTTAATCTAAAAATTTCTGATCATGTGTCCCAAAAATTCCAGGAAATTCCATGGAATATTATCTTCGCTGCGAGTGTATGGACTTTATGGAAATCAAGGAACTCTAGAGTTTTCCGAGGCGATAAGGAGCATAGCAAGGTTGTTCTATCCCAAATTCACGGCTTGGTGACCGATCTCATGCAGGTTCGTAAAGCAAAGAAGGCGACGACTCGTGAGAAATGGGAGAAACGGCCGAAAGGTTGGTTAAAGATGAATGTGGATGGGAGTGTTAGGCCGAACATGAACAGTGGATCAGCTGGCGGCGTTCTCCGTGAGAAATATGGTGCGTGGCAATGGGGATTCAAGGTGGATATTCCTTGCCCGACGGTGGTGGAAACTGAAATTGAGGCACTCAGAGTCGGTTTATCTACGGCTTGGGACAAACACATTAATAAGGTGGTGATTGAAACCGATTCAAAGGAAGCTTCAGAGCTTATCTTGGAGAACACTAGTGAAAATCACCCGATCTTTAAGAAAATTGAAGAATGCCGAGTTCTTATTCATAAACCATGGGATATAAAGCTACAATGGGTTGCGAGATTGAGAAATTTGCTTGCCGACGCGATTGCTAAGATGCCGCCAAGAAGAGCTGGAGAACTTTGTTTTTTGCATACTTCCACAGCTCCTTGTTTGTCTTTTTTAGAAGTTGAATCTGCTTAAGTGCATGTTTTTCATTTGTTCAACAAAAAAAAAAAAAAAAAGAGTCCCTTTATCAAATCGTGGGAAATATAAATTACCAAACCCGTCTTCCACCAAATAGGATAAATCACCCATGCCAAAAAATGGTAACTATAGGGTGCATCAGCAAAAATAACTATTTCCACGGTGCAATCTTCCAAAATTGTAATTTAAGGGTGCAATGCCAAATAACACTATTTTCAAGTCGCAAGATGGCAACTTTTTCTTTGTGTTCTTCTAATTCACACAATATTTTGACCTCATTTGGATAAATTGCAATTCTACCCCTAATTCAGATGAATTGTAACGTTGCCCCTAGCTTGGACAATTACAATTCTGAACCCGACTTTTCAATGATAATTTTGTCCTTCTCAACTTTCAAGGTGCACCTTATACATTTGAGGGTGCAAGGTGCACAAAAGGTTTTTTTTTTTTTTTTCTTTCAAGAAAGCGACATACCGAATCTCATATGTTTCATCTAGAGGTGGCTAATGGATGGGTTGGGTCATTTTTGACCCAACCTATTTATGACCCAATCCATGTAACTTATATTATATATACTGAGTCATAGATGGGTTGGGTCATAAATGGGTTGGTTAAACTCATCAACCCATTAACAACCCATATAACTATAAATTACATAGAAAAAAATAAATTATTTTAAAATTACATACTTGCCCTCTCTTTCCTCCCTCTCTCTCTCGTCTCTCTCTCTCTCTCCTCAGGTCTCTCTCCTCCATATCTTTTTGCTCTCTCTCTCTCTCTCTCTCCCATCTCTCTCTCTCTCCTCTCTCTCTCCTTGCGTCTCTCTCCTCCCTCTCTTTTTGCTCTCTATCTCTCTCTCTCTCTCGTATCTCTCTCTCTCTTGCAAAGTCTGGCATCTAAAACAACTTTCATATTTATTGTTTTCCTGTCCATATTTACGTTTGTAGCGAGACTTGATTCTTTCAAATCTTGTTGTAAATGAAGTTTTTTAATATAATCTTCTGGCCTCAAGATTAAACAAATGTACAGCTCACTGGTTGTTGTATTTTTGTTATTATTTGTGTTTGTAGAATGATATAAAATTTACCTCGGTATTCATATTATATTCCAACACCAATTAAATCTATCTAAATCAAATATATTCATGCAGAGAAATGCATTTTTATCCCATGTTTAATCAATTCTATGTAGTATGCTCAGTTGAGTAAAGTAGCTCAACAAGTAGAGAGTAAAACAATCACAAATAAAGCAGAGGATGGCTAAGCCAATCTACAAAAGAGAAGCAAATATTTTCACTCCAGAGCAACAATCCTATTACATCAAGATTCGTTGAACACCAAGATATGTAAAGCCACAACAGATTAACAGGCTGCAACTTGCACTAGACAAAACAATGGAAACAATTCATAGCTTTCCTATTGTTCTCACAGCATATTCATCCAAACATTACCAATTTTCACAAAGAAATATATGAAGAAAATACTAGCTATAGACAAATTTCAAAAGCAGCCTCTAGTTTAGCATTATAATTACAAAAATGAGAGGCATCATCAAGCGGCAAACTATTTGCACCCAAAAATAAAAGAACGACGTCTGCGTCTTCACTCTTTCTGAAAATTTTCCTGCAAAAATGGATTTGGATCAGTTTAATTGCAAGCAAAATAATTGAACATAAGATCAGGTATCAAAGAGACTTGGAGTAGTTTAAGTTTCAACTTGATCCTTTCTTCAACCATCTAGAAATTCTGGCTCTATAGATTGTGCATCCTCATAAAACTAAATGAACAAGTTGATGCTTATAGTTTCTATATTCATCAGATTTCTATATTCAAGTTGATGCAAGATACAACAACTGCATCCAATAGTGCGGCCTGAATGAATTGAGATAAACAAAACACAACCAATAATGATCATTTTACAGCACAACTCTCACCCTAATCACTCTCCAAAATCAATCTAAATTGTTCCAACATCTAAACAAGTCCAAAACAGTGATATGCAAATCATTCTGAAACTAAAATGAACCAAAAACCCAAACAAAGATCCCTTAACTAAAGAACGTACCTAGAGATATACATGAGTATCAAATTGAGCTACTAGTGGTGCGAAATCAACAAATGGTGGATCTTCTTCATTTAAGCTAGAAGCTGCTGCATTATATAATAATAGGTAAGTGATAAATAAATATCAAATATGATACATACATGTAATGCTTGAAATTTTAAGACTAATTACATACCTTCAGCCTGAAATAACCAATCTCTAGTACACACCAATGCTTCAGCAGTATCAGGCAACATAGAGCTACGATATTTACCAAGGACGCGACCCCCAATACTAAAAGTAGACTCCAAAGCAACTGTGGTAATTGGAATACTCAAGATATCTTTCGCCATCAAAGCAAGGGTAGGATATTGGTCGGATTTATCTCTCCAATACTTTAAGAGATGCAACTCATGCTTTCCAGAGAACTTTGTTTCACTAAGATACTCATCAAATTCTGACTGACCCTCCTTCCAGCGCTATGTTCACTCTCAAACACTGATATGTCATCAACCTCATCATCCATATCATCACTATCTCTAAATAGACCGACACAAGGTGAAGAGGATGGAACAAAAGAAGCACGGTGTAAATAGTCATCAAATAACTTCATAAATTTCTCACGAATTTCCTTCAACCGTTCATTACAAGTGCGAGTACTATATAACTTCTTAAAACAATACTTCACATAGTCCAACTTAAAACGAGGATCTAATATAAGAGCAAAGCTGAAGATTAATCTATAAAACTCCCAATATTTATCAAACTTCTCTCGCATTTTAATTGCCATTTCACTAAATTCTTTGTCTGTGTTCAACATCTCCCTGTTTACAAGCTCCTCAATTTTCCATACTCCATGAAAATATAAATTTGTTGTAGGATATTCACTTCCAGAAAATAGAGTCGTAATGTCAAAAAATGTTTTCAAAAACTTCCAAATCTGCTTTACATTGTTCCACTCAATTTCTGATGGACATAAATTAAAATTTGAGTCCACATTTTTCAGCTGCTCGAATGCCAAACGAAAGTGCAATGCACTATCAAATATTAAATAAATCGAATTCCACCTTGTAACAATATCTTGAGATACGTTCTTGTTGCACAACGATGAAACTTGAGCAATGCACCTAGCAAAGCTCACTTTTTAGCTTCACTTGCTTTAACATATTGAAAATGTAATCATGGAAAACAAACACAATGTCGTTCGTTTGTAGTAATAATAGATGGTGTTGAGAAATGTTATGAAGCTAAACACTTTATGGTATTCCTTGAGTTTCTAAAATTGAGTCACACAATGTTTCTCCACAATTAGAACTAAAAGAAATTAAAAATATGTAGTAGTTTGTCTTCTAGAAATTTATAAACTAAGTACTTTTGGCCTCCTAAGCAATATGTTATGACAAAAATATCCTTGAGAATTGCGAATGAATTCACTTGAGAAACAAAGTGTTAAATATATATTTAAAACTTTTAAAGAACAAAGTTCTTTTTTATTAAGTGCTAGACCAAAGTGCTAAAATATTGTCATTTAGGAAGGGTAAAGTGTTCTTACTTCTTACCAATAATATGTTATGACAAAAATGCCTTTGAGATTTGTGAAATAATTCGCTTGGATTGCAGAATGTTATGTTTTGTAAAACCATAGGGAAAAAGTGTTTTTATCGCCGAATAAATTGATAAATTAAATTTAGTTTGATTGTGTAGTGCAATTACTACTATGATTTGATAATTAGAGAAAAAGTATCAAATCTCCTATAGTATACCCCTTGTTGCATTTTGCCATTTATCTTTTTTTTTTTTCTACAACTAGTCTCCAATTTCTGATCAATTTTCGCCAAAATTTAAAACATGAAAATGGGGGTTCATCATGATTTTAACCTCAAATTTAATAAGATGCCCTCTTTTCACTTCAATTTTTATTACATTTTCTTATTTTTCAAACCCTAATTTTAATAATTAAGACTAGGTTTGGAAATTAAGACAATGTACAAAACATTGAAGGAAAAGGAGGGCATTTTATTGAACTTGAGGTTAAATCGTGATGAACCTCCATATTCGCGTTTTAAATTCTACCAAATATTCATCGGAAATTTAATCGGGGCGCAAAAAGTCTTATTTATCCATAGTACAGGGGCAAGTTGCAAAATAAAAAGATGGTGGAACAAAATACAACAAGGTATAGTATATGGAGTTTGGTGTTTTTTATCCCTAATAATTATTAGAGTCCCACAAATCACGTACATATTACCAGAAAATGTGGAATAACACCCAAAAGCCAAGGAACACACAAATGTGAAGATATATACGTTTGAGTAATGAAAGAGGAAAAAACGAAAAAGATACAGAATATGCCGACGAAGATCCGAAATGGCTACAATAGCACCCGCCTTATTTATGGCCTCTACCACCGCCCCTTTCCACCATTGCCGAGAACAAATTACAATAGTGCATTCTCAAGGATTGTCTGTTCTTCTCTGTTTTCTCAAGGAAACAGGTCGAGATTTAATTAGTTAAATACTCACGTTTCTTCAATTCTTAATTAATTGATTGATATATCTTGTGTAATTTACTATCTTATTTACAATGTGCAACATATATGCATTTAGTAATGCATACCATTGTAGTTTCCCTTTATCATACGTACGTTTACCTGTTGTTTTGTCATATGTTGTCTTTTCCTTGTTTGACTCGTTCCATGCAAAGATGATGATATAATATATAACTTTTGTAACTTTAGAATCTTCATATATCTTTACATATGTTTAAATTCAATTCTTACAGAAGGAGAAAGAGAGAAAGAACCAAATAAATTGGAAAGAGAGTAGTACTGCCATAGAGAAGAACAACGGCAGGGGATAACTTAAAAGTGTTAAACGCACTCGATGTAGCGAAAACTCAGTGGTACCATTTTACTGCCATCATTATAGCAGGGATGGGATTTTTCACTGATGCATATGATCTATTCTGCATCTCCCTCGTCACCAAGATGCTCGGTCGCATTTACTACCACGTCGAGGGCTCTCCTAAGCCCGGCTCTTTGCCGCCTAATGTATCAGCTACAATCAATGGTGTTGCCTTCTGTGGAACGCTTGCAGGGCAGCTCTTCTTTGGCTGGCTCGGCGATAAAATGGGTCGCAAGAAGGTTTACGGCGCTACACTAATGGTTATGTGCATTTGCTCCATTGCGTCGGGTCTTTCGTTCGGAAAAGACCCAAAATCTGTCATGGCTACTCTCTGTTTCTTCCGGTTTTGGCTTGGGTTTGGTATTGGCGGTGACTATCCACTTTCGGCCACAATCATGTCAGAGTATGCCAATAAGAAGACTCGTGGAGCGTTCATTGCGGCAGTTTTTGCTATGCAGGGGTTTGGGATTTTGGGTGGTGGAATATTTGCTATGATTGTATCTGCAGCTTTTGAAGCTAAGTTCAAGGCACCGACTTATCAGGTTAACCCAATTGCCTCGACAGCCCCACAAGCGGATTACGTGTGGAGGATTATTCTAATGGCTGGTGCTTTCCCGGCTTTGCTTACTTTTTATTGGAGGCTAAAGATGCCCGAAACGGCTAGGTACACCGCATTGGTGGCCAGGGACGCAAAACAGGCTGCTTCGGACATGTCCAAGGTCTTGCAAATGGATATTGAGGTGGAGCAGCAAAAGTTAGAGACAATAGCTAACAAGCCGAAGGGCTCTTATGGATTATTCTCAAAGGAATTCCTTACTCGTCACGGTTTGCACTTGCTCGGAACTACTAGCACGTGGTTCTTGCTCGACATTGCGTTTTACAGTCAGAATTTATTCCAAAAAGACATTTTTAGTGCTATTGGTTGGATTCCCGCGGCAAAAACCATGAATGCAATTGAAGAAGTATTCTCAATTGCAAAAGCGCAAACCTTGATTGCCCTTTGCAGCACTATTCCTGGATATTGGTTCACGGTGGCGCTAATCGACGTATTAGGAAGATTTGCCATCCAATTGATTGGATTCTTCTTTATGACGGTATTTATGTTTGCTCTAGCATTTCCTTACCATCACTGGACTCAACCGGATAACCGAATTGCATTCGTGGTGATGTATTCGTTGACTTTCTTCTTTGCTAATTTTGGAGCAAATGCAACTACGTTTGTTGTGGCGGCCGAGATTTTTCCTGCTAGGCTACGCTCAACTTGTCATGGAATATCAGCTGCCGCTGGAAAGCTAGGGGCTATTGTTGGAGCTTTTGGTTTCTTGTATCTTTCACAAAGCAAAGACCCGAGCAAGACAGAAGCCGGTTACCCACCCGGTATAGGCGTGAAAAACTCATTAATAGTGTTGGGCGTGATCAATCTTTTGGGATTCTTGTTCACTTTCTTGGTGCCTGAATCAAAAGGAAAGTCTCTTGAGGAAATATCTGGTGAAAATGATGACATGAATGAAGAAGCTGGTAGCAATAGGGCATGAACACTTGTTGTATCTTTTTTCTGTAACAACTTGTTCAATAGTTTTATTTCCTTTTTTCCTACTTGATTCATTTTTGGTGATTTTGTTTTATTTTTATTTTGGTTTGCAATTGGTTAGATAGGGGCTTAAATGTTCCACATTTTGAAATTGAAAAGAACACATTGGAGATTGTCTTTCTTGACATACCCATTAAGCAGTTGACTTGTTTATGACTTGCAAGATTGAGCTTTTGTTAGCTTATGGCTTATATTGGCGTTAAGAACTAGGTACTTTTTGATGAAATTGTATTAATAAAAAATTCAGTTTCACCGATAATTAAATTTAAGTTGGTTGAATAAAATAAAATGGTTTAACAAGGGTATTGTATAAAAATTAAAAAGAAATCTTAAAAATATTAGATCGAATTTACTTTATAGTAATGAATACTATGAAAGAAATCTCACGAAAATACGAAAATAGATTCAAATCCACATGATGTTTTGGACGTAACACAAAAAGTGATAAATGCAAAATAAAGAAGTCCATACCAAGTTTACTACAATTTTACTATAACTTTCACGTCAGAGAAGCTGTCAGAATACTACTTGTGGTGATTTGTTCACTTGAAATGCAATCCTCCAGATGCATTAGTAATCAAGACATGACTATATTCTCAACTTAGGATAACTAAATCTACAAACGAACTAGTAGTTTAGTATTGTATGTGGAATTCTCAATTTATACAGGACTAGCCTCTATGGTACGCGGTACCCTCTGTGCATTTAATTTTTTATTTTGGTTTAATGTAATTATTCTATATATCGATAAAATTGATTTAAATATGTATCATGAAATATGTTAATAATTATTATTATTATCATGAATCGGTCAATTAATTAATATTTTGCACACACACATCAAAAATAGCAAATAAATTTAGTGGAAATTTTCAAAACTACACGTGGAAATACTTAACAGAAGTGAGAAAACTAATAGTAATTTTTAGTGAGCATATGTAACGTAAAACTCTTATTTCTAATTTGTATGTTTATAGTACTATAATATTATTATGTCAAAAATATCCTAAATTAATCAAAATCTTGAATTGAAGTGTCTCGAGCGTAGATGTAAGAATATATTCTTCATTTTGTAAAACCTTATCTTTTTAAGAATATATTCATAAAGTACAAGAAGATCTATGTCATACCCACATTGATTCCATATATAAGGACTAATTTGCATACAAGTATGAGAGCGATTATAAAAAAGCATAATATGGAAACCTTAACTAGAGTAAATAGTGTAGTTATTGTCGTGTAATTTAAATTAGGATAAAATGCATTAAACCCTCCAACCTATTGCCCATGTGCCATTTGTCTCCCAAGTCCCAACCTACGAGAAGTTACAACATACCCCAAACCTTTCAAATGTGTGTGAAATGCCCCCGAGTACTTGATCAACCGTTCAATTTGGACATGTTTCTACATCTTCGGCTTTTAGATTTGGTCTGAGGGGGCACTTCGCACATTTTGAATAGGTTGGGGGTATGTTGCAACTTTTCATAGGTTGGGGACAAATTGCACGTGAGCAATACGTTGGGGGTTTAGTGCATTTAACCCTTTAAATTATAATTAAGATTAAAGTTTGAAATTAACTATTTGATATTATGAGTATGTTAAAATATATTGTTCATTCATTATTTTCCATTTTATTTCCTTTTATAGAAAGTATTTAAAATACGGTTGAAGACCGTTAGTGTTTAAATTTCTATAAATGGCTGCTCGACTGTAATTTTACTTCATTTGTTCTGTTCTTTATTTTGTAAACACTTGAGAGAATTTTCTTCTCTCTAATCGTCAATACAAAGTTTCAACTTTGATTTCAATCCTTTTTCATGGTATCATTCACCAATTTTACGATCCTTTTCCGTCGTTTAAACTCTGATCTTTGTTCTCTGCTGCGAATTCATTTAATTTGAATTCGATTGGTGTTGTTTTTGTGAAAATCCGTTTTCTAGGGTTTCAATTTTTCTACGGATTTGATTTTATCAAATTCGATCGGTTAATTTTGTTCGATCTTGTGGATAAAGCATTTGTACGGTGTTAATTACGTTTTGATCGGTTAATTTTGTTGATTTTGATCAAATATCAACATGAGTGGATCAACTACTCCGAGTAATACTTCTTGTTCTACTGGTTCAACGAAGAATCCTAGTGATGATTCTACGTCTGTGTATTTCCTTGGTAATTTGAACACTGCTGGATCATCTATTGTAGGTGACATGTTTAATGGAGACAATTACATCTCTTGAACTCAAGGCATTGAGATGGCCTTGAAAGTTCAGAATAAACTCTGTTTTATCGATGGTTCTTTACCTATTCCACCTGCAGATGATGTTGTTTTGCGCTAGGCCCGGCAATGGGTAGGGTTTTACCCTACCCTTACCCATACCCTGTCAATACCCTATTAGATTTTTGTGGCAGGATCCTTACCCTTACCCTACCCGGACCCGGTTGAGACCCTGATTTCTAGACCCTTACCCTACTCGGTCGGAAAGGGTAGGGTCCAACCCTACCCTTACCCTACCCGATCTTTTCTTTTTTTTTTTTTTTAACTCTATTCTTTATGTTACAGAAATTTTGTAATATGTTCTGGAATATAAATTAAACCTTTGATTAATTGTTACTTGTTCTGTTCGATTTTGGAATATTCTTGATTAAACCTTTGATAATTATTACTTGTTTTGTGCGATTCAAATGACTTTTTCAATTTTTTTTCAAAAAAAATGACTTCTTCAATGAAAATCTCAATTTCAATCGTGATTTCTATTTTTTGGGGGTGAGAATTGCAATTTAGTACCTTAAAGTTTGTTATTTTAAATTAGGCCTCTCAATTTAAGACAAATAAACAATTAAACACAAATATTTTAAAAAAAAATGGTAGGGTAAGGACCGGGTCAGACCCTTACCCTACCCTTACCCTAATATTTAATTTCTTAGGGTAAGGGTAAGGGTTTGGACCCAGACCTTACCCTATAAACAGGGTAAGGGTAAAGACCTCAGCCTGATTTCACTTGTTGGGTGAGGGTTGATAATTTGGTGTTGTTTTGGTTAGTCAATTCCATTGTTAAAGACATTAGATATGGTTTGTTGTATCTTAAAACTGCTAAAGAAGTGTGGCTTGAACTCAAGACTCGCTATGATCACTCTGATGGATCAAGAGTGTTCCATCTTCAGAAATCTTTGGCCACTATTTCTCAGGGTTCACTGAATATAACTGCCTTCTATCATACTTTTAGAAAACTTTGGGATGAGTATGTTAGTCAGCGTCCTATCATTGCTTGTGTTTGTGGCAAATGTGAGTGTGATGTTAACAAGAACATGGTTGTTCTTCAGCAATCAGATTGTGTCTTGACATTTTTGGTAGGCTTGAATGACTCACTACAAAAAATGTGTTTTTATGTGACGACTTTATATGACGTAATACAATTTTTGTCACATTAATGTTAATAATTGTGATGACTTTAGATATTGCCACATAAGAGTATGCTTTTATGTGACAATCCTATATTTCGCCATATATTCTAATTTTTCGTCACAACTTGTGTAAACTGAGTGACAAAACACAACTTCGTCAAAAGCTTTGTCACTTGACAGCATCATTCAAAACGCGGAAAAACTCCCGCCTTTGCAAAAAAGCTCCCTCTCTTATTTTATTTTTTCCTTCACTTTCCCTTTGCCACAAAAAAATAAAAATTTGACAGATAAGGAAAACTACGCCGTTTTGCACATATTTTATACAAAATTTCAGATACTTAAAATAATACATTGGAATTCAACAACGCCGAATTCTCAATCCTACAAAAACACTTTCCAGCCAAAAACCCTATTCCTCGAGAAAAAAACACCTCTCCAACTTAACAAACCCTGATTCTCTCTCATTTTTGCACACACCTGAGTTAGTTCGCTCTCTCTCTTCACATGGAGTGGTGAAAAATCCTTCCTCTTTCTTATATTTGAAGATTAAGCTATAACTTCATCCTATTATACCTTAATTTCTTGATTTTGTTGATGTTTAACAGATGGGTTTGCTGACCAAACTGAGTTTCTGGCATATTTTGGCAAGTTTATGTAAGTTGCATCTAATTTTAGTTTTGTTGAGCTTAAATCAGTAAATCGTGGGGTATTTTGTGTTCTTTTCTTAATAAAATTAGCAAGTACAGATTAGGTTTAGAGATTAGGGATTTTGAATTTCTGCATCTACGTTCCTATAACTTTTTAGTGCAATGGTGATTTTGTGTTTGTCATATCTGAAGAAATATAGTTAACATTCATCTTACTTCCAAAAAGTGTTAAAATTATTGTTCACAACTTTAAAATCTATTGCTTCCCATGTTTGATTTATTATTGTTAAGTAAAAGCTTTTCAAAGAATGTGTGAATTTGTATAATCTCTTCATAACTTTATAAGTTGTTGCTCTTGTTGTGATTTTTTTGTTAAAAGTTGTTAAAAGAATGTTTAGATTTGTATTTTTTGGTTATTACTTTGTAAACTGATGGTTTTCATGTGATTTTTGGTTTTTATTTTCCGAACTGATGGTTTCTTGTGGCTTGAGTTGTTAAGAAAACTTACATTATTTTGTGAAGAATCATCAAACGGAGTTTTGGAGTAATTTTCACGGCAAAGGATGGAGATTCCGCATACAAGCTGAAAAGGTTGTGTTAGGACCGCAAGTCCGACAGCTTTCAAACTCGGTTGAACAGTCAGGACTGCCAGGTCCAACTAGATTTTATTTTCTTGTTTGCAAAATTATTTTAAAGGAAAATTCGATTTTATTTACTTTGATTTATTTACTTATTTATTCACACGGTTTTATATGGTAATTATCTTGTTATTAGACGCGTGAATATTTAGGTGAGTTTGGAAAGATTTAACTTGATCTTATAGTATCTTATCTTATGGAAAGTTAATCTTTATCAAACTCTTTCCTATATCCTTTCAGGAGAGCTATCCTATAAATAGTAGAAATCCTAGGAATCAATGTCGAACACACGTGTAACAAAATATACATCTTTAGGTGTTCTCTTTTATTTTGATTTCTTAGTTTTCGCCCTCTTGAGTTACATCAATAACGTGAGAAGCCGACAAGAGTTGAAGGGAGTTCAACGGGAAAGGATTGCGCCAGTTAGAGGGATCTATACGTACGTGCAGTTCGCTTGGAAGCATTCTCATAAGAAGATCATTACGGGAGTCTTGGTCTTACGGGTCAAACGGAGTAGACGCGAAAAAGGTTCCGGTGGTATCAACATTAGAGGGATTCGGTGTTAGAGTAAAACCAGTTGGTGTAATAACTTTTGTCCGTTGAAAGGAGTTTGATTCAGGCGAAAGCCTCGTGGATGTAGGACATAGTCCGAACCACGTTAAAATCTGCTGTCTTACTTTACTGTCTTACTTACCTGTCTTACTTATCTGTCTTACTTATCTGCCTAGACTAGGTACCGCAACTACTGTTTATAACGTAAAGTATTAGACTCTAAGATCTATCAATTGGCATCAAGAGCCTATCACCTACTTACATTGGTGAGATTCTGGTTTTATTTAGATCTTGCAGATTTGATGGCACAAAACGTTGAGGGATCATCATCATCAAAGCCGCCGCTCTTAAATGAATTTAACTATTCATACTGGAAGGTCCGCATGACAGCTACAGCTTTCATCAAAAGGGAAAATCAGAAAGCGTGGAAAAGCATTCTCAAAGGATGGTCTCCACCACTAGACAAAGATGGAAAGCCGAAGCTAGAGCTCGACTGGTCTGACGCAGAAGATCTCGACGCGAGCCACAACTCCATTGCAATCAATGCAATTTTAAATGGAGTTAACCTAAATCAGTTCAAACTGATCTCCAAGTGTGAATCGGCCAAAGATGCATGGAACGCCCTCCGCGTTGCCCATGAAGGTACCCCATCCGTGAAAAGATCCAAAAGACAAATCCTTGGTACACGGTTTGAGGAACTTAAAATGGAGGATCATGAAACAATTGCTCAATACAATGCTAAACTTAGAGACATTGCTAATGAAGCCTTCCTCCTCGGTGCTGAGTACAGTGAGTCCAAACTTGTTCAGAAAACTCTTCGCACTTTACCCTCAAGATTCGATATGAAAATTGAGGCGATTGAAGAAGCAAGAGACGTGGAAAACTTGTCACTCAAAGAGCTCATGGGTGCCCTCTCAACTTTCGAGTTGAAAAAGAATTTGAATCAAGTCACTTCAAAAGGTGTTGCACTTAAAGCTGAAATCAAAGACAAACCTCAAAGTGACGACAAGGACGAGTTCGAGAAATCTGTCGTGTTTCTCTCCAAAGGACTCCGAAAGTTTTCCAAGTGGAAAAACAAAGGTACGAACACTTTCCTTTCTAACTCTGATAATTCATCTTCCGCTGCTAATGATCTTAGCTACAAAAGAAGAGGAAAAGGTGTTCAATGCAGGGAATGCCAAGGCTATGGTCACATACAAACTGATTGTGCAAATCTTCTCCCGAAGAATAAAGATAAAGCCATGGTGTGCACCTGGAGTGATGAAGAGTCATCTGAAAGTGAAGATGAAACAGGAGAAAAAGCCAATATTGCACTCTCCTCTGTCATCAGACCTGACTCATCACCTGTCGCGACTGACCAGGACGACTCCGAAACTGCTTCTGAGATTAAATCGATTACATCTATATGCAGTGATGACGAGTTAGATTGTTGCATTGATGAACCTGAAGAAAGAACATTTTTTGCATTTTCTTCTATTCTTAATCATGACTTACCACCTGTCTTGACTACTCAGGAAAACAGCGAAGATACTGAGGATGATAATTCCCCTGATCCATTTCGGGAAATCAGAATCCTTAGAAATATTTTGTTTTCAGAGATACGCAAGAACGTTGATCTAAATAGACAAGTCATGGCCCTCAGAAATAATGTGCAAAACATAAAAGAATCTATTACCATTTTTGAGGATTTGGAATCTCACTTCCAAGATGTTCTTATGGTTCTCAATAAGACTGTCACAGACAATCAGAACAAAGTTTCTGATCAAAGTCCTAGTCCCATTTTTAATCATGCTGGTCTTGGTTACCACCCACCGATCGGTCTAAGCAGGGAGATTCCTAGTATATCTGATATGGATAATGATAGCTTAGCACGTGATCCTAATTTCACACAGCCTCATGTTTTTTGCAGGTCCAGTCAACCGAACAGGCCCAGTCCCGTTTGGTGGTCACGACAGATGCGCAAGTCAAGCAGAGCCTGTTATCATTGTGGTGGTCAAGGACATATTCGTTCATGCTGTCCTGACTTACAACAGAACTCATCAAGGAACACAGCAAAGAAACCTGTTGGACCACGAGTCCCGACATCTCGGAAGACTCCACGAAAAACAGTGTTTAAAGACTCCGATGAAGATTCTGAACCAACGAATCACATAAGGGTGAAATGTTCTAATCATAAAAACATTCATTTTGCATTTTCTTCTGTTGAAAACGCCTCACCTGATTGTTGGTATCTTGACAGTGCTTGCTCACATCACATGACAGGGAACAAAAACCTTTTGACCAACTATGTTTCTGGTCCAAGTGGAACAGTTCAGTTCAGTTATGGTAAAAAGGGTCAAGTGGTTGCAAAAGGAACACTCATTCTTAGCGAGTGTCCTATACTTAATGATGTGTTCCATGTTGATGGACTTGAGCATAATTTGATTAGCATAAGCCAGCTATGCGATCAAAAGTTGGTTGTCACGTTTACACAAGATGAATGTCATGTATTTGATAACCAAAGGTTTTGTATTTTTTCAGGAAATCGGACTGCTGAAAATTGCTATACTCTAACGCAGTCACGACTTCCTACAGAACAGTTCACAAACTATGTCTCAAACAGATCTATCTCTCCATTTGTTAGTGAACTAATTTGTTTTTATGGTTCGCAGATCAGTCAAGGAGTCAACAGATTGGTCTTAGATCAATCCAAGTGCGTTCAATATCCTATCAAGGACCTTGATCTTGAAACTGCAGAACAGTCGATGATTCCTGTCGCAACTCCTACATGGGTTGTCAATGAAACAAGAGGCAACTTCATAGACCTCAGTTTCTCCACTTTTGGAATAGGAAGTCATCTCTACCTAACTATGCATAATCGTGTCATATTACTTGATATTGGTTGGGTTGATCACATGCTTAAGAATTGTTTTTTTGTGCAAAGTGATGTGTTGGTCTTTAGTAACCACAACTGTGCTATTATCATTGCTCATAATCATGTTAAGCACATATGCACACAGCACACGGATATATGGCACCATCTCATATGTGATTTAGGTGATAATGAATGTGCTGTCATTAAGCATGTCGCGATTGGAAGACAAACTGCTGTTATTCTTATAAAGAAAATTGTTTCACAAAGCACTGGTCGCGTGCCCGATTTAACTGAGATGTTTTTTATTTGTTGGACTAACTGTCATGACTTACCTGCAGACCTGTTGGACAGCCGGTTCTGGAGCGTACTTAGAACTGCATTGATACAAAGTGCACATCATTCCCTCAGTTAAATCAGTGAAATCGAAGGATTTTGCAACGGGCAATTTTGTTTTTATATTGTTTTTATAATCTCTTTGACATGGACATTGTCCACTTTTGCTACCTCATCACTTTAAAAACAGAAGAATTGAGCTGAAAAGAAAAGTATGAGTGATCAAAAGAGTTATGAAAAGAAAAGAACAAAGAGAGCATGAGCCAAAAGAAAAAGTGCTTCAAAAGAAAAATATATGGAGGAAAAAGCTGCCTAAACTCAATGAATATGTGTGAAAGCATTCAATTCATATTTCACGGTCATCACAACATTGAAAAGAGCTACCATATTCTATATAAAGTTAAGTGCGAAAGCTACCTCTATGCAAAAGGCTCAAAGTGTGTGTACAAGGTGCAATTGTATTGTTTGAAAAGAGATATCTTGCCAAACGATTTTTGCCCCTTTCAAATTCTCTTCCCTTTCATCTGTTTATCATATGAGAATTCACACACACACATTTTAATGTATTCATCTGGTTCTTGAGTATGCTTCAGTCTCGACCTGTTTTATACTCAGTCTTATAGTCTGTCATTACAGGGTGTCTCGACATCCACTTACACCAGTTGAATCGGTCCTCGGTAAGTTATGTGAGTAATTTGCTGAGTTACTTTCTGTTTGTTTCTTTTTATTTGTGTTTTAATTTGTTTTAATTTTTTTTTATTAAACAGGTGGTTTTTATTTTGTCTTTAAAACGCGATATGTTTAATTTCGGCATGAATTTGTTTCCCGCCTATGCTTTGCCGCGTTTTAATTTCGTAGAGATTGAGTTGCGTATCTTGTTGGAATCTTTCCTTGATGAGTCTTGGTAAGAGTCCTATCACTTATGGGAAGTTGTGCATAATGATTATAGAAGATATGACATTGATTTGATTACATCTATTTATATATCTTTCCTCTGTATCATATCTCACACCATCCTACTATCTCTCTCTCTCTCGTGTGTTCATATTTTTTGGTGTGTGGATTTGTGTTTATGTCTTCTTTCTCACCTACATTTATCAAGAAAATATTTAACATGGTGAAATCTAAGTCATCAGGTGAATCGTCTCAGTCGACCCCATCAGTCGACCCTGACAGTGCATCCACCACGGGCAACGAGTTGTCCCAAGTCTTGCAGCCAAACCGCTCAAAATCCGAATTCCGGCGGACTTTGTTCCACCACCATCTTCCACGGCACCACCGCAAGACACCACACCACCGCCACCGGCAACAGAGTCACCACCCCGTGCCACTTCTCCTCAGGCACGCGAGTTCTCTCCTCCTTTGGACGACTCGCACTCTGTTCCCATGCCGGACAACGCTTTGCCGTCACCTGCACCTGTTCCTGCATCCTCTCGCCGCCACACCGCCGCGGCTAAAGAGAAGCAGAAGGCTCAACCTCCTAAGCGCACACCATCTGCTCGCCAAAAGTCCAAACCTGTTGCAGAGGGTGTCGCGAGCCGAGTCGGGACACGCAAGAAAGTTCCTGTATCCAAACGTCCCCGATCCGCTCCTGCTGCCTCGGACTCTGCTCCAGTCGAGTTCTCTGACTCAGATTCCAGCCCTGTCCGCAAACAGCAAAAACGCTCAGCTCAGTCCTTGTCTGATCAGGACAACCAAGCAGGCGACCAGTCGGCCTCTGAGGAAGGCAGTCACGACCAGGCTGAAGAAGAAGCTGAAGGAGATTTTGCAGTCCCTCCCCGTGTTCCACCGTCCGATGAGCCTTTCAGGGTGAAAAAGGCATTTTCCGACAGGTTCTACACATCTCAAGCCAAACTCATGTATTCTCGACTCACTGGCCGTATTCCTGTTCGTGAAGTTCAACTTCATGATGATTCTTATGAGGGTACGGGTATTATTGAGTTTTTGGAAGGGAGAGGGTTTCTTGAATCCACTCGCAGGGTACAACCGTTTGTAATCCAGATTGTGCATGAGTTTTACGCCAATCTGGATACTCAACTAGGCGTTCCAGGCTCAGCCAAGGAACATTCAGCATTTGTCCGGAAGTTCATCTTCAAGATCAGTCCGCAAATTCTGAACATGCAGTTGGGGTCTCCTGACGTACAAACCGGTCGCGACTCCGAGTTGGAACTGGAAGCAGACATGGATGCAGTCGCGTCAACCATAACCGGCCAACCCATGAAGTGGCCAAAGAATGGCAATCTACAGCGAGGTTCCCTTCTTCCATGGTATGGTCTGATCTATGGAATTATGGTAAGAAATTGGTACCCTATGTCTCATACTTCTACCGTAAGTCCATTAACTGCTTCTGTCTTATTCCGAATTGGTTCGAATGCTCCCATTAATCTTGGGAAACTGGTCTTTGAGCGTTTACAACTTGAAGCATTCGACCACAAGGTAAAGATGACCTTAGGCTATCCATCATTGGTCTATCGCTTGCTCACATCTCAAATGGATATCCGGGTTTCAAAGGACAAGATGACGAGCCGCCCTAGGCCTTATCATGCCCCGAGTCACCTTGTTCAAGCTCTACTTGGTTCTCCGATCCGGCGTCCTGTCCCAACTGCCAGGGATAATGAAGCTGGACCGTCTGTTCCCCAGGGCAGTCTCGACAACTTACAGTCACAACTTGCCCAGGTCATTACACTGTTGGAGTCCATGAACGAGTCACTTGCCCAATTAGCGGCAAAGTCTTGACTAGTTCTGGCAAAATGGGGGAGTAAACAGAATATGTAGAATGGGGGAGTCTTGAAGAATGAGGGAGATTTCAACCGGTTGCTGATGTTTCATCTTGTTCTTTATTTTGTTTTGTTTTTATTCCGCTTAAGAACAATGTTTTAACTGCTTATTTTATTAAGTTGTTTTGCAGAGTGTTGCACCGCTGTTGCAACACATTTTTATTGCTGTCGAGACTCGTTAGTTGATTTATGTGCCTATCTCTTACTAACTTGTTTTATTTCAGCATGTCTACATTTTCCTTGGGATTTAAAAGTGTTTTTGCCAAACAAGTCAATTGGGGGAGATTGTTAGGACCGCAAGTCCGACAGCTTTCAAACTCGGTTGAACAGTCAGGACTGCCAGGTCCAACTAGATTTTATTTCCTTGTTTGCAAAATTATTTTAAAGGAAAATTCGGTTTTATTTACTTTGATTTATTTACTTATTTATTCACACGGTTTTATATGGTAATTATCTTGTTATTAGACGCGTGAATATTTAGGTGAGTTTGGAAAGATTTAACTTGATCTTATAGTATCTTATCTTATGGAAAGTTAATCTTTATCAAACTCTTTCCTATATCCTTTAGTAATCTATTCCTTGTGGAGTTCTTCTTTGTCTTTGATGTGCAGAATATACGAAGATCATGAAGATCTTATCAAACGGAAACAAAGACGTTGCAAAAGGAAGGATCGCCTTATCACGGAAAGATTCGGATATATTTGGAAAGATCCTGTCTCGACTGGATATGGAGACTAGCCGAGATTCAAGGATATCTTTCAGGAGAGCTATCCTATAAATAGTAGAAATCCTTGGAATCAATGTAGAACACACGTGTAACAAAATATACATCTTTAGGTGTTCTCTTTTATTTTGATTTCTTAGTTTTCGCCCTCTTGAGTTACATCAAGAACGTGAGAAGCCGACAAGAGTTGAAGGGAGTTCAACGGGAAAGGATTGCGCCAGTTAGAGGGATCTATACGTACGTGCAGTTCGCTTGGAAGCATTCTCATAAGAAGATCATTACGGGAGTCTTGGTCTTACGGGTCAAACGGAGTAGACGCGAAAAAGGTTCCGGTGGTATCAACATTAGAGGGATTCGGTGTTAGAGTAAAACCAGTTGGTGTAATAACTTTTGTCCGTTGAAAGGAGTTTGATTCAGGCGAAAGCCTCGTGGATGTAGGACATAGTCCGAACCACGTTAAAATCTGCTGTCTTACTTTACTGTCTTACTTACCTGTCTTACTTATCTGTCTAGACTAGGTACCGCAACTACTGTTTATAACGTAAAGTATTAGACTCTAAGATCTATCAGGTTGGTTTAAATTCAGACTGTGTTATAGTTGAAGGATTTTTGGTTTATTTATATGTTTAGTAGTTATAGAGAAATTGATATTTAGTTATGAAGGTTTTGCGGTCCTATCCTTTAATAAGTTTTTCATGTATATATTTTGGTTTAAACTTGTTCAAGTTTAGGTTGTAGAAAATGGTGGTCTTGTGTATTACTTTCAAAGTTGTGTTGAAATTTCTGGTTATAACTGTATAGATTGTTGGTTTCATGTGATTTTTGTTGTTAAGTAAAACCTTTCAAAGAATGCGTGGATTTATATATGATTTCTTTTTACAACTTTGTAAAGTGGTGGTTTTCTTGTGATTTGTTTTGTTAAAAGTTCTTGATAACTTTATAAACTTTTTTAGTCTTGTGTTTTGCCTTGTTAAATGTGCTTCAAATACTGTCTAGATTTGCAATTTATATGCATCGCTTTATAAGTTGCTGTGATTTTTATAGTATTTATTTTATTATGTAAAGTCCTTCAAAAAAATACGTGGATTTGTAATTTTTGTTTTTCTTTGCTAAATTGATGGTTTTCATGTTGATTAGGTTGTTCATTTCTAAACTGATGATTTTCACGTGACCTAGGGTTTCAATTTTTCCTAGGGTTTCAATTTTTCTAAAATCCGTTTCCTAGGGTTTCAATTTTTCTGCGGATTTGATTTTATCAAATTCGATCGGTTAATTTTGTTCGATCTTGTGGATAAAGCATTTGTACGGTGTTAATTACGTTTTGATCAGTTAATTTTGTTGATTTTGATCAAATATCAACATGAGTGGATCAACTACTCCGAGTAATACTTCTTGTTCTACTGGTTCAACGAAGAATCCTAGTGATGATTCTACGTCTGTGTATTTCCTTGGTAATTTGAACACTGCTGGATCATCTATTGTAGGTGACATATTTAATGGAGACAATTACATCTCTTGAACTCAAGGCATTGAGATGGCCTTGAAAGTTCATAATAAACTCTGTTTTATCGATGGTTCTTTACCTATTCCACCTGCAGATGATGTTGTTTTGCGCTAGGCCTGGCAATGGGTAGGGTTTTACCCTGCCCTTACCCATACCCTGTCAATACCCTATTAGATTTTTGTGGCAGGATCCTTACCCTTAACCTACCCGGACCCGGTTGAGACCTTGATTTCTAGACCCTTACCCTACCCGGTCGGAAAGGGTAGGGTCCAACCCTACCCTTACCCTACCCGGTCTTTTTTTTTTTTTTTTAACTCTATTCTTTATGTTACAGAAATTTTGTAATATGTTTTGGAATATAAATTAAACCTTTGATTAATTGTTACTTGTTCTGTGCGATTTTGGAATATTCTTGATTAAACCTTCGATTAATTATTACTTGTTTTGTGCGATTCAAATGACTTTTTCAATTTGTTTTCAAAAAAAATGACTTCTTCAATGAAAATCTCAATTTCAATCGTGATTTCTATTTTTTTGGGGGTGAGAATTGCAATTTAGTACCTTAAAGTTCGTTATTTTAAATTAGGCCTCTCAATTTAAGACAAATAAACAATTAAACACAAATATTTAAAAAAAAAATGGTAGGGTAAGGACCGGGTCAGACCCTTACCCTACCCTTACCCTAATATTTAATTTCTTAGAGTAAGGGTAAGGGTTTGGACCCGGACCTTACCCTATAAACAGGGTAAGGGTAAAGACCCTCAGCCTGATTTTACTTGTTGGGTGAGGGTTGATAATTTGGTGTTGTTTTGGTTAGTCAATTCCATTGTTAAAGACATTAGATATGGTTTGTTGTATCTTAAAACTGCTAAAGAAGTGTGGCTTGAACTCAAGACTCGCTATGATCACTCTGATGGATCAAGAGTGTTCCATCTTCAGAAATCTTTCGCCACTATTTCTCAGGGTTCACTAAATATTACTGCTTTCTATCATACTTTTAGAAAACTTTGGGATGAGTATGTTAGTCAGCGTCCTATCATTGCTTGTGTTTGTGGCAAATGTGAGTATGATGTTAACAAGAACATGGTTGTTCTTCAGCAATCAGATTGTGTCTTGACATTTTTGGTAGGCTTGAATGACTCACTACAAAAAATGTGCTTTTATGTGACGACTTTATATGACGTAATACAATTTTTGTCACATTAATGTTAATAATTGTGACGACTTTAGATATTGCCACATAAGAGTATGCTTTTATGTGACAATCCTATATTTCGCCATATATTCTAATTTTTCGTCACAATTTGTGTAAACTGAGTGACAAAACACAACTTCGTCATAAGCTTTGTCACTTGACAGCATCATTCAAAACGCGGAAAAACTCCCGCCTTTGCAAAAAAGCTCCCTCTCTTATTTTATTTTTTCCTTCACTTTCCCTTTGCCACAAAAAAATAAAAATTTGACAGATAAGGAAAACTACGCCGTTTTGCACATATTTTATACAAAATTTCAGATACTTAAAATAATACATTGGAATTCAACAACGCCGAATTCTCAATCCTGCAAAAACACTTTCCAGCCAAAAACCCTATTCCTCGAGAAAAAAACACCTCTCCAACTTAACAAACCCTGATTCTCTCTCATTTTTGCACACACCTGAGTTAGTTCGCTCTCTCTCTTCACATGGAGTGGTGAAAAATCCTTCCTCTTTCTTATATTTGAAGATTAAGCTATAACTTCATCCTATTATACCTTAATTTCTTGATTTTGTTGATGTTTAACAGATGGGTTTGCTGACCAAACTGAGTTTCTGGCATATTATGGCAAGTTTATGTAAGTTGCATCTAATTTTAGTTTTGTTGAGCTTAAATCAGTAAATCGTGGGGTATTTTGTGTTCTTTTCTTAATAAAATTAGCAAGTACAGATTAGGTTTAGAGATTAGGGATTTTGAATTTCTGCATCTACGTTCCTGTAACTTTTTAGTGCAATGGTGATTTTGTGTTTCTCATATCTGCAGAAATATAGTTAACATTCATCTTACTTCCAAAAAGTGTTAAAATTATTGTTCACAACTTTAAAATCTATTGCTTCCCATGTTTGATTTATTATTGTTAAGTAAAAGCTTTTCAAAGAATGTGTGAATTTGTATAATCTCTTCATAACTTTATAAGTTGTTGCTCTTGTTGTGATTTTTTTGTTAAAAGTTGTTAAAAGAATGTTTAGATTTGTATTTTTTTGTTATTACTTTGTAAACTGATGGTTTTCATGTGATTTGTGGTTTTTATTTTCTGAACTGATGGTTTCTTGTGGCTTGAGTTGTTAAGAAAACTTACATTATTTTGTGAAGAATCATCAAACGGAGTTTTGGAGTAATTTTCACGGCAAAGGATGGAGATTCCGCATAAAAGCTGAAAAGGTTGGTTTAAATTCTGACTGTGTTATAGTTGAAGGATTTTTGGTTTATTTATATGTTTAGTAGTTATAGAGAAATTGATTTTTAGTTATGAAGGTTTTGCGGTCCTATCCTTTAATCAGTTTTTCATGTATATATTTTGGTTTAAACTTGTTCAAGTTTAGGTTGTAGAAAATGGTGGTCTTGTGTATTACTTTCAAAGTTGTGTTGAAATTTCTGGTTATAACTGTATAGATTGTTGGTTTCATGTGATTTTTGTTGTTAAGTAAAACCTTTCAAAGAATGCGTGGATTTATATATGATTTCTTTTTACAACTTTGTAATGTGGTGGTTTTCTTGTGACTTGTTTTGTTAAAAGTTCTTGATAACTTTATAAACTTTTTTAGTCTTGTGTTTTGCCTTGTTAAATGTGCTTCAAATACTGTCTAGATTTGCAATTTATATGCATCGCTTTATAAGTTGTTGTGATTTTTATAGTATTTATTTTATTATGTAAAGTCCTTCAAAAAAATACGTGGATTTGTAATTTTTGTTTTTCTTTGCTAAATTGATGGTTTTCATGTTGATTAGGTTGTTAATTTCTAAACTGATGATTTTCACGTGACTTAAAAGTTTTTAAGTTAAATTACATTATTTTGTGAAAGTTCATCTACTGGTTGTGAGGATAATTTGTTCGGAAAGGATTGAGATTTTGCACATAAGTTGTAAAGGTAGGTTTAGTTTGTGGTTGCTTTATAATTGTATTGAATGTTGGTCTATTTACATGTATAAGTAGTTACAAATAGATACGCTTTCAGTTTTGAAGGTTGTGTTTCCTAGCTTCACCAACTTTCATGTTTATAAGTTTGGTTGATAGGTTCCTTGGATCTTGTATGTTACTTCCAAAAGTGTTGGTTGTGATTCTTGATGTTAGCTTAAAGTTCTTTTAAAAACGAGTGGAGTTGTAATTATTCTTCATAACTTTATAAACTGGTGGTTTTCTTAAGGTTTTTTTGCTAAAAGTTCTGAAAATCTTTGGATTTACAAACTTTGTTCCTCAATTTGTAAGCTACTGATTTTCAACTTTAGTTATGGTGTTAAGGTAAGGTTATTCAATAACGTGGATCTGTAATTTTTGTTTATGATTTTCCAAACTTATGGTTTTCACATGATTTAGGTCGTTCATTTCTAAACAGATGGTTTTCACGTGACTTTAGTTTCTAAGTAAAATTACATTATTTTGTGAAGGTTCATCTACTAGAGTTTGGGAGTAATTTTCTTGGAAAGGATTGACATTTGCACATCAGCTGAAGAGGTTGGTTTAGTTTATGATTTTCTTACGATTGTACTGATTGTTGACCTATTTATGTATAAGTAGTTATAAATAGATAGGTTGGCAACTTGTTCATGTTTTAAGGCTTTGACGTTGATAAATAGATAGGTTCTTCTATTCTTAAGGTTTTAATGTCTATAAGTTTGGTTGACATGTTCATATTTAGGTTCCAAATACTATTGGTTCTTGTATATCACTTTCTAACTGCATAAATGTTGTAGTTATAGTTGATATTCTTTTCTTTGCTCAACATTCATTTTACAAGAATTTGAAATTTATTCCTTAATTCAGTCGAGCAGTGGTCATGTCCATACTTATTGCTAAGTCGAATTGAAACATAACCAATATCATATGGCTCTTTGTTTGTACTTACATCTCCAAAGATTTCCATTCACAGCTACGTCAGTTCTAAATCTGGACGGAGATGGAGATCCTACCAATCCCGACTCTCGAGTTACACCAATTTCAGGAGCATCGAAACGCAATTCTTGGGAAAAAAATTCATTTGAAAAATCACTTTACCTAGTATTATTTTCCATGTTTGTAACATTTGCTTTCACCATTCATTTCAGGTTTTAATAACAAAATGAATGGTCAGGTGTCTTTGGAGGACTGAATTTGGATAAGATAGTTGACAAGGTACGTTTATATACTTTAATTTTGAGAAAGTAGAGGTTTTTTGCAAACTAATATAGGTGGTTATCGATTTCATCTGCTTTTGCATGTCAGTAGATAGAGTGAGTTATTTATATCGTAATTCATTTACTTTCACTTGATTGACTATGTTTTTTTTTCATAAGAATTATGTAGCAGGCTATTTGTATATTCACTTGTATCTTAGTTTTTTTTTGCATATTCTCATTGTTGTTAGTAGGTATTGGTAAATGGTAGTTTGTAATCAGTTAAATGAAGAAAATAATATAACTCTTGTGAAAATTCTGTTGAAAATAAAACTCTGCTGCATGTGAAAACTCTGCTGAAAACTTTGCTGAAAAGTTTAACCTATATTTAATATTATAAAACTCTTCTGTAGAGAGTAAATGATTAATGTTGAATGTTGGTAGTTTATGACGTTTGAGATGTTTGCTCATTTGATATGTTTGGTGGTTTGGGATGTTTGCTTATGGTTTGTGTGAATGTGGGTAGCATCTTGTTTTGTGTCGATTGGTAGAATCTGCCTATATAAATTTATGTTGAATGTCTTTATTGATCAGTCCATGGTGTCTGGAGATCAGTTTTGTAGGTGTTCAATGGTCAGCCTGACCAAAAATGGAGATCATGCAAGCCTTTTTTGAAGTCTCTTGATATTGGAAGTAAATGAAGAATGGTGAAGGAGCCTATTTTGATGACTTCTGGTACTAGAACTAAATGCTTTCTATTTGTGAAAGTTATTTTGGCTTTAATTTTGGAGATACTATGTTGTGTAAGAAGAAATGCAGACACTTTTTGATAGATTTGGGGTGCTTGATGAATTGCTCTCAAGTATTTACAATAGTCTAGTACAGTTTTTTTTGGTGTTCAAGTGCTACTTTTGACAAACAATGTGTTTTGTTTGATGTAAGCTTACCAATCCATTGTAAACTAATGGTTACTTGATCGAACTTGGTGTAGAATATTTTCATATGTTATATAGAAGCATGCATACGATAGTGAGGTCCTTAGTTCCCTGGTAATGTGTTTTAGTGATTTCTGATAATGGCAACTGGATTGCCAATAACATTTTTTACTGTATTGTATGTACTTATTATGAATGAGCAAGGTGCATTGTGGTTAATTAAGCGACAAATAAAACAAGATCATATATAACTTTTCGTGACAGTAATTAATATCTCGGTGGTAACAGATTTGTCACAAGAAAAATCCAGACAACACTCTGTATGAAAACTTTTATCGTAGTAAAAAGTTTTATGACAAACTTACCAGGTACTAAAATATTAATGACGAAATACATTGTTACAACACGAATTGTAAGTAAAGACTTCATGTGACGATGCGATGATATGATGACAAAATAATGCAGCTCATATGACAATAAATCATCATATAAATTAACCTTTTAGTGACAAAAATATTTTTGTCACACAACTATATGTGACGACGGCAAAATTTTGTCACATAAACCCTATGCGACGGGGCCATTATGGCAAAATTTGTGACGAAATATTTAGTCATATAAAGTTCATGTGACGAATTTTAGGGATGAAATGACAATATTTGGCATCGTAAGAGATCACTTTTTGTAGTGACTCTTATTCTGCTATAAGGAGTCAGATACTCCTTAATTCTTCTATTCCATCCCTATCCAAAGTGTATTCTATGTTGTTGCAAGAAGAATACCAGAGGAGTCCTCAAAACTTTGCTCCTGCCACTGACCGTTTGGCTATGTTTACAAGATCTAATAATTCTCAGAACACTGCTGGTCAATCTAAAGTTGATGGATATAACCCTCAGAATAAGTTTGCCAAGAATAAGGACAAGAAGAAGCTTAAATGCACCCACTGTGGTTTTAATGGTCACACCATTGATAGGTGTTTTCAGATAATTGGGTATCCCCCAGGATGGGAAGGTGCTACTTGTAAGAGAAATCCACCAAATAATTCTTCTGCTAACATGGTTTCTGCTCCTGCAGACCCACAGGTTTCAACTGATCCAGATGAGGCTTTGACTGCAAAGTTCTTAGCCTTTGCTAAAACACAGAATGCTACTTCTTCTACTGTTGATCCTGGTGTTGGTAAATCGTTTGTTGCAACTGCAACAACTGGTATTATTCTATCTTCTTTACCTCATTGTTTATCTGCTTTACAATTACAAAATCATAAAAGGTTATGGATTCTTGACAGTGGAGCTACTGATCATATGATATGTGATCATGCTATATTTGATTCTTGTTCTAGACAAGTAAATATTTCTGCTTCGTTACCTAATGAGAAACATACTACTGCTACTCTTATTGGTTATGTCCAACTAGCAGTAATTTGGTTTTAAATGATGCTTTGTATGTTCCTGAGTTTACTTTCAATTTGATATATGTGAGTAAGCTGACTAAAGCTAATAATTTACTCTTAATATTTTCATCCTCTTGTTGTGTGTTGCAGGACACATCCATGAAGAGGATGATTGGTTTAGCTAAAGAATATAAAGGCTTATATGTTCTTGATTTGACTGCTATAACAAATGATCTTCTTTGTAATTCTGCTAGTACATCTCTTTGTAATTCTGTTCAAGCTGATGTATTTTTGAATAATGAGTGGCATTACAGACTTGGGCATCCTTCTTATCAGAATATGTCTTGTATTTCTGACATTCCTCATTCTAAATGTAATAAAGCTACTATACCTTGTGAAATATGTCACATTGCTAAGTAGAAAAGACTTGCTTTTCATAATCATTTACCTGCTACTTCTACAGCTTTTGAGTTAATACACTGTGATGTTTGGGGACCTTTCTCCACTGTTTCTTATGCAGGTTTTAGATATTTTCTAACTATAGTTGATGATTATTCAAGATTTACTTGGATATATTTTATGAAAAATAAGTCTCAAGTTCATACATTGTTACAGCAGTTCCATACTTTGATTGATAATCAATTTGCTGTTAAAATCAAAACCATTCGAACTGATAATGGTACTGAGTTCATTATGAAAGGTTTCTATGAAGTTTTATTTGTTCATCAGACCAGCTGTGTAGAGACACCACAGCAGAATGGTTTGGTGGAAAGGAAGCACCAACATTTGCTTCAAGTTGCTAGAGCCTTAAAGTTTTAGTCTAATGTTCCTTTAAAGTATTGGACTAATTGTATAGCTACTGCAGATTTTTTGATTAATAGACTTCCATCTGTGGTATTGCAGAATAAAACTCCTTTTGATATGTTGTTTCACAGATCTCCTAACTATTCTATCTTGAAGTCTTTTGGTTGACTGTGTTTTGCATCTACTTTAACTGCTCATAGGCATAAATTTGATGCAAGAGCTAATAAGTGTGTTTTTATTGGATATCCCAAAGGAACTAAAGGATATCAGCTTCTTAACTTGAGTACTGGTAAGGTTTTTATATCCAGGGATGTGGTTTTTTTTTATGAGAATAACTTTCCCTTTCTTGAAGAAAATAAACAGGCTCAGGGCTCTAAAGTGCAAGCTACTAGTGGTTCTCATAGTTCTTCAGAACCATTCATTATTCTGCAAGGACATCAAGTCCAACCAAGGTTTGCTCCCATACAACCTGAGAACGTTGAGATTCCAGCTCCTACTCCAGATACTATATCTGAGAGTCACTCTCACATTGTTCCAACTTCATCTGAACCTGATGAGTCCATTCATAATGAATATTCTCATCAACCTGAAGTATCAAGTAACTTTGACACTCATATATCCTTTGTAGATAATAGTAGTGATATCAATGTTTATAATGATAACATTTCTCAGCAAAATTTATGTTCTATACCTGTTTCTTCTCAGGATATAGTTCCTTCCAATGATGTTGTCAGAGATTTAATTCATGCTCCTATGGTTAATACTAGAAAGTCTAGCAGGCAATCTTCACCACCTGCTTATCTTCAAGCATATGCTCATACTTTACCATCTCTGCACAAATCTAATTCTGTCATTGCATATACTACTAGTTATCCCATTCAAAACTACTTAAGTTTGGAAAATTTAGGATCTCAACATAAAGCTTTTACTGTTGCTGTTACTCAAGTTGTTGAACCTAAAACTTATAATCAGGCTAAGAAGTCTAAAGAATGGCAAGAAGCTATGAAAAAGAAGCTTGATGTGGGTTTTTAAAGTGAAACACAAAGCTGATGGTTCTATAGAAAGATATAAAGCAAGATTAGTTGCTAAAGGGTACACCCAAGAAGAGGGTTTAGACTATTTCGATACTTTCTCCCTTGTAGCTAAGATCACTACAGCTAGAGTTTTACTTGCTCTTGCTGCATCTAACAATTGGCATTTACAGCAATTGGATGTTAACAATGCGTTTCTCCATGGTGATTTAGATGAAGAAATATATATGTCTTTGCCTCCTGGTTACTGTGCTCCAAATGAAACCAAGGTTTGCCTACTCAAGAAAAGTCTATATGGTTTGAAACAGGCTTTAAGACAGTGGCATAACAAGCTCATGCTCACTACCTTTCTCATTTCTCTTGGGTATAAACAAACTGTCAGTAATTGTTCTTTGTTCATCAAACAACATGATTCTTCTTTTACAGGTTTATGTGTATATGTTGATGATATAATATTCACTGGAAATGACATCAATGAGATAAACCATATTAAGACTCAACTTGACAGAAAGTTTACAATAAAGGATTTGGGTAAACTTAGATATATACTTGCATTGAGGTTGCTAGAAGCTCTAAAGGTGTAACTCTGTGTCAAAGAAAATATGCACTTGATCTTTTACATGATGCAGGTTATCTTGGATGCAAGCCTTCAAACACTCCAATGGATATTTCAACTAAGCTTCAAACAAGTGATTCACCCTACCTTGAAGATCCTACTTTATACAGGAGATTAGTAGGAAAAATGTTGTATTTGACAATCACCAGACCTGACTTGAGCTATAGCATCCAATGCTTAATTCAATTCATGTCAAAACCTACAACATTTCATCTTGCAGCTGCTCAGAAATTTCTGAGATTTCTTAAAACAAATCCAGGTAAAGGCCTCTTTTACTCTAGTCAAACAGAACCTAACTTAAAGGCTTTATGTGATAGTGATTGGGCAACATGTCCTGAGACAAGGAGTGTTACTGGATTTGCTGTTTATCTGGGTGATTCACTCATCTCTTGGAAAGCCAAGAAGCAACCAACTGTTAGCAGATCCTCTACAGAAGCAGAGTATAGAGCAGTAGCATCCACTACTTGTGAACTTGTTTAGCTAAGGCAGCTTCTTCGGGATCTTCACATTTAGCAAAACGAACACTATTGATCTTCACAGACAATAAAGTGCCTTCTGCATAGCCAAGAATCCAGTCCACCATGAGAAGACAAACACATACAAATTGACTGTCACTTTGTGAGAGAAAAGGTCCATCAAAAGCTCATCAAGGTGGTTCATGTCCCTAATGAACATCAGGTGGCAGACATCCTAACAAAGCCATTATCACTTCTTCCATTCACCAAAATGTCTTCCAAGATGGACATTGTCGATATACAAGCCTCTCTTGAGGGGGGGTGTTAAAATATATTGTTCATTCATTATTTTCCATTTTATTTCCTTTTATAGAAAGTATTTAAAATATAGTTGAAGACCGTTAGTGTTTAAGTTTCTATAAATAGCTGCTCGACTGTAATTTTAATTCACTTGTTCTGTTCTTTATTTTGTAAACACTTGAGAGAATTTTCTTCTTTCTAATCGTCAATACAAAGTTTCAGACTTGATTTCAATCTGCTTTCAATGTAACTTAAATCACAAGTTTAAAATTGAAAATAAAAAAATTCGTATATCAATATGTCCATTACTGCTTCCTTTATAAAATAGCATATATATTGTACGTTTTAGGGTACATGAAAAATAATTTACCTAAAAATATCTTTTTCCTTGAAAACCGTCGCATAATGAACTCTTTAATTATTTTGAATTTTTAGCACTTTGCACCTTATAAATAAGGTGTTTTTGCACATTTCACCTTTAAATTATGAGCACGGCTAACGCACCCTAAACTCACAATTTTGCGGCACATTACACCTAAAATAATAATTTCTTAGTCGTGGTAATTGAACTCTTTTAGTGGAGGGTATTTAAATATTTTGGTATATTATAGTTTTTGGTCATTTTGATACTTTTTAAATTATATTATGTATATAATACGGTTTGTTATAATTTAAGTTAATGTAATACCACTAGTAGCTCAATTTGATACTCATGTATATCTCTGGTACGTTCTTTAGTTAAGGGATCTTTGTTTGGGTTTTTGGTTCATTTTAGTTTCAGAATGATTTGCATATCACTATTTTGGACTTGTTTAGATGTCGTAACAATTTAGATTGATTTTGGAGAGTGATTAGGGTGAGAGTTGTGCTGTAAAATGATGATTATTGGTTGTGTTTTGTTTATCTCAATTCATTCAGGCCGCACTATTGGATGCAGTTGTTGTATCTTGCATCAACTTGAATATAGAAATCTGATGAATATAGAAACTATAAGCATCAACTTGTTCATTTAGTTTTATGAGGATGCACAATCTATAGAGCCAGAATTTCTAGATGGTTGAAGAAAGGATCAAGTTGAAACTTAAACTACTCCAAGTCTCTTTGATACCTGATCTTATGTTCAATTATTTTTCTTGCAATTAAACTGATCCAAATCCATTTTTGGAGGAAAATTTTCAGATAGAGTAAAGATGCAGACGTCGTTCTTTTATTTTTGGGTGCAAATAGTTTGCCGCTTGATGATGCCTCTCATCTTTGTACTCATAATGCTAAACTAGAGGCTGCTTTTGAAATTTGTCTATAGCTAGTATTTTCTTCATATATTTCTTTGTGAAAATTGGTAATGTTTGGATGAATATGCTGTGAGAACAATAGGAAAGCTATGAATTGTTTCCATTGTTTTGTCTAGTGCAAGTTGCAGCCTGTTACTCTGTTGTGGCTTTACATATCTTGGTATTCAACGAATCTTGATGTAATAGGATTGTTTCTCTGGAGTGAAAATATTTGCTTCTCTTTTGTAGATTGGCTTAGTCATCCTCTGCTTTATTTGTGATTGTTTTACTCTCTACTTGTTGAGCTACTTTACTCAACTGAGCATACTACTTAGAATTGATTAAATAGGGGATAAAAATGCATTTCTCTGCATGAATATAACTGATTTAGATAGATTTAATTGGTGTTGGAATTTAATATGAATACCGGGGTAAATTTTATATCATTCTACAAACACAAATAATAACAAGAATACAACAACCAGTGAGCTGTACATTTGTCTAATCTTGAGGCCAGAAGATTATATTAAAAAACTTCATTTACAACAAGATTTGAAAGAATCAAGTCTCACTACAAACGTAAATATGGACAGGAAAATAATAAATATGAAGGTTGGTTTAGATGCCAGACTTTGGGAGAGAGAGAGAGAGAGAGAATTTTCCCATCTGCATTATTAGGTTTCCTTACAGAAGTAGAACTCTGCTTAACTTCTGATTGTTTTCCTTTTCCTAATAATGTACGTTTACCATCCGAATTAGAATTAGGTGGCTTCCTTCGGCGTGGGACTTCCATACATTCACCATACTCACAATTATGCACTTTCTCCAAAAGCCATTGAGTCGGTTCTAAAATATCCTTTTCGACTTTGCCACAAGTATAGCATAAGGATGGTAAATTCTCGTAAGTAATCTGATACAGTCGACCCCTGATACGAATCCCTCGTTCAAGAGGTTTATTCGTGGAAACTTGGACACAAAATCTAGAGAATTTTCCTCTTGATACCGTGAATGTATTACCATCGATTTTTATAGGCTCTCCAATACAGCTGGCAATCGTATGAATCACTGATTCACGAAACATCTCTACGGGAAGATTCATTACTCGCACCCAAGTAATGGCATGTTCGATCTTGTCGTTGTCTGCTCGAAAATCCGGTGACTAAGTACGGACGCACAGAAAGTTTCCAGCAATTTGCCACGGACCTTGCGTTAAAATTAGTTCCCGTTGTATGGGAGTTATACCCTTCAGGCAATAGCAGCCATATCCAAGATCAACAAGTTCACTGCCTTCTGTCAACTTCCAAAGTGAGTTTAATTTGTTGACAAGGTTTGGGTAGTACCACGTCCTACCCAGGATCCGAATGAGGATTGTGTTTTTCCATTGTTCACACATAATTCCTTCAAGTTCATCGAAAAATTCGATCTATTGGAAGGGGTCAGTTTCTGTTGGCTTGCGAACCCTAATTTTACTTCACTCCTCTAAAGTTGAGTCTTCGTTAATCATTACATCCTTAGCGCGAACCATATTCGCATACGAGGCTTTCGCAGTGGATTGTGTGTTCGCTGGCGGTAATTCCCCATGTTCCATCAATCCTACTGCATTGAATTCATATGACATCCGAGATAGTTTTTGTGTGCTGGTCTCTATTGAATTTTCTAACCCTAGATGAGTTACATTAATCTCACCAGATTTTGTGATCATAAGCGTACCTGTTTGAGAATTTTCAGGGGTCCGAGACGGAGTCTCCGGTGGCCGACGGTGATGGAGAACTGGAGTCGCCGCAGTTTACTATTTAATCAATTTTTATAAAGGTCGTTTTAATTTCTCACTTTCCTTCAATTTCACTTGTACTTTCTTCAAAATATTTCTAAGATTCAAAATAACAAAAATACTCATCATCATCTTGAAAAAAAAATATTAAAATTATAAAAATCACATTTTTGCACTTTGATTAACCAAATTATTAAGTTTTACACGTAATGCGTTTTTATTTACTCATAAATTAGAAGATTAATTAATCTACTAATTTCTATATAATTGAATTAGCTGAAATAATTTTGAACCTACGTAATTTGCATAGGACACAAAGATTCATAATTGATGATGTTCTCACTATGCTATTTGAGATTAAATGCATAACATGCCTTGTGAGTTGCTGAAGAGTGCTATGTGTATGTTATAAATTATTTGGTTTAATGCTTCATGCAACGGTTTGTTTGCACACATGTGTAGCCCAAAAATAAAAACAATCAACAGAGAAATGTACATAGATTGATCTGTGAATATGTATAGAACGATTAGAGGCAAAAAGTGGGCACTAACAGGGCACGCGTTGTTGTAGTTGACGTGCATAGAGATTCATAACTTGCTAGGGTAAAATTGACACCTTTTAAATTAGATGTGTTATAAGTCATAATTCTTAAAAGATATGGGTCGCCACGGTGTCCTACCACACCCAACAAAATACATCAAAAGGTTTGGCTGCACTACCGTCCATAACCAAAGCAAAAAATTCACACATGTACTTGATGGACCGGAAGGGCTCGGAGAAAGATAGGAACCCTAGTAGCAAATGGAATTACCTGACTGACTTCCATGCCAACATGAGGAAAAGGCGGTCTAATCAACTAAATTTGGTCTATTCAACCAGCTCTACAACATACTACTGGCAAGATCTTAGAAGTTATCCCAAGCATTGATATATAAGAGAGAGGCGCCTTAAGCATAAAATCCTAGCGACCTAAAGACTCATAAAACCATATGTACTAGTACATCTAAAACCATCCTAGTGACTTAAAAAAATCCGTAAAACCATACAAGCTCATCTAAGTAGTACATGTCAAAACACAGTTACAACATAACTTAACTTGTTTCGGGGACATGGCGGTTAAGTGGATGAAACAATGAGTTAGAGAAACTAGTGGAATTGACGCGATCTTCATCCAATTTGACACGAGTGAGTTTTGCTTTCAGACTTGATAAATCCACACACAATTCAGAACCTAGTTTGGACAACAAACTTTGGGGAATCAATACGGTTGTCATGTGAGAACTACTTCATAAATCAAAAGAATATTGTAGTTGACCGAAAGATTGTTCGCTCCTCATTGCCAAACTCTGCCAGGTAGTCCCAAAAAGACATTGAGCTAGTGTTGTGTGCAAGTCAAATGATTCTCGAGGGAATTGATCAATTTGTTCAACTATTTCAACCCTCGTATCTGTATTGGAAGTGAGATCAATAATTTTGGGAACTCGAGAGGTGTTCATGTGCGGTAGTTTTCCAAATATTCCATATAGAAAGTTTCGAGGAGGCTCGCCTTTCTTGAGTAAGCTTCACCTAGTTCATGCTTCTTTGAGTGGCATCACGATAAGTAGGTCATATTACGAAGATGTTATAATCATGTAACACAGAAAGTTGTTCCAAAAATGGAATGTAGTCCTAAATGTAATCTTGGAAAACATACACAATGTTGTTCGTTTGTAGTAGTAATAGATGGTATTGAGAAATGTTATGAAGCTAAACACTTTATGGTATTCCTTGAGTTTCTAAAATTGAGTCACGCAATGTTTCTCCACAATTAGAACTAAAATAAATTAAAAATATGTAGTAGTTTGTCTTCTAGAAATTTATAAACTAAGTACTTTTGGCCTCCTAAGCAATATGTTATGACAAAAATATCCTTGAGAATTGCGAATGAATTCACTTGAGAAACAAAGTGTTAAATATATATTTAAAACTTTTAAAGAACAAAGTTCTTTTTTATTAAGTGCTAGACCAAAGTGCTAAAATATTGTCATTTAGGAAGGGTAAAGTGTTCTTACTTCTTACCAATAATATGTTATGACAAAAATGCCTTTGAGATTTGTGAAATAATTCGCTTGGATTGCAGAATGTTATGTTTTGTAAAACCATAGGGAAAAAGTGTTCTTATCGCCGAATAAATTGATAAATTAAATTTAGTTTGATTGTGTAGTGCAATTACTACTATGATTTGATAATTAGAGAAAAAGTATCAAATCTCCTATAGTATACCCCTTGTTGCATTTTGCCATTTATCTTTTTTTTTTTTTTTTTTCTACAACTAGTCTCCAATTTCTGATCAATTTTCGCCAAAATTTAAAACATGAAAATGGGGGTTCATCATGATTTTAACCTCAAATTTAATAAGATGCCCTCTTTTCACTTCAATTTTTATTACATTTTCATATTTTTCAAACCCTAATTTTAATAATTAAGACTAGGTTTGGAAATTAAGACAATGTACAAAACATTGAAAGAAAAGGAGGGCATTTTATTGAACTTGAGGTTAAATCGTGATGAACCTCCATATTCGCGTTTTAAATTCTACCAAATATTCATCGGAAATTTAATCGGGGCGCAAAAAGTCTTATTTATCCATAGTACAGGGGCAAGTTGCAAAATAAAAAGATGGTGGAACAAAATACAACAAGGTATAGTATATGGAGTTTGGTGTTTTTTATCCCTAATAATTATTAGAGTCCCACAAATCACGTACATATTACCAGAAAATGTGGAATAACACCCAAAAGCCAAGGAACACACAAATGTGAAGATATATACGTTTGAGTGATGAAAGAGGAAAAAACGAAAAAGATACAGAATATGCCGACGAAGATCCGAAATGGCTACAATAGCACCCGCCTTATTTATGGCCTCTACCACCGCCCCTTTCCACCATTGCCGAGAACAAATTACAATAGTGCATTCTCAAGGATTGTCTGTTCTTCTCTGTTTTCTCAAGGAAACAGGTCGAGATTTAATTAGTTAAATACTCACGTTTCTTCAATTCTTAATTAATTGATTGATATATCTTGTGTAATTTACTATCTTATTTACAATGTGCAACATATATGCATTTAGTAATGCATACCATTGTAGTTTCCCTTTATCATACGTACGTTTACCTGTTGTTTTGTCATATGTTGTCTTTTCCTTGTTTGACTCGTTCCATGCAAAGATGATGATATAATATATAACTTTTGTAACTTTAGAATCTTCATATATCTTTACATATGTTTAAATTCAATTCTTACAGAAGGAGAAAGAGAGAAAGAACCAAATAAATTGGAAAGAGAGTAGTACTGCCATAGAGAAGAACAATGGCAGGGGATAACTTAAAAGTGTTAAACGCACTCGATGTAGCGAAAACTCAGTGGTACCATTTTACTGCCATCATTATAGCAGGGATGGGATTTTTCACTGATGCATATGATCTATTCTGCATCTCCCTCGTCACCAAGATGCTCGGTCGCATTTACTACCACGTCGAGGGCTCTCCTAAGCCCGGCTCTTTGCCGCCTAATGTATCAGCTACAATCAATGGTGTTGCCTTCTGTGGAACGCTTGCAGGGCAGCTCTTCTTTGGCTGGCTCGGCGATAAAATGGGTCGCAAGAAGGTTTACGGCGCTACACTAATGGTTATGTGCATTTGCTCCATTGCGTCGGGTCTTTCGTTCGGAAAAGACCCAAAATCTGTCATGGCTACTCTCTGTTTCTTCCGGTTTTGGCTTGGGTTTGGTATTGGCGGTGACTATCCACTTTCGGCCACAATCATGTCAGAGTATGCCAATAAGAAGACTCGTGGAGCGTTCATTGCGGCAGTTTTTGCTATGCAGGGGTTTGGGATTTTGGGTGGTGGAATATTTGCTATGATTGTATCTGCAGCTTTTGAAGCTAAGTTCAAGGCACCGACTTATCAGGTTAACCCAATTGCCTCGACAGCCCCACAAGCGGATTACGTGTGGAGGATTATTCTAATGGCTGGTGCTTTCCCGGCTTTGCTTACTTTTTATTGGAGGCTAAAGATGCCCGAAACGGCTAGGTACACCGCATTGGTGGCCAGGGATGCAAAACAGGCTGCTTCGGACATGTCCAAGGTCTTGCAAATGGATATTGAGGTGGAACAGCAAAAGTTAGAGACAATAGCTAACAAGCCGAAGGGCTCTTATGGATTATTCTCAAAGGAATTCCTTACTCGTCACGGTTT